>CM060848.1:7276062-8548117 GCA_030737835.1 Acorus gramineus
TAAATTTTGGAGTTTTTTGTATCTTTCCAGAAAACATTAGTACATTTTTCTCATTGTAAGAAACTTTTTTATGTAATCGGTAGGCATAACGCCATGTTATAAATAATCAACGTGAAATGCCCAAAGCATACAATGATTAAACATTTGGAAAAGAAAACCTGAACCACTATGTTCAATGTGTTATGGTAAAGGAGTTATGCACCTTACCCACATGAACTAAAGCAAAACCCAATGCTACTCCTCTATGATGATTCCCCCCCCCCCCCCCCCCCTCCCCCACAACCAATTAATCTAAGGTTTCTCATCATAAGAAACCTTATATTAACTTTTCCATAGACCTGTTCTATTTAGCATAATATGATAGAATTCCACTTAATATAATGTATATCCAATCCCCTAAATTGTAATCAATTAACAGAGTATAGTACTTATATATAATAATGTAAACACATTTGGATTCACAAGTAATTCTACCTCATCATCCACATCTTATTTTGGCCAGCTTGCACATAATTGCTGTAAACATTAGTAGAGTATACCACTAATATCAACATCTTGGCATCATTAATATCAGGATGGTTGGCTTTTTTGACATATAACATTTCTGCAGTCTAGTTTTTCCATGAATGCCCTTTCCTCATGAACCTTTTATATGCTAGTATTTGTCATGAGCAAATGTTTAGCATAGATCTTAAAAAGAAGGAATGCTATCAGATATCTTAATTCATTTCTTGTTTGCACTAGATATATCATATATATGAGCTAGCATTTGCCAATAACCATCTCTCATTATGCCATGAAAAGCTTGGGCATTATATTCTGATATATATATTAATATGATCAATTAACGACCTGGAAAAAATGTTAGGTTCACTTAAGCTGCATGTTCACCTAAGCTGCCATGAAAAGCTTGTTATAGTTCACTTCTGCGATAGCTTACATTTTTGGTTATCTATATATATGTCAGTCATGATACCCAGGCCGCAAAATATAAGCCCCACTCACAAGCCCCACGAGGTGTCATCATCTCATTGGTTGGCTTGTTGACCTTTAAAAAAGGATAAAATGACAAAATATAAATATGCCCTTCTTTAAAAATCTGTCCCATTAACCCAAATCCCCTCATTTTCTCTATTCGGTTATAACTCTTCCATGTGAATCTTAAAATCTATTTACCTATTTTTAAACTTTGAATTTTGAAATCCTTACCTAAATTATAATTGAACCTAGATTACACCAAATATTACATAAATTGTTTTCATCAAAATTCTTCAAACGACTTGGATTTTTTTTTCAAACTTACATTCTTATTATACACATTGATTTTTTTAAGAATGTTATTAACTGAATATTAAAAAAATTAGGTATTTATTGTTTTCAAATTTAAATAAAACACACATATAGTTACCATATGAAGCATTTACATTTTATAGTAGTAGTTACAAATACATTTTCTAAATGTTTACATCTCTCACAACAATTTGTTACATTTACATAAAAACTGTTACATTTACATAGATGGAACCAACAATTATATTTACCTAAATGTCAAACAGTCATATTTACTCTTCGAAATCATCTATTTTAATTTCTAATGCACTGCCTTCCAAAGAAATGTAGCAGATTCCCCCACAAAAGTATGTAATTGACTGTTACATTTATAAATGTAACAAATATAAATTACTATTTGCATTGTAAGAAATGCAGTACATGAATGAATGTTACATTTCAAACTGTTACATTTTATGAATGTATAAAAAAAAAAATGTGTATTTCGACGTCAGAATTATAATACTAACATCATCCAAACCGTATAAAAATTCAATGTAACAATAACGAGTGTAACATTTATGAAATTAAAACGAAACAAAATAAAAAAATGTAATATGACGATCAATACATAAAAAAAATTCGTGTTCTAAATTTAAAACATGTAACATTGATTGAATATGTGATCATAAAAAGGTTAATTTTAATTTCAGATATAACTTGCATTCCAATAAGATCATAATATGATAAAAAAACAATTGTCAAACCTGATCTAAAAGACATTGATAGGAGATCCAACTCGAATAAGAACAAATCAGTGTCTTCCAACTTCTCAAAATTAAAATTTCATATTTGCTACAATGTATTCATGATGAAAGATTGATTAAAATTGATGCAAAAATAATTTTGATGGTTTAATCCAAAGATGATCGGCATTGATAATACTCCACAATTTAAAGAATTACATTAATTATTGAAACTCCATACAAAACGGAAGAAATCCATAGCTGCAATGTTTCCCAAATAGGTTTAAGGGTATAATAGACAATGTACACTTGCCACATCATGAGGCTTGGTTTGGGGCATGTGAAGTTGAGGCCTGAGAATCATTATTGATATATATATATATATATATACCCAAAATCATAATTACACTAAACAAACCTATCTAACAAAAAAAACATAAAAAACAGAGAATGCCAACATCATAAAAAATAATTATTCACAATTTCAACTTGATCAAGTCTCACCCATCAAAACCCTGTTAATCACCAAACCCATACCCAAATCCAGGTTTCAAACATAGACCCAACAACCATTGTAACCAGAGAAAACAAACCCATCAAACAAAATCTAAAATTTGAAGCCCTAGATCTAGTTAAAATGGGGAGAATCCCTAAATGAAAAAAATAAATGTTAGATCCAGTTAAAAACCCTAGATATGTAAAAAAAATACCTTCATGGAAAGTCTAGGACGAACCTTCACGTGGATAGGACCTTCTTTGCGGCATCGGGGAGGGCGAGAGAGGTGGCGACGTCGGGGCAGTTGAGGGGCGGCGGTGTGGCAGTGTCGGGGTAGTTGCGCGGCGGCGGGGAGGGCGCGAGGCGGCAGCGGCGACAGTCGAGATCGGATCGGTCGGGGAGGCTAAGAGTGTTTAAACAGTTTTTTTGTTTTTTTGGTTTCGGGGATGACGAGTGAAGAAAGTGGGTTGGGGTTAGATGTTAGGTTAGGTTAGGAGGTTTGGTTAGATGTTAGGTTAGGTTAGCAGGTTGACTTGGCTAAATTTATTGATGGACCTTTGTTTTTTAAGATTGAACGCCCGCCTTTGATTTCAGGACCCATACACGTCCGCAAACTCTATTGGTGCGGACGCCCGCCTAAGATAACCCCTCATATATATATATCAGCTAGAAATCTGTATCGCTAGTATTTTAAAGTAAACTGCAATATTTACGAAGATAACTGATGCAATTTAGGATTGCCCCTAAAGCTAGTTCTGACAGAGGGCATCTTGTCAGTGTGATCTAACAATGAAATCAGAACAAATTGTGAATGAGTGAGGAACTAATTGGCAAAGAAGAGTTCTGCAGACACATATATAACCAGGGCAATGGTTGGCAACAATTTGACTAGTTTAGCATTTTACAAACACTGGATAAATTCAAACGTGTTAAAAATATATATATAAGATCAATATCAAACTCACAGTGATTAACCTCTCTTAATCATTACCGTAAAGAGCAACAACATGGTTTTTGTGGACTTCCACAGCTTGCAAAATGAGTCCTATCGCCTAACTATTGTGAAACTTCTGATAAAAATATATACTAAAAACTCTGAATCATACAACAAGAAGACCATCGACAACAATGATCAGCCAGTAGCAACAGTGAACGCAAGAACATGGTACTCTACAATAAGATAAATGACTATTTCTTCGCATACCTGTAGATTTTCATCAGACAAAGGTCCACCAAAGAAAATATGGACTATGTGCCAACAAAAACATCAGAATCCCCAAAGCTAACTCAGACACCTCTCCATGAAAATCATCAATAAAACTTCCTCAAATCTCAGGACCTCTTAATCATTCTGTTATTCTGTCCTTATAAAAAAAATATTTTATTACAAATAAATTATTAGAGCCTTTTAACCGATTTTTCTCTAAAGAAGCATTAGGTATTATCAGAAAAAATAATAAACAATCCCCAACCAAGTTACATACACTGGCCGGTAAAGAAGATTCATATATAATACAATCATCCGCAATTCAAATGAACAAAATATACCTCATGAATCCGAATTGATCACTCCAAAGAGAAGGCAAAGAATGAGAGGGAGAGACTTTGAGGGGGCTTCCAAATGTGAAATGCTTTTGCCCCAATTTTTCCGACGTTGGAGCTTGAAACGCTCCTCTTTTTTTTATGCAATGGTTTGTTGTTGCTGCGGTGTAATTCACCTAAACGATTCCTTTGAATGAAACATAATGGTTTAGGAAGGGATTAAAGTTTTGATGATTATTTGTCATAATTTTAAGAGATAAAAATCCTATCAATTTTATCTTTTTTTTATATTTGTTAAAATTAAAATAAAAAATAAGAATAAATGTTATTTCAGTTTTGAAGTGGAACAAAAAAATTTTATTTTCATTTTAAAATTAGGATAACTGTTCGTATTTTATCTAGATAATTTTTTATATAAAATAGAATAAGTTGTTATCTCCCCTCATTTATTCTTATAATTACTATTTCCATTATTTATCCTCATCCAGTAAACTACTGATTCTCTCGTCAAGCCTTTCAAAAACGGTCCACCATCCATCCAATGATTTTTGATCATCCTTGTAGAGATCATTTAAGTATGTAGGATTCAATCAACTGTCCTAAATCATTCGTCAAGATCCTAATTTATTTTGATCAAAAAATAATATTCAAAGGGTTCATATATATTAAAAAAAGATATGTGTGTGTGCCCGTGTCAGGATTTTTTATCTTTTGATAATAACAATTGAGATCCCAGTATATAACAAAATTTGGGGATGGAAGGGGCATTACAGTTTTTGCTTCCCAGGTGAACGTATATACTTTATTATATAAAGTATGTTTTGTATTGGATGGATAATTTTGGAGTAACATACATTTTTATTTTATTTACAACAATTTTGCATTATGAGACCTTTCTTTTGCTTTTCGAACGGCCCTTTATGTTTCAACATAGTAATAATCATCAAAGTAATCATTCATGCTTTCACTGTGTTGAGTGGTGGACATACCAATAAAAAACGTATCCTTCACAAATACTGGCATGCACCATTGACGATCCTTGTACAAGGAGTTCAACCATGCATTGTCCTCCATATGATGTTCTTCAATCATATTTCACCATCCAACTTCAAATTCATCAACTGTAAGATAATAATAGACGAGGTTGCAAAGAGAATCTTTCAAGTCTTTATACCGTACGACCTACATAATAAGTTCATCTATAAGTTATGTTGTACCATCAATAAAGAGTATGTGCCATCATAAATTCAATCTTTGAGAATAAATGAACTACTTGAAAACAAGAACTTATAGAGATATATACTTAGTTAAACATTTGCTATGCCATTAAAAATTAGGATTTTTTATTTTTAAGTTCCCATAAACTATATGATTTAGTTATCGATCTTACTTCTTCATATTTTGGTTTAAGTCCCCAGATTTAAATGATATATTCCTTTTAGTCCCTCCCAAGGACTAAAAAGAAAACTAAATAATTTAGGAATAGGTCCCTCCCAGGGATTTACAAGAAATATACCATTTAAATCTAAGGACTTAAACTGAAATATGAAGAAGAAAGGGATCGATCACTAAATCATATAGTTTACAGGGACTAAAAAATTAAAAACCCTAAAATTTAATGAAATATTTCTAAACGTTTAATACAAATAGTCAAGCTCAGAACGTAAAATATCACCTTACACAACTTTTCTAGAACATTTTTCAAGATGTGCAAGGAGACAAAAAGGATAACTAGACATGGGAAACACTTCTTTGATGGCACCTCCAATGAATTTGCATCAGTTTGTTATTGTTGGAACTGACGGAAGATTACCTATACAAGCCAACAAAAACTTGAACAACCATACAATCTTATCTCATCTTTTAAAGATAATTTTGACAATCTTGTTCAGTGTATGGAAGATTGTCATAGCCTCCCCCATGCTAGAGCGTCAAATGTCTTGCATGGAGGCAGTGTGAAATCGTTAATAGCCAATTGCTCCATGGCGTGTGTGGTCAATGCACGATGACATGTGAAATCGTGGATCGATTGTGTTCAAGAGCAAGGTGATCTATTACCCATTTTTCAACGTCGAACATTCTGATTTGCATCATAACTTTGCGATTAGTTTTGCAAGTGGGTTTATACTACGAGGCTTGCGAGACGCTCGTGATTATTCTAGTTTTGTCATTCTTTTTTCTCAGGTTTTCCTCCTTCAAAAACATGCAAAGATAAGCCTTCAAGTCACCATGGAGAGTAAATCTTCTTTGACTCATCATAACACCAAAACCACAACAAAAAAACAAATGCCTTATACTGAGAAAATGCTTCCTCAATACTATTAAACTTCATATCACTACCCCAATGATCAACTCTTCATTTGCTTCATAATATCTAATGTCTTCAGCTTCTTCATTGCTGTAATAACCCGAACCTTTTTATGCTGGTTTATGCTAATATTTACATGTTTGGATTGCAGGATAGCATAAATTTATGCTTAATGGAGCTTATGGTCTTTATTATCCCTGAAATCGTGCTTTCGATTTAATTTTTGTAAAACACTATTGAGAGATATTTAGGATTTGAGATGAACATATGAAGCCTTCATTTCTGAGTTGCCTTTCATATAAAATTAGTTTTGAATCATTTGGAGTTATATTGAAACTATTATGGCTATTTTACCATTAATACCCCTTGAAGAAGAAAGTGTGATGTCATCTATATTTTTAGCATAGTTTGAGACATTATCTGATCTCGGTATAAAAAAAAGAAATTATAGATATTGTTGTTAGATTTCCAGTAGAAGTTTTATCATATGAAGTTGAGTTTTTTTACATGAAGATATAGCAATTCTAGTTGAGACTGCGCAGGTTGCTAAGAAAAGGGCAATTTGGTAATTTCATGGACCCTGAAGTTTTAATTGAAACTAAATTATGGAGTTTATACGTTTGTTCATTCAGGGAGTCACCGTGACTCATTTCAAAGGAGAATCAAGGAAATATCAAGAAACATTGGGAAAAGCATTCTGAAGCAATTTTCGTGCAGTATTGGGTAAAGATTCTATCACTTTTCATTGTTATTCTTCATATGAGGTTGTTCTATTTCAGTTTTAACTAAAAAATTGTGATTTGGGGTTAATATATGAATTTTTTTTTTTGGGGTGAATAAATAGAAATTAGAGGGTTGTTTTTATTATATCAATTTAAGGTTTGTAGTGGGGATATCATATTTAACTTGGAGGAATTGAGAATTGCCTGATTAATGGGGTTATGGCTTAGTATCTGACTGATATTAAATTTTTGTCAATGGGTTCTCTTTGCATGGTTTAGGAGCTGGATTAGGGTGAGTCCATCTTAGATTGTGAGTGATCAGGTAAGTGATCCAACATTTTTTTGTTCCATTCTATTTCACGTTTTATTGTTGTTTGAGGCTATCCAGTTATATTTGAGAACCCAAATGATTTATATTGTGAATACTGCATTTGAATGACCTAGAGTTGAGATGTGCTTCTTCATTGTTATTATTCTATGGTTGTTCGAGATGTTGAAATATTCATTGGTTTATTAATTTCTTGGAAATGTTCTTTATTGGATTATAGGGTATTTTTTTATTTGTGACCTCTTGTTATAGTACTTTATTGATTCTCGTGAAATTATGACTGACTGGTGAGCATTCTTGATATTATTCTATACATCCTAGTGATTTGTTGGCATCCTATGATTAGCATGGTTGTGCAGTCCGACCAAGAAACCTTGTGGTGCGCTAGATATCTCTACTTCTTAAATTTCTTTTTGTGTGCTTGGCATTGGATGACAATAGATTTTACAATGTGGGTTGAGGATTAGCTGTTATATATGTGTCATTTTGAGCCTATGGTCTTAATTGTATAAATTTTGGCCATTTCTTTTTTCGATCGGAGTCGCTAAAATTTTGACTTTTAGCTATCTGCATGAGTTTGAGTACTCCGATTGGAAATCTAACTGCATATTATGGGTCCTGGTACCATATAGTAGTGCCCATAGAAATTTCATCGAGTTCTGGTTATGTTTTAGGAAATTACATAGTTTTAAATCGTATCCGGGTTTTGTTAAATACTAGATTGTCAAGGGGGGGGGGAGAATTTGACCAAGTCAAAGTTGACCATTGACCATTGACTATGGTACCATTTAGTACTGCCCATAGAAATTTCATCGAGTTCTGGTTATGTTTTAGGAAATTACATAGTTTTAAATCGTATCCGGGTTTTGTTAAATACTAGATTGTCAAGGGGGGGGGGAGAATTTGACCAAGTCAAAGTTGACCATTGACTGGTCAACAATGTTTGTTTGGTAGTTTGACTAGGTTGACCAAGGTCGAACCTCCACCAAGCCTTTTTGGAGCATTGATTGCCTCTCTTTTGCTCTCCTTCTCTCTCCCTCCCTTAGAGAAAAATCCATACAACCCCCTCTCATTCTCACCCTCTCTTTGGCTCCCTTTTGTTTATTTGAGAAGGAGAAGTGAAGGAGAAGAAGTAGCACAAGAAGGGAGTGCAAGTGAGAAAGGTGTGTTTGGGTGTGTGTGCTTGTGTGTACGTATGTTGTTGTTGTTGATTCTCTTTACCTCTAGCTCACTCTCATGTTTACCCCCTGTTTTCAGCCATTAAAGGCTTGAGGAGTGGCTGAGGAAGTTGTGGTGGTGGTGGTTGTGGTAACCGTGGGTGCACCCGAGGGCCCCCAAATCTCCCCTTCCTTTCCCCTCCTTTGGTAAACTCTCCTCCTCCCTTATCCTTGATTTTTTTTTCTTGTTGTTGGGGCTGTTAGAGATGTCAAGCATGCTAGGTAGTTGGTTTAGGGTGTTTGGAAGGGCTGGGGAGGGGTTAAAGGGGGGGGGGGGTCTGGGTGTGCCCGCAGTCAGGCGCAGGCGGGTGCATGGGTTCGTGCAAAGTGTGCGCACAGGCGCTGGCTGGGCGCGCGCGAGCATGTGCGCGTGCGAGGCAGCATGTCTGGGCACGCCTGGGTGCACGGCAGGGCGCCAGTGCATGCGCATGCGTTCGCGTGCATGCAAGTGCAAGGGCACGCACGGGGCTGCCTGAGGGCTCGGGTTAGGCCTGTCGACGGGTCGGGTCCAGACTCGGACCCGATTACACGTGTAATATATCTGACTCAATTTGGACCTGACCCGAGTTGGACCCGACCCGGCGGTCCCAAACAAACAAACGAGTCGGGCCCGGGTCCACCCCGCCCCGACCTGTTGGACCCGAGACCCGATTGTTTTATTAAAATATGCTCATATATTATAAGACCATTAGTATTAGTTGATACATAATTTTATTTCTTACTTAACTTATTTTTGTATCCACAAATTCATAAATCATAATCATAACAAGCCCATAAATCATAAGTCATAATCATAATCATAACATTTTTTTTGTTGTGTTGATGTTGCAACTTGTAAGAACTTGATTGTTTAATATGTAATAAACTTAGTAATGTATTGTCGTCGGTTTGTTTTGGACAATTAATTTATTAGCTTTTAAATTTGTATGATTAATTAGTTTGTTGCATGATTTATGTTTATTATTTAGGTTAATATGTTAGTGTTTATTGTTTTGAATGTTGTTTAGGTTAATATTGTTTTGAATGTTTGTATAATTAGTTATGTTTATTATTTAGGTTAATATGTTTTTTATGTTAGTGATTATTGTTTTGGATGTTGTTTAATAATTCATTTACTTCTTTTGAATTGTATAAAATTATATTCAAACATAGTCTCATTAATAATAATGTTTTATTACAAAAAATTTCAAATAGAATGATAAGGCAAACAAATACATGAGCTTTTTTTTTTTTTTTAACCAACCATCCGGGTCGGGTCGGACCCTGATCCAACCCGGGTCCGACGGGTCCGGGTCTACATTTCCCTGGACCCGTCGGGTCCTAGGTTGGACCTGAACCCGTCGGGTCTTGCCACGGGTCGGGTCCGGGTCCACCCCGACCCGACCCGGACCCGACCCGTTGACAGGCCTAGCTCGGGTAGGTGCTGGGGCACTCGGGCATGCGTGTGTACGTGCAGGCTCACATGCGTGCGAGCTTGTATGCGTGTATGTCTAAGTCTTTGGCATTTTTAGTTGATTCTAAGTGTTTTTATGTAGTTATACTCATCATTGTGAATGCCCTTGTCTTGCAGATCTTAGAGAACGATCACGCAACGACCCGAGTTGCGGTAAGTGGGTCGATACAACCCAGTTGGGAGGCGTTCGATGCACGTTGACATGCATTGCCCTCCCCTGGGGCACCATAATTGCATATTAACTTGTTTGAGAATATGTATATGTTATTGCCTATCAGACTAGGTTGCACCCATGCCATGTTAGATATTGTATGCTAAGGTTATACATCCATGTATCATGTATAGGAGCCATACATGCCTAGATACATGTCACATATTAGCATGGCCTTGATTCATACATGTTCCCATCTAGTGTAATTTAATTTAACTTTAATGAGAATATATAGGTATAAGCATGCCTCAGATAATATTATAACTTTTTATTATATTTATTTAAATGCTTCCATGATTAATTCCTTGTGCAATTAATTATATGTTGTATATTATATATATACTTATATGAAGCCATGAACTTTGCTTAATGAGGTTAAGCAAGTGTATGACCTCTGATAGGGTCATACCATGACATTGACACTACGAATGATATGTTTTCCCCGCATCTGAGTAATGCGCCCGGGAGGAAATTCATGAGAATTCGTTACCTTTTTCAATGTCTAATAACCAATGACGACGGATCCATGAGGATCATATTCGCGAGTGTCTAGTGTTCTCCCCTTCGTCAGCTCCGTGTTGAAGATGCCCGGCTTATAGCTGTCCTACGAGGTGCTCTCAGACACTACTCATGATGCCTGTTGGTGCGCCCATATGGTAGAGGTAGCGGTCATGAGAGGCCACCAGGTAGAGGCTACTCAGGAGAGGGCTACCGGATGTCCAACGGTGTAGAACAGTCGACTTTCTCCCAATAGTCCTATGTCACTGGTGAGGGTGAGGGTGTGGTGGGCTCGAGTTGTTACACAACCCACCAGCTTAAGTAGTTGCTTCTATTTGTTGGGACCATAATTACTTCGAATGTTAATATGAGTTGTGTTGCATGGATTGTACCATTCACTGAACGTGAGCACTACAAGAAAATGTACCTTTAGCGACGCCTATTACCGACGGCCACATTGAAAACCATCACTCTTAATATTTCAGAAACTGAAATTCACGATTGAAATGAGAATTACCGACGGCCACAAGTAGGCCGTCGCTGTAGATGTCTCGAAAAATAGTTTTTACCGACGGCCAGTCTTCGGCCGTCGCTAATACGTTTCTTAATAAAATGTTTAAACCTTCAACATCCGTTAGCGACGGTCCTTAAATACAATACCGACGGCCAGTGGCCGTCGCTAAAAATGCAAGTTAAATTCATTAACCCGGTCTCTGTTTTTTTAACCCTAAAAAGTTGAGCCGCCTCATTCCCTCTCTCCCTTTCGCCCCCACCTTTTTCGAATCGGCACCGTGGATCTCCCGGACCACCTCACTGGAACCGTCGCTCTCATCGGAACCTCCATCGCCGGAGTCACCCCCGCAACCTCCTTCCTCTCCAGACACCCCCCTGCGCTGCCATCTCCCTTTGCTCCACACCGCCATCTTCCCTTTCTATGCAGCCCCCGATGCGCTTGTCCTTGCTCCGCATGTCTCACCCGGACCCCCATCAAGGACTTCTCTCTGCCTTGGCCGATCTACCGATTTGTGAGACTATAGATTGAGGTAATGTCGATTTGCCCTATTTTCTTTGTTTGTGGATTGTTGTTTGATTTTAGGGTTTCTTTTATTATGGTAAAAATCTACAAAATGGACTACTTATTTAATTCAATCTCTTTTGTTTTTCCTTAAAAGAAGAGGATCACTCATTGAAACATACGATCGTGATCCATGCCTTCTCTGCGATATTTTATTTTATTCGTTCATATTGTATGTGATTAGAGTTATTTTTTCATGCCTTTGAAACTGTAGTTTGTATATATGTTGTTTATAGAAAGAAAAAAAATGATGAGGTAATTTTTCATTTTTGGGTTTTGTTAAATTTTTTATCTCAAGATGGTTTGAATTGTGGGAAAAATTATTATGTTGGTGTTTGGTGGGCACTTGTTAGTTTTTCTAATTCTGTTTTTCCAAGCTTTCCATGGGATTGTAGGATTTTAGTCAAGGGAATAAGTTTTACTGACATTTTATAATGAGGACAACGTGCTTTGTTCATTGGTTTCATTTTAATTTCCGAATGCTATGCTGAAAATGTTGGCTCATAAGACATCCAAATTAATGTGTTGTAGTTAATTAATAATGTGTCTTTCAAGATTTAACAAAGTCACCAAGATGTTGGACTTACATCCTTACCATAAAGATGCAAGCGTACAAGCCTGGCAAGTGAAGCTTCATAAGAAGAGAGAGATAAGTGTTAAGGAAGGAATCTTTTACCAAAATAACTAAACAAAAGTTCCTGAGTTGCTTTGGGGCCAACCTGGATGATAGATTCTCATACAAGAGTAATTCTAGGCTCTCAAATAGTTCCCTTGCTGCCTCCTTGTTGGATGTGCATCTCCATGCTCTCCGATAGCCCAACATAACTACAATGCCAGCTCAGTCTGAAAGAGGAAAGACAAAGAGTGAAAATGAACATTAATAATCCCATAATTTAACTCTAGGTGAAATTTTCTTGGGAGATCTAAGCTTATCAGATGACCACATATCATCCATTTCATATTTATGTCTGCATGTTGCCCGGTAGAATTGGAATGTTTTAATTACATGTTGGTGTTAATGTTGTTCTGCTGAATTTACAAAAAATGGGTGGTTTAAAAGTGTCTCCACCATTCTTTAAAAAACCTATACATAAAAACATTGTATGCAGATAAGACAGGTATCAATGTTTTAAAGTCTGAAACAAGATATGGTGCATCAATTAGCAGAACACAAGACCAAAGTGGTTTTTTTTTGAAGTATTAATACTCCATTTCCACATTTGATGAGACATGATCTTTTGAACCCCTCACATCTTAAATTCACCTAAACCTAAGTGTTGGACTTACATCCTTACCAGAAAAGATGTTGGATTTAACAATAGCTACAACTTTATTTAAAATATATATATATATATAGCTACAACTATAGGTTCTAGTTTACTAACAGGTAACAACTATATGCAAAGGGTGAACTTAGCAAATTTAACATACTAATTAAATATCCTAATTAACATAAAAGATGAGTGGCAATTATCATGCATTCCAATATTCAAATGCTAGCTAGAGCTGCTAGATGGAATTAACTAGAATATAAACTGAACAACTTGATAGTCTTAATCTTGCAAATAAGAACCATAAACACATGATGGCCTATAAACACATGATGGTTTCTTTTACTATCGAGAGTGATGATGGTTACTTGAATCCCATTTGTTTCTAATGATGCTTTGTGTTTTTGTCATCATGTCTTCCTCTTGACTCCTTATAATCATTATCACTATTATAAATATATTAAAAATATTCTTCCATGGACAAACTGCTCATTCATTAATTTTTTTTGATGTTGTAAAAGTGAATATGCCATCCATTGACTTGATTATATTTTCAACTATGCTATGTTTTTATATACAGGGATGAATCTCAACCCTCTATGGAGAGTCGATGTGGGAGGAGAACTGCAAGGAAGTAAAGCTACCAACAAAGAGGATTCGTTCAACTTGTAAAGTCACGTTTGAGGGAGATAGCCTCAACATAGGAGTTGTTCAATTTCATGCAATACATGATCCCCCACCCACGTTAACTTGGTAAGTCGTTCAATTGCTTTGCTAAATTTATTCAACATTGTTGATTATGTTGTGGGAATTCAATACTAGAATTTAATTTTTTTCTATTGTTTTGAAAGTGAACACATTTTCCATTACTTAATTATATTTCAATCTATGCAATGCTTTTTACACAGGGATAAAGCACAATCCTCTATGGAAAGTCGATGTTGGAGAATAGTTGCAAGAAAGTGGAGGCTCAAACAAGAATGATTATTTAAAAAAAACCTTCTACGAAGAGTTAGCTTTTCATTAGAGTTGTAAGGAATTTTTTGATGAAGCTATGTTACATTTTGAATTATGAAGATGTTTTATTCAAACTTTAGTAAATTCAAGAATTCTTAAATTGTGATTGTGAATGAAATATCCAGGAGTATGATTGTTGAATGACTTTTGAACTATTCAATAGAAATTTTGACAAAAATCAGCAAATAAAAAAAATAACATTAGCGACGGCCACCGGTCGTTGGTAAATATATAAAACAACCAAGCTTACAAAACCTTTGAAAACTTTTAGCAACGGCCATCGACCGTCATTAAAAGCTATACATAATTAACTATGGTTACTCTTTACCTTATTAGCGACGGTCAAGGCCGTTGGTGTAGATATTAGAGACGATACTTTGAGCAACGACTTCCGACAGTTAGGCCGATCGTCGGTAAAGCCTATAGCGACGGCTTTGGTTACCTTTAGCGACGGCTTTGGTCGTCGATAAAGGCTCTTTTTCTTGTAGTGGTGGCTCACCCCTCGCATGTTGTTTCCTCCAATTGTCGCCCAGTCGGATCTGAAGGAGGAGCTCCCTTAGGTGCAGTATTAGCAGCGGTGCAGCATCCGTGTCTTGGATTTTGTGAGAGAGAGGCCATTAGCATCCCCCTTTTTCCTTGTATGTATTGATACTCGTGCTTGTGCATAGTATATGTGCATGGATGTCCTTTGTTTTATATTGGCTCTCACAGGACAGTTGATTATGTAATCTGGTCTGTAATATGTTTTTGGATTTCAGACTTAGTCGTTTAGCTTCCGCTATATTGTTACATATATATGACAGCTATCTTTGTTAGTTGCTTTGTTGCCTTGGATGTCATATTAGAGTCTTTATTGATCTCGTTATTGATAGCTGATATTATATATTTGCCACGTCATAGGGACGGCCGCCCTGGGGCGTGACAATAGTTGGTATCAGAGCCTGGTCCTGTCAGAGAGATGAGTCCTATGATTTCTATATGAGTATTCTGATTCTAGTGTTTGTTTCTTAGGTTGCTGATATGCCTCCTCGCAGACGGATACATGGACGTGGTCTCCATCAGGCCCCGGAGGTTTCTGAACCTGCCGGAGGTGAGGAGTCTGCTGGAGAGTCCTCGGCCATCGGGCCAGGACCTGCACAGGAGCCTCCTACATGGGAGCTTGCTTACGCTCGTATGGCAGATCTTCTGGAGACTCAGACCAGGGCACTGGAGGCCTAGACTACGGCGTTGGCTGAGCAGGCGCGAGAAATCTAGGAGCTGTGGGTGGCCTGCGAGGTGATTCACCAGTTGTTCAAGAGGTGCCCCCTGTACCGGTGGAGATTCCTGTGGAGGGAGTTCACGGACCCCTGGAGAGGGAGGGGCTGTGGCGCGTGTGCATCAAACCGGCCTCACCACCTTTCTGAAGCTTCACCCTCTTGAGTTCCATGGCTTGCCCCCGAGCATTGGCTGATGGAGATAGACAAGATCTTCTCAACCATGCACTGCACCGGCCGCCAGCGTGTCTCGTTGGCCACGTTCATGTTGAAGGGTAACGCCGCCGACTGGTGGGCTACCCGATCTGTGGACATCCCCGAGGGTGTGGGGCGACTTCTATGGACTGGGTTTCGGAGTTACTTCTTGGCGGAGTATTTCCCATTCCTGACACGTCAGACTATGATGCGGGAGTTCGAGCAGCTGACTCAGAGCACCATGTCAGTGGCAGACTACTCTGCACGTTTCACAAGGCTTTCTCGATTCACCCCCGCCTTGGTCATGGATGAGGAGACGCGATGTCGTCAGTTTGAGATGGGACTCAATAGCACCATCAGGGTGCACGTTACCTCTCAAGCGTTCTCGAGGTACACAGACCTGGTGTCTCGTGCGAGGACTGTCGAGCGAGACCTTGGGGTTCCCAAAGTGGTTCAGACCCCTTCTACGGATCAGGGGCCCCCCAGGAGCCAGGACCAGGAACATCGCAAGAGCAAGCGGCCCTGCTTTGATCGACCAGCGGCTGCCGCTACTCCACTTGAGGTGGTGCCAGTTCGTGGACCTACACCCATTGCTGCGGTTCTGATCCAGGCTAGACGACCGGAGATGAGGCATCGTTTCCACTGCCAGCCAGTCAGACATATGGCCCAGGCTTGCCCCGATGCTGACCAACCTCCTATGCCTTGGCAGCAGCCGCAGCAGCAGCAGCCACGCCAGTAGCAGCAGCCGCAGCAGCCACAGGGTGGTCGTGTTCATCAAATGAGGCAGCTGGCGTAGCCTGCGAGGCGTGCCCCTACTCCTCAGCCGCAGCTTGTTCAGGGGCATGTTGCAACACTTACTACCGAGGAGGCGCAGGCTTCAGGTAGCGTTGTTTGAGGTATTGTTCTGATCTCCCAGCTTCCTGCTTATGTGCTATTTGATTCTGGGGCCACGCACTCGTTCGTGTCTCCTGTTTTCGCGAGACGGATGGGTGCGGTGTCGGCCCCCCTTGATGCTATGCTGGAGATTTCGTTACCGGTCGGAGACCGTATTCTCCTCCGCTCTGTTTATCGGGGGTGTTCCGTGGTGATCGTGGAGCATGAGTTTCCGGTGGAGTTGGTCGAGCTCACCATGACGGACTTCGATGCCATCTTGGGAATGGATTGACTCTCAGCTAGTCACGCCAGTATCGACTATTTTGCAAAGTCAGTCTCTTTCCGCATCCCGGGTCGGAGGTCTTTCTAGTTTGTGGGCGATCGGGACGTAGCTCCTTTGGGGTTCATGTCGTCCATCCAAGCGTGGAGACTCCTTCAGGGCGGATGCGAGGGTTTTCTGGCATGCATCGCTGATGAGGATGCACCATTGCGGGCAGATATCAGTCAGACTCCGGTCGTGGCAGAATATCCAGAGGTTTTTCCCGATGATCGTCTGGGTCTACCACCGGATTGCGCGATCGAGTTTGAGATTAATCTAATTCTGGGGACCGGGCCAATTTTGAGAGCTCCATACCAGATGGCCCCAGCAGCTGAAAGTGCTCAAGGAGTAGCTAGAGGAGTTTCTCAATAAGGGGTTTGCAAGTCCGAGTGTCTCTCAGTGGGGAGCCCCTGTGCTGTTTGTTCGGAAGGACGGTTCGCTGCGCCTTTGTATTGATTACAGGTAGCTGAACAAGCAGACCGTGAAGAACAAGTACCCCTTACCGCGGATTGACGATCTATTTGACCAGCTCCAAGGAGCGCGTGTCTTTTTGAAGATTGATCTCCATTCGGGCTACTATCAGCTGAAGATCCGGGAGTCGGATATTCTGAAGATGGCCTTTCGTACCCGTTATTGGCACTAAGAGTTTCGAGTACTGCCATTTGGGTTGACGAATGCGCCGGCTGCTTTCATGGATCTGATGAACCGGGTGTTTCAGCCTTTCCTCGACTCCTTTGTGGTAGTCTTCATTGATGATATTCTGGTGTACTCGATGAGTCTTGAGGAGCACGCTGACCATCTTCGCACTATCTTGGAGACCTTGGCCCAACATTAGTTGTTCGGCAAGTTTAGTAAGTGCGAGTTCTGGTTGGAGCGTGTGGCCTTCTTAGGCCATGTGATTTCCTGCGAGGGCATATCTGTGGACCCAGACAAGACGCTCGCAGGGTCAAATTGGCGACAACCGTCGAACCCCACCGAGATTTAGAGCTTCCCAGGTTTGGCGTGCTATATTAGGAGGTTTGTCCAGGGTTTCTCGAAGATATCCGTCCCTCTGACCCGCCTCATGCGGAAGGATGTCCGGTTTGAGTGATCCCCATCTTGCAAGGAGAGCTTCCTGGAGTTGAAGCAGAGACTCACCTCAGCACCAATTCTTACCATTCCATCTGGGAGTGGTGGATTCGCAATCTACTTTGACGTATCACGGCTGGGTTTGGGTTGCGTCCTGATGCAGTATGGTAAGGTTGTTGCTTACGCATCGCGTCAGTTGAAGCCCCTGGAGCAGAATTACCCAACCCATGACTTGGAGTTAGCAGCGATCATCTTTGCACTGAAGATATGGAGGCATTACCTCTATGGCGAGGAGTTTGAGCTCTTCACGGATCACAAGAGCCTGACTTATTTGCAATCCCAGCCGAAACTTAACATGCGTTAGCGACGTTGGGTCGAGTTCCTGAAGGACTATGATTGTGATATCGCTTACCATCCGGGTAAAGCGAATGTCGTGGTCGATGCTCTCAGTAGACAGCCCTTGGGCATGGCCACCCACTTGGTTGTACGTCATTAGAGGCTTCTGGAGGAGGCCGCTTGCTGGATCAGAGTTTGGGAGACGCCTGTTGGTGGCTTTTTGGCCAGGTTAGTGGTGCAGCCCATTCTCCTTGACGAGGTTCGCACGGCACAGGGGTGGGATCCTCACTTTCTGGTCCTTTCTGAAGGCGTCGCCTGGGGTGAGCGACCGGATTACCAGATTCGCGAGGACGGAATCCTACGGTTCAGAGGCCGGGTATGTATTCCTGATGACGCAGAGCTGAAGCAGAAGATCTTGGACGAGGCCCATCGTTCGAGGTACACAGTGCATCCTGGTGGCACGAAAATGTAGAGGGGCCTTCATTGTGGCTACTGGTGGCACTAGATGAAGGTGGATGTTGGCCGCTTCATTGCCCGTTGCTTGGTGTTCCAGCAGGTGAAGTCGGAGCATCAGTGTCCTGCGGGGAAGCTGTAGTCCATTGAGATTCCTTAGTGGAAGTGGGAGCAGATCACCATGGACTTCGTTTGGGTCGCGTTGCCATCTGGGTGATCGTCGACCGACTGACTAAGTCCGCTCATTTCCTGCCCATCCGACTCACCGATTCTCTGAACACCTTGGCACAGTTGTTTGTCTCTGAGATTGTTAATCTCCATGGCACTCCAGTCAGCATCATTTCTGATCGAGACGCGAGGTTTACTTCGAGGTTCTGGCGCAGCCTCCAGCATGCCCTTGTTACGAACCTCCACTTCAGTACAGCGTTTCATCCACAGACGGACGGGCAGTCGGAGAGGACAATACAGACCTTGGAGGACATGCTGCATGCGTGCCTGCATTCTCGACTTCGGGGGTAGTTGGGAGAGGCATCTCCCGTTGGTGGAGTTTGCCTACAACAACAGCTACCACTCGAGTATTTAGATGGCACCGTATGAGGCACTCTACGACCGCAGCTGTAGATCTCCCTTGTGTTGGGACGAGGTTGGAGAGCGCCAGTTGGAGGGGCTAGAGATCATCCGTCAGACCTCAGAGAAGGTTAAGACAATTCGTGAGCGTATCCGCACCGCTCAGAGCCGTCAGAAGAGCTACGCCGATCATCGTCACCGTGAGCTCGCCTTCAAGGTTGGTGACCAGGTTTTCTTGAAAGTGTCCCCGTCGAAGGGAATCTTCCGTTTTGGTGTGCGTTGGCAAGTTGAGTCCGCGTTTCATTGGGCTATTTCTAGTCCTTGAGCGGATTGGAGAGGTGACATGGTCGCCAAACCCGAAGGTAAGCTCCTGGTGACGATGACCTGCGTAGCCCTTCTGTCGGTTCCGGGAGGTGCGGATGCACACCCGAACTAACCTGGCCACCGCAAGGTCAAATAAATAACTTATGGCCCCTCCAACTGGCGCTCTTTAACCGTCCCAACACTAGGGAGGTATAAAACTATGCCCATAGAGTGCCTTTTACAGTTCCATCTGGATGCTCGAATGGCAGTCGACTTGCAAGCATACCCCACCAAATGGGTGGTGCCTCACCCAACTGCCCCAAGTCAAGCACGCAGGCACTTAGCATGTCCTCCAAGGTCTGAATTGTCCTCTTTGCTTGGCCATCCATTGGCGGTGAAACGTTGTACTTAAATGGAGGCTCGCGCCAAAGCCTGCCAAGGCTGCGCCATAACCTCACAGTAACCCTCGCGTCTCAATCGGAAATAGCTCCGACCGAAGTGCCATGAAGATGAACAATCGCGAAGGCAAAAACCCGCGTCAAGGCGTCTAGGGACTCAGTCAGTCAGATAGGGAGGGAAACGCGGACTTAGTCAGTCAGTCAATGATCACCTAGACGGCGTCGCGACCCGAATGTGACTTTAGCGAGCCCACAATAATCCCTGATAACCCACTCCCACATCCACTGAAGAATCTCGATGGAGTGACGCTTTCCAACGCGATGATGATTCTCGAACTTTGCCTGAGGGCATGCCATCCTGGGGAAACAAGGTCACCCATATCGCCTTTTCATCGCGCCACTAGCAATCTCAACGAAGACTACCTCAAAGTAGTCCACGGAGGCCCAATAAAACTTTTGAGATCCACGAAGGCATCCGGCGCATTCGTCAACCCCGACAGCAGTACTTAAAACTCGTAGTGCCCAAAACTGTCACGAAGGCCGTCAACGGAATGCCCGACTCTCGGATCTCCAATTTGGGGTACCCTGCGCGAAGATCGATCTAAGAGAAGACACTGGCTCCCGGAGCTTGGTCAAACAGATCATCAATTCGCGGCAAGGGTACTTGATCTTCAACCTCCACGGGGAGATCAAAACAATTCCTCGGACGATTAAGTCCAGATTCTGCTCCTCGAGCATGGCTGGCGCTCATGATGACACTTACACGCTGGGTAAGTTGCTCAACCGCACTTAATCCACAAGACACACAATAAGAGGTCGTCAAACCCTGACAACGCCTATTCGATGTCATCTACCTGATATGGCGGCTGAGTCCCATCACAAACGCTAGCATCGCGTCTCCTCATTTACGACCCATGTGGGGGCAAAACGTGACAGTATCGCAAACTGTGCTTCACATGCCGCCAGAGATAGGTCGCTCAACTATAACCATTGGAACTCCAGCATCCTGCACTCAATGGGCAGATTCATCACGGGGAGTCCACGCTCTCGACATCATCCAGTAGCACTCTCCCGGTGTGGCCTCTACCTGGTAGCCTCCCATGCCCACTATCTCTGCCATATGGGCGCACCAACAAGCATAGTATCTGGGAGCACCTCACAGGGCTCTAGCCTCAACCGGGCAGCTACAATGCACAATGATATATCGAAGCGACTCCAGATGCCACTATGAAACCCTGTCCACAAGCGATCGCCCACCAAGCTGCAATAGGATGCACCCAATCCCGATCGTACGCATCACCACTCGCTACAGCACCTTCCAAGTGAGAGGAAAAATCAATCATCAAATAGATGCTTCAAAGGTATTCCTTGACTAGGAAAAGAACCCCTTGGGAGGGCACCATGAGGTCCCGATATAGGATATCATGACAACCAAACAAGGAACACGGAGTACCCTAGCCCGGGTCTCAACGATGACCACGAAAGGCCCCTAAATCTTGAGTAGGAAGACTGGAAGAAGACATCACCCCTTAATGAGCAATATGCCACATCCTCAAAACTTGAAACTGGCGCTGCACGCGAACTCCATGGTTACCAGCAATACCGATGCACGGGAAAGAAGCTCCATTATCGAGACGCAATCCATACCTTAGAAATTGCAACCAATTCATTTCTATCGTACTACTGGGCTGGAATCTCCTACCCATGCCTTAATCCCACAACAGGCGACCCAACAATTGACCCTATTCAGTCAACCCAGTCGACAACTTAAAAGGGGGTCCAGGGGTGGCTACGTCCACGTGCATGGATGCAAGGAGGCATGTCAGCAACCTAAGATAAACTTCTAAAAACCAGAGTACTCGGATGACAATCCTACAACTCATCATCTATATGACTAGACTTAGGCTCTGACAGGACCAGGCTCTGATACCAACTTTTGTCACGCCCCAGGGCGGCCGTCCCCGAGACGCGGCAATATATAAAGTATCAACTATCAATACCTGAGATCAACAAAGACTCTAACAACAACACACAAGGTGGCAAGGCAAAGATAAATGATAACTGACTGAAAAACGGAAGCATAAGATATCAACAATGTCTGTAAACCAAAAACATTATTACAGACTCGAATACACAATCATTGTTCTGTGAGAGCCAAGTCTAGTCCAAATAAAATACAACCTGTGCCACATGCACGATTTACAATACATAAAATGACTCTAGGACTACTGACAGACTCGCACTCGCCACTCGCCAGACAAAACGTTCCACGCACATAAGACCACGCCACAGGGAAGCTCCAGCTCCACGCCCAACACTGCCCCTGAAAAGAAACAGTATGCGAGGGGTGAGCTACAAGCTCAGTGAGTGGCTGGAAACCAATCACCATTACAACAGTTCAATGTTAAGGCAATTTCCTTTCAAGGAAAACATGGGTGAAAACCCAATGGATAACATGGTCACGCGGCGGCGCGACCAACCTCACCCTCACCCTCACTCTCACTCCTGGAGGGAGACTCTTGGGACTCTTGGGGAGAGACCATACCGTTGGTCGAAGAGACGCGGAATTACTGGTCTACACAACATTACTGGATCACCTACATCGAGATAACAGCTCAACGACGTCCTTGAACAGCGATACGTAACTGGATCCAACAACTATGGGAACGGACAAAAATGAATGGGTCACGCGGCGACGTGACTTCACCTCATCCTCACCCTCACCCTTAATGGTGACTTAGGCTCTGATAGGACCAGGCTCTAATACCAACTTTTGTCACGCCCCAGGGCGGCCGTCTCTGAGACGTGGCAATATATATAATATCAGCTATCAATACTTGAGGTCGACAAGGACTCCAACAACAACCACAAGGTGGCAAGGCAAAGATAAATGATAGCTAACTGAAAAGCAGAAGCATAAAATATCAACAATGTCTGTAAACCAAAAATATTATTACAGACTCGAATACACAATCACTGTCCTATGAGATTCAAGTCTAGTCCAAATAAAATACAACCAGTGCAACACGCACGATTAACAATACCTCAATGACACTAGGATTGCTGACAGCCTCGCACCGGCCAACCGTCAGACGGGATGCTCCACGCATGCAAGACCACGCTACAGGGAAACTCTAGCTCCACGCCCAACATCGCCCCTGTGGAAGAAACAATACGCGAGGGGTGAGCTACAAGCTCAGTGAGTGGCTGGAAACCAAACACCATTACAACAATTTAATGCAAGGCAATTTCCTTTCAAGGAAAAACATGTGTAGAAACCCAAAGGATAACAAGGTCACGCGATAGCGCGACCATACCTCGCCCTCACCCTCACTCCCAGAGGGAGACCTTGGGACTCTCGGGGAGGAACAACTGTTAACCATAACACATGGTGTTACTAGATAACGAGATACAACGAGTCCATCCGCTACGAGGTAGAGGTACACTACGATACCTCAAGCGTTAGGAGTAACCTACCCAGAGTATACTCGATGGGTATAAAAGTCACGTGACTACATGACTTCAACTCATCCTCACCCTAGCCCCCGGAAGGGTGACCCTAGGGACTTTGGGGATAAATCTGTTTGCTCTACACCCTTCATCATCCGGTAACCCTCTCTCGGATAGCCTCTACCTGGTATACTCCCATGATCAGTACATCTTACCGCATGCATAGATAGTACCTACAGGTGGGGGCCCTCTGTCAGGACAGCTACAGCGTCGGGCAGCATCGACATGGATCCGATGAAGGGGAGAACGATTCCACGCTCGCAATATCATTCGTTAGCCCTTTCCCGGGTAGCCTCTACCTGGTATACCCCCACGATCAGTACATCTTGCCGCATGCATCGTTAGTACCTACAGGTGGGGGTCCTTTGTCAGGACAGCTACAACCCGGGTCTCTTCAACACGGACGACATTGGGAGGAAACACTCCATGTTCGCAAAGCGAACCTAATGGAAAAACAACTACTCTTGGTAATCGCCTACCGATGAACTCCCACACAGATGAGTTGCTCGGACGCAGGGAGTTACCTCGGCTCTCGCACCACAACTAAGCCCAAGGCATAACCCAAAAGGGCGGTTCATACCCGCACCTAGCATTGGTAAGCCTAGCTTAAACACCATAACCACTGGTTCGAAACACCGGTATAACATCGAATTCTCTTGAATTCCAACAAGTGCATCACACGGATGCAGGGTGGCAATTACATTGCTTGCGCTCTAACTAACTAAGGTACAACCCGACAACGGGTCATACCCACGCCTAGCACAGGTAGAGGCACGATTAGTCTAACATGCACAATTATAATAGGAGAACTCTATCGCAGTTATATACATGGTCCACATGCATGATAACATAAATAATTGACTATAGGGTCCTCCTAACATGAATACACATCATAAGCAACATATCATACAAAGTATGGCCTAGCTACACATGCATACAAGGGCATTAATCATGCAAGCACGCAACATACAACCTAACATGTGTTGGATATCACCAACTTAAAATGGCAATGAAGGGTTAAGCGCGATCTCGCGCATCAATAGTCACATGCCAGTATTCTCAAGCGAACCTGAGTCAAGTAAGAACCACATCTACTTACTCAGTTCGCGCAAAGACAGAGGGCGAGAGAGACATGAAGCCTCATCATCTCACGAAGGTCATAGCTTTGCCCCCAACAAGATGGGCGCAACAACTACACCATGCCCTCAAGTCTAGTACCTGTATATTAACCCAAGCTTGATTATGTTAGATATAATTAATATAAGGGTAGTATTACAAGACTACCTAAGGCATTCCATATTTTATACATCCATACACCACACATAAAGCAAGCCCAAACCAGAGGGGTGCATGTAACACAATCATTCTTAAATGAATACCATACATAAGCAAGTACATGGTAGAATAGGGGGTTCTACGCAATATACGAGCTATACAGTCCTAGCATGCAATATCTAACATAATATGGGTGCCAAGATGCACCATGGATGCGCGATACACGACTACGTGCATCGAACGTTTCCCGAAGGGTTGGATCGAAACACTCACAAATATTCGAATCACCACGCATCCGGTCTACTCGATCTGCAAGACACAACACAATATAAATAAACCACGTGCTCAAATACAATATTAAGCTTCCTGACACATATGTAAGCCTACTTCATGGAGAAACCAACTCTTAATAATGCATATAACATGCATAAATAACTCATTGACACAGCCATGTAAAACTGGTGCATCTGTAGCAAACATCCTTACTATTTGAACTCCATAGCATCAAATACACATTCACGAATTATGAAATAAATCACACACATTCTTTAACATGTTGTGATCATAATCCGTGAAAACATTATAACCTAATTTAGCCTCTACATGCCTGAAATAAAATGTTTCCAGAAACTGATCAAATCCTACGCGAATCTGGACAGGCAATGCAAAACAGGTCATAACTTACAACACAGATATCATATTGATACCAAATTTCATATATAACATTTAGACGCATAGATGATCATATTACATGCGGACACAAGCCTCTAAATATGCCTTTAAGTACCCGATGCACAAGGATCTTAAGGAGAGAAAATTTGCCTTACAACACAAAGCCACCCCATTCATGCATTAACACAAACATCCCATGAGCAGCAGCAATTACACATAACAACACCCACATGCATGCCCTCCACAACATCCTAGCAAGCACAAAAGAAGGGGAAGAAGATTACCACGAGAGGGGGAGGAGAAGGGAAGGTGTTGGGGCTCACAATGACACCACACACACACCACCACCACTTCACAACCATCACCACCATCTCCTTCACTTATTCACAGCACACCTTCTACTTGGCTTAAAACAGGGGGGAATTCAAGAGGGTAGCATGAGTGAGATGAAGATGGAGAAGGGAAAGAAACAACACAACACACACACATGCATACACACCTACACTTGATCTTCCCCTCAAGCACTATTCATCTTCTCCTTCACCTTCTCCATGCAAAACCAAACAAAAAGGGGAAAAATAAGAGGGGCTCGGATGGCCTCTTGTGAGGGGAGAGAGAGACACACAAAAGAGGGCATTTAATAGCCAAAAGTGGTTCAAAGGACCAAATCGTCCCTGACCAGAAATTCTGGACAGGCTTCACTAGAACAGCCATAACTTCCACAATATAGCTCCGAATTGCACAATTCAAAATCCTTTGGAAAGCCAAGAAGATTATCTACAACTTTCATATTTATGCTCAGATCAAATAACCCCTCCAGCTATTCCAAAATGGGAGCTAAACATCGAACAGGGCTGCTGCCAGGATTTTCTCATCCCCGGGGTATAATTGGAAAAATACCCATAACTTTTGCTACATGAATCCAGTTGATCTAATTCTACTTTTGTATGAAAGCTAACTCAAAACTGAATATCCCATGACAAAATCATGTTTAAACTACTCCATCTTGGGCATTAACAAAATTAAATCCGAATACCAATTGGAATTGCATAACTTCTAAAAGGACGTCAGATTGCGATGAAAATTTACAAGTAGGCCAATGTCAGTACCAGGAGAACAATTATGTAGTCAGATTTTCAATCAGAGTACCCCAACTCCCGTAGGGGCTAAACCCAAAATTCCTGCAACTCCAATAAAAAAATAACGCTCCAAATGACACAAGCATAACAGACTGAACCTCTGGAATGTCTGGAGCGGTAGGAGTCTCTTGGACTGAAGACGCAGCCCTCGCATATTGTCACGCCCCAGGGCGGCCGTCCCCGGGACGCGGCAAGTGTATATATAATATCAGAATCTACACAGGAGGTCAATAATATATCATACACAAACAACCAGAATGACACACAGACAATAAAGAGGCTGACATGATATATACACCAAATGCGGAAGCAAAAGACTGAATCTGTAAATAAACATATTACAGACTCGATACTCAATCATCTGTCCTGTGAGAGCCAATATACACAAATACAACTGCATATATACAAACGCGTGCTAAGCACGGAAATAAAATACATACAGCCAAGAAGGGATGCTGATAGCCTCTGGCACTCGCGGAACGTAGCGCTGCTCCGCTACTGAAGGAATCCCTCGAACGGCCCCACCTGCTGCTCCGGCTCTAGCTCAGGCTCAGTGGCAACTGGGGAAAAACATATGCGAGGGGTGAGCCACACGCTCAGTGAACAGCACAACCCATGCATCACAGACAATATTGACCACAATTCAGATCTTAAAAATCCACAATCTCTTATTAACAACCACAAAATGGTAACAAATACTCAAACCAGTGGGTCGCTCAATCGCCAACCCACTACACCCTCACCCTCACCCTTCAATGGGTGACATAGGATTTTGGGACTGATATTCATCCAATCACAACACCAGTGGGCCGCTCATCGCCAACCCACTACACCCTCACCCTCACCCTTCAATGGGTGACATAGGATTTTGGGACTGACTAGGCTGTTGGTCACCCTTGGTCCACCGATAGTCTCTCCTCCACTCCGTAGGCCGCTGGGCTATCACCCACAACTTCAGCACAGTCCGTCACAAATATCGGGAGGCGCCTACTGATGGGAGCCCTCACCCACAACTTCAGCACAGTCCGTCACAAATATCGGGAGGCGCCTACTGATGGGAACCCTTAGAAGGGACGGCCTTTCTAACGCTGGGGCAGCCTCTACCGGATCCAACGAAGGGGACAAAACAGCCTATCGATACGCATATGATCCACTCGGATCCGTCGACAACGCATCTCTACAATTCTAATGTCATGATGTCTTCAGAATTCCTCCACGGCGCATAACCAAGATGCGGGGAAAATGTATAATAATAGCAAGGTTGGAATATCATTGGGGGAAAGAAACTTGGGAGGGCAGCGTGAGTTCCCGATATAGGACACCCCGACAACCAAACAAGGAACACGGAGTACCCTAGCCCAGGTCTCACCGCTGTCCTCGCGAGGCCCCTCCCCTATAATATTCACTAATTATGCTAATAATCATACAATGGATAAATCATTAATTATCAACTAGAGATATAATATTATTGGGACAAGAACCTTGGGGGGGCTGCATGAGGTCCCGATACAGGACATCATGACAACCAAACAAGGAACACGGAGTACCCTAACCCGGGTCTCAATGTTGACCTCGCAAGGCCCCTCCCTATAATATTACCTAAGGCATGCAATTAAACATATACTAGCATTTAACTTAATAAATAAACTAGTGGGACACATGCATAGGCCAAGGCTTCCTAGCATGAGGACAGGGGGGACATGATGCATGGCTCATACACATATCCTAAGGGTGCAAGTCCCTAACATGCAAAGTCTAGGGTAGCATGCATTCTACATTTTTAAAATCATGCTCGCATGAAATACACTTTACAACAGGTTAATATAGATCCATGGTGCCCCAGGAGAGGTCGGTATACGCCCAAATGCGTATAACGCCTCTCTACTGGGTTGGATTGTCCCACTCACCGAAAATCGGGTCGTCGCGCGACCGCCCGTCAAGATCTACAAGACAGACATTTATACGGTGAGTTAAATACACAAATACATCAAAATACTCAAAATACACCGAAAGAACCCAACACTCGGGCAAACGTACATACGGCCCGTACGCACGTTAGCCCGAGCACCCCGACTCACTCCCGAACCCACGGCAACCACCCGCACGGCCACCCGCCCCCGGACGCGCCGCCGCGCCTCAGCCCGCGCACCCAGGCGCACCGCCGGGCTCCTGCCCGCAGCCGAGCCACTCGGTGCGCCGCGCGCCCACTGCACCCCGCCGCAGCAGCCCGCGCGCACCCCGCACGCCCCGCGCTGACCCGCGAGCACACCACACTCCCCGCGCGTCCAGCGCCTCGCCCCGCGCGCACCCCGTCCCGCGCGCACTCCGCGCGCACCACCAGCCTCTACCCGCGCGCACGCCTGCGCCTCTGCCCAGCGCCCCGCGAGAATGCTCCTCTGCTGTGCCCAGCGCCCCAGCACTGTCGCCCAGGACCCGGTATCCGTGACCTAGCGCCCGGCGCTCAGCGCCCAGTACCCGGGACCCTCACCCAGCGCCCACGCGCACGCCCGCGCAACACGCGCCCAGCGCGCCTGGCAGCACGCGCCCAGCGCGCCTGCCAGCCTGCCCGCTCTGCTGCCCGCGCTGCTGCCCACGCTGCCTGCCTGCGCGCATCGCCGAGTGGCCCGAGCACCGCTCGCCTGCACGCCTGGGCACTGCCCGCCTGATGCCCGAGCGCCCCCTGCCAGCTGCCCGAGCAAGGCCTGCTCAGTCGGCCTGCCCTGCTCGCACAGCCCGCAGCCATCCTACCCCGCACGCCTCCCCCTGCACCCCCCGAGCGCACGCCCGCTCGCGCGCACGCGCTCGCGCGCCCGGCAACCTGGTGCGCCTGCTCCCAGCCCACCCGGGACGGCTAGCCTCCATGCCCGGGACTGCCTACCCGCCTGCCCGAGCAACCACCCTCTACCACCAGCCACCCCAAGGCCTCCGACCACCCCCACATCCCCCCGACGGCCACCCACCGCCGCCGACCGCCTCCCAACCTCATACCCACCTCCTAACATACATCTATACAAGAAAAGAGAGGAAAAAGAGGCTTACCAAGGGGAGGAAGGGAAGTCCGGTTGCTCTCCGCGCACCGAAACCTCTCCCAAAAGGCTTCCAACTCCCGGATCTCTCTTGGCCCTCGAATTGGCCCAAAACAGAGGAGAAAAGAGGGGGGGGGGAGAAGGGGCAAAATTCACCGGAATCCGGATTTGAAAGCACCGGGGTGTAGATCGGGACCCGATCTACACTTCCTATGCTTTAGGTTTTTGGGTTTGAGGGCTCTAAGGGCTTCAAATGGGAGAAAAAGAGAGAGAGGAGAGAGGGAAAGCTTTGGTAGGGATGATGAATAGTGCCAATGAAATATTAGATTTCATTTATATAGACAAATCACTTAAAATACCCGGATACGCCTCGGAACTGCGAAATTTCGGAAACGTTACCGGAATTCGATGAAATTTTCGTGAGAGGCCTAAAATGGCACCAGGACACCAAATATGCAGTTAGATTTCCAATCGGAGTTCTCTAACTCAGGACGATAGCTAACAGTCCAAAAATTAGCGGTTCCGATCGAAAATCGAAAAAAAAATGAAAAACTGCCAGAACGCTCCAACGGTTACCAGCAGGCTAAAAGTGACACATATATAACACATATCTCCCATGACTCTGAGTCGCCGAAGGACGAGAAGCCCTACTGAAGGTGGCCCCGATAGCAACAAAGGTCGAAAAGGAGTGCTTGCGCTCAAGAGGGAGAAGGTTGAGGTCCGCCTCGGTCATCGCCCCTCCACTGACCAACTACCCCCTCATAGTGGCCTCCCAGAGGTGGATCTGCTGAATATCTCTGTCCCTCCTCTCCAACCTCTGATGAAGGCGTGCCTCCACCCCTCTCGACCGATCCTCGATCACCCTCAACAGCTCCTCACCCTCACCTTTGCAACTCGGAGTCTCTCCTCACTCGACCGGAGTGCCTCTCGATTTCTATCCCCGGCCGTCTGAAGGAAGCGGATAAGATCTCCCATCAAACCCCCGGTAACGTCCGCCAACACCTCCAACTCTGACACCCTCACCTGGAGGGAGTCTCGATCGCGACGCAGGATGGCGAACTCCTCGTCTCTCAACACCACCTCAAACCGCAACTGGCCCATCTCCTACTCCCTCGAGTCTCTCTTGGACCTCAACTGGTCCACTTCATCCTCCGCCCTGGCAGCCCTCTCCCTAGCCTGGTCAAGCTCCATCCGAGTGGCCAGGAGATCACTTTGGACCACATCTAGCTCGTTCCTCAACTCGAGCTCTCGATCAGAAGCGGTGGTCAGAGGAGGAACAGAGGAGGAAGAAGCACCATCAGCCATCGCTCAAGACAGAGCGTCCACCTGAGCCTCAAGGACCCAAACTTGGTCTTGTAGGCATCGTCTTTGCAATAAAAAAACCTCCATTTGCTCGGACCTTGCCTGGAGATGCTCGTTGGTGGCCTTGAGCTTCTTATCCAACTCATTCAGCTCAACCTACAAAAGAACGTCATTTAGAACACGAGGAGAAGAAGAAGAAAAGAAGAAAAGGAAAAGAAAGAGTGAAAACTTTTCTTACCTAGGCATAAGGGATTTCCTCCTCCATAGTCCCGAGGATGCTCACATATTCCTGACGGAACCAAGCCATGTATTCCTTGCTGCTCGTCACCTCAGGATGGCACTCAACTAACGTCTCTCTCGCATCCCATCCCCTCACATACACTGCGTAGTTCCTCGGGAGGTTAGTATCCCGAGGAATACCTACCACCGGGATCGGAGGACGCTTTGGCAGAGGATCGGGCACCAACTGGTGGTACCCAAGCTAACGAACGACTCGGCTGATCACATGGGAGACGACTTCATTAAAGAAGATCAGCCAAACAACCCTTGACAGCTCCTCTGGGACCTCCTCCTCCGTGTAGGGCCTCCAAGTCATCTACAAAACAAGATATCAAAGAAATAAGAAGAGAGCTTAGTCAAAAGAAAATCCAATAAGAGCTCGAGATTCAGAAAAATATACCTCTTCTTCCTTTAGAGGTCAGAAGGCCTCCCAGAATTGTGCTAGGCAACGCAGATGAGAGGACCCTGGAGGCGCCCATCTCATGGCCCAAGGGAGGGCACAGTCGGAGACTAGCTGGGTTGGACGATCAATGGCAAAGTGTTCATACCCAAAAATCTACAGGAGAATGCTATCAGAATCAAGTAAAACAAACTCGAAAGAAAGACATTCTTTTTTTTCTCTACTTATACCTGGAGAAACACCGTGAAACCGCCGAGGTTCTTGCCCCCTGCCCTCTTCACCTTCTTTGACAACTCCGAAAAAGGATGGGCAAGCATGGACGCACCCCAAGCAAAGCGACCCATGGTCCCCAAGTCCCCCATCACCATCAAGAAGTGAGAAGACACCTTGTCTGAGGCAGTCAAAAAAAGAACTCGACCAAAGAAGTAGAGAAAGAACGCCCTCAGCTCCCTCCGTGCCCTCTGTGGATAAGCGACGGCCTCTCTCATCTCAATCATCTGGCGCCTCTGCTCATAACTAGTTGCAGCTTCCCCCTTTTGATGCCTTGTAAAAGAACCGAGGCCAAACTGCCTCGATAGCTGGTCGAGCGGGATCCGGTTCAGAGTCCTCTCTCACTCGATGAACTCCCACTCTCCGATCGACTCTCAAAATAGTGCCTTGTAGTCAGCACTAGTCGCCGCGATCACTGCCTCTCCAAAGATCGGAAGACCAGTAATCCTCCGGACGTCCTCCAACGTCGCCATCATAGCACCCGTGGGAAGAATGAAGGTGCAACTCTTCGGATCTCACCTCTCTGCCAACGCCTCCAGATACGGGCGGTGGACAATGGCTCGATCAAGAAAAAGGACCGAAAGCCCGCTCCATCCACCAAAGCCCGCTCCCCTCGACCCAAAGCAGAATATCACCTCTTCGTCCCATGCCACAAGGCTTGAATACAATTTGGGCCCGCTGAAACAACAAGGAAAAGGGAGTTAGTCCAAAAAGAAAACATTTCAAGAGGTGAGAATTCTGAGTCTAAACAAAATTTTCATTCCAAAACATGCTTAGTGAAACAATTCCCACATATAAAATCAAATAAAGGCATGAAGTATATAAACCTAAAATAAAATTCAGCCTCCCCCACTACAAGACTCTTTTATATATGATCACATATTCACCCTTGCCCTTAGCCCACTGTGGTAATCTATCATACGCTTACTTACTTTCTTTCATTACTGTCCCACCTATCATACTTGCATACCCTACTTATATAAACATACTTGTCATAGTAAAAATTGTCCCTCCCCTAAAAACATACAACACTCGTACATATATAGACACCACCATAAATTACCCTTCTGAAAAAACCCCATAGACTCATGAATGCATGTATACTTACCCCTCTTACCCCACCATGATTAAAAACACATTCCCCCTACACCATATGCATGCAAGACCACCCATAAAATGACACATACAAGCATGCTATACTCTACTATTTCTTTCTTTTTTTCCACCATGCCTCCTCCTTTTCATATATATATATATATATATATATATATATATATATATATCTACATACATAGTAAAAATAATATGTGTATAAAGGTTACCCCTTTTTATGCCGTGCTCGCCAAAATCCCACCGTGATCAATTAAATCCCCTACTACACACCTTTTCTTATATATATATATATATATATATATATATATATATATATATATATATAGACACACACACACACTAATCCTAAACATATACCAAAACCACTAACATATAATTTTTTTTAAAAAAGAATAGCATGCAAAAGGAATTAGGAGAATACCATGGCTCGTGTGGCTCCAACAGCCTCCACCTCAGCCTCATTGGGATCGTCCATCTCGTCGTCGTCTCCCTCGTCCTCAGTCATGGCCTCCTCGGCCCCAGCACCAATGCCCCCGGCCTCCGCATCCCCAACAGCCCCAACCTCAGCCCCTGCAGCCTCAGCGTGGACATCCTCGGTCTCCATGGCCTCGACCCCAACACCCGCGGTCTCCTCAGTGCCTACCACACCAGAGGCCAACGCCTCAAAATCTCCCAAAGCCCTCGAGGCCTCCTCCTCGGCCCTAACCTCTGTGGCCTCCCTCTCTAGCATCCCCTCAATGGCCTCCAAAGATGCCCTCACCTCCTCACTAACTCCCTCAGCCACAACCTCGGCAGACACTCCGACCTCCAAACCCACCTCTTCGATCATCACCAGTCAATCGCCATGCCTCTTTTTGCGTTTATAACCAATCATATCACTCAGTTCCCCCTGAGGATGCACCTGCTCCCTCACCCACACCAACCATCGGTGTCTCCACCGTTTGGGTCATCTCCTCCATGACCCTCCTCTCCGCCCCATCGCTCTCCGATGATCTCGACCCTGAGGCAGCCCCCCTCTGCTCTTGGGAAGACCTGAGGCGCTTCATCATCGAGGCCATCCTTTTCCCCTTCGTCATCTCCTCCGATTTCGCAACGAAAGGAAAACCCAAAGGAAACTAGGGCTTCAAAATCAAGAAGAAAGAGGAATGATCTAGGGCAAAACTAAGCAGATCAAAGCCAAGGAAACCAAGGTTTTTTTATTTCAAATGAAGAAGAAGAAGAAGAGAAGGAAGAAAAACCGTTTTGAAAACGTGGGGAGAGAGAGGGTCTCTTTTCGGTTATAAAGGACCCAGTTGGGTGACGGCTACTCATGAGTAGCCGCCCCCCATCCGTCGGCTCATTCTAAGTAGCCGCCCCTCCCTACCAGCTAAAATCAACTAGCCGCCCTCTGCCAGCTTCTCAAACAAGCATATTTTCAAGTTTTCTAAAACCAAACAGCTATGTATTGGTTTATTTCCAAATTCTACTTGATCAAACATAACTTTCTTGAAGTTTTACCACATTTCTAGTACCATTCAGTTTGAATTTCTTCAGTTCTAGTTCTTTTTTAGAATTTTTTTATCCTTTGGATGATCCAATTCACCTCTCACGCCTCAGGGCGGCCGTCCCTGAGACGTGGCAATATATATAATATCAGTTATCGATACCTGAGGTCAACAAAGACTCCAACAACATAAAAATGTTGCTAGGCGAAGATAAATGATAGCTCAATTGAAAATGCAGAAGCATAAAAATACAAATAAGTCTGTAAACCAAGACATTATTACAGACTCGAATACACAATCACTGTCCTGTGAGAGCCAAGTCTAGTTCAATAAAATACATCATGTGCAACACGCACGATTACAAATACATAAATGATACTAGGACTGCTGACAGCCTCGCACTCACCAACCGCCAGACAGGACGCTCCACACACGCAAGACCATGCTACAGGGAAGCTCCAGCTCCACGCCCAACACCACTCCTGTAAAAGAAACAGTACGCGAGGGGTGAGCTACAAGCTGAGTGAGTGGTTAGAAACCAAACACCATCACGCCAATTCAATACTAAGGTAATTTACTTTTAAGGAAAACATGGTTGGGAACCCAATGGATAACAAGGTCACGTGGCGGCGTGACCAACCTCACGCTCGCCCTCGCTCCCAGAGGGAGGTTCGTGGAACACTCGGGGAGGAACAACTGTTAACCATAACACACGGTGTCACTGGATAAAAAAATACAATGAGTCCATCCGCTACAAGGTAGAGATATACTTCGATACCTGATGCGTTAGGAGTAACATATCCAGAGTATAATCGATGGGTATAAGAGTTACTTGATGACATGACTCAACTTACCCTCACCCTCACCCCCGTAGGAGTGATCCTAGTGACTTTTGGGATAAAACTAATTGCTCTACACCCTTAATCATCTGGTAACCCTCTCCCAAGTAGCCTCTACCTGGTATACTCCCATGATCAGTACATCTTACCGCATGCATCGATAGTACCTATAGGTGGGGGCCCTCTGTCAGGACAGCTACAATGCTCGACAGCATCGACACAGATTCGACGAAGGGGAGAACGATTCCACGCTCGCAGTATCATTCCTTAGCCCTCTCCCGGGTAGCCTCTACCTGGTATACCCCCATGATCAGCACATCTTGTCGCATGCATTGATAGTGCCTACAGGTGGGGGCCCTCTGTCAGGATAGCTACAACCCGGGCCGCTTCAACACGGACGATATTGGGAGGAAACACTCCATCTTCGCAAAGCGAACCCAATGGAAAAACAACTACTCTTGATAATCGCCTACTGATGCTATCGAATACATATGAACTCCCACACAGATGCGCTGCTCGGATGCAAGGAGTTACCTCGGCTCTTGCACCAAAAATAATCCCAAGGCATAACACAATGGGCGGTTCATACACGCGCCTAGCACGGGTAAGCCTAGCTTAAACACCATAACCACCAGTTCGAAACACTGGTATAACATCGAATTCTCTTGAATTCCAACAAGTGCATCACACGGATGCAGGGTGGCAATTACATCGCTCGTGCTCTAACTAACTAAGGTACAACCTGACAACAGGTCATACCTACGCCTGGCACAGGTAGGCACAAATAGTCTAACACGCACAATTATAATAGGAGAATTCTATCGCAGTTATATACATGGTCCACATGCACGATAACATAGAATTAACTGTAGGGGTTCTCCCTGATATGGATAAATCATAAACAATATATCATGCATACATGGTATGGCCTAATTAAACATGCATACAAGGTCATTAGTCATAAAAGCATACAAGTATACCCTAACATGCGTTGGATATCACCAACTTAAAAGGGAAGGGTCAAGCGCGATCTCCTGCATTAACAGGTGCATGCCAATATTCCCAAACAAACCTGAGTCAAGTAGGAACCACATCTACTTACTCAGTTCGCACAAAGAGAGAGGACGAGAGAGAGCTCATCATCTCAAGAAGTTGGTCATAGCTTTGCCCCATTAGCATGGGCGCAACAACTACACCACACCCTCAAGTCTTATTGCAAGGGAATATTAGGCATGTGCCTGTTTATTAACCCACGCTTAATCATGCTGTATATTACTAATAATAGGGTAGTATTACTAGAAGGGACTACCTAAGTCATGCCATATTCTATTCACCCATATAAACACACAAGATACTTGCAACCATGATCATTCACACATAAATACTATACATAGGCAAGTATAAGATAGAATAAGAGGGTTCTACGCAATATACGAGCTATAATAATCTAGCATGCAAATAGCTAGCATGTTATGGGTCAGACATGACCACACCACTTATCTAAATAAGTAGTATAGTCAGGGTGCCCAACGGTTGCACGACGCACGATTACGTGCATCCAACGCTTCCCAAAGGGTTGGATCAAACCACTCACTGATACCCAGGTCGTCGCGCATCCAACTGATGAGATCTACAAGCCAAGGGCATAAAAAAGGAGTGAGTACCGAAAACAAAGACTACCTAACTCCTGATAATTTCCACAACATGCATAACAACTCCTTGACACACAATCAAGCAAAACTGGTAAATGTGCTGCAACCAGCCCTACAATTTGATCTCCACAGCACCAAATACACATCCACAAATTATGCAATAAATCATACACATTCTCTGATATGTTGGGATCATAATCCATGAAGACATTATAACCTAATTTTTCCTCTACAAGCCCGAAATAAAATTTTTTCGGAAACTGGACAGTTCCCATGCGAATCTGGACAATCCATGCAAAACAGGTTATAACTTACAACACAGATATTCGATTGACACCAAATTTCATATATAGTATCTAGACACATAGATTATCATATTACATGCAGACACAAGCCTCAAAACATGCCTCTAGGTACTAGTTCCATAAGAATCTTAAGGAGACACAAATCTGCCTTACTACAATACAAAACCACCACCATTCATGTACAAACACAAACACCTCATGTGCAAAAACAATTTTACATAACAACACTCTCCCAATAGTACCCACACAAACCCACATGCTGAAAAACCAGTAGAAAGAAGAGGGAAATGCTTACCAAGAGAGTGGAGAGGGAAGGGGAGATGTGGGAGCACACAAGCGTGCCCACGACCACCTTGACCACCACCACCACTACCAGCACCTCGATCTTAGCCTCTCTTCTTCTTGCTGAACCAGAAGGGAGGGGGAACAGGGGATAAAACCATGAGAGGTGCTCTAGAGGAGGAGGAGAAGGGAGAGACAACACAACAACAAATCCTGCACACACACACACACACCTTGATTTCCACTTTTTCTAACTCTACTTCTTCTTGTTCCATCTTCTTCTCCTTCTAAAACTCCACCAAACACATTCAAAAGGGCTGGACCAAAAGAGTGTCGAGAATGAGAGAGAGAGGAGAGACATTTGGGCCTAAATACAACAAATCTAGGGGGGGCGAAATGACCAGGCTGTCCTTGACTAAAATTCTGGACAGTCATCACTAGAACAGCCATAACTTCCAGAATCTAGCTCCGAATTGTACAATTCAAAATCCATTGAAAAGCCAAGAAGCTTATCTACAACTTTTATATTTATTCTTAGATCAAATAACCCCTCCAACTATTTCCAAATGTGAGCTAAACAACAAACAGGGCTGCTGCCAAGATTTTCTCATCCCCGGGGTATAATTGGAAAAATACCCATACCTTTTGCTACATGAATTCAGTTGATCTAATTCTACTTTTTTATGAAAGCTAACTCAAAACTGAACATCTCATGATAAAATCATATTTAAACTACTCCATTTTGGGTATTAACAAAATTAAATCCGAATACCAATCAGAATTGCATAAGTTCTAAAAAGACGTCAGAATGCGATGAAAATTTACAAGTAGGCCAATGCCAGTATCAGGAGAACAATTATGCAGTCAGATTTTCAATCAGAGCACCCCAACTCCCATAGGTAGCTAAAAGCCAAAATTCTAGCGACTCCAATCGAAAAATAAGGCTCCAAATGACACAAGCATAACATCACCAATTCAACACCTTTTACTTGCTCTATGTCGGCGATATCCCCTTGATTTGTTGAGTTACCCAAGCACGGGTACGGTAGGCACAAGGAAACCAACTCCGGGCTGCTCCGTGCATGATGGATAGGAACCCCGTTCGAGAGTTGGATCACTCGCCACTTTACTTTTTCCATCTTCCACCTAGATCATTCCTTTCGGTTGAAAATTCTAGTCAAGACTTAACCTCTGACAGTCTAAATCAACTCCCTGAATAGTATTGGTCATGTGTCCTAAAACTTCTTGAAGGTCGGGCCGGGCAAAATAGGGGTCTCTTTCCTTATCATCGGTTGAAGTCTTTTTGTTTCACACAAAAGACTCCATCCGATGAGGGGCAATTGTAGATACCCAAATTTTGACAGTCCATAAAGACGAAAATGCTTCAAGCAATATTTAGAAATAACCACATTTGGACATCTAAATAGAAAACTTCCTTAGAAACCAAAACCGGAAACCCCAGTCCAACTTAGAGAATTCTACGACCTAGACAGGGGCGGCTACTTAAGAGTAGCCGCCCTATATTGGGCGGCTAGTTTCAACTAACTGCCCTCCTAGCCGACCTCAAACCGCTTCCCTTAGATGGGACATAAAGTAGCATTTGATGTTGATGATTGCGGTGGTTTGTTCCCTTTAGCCGCCCAATCTTGGCCAATTCAACCCTAGTAACCGACCCTGTCACGCCCCAGGGCGGCCGTCCCCGGGACGCGGCAAGTGTATATATGATATCAGTGACAAGAAATCAATAATAAACCACAAACAATCACTAAAATGACACACAGATAAAAGCAGGGCTGACATAATATATACACCGAGTGCGGAAGCTAAATGACTGAGTCTGTAGTCAAAAACATACTACAGACTCGATACATAATCATAAGTCCTGTGAGAGCCAACATGCCCATATATATACACAACAAAATCCAAATGTAATCCAACTAAGTGCCCAAGCACAGAACATATACGTACAACAGAAAGAAGGGTGCTGATGGCCTCAAAACTCGTGGGACGCGGCGCTGCCCTCTGCCGGAGTCGTCGCCCGAGAAGCTCCTCCCTCAGATGGCACTGAAAAAGACAATATGCGAGGGGTGAGCCACACGCTCAGTGAATAGCACAACCCAATGCATACAGTTCATATTAACAGTGTTCATTCATAGCAGCATAAACAACACAATCCGGGGGTTCGTCACATCGCCGAACCGCCATACCCTTACCCTCACCCTCACCCTCAACGGGCGACCTAGGATATTGGGACTTAGCGGGTTTATAATCATCCTTACGCAAACCTGTGGGTCGTCGCATCGCCGGCCCACCATACCCTCACCCTCACCTTTCAACAGGTGACTTAGGCTCTTGGGACTGACTAGGCTGTTGGTCACCCTTGGTCCACCGATAGTCTCTCCTCACTCCGCGGTTGTTTGGCCACTCCCATGTTCAGCACAGTCCTTCATCAAACCAGGAGGCGCCTACTAGTGGGAGCCCCTGCACGGGACAACCTGTCTAACGCCGAGGTAGTCTCTAACGGATCCAACGCAGGGCAACAGAACAGCCTATCCATCGCATATGATCCACTCGGATCCGCTGACAGCATCTCTCCACAATCCTAATGTCTTGAATTCCTCAGAATTCCACCAGCGCGCATAACCAGGATGCGGGGATTTAATCAATGCATAAGGGGGGAAAAAGAGACCCTGAGAGGGTAACCCGAGGTCCCGATGCAGGACATCCGACAACCAAACGAGGAACACAGAGTGCCCTAACCCGGGTCTCAATGTTAACCTCGCAAGGCCCCCTTATATTCCCTAAACATGGTATCTATTAAAACAGTTTGCATTTAATTAAATAAACCAAACTAATAGGATACATGTACAGGTCGGGCTGTCCTAGCATGATAACAGGGAGGCAGGATGCATGGCTCATGCACAATCCTAAGGGTGCAAGTCCCTAACATACAATCTAGGGCGGCATGCAAATCTACACACACACATCATGCTTACATGGATTATAATTACAACAGTTAATATAACCATACGCCCCAGGGGAGATCGGTACACGCCCAAGGCATGTAACGACTCCCGAACTGGGTAGGGTCGTCCCACTCACCGGGAATCGGGTCGACGCGCGACCGTCCGTCGAGATCTGCAAGACAAGGTATTAACTGGTTAGAATAAATCCACAGTTATCCCAAAAATACACAACACACGCAATTAAATACACAACATCCCCAAACAACATTCAACACCCCTTCCGGCAACACCCGCGGCCTCGGCAAGCACCCGCGGCCTCGGCAACCGCCCGCACGGCCTCGGCAACCACCCGCACGGCCTCGGCAACCACCCGGGTGCACCGCCCGGGGCCCCGCGCGTCCACCGAGCCCAGCCGCGGCAGCCCGCACGCCGTGCGCACGCTCCTCGCCCCGCGCGCGCCCCGCGCGCACCTCCGCAGCTCCGCCGCGCCCCGCGCACGCCTCCGCGCGCGCCCCCGCACCCCGTGCGCTCCGCCCAGCCCTCGGCCAGCACCTCCGCCAGCCCCTCGCGCGTCCAGCACCTCGGCCAGCACCTCCGCGCGCCCTAGCACTTCGGTCAGCACCTCCTCGCGCACCTCGCGCCTCGGCCAGCACCTCCTCGCGCGCCTAGCACCTCGGCCAGCACCTCCTCGCGCGCCTGAGGCCACCAGCCCACACTCCGCCCTGCCAGCCCCTCCAGCACACCAGCACGAGCAAGGCAGCCAGCCCCCGACCCGCGCACGTCCGCGCGCATGCCGCGCGCACGCACGTCCGCGCGCGCACGCGCGCCTGCCCGCGCGCACCCGACCTGCGCGCGGCCTGGGCTGCTGTCGCCGCTGCCTGCTGCCTGGGACAGACCCCCACTTGGTCCGAGCACCACCACCACCATCCCTCGGCCACCCTTAGCCTCCGACCTCTCCCAACCACCCCGGCAGCCCCTTAACCACCCTCCACACGCCCAAAACCTCCCCTAACAAGCATCTAATCAAGAGAAGCAAGGGAAGGGAAGCTTACCCGAAGCTAGGAGAGGAGAAGAAGAGGGTCCGGGAGCTCCTTTCGCGCCGAAACTCCTCCCAAACGGTCTCTACCCGCTAGATCTCTTCCCACCTCCGAAATGGGTCCGGGCTGAGGAGAAGAGAGGGTGGAAGGGAGGGCAAAACTCGCCGAAAATCGGATTTGAGAGTACCCGTGTGTAGGTCGGGACCCGATCTACACTTTTCGTGCTTTGGGTTTTCGATTTTGAGGGGTGCAAGGGGCTCGAACGTGAGAAAAAGAGAGAGGGGAGAGAGAGAGATCACGCGGAGGAGATGATGAATAGTGTAGGAAATGTTTTGATTTCTTTTATATATAGGGCGCAACTTAAAAACCCGGATACGCCCCGGAACTACGAAATTTTTGCAAACGATGCCGGAATTCGATGAAATTTCCATGAGTGGCTCAAAATGGCACCAGGACACATAATATGCAGTTAGATTTTCAATCGGAGTCCTCTAACTCGGACAATAGCTAACAGTTCAAAATTATGCGGTTCCGATCGAAAAACACTAAAATTTTAAAACTGCCAAAAATGCTCCAATGATTGCCAATAGGCCAAAAAGTGACACATATATAACATTCTCCCCCCTTAGGAAATTTTGTCCTCAAAATAAATACAAGTACATCTAAGAAGGAAAAGATGCGGATATGTGTCACGCATGGCGTCCTCGAGCTCCCAGGTGGCCTCGGCACCGGAACGGTGCTGCCATCGCACCTTGACCAGCTGGACGGTCTTGGTGCGGAGCCTCTTCTCGCGGCGGTCCATGATCTCAATCGGCTGCTCCACGAAAGACAAGTCCGGCTCGAAGACGAGCGGCTCGAACGGAATGATGTGAGCAGGATCGTGGACGTATCGCCTCAGCTGCGAGACGTGGAAGACGTCATGGGCCTGAGCCAACTGTGGGGGCAGAGCGATGCGATAGGCCACCTCTCCAACTCGCTCGAGTATGAGGAAAGGCCCAATGAAACGCGGACTCAGCTTGCCCCGCACACCAAAACGGAAGATGCCCTTCATCGGGGACACCTTCAGGAACACATGATCACCGACCTCGAAGGCGAGCTCGCGGCGACGGCGGTCGGCGTAGCTCTTCTGACGACTCTGAGCGACTCGGATACGCTCGCGGATCGTCTTCACCATCTCGGAGGTCTGGTGAACAATCTCTGGTCCCTCAAGCTGGCGCTCTCCGACCTCATCCCAACACAGGGGGGACCTGCAGCTGCGGCCATAAAGTGCCTCATAGGGGGCCATCCGGATGCTCGAATGATAGCTGTTGTTGTAGGCGAACTCCACCAACGGAAGGTGCCTCTCCCAACTGCCCCCAAAATCGAGCACACAGGCCCGCAGCATGTCCTCAAGGGTCTGGATCGTCCTCTCCGACTGGCCGTCCGTCTGAGGATGAAACGCGGTACTGAAATGGAGGTTCGTACCAAGGGCGTGCTGGAGGCTACGCCAGAACCTCGAAGTGAAACGCGCGTCTCGATCAGAGATGATACTGACTGGAGTGCCATGGAGTCGGACAATCTCGGAGACGAATAGCTGCGCCAGGGTGTCCAGAGAATCGGTGAGTCGGATGGGGAGGAAATGAGCAGACTTCGTCAGCCGGTCGACGATCACCCAGATGGCATCGCGACCCGAGCGTGACCTCGGCAGACCCGAGACGAAGTCCATGGTAATCTGCTCCCACTTCCACTGAGGGATCTCAATGGACTGCAGCTTCCCCGCAGGGCGCTGATGCTCCGACTTCACCTGCTGGCATACTAGGCATCGGGCAACAAATCTGGCAATATCTGTCTTCATCCCGCGCCACCAGTAGCCGCGACGAAGGCCCCTGTACATCTTCGTGCCTCCAGGGTGCACTGTGTACCTCGAGCGATGGGCCTCGTCCAGAATCTTCCGCCTCAGCTCTGCGTCGTCGGGGATGCACACTCGGCCTCTGAATCGCAGGATCCCGTCTGCGCGAATCTGGTAGTCCTGATGCTCGCCCCGGGCGACGCCTTCAGAGAGGACTATAAAGTGCGGGTCCTGTGCCTGAGCCGTGCGGATCTCATCGAGAAGGACCGGCTGCACCACCAGCCTGGCCAGAAATCCACCCGCAGGGGTCTCTCGAACACAAATCCAGCAAGCGGCCTCCTCCAGAAGCCTCCAACGACGGACAGCCATGTGGGCGGCCATGCCCAAGGGCTGTCTACTGAGCGCGTCTGCAACGACATTCGCCTTACCCGGATGGTAAGCGATGTCACAGTCATAGTCTGTCAGGAACTCAACCCAACGCCTCTGACGCATGTTGAGCTCCGGCTGAGACTGCAGATATGTCAAGCTCTTATGATCTGTAAAGAGCTCGAACTCCTCTCCATAGAGGTAATGCCTCCACATCTTCAGCGCAAATATAATCGCAGCCAACTCAAGGTCATGGGTGGGGTAGTTCTGCTCATGGGGCTTCAACTGACGAGACGCGTAAGCCACCACCTTACCGTACTGCATCAGGACGCCGCCCACACCCAACTGCGATGCATCTGTATACACTGCGAACCCACCGCTCCCAGATGGAAGGGTAAGAACCGGCGCTGAGGTGAGTCTTCGCTTCAGCTCCTGGAAGCTCTCCTCGCAAGAAGGGGACCACTCGAACCGAACGTCTTTCCGAGTGAGGCGGGTAAGAGGAACGGCTATCTTGGAGAAACCCTCCACAAACCTCCTGTAATAACCCGCCAAGCCCAAGAAGCTCCGAATCTCAGTGGGGTTCGACGGTCGACGCCAATTCGACACGGCGATCGTCTTCTCCGGGTCCACAGCTATACCCTCACCGGAAATCACATGGCCCAGAAAGGCCATCCGCTCCAACCAGAACTCGCACTTGCTGAACTTGGCGAACAACTGATGTCCAGCCAGAGTCTCCAAAACAGTGCGGAGGTGGTGAGCGTGCTCCTCCAGACTCCTCGAGTACACCAATATGTCATCGATGAATACTACCACAAAGGAGTCGAGGAAGGGTCGAAATACCCGGTTCATCAGATCCATGAAAGCCGCCGGCGCGTTCGTCAACCCGAATGGCAGTACCCTGAACTCGTAGTGCCCATACCGGGTGCGAAAGGCCGTCTTCGAGATGTCTGACTCCCGGATCTTCAACTGATAGTACCCCGAGCGGAGATCGATCTTGGAAAAGACACACGCTCCCTGAAGCTGGTCAAACAGATCGTCGATCCGCGGCAACGGGTACTTGTTCTTCACTGTCCGCTTATTCAACTGCCTGTAATCAATACACAGCCGCAGTGAACCGTCCTTCTTCCGGACGAACAGGACAGGGGCTCCCCACGGAGACACACTCGGACGTGCGAAGCCCTTCTCCAGCAACTCCTCCAACTGCTCCTTCAGCACCCTCAGCTCTGCGGGAGCCATCCGGTACGGAGCCCTCGAAACCGGCTCGGTCCCCGGAAGCAGATTGATCTCAAACTCAATCGCGCGGTCCGGCGGTAATCCCGGAAGATCGTCGGGGAAAACCTCAGGAAACTCTGCCACGACTGGAGTCTGACTGATATCTGCCCGCAGCGGTGCATCCTCCAGAGCAATATAAGCCAGAAAACCCTCGCATCCACCCTGAAGGAGTCTCCACGCCTGCATGGACGACACGAACCCCAGAGGAGCTACGTCTCGATCGCCCATGAACTGGAAGGACCTCCGACCAGGAAGGTGGAACGACACCGACTTGGCGAAACAGTCGATGCTGGCATGACTAGCCGCAAGCCAATCCATCCCCAGGATGGCATCAAATCCGACATCGCGAGCTCCACCAGCTCTACCGGAAACTCATGATCCGCGATCTCCACCGTGCACCCTCGGTACACAGAACTAAGGAGAATCCGGTCTCCCACGGGCAATGCTACCTCTAACACAGCATCTAGAGGAGCGGACGCCACACCCGTCCGTCTCGCGAAAGCAGGAGACACGAACGAGTGGGTGGCTCCGGAATCAAATAGCACATAAGCAGGAAGCTGGGAGATCTGAACAATACCTCTAACCACGCTGCCGGATGCCTGGGCCTCCTCTGCCGAAAGCGCTGCCACTCGGCCCTGAACGAACTGAGGCTGAGGAGCAATGGCACGCCTCGCCTGCTGCGCTGGCTGCCTCCTCTGATCAGCACGGCCACCCTGTGGCTGCTGCTGCTGACGCTGAGGCTGCTGCTGCGGCTGGCGCTGAGGCTGCTGCTGCTGCTGGCGCTGCGGCTGAAACTGCTGCTGGAACGGCCGCTGCTGCAACTGCTGCTGGGGCATCACTGCTGGTCGGCCTGCGTCAGGGCAATTATACAAGATATGCCCGACGCGCTGACAGTGATAGCAGCGCCTCGTCTCCGGTCGCCTCGACTGGACCGGCACGGCTGCGATGGGTGCTGGGCCTCGCGCTGGCACCACATCTGCTGGAAGAGAGGGAGCCGCTGACTGCTCGAAGCGGGCCCTCTTCTTCTTCCGCTGCCCTCTGTCCTGGCCTCTGGGTGGCCTCTGGTCTGTCGGCGGGGTCGGAGCCTGCACCTGGATCCCGATGTCTCTCTCGACAGTCTTCGCCCGCGAGACCAAGTCGGAGAACCTCGTGAATCCCAGGGCGGTGACGTGCACTCGGATGGCATTGCTCAGACCGAGCTCAAACCGACGGCACCTCGACACCTCATCCATCACCAGAGCTGGAGCGAACCTGGACAGCCTCGTGAACCGCGTGGAGTACTCAGCGACGGACATGGTGCCCTGAGTCAGCTGCTCAAACTCCCGCTCCACTAGCTGTCGGGTCGAGAAGGGGAAATACTCCTCCAAGAAATATCCCCTGAAACCCGCCCAGGTGAGCTGCTCCAGTCCCTCTGGAATGTCAACTGATCTAGTAGCCCACCACTCGGCGGCGCTACCCTTCAGCATAAACGCAGCCAGGGAGACCCTCTGGCGGTCTGTGCATAGCATCGTGGAGAAGATGGTATCCACCTCCATCAGCCATCTCTCCGGAGCAAGGGGGTCCTCCGTCTGTCCTCTGAACTCGGGAGGGTGGAGCTTCAGAAAGGCTGAGAGTCCACTCTGCTGGACCCTCGCTGCTGCCTCTAGCCCCATCTCCCTCTCCTGAGGATCCTGGACTCTGGCCGCCGGAATCTCCACCACGGGGACTGGGGGTGTATCAGGCACTACAGGCGGATCTGCCGCCAAGGGAACCTGCGGTACTGCCTCGCGGGCTGCCCGCAGCTCCTGAATATCCCGTGCCTGCTCCGCCAACATCCTCGTCTGGGTCTCCACCATGTCTGCTAACCGCGCAAACGCGCGCTCCCAGGCAGGAGGCTCCTGCGCTGGTCCTGACCTCTCGGCTGAGGACTCACCGATAACATCCTCGACTCTGGCAGGTCCGGAGACCTCCAAGGGTCGAGAGGGGCCACGTCCGCGTCGTCCTCTGCGAGGAGGCATATCAGCAACCTAAGAAAACCAGACACTAGGATCAGAATACGCATATAGAAATCCTAGGACTCATCTCTATCAAAGGAAGACATTTGGCTCTGACAGGACCAGGCTCTGATACCAACTTTTGTCACGCCCCAGGGCGGCCGTCCCCGGGACGCGGCAAGTGTATATATGATATCAGTGACAGGAAATCAATAATAAACCACAAACAATCACTAAAATGACACACAGATAAAAGCAGGGCTGACATAATATATACACCGAGTGCGGAAGCTAAATGACTGAGTCTGTAGTCAAAAACATACTACAGACTCGATACATAATCATAAGTCCTGTGAGAGCCAACATGCCCATATATATACACAACAAAATCCAAATGTAATCCAACTAAGTGCCCAAGCACAGAACATATACGTACAACAGAAAGAAGGGTGCTGATGGCCTCAAAACTCGTGGGACGCGGCGCTACCCTCTGCTGGTGTCGTCGCCCGAGAAGCTCCTCCCTCAGATGGCACTGAAAAAGACAATATGCGAGGGGTGAGCCACACGCTCAGTGAATAGCACAACCCAATGCATACAGTTCATATTAACAGTGTTCATTCATAGCAGCATAAACATCACAATCCGGGGGTTCGTCACATCGCCGAACCGCCATACCCTTACCCTCACCCTCACCCTCAACGGGCGACCTAGGATATTGGGACTTAGTGGGTTTATAATCATCCTTACACAAAACTGTGGGTCGTCGCATCGCCGGCCCACCATACCCTCACCCTCACCTTTCAACAGGTGACATAGGCTCTTGGGACTGACTAGGCTGTTGGTCACCCTTGGTCCACCGATAGTCTCTCCTCACTCCGCGGTTGTTTGGCCACTCCCATGTTCAGCACAGTCCTTCATCAAACCAGGAGGCGCCTACTAGTGGGAGCCCCTGCACGGGACAACCTGTCTAACGCCGAGGTAGTCTCTAACGGATCCAACGCAGGGCAACAGAACAGCCTATCCATCGCATATGATCCACTCGGATCCGCTGACAGCATCTCTCCACAATCCTAATGTCTTGAATTCCTCAGAATTCCACCAGCGCGCATAACCAGGATGCGGGGACTTAATCAAGGCATAAGAGGGGAAAAAGAGACCCTGAGAGGGTAACCCGAGGTCCCGATGTAGGACATCCGACAACCAAACGAGGAACACGGAGTACCCTAACCCGGGTCTCAGTGTTAACCTCGCAAGGCCCCCTTATATTCCCTAAACATGGTATCTATTTAAACAGTTTGCATTTAATTAAATAAACCAAACTAATAGGATACATGTACAGGTCGGGCTGTCCTAGCATGATAACAGGGGGCAGGATGCATGGCTCATGCACAATCCTAAGGGTGCAAGTCCCTAACATACAATCTAGGGCGGCATGCAAATCTACACACACACATCATGCTTACATGGATTATAATTACAACAGTTAATATAACCATACGCCCCAGGGGAGATCGGTACACGCCCAAGGCATGTAACGACTCCCGAACTGGGTAGGGTCGTCCCACTCACCGGGAATCGGGTCGACGCGCGACCGTCCGTCGAGATCTGCAAGACAAGGTATTAACTGGTTAGAATAAATCCACAGTTATCCCAAAAATACACAACACACGCAATTAAATACACAACATCCCCAAACAACATTCAACACCCCTTCCGGCAACCACCCGCGGCCTCGGCAAGCACCCGCGGCCTCGGCAACCGCCCGCACGGCCTCGGCAACCACCCGCACGGCCTCGGCAACCACCCGGGTGCACCGCCCGGGGCCCCGCGCGTCCACCGAGCCCAGCCGCGGCAGCCCGCACGCCGTGCGCACGCTCCTCGCCCCGCGCGCGCCCCGCGCGCACCTCCGCAGCTCCGCCGCGCCCCGCGCACGCCTCCGCGCGCGCCCCCGCACCCCGTGCGCTCCGCCCAGCCCTCGGCCAGCACCTCCGCCAGCCCCTCGCGCGTCCAGCACCTCGGCCAGCACCTCCGCGCGCCCTAGCACTTCGGTCAGCACCTCCTCGCGCACCTCGCGCCTCGGCCAGCACCTCCTCGCGCGCCTAGCACCTCGGCCAGCACCTCCTCGCGCGCCTGAGGCCACCAGCCCACACTCCGCCCTGCCAGCCCCTCCAGCACACCAGCACGAGCAAGGCAGCCAGCCCCCGACCCGCGCACGTCCGCGCGCATGCCGCGCGCACGCACGTCCGCGCGCGCACGCGCGCCTGCCCGCGCGCACCCGACCTGCGCGCGGCCTGGGCTGCTGTCGCCGCTGCCTGCTGCCTGGGACAGACCCCCACTTGGTCCGAGCACCACCACCACCATCCCTCGGCCACCCTTAGCCTCCGACCTCTCCCAACCACCCCGGCAGCCCCTTAACCACCCTCCACACGCCCAAAACCTCCCCTAACAAGCATCTAATCAAGAGAAGCAAGGGAAGGGAAGCTTACCCGAAGCTAGGAGAGGAGAAGAAGAGGGTCCGGGAGCTCCTTTCGCGCCGAAACTCCTCCCAAACGGTCTCTACCCGCTAGATCTCTTCCCACCTCCGAAATGGGTCCGGGCTGAGGAGAAGAGAGGGTGGAAGGGAGGGCAAAACTCGCCGAAAATCGGATTTGAAAGTACCCGCGCGTAGATCGGGACCCGATCTACACTTTTCGTGCTTTGGGTTTTCGATTTTGAGGGGTGCAAGGGGCTCGAACGTGAGAAAAAGAGAGAGGGGAGAGAGAGAGATCACGCGGAGGAGATGATGAATAGTGTAGGAAATGTTTTGATTTCTTTTATATATAGGGCGCAACTTAAAAACCCGGATACGCCCCGGAACTACGAAATTTTTGCAAACGATGCCGGAATTCGATGAAATTCATGAGTGGCTCAAAATGGCACCAGGACACATAATATGCAGTTAGATTTTCAATCGGAGTCCTCTAACTCGGACAATAGCTAACAGTTCAAAATTATGCGGTTCCGATCGAAAAACCCTGAAAATTTTAAAACTGCCAAAAATGCTCCAATGATTGCCAATAGGCCAAAAAGTGACACATATATAACAGACCCAAGCCACCGCTTGTCAGAGATGGGATGTTTGTCAGGCCATCATTGGGACGGCAACTTAAGAATAGCCGCCCCTCACTAGGCAGCTAGTTACAACTAGCCGCCCCTCACCTGAACACTGTCAGAGAACAAATATCTAATGGAAGATCAAATCAAGCACTTTATTACTCATTTTGATCTATTGTCCAATGGACACTCCCCTGCCTTTTTTTTTACTATAAATAGAGGAGGCCCAAAGCATATCTAGCATATCCCCAATTGAAATCAACACCTATACTTCCTTCCCAAGCCACACTCACAAACCCATATCCCCTCCCCCACTTGAAACCCAAGAGAGAAAGAAAGTCCTATTTGTGAGTAGAAAACCCATTCCCTACACAAAATCACTCTCCAAATCCACTCTCCAAAACCCTAGTTAAACCTAGCTTAACCCCTGTCAAACTCTAACCCATCTCCTACCTAGGTTCTACCCAAATTGAACCAGGCACCAGGAGGCTAATCCAAACCAGCTGTCCCCTTTTAGGAGGCTATTTTCCATTAGCCGACCCTTCACCTACACCCTAACCCCCAAACCTCCTTTATCAAGTTCCTAAAGCAAAAGAAGATTCCTGTTTTTCATCTCTGTGTGCGGCATGCTCGTATCTCACAGTGGAGACCACACAAACTCCCCCTCGAAGGCGATCAAATCCACCCTCAACTTTTTCTGCTTTTTGGAGAAAGCAGGTGGCGATCACAAACACACCTGAATCCTCCTGAGGAGCTGTCGGGCGCCTCAGCAAGGAACGAAGACACCCTTTTCCCTTCCGAGAGAAGATCCGACCGAGCCTGCCAAGGCACGCCCCAGATCCGAATCCCTGAAGAACCACCACACACGTGGGAACAAGGCCACTCCCAAAACCGCCCCAGAAAAATATCTTTTTTGGAGGCCCCACGCACTCCTGGGAAACCCCCGAAAAACGATACCGACAGGCGTGGACTGGAGCCACCCACCTTTGCCGTTGTTTGACAAGTTATACTACAGGAGAGATGCATAGTCGGTGGCAGACCACATCTGGATTAATGCCTAGCATATTGGACGGCTTCCATGCAAACATGTCTATGTGCTCATGAAGCAGCTTGATCAAGCTTGCTCTCTCACTTTGACTTAGTGTGGTACCTATAAGGAAATACTTCTTTGGTTCGAGGGGGTTAATAAAGATTTTCTCCAGGTCTTCCACCACCCTCTCTGCAGGATCAGGCCGGGACTCATCGGCCTTGACCCGATCCGCCAGTAATTGCTATCTTTTTGGGTGTATGTCATCTACACCTCCGGGTTACTCTTTGGCTGGAGCTTTGCTGGAAGTGGCGATGGCATAACACCTGTTTGCAACAAATTGGTTGCCCTGTATCTCCATAATTCCTCGTGAGGTCGGGAAACGCAATTTCTGGTGGTAAGTCAAAGGTATGGCCCTTATTGCCCCCAGCCAGGTATGGCCCATGATGGCCTTGTAGGGGGAAGGGAAGTCTATGATAGTGAACACTGTCATAACTGTCTCTTCTCTTGCCCGTACAGGTAGGCTTATTCGCCTGGCCGGGACTGCTTGGCTTCCATTGAAAGAGATCAATGGATCCTGCATTGGCTCAAGACTAGAGTGTTTCAGGCCCATTTTGAGATACGGCTACATGAACAAAATGTCAGCCGAACTCCCAGTGTCGATTAGTATCCTTTTGACGACATAATTCGCTATGAGTAAGGTGATAACCAGAGCGTCACTATGCGGTACGGAGACATTGGCCAAATCGTCATCGAAAAAGGATATGAGCTTTGGATCTTCCACCTTTGACCTTTTGGTGATTAGTTGGGCTTCTTGATCGATTTGCAAGACTTCCATATGGCCCAAGCTCCTCTTTGTCCGTTTGACCGACTTGGGGTCCTTCAAGACTGGTAATCTTCCACAGATCATATCGATAACCCCGGCCGCGTGTGACATGGTGACAATGATTGCATTCTTCTCATGCCTCTTTTCCTCTACGGTGTGTATGAACTCCTTGAGTTTCCCTCTGCGGATTATTGCGTCTAAAAACCCTTTTAATGTTCGACATTTCTTCGTTTGATGTCCATAGTCCCTGTGATAATCGCACTTGAGATCCTTATCCCTGGTGGCCGGATCGCTTTTCATCAGGGGCACCCATTGGAAGAAGGGCACGTCCTTTATCTTTTCAAGGATTTGAACAAGAGGCAGAGTAAATTTGTTCTACTGGCGCTCCCTGACCTTGTTGGACGTTGGGTTGCCCTTTGCGTCAGCTCGTGGTTTGCGTCCTTTATCTTAATTTGTTGGAGGATTTTTGGAGACTGCCGTCACCGGTTGTGGTCATGATGACATGGACTCATCTTCTACCTTGGCGTACTTCTCTGCTCGGCACATCAGCTCGATCAGCGACTCTGGAACCTTCTTCACCAGGGAGTTCCTTAGCTCATGCTTGGGTGGTAACCCATTCCGGAATGCCATGACAGCCACATTAGGGTCATATTTGTCGACTTCGAACATGAGGAGACGGAAGCGGTCCACATAACACCGAATAGACTCTCCAGTCTGCATGTGCACCTTCATCAGGTCGCCCAAGTCCTTCTTCTATTTTCAACTGCATATAAAATGCTCGGTGAACAGAGTTTCAAGTTCTTCAAAACACCAGATCAAACCACTGGGAAGCTGGTGGAACCAGTTGAGGGCTGCTCCCTCCAAACTAGAAGGGAACATCCTATACATGTGCTCGTCGTATTGTTCATACAAGGCCATTGCATGCCAAAAACTCAGCACATGATCAAATGGGTCAGTAGTCCTGTTGTATAGTCAGAATTTGGGTTGGACGAACTTCTTGGGTGGGGGGAACTGTGCAAGATGTGTTGAATAAGCGGGGATTCAAATCCCTTCAACGCTCTAGCGATGAAGTCATGCTAGCGGGTGTTCATCATCTCGCTCCTGTACGTTCGCCTTGTCTGACCAGGTCATTCATCTTCGTAGTTGTCATCTGATGATGCCGAGTAACGGCTGGGGCTTCAGAATCGTCCATGCCTACGTGGCTGTTGGGGCGGCATGCACTTGCCTCTTGGTTCCCGACGTGGGGAGCAGTTGTGATGCTCTTCCTTGTCTGGCTTAGGTTGGGTTCCCTCTGGTGGAAAGGCTGATTGGACAGGTTCCTTTTCTCACCGCCTACGTTCCCCTCCGGAGGAGTACACTGACTCGCCAGTCCTTCTGTTGGCTCGTCGACTCTGCTGGTCCTGGTCTCGCGGGTTAGCCTCAAGTCCGATTGGGGCCTTCTGATTTCGCACTTCTGGAGGAGGTGGTGGTGGTGCGACGTCTGGCCGCTTCAGGATCTCCTCCATTAGGTTCTTGAGATGATGATATCTTTCATTCATCTCCTCAAGCTCCTTAGCGTAGTTGTGGTCCGCCTCAGGTGTCGGGTTTTGTGAAGTAGACCCCACTACAGTTTTGCCCTTCTATAGGGGTGGATCTTCAGGTAGATCCCACCTTGTTCTTGAATCGTCAATCGAGTTCTTGTCATCACCATTTTCTCGGCTTTGAAGTTAGGGAGGGCTTCTCGCTCGAGTCCCATAGACGGTGCCAATTTGTGGAGGATGAAATCAGGTTCTCCACTCCTGGTCCCGATCAACGTAGATCCGGGCATTTTGATGTAGGTCCGAGACGATGCTTATGTTGACTCCACTTCACGACGATCTGAAGCGAGCTCCTCCTGCTAGTCCTCCTCCACCTTCTTCGTCCTTCAAACACCTGAAACGCACACCAATGTGGTGCCGGCTAACGCCCCTCCGATGCTCAAGTCAGTAACTCCTCTATGAGAAGAAGTAGAACTTAGAATTCTTGAGTGCAAGTAGGGGAGAGAGACTGCATACCCTGAGGGGGAGGACACGTCCCCCTTTTATATTAGAGAAGGGATGTGCCGAGCTTAGCCTTGTGGAGTGAGTTTATCATGAGATGGAATCTCCATGTGGCTTTTGGATCTGTGGACGCTTGTCGCCTAGGGATTGCCATTTTTCAATTGATTTTCTGACATCTGGTCCTTTTTTTGTGTCAGGGAATATTCCCTTGCTCCACTGTTATTTTATCGTTGTAGACGTATGACCGTCCTACGTGTCAGTCAGGATTTTATGGTCTAGACAGCTTATACTTTAGGTCGGGCATTTACCCGGCTTTTCTACTCTGGTCGGTCAACTTCTTTTTTCTGACAAAAAAAATTGATCTTTTTTTTTTGCGTTTTTGTTGAAATGGGTTTTTTGAATGATTTCATTTTTCAATTTCTTTTTAAGAAACCCTAGAGGATTTGAATTTTGGTCTATGTTTTAATAAATGTAATTAATGGTTTTTTTATTGGTTTTTTAAAAAATAGGTTTCTTGAAATGAATTGAATATGTTGATATGTTTTTCAAAAAAGGTGGAGATGGATTTAATGAGAGAGAACATCGCGAGATTTTAAATGAGCGCAATATTGTATTTTGCCTTCTAAACATTTTTTAAAAGTTAAACAAATAACCAATGAGATAATAACACCTCATGGAGCTTGTGAATGAGACCTAAATAGTGGGGCCTGTGTAGCAGGACTCTTCAAACAAATATATAATGTTGAAAAATATAGAGACATTACATAAACCTCCCTATGGTGTTTTAGAGTTAACTTGTCATTTTTACATTTTAGAAAACATGAAAGACAAAGCAGCAACAGGAGGGGCCTACCAGACCCCCCCATGCCACCACCACAACCACAAGTTTCACAACATCATTTTCAGATGGGATCAGAACTACCAAGTTCACAATACAATTTTAGATGGGGTCACAGCCTCATCAGCTAGACGAGGAATTTAACAAAAAGAGTTATTATATTTTCTTGTTCTTTTGAGCGATCAAGTCAGCAACTGGTTCAACTTCTCTTCTTGCTTGCACCAAGAAGAGAACAGCAAGGGCTGTGTGGCTTTATCTTGGGACAGATTGTGCGATTGAGGGGGCATACTCCATACCAGGCTCCCCTAAATACCTATCTTCTTTTTCTCTGAATTTTGTCTGATAATAGTAGCATTTTTCCAAGTAGTTCCTTTATTCTCTCTTTGTTCGAGTAGTTTGGGGTTTGTTAAGAGAGGAATATGGATCACCCACACATGACTTTTTTTCACTTCACCACATTTCTTTTTCTTTAGTTCATATTTAACATCAAAATAGTATGCGATCCAGGCCTATATTGGTCAATCTAAATCATTTATCTCGATAGACATCTAAATACATCAATTCACATATTGCATAATTTTCATCCAGTTTTGTATTATAATAAATGGTCTGAAAATTGCCAACAATAAATTAAAATCCAACAATTTATACTTTCCTGCTTTCTCAGAGAAAATAACTCCTCTTTCCATTTAAACTCAAGATGGGAGAGTAATTATGTGCTTGAGGAAAGAAACAGAGTTCATATGCACACAGAGTCGGCTAAACTTATTCCAACTTGAGTGCTGTTGAAAACAGTTTTTATTCCAACCCCAATTTTAGTCCCATATGTATCAATAGAAAATTATCAGAGCATAAGTACACCTTAGCAAGGTATATGCTTCGATAAAAGATTTTCACATTTTTTACAAATATATATATGCAATTTATTAGAGTGTATGCTTAATTTTTTCATAAAAACACATAACGCATTAGACGAGGTATGCTATTAAAAAATGGACTGGATGTAACATTATCCAATCTATATTCAACCAAATAACATTGTTGGCTGATGGGAAAATGGGAACACGAGGACCAAATATTATCCAGTAGATATTGTTGCCACTTATGGAACATCTTAACAGACTTTTCTTGCATGTGAGCAAACCTGTCCCCAGTAAAAGCACACTAGCTAACTAGACAAGTTTGTAAGCACTGATACTATGGTAATTGGTAAACCCAACATGCATTAAAGTATTACATGATTTTACGTTTTCATTTTTATTATTTTGAAGAAAAACATAAACCTTACAAAGGGTTCGAATATTGAGCTAAGGAGAGCAGAGAAAACCCAAGAGAGGAAATTTCTCGGGCGACACAAGTATAATTTTGAAATAAAACAAAAGAAATGAAGCAAAGGCGGGGCCCCGCAGAAAGATAGTCTCACGAGGACTGCGAGATGGCACCTGTCAGCTCCCACAGTTCTACATTTTATGATTTAACTCACTGGGGAAAGAGGCTTTAGGGATATCTGTAACCCATGCTTGAAGTCAAGGTATGGGAAGGAAATGGGGACATCAGTGTCCATTAATGGTGTCCATGAATACATGAGAACAAGGTGATGGATGAAGACTGCAGTTTCAATCTTTGCCAGCTCCCAACCAGGGCAATGCTTCTTCCCACCTCCAAAAGGCATGAACCTCTTTCCTGCGCCATCGTCTCCATTCTGCACACATTAAGCTGTATTTTAGGATAATTGAAGAATTTTAAAATGCAACACTTTGCTTCATTATTGTAGAATTTTTTTTGGAAAGCATTACATAGTCAGATTTTGTTCATTTCTAATGGTGCAAGTATATAAATATCTAAATTGCATAATGGCATTACTCATGAGCATGTTTTGATGATTCCACTTTCTTCTTGAGCAATAAATTTCATAAAAATCATCAATATACAGCTGAAGCAACTAGTGAATTATTGAAGTACAGATAATTTATCCCTAACTTCTTTAGCAATGTAGGCTTTTAGGTGGAAAATATAATAGAGAAAGCAGTTATTTTTATAATTATGTTCAAAACATCATTATGGGATTCAGAAAGATGGTTCATATGTGGCCCCATACATTAGCAAGTCGAACTTAATTTGACATCTACAAAATGCTTAATAGAAGAAGAAAGTGCTGGTGAGCTGTTGCTTTTGTCCCTCAATCAAATATAATTACCATTTCTGGTCAATGTTATTAGATCTCACCTGCCATCTCCATGGATTGAACTGGTGGGGATCTAAATAAAGGGATGAATCCATGTGGACACCAGTAAATACAGGAAGAACCTTCCATCCTTTGGGAATCTCGTACCCTGCAATTTCAGCATCCCACACGAAACATTTAGGCACATGAATCACATGATCTGCTCAACTATGGCTATAGAAGGGAAAAAAACGTCTCTGACCACGCAAACGCATATGCATACATGTATTTTTTCTTGATCAAATCTTCCCCTATCAACAGACGGTAAGACTGGAATTCAAGTCCTCTAACTAAGGAATGGACCTCTACCATCTTACCAACAGAACAATCAAAAGAAAAAAAAGGTGAACCAATTGAAATAGATGTCAAATATATCACATATGATTTAGTAATAATAAAAAATAATAATAATCCATACTTTGGAGACTTTAATTGACCGTATGATGAAAAAAATGTTGCCGAACATATTAAACCAACAAAAAGAAAATAGTGCGCAAAAGAAAAGATTTTGGCAAACATCAAATGGTGCACATATATCTAGTCTCTCAAAACTATATTCATGAACCACCTTCATAATTCAAATTTTTTGCAATGGCCAATATACACCAAACAATGAATTGGATAGCAAATATCTACCTTTTGTTAATAAAATTGAATATGGGGTCATAACTAAGATGCCTTGAGTGTAATAGAGATATGTTGGTAAGAGGATAAATGGTGGGATAAGAGGATAATGGGGATAAGTGGGAGATAAAAAACTCTCCTCTCTGTTATAGAAATATAATAATAGAAATAAAGCGAAGACATTTATCCCAATTTGAAATAGAAATGAAGATTTCTATAAGCTAAAGTGTAGAATAACATTTTCCCTTTTTTTACCTGTTTTAAAAAAATATGATTAATGACAAAATTGATGAATTTTATCTCTAAAATTAGAATAACTTATCATCAAAATCTTATTCTTCTGTTAAAATAACACTAAGTGAACTTCTAAAATGAGGCCTCCGTACACATTCATATAAAAACAATTTTTCCAATTATCCACATTAAAATAAAATAATTAAATACCTAAACACAAAAAGGAGATTTAGAGTCCCTCCATGTGTGTGAATCTTTTAGTTTTACTACTAATTAGTAGTCATTGACATTCCAATTAAACTAAAGGCTTCACACATATCTATCTATATTATTAACCATAAGCGTTTTCAACTTTTCAATGGTGTTCATAACATTTTTGTATGTTTTACTGGAGGGGTAGAAAATAGCGATCCGGGTATGGGCCAATAGGATCAGTCCGCTCCGCTTCTCTTGAAGTCTTCCACTGCGTCACCGATGATTCTCCTCCTTGATCACTATCGGAAACAGGGTTAGGGGTGACTTGCAAAAGACCCTTTGATGCTCAAGTCAGTACAATGCATGATTTAGGATTGTTGCAAAAAAGAATTTGTCCTCCCTTAATAGGGAGAGTTAGTTCCTTATTTATAGTATTTTGATGATACCCTAGAATCCTCTGTGGACTTCTTTCCCATCGGACGGATGGGAAGAGATCCCAGGTTTAAGGAATTGGTTATGTATTATTTGAGAGATTTGCATGATTTTCTATCATTATCCCTAAATAAATACACATAATTTGTTGGGATCTTGTGAATCAACTAGTGATTTTTCTAAATCCAGGATATATTGTTCTGATATCAGATAATCAGTTTAATGATAGCTCTAGATTTGATATATCTGCGAGGATTTAGAGAATCTTTGGTTGATGATCCTTGATTTAAAAACTTAATTATGAAATACTAACTTGAATTGGTGCTCAATTGTTGGGTATGGAGGGTTCGACGGGTCTGATCCACATATAATGGGCTATCCGGGTCGTGGGTGTTATATATGTGTCACTTTTTGGCCTGCTGGTAACCATTGGAGCATTTTGGCAGTTTTTGAGTTTTTTCGTTTTTCGATCGGAACCGCTAAAATTTTGGACGGTTAGCTATCGTCCTGTGTTTAAGGACTCCGATTGAAAATCTAACTGCATATTATGTGTCCTGGTGCCATTCTAAGCCACTCATGAAAATTTCATCGAATTCCGATAACGTTTCTGAAATTTCACAGTTCAGGGGCGTATCCGGGTTTTGACCGAGCGAGAAGTCATTGGGAGAGTTGACTAGGTCAAAGTGGGCCTAAGACTTGGTCAACCCTTTTTGTTTTTTTGTGTGGTTGGGTTGACCTAAGTCAAATCCCACTTAAAAGCTTTTAATCCTCACCTAATCTAGCCTTCAGCATAATTAATCTTGATTAGCCCTAATTTTAAGTGAGTTGACTATTTAAGAAAGCAAAAAGTGGTTGCCCACTATTCATCATCTTCCCAAAAAGCTTCTCTCTCTCCCCCTCTCTCTTTTTCAAGCTTCTGAGCCCCTTGGAGTGCCCAAAGCTTAAAACCTAAAACCTAGAAAGTGTAGATCCGGTCCCGATCTACACCCCGGTGCTTTCAAATTCGAATTCCTGCGAGTCTAGCCCTTCCTTCCGCCCTCTCTTCTCCTCAGATTTGAGCCTTTTCGGAGGTGGGAAGGGGTCTTGGTGGTGGAGACCCTTGGAGAGGCATTTCAGTGCGAGAAGAGCTTCCAGATCCCTTCTTTTCCTCTCCTTGCTTTGGGTAAGCTCTCCTTCCTTGCTTTTCTTGTTTAGATGCATGTTAGGGGAGGTTTTGGGGTGTGTGGAGGGCGGCTGGTGGCTGCCGGTGGTGGTTGGGGTGGTCGGAGGCCATTGGTGGCCGGAGGTTGGTGGTAGGGGTGCTCGGACAGGGTGGTGGTCTGTCCCGGGCAGGATGGCAGCAGGCGCACAGGCAGGCACACAGGCAGGCAGCAGCAGGCGTGCAGCGGCTGGGCGCGTGCGCGGACGTACGCGCGGGCGTGCGCTCGGGTTGCGCTGGGCGTGCTGGTTGCTGGCGTGCCAGGTGTGCTGGGCACGCGTGCAGGGCGCTGTGCTGGGGTGCAGTGCGCGCGGGTGCACCCGGGAGAGGCTGGCGAGCGGCTGGTGCGAGGAGCTGGTCGAGCGGCTGGTACGAGGAGCTGGTCGAGCGGCTGGTACGAGGAGCTGGTCGAGCGACTGGTGCCGAGAGTTGTGCGAGCGGATGATGCGCGCGGAGTGCGAGCGGGGCGAGGCAGGGTAGGTGCGTGCGGGGTGCGCGCGGGGCGAGGCGCTGGGCGCGCGGGGCGTGCGGTGTGCTCGCGGGCCAGCGCGGGGCGTGCGGGGTGAGCGCGGGCTGCTGCGCTGGGGCGCAGCGGGCGCGCGGTGCACCCGGGGAGCTCGGCTGCATGTCCAGGCACACGGGCAGGGGCCCGGCGGTGCGCATGGGTGCGCGGGCTGAGGCGCGGCGGCGCATCCGGGGGCGGGTGGCCGTGCGGGTGGTTGCCGGGGGTGCGGGAGTGAGTCGGGGTGCTCGGGCTAACGTGCGTACGGGCCGTATGTACGTTTGCCCGAGTATTGGGTGTTTAGGTGTATGTTTTTGTGTATTTTGTGGTAATTGTGGATTTTACTCACCAGTTGATACCCTGTCTTGCAGATCTTGACGGACGGTCGCGCGACGACCCGACTTCCGGTGAGTGGGACAATCCAACCCAGTTGGGAGGCGCTATACGCACTTGGGCGTATATCGTCCTCCCCTGGGGCACCATAGAATAATATTAACCTGTTTAATATGTAATCCTTGCAGCATGATTGATATGTAGTATGCATGCTACCCTAGACTGATTATGTTAGGGACTTGCACCCTTAGGTTGTGTAAGAGCCATGCATCTTGTCCCCTTTGTTATCATGCTAGGAAAGCCTCGGCCTTTGTATGCCCAATTAGTTTAACTTGTTAAATTAAATGCAACTGGTAATATTGCATGCCTTAGGGAATATTAAGGGGCCTTGCGAGGTCAACATTGAGACCCGGGCTAGGGTGCTCCGTGTTCCTTGTTTGGTTGTCGGGACGTCCTATATCGGGACCTCCTGTTGCCCTCCCAAGGTTTCTTTTCCCGTCTATATTAATGCATGTTCCCCGCATCTTGGTTATGCGCCCTGGAGGAATTCTGATGAATTCAAGACACTAGAGTTGTAGAGATGTGTTGTCAGCGGATCCGAGTGGATCATATGCGTGTGGGTAGGCTGTTTCTCTCCCCTTCGTTGGATCCGTGTAGGGACTCCTCAGCATAGACAGACTATCCTGATAGAGGGCTCCCATCAGTAGGCACCTCCTGATCTTGGACTCGGACTGTGCTGAACGTGGGAGTAGACCAGGCACTAGCAGGCTATCCTGACAGAGGGCTCCCATCAGTAGGCACCTCCTGATCTTGGACTCGGACTGTGCTGAATGTGGGAGTAGACCAGGTAAGCTACGGTGTGGAGGAGAGGCTATCGGTGGACCAAGGGTGATTAACAGCCTAGTCAGTCCCAATATCCTATGTCACCTGTTGAGGGGTGAGGGTGAGTGTATGGATGTGTATGGATGTGTTTGGATGATTATCAGTCCCAATATCCTATGTCACCTATTGAGGGGTGAGGGTGAGGGTGTGGTGGTTCGGCGAAGTACGAACTACTGGGTTTTATGTTATTATGCCACTTTGAGGCTGGTTGTTGATTAATTGCGGTTAATATATCTGTGATGCATGGGTTGTGCTGTTCACTGAGCGTGTGGCTCACCCCTCGCATAATTGTTTTTCCAGTGATTACTGAGGAGGACTTGAAGGAGGAGCTCCCTGAGCGACTGCACCAGTAGCGGAGTAGCGCTACGTCCCGCGAGTTGAGGCCATCAGCATCCTTCCTTTTATTGTATGTATATATTTCTGTGCTTGGGCACCCAGTTGTGTATATTTGGATGTATGTGTGTATATTGGCTCTCACAGGACATTTGATTTGTATCGAGTCTGTAGTGTGTTTTGGATTACAGACTCAGTCTTTTAGCTTCCGCATCTGTGTATATATTATGTCAGCCTTGCTTGATCTGTGTTGTTGTCATTTTAGTTGTTGTTAGAGTGGTTTATTGATTCCCTGTTTAGACTGCTGATATCATATATACACTTGCCGCGCCCCGGGGACGGCCGCCCTGGGGCGTGACAAAAGTTGGTATCAGAGCCTGGTCCTGTCAGAGCCAATTGTCTTCTTTTTCGTAGAGATGAGTCCTAGGATTTCTATATGAGTATTCTGATCCTAGTGTCTGGTTTTCTTAGGTTGCTGATATGGCTCCTCGTGGAGGACGGCGCGGACGAGGTCCCTCTCGACCTTTGGAGGTTTCCCGACCTGCCAGAGGCGAGGATGCTATTGGAGAGTCCTCAGCCGTGAGGCCAGGATCGGCAGTGGAGCCTCCTGCCTGGGAGCGCGCGTTTGCGCGGTTAGCAGATATGGTGGAGACACAGACCAGGGCATTGGAGGCCCAGACGAGGATGTTGGCAGAGCAGGCACGGGATATTCAGGAGCTGCGGGCGGCCCGCGAGGCAGTTCCGCAGGTTCCTCTGGTGGCAGATCCACCTGTGGTACCCGATGTACCCCCAGTCCCTGTGGCTGTTCCGGCGGTGAGAGTTCAGGATCCCCAGGAGAGCAAGGTGGTGCTAGAGGCTGCAGCGCGAGTGCAGCAGAGTGGCCTCGCAGCCTTTCTGAAGCTCCACCCTCCCGAGTTCCGCGGTCAGACAGCGGATCCCCTTGCCCCAGAGCGCTGGCTGATGGAGGTGGATGGTATCTTCTCGACCATGCTTTGCACGGATCGCCAGCGAGTCTCCCTGGCCACTTTTATGCTGAAGGGTAGCGCCGCCGACTGGTGGGCTACTAGATCAGTGGACATCCCGGAGGGAGTGGAGCAGCTTACATGGGCGGAGTTCCGGAGGTATTTCTTGGAGGAGTACTTCCCGTTCTCGACGAGGCAGATCGTGATGCGGGAGTTTGAGCAGCTGACACAGGGCTCTATGTCCGTCGCTGACTACTCTACGCTCTTCACGAGGCTATCCAGATTTGCTCCAGCCCTGGTGATGGACAAGGAGACGAGGTGCCGTCGATTCGAGCTTGGCTTCAGCAGCGCCATTCGGGTGCACGTTACCTCCCAGGCATTCACGAGGTACTCCGACTTGGTGTCTAGAGCGAAGACAGTCGAGCGAGACCTCGGGATCCTCGTGACGGTTCCGACCCCTTCGGCAGATCAGAGGCCACCCAGGAGCCAGGACCAGGCCAGCGCAGGAAGAAGAGGGCCCGCTTTGATCGGTCAGCGGCTGCCCCTCCTCCAGCAGATGTGGTGCCAGCGCGAGGTCCAGCACCCATCGCAGCAGTGCCGGTCCAGGCGAGGCGACCAGAGTTGCGGCGCTGTTATCACTGTCAGCGCATCGGGCATATCTTGTATAATTGCCCTGATGCTGGCCGACCCAGAGTGATGCCTCCACAGCAGCAGTTGCAGCAGCAGCCTCAGCGCCACCCGCAGCAGCAGCCTCAGCGTCAGCAGCAGCCACGGGGTGGCCAGGTTGACCAGAGGAGGCAGCCAGCGCAGCCGGCGAGGCGTGCCCCTGCTCCTCAGCCGCAGTTCGTGCAGGGCCGAGTGGCAGCGCTTTCGGCAGAGGAGGCTCAGGCATCAGGCAGCGTGGTCAGAGGTACTGTTCAGATCTCCCAGCTTCCTGCTTATGTATTGTTTGATTCCAGAGCCACACACTCGTTCGTGTCTCCTGCCTTTGCGAGACGGACGGGCGTGGCGTCCGCTCCTTTAGATGCTATCTTGGAGATATCATTGCCCGTGGGAGACCGTATTCTCCTCAGTTCAGTGTACCGAGGGTGTACGGTAGAGGTCGCGGAGCATGAGTTTCCAGTGGAGCTGGTGGAGCTCGCGATGACGGACTTTGATGCCATCCTGGGAATGGATTGGCTTGCAGCTAGTCATGCCAGCATCGACTGTTTTGCCAAGTCGGTGTCATTCCACCTTCCGGGTCGGAGGTCCTTCCAGTTCGTGGGCGATCGAGACGTAGCCCCTTTGGGGTTCGTGTCGTCCATGCAGGCGTGGAGACTCCTTCAGGGTGGATGCGAGGGCTTTCTAGCTTACATTGCTCAGGAGGATGCACCGCTGCAGGCAGATATCAGTCAGACTCCGGTCGTGGCAGAGTATCCCCAGGTTTTTCCCGATGATCTTCCGGGATTACCGCCGGATCGCGCGATCGAGTTTGAGATCAATCTGATTCCGGGGACCGAGCCGATTTCGAGTGCTCCGTACCGGATGGCCCCTGCAGAGCTGAGGGTGCTCAAGGAGCAGTTGGAGGAGTTGCTGGAGAAGGGCTTCGCACGTCCGAGTGTTTCTCCGTGGGGAGCCCCTGTCCTGTTCGTCCGGAAGAAGGACGGTTCGCTGCGGCTGTGTATTGATTACAGGCAGCTGAATAAACGGACAGTGAAGAACAAGTACCCGTTGCCGCGGATCGACGATCTGTTTGACCAGCTCCAGGGAGCGCGTGTCTTTTCCAAGATCGATCTCCGCTCGGGGTACTAACAGCTGAAGATCCGGGAGTCAAACATTCCGAAGACGGCCTTTCGCACCCGGTATGGGCACTACGAGTTCAGAGTACTGCCATTCGGGTTGACGAACGCGCCGGCGGCCTTCATGGATCTGATGAACCGGGTATTTCGACCCTTCCTCGACTCCTTTGTGGTAGTATTCATCGATGATATATTGGTGTACTCGAGGAGTCTTGAGGAGCACGCTCACCATCTTCGCACTGTCTTGGAGACTTTGGCCAGACATCAGTTGTTCGCCAAGTTCAGCAAGTGCGAGTTCTGGTTGGAGCGTATGGCCTTTCTGGGCCATGTGATTTCCGGTGAGGGCATAGCTGTGGACCCGGAGAAGACGCTCGCCGTGTCGAATTGGCGTCGACCGTCGAACCCCACAGAGATTCGGAGCTTCTTGGGCTTGGCGGGTTATTACAGGCGGTTTGTCGAGGGTTTCTCGAAGATAGCCGTTCCTCTTACCCGCCTCACTCGGAAGGATGTTCGGTTCGAGTGGTCCCCTGCTTGCGAGGAGAGCTTCCAGGAGCTGAAGCGAAGGCTCACCTCAGCGCCAGTTCTTACCCTTCCGTCTGGGAGTGGTGGGTTCACAGTTTATACAGATGCATCGCAGTTGGGTGTGGGTTGCGTCCTGATGCAGCACGGTAAGGTGGTGGCTTACGCGTCTCGTCAGTTGAAGCCCCATGAGCAGAATTACCCCACCCATGACCTTGAGTTGGCTGCGATCATATTTGCGCTGAAGATGTGGAGGCATTACCTCTATGGAGAGGAGTTCGAGCTCTTTACTGATCATAAGAGCTTGACATATCTGCAGTCCCAGCCGGAGCTCAACATGCGTCAGAGACGTTGGGTTGAGTTCTTGACGGACTACGATTGTGACATCGCTTACCATCCGGGTAAGGCGAATGTCGTTGCAGATGCGCTCAGTAGGCGGCCCTTGGGCATGGCCACCCATATGGCTGTCCATCGTTGGAGGCTTCTGGAGGAGGCCGCTTGCTGGATTAGCGTTCGAGAGACTCCTGCTGGTGGCTTTTTGGCCAGACTAGTGGTGCAGCAAGTCCTTCTCGACGATATCCGCACGGCTCAGGCACAGGATCCGCATTTTATAGTCCTCTCTGAAGGCGTTGCCCGGGGCGAGCGTCCGGACTACCAGATTCGCGTGGACGGGATCCTGCGATTCAGAGGCCGAGTGTGCATTCCCGACGACGCAGAGCTGAAGCGGAAGATTCTGGACGAGGCCCATCGCTCGAGGTACACAGTGCACCCTGGTGGCACGAAGATGTACAGGGGCCTTCGTCGCGGCTACTGGTGGCGCGGGATGAAGACGGATATTGCCCGTTTCGTTGCCCGATGCCTAGTATGCCAGCAGGTGAAGTCAGAGCATCAGCGCCCTGCGGGGAAGCTGCAGTCCATTGAGATCCCTCAGTGGAAGTGGGAGCAGATCACCATGGACTTCGTCTCGGGTTTGCCGAGGTCACGTTCGGGTCGCGATGCCATCTAGGTGATCGTCGACCGGCTGACGAAGTCTGCTCATTTCCTCCCCATCCGACTCACTGATTCTCTGGACACCCTGGCACAATTATTTGTCTCCGAGATTGTCCGTCTCCATGGCACTCCAGTCAGCATCATTTCTGATCGAGACGCGCGTTTTACTTCGAGGTTCTGGCGTAGCCTCCAGCACGCCCTTGGTACGAACCTCCATTTTAGTACAGCGTTTCATCCGCAGACGGACGGCCAGTCGGAGAGGATGATCCAGACTCTTGAGGACATGCTGCGGGCCTGTGTTCTCGATTTTGGGGGCAGTTGGGAGAGGCACCTTCCGTTGGTGGAGTTTGCCTACAACAACAGCTACCACTCGAGCATCCGGATGGCTCCTTACGAGGCACTTTATGGCCGCAGCTGCAGGTCCCCCCTGTGTTGGGATGAGGTCGGAGAGCGCCAGTTAGAGGGACCAGAGATCGTTCACCAGACCTCCGAGATGGTGAAGACGATTCGCGAGCGTATCCGAGTCGCTCAGAGTCGTCAGAAGTGCTACGCCGACCGTCGTCGCCGTGAGCTCACCTTCGAGGTTGGTGACCATGTGTTCTTGAAGGTGTCCCCGATGAAGGGCATCTTCCGATTCGGTGTGCGGGGCAAGCTGAGTCCGCGTTTCATTGGGCCGTTCCTCATCCTCGAGCGAGTTGGAGAGGTGGCCTATCGCATAGCTCTGCCCCCACAGTTGGCTCAGGCCCATGACGTCTTCCATGTCTCGCAGCTGAGGCGATATGTCCACGATCCTGCTCACATCATCCCGTTCGAGCCGCTCATCTTCGAGCCGGACTTGTCTTTCGTGGAGCAGCCGATTGAGATCCTGGACCGCCGTGAGAAGAGGCTCCGCACCAAGACCGTCCAGCTGGTCAAGGTGCGATGGCAGCACCGTTCCGGTGCCGAGGCCACTTGGGAGCTCGAGGACGCCATGCGTGACGCGTATCCGCATCTTTTCCCTTCTTAGATGTTCTTGTATTTATTTTGAGGACAAAATTTCCTAAGGGGGGAGAATGTTATATATGTGTCACTTTTTGGCCTGCTGGTAACCATTGGAGCATTTTGGCAGTTTTTGAGTTTTTTCGTTTTTCGATCGGAACCGCTAAAAATTTGGACTGTTAGCTATCATCCTGTGTTTGAGGACTCCGATTGAAAATCTAACTGCATATTATGTGTCCTGGTGCCATTTTAAGCCACTCATGAAAATTTCATCGAATTCCGGTAACGTTTCCAAAATTTCACAGTTCCGGGGCGTATCCGGGTTTTGACCGAGCGAGAAGTCATTGGGAGAGTTGACTCGGTCAAAGTGGGCCCAAGACTTGGTCAACCGTTTTTGTCTTTTGTGTGGTTGGGTTGACCTAAGTCAAATCCCACTTAAAACCCTTAATCCTCACCTAATCTTGCCTTTAAGCCTAATTAATCTTGATTAGCCCTAAAGTTAAGTGAGTTGTCTATTTAAGAAAGCTAAAAGTGATTGCCCACTATTCATCATCTTCCCAAAAGCTTTTCTCTCTCCCCCTCTCTCTTTTTCAAGCTTTTGAGCCCCTTGGAGTGCCCAAAACTAAAAACCTAAAACATAGAAAGTGTAGATCTGGTCCCGATCTACACCCCGGTGCTTTCAAATCCGGATTCCGACGAGTCTAGCCCTTCCTTCCACCCTCTCTTCTCCTCAGATTTGAGCCCTTTCAGAGGTGGGAAGGGGTCTTGGTGGTGGAGACCCTTGGAGAGGCATTTCGGTGCGAGAAGAGCTTCCGGATCCCTTCTTTTCCTCTCCTTGCTTTGGGTAAGCTCTCCTTCCTTGCTTTTCTTGTCTAGATGCATGTTAGGATAGGTTTTGGGGTGTGTGGAGGGCGGCTGGTGGCTGCCGGTGGTGGTTGGGGGTGGTCGGAGGCCATTGGTGGCCGGAGGTTGGTGGTAGGGGTTCTCGGACAGGGTGGTGATCTGTCCAGGGCAGGATGGCAGCAGGCGTGCGCTCAGGTTGCGCTGGGCGTGCTAGTTGCTGGCGTGCCGGGTGTGCTGGGCGCACGTGCAGGGCGCTGTGCTGGGGCGCAGTGCGCGCGAGTGCACCTGGGAGGGGCTGGTCGAGCGGCTGGTGCGAGGAGCTGGTCAAGCGGCTGGTGCGAGGAGCTGGTCGAGCGACTGGTGCGGAGAGCTGTGCGAGCGGATGATGCGCGCGGAGTGCGCGCTGGGCGAGGCAAGGGAGGTGCGCGCGGGGCGAGGCGCTGGGCGCGCGGGGCGTGCGGTGTGCTCGCGGGCCAGCGCGGGGCATGCGGGGTACGCGTGGGCTGCTGCGCTGGGGCGCAGCGGGCGCGCGGTGCACCCGGGGAGCTCGGCTGCATGTCCAGGCGCGCGGGCAGGGGCCCAGCTGTGCGCCTGGGTGCGCGGGCTGAGGCGCGGCGGCGCATCCGGGGGCGGGTGGCCGTGCGGGTGGTTGCCGGGGGTGCGGGAGTGAGTCGGGGTGCTCGGGTTAGCGTTCGTACGGGGCGTATGCACGTTTGCCTGAGTATTGGGTGTTTAGGTGTATGTTTTTGTGTATTTTTATGGTAATTGTGGATTATACTCACCAGTTGATACCCTGTCTTGCAGATCTTGACGGACGGTCGCGCGACGACCCGACTTCCGGTGAGTGGGACAATCCAACCCAGTTGGGAGGCGCTATACGCACTTGGGCGTATATCGTCCTCCCCTGGGGCACCATAGAGTAATATTAACCTGTTTATTATGTAATCCATGCAGCATGATTGATATGTAGTATGCATGCTACCCTAGACTGATTATGTTAGGGACTTGCACCCTTAGGTTGTGTAAGAGCCATGCATCTTGCCCCCTTTGTTGTCATGCTAGGAAAGCCTCGGCCTTTGTATGCTCCTATTAGTTTAACTTGTTAAATTAAATGCAACTGGTTATAATATTGCATGCCTTAGGGAATATTAAGGAGCCTTGCGAGGTCAACATTGAGACCCGGGCTAGGGTGCTCCGTGTTCCTTGTTTGGTTGTCGGGACGTCCTATATCGGGACCTCCTGTTGCCCTCCCAAGGTTTCTTTTCCCGTCTATATTAATGCATGTTCCCCGCATCCTGGTTATGCGCCCTGGAGGAATTATGATGAATTCAAGACACTAGAGTTGTAGAGATGGGTTGTCAGCGGATCCGAGTGGATCATATGCGTGTGGGTAGGCTGTTTCTCTCCCCTTCGTTGGATCCGTGTAGGGACTCCTCAGCATAGAAAGACTATCCTGATAGAGGGCTCCCATCAGTAGGCACCTCCTGATCTTGGACTCGGACTGTGCTGAACGTGGGAGTAGACCAGGCGCTAGCAGGCTATCCTGACAGAGGGCTCCCATCAGTAGGCACCTCCTGATATTGGACTCGGACTGTGCTGAATGTGGGAGTAGACCAGGTAAGCTACAGTGTGGAGGAGAGACTATCGGTGGACCAAGGGTGATTAACAGCCTAGTCAGTCCCAATATCCTATGTCACCTGTTGAGGGGTGAGGGTGAGGGTGTATGGATGTGTATGGATGTGTTTGGATGATTATCAGTCCCAATATCCTATGTCACCTATTGAGGGGTGAGGGTGAGGGTGTGGTGGTTCGGCGAAGTACGAACTACTGGGTTTTATGCTGTTATGCCACTTTGAGGCTGGTTGTTGATTAATTGCGGTTAATATAGCTGTGATGCATGGGTTGTGCTGTTCACTGAGCGTGTGGCTCACCCCTCGCATAATTGTTTTTCCAGTGATTACTGAGGAGGACTTGAAGGAGGAGCTCCCTGAGCGACTGCACCAGTAGCGGAGTAGCGCTACGTCCCGCGGGTTGAGGCCATCAGCATCCTTCCTTTTATTGTATGTATATATTTTTGTGCTTGGGCACCCAGTTGTGTATGTTTAGATGTATGTGTGTGTATTGGCTCTCACAGGACATTTGATTTGTATCGAGTCTGTAGTGTGTTTTAGATTACAGACTCAGTCTTTTAGCTTCCGCATCTATGTATATATTATGTCAGCCTTGCTTGATCTGTGTTGTTGTCATTTTAGTTGTTGTTAGAGTGATTTATTGATTTCCCTATTTAGACTGCTGATATCTTATATACACTTGCCGCGTCCCGGGGACGGCCCCCCTGGGGCGTGATAGTGGGCCCTCGTTAAACGGGTCATGGGCTGCCGGTACATGAAGCACAGTTTGTGGGCCTAATTTTTGGCCCCTACAGATGCCTCCTATTTTCCATCTAATTGGGATTTAAGATTCTCCTGTCGGGTGGATAAAACATACCTGAGGCGACATGTGCCGAGCGGTGTAGGTGCGATTGTGATTAATGTTCGTTGGTCCTCGTGTGCCATTTTATTTGTGGCGGCTCGTGGGGTTTCGAGGGATCTGGCACCTGTCGCGTCAAGATCCCCCGTCAATCGAGACGAGACCTCCTATCTGATTGTCTCGTCGAGGTTTCACCCATTAGTTGTGGCGCTTGTTTTCGAGGTTGTTTCATGAGACGAGGAGGGGGCTCTTCGGGAGACTAAGTCGAGGAGTCTTGAGGGGAGTTAACGCCGGTCGAGGCATCGGTCATGGACCTATAAATAGGTGATGAGATGGGACGATGACCCATCCGACTTCCCCACCTTATTTACACTCCTCGTTCTCATCAATTGAAGGAATGGTGGCGCTACCACGAGGTGATGGGCCCTGATGGACGGTGACGACCTCAATCTTGAGGAGGTGTACTTTTGTCCTCCTTCCACCTCTCGGTCTTCTGCTTCCCATTGCACCCACTCATGACCTACTTTCTGGCATTGTTCAGGCTAGTACCGTTGCAGGTCCACCTGCAACGTTATATCTCAATGCAAAGGAGGGATGTGATCTCAAAATCTTTGAGATCATGTTGTCTTACAAGTTTTTCACCTGCCCCCTTGAGACACATCGGTTCTTTCTTGCACCAAATGGGGACTGTCACCTCCTGATCAAGTTGTCCAACGAGGATCGCGGGTGGAAGGGATATGTAGTCGTGGTGAGGGGGCCGTGGTAGTGTCTGGTTCCCGGGGTGCCAGCTGTGCCAACGAGGTTTGGGAAATATGTCAGTATTCGATCTTGAACCTCTTTTCTCTCTTTCCCTTTTTTTTTATTAAATTCGTGACGTGCATGAGAACTATTGCCTGCAGGACGTCTCGACTTAGGGGCGGAGCTTTTGGATCATCACGTCAATTTCATCGATGACGTGGTGATCCTGGCGTGCGTCTCTTTTAGCTGAGCCCATACTACCTCGAGTACATCAATGTATGGACGTCGATGGCGGATGCTGAGCCGCTACTGACGACGTTTAGGGCGTACTAGGTGTCTCTAACCGTGCAACACCCCGAGGTGGGCTGGAGGCACTCTGGAGGGAGTCATCAGCTGTCCGATGCCACTTCTTCTTCGAATCGACAAGGGAAGCAGCCGTTGGTAGTGGACAACGACGAGGAATGGGACTTAGACGATGTGGGAGGAAAGGATCCTGTAGTTCTTGTCAATCATCCCAGGGTGGTCTCGTTGGGGGGCTTGGCTCAAGCTGAGGAAGTGACCCTTCACGGCGTGGAGCAACTGTCCGTTCTTCAGAAAGAGCTTGATGATTGCAGGGAGTCGGCTACTCAGTGGCAGATGTGCGCTCTGGACATGGAAGCGTCTGAAGGTGACCTTGAGAGGCAAATACATGATGGCCTACGGGTCACCCGTGCAAAGAGCTTCCATCAAGGTTGGGGTTCCGCGCTACAACCGGAGGGGCATTAGAGGTGGAGGTACCCAGACATTGTCGACGCCAAGTAGGGGTTCGGCCCAGAGATGTATCTGAAGCTCCACTCCCGCTCTTGCTATCGTCTGAGTGGCGCCTGACAAGGCTAGTAGTTCACCCTTACTCCTTTTTTCTTTTTCTCCCTTTTTGTAATCGATCTTAAGATTTTATCAATAAAAGGGGTTTTTTATGAACTTGTCCCGTACTTGATACTCGTGTCCAAATTCTGGGTCGAATAGATTGTGTCCAATTCCTTGCTTGTTTGGTCATAGTCGCGTTATTCTCTGACACGTCCCAAGTGACGGTGGTGTATTTGGACTATTGAGGACTAGGGTGTTGACAATTGAGTGTGATGTCTACCCCATGGGTCCCCATTGCGGATAGCTTGAATCAATTACGTGATATGGCTTTATCGTTATTCAGAGTGGTGCGGATTAGTGCCGAGTAAGACACACCCATAGATAAGTTGGTCCCCCCATCGGCTTTAACCATTGTGGGGCATCATCTTTCGCACCCTACCCTTTGTCGTGTCGTAGGCATGGCTATTCTAGGGTTGGCCTTTCCCTTGACGTGAACCATTAAAGGCGTAGTCATGTGGGACACGGTTCGTGTCTTAGTGGTTTGAACCGTGAGGACGGCATCACCCTGAAAGACAAAGTTCGCATCCTCCCCTAGCTTGAACAGCTTTGAACGGTGTCGCCTTAAGAGGAGATTTCTTCAATTTACCCCTAGCTTGAGATGGATGCATAACATCACCCTTCGGGGGCTCGTTTATGTTCCCATTGGCTTGAACCGTCTGGAAGGCGTCGCCCTAGGGGTTCATTTTGTGTCCCTAGAGTGAACCGGCCATGCGGTGTCACCCTTCGAGGATCAGTCTATACCTCTAGCTTGAGTCGGCTGTGTGGCATCACCCTATGGGGTTTGGTCTATGCCCCTAGCTTGAGCCGGCTATGCGGTGTCACCCTGTGAGACTTGGTCTACCCCGGCTTGAGTCGGCTGTGCAGCATCACCCTATGGTGGTTGATTTGTGTCCTTGGCTTGAGTTAGCTGTGTGGCGTCACCTTATGGGGGTCAGTCTATGTCCCTTGCTTGAGCTGGCTATTTGGTGTCACCTTGTGGGACTCAGTCTATGTCCCTGGTTTGAGCCGGTTGTACGGCGTCACCTTATGGGACACGGTCTACCCCGGCTTGAGCCGGCTGTGCGGCGTCCCCCTATGTGGGTCGTTCTATGTCCTTGGCTTGAGCCAGTTGTGCGATGCCACTCTTTGGGACTCTATCTACCTCGGTTTGAGCAGGCTATGCGGTGTCACCCTATGGGGTATCCCTACTTTCTCCGACTTGAACTATCTGAGCGGTTCACCCTTGGAGGAAGTTGTGGTCTATATTTGACCATGCATATAGCTTGTGCGGGAGAATCTGATACTTGACGCTCCCCTTAGCGTATACATAGCTAGACCCGGTCTTAGTCTATTCACGCTAACTCATACAAGGGGGTGGTGGCATCTAGTGTTATACTTTCCCGACGTCGCATGCTCAGGCGGAATATTTGCACCCCAATCAATATCATATCATAGGTAAGAATATTCACAAGCATTCATTGACAATTAGAGCAACATTATGCAAGCTAATAGAATGATATTAAGTTAAAAAATGGTCTAAGACATTTATTCATAAACGTCGCCTGGCTTACACATAATACTTTCTTAAGTTCATTGTGTTCCAGGAGGTTGAGATGGGTACCTTTTGTGGACCAACTGCGCAAAGCTTGTATGCCCCCTTGCCGTAAGCCTCTACCACCTCGTACGAGCCTTCCCATGTGGCCCCATGTTATAACTGACATGCCGAAGGATCCACTCACCGGCGATGAACGATTAGCATTGGTAGGCAGCCAAGCAAATGAGTGCGGCTTCCTGTTCCTCTAAGAGCAAAAGGTTGTCGGCGAGGGCTGCGGAGTCGCTAGCTCGGATTGTAGAGTGGGGAGTCCAACCTCTGCTGGGATGAAGACCTCCATCCCATAGTCCTCTACTTGCCCGTTCCTTGTGGATGTGCACAGGAAGAAAAGCGTTGCTTGATGCCGTACTTGGTGCGAAAAAACGTGGATGGGGGTGTCAGGAAACTGCATCCCGTTATCCGTGACCACGGTTCTAGGTACTCCGACCCTACAAATAATGTGCTTCCACAAGAAGTTCTTGATGTTAGAGTGCTTCAGGATCCTGTAAGCCTCTGCTTCCACCCATTTAGTAAAATAATCGGTGGCTGAGTGCAAATACCTTTTTTCCCCCATCACGACCAAAAATGGCCATGCGATGTCCATCCCCCACTGCGCGAAGGGCAAAGGGACCGTAAGGGCATGTAGGTCTTTGATGGAGAGATGGATGACGGAAACGTGAAACTGGAATCGTTATCAGTGGCGGGCAAAGTGGATGGCATCCTTCTGCAACGTGGGCAAGTAGTAGCCTTGGATCAGGATGTAGTGTGCAAGCGATCTCCTAGAAGAGTGGTCACCACATGATCCCTCGTGAATTTCCTCCATGAGCGGCTTGGCTTCGGCCAAGCTGAGGCATCTCAAGAACATGCCATCAGCGTTGCGGCAATACAACATTCTGTTGATAATAGAGTTCTTCATCGAACAGCGTCCGAGCTTCAAGGCTTCGTTCTAGTCCGTCAACACGGTGCCTTCATGGATGAAGGCCTCAATCGGATCCATCCAGCAAGGAGACTCCCTCTCAATTGCGCAGACGTCGGGGATGGAGTCGATGGAAGGTTGCTCAAGCACGTCAGAGGGGACCTATTGCCCATCACACTGGTGGCGAGAGAATCGGCCATGGCATTTTTGTCCCTAGGGAGATAATGGATCTTGAAGCGAAAGAACTCCTTAGAGAGCTCGGTCAGCAGGAGCAGGTACTATCCTATTCTTTGATCTTTGGCAGTATAGATGCCTTTGACCTGTAAGACCACTAGTTGAAAATCACAATACAAATGCAGGTACCTGATGTGAAGCGCCTTAGCGAGCCTAAGGTCATTGAGTAATGCTTTGTACTTCGCCACGTTGTTGGAAGTGGTGAAAGCGAGTCGGACCAACTATTCGAGTTGAGTCCCATAATGGGTACAAATGACAAGCCTAGTGCTGTGCCCCCTTGTTGGACGCGCCGTCAACGTGCAGGGTCCACCATTCTAGGAAGTCCGGGGGATCATCGACTTCCGCCGTGGCCTTTTCTAGATCGTCCTCGGGATCGAACTCCAAAAGGAAGTCTACTAGGACTTGTCCTTTCTTCGATAGTCGATGTCGAACGGGGGACAATTCGATGGCCCACTTCGCGGTCCGCCAATACAAATCCGGCTTGTGGAGAAAAGTCTAGATGGGGTAGGATGTGAGGACCACAATGCGATGTGCTTCAAAGTATTGCCGCAACTTTCTTTTTTGCCACAACAAGCACGAAAATCAGCCTCTCGACTGGAGAGTAGCGGCATTCCATATCCATCATGGATTTGCCAGTGTTAAATACGGGGCGTTGATGGCCTTGATCTTCGCGGAAGAGCACCGTGGTCATGGCGGCAATGGACACCATGAGGTATAAGTAGAGCTCCTCACCCTTGACCAGGACTGACAGGATTGACGTTTGGGTGAAGTGCTCCCTCAGCATCTAGAATGCAACCTGCTATGCTTCTCCTCAGGTCATCTCCTTCCCAGCCTTGATGGCCTAGAAAAAAGGATGACAGTTGTTCGGGAGGCGGGAGATGAACTGAGTGAGCGTTGTGACATGACCCATGATCACTTGGATGTCACGAACGGACCTCGGTGAGGTGGAGTAGCAGAGGTCCTATACCTTGGTCGAGCTTGCTTTGATCCCCTGTCGGTGGACGATGTGCCCCAAGAAGTGTCCGAAGGAGACGCTAAACGAGCACTTTGTCGTGTTGAGCTTCATACAATGTGCCCAGAGGGTATCAAAGGCTTCGGCCTGATGGACGAGGTGGTTGTCATGAGTGTGACTTTTCACAACTGTGTCGTCAATGTAAACTTCGATGGTTCATCCGAGGAGGTGATGGAACACCTCGTTGACGAGGTGCTGAAAGGTAGCTTCATCATTCTTCAACCTGAATGGCATGACCTTGTAGCAATAAAGCCTATGTTCGGTGATGAAAGTCATCTTCTCTTGATCAAGTGGATGCAAGGGAATCTGGTTGAATCTGGATTAGGCGTCGAGGAAGGAGAGGCGATTATATCCCACCATCGCGCTGACTAGTTGGTCAATCTTTGGAAGTGGATAGCCATCCTCTAGGCATGCCTTGTTTAAGTTGATGAAATTGATGTAGACTCGTCATTTGCCATTCTTCTTTTCCACAAGAACCATGTTGGAGATCAAGTTTGGGTATTGGACCTCCTTAATGAATCCTGCTTACACGAGTTGGTCAATCTCATCAGAGATGACTTTGTTGCACTCGGGGGCGAAGCAACGTTGCTTCTGCTTTACAAGAGTCGAACCAGGATGGACATTGAGCTTGTGGATGACGATCCCAAGCATGTCGCTATGCGTCCAATTGAAGACATCCCGGTTGGCTTGCAGGAACGTGAGGAGGGACTCCTTCTCCTTGGGGGACAGAAAGCTCCTTATCTGGATGTCCCTGTTGGGGGCGTTGGCATACTTCAGAGGGCGGTCGGCTAATTGCTATGCCGGCGGAGGGGGTTCATTCCGCGAAGGCGGGGCCGCCGTTTTGGATGCAATTGTGTAGCATCTCTTCGCTTCAACTTGATCGCCGCGGATGTCGATTGTTAAGCGCTCGTCTTTGATGAGACAGTGCATGACCTGATGCAAGGTTGATGGAACGTCTTCCATGTGATGGATCTAGTCCCTCCCCATGATAACGTTGTAGGCTGAGGGGGAATCCACCACGATGAACTCAACGTTGAGCGTTCGATCGGCCGCGTTCATGGGCAGCATGATGACCCTGACGAGGGTGACTCGCTTCCCGTCGAACCCGACCGAAGGGGGGGTTTGAATGTCGGATGCTCTCCGAGTCCAAGCCCATGCGATTGAACGCATTGAGGAAGAGGATGTCGGCGCTGCTTCCCCCTTCGATCATTATCCTTTGAACTTGACAATTGTAGATGAAGAGAGTAACAACCAACAGGTCAAAGTGGGGCAGAAGCACTCTTCGAGATCATTTGGGTCGAACTAGATGACGTGAATCATTTCTAGATGGTCAATATCGACTGTTGGATTCAACCTTTTGCTATGCCTGGCTGGCCAGTTCGTATCAGGGTCGAGTCTTGGCGGGTTGGGATGATAGTGAATGGTGGAGACAACTCGGGTAGGTGGGTCAGTGGCTTTTGCAACAAGAGCGTGACAGCCGACGCCCCTGATGTCCGGGGCATTCTGACGTACAACATAGTGCGCAAGCCATCCATCTTATATGATTGCTTCGACCTACGAGCAAAGGTTGCGGCATTCTTCAATAGTATGACCCACCTCATTGTCAAAACTCTCACCTTCGGTTCTGATCGCGATTCTCCACGGGTGATTGGATCGATCACGGTCGTAAGATTTTTTTTGGGAGGCATAATCACGAATCGGGCTTCATGTTCAACATGCGTCCCCTACTTGACGCGCCATGAAAGCTGGAGAAGCAGAAAATAGCAATTCGGGTTTGGGCTGATAGGATCCGTCTGCTCCGCTTCTCTCGACATCTTCCGCCATATCGCCAGTGATTCTTCTCCCTGAGTGTCATCGAAAATAGGGTTGGGGGTGACGTGCAAAAGACCCTCCGACGCTCAAGTCAGTACAACAATTTAGGGTTGTTGCAAAAAAGAATTTTTCCTCCCCTCCATAGGGAGAACTGGTTCCCTATTTATAATACTTTGATGATCCCCTCGAATCCTCTATGGATCTCTCCCCCATCAGACGGATGGGAAGTGATCCCAGATTTAGGGAATTGGTTATGTGTTATTTGAGAGATTTGCAGAATCTGTTGTCATTATCTATAAATAAATACACATAATTTATTGGAATCTTGTGAATCAACTGATGATTTTTCTAAATCCAGGATATATTGCTGTGATATCAGAGAATCAGTTTAATATAGCTCTATATTTGATATATTTGTGTGGATTTAGGAAATCAGTGGTTGATGATCCTTGATTTAAAAACTAAATTATGAAAAACTGACTTGAATTGGTGCTCGGTTGTTGGGTATGGAGGGTTCGACGGGTTGGATCCACGTATAGTGGGCCATCCAAGACGTGGGCCCTCACTAATAGGGTAATGGTCCGCCAGTATGTGGAGCACAGTTTGTGGGCCTATTTTTTGCCGCTACATTTACCGTTACAAAGCTATAAAAACTTATTCTTATCTTAAACCATTATTTCTTCTCCTAATCTTATATTAAAATTTAAAATAGATAATATATTTTATAATTGTTATTTATAATTAGATTCACTAACAAATTAATTAGAATGAATTAAAAAAGAATCTATATGTTCACCAAATCTCATTAAATATCAGAAAATTTATAATTTTAATGCACATATGAAATAATTTTTAATAAGTATTGTTGTCAAAGAATGGGTACATTTTCATTTTAATTTTATTTCATTTTATTATTTTGTTGGTGGGTTTTTCTTGAGGATTTATGAATACGTATATCATATATATTATTTGGTGTGTTATAGGGATGTGGATGGAGTCTATTTATGTTATTCTATTTTATTACAAAAAAAAAATTCTTGAAATTAAAGAAGTTCGACCATCGGTTTTTTTTTATTGGTGGTTTTTCTTTGATTAACATATCATATTATTTATTAATTTTATTTCACATGTATGGGTGAAGATTAGTTAATAACTATCTAGCATAACTTTTGATTTATCTATAGAGACAGATTTTATCTAATAAGTTGTCTCATCTATTCTCTCCCAATTTAGAATTTGTAATTCGAATTCAGCAATCAAATTGGATAGCAAACATCTACATTTTTAACAAAAAAAAAAATTGTCTCATGGATAAGTGAGAGAAAATTAAGAAGAAATTATTTTCCCGATAGCATACTTCCCAATCCCTCATTAAACATTTGGCTTGCCCCAACTTGGCTATATTGATTTTTATTGTCTAAATCTTGTCTGTGTACCTTTCATCCAATTCAAACCCTTTTTATTTCATCTAACAATGTTTGGCGTAAGGTATTTATATATACTAAAAATATCATCCTCAATAATTTCCAAGAGCAACAAATAATTCAGTACCTTTGGATCATGACACTGTATTTAATTGACATCCATATCATGTGAAGATCCTGCAAAAATAGTCTATCATATGATCACTGTACGTACGAGTACATGATCTTCATAATTACTTTTTTCAATAAAAAAATGCCAATTCATGCTGAACCTTCTAGAATTTTCAGTGACATGTTTGGTTTTAGTGGTCCATACTCCATATATACAACATGAAAGAAGAGTAAATAATTTACCTTTGTATTGAATAGGTTGTATAGTTCTCCGGTGAACAAACTTCACGACGTTCCCCAAGCGCAACGCTTCATTAATGACATTTTGTGTGAATGTCATGCACTGGTAGTCCTCCCATCTCAACCCACCACCTTCATCTTTCTTCTTCTCCAACACCTTTTGATGCTCTTCCTGTCAACAACACCTTTTCAGTTTATGCGCGTGCGCGTGCGCGTGCGGGCACGTGTGTATGTCAAGTGGATCAAAGTTCCTCCTCACACATTTGTTTAAGGGATTAGGTTTGGTCCAACGAACATATGTGGCCATCCGATCACATCGCCTCAAGATAATAATTATGACTTCTTTCATATTTGAAAATTAAAATTCGATTCAATTAAAATCTTACCCTTTAATTTCCTTTTTAGGATTATTATTCTTAATTTTACCTATCTTGAGATGATATTATCGCACAACCATGAATGCGTTGGACAATCTAATTATGCAATGCGTGTTGGACATAACCTGGTTCCTTTGTTTAATTAAGTTTACCTGTAATTCATTGAGGGCCTTCGGATCATCTCCAAGAAATTTCACAATGATCGCGAGAAGTGAAGCAGTTGTCTCGTATCCCCCCAATAACAGACCCATAACCATGCTGACTATCTCTTCTTCTGATAGCTCTTCATATGTTAGCAATACATCTAAGAAATCTGTTCTTCTTTCGGCATCTACTGTTTGTACCTTCCTCCTCGCATGCAGCAAGACCCTTGCTATGTCCTCTATTTCTAGTCTAGCCTGAAGAATTCAATAAATAACCTGTTAAACTACTCATCTAGCTAATCAAATTTAAGTAGACTTGAAAACACAAAAACATGATAATTATAAGATGAAAAATCTAAGTGAACATTAGTCGGGAATCCATTTGCCACAACATGATCTTATGTTTTATGCACACCAAAGCTCGTGGTGTGACCTTTTCAGCTGGTCGCCTCACAATAATGGAGTAGGTCAGGTGGATCATCCTCGGGAATTTTATAGATGTCTCTTCTACCTAATTTCCTTTTCTTTTAGCCTTATATTTTTTTATTTTCTTTTCTCTTATATGTTTTGAGCATTGTCTTTCTTTTAGTAATAAAATTTAGACAAGCTGCCTACCATTTCATTAAAAAAACACATCTTTTTAGCCATGCATACATACTTTTATCGCTTTTGCATATGGCGTGCCAGGAAAGTTTACAGGCATTGAAATGAGCCCTTCCATGAATGAATGGAATTTATGGAGAATTTCAGTCGCTTCGTGGTCATTCGGTCTCAGGCTCAGAATCTGCTTCACAATCACATTGAACGTGAACTGCAAAAGAAGAAAAAAAAAAAAAACTAACATATAATGCGATAAATGTTGTGAAAATGGTTCTATCTTTGTGTAATCTTAATTTTGTGTAATTTTTATTTTAATATTTGACAACATGTTATCAACACGATGAACTTTCATGTACTTCAAATGTTTAAGGCATCCTTTTTGTATAATTTTGTTAGTGTTCTTACGTCCAGGTAATATATGTGAGATGGTTAGATATTGGGGTGCAATTTTCCACCACCCTATAAATTTTATTTGGCCCACAACATTATTTAAGGCACCAATATAGTTTTCTTCGTCAATCCCACCACCCTATAAATTTATCTTTATCGAAGCATTAAACCCACCACCTTTGAAACTTGGTGAATGAGCCGAGCGAGTCGAACTTTGACATGTTTAAGCTCGACTTGTTTATAATTAGGTTCGACTAGGCTCGGGACCGAGCTTTATTTTGTGTTTAAGCTTAGCTCATTTGGCTCGTGAAAAAGCTCGGTTGAAGTTCAGCTCAGCTCATTTGGCTCCAATCAAGGCTCGAAAGGCTTGAGCTCAGGCAGTGGCGGAGGCAGGAATTTCCGCTAGTGGGGGCGACATATAATTATAACTTTTAATATTTTCTTAATCAATAATAAGGTGCCACTTTTTATATAATTAATATTCATTTCATTAATTAAACACAAAAGATGGTGAAAACCTAATATTATAAGGTGAATACAAAAAAATTAATAATTATGAAAAAAAAAAGAATAATAATCTATAAGCAAGATAATATCAATTTTGTATTCCACATAATAGATAAGAAAGAGTAGACGGGAATTTTTTCTTGTTTACTTTGTGTGTCTATAGAAAGAGAGAGAAAGAGAGAGAGAATCTAAAAAACAAATATCATTATTGAACATGACATATTTGAAGTCAATATAAATGGTTAGATAACAACTTATCATACTTGTTATTGAAAAATAAGGATAAATTGATTATAATTATCCCAATTTCAAAAGAAAATTAGAGATGCTTGTTCTATCTAAACATTACAGTAACACAATCACTGTTGTATCCTAATTTTGACAATGTGAATAAGCACATAATTAATAGATTTTTTTATCCCCTAAGATAATATTAATTTACTATATTCAAAATCTTATCCTTCGCCAATTATCCTTATATGTATAATAACTAAAATAAAATTATGGAATATGTTTATTAAAATAGTAATTATCAAATTAAACAAATGATTGGACACCTCCCTAAATTTTGAAAAAAAGGCTAAGAGCATCTCCAATCCTATACTCAAACATTTACTTAAATTTAAATTTGAGTAAAAGTAACCCAAAACTCTCTCCAACTATTTACCCATACCTTTACCAAATCAAGTTTTTACTCAAATCTTTACCCAAATCAAGGGAGACTCAAATCTTTACCCAAATTTTTAACATTTTTTTTCCTTTATCTCCACATTTTCTTTCAAATGTGACATTTTTTTTCCTTCAACTCCACTTTTAGTTGAATTATATTAAATGCATTTCCACCTCCGAAAATTTTCACAATCTCTTGAAACCACCAAAAAAAAAAAAAGTGGTCTTTTTCTTAAGTCTTCATCTATGTTTCTTAACTTCTTATTTTTATTCAAATAAAAAAATATTATTTTTATCTTTTTTAAAAAAAATTAGATGATAATAATTTTTAAATTTAAATATCTTGAAGGGAAGAAAAATTGAGTAGTAAAAATATTTAGGGAAAGGATTTTGAAAATGTTTATAGGAAATAATTAGAAGAAGATGTGAATTTTTTAAAAGATTTGAGTAAAACACAGAGTGATAGTTGGAGACACATCATATCAAATTAAGCTTTTACTCAAATTTTAAGTGAAATTTGAATATAGGTTTGAGTAAGAGCCAGAGATGACCTAACAAAATACACATTATCATTTTATTTTTATTTTCCAAATCACGTATCTCAAAATGTTTAATGGGTGTCGATGTGAAAATGTGCAATTATTTACTATGTCATGGGGATAACAGCATGTGTCGATTAAATTAAAATAACATCACTATCCAACCAATTAAATTCACCATTCTTTTATTAAACCACTCGCCCCTATATGGCTTCGCCATTGAGCTCGGGCTTGTTTAGCTAAAAAAAAAGCTCATTTAGCTCTCACTTAGCTCAAAAAAACTTGTTTAGTAATTAAAACTTGTAGAAAATAGATAAAATGTCAAAAATAGACAATTATATTAAAAAATCATCACTAAACAATCATATTCGAAACGAGATCGTATAGATTTGGGCTCGGCTCGTTTAGAACCGAACTTTAAAAATTGTTCAAGTCTAACTCATTTATCTAATCGAATGAGCCCAAATGAGCTCCAACCAAGCCTGCGCAGCTCGGCTAATTTACCACCCCTAGCTTCTCCTATCAAAGAAGAACCCCTAGTAGAAACAAAGATTTTTAGAGTGTTCTTTTCTTTCTTGGTATTTCTTTTGGGATGGTCTTTTGCTCATCAAAGTTAGATCTTGTTGGGAGAGAAGTGGATGTGAAGGAAGATTGTTCAGTTACGACGTCTACTTCAACATCGACCGTGTACATACGCATGAACCGTGTATATACATTCTTTATTAAAGTATATGCGTCGATAAAAAAACCATATCAGCTCATTGAAATATATACCTCGCTGCATTATACATTTTCTTTATCGACATGCATATACACTTTTAAAGGGCGTATATATACGTGTTACGTATGGACACTATATATATATATATATATATATATATATATATATATATATATATATATATATATATAAAAGTTATATTATGCGGCCCGTGCAGGTCCTTTCGGATCATGTATAGACCGTGTGGGTGTGTTGTATATATAAACATTAGAGAAACATCGAAAGTAAATACAAACCTTTCGAGCTTCATCACAAAAATGCAAAGTTTCTTTATCTTTCCATGAGTTTATGATCTCAAGAGCTCCCGCTTCAATGTCAGCTAGGAAATGCTCACTCTCAGTCTTGACCGTCGCAAAAAAGGAGAGCGCCACCCCACGCAAACGTTTATGGGTTTCGCCGGTTAAGTGGATCAATGTGAGATCTCCCAAGACTTCGGGGATGTTCCTTGGGTATCCACTCGCGAAGAGATGTCCCTCGTTTCGAAGCACAAACATGTTGAACTCAGCATCACACGACACGATAGTGGGATACCCGAAAAGGTGAGACCGGAATATTTTTCCATACCTTTCAAGACCGACAACACGTAGTAGTTATGGTGTATTTGTGCACAAATTTGATAGAAAAATTAAAAGAAAGAGAATTAATTTTGGTAAAAGAAAAAGTGTTAGAAAGTATAATATTTTCATATTAACTAACTTTCATGACATTTGTGCATGTGGTGAAAAACATTTCAATCATTTTCTCTCAAATTTTCACTTGTGATGGGGGAAAGAATTTTTTTTGTCCATTTTATTTAACAAGACAAAACAGGAAAAGGAAAGTGATGCAAATGTATTTCTTTCCATTGCTTGACACAAACACTAGAATTTCACTTTCCATCACTTTCCGTCTAACACAAACAGATTTTTAATATAAACAGAGAATAATTATGACTACAAAAACATATATGAGTAATCCATGCCACATTTCGAGCAAGCTTAAGTAGAGTATAAACAAATGTAATATGAACCTTTTGATGTTGTATTCAAGGAAATCACCCACAGATGTGGATGCATGAGGAATTAAGAATGCTAGCGTCTGACCAAGAATTGGGCACCATCCGAAGGTTCCTGGAGGAAGCCTGGGGTTCCTTCGGACTCCGAAGTAGTATATGAGGATTGTTGTCACCAAGCATAGGAGGAAGCCAAAAAGCATGGTAGGCTGTTGAATGACAGACGACATTTTTCATGTATCTGTGTGTTCTGTGAATGACCAGTTGAGCATGATGATATCCCATGTGCAGACTTACAAAGATTTTAAAGTATATCATGTGATGATTTTCTTTTTAATAATAATATTTCAAAATGAAATCTTTTATATCTTGTTAGAAATACAGTGAAGAGTATGCTGTATACATCATTAGGCGATATAGATGTCTTATTAAAATTTTTCTTATACTTATTAAAATGGATTCATTCAACTCAAAATGGAGCGATATACATTTTTTATCAAAGCATATATCTTAAAAGCATATATCTTAATAGATGATGTTTACTATTAAAAAAAACATGTGTGATTTGAATTTTGAACTATAAAAATGACTAAATCTAACATTTTCCTTAGACATTAAGTTTGGAAGACCCACAAAAAGATCTTCAAATGAAAGTGGATTTACTGGCAGAGGATCTGTTGGAGGATTATGAAATTAATTTGTCAATGGATGGATACTGATAGTAAAGATATATTCTGTGATCTTGCGTGCACTCATTTTCCATCATTTGGAAAGCAAACATCAAATTATGTCATGCCCGAAAATTTAGAAAACATTTAAGTTAAAAGATTTTCAATTTATGGTTTTTGGCTAAAAGCATAAATCACAATCCTCCGAATACACCGTCGTTGAGATTGGAGCTGATAAGGAAAAATGTAATTGGAGGCAGTCAACAAAATTCTATATCAGTACTTTTTGTAACATTAATTATATGCAAATGCACTTAAGACAATGGTCCTCGACATTTCTTTATTATCCGAAAACATTGAATAATTGTAATCTATTTCAATATAAAGTGATCCGAGAATTACCCTCTTTCTGATGTGCGCCAATTCAATGTTTTTTTCATAAATTAATATACAAGCAAAATAAATATATAAATCAATTACATGCAAGAACATTAATAGACATGGGAGAGAGACAGTGGGATAAAAACTAATTTTGTTGAGACACTGTTGCATTCAATTTTTTTAACAATTCAAAATATAGTTTTAGAAATTTAATAAAACATATATATATATATATATACATATATATATATATATATATATATAGAGAGAGAGAGAGAGAGAGAGAGAGAGTTTTGATACTCTGCGGTTGGTGTAGATCAAATGTTTTCATGCGGCATCAAAATCTGACCTGTACAGTCGGTGTGGACTGTATATTGCTCAAATATCTGATGATCTATGGGCGATCAACATATTGATGTTGATATTCTCTGCCATGACAGATGCAAACAGAGCCAATGGTGATCTATGGGCCATCACTTTCGTGGTGTCTGCCTACACCATGTTGGTGCTGTAAGAATATGACCCATTAAGAAATATGAATATGGACATGTAATGATCACTTTTCCATTTCATTATTTGATTCATGAAAGGGTACATTGGAAGAGTGAACCAATTAAGTATAAATTAATTGAGTTTTTATGTGGTTCAACTCCCATGACTATCCATTGAACAATGAATATAGAAATACACAATATATAAAGAGTATTGTGTGTATCTCATTCAGTGATATACAATGTATGTACATTTTCATTAAGTGATAGACAATGTTTATACATCCTTTTTATAGTGGCACACAATGTATGAAATAATTGTATACATGAATTACCATTGGAATGAGAAAAATATTCAATGTCCTTTGTATTCCCAACACTCTTCCATTTTTGGATACATTCCCAAAACATTTAGTAGGTTCATTGGATTCTTCAATGGGTTTTAAGAATCCAATCTATGTTTGAGTGTGGGAGGGTTCCCACTCTCCATCTATAAAAGGGAGTGGACTTCCAACCCATTTTCCATGTGTCACGCCCCAGGGCGGCCGTCCCCGGGACGCGGCAAGTGTATATAAAATATCAGAATCTACACAGGAGGTCAATAATATATCATACACAAACAACCAGAATGACACACAGACACAAAGGGGCTGACATGGTATATACACCAAATGCGGAAGCAAAAGACTGAATCTATAAATAAGCATACTACAGACTCGATACTCAATCATCTGTCCTGTGAGAGCCAATATAAACCAATACAACTGAATATATACAGACGCGTGCCAAGCACGAAAATAAAATACATACAGTCAAGAAGGGATGCTGATAACCTCTGGTACTCACGGAAAGCGGCGCTGCTCCGCTACTGAAGGAATCCCTCGGAAAGCTCCAACTGCTGCTCCGGCTCCAGCTCAGGCTCAGTGACCACTGGGGAAAACATATGCGAGGGGTGAGCCACACGCTCAGTGAACAGCACAACCCATGCATCACAGACAATATTTACCACAATTCCATTATTTATCCAACCCCTAAGTGACATAACAACATAATCCAGTGGTTCGTACCTCGCCGAACCACCAACCCTCACCCTCACCCATCAATGGGTGACATAGGCTATTGGGACTGATAATCATCCAATCACAAACCCAGTAGGTCGCTCATCGCCAACCCACTACACCCTCACCCTCACCCTACCACGGGTGACATAGGATATTGGGACTGACTAGGCTGTTGGTCACCCTCGGTCCACCGATAGTCTCTCCTCCACTCCGTAGGCCGCTGGCCTTCACCCATAACTTCAGCGCAGTCCGTCACAAATATCGGGAGGCGCCTACTGATGGGAGCCCTCGGAAGGGACGACCTTATCACGCTGGGGCAGTCTCTACACGGATCCAACGAAGGGAAACAGAACAGCCTATCCATACGCATATGATCCACTCGGATCCGCCGACAATATATCTCTACAACTCTAATGTCATGAACTCTTCAGAGTTCCTCCAGGGCGCATAACCAAGATGCGGGGAACACGTACAATAAAAGCAAGGTTGTAATATCATTGGAGGAAAGAACTCGGGAGGGCGGCGTGAGTTCCCGATATAGGATACCCCGACAACCAAACAAGGAACACGGAGTACCCTAACCCGGGTCTCACCGCTGTCCTCGCAAAGCCCCTCCCCTATAATATTCACTAAATATGCTAATAATCATACCAGTTATATAACATTACTTATAATATTAATGAGACTAGAAACCTTGGGAGGGCAGCATGAGGTCCCGATACAGGACATCCCGACAACCAAACAAGGAACACGGAGTACCCTAACACGGGTCTCAATGTTGACCTCACAAGGCTCCTCCCTAAAATATTATCTAAGGCATGCGATTTAACATACACTAGCATTTAATTTAATAAATAAACTAGTAGGACGCATGCATAGGCCGAGGTTTCCTATCATGAAAACAGGGGGCATGGTGCATGGCTCTTACACCTATCCTATGGGTGCAAGTCCCTAACATGCAAAGACTAGGGTAGCATGCATTCTACATTTAAATCATGCAAGCATGGATTACATATTACTGCAGGTTAATATACATCCATGGTGCCCCAGGAGAGGTCGGTATACGCCCAAATCCGTATGACCCCTCTCTACTGGGTTGGATTGTCCCACTCACCGAAGTTCGGGTCGTCGCGCAGGATCTGCAAGACAGACATTTATATGGTGAGTTAAAATCCACAACTACTACCAAAGACATCAAAATTCACAAAACTCACAAACAAACAACCAACACTCGGGCAAACGTGCATACGACCCGCACGCACGCTAGCCCGAGCAGCCCGGCAACCACCCGCACTGCCGGCAACCACCCGCACGGTCACCCAACCGCCCGGGTGCACCGCCGCGCCTCAGCCAACGCACCCCGCGCACCGCCGGGCCCCCGCCCGTCGCCTGAACGTGCCGCTGAACCTCCCGGGTGCACCGCGCGCCCCCTGGGCCCCAGCGCAGCCGCCCGCGCACACCCCGCAAGCCTCGCGCTGGCCCGCGAGCACCCGCACGCCCCGCGCGCAGCGTCTCGCCCCGCGCACACCCCGCGCGCACCACCGCCGCCTCGCCGCGCCCCGCGCGCACCCCGCGCGCACCCTGCACGACCTCCCTGCACGCACTGCCCTCGGCCATCACCCCCAGCACCCGGTACCCGCGGCCCAGCGCCTGGTGCTCAGCGCCCAGCACCCGGGACCCTCACCCAGTGCCCACGCGCACGCCCGCGCAGCACGCACCCAGCGCGCCTGGCAACCTGCCCGCGCTGTCTGCCTGCGCGCGTCACCGAGTGGCCCGAGCCCTGTTCGCCTACCCACCCGATCACTGTCCGCCTGGCGCCCGAGCACCACCTACCCAGCACGCCTGCGCGCCCAGCCTGCCTGCCCGGCCTGCCAGCGCGCCCAGCCTGCCCGCGGTGCCGAGCGCCCAGCGCTCAGCACCCATGCTCGCCCAGCACGCCTGCAGCACCACCCGCACGCACGCCACGCGCACGCCTGCGCGCACGCGCATGCGCGCCCGGCACCTGGTGCCCCAGCTTGCTGCGCCTGCTGCCAAACCTCCCGGGACTGCCCCACACCCTGCCCGGACAGCCCAAGCCCGAGACCGAGCCACCCTATCTCCCACCACCCACCACCCACGACCTCTGACCACCACCCCCGCCCTCCGACGGCCTCCCACCGACGCCGACCGCCTCCCAACCCCTAATCACACCTCCTAACATACATCTAAGCATAAGAAAGAGAGAAAAGAGGCTTACCAAGGGGAGGAAGGGAAGTCCGGTTGCTCTCCGCGCACCGAAACCTCCCCAAAAGGCTTCCACCGCCCGGATCTATCTTGGCCCTCGAAATGTCCAAAACAGAGGAGAAGAGGGGGGACGGAGGGGCTAATCTCGCCGGAATCGGGATTTGAAAGCACCGGGGTGTAGATCGGGACCCGATCTACACTTCCTAGGTTTTGGGTTTTTGGGTTTGAGGGGTCTAGGGGGCTCAAAAGTGAGAAAAGGAGAGAGGGGAGAGAGAAAATCCAAATGGTAGGGATGATGAATAGTGCCCAAGATATTTTCTCACCCAGATACGCCCCGAAACTGTGAAATTTCGAAACGTTGCCGGAATTCGATGAATTTTCGTGAGAGGCCTAAAATGGCACCAGGACACCAAATATGCAGTTAGATTTCCAATCGGAGTCCTCTAACTCAGGACGATAGCTAACAGTCCAAAAATTAGCGGTTCCGATAGAAAATAAAAAAAATGAAAAACTGCCAGAACGCTCCAACGGTTACCAGCAGGTTAAAAGTGACACATATATAACATTCTTCCCCCCTTAGGAAATTTTGTCCTCAAAATATGCAAAAACATCTAGGAGGGGAAAAGATGCGGATACGCGTCACACCTGGCATCCTTGAGCTCCCAAGTGTCCTCGACATCGCAACGGTGCTGCCATCGCACCTCGACCAACTGGACGGTCTTGGTGCAGAGCCTCCTCACGCGGCGGTCCATGATCTCAATCGACTGCTCCACGAATGACTGTCCGGCTCAGAGACGAGCGGCTCGAACGGGATGACGTGAGCAGGATCGCGGACACACCTTTACCCAACTGCGAACCCACCACTCCAAGACGGAGAGGTAAGAATTGGCGCTGAGGTGAGCCTCCGATAAAACTCCAGGAAGCTCTCCTCGCAAGAAGGGGACCACTCGAACCGGACATCCTTCCGAGTAAGGCGGTTAAGAGGAACAACTATCTTCGAGAGTCCCTCGTCAAGCTTCCTGCAATAACCCTCCAACTCGGGAAGCTCCGAATCCTTGCGGGGTTCGACGGCCTACGCCAATTCGACATAGCAAGCGTCTTACCCGGGTCCACAGATATGCCTTTACCAGAAAACAATCGGCCCAAAAGGCCTTAACCTCTAACCAAAACTCGCACTTGATCTCTCATCTATCTGATGCTTCCATGGCATCCCTTACCTGGGAAAAGAAACCTCGGGAGGGCACCATGAAATCCCGATATAGGATACCCCGACAACCAAACAAGGAACACGAAGTACCCTAGCCCGGGTTCCAACGCCGACCTCACAAGGCCCCTTAATCCAGAAAGGAACACTGGAAGAAGACATCATTTTAAAGAACACTACTAACCCCTCCGGATCATCTACCTCTAGATGATCACCTAACGATGTCCTTCAACATCGACTACAAGACCGGACCCAACATCATTGGGAATGGTCCAACAGAACTTGGGTCACGAGCGACCCGTCTTCGCCTCATCCACACCCCCACTCCGAAAGGAGACATTTTGGGACTTTGGGAGAGACTTAGACTGCTCTCTACCCCTGGTCCACCGGTAGCCTCTCCCCGCTCCGTAGCTCGCCTGGTCCTCTGACCGGGAGCCTGTCTAACGCCGGGGCTGTACTACGCGGATCCGACGAAGGGGAGAGCGATTCCACGCTCGCGGCACCATTCAATAATCTCTTACCGGGTAGCCCCTACCTAGCATACTCCCAAATTCAGTACCCCTCCGACTGCATCGGTGGTACCTACTGATGGGAACTCTCTGCCAGGACGGCTATAACCCGGCTTCCTTAACCCAAACAACCGCTCTTGATACTCACTCATCCAGATACCCCACACACTTGCATAACAGCAACCTAACACACACCCACACATATCCTATCACTAGAGAGCTGGGAACACAAGATAATACCTCGAACCATGATACCCGAAAGCTGCGCCTCCTCGGCCGTAAGCGCTGCAACTCTGCCCTGGACCAACCGCGGCTGAGGAGCAGGAGCACGCCTCGCCGGCTGCACTGGCTGCTGCTGCTGCTGCTGGCGTGGAAGCTGCTGCTGTAAGAACTGCGGCTGCTGAGGTGGCACTCGGGGTCGGCCAGCATCAGGGCAATGGTATCTGATATGCCCGATGCGCTGACAATGGAAGCAGCGCCGCTTCTCCGGCTGCCAGGACTGGATGGGCACTGCCGCAATGGGTGCTGGATCCCACACTGGCACCGCATCTGCTGGAGGAGAGGCAGCCGCTGACTGATCGAAGCGGGGCCTCTTCTTCTTGCGCTGCCCCTGGTCCTGACTCCCGGAAGGACCCTGATCTGCAGAAGGGGTCGGAGCCCTCACCTGGATCCCGAGGTCTCTCTCGACGGTCTTCGCTCGAGACACTAAGTCGGAGTACCTCGTGAAAGCGTGGGCGGTGACGTGCACCCGGATGGCACTGCTGAGACCGAGCTCGAATCGACGGCACCTCGTCTCCTCGTCCATCACCAAGGCTGGAGCGAATCTGGACAGCCTCGTAAAGCGCGTAGAGTAGTCAGCAACCGACATGGAGCCCTGCGTCAATTGCTCGAACTCCCGCATCACTAGCTGCGCGTCGAGAACGGGAAATACTCCTCCAGAAATATCCGGAAACCCGCCCAAGAAAGCTGCTCCACTCCCTCTGGGATGTCCACCACTCGGGTAGCCCACCAGTCGGCGGCGTTACCCTTCAGCATAAAGGTGGCGAGGGGGACTCGCTGGCGATCAGTGCAAAGCATGGCCGCGAAGATCGTATCCACCTCCCTCAACCAACGCTCTGGCGCAAGAGGATCTGCCGACTGACCATGGAACTCGGGAGGGTGGAGCTTCAGAAAGGCGTTGAGGCCGCTCTGCTGCACTCGCGCCGCCGCCTCTAGCTCCTCCTCCCTCTGCAGGGGACCCCAACTCCTACCGCCGGAATCGCCACTGGAACTGGGGGTACATCGGGTACCACAGGCGGATCTGCCACCAAGGGGACCTGCGGAACTGCCTCGCGGGCCGCCCTCAGCTCCTGAATCTCTCTAGCCTGCTCTGCCAACATCCTCGTCTGCGTCTCCACCAAATCAGCCAACCGAGCGAAAGCACGCTCCCAAGCAGGAGGCTCCTGCGTCAAGGGCTCTCCGGTAGCATCCTCGTCTCTGGTAGGTCCGGAAACCTCCAAAGACCGAGAGGGACCTCGTCCGCGCCGTCCTCTGCGAGGAGGCATATCAGCACCCTAAGAAAACCAGACACTAGGATCAGAATACTCATATAGAAATCCTAGGACTCATCTCTACGAAAGAAGACTATTGGCTCTGACAGGACCAGGCTCTGATACCAACTTTTGTCACGCCCCAGGGCGGCCGTCCCCGGGACGCGGCAAGTGTATATAAAATATCAGAATCTACACAGGAGGTCAATAATATATCATACACAAACAACCAGAATGACACACAGACAACAAAGGGGCTGACATGATATATACACCAAATGCGGAAGCAAAAGACTGAATCTGTAAATAAACATACTACAGACTCGATACTCAATCATCTGTCCTGTGAGAGCCAATATACACCAATACGACTGAATACATACAGACGCATGCCAAGCACGATAACATAATACAAACAGTCAAGAAGGGATGCTGATAACCTCTGGCACTCGCGGAACGTGGCGCTGCTCCGCTACTGAAGGAATCCCTCGGAAAGCTCCAACTGCTGCTCCGGCTCCAGCTCAGGCTCAGTGACCACTGGGGAAAACATATGCGAGGGGTGAGCCACACGCTCAGTGAACAGCACAACCCATGCATCACAGACAATATTTACCACAATTCCATTATTTATCCATCCTCTAAGTGACATAACAACATAATCCAGTGGTTCGTACCTCGCCGAACCACCAACCCTCACCCTCACCCATCAATGGGTGACATAGGCTATTGGGACTGATAATCATCCAATCACAAATCCAGTAGGTCGCTCATCGCCAACCCACTACACCCTCACCCTCACCCTACCACGGGTGACATAGGATATTGGGACTGACTAGGCTGTTGGTCACCCTTGGTCCACCGATAGTCTCTCCTCCACTCCGTAGGCCGCTGGCCTTCACCCATAACTTCAGCGCAGTCCGTCACAAATATCGGGAGGCGCCTACTGATGGGAGCCCTCGAAAGGGACGACCTTATCACGCTGGGGCAGTCTCTACACGGATCCAACGAAGGGAAACAGAACAGCCTATCCATACGCATATGATCCACTCGGATCCGCCGACAATATATCTCTACAACTCTAATGTCATGAACTCTTCAGAGTTCCTCCAGGGCGCATATCCAAGATGCGGGGAACACGTACAATAAAAGCAAGGTTGTAATATCATTGGGGGAAAGAACTCGGGAGGGCGGCGTGAGTTCCCGATATAGGACACCCCGACAACCAAACAAGGAACACGGAGTACCCTAACCCGGGTCTCACCGCTGTCCTCGCAAGGCCCCTCCCCTATAATATTCACTAAAATTGCTAATAATCATACCAGTTATATAACATTACTTATAATATTAATGGGACTAGAAACCTTGGGAGGGCAGCATGAGGTCCCGATACAGGACATCCCGACAACCAAACAAGGAACACGGAGTACCTAACACGGGTCTCAATGTTGACCTCGCAAGGCTCCTCCCTATAATATTATCTAAGGCATGCGTTTAACATACACTAGCATTTAATTTAATAAATAAACTAGTAGGACGCATGCATAGGCCGAGGTTTCCTAACATGAAAACATGGGGCATGGTGCATGGCTCTTACACTTATCCTAAGGGTGCAAGTCCCTAATATGCAAAGACTAGGGTAGCATGCATTCTACATTTAAATCATGCAAGCATGGATTACATATTACTGCTGGTTAATATACATCCATGGTGCCCCAGGAGAGGTCGGTATACGCCCAAATGCGTATGACCCCTCTCTACTGGGTTGGATTGTCCCACTCACCGAAGTTCGGGTCGTCGCGCAGGATCTGCAAGACAGACATTTATATGGTGAGTTAAAATCCACAACTACTACCAAAGACATCAAAATTCACAAAACTCACAAACAAACAACCAACACTCGGGCAAACATGCATACGACCCGCACGCACGCTAGCCCGAGCACCCCGGCAACCACCCGCACGGCCGGCAACCACCCGCACGGTCACCCGACCGCCCGGGTGCACCGCCGCGCCTCAGCCAACGCACCCCGCGCACCGCCGGGCCCCCGCCCGCCGCCTGGACGCGCCGCCGAACCTCCCGGGTGCACCGCGCGCCCCCTGCGCCCCAGCGCAGCCGCCCGCGCACACCACCGCACGCCTCGCGCTGGCCCGCGAGCACCCCGCACGCCCCGCGCGCAGCGTCTCGCCCCGCGCACACCCCGCGCGCACCACCGCCGCCTCGCCGCGCCCCGCGCGCACCCTGCACGACCCCCCCTGCACGCACTGCCCTCGGCCATCACCCCCAGAACCCGGTACCCGCGGCCCAGCACCTGGTGCTCAGCGCCCAGCACCCGGGACCCTCACCCAGCGCCCACGCGCAAGCCCGCGCAGCACGCACCCAGCGCGCCTGGCAGCACGCGCCCAGCGCCCACGCGCACGCCCGCGCAGCACACACCCAGCGCGCCTGGCAGCACTCGCCCAGCGCGCCTGCCAGCCTGCGCGCGCTGCTACCCGCGCTGTCTGCCTGCGCGCGTCGCCGAGTGGCCCGAGCCCTGTTCGCCTACCCACCCGATCACTGTCCGCCTGGCGCCCGAGCACCTCCTACCCAGCACGCCTGCGCGCCCAGCCTGCCTGCCCGGCCTGCCAACGCGCACAGCCTGCCCGCGGTGCCCAGCGCCTAGCGCCCCAGCGCCCATGCTCGCCCAGCACGCCTGCAGCACCACCCGCTCGCACGCCGCGCGCACGCCTGCGTGCACGCGCATGCGCACCCGGCACCTGGTGCCCTAGCTTGCTGCGCCTGCTGCCAAACCTCCCTGGCTACCCAACACCCTGCCCGGACAGCCCAACTCCTAGACCGAGCCACCCAACCTCCACCACCCGCCACCCCCGGCCTCCGACCACCTCCACAGCCCTCCGACGGCCACCCACCGCCGCCGACCGCCTCCCAACCACAAAACCACCCTCCTAACATACATCTATGCATGAAAAAGAGAGAAAAGAGGCTTACCAAGGGGAGGCAGGGAAGTCCGGACGCTCTCCGCGCGCCAAAACCTCTCCCAAACGGCCTCCACCGCCCGGATCTACCTTGGCCCTCGAAATGGTCCAAAACAGAGGAGAAGACAGGGGGGACGGAGGGGATAATCTCGCCGGAATCGGGATTTGAAAGCACCGGGGTGTAGTTCGGGACCCGATCTACACTTCCTATGCTTTAGGTTTTTAGGTTTGAGGGGTTTAGGGGGCTCAAAAGTGAGAAAAGGAGAGAGGGGAGAGAGAAAATCCAAATGGTAGGGATGATGAATAGTGCCCAAAGATATTTTCTCACCCACTTATATGGCCGGGTCACTTAAAAACCCAGATACGCCCCGAAACTGTGAAATTTTGGAAACGTTACCGGAATTTGATAAAATTTTCGTGAGAGGCCTAAAATGGCACCAGGACACCAAATATGCAGTTAGATTTCCAATCAGAGTCCTCTAGCTCAGGACGACATCTAACAGTCCAAAAATTTAACGGTTCCGATCGAAGACCGAAAAAATTTGAAAAACTGCCAGAACGCTCCAACGGTTACCAGCAGGTTAAAAGTGACACAAATATAACACCATGTCTCATAACATCTTGTATTTGCACAAGCAAGAATAAATCCACTCCATAGAGAGATAGGAGAGTGAAGAATCATTTATTCTTCTTCAAGTTTTTGCACCAAAAGAAGGCTACTTACCATGGATAAAGGTTTGTGTGTGTGTGTTTGTGTGTGTGTGTGATATATATATATATATATACTATAATGGTTCTGCATGATAGAAAAATATGATTATAGTATTCGTAAACATGTTAATCAAGATCCTAAGTGCTATTATGATTTATATTACATGTGGTATCAAAGCCAGGTTGTGATTTTCATGTTTCTCGGATTATTAAAATTATTTTGAAAGGCTTAGGCATGTCTTTCTTCATGGATAGACAATTTTTTATTCGGATAATGTTAAGTTGCATGAATGAAATGGTTATGGAATTTTTTTTTTAAATAAAAGTGGATGAATTACTTATGTTATATAACTCACGGCTTTATTTTAAAATGCCTATTATATTGTGTTCCATAAATTATGATTATATGTGTATAAAATGGAATAGTTTGGTAGTCACCAAAGTGACCCAACTATAAAATTTTATAAACATATATTATTTCTTATGAAGATAGATTAACAATTTCTATTTAGGAAGTTGTAGATTGACCCAAAGGTGGATCTATAACCAAATAATTAGAAATTGGAATAAGACAATTTTTATGCACCCATAATCAGATTTGATTTTTGTTGCCCAAAGGTCAAAAGTCTATCAGATTATGGATAATGTCATCAATTAGTCTTATTCATTATGTGAAACAAAAAAAAAAAATGGAATGATTTGTATATCATGACTCGGCCCAAAGGAAGAGATCATGATGATACTATTTGTTCATAATTATAATTGTGCAAACTAATTGGTGAGTATTTTAATCTTATTTTAGTACCTGTTACTCCTTCTCTTCATGCGCATGCTTCGTCTGTTCCCATTCTCGATGGATTGATCTTTTCATATTGGAATGAGCAGATACAGTTCACCCTTGGTGTTCTGGATCTAGATTTGGTTCTCCAAACTAAAAAGTCTGCTGAACTCACTGAGGCTAGCAGTGAGGATGACAAAAATCTATTTAAGCGGTGGGAGCGATCCAACAGACTTAGCCTAATGTTTATGCACATGACTACTGTGAATAACATCAAGTCATCACTTCTGAAAGCTGATGATGCACGGACCTACCTGAAAAATGTGGAAGATCATTTCAAAGCTGCTGATAAATCATTAGCAGGGACACTTATGGCACAACTGACCACTATGAAATATGATGGGGTGCGAGGTATGCAACAACATATCTTAGAAATGACTAATATCGCTGCAAAACCCAAGACACTGGGAATGAATGTGGATGAATCCTTCTTGTAGATACCCCAATTTTGACCGTCTAAAGAAAAGAAATCTACTTCAAGAAGTATTAGAAAATGACCACATTTGGAAATCCAATAGAAAACACTTTACAAAGGAACAGAAGGAGAAACCCTGGCCCCAAACACTTAGAAAATTTAATGGTCAAAAATAGGTCGGCTACTCCAAAGTAGCCGCCCCTCTTCTGACGGCTAAATACAACTAGCCGCCCCTTAAACCGCCCCCAACCGCTTCCCTTAGATGGGACATAAAGCATCATTTAATACTGATGATTTTGGCGATTTGTTCCAATTAACTGCCCCTTCTCTGACAGTTCAATCTTAGTAACTGCCTCAAGTCACCGCTTGTCAGAGATTGAACGTTTGACAGGTCATCAAACCGACGGCATCTCTTAACTAGCCGCCCCTCCCTGGGTGGCTAATTAAAACTAGTCGGCCTTGCCTGGGCGGCTGCATTAGGGTAGCCGGCCCTCACCTGGACACATCCAGGAAACATGCACAAAGTAACTTTACTTAGATGTGAAGTTACTTAGTCTCACCCTCTTGTCCAACCCATGCTATTACCCAATGGACCATTGAGTACGTCATTTTGAAATGATGTTTACTTAGCCTCACCCTCTTATCCAACCCATTCTATTGTCCAAAGGATACTCCTATGCATCCCTTTCTACTATAAAGGAGGGGTGGGGTGAGAAAGAGGTGGACAATTTCATTTCTAAGTGTGTTGTAGAGAGAAAGAGAGAGAGGGAGAGAGCCTTAGTTGAGAGAGAAGGAAAGCCATTTTTCACCAAATTCCACTCTCCATAAACACTCCCTCTAACCATTGTCCTAAACCCCTCTTAGCTCTAGCCAAACAAATCCAAATTCTTACTTGGTGCTGCCCAAATCTAGAAGAGGAAACCACCAACACCACTTTCAATCCTCACTACCACCACCCTAGCCAAAGCCAAAACACTTCCCTACCTAGGTTCTGCCCAAATCCAGAAAACCAAGAACCAGGTACCAGGTGGCTAGTCCAAACCAGCCGTCGGACCCAGACGGCTAGGTTCAAGTAACCGATGGTTTACTGTTATTTATATATTTATAATTACTTGCTTTATTTACCTGCTTTACTCATATATCTGCTTTTCGATCAATACTCGACATTTCAACTAGAGGCGGCTAACACCCTCTGGTTGAATTCTGTACGGTGGTCACTTTCTTCTTTTTACAACTTTTATTTACTTATGCTATATATCTGCTTTTCGACCAATACTCGACGTTTCAACTAGAGGCGGCTAACACCCCCTAGTTGAATTCTATACGGTGGTCACTTTCTTCTTTTTACAACTTTTATTTACTTCTACTATATATCTGCTTTTCGACCAATACTCGACGTTTCAACTAGAGGTGGCTAACTGTAACGCCCCCGTACCCAAGACTCCGTTTTGAAGCTCGAATACGGTACGTTACCATAGATTTTCTCGATAAAACACGGGACATATTTAAAAAAAAAAACAAAAGAGATTTATTTAATCAACCAAATCATAAACCATAACTAGGATCTAAACATGACTTATCCTAAACACGGATGATTACACACAAAATAGATTTAACATAAACATCCATCTGTTTTTGTTGGAAGGGACTAAGGAAACTACATGCTAAGGAAGACTTATTCAACCACCTAGATGCAACGGAAGATAAACGCACAAGCTACGATCTCCACCACCGAGTTCAACGATCACCAACGGTTACTCTGAAAGATTGGGAAAAAGAGGGGTGAGCGACCACACGCTCAGTTAATGGACCTTTAGGTCCCAATAATAATTGATATCACAATAATATTTGATAAGAAACAAATTTCACAATAATATTTGATAAGAAACAAATTTGCAACATACAATATTATGATACTTGAAATTACAAAATTTTCCAATAAACCAACTTGATAAAAATCTCATTTCTGTATGCATGCCTCAAATCAAGTCAAACACATGATGCATATGAATGCAACGGATACGCATGCCCGTATCCCATGACACCTAGCCATTTACAGCACCTAGCCGCAAGGATTTCACACAGAAAATTGTGTCACCTAGACACATGTCACCTAGACATAAGTCACATAGACTTAGGTCCATTCTGAACCGTAGTCACCTAGACTAAGCCACCTAGGCTACGTCACCTAGACGAATGCGATGCATGCATGATCAACACATATTTTTATTTCAATAATATGCATGCGACAATTTTCAAATATAATAACATTTTCAATATAATACTTAATAAGGCATCAGCCTATATAATATGACAAGCTCGAGGTTATACAAAAATAGCATTTAAAAGTCACTAAAAAAAATCCTTCAAAGCTACGTAGGAGACAAGACCTACTCACCTTAGGTCCAATAGAATGCGAAGCAACTCCAGTAGGTCTAAGGCAACATAACCTTACTTGAAATAATACGAGTCGATCACAAAATATGGAAATAGTGCGGGACCTGATAGTACCCGTACTCACAGGATCCGACGGCTCTTGGCAGAATCGTCCAGAGACAGGCCGACGGCTCCTCCTAGGGCCGTCCGAAACAAACTCGACGGCTTCTACTGGGGCCGATCCTTAACAAACCGACGGCTCTACTGGGAGCCATCCTAAACATGCCTGACGGCTCCTACAGGGGCCGTCCCGGGGCAGAAGCACGAAACCCTAACATTATTATTTTTTTGTAAATTATTTTAAAGCATTCTACCATTGAAAACAAAACACGAGTCGTTTTAAAACGTCGTAAAAACAGTGAGAATCTCGTATTGAAATCAAATCATGCATTCGAGAAATCGATTTAAAACAAAACAAGGATTCATTTAAAACATCTTCGAAAAACCCTAGATCTATCATAGGTACAAATACAAATATGGATCTACGTTCAAATCTTCAAAACTCATGAAAACGTATCATTGGTTTGGATCTATGCATATAAAGTTTTAAAACAAGGCTTAAGGGATCAAAACACGATTCTACTTAAACGAATAAACTTAAACATGATCTATGATTAAACACATTCCTTTTTACATGAAAGGCTTAGAGAACATCTAAAAATCTCATAGTACCCTAACTATAATATCAGATCCGAAAATCATTTAAATCCCATTAAGGTTTTGAGGAAAAATCCAACAAGAAAACTTAAGAAATCAAAACTTCAATATACGCGTTGAGATTCAATATCATCATAAAAAACTTGTAAAAACATCATGAAATCATTGACATATCATTGGTATAATATAAGACCCGAAATCATATCAAGACCTAAAAAAAACAAGAAGAAAACTTATTCTTTTTGTTTGAAAACCTTTAAAACGAGATCATATGAAAACAACATTCAAAGGGATTTACTATAAGTCAAAAACTCCTTCCCGAGCCTCCTCAACAAAGGTGCCGAAGAGAAAAGAAAGAGAAGTTTTAGGGGTTTGGTGTTTCAATGCAAGGAGAGAGAGAGGAAAGGTTTATAACCTCTTACACACGTGGGGAACAAAATACGACCCAATTAATCCAAAAATTTCGCAATCAAAACATTTGTTCTTTCCAAAAACGAATTGAATTTTGAATTCAAAATTCCGTCCAGATCGACGGCTCTTATTGAGCCCATCGCTCAGTCACCCGACGGCTCTACCCGATCTGTCGCCAATGTGCCTGACGGCACCTATACGATCCGTCAGACACTGTTTGACTCCTTGGTCCATAACCTAGTCTATACGCATCCGATTTACGATCTGTAAGAAGCGTTGGAAAGTCAACAAAATAAAGAATCTAATAATTTGGAACACTAAACACTCCACAAAATAGGCTAACTAGGTCTTAAAATTCACAGTCGTTACACTAACACCCCTCCGTTGAATTCTGTACGGTAGTTACTTTCTTCTTTTTACAAGTTTTATTTACTTCTGCTATATATCTATTTTTTGGCCAATACCTGACGTTTCAACTAGAGGCGGCTAACACCCCCTAGTTGAATTCTGTACGGTGGTCACGTTTACATTCCCTCCCACGTGTCAGCAGCCCCTTTTTCAAGTTCTTATCTAGCAGAAAAGGATTCCCTGTTTTTCACCTCTATGTGCAGCATGCTTGTAGCTCAGAGTGGAGAACCCGCACAATTTCCTCGTGAGGTGATCAACAGCAACACCAACTTTTCCTGCTTTTTTGTGAAATTAGGAGGTGATACAAAACCTCGTCTTTCTGAGAAGCTGTCAGGTGGCTCAGAAAAGACTCTCCGGGCGGTTATCTAATCAGTCGCGAGACAGACCAGGACCAAGTTCACAGAACCCCCAAGTTTTACATACTGACAAATTGGCGATCACGGTGGGACTTCCTTTGTGAAAAATGACAAATGGTAATCTTTTTCTGTATGCTAAGAATTTGATAAAACTACTATTTTTGGGAAGTTTCGGTTGGCCCCAAGTGGCCCCCAAGCTTACTGCTTTGTCCGTTGCTTTACATTTGGTTGCACTAAGTTTCTTTAATTATCGCTTTATTTATTTCTTTTGAGACACCCATCAAAATTACTTTATCTGTCTCAAAATGGCTCAATTCAATAGCGATAATGCCTTCAATAGCAATGCACAACAATTAAATTATGAGAAGCAGATTCTAGGTGGATTAGAGGAACATATGAACACATTAGGGTATCTTACGGTGGGAGACAAGCTAAATGCCTTGGCCAACAGACCAAGACATCCTCTTTAAACCAAGGGATCCTATTACTGACCTAGTGACCCCACAAAATGCCCGACCAATTACTCCACCAAGGGCTTATCCAGGTGCTCCTATTTATCCAGTTACCCCTACATATCCAATTGCTTATACCTATCCAAATACTCCTACTTATCCAGTCACCCATATAGCTCCAGTAGCCCCCATAACCACACAGGGTCCTTACCTAGTTATACCAAATCCAAGACCGCTAACCTATTCACCCAGGGCCGAAAGTCTCGATGACACCATCCGGAGAATCCTCTCTGAGACAAACCCATCCACCCCCAAGCACACATCCTTACACCACCTACAACAATTCCCTTCCATCAGTCCCTCGGTAAATTTTAAAATTCCAAAATATTACCGACCCGGATGTCCACCTAACAGCATTTTATCTGGACTCTCGTCCCTTTTTGGACAATGAACCTCTCCTTGTATAACTATTCAAAAATTCCTTAGAAGGAGAGGCTATCCAATGGTTTTCTACCCTGCCGTTCGACCATTTATCCAATTTTTCAGCTGTGAGCTACAAATTCCTGAGTCGCTATGGTTACCAAACAATCCAATCCATTACAACACCACCAATTCAAAACAAGGCTCACATTTCATTCCAAAACCCACACCCTACACTACCACTTCAAAACCCTTGAGAGAGAAAGTGAGAGAGAAATCCATTTCCTACACCAAATCACTCTCCAAAACCCGAGTTAAACCTAGCTTAACCCTTGCCAAACCCTAACCCATTTCTTATCCAGGTTCTGCCCAAATAGAGCCAGACACCAGGCGGCTATCCACTACTAGCCGTCCCCTGCCAGGCGGCTAATTTTCACTAGCCGACCCTCACCTACACCCTAAATTCTCAAAACCTCATTTAGCCAAGTTCCCGAAGCAAAAGAGGATCCCTGTTTACGGCATGCCCGTTTCCCAGAGCGGAGACCCCACAAACTCTCCCATGAAAGCGATCAAATCCGATCTGACTTTTTCCTGCTTTTTGAGAAAAGTAGGTGGCGATCACAACCACCCCTGAATCCTCCTAAGGACCTGTCGGCCACCTCAGCAAGGAACGAAACCCCCCACCACCCTTCCAAGAGACGATCCGACCGAGCCTACCAAGGCATGCACCGGATCCGAACCCTGAAGAACCACCACACACGCGGCGCCACTTGCCACCCCAAAACTGGAAGAAAAGAGAGGAGGCCTTTTCCAGATCCCCTCCCCAAAATCTGATACCGACACTTCTTAGTGTAGTTCATTTTGAACTCACTTCCACAATATGAGGCATTCCAAATCTCGTATAATACGAATAAAGACAAATGGAATGCCAATGAGTTAACAAGTATGGCCATTCAAGAGGAGGCCAGACTTAAGCAAAGAGGGATTCATTCAGTTCATTTCGTTGCTCATAAAGATATTAAAAAGGGAAGAAAGCAAGGAAAGGGCAAAGGTCAAGCCCCACCAAAGGTCCATGGTCCTGCTGATGCTCCTCAGGTTCATGTGAAGACTGATAAGGGTCCAAAGTGTTTTTCTGTAAAAAGAATGGACACATACAGAAGGACTGTTCGAAGCGTAGGGCATGGTTTGAAAAGAAAGGTAAGCACTTTGCTTATGTATGTTTCGAATCATATCTTGCTGAAGTACCTTCGAATACATGGTGGATTGACTCAGGTGCCTCTATTCATGTTTCCAATTCAATGCAGGGATTCCTTACAACCCGGAGCCCAAATCCAAATGAAAGATACATCTTAGTAGCGAACCGCATGAAAGTTGAAGTCTTGGCCATTGGAACCTATCGTTTGTCTTTGGATAGTGGTTTTTATTTAGATTTGCAAAATACTGTTTATGTTCCTTCTGTTTCAAGAAACCTTGTTTCTCTTCCTAAACTAGACCTTGATGGTTATTCCTTTTATTTTGCAAATAAATCCTTTAACTTGTTCAAGAATAATATTTTTATGGGTTGTGGAACTTTATGTGATGGCTTATATAAATTGAACCTTCATTTTCTGAAGCCTTAATGACCTTGCATCTTGATAGAAATATTGGAATTAAAAGAAACATGATAAATGAAAATTCTTCCTTCTTGTGGCATAAACGACTGGGACATATCTCCAGAGAAAGATGGAAAGATTGGTAAAAGATAAGGTTCTTCCAACCTTAGATTTTACTGATTTTATAGTGTGTGTGGACTGTATTAAAGGTAAACAGACCAAACACACTAAGAAAGGTGCCACAAGAGCTAATGAGCTTCTTGAGATTGTTCACACTGATATATGTGGACCTTTTTCTTCTCCCTGTTTCAGTGGTGAAAAGTACTTTATTACCTTTATTGATGACTTTTCTAGATTTGGATATATCTATTTGCTTAATGATAAATCTCAGGCTGTGGATACCCTTGAGGTTTACTGAGGTTGAACGGCAATTAGACAAAAAGATTAAAGTCATTCGTTCTGATAGAGGTGGTGAGTATTATGGGAGATATGATGAAACAGGACAACACCCCGGTCCATTTGCTAAACTCCTAGCACAGTATGGAATTCGTGCACAATATACAATGCCCGGCACTCCTCAACAGAATGGTGTAGCTGAGAGGCGCAATCGTACATTAATGGATATGGTGAGGAGTATGATAAGTAATTCTATCTTGCCTGAATTTCTGTGGACTGAGGCCCTTAAGACCACTGTTTATATATTGAATCGAGTTCCTAGTAAGTCAGTCCCAAAAACTCCTTTTGAGCTTTGGACTGGTAGGAAACCGAGTTTACGACACCTACATGTTTGGGGTTGTCCAGCGGAGGCTAGAATTTACAATCCACAAGAAAGAAAGTTGGACCCTAGAACAATAAGTGGATATTTTATAGGGTATCCAGAAAAATCAAAAGGGTATAGATTTTACTGTCCTAACCATAGCACGAGAATAATAGAAACTGGAAATGTAAAATTCCTAGAAAATGGTGAGAATAGTGGAAGTGATCAACCACGAAAAGTGGTCGTTGAAGAAGTAAGGGTGCAAGTTCCCTTGCCCATAACTTCTGAATCGAACCATGCACCTATTATTGATAATCGTTCAAACAATAATGAGATGCAAATTAATGATCAGTCACTCAATAATGAAATCACTAATAATAATTCAGCTTTAGAAACATCACAAGGAGTAGCATTACGAAGATCTCAAAGGGAAAAGAGATCTGCTATTTCAGATGATTACGTGGTGTATCTACAAGAGTCTGAATTTGACATAGGAATGAAGGCAGATCCAATTTCATATGCAGATGCCATAAAAGTAGATAATTCTGACAAATGGATAGATGCTATGAAAGAAGAGTTAAAGTCTATGGCTCAAAATAAAGTCTGGGATCTCGTTGAATTGCCTGAACAAGCAAAGAGAGTTGGTTGCAAATGGGTCTTCAAGACCAAACGAGACTCTAAAGGCAATATTGAACGATTCAAAGCTAGACTTGTAGCTAAAGGCTTTACTCAGAAAGAAGGCATTGACTATAAAGAGACCTTCTCTCCTGTATCCAAGAAGGACTCTCTCAGAATTATAATGGCATTGGTGGCTCATTTTGATTTAGAGCTTCACCAAATGGATGTAAAAACTGCATTCTTGAATGGGAGTTTAGAGGAAGATGTTTATATGGAGCAGCCTGAAGGCTTCTCAGAAAAGGGAAAGGAACATCTTGTGTGCAAGTTGAAGAAGTCAATCTATGGACTTAAACAAGCTTCACGACAATGGTATCTTAAGTTTAATGATACCATTGTTTCCTTCGGTTTTAAGGAAAATACCGTTGATCGGTGTATTTACTTGAAGGTTTGTGGAAGCAAGTTTATTTTTCTTATCCTATATGTAGATGACATCTTACTTGCAAGTAGCAATTTAGGTCTGTTGTACGAAACAAAACAATTCCTCACAAAGAACTTTGAAATGAAAGATATGGGAGAGGCAAATTTTGTGATTGGAATCGAAATCATTCGAAACCGAGCAAAAGATATTGGGATTGTCTCAGAAAAGCTATATTGAAAGAGTTCTTGAAAGGTTTGGAATGCAGAATTGTTCGTCTTCAGACGCCCCAGTACAAAAGGGTGATAAATTCAGTCTTATGCAATGTCCTCAAAATGATTGGGAACGAAAACAAATGGAGGTCATTCCTTATGCATCAGCCGTTGGGAGTTTAATGTATGCGCAAACATGTACGAGACCAGATATCAGTTTTGCAGTCAGCATGCTCGGTAGATACCAGAGCAATCCAGGAATGGCTCATTGGAAGGCTGCAAAGAAGGTTATGAGATATTTGCAAGGAACGAAAGATTATATGCTCACATTTAGAAGATCTGATCACTTGGAAGTGATTGGATACACAGACTCGGATCATGCTGGATGCCCCGATAGCAGAAAATCTACCTCTGGCTATGTCTTTCTGCTTAGTGGAGGGGCTATATCATGGAAAAGTGCAAAACAAGGAAGTATCGCTGCACACACCATGGAGATAATTGCATGTTTTGAGGCTACGAATCATGTGTTATAGCTGCAAAATTTTATCTCAGGACTTGGGATTGTCGACACTACTGCCGAGCCATTGAGAATCTTTTGTAATAATACAGCAGCAGTGTTGTGCCTGTGTCATTTGGAGCGCTCTGTTTGAAAATTTGGGTACATAATTTTTTTTCCTAGAAGTTATGTATTCCTGATTTGGTATTTGGATTTGATTTTGTTAAAATCCAAGATGAAGAGGTTTAGAAATGAGTTTACTATGAGATGTCCAGTTTTGAGTTAGCTTTCGTACAGAAGTGGAATTAGATCAACTGGATTCTTGTAGTAAAAGTTATGGGTATTTTTCCAAGTATACCCCGGGGATGGAAATTCTGGCAGCATCCCTGCTCGATGTTTAGCTCTAATTTTGGAATAGCTGGAGAGATTATTTGATCTTGGCATGAACATGAAAGTTGTAGATAATCTTCTTGGCTTTCCAACGGACTTGGAATTATGCAATTCAGAGCTATATCGAGGAAGTTATGGCTGTTCCAGTGAAGCATGCGCAGAATTTCTAGTCAAAGGGCGACTAGGTCATTTCCCCCTCTTTTAGATATTTGTGTGCAACAAATATCTCCTCTCTCTCTCTCTCCCTCTCACTTCCACGACTAGCTTTCTTGTCTCTCTTTCTCTCTTGCAAACACACCCCCCATGCGTTTGTTGATTTGCTTCAAAGAGAAGGAGGAGGTGAAGGAAGAAGAGAAGGTTGTGCTTGGTTGTTCTTGTTTGTCTCCTCTCTCTCAAGCTCCCTTTGCATGGATCCCCTCCCCTGATTTCCAGCTGAAGAGGAGGCTGAGGAGGAGGCTGAGGGGTGGTGGTGGTGGTGGTGGCGGTTGAGGTGGTCGCGGGTGCGTCGAGGGCCCCCGAACCTCCCCCTTTTGTTCTGTTATATATGTGTCACTTTTAACCTTCTGGTAACCATTGGGACATTTTGGCAGTTTTTCGATTTTTTTCATTTTTCGATCGGAACCGCTAAAATTTTGGACTTTTAGCTATCACCCTGAGTTTGAGGGCTCCGATTGAAAATCTAACTGCATATTATGTGTCCTGGTGCCATTCCAAGCCACTCACAAAAATTTCATCGAATTCCGGTAACGTTTTAGAATTTCGCAGTTCCGAAGCGTATCCGGGTTTTGACCGAGCGAGAAGTCATTGGGAGACTTGACTTGGTCAAATGTGGGCCCATGACTTGGTCAACCCCCTTTGTTTTCTAGTGTGGATGGGTTGACCCAAGTCAAAGTGCACTTAAACCTCCCTAATCCTCACTTAAACCTAATCTAATTGAGGGTGTGAGAGTGTGTGGTGGGTGTGTGAGGATAAATAAATCCCACGACTACAACATCTATCCTATTCATCATCTTCTCCAAAATTTCTCTCTCTCTCTCCCTCTCTTTAAAACCCTCATATGATCTAGTAGGAGGTCTTGAAACCAAAAACCCTAAGAAGAGAAAAGATAGGTGAGCTCCCGATCTACCTTCCGGTGGTCTCGGATTCGAGTTCCCACATGTGTGACCCCTTCTCATGCCCTCTTTTCTCCTCTGTTTCAGGCTCTTTTTGGCTGAGTTGGAGATCTCGGTGGTGGTGGTCTTGGAGGTGGTGTTTCGGTGCGCGAAGAGCACCCGATCTTCCTCCCCTTCCTTTCCTCTCCTTGGGTGAGTTTCCTTTCCTTCCTTTCTTGTTTAGATGCTTGATTAGGAAGTGTTTTTGGGTTTGTATGGCTTTCATGGTGGTTTGGGTGGCTGTTGGTGGCGGTTGGTGGCTGTTGGTGGCCATTGGTGGCCGTCGGGGAGGTGGTAGGGTTGTCTCGGGTAGGCTGGCAGCGCAGGCAGGCGGGCTGGCAGGCAGGGCGGGCAGAGCAGGCTGGCAGGGCACGCGCGCGTGCCCGCGGGCGTGCGCGCGAATGGAGTAGGAGTGTGCGGGTGTTGCGCGCTGGGCGGCGTGCGGGGACGTGCCCGCGGGGCGCTGCGCAGAGGCGCAGTGCATGCTATGCGCGCGGGGCCGCGTGCTGGTGCTGCGCGCAGGGGGCCGTGCGGGGGCATGCGCGCGGAGCGCTACGCAGAGGCGCAGTGCGTGCTCTGCGCGCGCGGTGAGGCGAGCTGGTGGTGCGCGCGGGGTGCGGGCGGGGTGCTGCGCTGGGGCGCAGGGCGTGCGGGTGTCCGTGCGGGTTGCTGCGCTGGGGCGCAGTGAGCGCGCGGTGCACCCGTGGGGCTCGGCAGCGTGTCCAGGCTTGCGGACAGAAGCTCGGCAGTGCGTTTGGGCGCGCGGGCTGGGGCGCGACTGTTTGCCTGGGTCGGGTGGCCGTGCGTACGGCTGCCCGGGGGTTCAGGTGTGAGTCGGGGTGCCCGGACTCGCGTGCGTACAGGCCGTATGTACGCTTGTTCGAGTGTTGTGTATTTTAATGTATTTTTGGATTTTATTTGTGTATTTTACTCACCGAGTTTGATTACCCTGTCTTGCAGATCTTGACGGACGGTCGCGCGACGACCCGGTTATTGGTGAGTGGGACAACCCAACCCAGTAGGGAGGCGCTATATGCACTTGGGCGTATACCGTCCTCCCCTGGGGCACCATAGTTTAATATTAACTTGTATAATATGTAATCCATGCAAGCATGATTAATATGTAGTATGCATGCTACCCTAGACCTTGTATGTTAGGGACTTGCACCCTTAGGATATGTGTAAGAGCCATGCATCCTGTCCCCATGTTTTCATGCTAGGAAAGCCCCGACCGATGCATGTTCCCATTTAGTTTAATTCATTTAAATCAAATGTGAGCATGCCTTAGGGAATATTATAAGGGGCCTTGCGAGGTCAACATTGAGACCCGGGCTAGGGTACTCCGTGTTCCTTGTTTGGTTGTCGGGATGTCCTATATCGGGACCTCATGCTGCCCTCCCAAGGTTTCTTTTCCCAATAATATTATAATGTATGATTCCCCGCATCTTAGTTATGCGCCCTGGAGGAATTCTGAAGAATTCATGACATTAGAGTTGATGAGAGGTGTTGCCGACGGATCCGAGTGGATCGTATGCGTATGGATAGGCTGTTTCTGTTCCCTTCGTTGGATCCGTATAGAGACTGCCCCAGCGTTAGAAAGGCCGTCCCGTCAGAGGGCTCCCATCAGTAGGTACCTCCTGATTTGGATTCGGACTGTGCTGAAGTGTGGGAGTAGGCCAAGCGGCTACGGAGTGGAGGAGAGACTATCGGTGGACCAAGGGTGATTAACAGCCTAGTCAGTCCCAATATCTTATGTCACCTATTGAGGGGTGAGGGTGAGGGTGTGGTGGGTCGACGATGTAGCGACCCACTTGATTGTGTAGTTTCTGCCACTTTGAGGCTTTTGATTAATTATTTGTGGTTAATATGAATTGTGATGCATGGGTTGTGCTATTCACTGAGCGTGTGGCTCACCCCTCGCATATATATTTTTCTCTAGTTATCACTGAGTCGGACTTGAAGGAGGAGCTCCCCGTGGCACTTCATCAGTAGCGGAGCAGCGCCACGTCCCGCGAGTATTAGAGGCCATCAGCATCCCTTTTGACTGTATGTATCATATTTCCGTGCTTGGGCACCTGTTTGTATTATACTTAGACGTATTTGTGTATATTGGCTCTCACAAGACAATTGATCATGTATCGAGTTTGTAGTATGTTTTTGATTTACAGACTCAGTCTTTTAGCTTCTGCTATTGGTGTATACATCATGTCAGCCCTGCTTTCGTCTGTGTTGTCATTTTAGTTGTTGTTTAGAGTATATTATTGACCTCCTGTATAGACTGCTGATATCATGTATACACTTGCCGCGTCCCGGGGACGGCCGCCCTGGGGCGTGACATGTTCCCCCCTCCAAGGTGAGCTCCTCCCCTTCTTTTCTTGATTTTCTTGGCTTAAGGGGTTGTGGGAAGGTCATGCATGCTAGGTAGATGGGTTAGGGTGTGTGTGAGGGGTTGGGAAGGGTTAAAATGAGGTTGGGGTTGGCTGGGCGTGCTTTCTGGGTCGTCTGTGCACGTGCGCGCACAGGCGGGCGCGGGCAAGCACTGGCAGGCGCGTGCGCTAGGGTGCGCGCTGGTGCAGGCGCGAGCGGGGGTGCGAGCGGGGGTGCACGCTGGAGTGCGCGTGGGCGCGCGAGCGTGCGCGCGCGCGGCAGGGCGCCTGGGCATGCGCCTGGGCGCGGTGTCACGCCCCAGGGCGGACGTCCCCGGGACGCGGCAAGTGTATATATAATATCAGAATCTACACAGGAGGTCAATAATATATCATACACAAACAACCAGAATGACACTCAGACAACAAAGAGGCTGACATGATATATACACCAAATGCGGAAGCAAAAGACTGAATCTGTAAATAAACATACTACAGACTCGATACTCCATCTGTCCTGTGAGAGCCAATATACACCAATACAACTGAATATATACAAACGCGTGCCAAGCACGGAAATAAAATACATACAATCAAGAAGGGATGCTGATAGCCTCTGGCACTCACGGAACGTAGCGCTGCTCCGCTACTGAAGGAATCCCTCGGAAAGCTCCAATTGCTGCTCCGGCTCCAGCTCAGGCTCAGTGGCAACTGGGGAAAAACATATGCGAGGGGTGAGCCACACGCTCAGTGAACAGCACAACCCATGCATCACAGACAATATTGACCACTATCCAGATCTTAATAATCCACAATCTCTTATTAACAACCACAAAATGGTAACAAATACTCAAACCAGTGGGTCGCTCAATCGCCAACCCACTACACCCTCACCCTCACCCTTCAATGGGTGACATAGGATTTTGGGACTGATAATCATCCAATCACAAGTCCAGTGGGTCGCTCATCGCCAACCCACTACACCCTCACCCTCACCCTTCAATGGGTGACATAGGATTTTGGGACTGACTAGGCTGTTGGTCACCCTTGGTCCACTGATAGTCTCTCCTCCACTCCGTAGGCTGCTTGGTTTTCACCCACAACTTCGGCCCAGTCCGAAACCAAATCAGGAGGCGCCTACTGATGGGAACCCTTGGAAGGGACGACCTTTCTAACGCTTGGGCAGTCTCTACCGGATCCAACGAAGGGGACAGAACAGCCTATCCATACGCATATGATCCACTCGGATCCGCCGACTACACATCTCTACAATTCTAATGACATGAATTCCTCAGAATTCCTCCAGGGCACATAACCAAGATGCGGGGAACATACACAATAATTAGCAAGGGTGGAATATCATTGGGGGAAAGAAACTTGGGAGGGCAGCGTGAGTTCCCGATATAGGACACCCCAACAACCAACAAGGAACACGGAGTACCCTAACCCGGGTCTCACCGCTGTCCTCGCAAGGCCCCTCCCCTATAATATTCACTAATATGCTAATAATCATACAAGGGGTAAACCATTAATTATCAACTAGAGATGTAATATTATTGGGACGAGAACCTTGGGAGGGCAGCATGAGGTCCCGATACAGGACATCCCGACAACCAAACAAGGAACACGGAGTACCCTAACCCGGGTCTCAATGTTGACCTCGCAAGGCCCCTCCCTATAATATTATCTAAGGCATGCAATTAAACATTTACTAGCATTTAATTTAATAAATAAACTAGTAGGACACATGCATAGGCCAAGGCTTCCTAGCATGAGAACAGGGGACATGGAGCATGGCTCATACACACATCCTAAGGGTGCAAGTCCCTAACATGCAAAGTCTAGGGTAGCATGCATTCTACATTTAAATCATGCTCGCATGGAATACACATTACAATAGGTTAATATAAATCCATGGTGCCCCAGGAGAGGTCGGTATACGCCCAAATGCGTATAACGCCTCTCTACTGGGTTGGATTGTCCCACTCACCGAAATCCGAGATCTCGCGCGACCGTCCGTCAAGATCTGCAAGACAGGCATTTACACGGTGAGTAAAATACATAAATACATCCAAAAATACTAAAATACTCAACACTCGGACAAACGTACATACGGCCCGTACGCACGCGTATCCGAGCATCCCGACTCACTCCCGAACCCACCGGGCAACCGCACGCACGGCCACCCGCCTCGGGCGCACAGCCGAGCCCCGGCCCGCGCGCCAAGGCGCACTGCCGAGCCCAGCCCGCACACCCGGACACCACCGGCGCACTGTCGCGCGCCTGCCCGCGCACCCCGACGCACTGCCGCACGCACGCGCACGCTCGCGCGCGCCCGCGCGCACCGCGCGTCCAGCCCAGCGCGCCCCGCGCGCACTGCACGCACACCCCAGCACGCGCACGCACTGGTCCCCAGCACCGCGCGCACTGGTCCCCAGCACCGCACCCAGGCGCATGCCCAGCACCCAGGCACAGTGCCCAGGCGCCCTGCCCGCGCGCGCGCACGCTCGCGCGCACCCGCGCGCACTCCCGCGCACACCCCCGCTCGCGCCAGCACCCGCGCGACCACTCCGCGCGCACCCGCGCACCCGCGAGCGACTGCGCGCCCGACTGCGCCCGCCAGCGCCCAGCGCCTGCGTCCAACGCCACCCGTGCGCGCGGGCGCACGCCAGCGCGCACGCGCGCGCGCCCCTGCCAGCTGCTGCGCCTGCTGCCTGTGCTGCTGCCCTGCCCGAGGCAGCAACCCCCATGCCCGAGCACCTCCACCACCACTCCTCCGGCCACCAATGGCCTCCGACCACCACCCCACAGCCCTCCGACGGCCACCCACCGCCGCCGACCACCACTCAACCTCATTTTCACCCTCCTAACATACATCTAAGCATAAAAAGAGAAGAAAGAGGGCTTACCAAGGGGAGGAAGGGAAGTCCGGTTGCTCTCCGCGCACCGAAACCTCTCCCAAAAGGCTTCCAACGCCCGGATCTACTCCCACCTCCGAAATGGTCCAAATCAGGGAAGAAGAGAGGGGGGATGGAGGGGCAAAACTCGCCGGAATTCGAATTTGAAAGCACCGGGCCGATCTACACTTCCTATGCTTTAGGTTTTTTGTTTCAAGCCCTTCAAGGGGCTCAAAATCAAGAAAAATGGAGAAGGAGAGAGAGAGCTCAAGGAGAAAGATGATGAATAGTGCCAACAAGATTTTAGATCTCACTTATATAGCGAGTCACTTAAAATACCCGGATACGCCCTGAAACTGCGAAATTTCGGAAACGTTACCGGAATTCGATGAAATTTTCGTGAGAGGCCTAAAATGGCACCAAGACACCAAATATGCAGTTAGATTTCCAATCGGAGTCCTCTAACTCAGGACGATAGCTAACAGTCCAAAAATTAGCGGTTCCGATCGAAAACCGAAAAAAAAATGAAAAACTGCCAGAACGCTCCAACGGTTACCAGCAGGCTAAAAGTGACACATATATAACACGCGGGGCAGGGGACCAGTGCGCGCGCACGTGTGCGCGCGCGTGCGTGTGCGTGTGCGTGCTGGGGCGTGCGCGGAGTGCTACGCGAGGGCGCGTAGGTTGGACGTGCAGTGCGAGCGGGCGCGCAGTGCGAGCGGCAGTGCTTCTAGGCGCGCGGGCAGGCGTGCGGCAGTGCGCCGAGGGTGCTGGGGTGCGTGCGTGCGTGCGCATTCGTGCGTGCACATGCGGGGGGCCATGCGTGTGGCTGCCCAAGTGTTCGGGTAGGTGTCGGGGCACTCGGACTCGCGTGCGTACGTGCGTGCTCGCATGCGTGCGATCCCGTATGCATGCTTGTCCGAGTATGGGGTATTTCTAATTATTTCTGTGTATAAATTGTGTTGTTTCTCACCAGTTCGATGCCCCTACCTTGCAGATCTCGTCGGATGGGATGCGCGAGGTCCCGGGTCGTAAGGTGAGTGGTTTGATTCCAATCCCCCCCCCCTCTCTAGGGATGCGCTCGACCCGCGTAGACGCGCGTCGCGCATCAATGGGGCCCCCTAACTAATATGTAGATATCTTGCATGCTAGGGATATACATCCATGTATCGTGTATAGAGGCCCGTACATGCCTGGACACCATGTCCTGTACTTAAAAGCCTTGAACCTTGAGCTATGCATGATCAATATGATGTATCCATGCCACCTTAGACTTGTATGCTAGGGATATACATCCATGTATCGTGTATAGAGGCCTGTACATGCTTGGACACCATGTCCTGTACTTAAAAGCCTTGAATCTGTGCTATGCATGATCATTATGTTGTATCCATGCCACCTTAGGCTTTGTATGCTAGGAATATGCACCCTAATGTTGAGGATAGAGGCCTATGCATCCTGATACCATGTTTTCATGCTAGGAAAGCCCCGACCTATGCATGTTCCCATTTAGTTTAATTTATTTAAATCAAGATGGGATTATGTGATTATATTGTTATTAGCATGCCTTAGAGAATATTATAACCTTGTGGTTATAATATATGGTTCCCCGCATCTTAGTTATGCGCCCTGGAGGAATTCTGAAGAATTCATGTCATTAGTAGAGTTGAGATCGGTGTCGGCGGATCCAAGTGGATCGTATCCGTGTGGGTAGGCTGTTTCTTTTCCCTTCGTTGGATCCGTGTAGGGACTCCTCAGCGTTAGACAGGCCGTCCTGACAGAGGGCTCCCATCAGTAGGCACCTCCTGATTTGGTTTCGGACTGTGCTGAATCGTGGGAGTAGACCAGGCGAGCTACGAAGTGGAGGAGAGGCTATCGGTGGACCAAGGGTGATTAACAGCCTAGTCAGTCCCAAAAGACCATGTCACCAGTTTGAGGGTGAGGGTGAGGGTGGGGTGGGTCGGCGATGTAGCGACCCACTGGATTGTGTTGGTTGTTGTTATGCATGTGTGTGATATCTCGCTGAGCGAGTATCGAGAGTGGTTGTTTTCCATTGGGTTTCGCTTGGCAAACATGGGATCGTTCTCCCCTTCGTTGGATCCGTGTAGTGACATCCCCGGCGTTAGACAGGCTATCCTGACAGAGGGCTCCCATCAGTAGGTACCTCCTGATTGTGTTTCGGACAGTGCTGAATCGTGGGAGTAGACCAGGTAAGTTACGGATCGGGGAGAGGCTACCGGTGGACCAGGGGTGTAGAGCAGTCTAAGTCTCTCCCAAAGTCCCAAGATGTCTCCTTTCAGGAGTGAGGGTGTGGATGAGGCTAAGACGCGACGCCTCGTGACCCATTCGTTGTTCGACCGTTCCCATAGATGTTGGGTACGGTCTCGTGATGGATGTTGAAGGACATCGTTGGGCGATTATCTAGATGTAGATGATCCAATAATGTTGAGTGGACCAGTAAATCCGGGTCTCTTCGACCGACGGTATGGTCTCTCCCCATAAGTCCCAAAAGACTCCCTCCGGGAGTGAGGGTGGGGGTGAGGTTGGTCGCGCCGCCGCGTGACTCTGTTATCCATTGGGTTTCTACCCATGTTTTTCCTTGAAAAAGGGAACTGATTTTGTATTGAACTGTAGAATGGTGATTGGTTTCCAGCCACTCACTGAGCTTGTAGCTCACCCCTCGCATACTGTTTCTTTTCAGGGGCAGTGTTGGGCGTGGAGCTGGAGCTTCCTGTGGCGTGGTCTGATGGGCGTGGAGCGTTCTGCTGGCGGGTCGCGTATGCGAGGCTGTCAGCATTCCTAGAGTCATTTTATGCTTTGTAAATCGTGCATGTGGCACAGGTTGTATTTTCTTTGGTCTAGGCTTGGCTCTCACAGGACATTGATTGTGTATTCGGGTCTGTAATAATGTTTTTGATTTACAGACATTGTTATATATTATGCTTCCGCTTTTCAGTCAGTTATATTTATCTTGCTTTGCCGCCTTGTGTATTGTTGTTGGTGTCCTTATTGACCTCAGGTATTTATAGCTAATATTATTATTTATTATTGCCACGTCTCGGGGACGCCTGGGGCGTGACAAGCAGTCTTCTTCTCTAAGAATGATAAGTACTCTAATGGTGTCAAACGCATGGAATTAAAGTACTTATCAGTCAAAGATGAAGTACAGAAGCAAAGAGTGTCAATAGAAAATATAAGTACCAAGCTTATGATAGTGGATCCATTAACCAAAGGTTTAGGGCCAAAGGTTTTTAAAGAACATGTTGAAAGAATGGGTCATGGCCGCTATCCATGATGTATTATGAACTTATTGTATGATTGACACTAATGAGATCTCAAGTTTAATGTACTTCTGTTATTTCCTATTTTCTATAATGTGTACACATGAATTGCAATGGATGAATGATAATAGGAAAATGTCCTGACAAGACACTTATGTGGAACCATTATAATAGGCTGTGTAATCTAGCCTATTTGATATCCAACTTATGATCAAGTAATGTAAAATTATAATGTTGTAGTACATGGAAGGGACTACTTGTTTATTCAGGTACAACCACTATGACTCACATTAGCAATTTTGCTTAATTATGATATTATAATGAAACTGGGTGATTAATAGGTCAAATGGGAGAATGTAAGAATGTGACCCATTAAGAAATGAATATGGACATGTAATGATCAATGTTCCAGTTCATGAAAGGTTACATTGGAAGAGTGAACCAATTAAGTATAAATTAATTAAGTTTTTATGTGGTTCAACTCCCATGACTATCAATTGAATAATGAATTAAGAAATACACAATGTATAAAGAGTAATTATGTGTATCTCATTAAGTGGTACACAATGTATGTACATTTTCATTAAGTGAAAGACAATGTATATACATCCTTCCCAAAACATTTAGTAGGTTCATTGGATTCTTAAAACACATTTTCCAATTTATGAATCTAATGGGTTTTAAGAATCCAATTTATGTTTGAGTGTGAGAGGGTTCCCCTCTTCATCTATAAAAGAGATTGGACTTCCAACCCATTTTCCATGCCTCACAACATCTTGTGTTTGGACAAGCAAGAGTAAGTCCATATACTATAATGATTCCGCATGATAAAAACTATGATCATAGTATTCGTAAACATATTAATTAAGATCCTAAGTGCTATTATGATTTATATTACAGGTACTGTTCTTTTTTTGGTTTCTCAGTGCATCAGAGAGGGGTGCTTAACATCAATATGTTCTCATATTAAATAAATATCCACAATATATTTTGCTTTTGCCCATCACATTGATCATCTGGGCCATGGCATCCTTGGCCATCCTAACTACTTCTTCTTTGTTCGCAAAGATGACAATAAGGACAAAGCGAACTAAATTTTAAGAGGAGCTAGTGTTGTTGAATACATGCGATCGGTGGTTCTTCTCATAGAAGATTTAATTGTCCCCCTGTTGATATGTGCAGGGTCGGCCTTGAGAATTGATTTTTTTTTAATGGGTCCTAGGCCAATTTTTAAAGTGGGGCTCCATGTATATTAAAAAAAAATCTAATTTATTTAATCTTATATATTATTTTATTTTAAGCCATTAACAAATTATAAAATAGATACATTATTTTAAAATAATTTAAAAGCCTATAAACAACAAAATAAATTAAGTTTTAATCAAATGAAAAAGTTATAAAATCATAAAAATATGTAACACTATTTATTTTAAACAACAAGAGGAACTAGGGAGGAAAAGATATAGTAAGAAAGAGATATTATCATTGTGGTCGGAAAGAATTAAGGAGGGGAGTAATTTTAGACTTGATTTTGTAAAAGATTGTGTATTGAGATTAACTAATTAATAAGTAAAAGTAGCACATTTAACCGTTCATTTATTTAATTCCATTGATCATGCGGTTATTGAGACCCTTCCTGGATAAGGGCCCTAAGCAATTACCTTGGTGGCCTTTGCCCAAAACCGGGCCTGAATATGTGCTAACCAGTTAATTAACTGATCATCAATTTCTTTTCTTTTTTTTTTTTTTTTTATTTGTTTTGGGATTGAGCGGTTTGGGTTCAAGTTCTTAGGGTCGTGTGATCTTGAGTTTTTTTTTCACATAACTTGATTCAGAAAGGAACTCCAACCCGTTACCCAATCTGACGAACCTGATTGTTCTCATTTAAAACATCTAAAAGTATTAAATTTTTAAAAGATGGTGCAAATGAGTGAGGAAGCGAAGGGTGCTTATACACTCAGCTTTTGGGTATGCAGTTGTCGTGTCAGTAAGACAATATGTAACTTCACACACACACACACACACACACACACAGAAAAAAAAAAGATAATATGTAAAATTGTCTCATACAACATATTCTATATTGTGTTACAAACAAATATATACAAATATACGTCATGTGAATATTCTGGGTGCATTTACTAGCCACGATGGGGATGACTGACATATGGCGATCTAATAGTCGATGTCAGGCGAATTGGCCATCCTGTCAAATGATGCTGGTTGACAAGGTCCATCCCCCAAAGGATAGATGAGTCACATCAGGGCCATTCGCTCGATTGTTCGATAATCGATCAAACCCACCTAGCCTATCCCCTATCGGTCCAACGAATAAAGTCTTTCTACCGAACGATCGATCTAATACGATCAATTGCATTTGCTAATCTGATCGATCGATCATGCTGACCGATTGATCGAGCCAATGAGCTCACAGTGATTTCATTCTGTGTAACCGTCCCTCCAATGAAATAAGGTCATGTGCCATAAAGGACGTCGTAGACAACGCCCAAGCATCTCGATTTTAACGTCCAGATCGATGAGATCAGAACCGAATCCACTGATGCCGATATAAATTATGTCATTTAATATTCAATCTTTTTATTTTACGTATTTCATTTTACGTTTTCAATTTTAAGCGATTTTTTTTTTATTAATTTTTAAATAAAATATTTATATGATTTTATAAATATTTTTCATACAAAATAATTTTTCATTGACTAGATACAAATTTTTTAAATGCATTTAAATTTTTAAATTTAGAATTTTAGACACACTCAAAATATCTAATTTAATATTTTACAATTTTGAATATTCAAAAGAAAAAGAACACTTTTTCTCAAACCACTAACTAGAGCGTCAGAGGTTTTTTTTCTGCAGGCACCTCACCTCATTCAGAGAAGGGGATTGTCTTGGTGTTGATTGATGATCGTAGTCCTGTTAACCCAATCTCCGGCTGTAACGTTGATGTAGATATCATTTATGCGTTTGGTTGCGCGATTGCGCAGCATCAGCTTCCTACAAAATCAGTTTTAAACCCAGCGATCGCAGAAAATCAGTTTTGCAATCGCATTGTCAAACGCTACCTAATGAAAAAAAAATATGACTGCATTAATGTGAGGTGAACGACCATAATCATACCAACAAACACTACAAGAAAAAATAATTTTTATCTGTAAAAGTTTTGCTCTTCATAATAAATTTCATTGATTAATTGTATGCATTAATTGATGAACTAAATATTTCCTGTGTAAAAAGGTTGTAGAGTTCAAATCTATTAAGTGGGAATTTTTTTATAGTAAAAGTTGAAGGGTGCTGATGAGGCGAAGCACCCCCAAGAACAGTGATCCAGCTACTTGACGAGTGATCCTACCCTGAAAAACCTCTTCACACCAGTGTGATGTCTGCCAAGAGGACTCAACGCTCAAGTCAGTAGAGAGTAGGAGGATTTAGTGTTTTTTGTGAGTTGAGAGAAATTTTCGATACATCATTTTCATGGGATGCCTACCCTTTTATGGAGGAAGAAGACAAATCAGCGTAATAGTTTCCACTGACATGATGGGATACACTGCATCGAGGAATAGATCTTTACAAAAAAAAATTGCATTTAAGGCGTGATATATATTGTAGAAGCTAAAATCTGTCGCACCTTAGGGTCCGTTTAAAAGGTCATACCACCTCGGCCCATGACATGGGGCTATAAACACACCACCATCTCAGGTCGGGCTAATAAACAGTCTTGGTCGGACTCCCGACCAGACCTGGGTGAATGGGGAATAGCTCTTGTCCGACTTGAATCAAAAGCACGAAGTCCGCATCAGCGAGATATTAAAAATCCCAGGGAATACTCCCTTACATAGTGGCTGTAATAAACTGTCAGAAGGTAGTTACAAGGCACTGATCCCAAGATCTTATGTGTTGACCGATCCAAGAGCCACGTGGAATATTCCATCCCATGATATGCACACACCTTCATGGTAATAAGCACACCCCTCCCACTATAAAATAGGAGGGTATCCCCTTCATCAAAAAGGGAGAGAGACTTCTTCTTCCCCAAAAAAAGAGAACCCTAGACCAAAGCTTGAAATCCCATTTTAATGGAGATTGGGCTTCACCGTCAGAGGTTCTCGTCAAAAAGGAACTACGTGTGGCTTGATCCCTCAAAAAAGGTACGTAGGCATCTTGATTTACATCAAGTTCAGTCCAGACAAACATCCACCAAATCGATCCACCGTCGTTGCCTCTTCCACCGTCGTCGTCTCTTCGCGGATCTACCCAAACCAAGCCCGGACCGCCCTCGAGTTTGGCCTATTCAAAGAGGAGGACATTTTCACCTCCCACAAATGGTGCCGTCTGTGAGACGCTGGACAAAAATTTGTTTCCCTAAACAAGATCTGGAAGAGATGGTGAAGATGAGGAGGAAAACATATTGATTGGGTTTCCAAGATGAGGTGATGCTGGGGGCAAGCCCCCCTTCTATCTCCGAAGTCTCAGATGAGACATTCCAATGATGAAGGAAAATCTACTTGGGCAAATCTTTAAGAAGACCACCATATCAGACCAATCTCCACCTCTTTTACTTGAAGAAGAAGTGTCAAAGAGAAGAGGGTCACATGGAGCCAAGGAAGCCACCTTTTTTGGTCTTCTCACAAGTTGGCAGACCACCTTTTCTGGTCTTCCCAGAGGATCACCTCATCTCGTCAGGTCTTCCCAGTGGATCACCTTGTCTCGTCTGGTCTTCCCTGAGGATCTCCTCGTCTGGTCTTCCCAGTGGATCACCTCGTCTCGTCTGGTCTTCCCAGAGGATCACCTCGTCTCCTCTAATCTTTCTAGTGAATCACCTCGTCTTGTCTGATCTTCCCTACGGATCACCTCTTCAGGTCTTCTCAATGGACCACCTCTTCAGGTCTTCTCAATGGACCACCTTTTCAGGTCTTCTCTACGGGCCACCTAGTCAGGTCTTCCTTATAGGCCACCTATTCAGGTCTTCTCAACGGGCCACCCCTTCAGGTCTTCTCAACGGACCACCTCTTCAGGTCTTCTCAACGGGCCATATAGTCAGGTCTTCTCAACGGGCCACATAGTCAGGTCATCTCAATGGACCGCCTCTTCAGGTCTTCTCAACGGGCCATATATTCAGGTCTTCTCAACGGACCACTTCTTCTAGTCTTCTCAACGGATCATCCCTTCAAGTCTTCTCAACGGACGGGACATCTTAAGCCACACCCATCTGTTATGGACTCGAGGTTGCGCATACAAATAAGCCGTACTCGTCCATCTCAGAATAAGAGGTGCGCACCCCAAAAGCCGCACCCATCTGTTATGGACTCGAGGTCGGGCAAAATAAGCCGTCTACAAATAAGTCGTAATCGTCCATCTTGGAATAAGAGGTACGCACCCCAAAAGCCACGCGTATCTGTTATGGACTCGAGGTCGTGCATACAAATAAGCCGTACTTGTCCATCTCGGAATAAGAGATGCGCACCCCAAAAGCCGCACCCATCTGTTATGGACTCGAGGTCGCGCATACAAATAAGCCGTACTCATCCATCTCAGAATAATAGGTGTGAACCCCAAAAGCCACACCCATCTGTTATGAACTCGAGGTCGTGCATACAAATAAGCCGTACTCATCCATCTCGCATAAAAGGTGTGCACCCCAGAAGCAGCACCCATCTGTTATGGACTCGAGGTCGCGCATACAAATAATTCGTACTCGTCCATCTCGGAATAAGAGGTGACGCACACCTAGGCGCAACGGCAACCAAGACGCACTCCAACGGGATGGGGCACGGACGAGGTCACGAGGAGTTAAGACTCTGCCTGCTAAGTGAATTGCACCTTGTCACCAATCAGGCCAAGGGTTGTGAGGAGCTCCACTCTATTCATTACCGGGTAGCACTCGGGTCGCCCTGGACTAAGGGTCGGGCACTAGTTGCAATGGCAACCAAGACGCACTCCAATGGGACAGGGCACAGACGAGGTCGCAAGGAGTTAAAACTCCACCTGCAAAGTGAATTGCACCTTGTCACCGACTAGATCAAGGGTCGCGAGGATCTATACTCTAATCACTTACCGGGTAGCACTCAAGTCGCTCTGGACCAAGGGTTGCGCACTAGCTGCAACGACACAATTAAGACACTCTCCAACAGGACAGGGCGCAAATGAGGTCGTGCATACAAATAAGTCGTACTCGTCCATATCGTATTGGGGGCAGACCAGGTCTTTCATTCTGGTCTTCCCAAAATATAAGGTCTTCCTTGGTAGGTCACCTTTTCATGTCTACCCAGCCGTTCACCTTTTCAGGTGTTCCTTGGCAGTTCACCTTTTCAGGTCTACCCTGCTGTTCACCTTTTCAGGTCGTCCATGTTAGTTCACCTTTTCAGGTCTACCCTGCCGTTCACCTTTTCAGGTCTTCCTTGGTATTTCACCTTTTCAGGTCTTCCTTGGTATTTCACCTTTTTAGGTCTACCCTTCCGTTCACCTTTTCAAGTCTTCCTTGGCAGTTCACCTTTTCAGGTCTACCCTGCCGTTCACCTTTTCAGGTCTTCCACAGAAGTTCACCTATTCAGGTTTACCCTGCCATTCACCTTTTCAAGTCTACCCTAGCAGTTCACCTTTTCAGGTCTACCCTGTGTCGGTGTCGGATTTTGGAAGGGGTTTTGGGGAGTTGGTTGGGCTCCGAAAAGCCTTCCTCCCTCTTTCAGTCCTTCAAGGTGGGTTTGCGTGTGTGGGGGTTCTTCGAAGGCTTGGATCCTGTGCGCGCCTTGGAAGGCTCGGTCTGATCATCTCTCGGAAGGGGTGGTGGGGGTTTTTTTTGTTCGTTCCTTTCTGAGGCAGTCAACGGGTCCTCAGGAAGATTCAAGGGTGGTTGTGATCGCCACCTACTTTTCTCAAAAAATAGGAAAAGTTGAGGGTGGATTTGATCACCTTCGTGGGGGAGTTCGTGGGGTCTCTACTCTGAGACAAGGGCATGCCGTACACAGAGGTGAAGACAGAGATCCTCTTCTGCTTTGGGAACTTGACAAAAGGAGAATTGGGACTCAGGTGGGCTAGGGGAAGGGCCGGTTAATGGGGTTTAGCCGCCTGGTGGGGGGCGGCTGGGTATAAGTAGCCGCCTGAGACCTGGTTCAATTTGGGCAGGACCTGGGTAGGGTTTGGCTTTGGCAGAGGTTTAAACTAAGTTTAACCTGGGTTTTGGAGAGTGGATTTGGAGAGTGACTTGGTGTAGGAAATGGGTTTCTCTCTCACTTTCTCTCTCAAGGGTTTTGAAATGGTGGGTTTGGGGATGAATAGTATGCCTTCTTTTGAATTGGTGGTGTTGTAATGGATTGGATTCTTGGTTTATTGATGATGAAGAAGTGCTTGGAGGCCCCTATTTATAGTAAAAAAGGGATAGGGGAGTGCCAACTGGATAATAGATCAAAATAAATAATAAGGTGTTTGATTTGACCTTCCATTAGATCTTGGTTCTCTTACAATGTCCAGGTGAGGGGCGGCTACATCATGACTTGCCAAACATCCCATCTCTGGCAAGCATTGGCTTAGGTCGGTTATTGAGGTTGAACCAGCTAAGAGTGGGCGGCTAAAAGGGGCAACCCGCTGCAATCATGCTGCTTTATGTCCCATCCTACAAAGGCGGTTTGCTAGTGGAAACTAGCCGCCCCTGTCCACGTCTTAGATTTTTCTAAGTGTGGACTAGGGTTTCGATTTTGGTTTTTAAGGAAGTTTTGTATTAGATGTCCAAATGTGGTTGTTTCTAATATTACTTGAAGTAAATTTCTTTTCTTTGGACGGTCAAAATTAGGGTATCTACAATTGTCCCTCATCGGACGGAGTCTTTGTGTGAAACAGAAAGACTTCGATCGATGATAAGGAAAGAGACCCTTATTTTGGCCGGCCAACCTTCCAGAGGTTTAGGTTACATGACCGGTACTATTCAGGGAGTTGATTTAGACTGTCAGAGGCTAGGTCTTGACGAGAATTTTCAACCAAAAGGATGATCCAGGTGGAAGGCGTCAGTTTCCTTGTGCCTACCATACCCGTGCTTGGGTAGCTCAGCAAATCAAGGGGATATCATAGACAGAAAGCAATTAAAGGTGTTTGATTTGGTGGATTGGATCATCCAAAGGATAAAAATTCTGGAAAAGAACCAGAACTGAAGAAATTCGAACTGAACAGTATTGGAAATGTCGTAAAAACTTTCAAGAAAGTTGTGTTTGATCAAGTAAGACTTGGAAATAAACCAATACATGGCCATCCTATGCCGTGAGTGGGATTCTCTCCAGGCAAGGGTGTCGGAGTTGGAGGCATCGGCGGGAATTCCCGATGGTTTGATGGGAGATCTGATCCTCTCCCTTCAGGTGGCCGAGATAGAGATCGAGATGCACTTTGATTGGGCGAGGAGAGGCTCCGGGCTGCAGAGGCGCGGGCATGAGGGCTTGAGGAGAGGTTGAGAGCGGTTGAAGATCGATCAAGGGGGACGGAGGGTCGTCTTCGCCAAAGGTTGGAGAGGAGAGACAGAGATATCCAGCAGGTCCACCTCTTGGGAGCCACCATTAGGGGGAAGTTGGTCGGTGGAGGGGCCATGACTGAGACGGACCTCGATCTTCTCCCTCTCGAGCACGAGCATTCCTTCTGAGCTTCCTTTGCTATGGGGGCTATTTTCAGTCGGGCTTCTCGTCCTTTGGCGACTCAAAGTCGTGGGAGGTATGCGAGAGCCGCTTCTTTGGTGAGGGAGACTTTTGCTGCTCCGGACGCTCTGGAGGTTCAACCTTCTCATCAGCCACTGCTTCCTTCTCAGCCTGGTTAGGACGCTCCTCCCCCGACCCAGCCTCCCGCGGATGATGATACCCCAAGGTATAGTCTTTTGTCTTAGTTTTGATAGAAGAATTGTATGTCTGCAAGGAATTCATGCTTTCTTCTTTTCTTTTGGCTCAGGTGATCATTTTGATGTTGCATAGCTCAAGACATTGGATTTGAAGCTTTGGATGGACCTCTCTCCTTTCTTATAGTCTTTGGTTCTAACTTCGGTTTTCTTCTTGTTTTATGAATATTTTATCCTTTCTCTTGGGTTTATGAATAGACATGGACGGTCCGATTTGGTTTGAAAGTTTTGTTTGATTGATTTGAATTAGTGGGTGTATGTATAGAATGGTTTTAATATGGTTTTGGCATGAGAGTAGATGAATGAACATGTTAGTGTATGGGTGAATTGGCTATGGATGCATTGGTTGGTATACGTTTTTGTTTTGGTTGTTGTTTGATTCGTATTTATACAAGTTTTGAGAGTGTATATGTGCATGGAATGTGTATGTACAAGTTTTTGGATGAAAATATTTTTGATAGGTTTTTTACAAAGGTCGAAGAGTTAATTGAACTGGACTGACAGGAACAGGTGGGGCTGCAGGTGAGGGGCGGCTAGTCTATTTTAGCCGCCCAGGGTCAGGTGGCTAGTCAGTTTTAGCCGCCCCTGCTCAGGCAAAATATACCTGTGGGGGGCCAGCATGTTGTGTTTAGCCGTCTAGATTTAGCCGGCTTGTGTGTAGTAGCCGCCCTCCGCCTAGGGGAGTTTCCTGATCTTGCTATCTGTCTGCTACTGCTGAAAGTCTTTGTGAGTGTTTGTTCAACCTTCAAAACCTGAAAAAACATTCTTTCCATAGACCAAGTGTTAAATCAGTCCGGATTGTGCCCCTGCACTAATTTTTGAGCCCTTCTTGTTCGAATTGTCAATGGTTACAACCCATCTAAGGTAATTTTTAAAAGTAAGGAAAAAAAATGCGAGAAACTATGCTCGGCATAAAAAGGAGGGAGCCTAGATGACTCTGAGTGTGAGAATATGTGAGAATAAAAGAGACTCTCAGGTGTGTATGAGAGTGGGGCAATTTTCTTTCTCAACTGTGTGTGGAAGGGTATAAAAGTAATAGGGGCAATTTTCTTTTGGCATGGGAGTTAATTGTGGTATTTTGGGAAAATTGAATGCCTAAGTGTTTAGAAAACAAAAATACAAACTTATGCATAGGTGTGAGTGGAGTTTAAATTAGCATAAAGGAGCATTTTAATTTTTCAAAGGATCTTTTATGTAAGAGAGCAATGTTCCCAATTTTCTTAAGTAAAAGATGCCATTAAGTCCTTGAAGAGGGGCCCCTGTGGTCACCTATGTCCAAACCAGGATTGCATTTGAAAGGTTTTGGCCTCAGGTGTCAATTCCTCAAGTTCATCGTTCTCAGATGCTTGATCATATTATTATAAACATGTTGGGAAATCCATGAATGCACCAAGATTTAAGTCGAGTAAGCTTCTTTTAGATAGGCAAGTGTTTTAAGTTAACTCATGTGAGTGTGTGCTGTTGTAAACATAGGAAAAGGTCTATCTTTGGTTGAAATTCCGCATATCCAAGTAGACATAGTTTATTTCCAACTCCATAGCAAAAAATAAAATGGTGGGGGTGAATGGGGCAAGAGTAATATCTTCGTTTGGGGTAATATTTTAGAGATGTCCCAGTCTGACATATGTCTTATTTTCTAAGTCCCTCTGGCTTTTTTCTTTTTACCACTTCTTTATTTGGGGTGGAGAGTACAGCCCACCGGGCGTATACCCATGTTTTGGGTGGAGAGTACAATCCGTTTGCTTGGATGTCTACTAGTATAGCTTTTTGTTCAATATATACTCTGCGAAAAGGAGTTTACGCCTGCTAAAGTAGAGAGTTTAGTCCGTTGTGTGGGTGTTGTTTTGATCTTTGGCCTCTCGTTGCCTTTCTTTTGTTTTGTTTTGTTTTGAGGGGGGGGGGGGCTTTTCTGTTTTTCACTCCTGTTCTTTTCTGCTTCCCCTCTAGAAGTGTTTATATAGTGCCAGAGCTAGTTTTGGGACATATGCCAGGTCCGGGTTGTTGTGCCTGTGTCATTTGAAGCACTCTGATTGAAAATTTGGCTACATAATTTTTTCCTCGAAGTTATGTATTTCCAATTTGGTATTTGGATTTGATTTTGTTAAAATCCAAGATGAAGAGGTTTAAATATGATTTTATTATAAGATGTCCAGTTTTGAGTTAGCTTTCGTACAAAAGTGGAATTAGATCAACTGGATTCCTGTAGTAAAAGTTATGGGTATTTTTCCAAGTATACCCCGGAGATGGAAATTCTGGCAGCATCCCTGTTCAATGTTTATCTCTAATTTCGGAATAGCTGGAGGGATTAGCTGATCTTGGCATAAACATGAAAGTTGTAGATAATCTTCTTGGCTTTCCACAGCTGCTGCTACTAGGCTATAGTGGTTGACGCAAAGTTTGAGAGAGAGAAAGAAACAGTAAATGAAAAGCTTTTAATGGATCAAAAAGGAGGGATGACTGGATCAAAATAATGGATCCAAAAAATGCGCGAGAATTTTTAGGGGAAAATTTTTTAGTGCCTTTTTTGAGAGCTAACGTTGCATTTAAAAAAAATCCACGTGAGCAGTCTGACGTGGAGTCTGAGAAATGTTCGTGTTATAAACTGAGTGTAACAGAATTCAATTTTTTGTTACAAAATGAAATGGATCATTTTGAGATTTAAAGCTGGAGTTCCGGAATGGTTTCTTTAACAAAAAATTTGGTACAAAAAACAAACAAATAACCCTCCAATAACCTTGTGCGAGAAACCATAAACACTACAAAATGAAGGGTCTCCTAAACAAAATAAGTCACTGGTGAAATAAAGAAAAAAAAAATTGTGGGACCCACGGCTTGGATTCAAGTACAAACAAAACGCAGATAAATAAAAGGTTTGTATGGGTTTTATTTTAGGAAAAAGATATACACAGCCCCTGTTGCAGTCTCAATTATAGTCTATCCCATTTTTTTTTTTAAATCATACACTCACCTTTTGAAGTGTATGTTATTATATGAAATGAAGTATATATAAGATATATTAGTGTATTTTTTTTTATAATGAAAAAATGAAGAAAAAAAAAGGTCATATGCTATGATAGGACCCATACACTATGATAGCGCAATATATATTACGTTATCATAGCATATGGGGCTGTAAAACTAGCTGCAAAAAGAACTGGGTGTATCAGCGCTCTTTATTCTATTGTACTTGTGTGCATTAAAGAAAAAACAAAACGTGAGATCCACTGCACAAGTAAAAATAGTTTTCATTCGTTTAATATATTGCATGATACCTGGCGATCCCACGATGAAATAAAGAGTATTGTTATACTTAGTTTTTTTCTCAGTTCAAAACAGAATCCTATATACCACCTTAGAAATTCAATAAAGTATATACCTCGTTAGATTTTGCATATATCATATTAAATATTTTTTTACATTTACTAAAAATGGATTCATTCAACTCGAAATGGAGCGATATACATTTTTTATCAAAGCATATACCTCATTAGATGATGTTTACTATTTAAAAAAAAATAAAAATAATTGAAGTTTGAGTTTTGATTTGTGAATGTGATTGAGTCTAACATTTTTCTAAAACAAAAGCACAATCAAAATAAAAATTGTCACTATAAGAGTAAAAATTAGGACCCACGGTTTGGGCCCGTGTTTGAACGGATTGTGACTTTAAGACCAAACATGCATCCACATTTTTTTTTTTTGGCAAATGCTGCAAACATCATCTTCTGTATGTTTGCTTTGTTAATTCTCCTTACATATTCAAAAACTCTTAAAACAATGTTTTTCACAAAAATTTTAAACTGACAAGATTTTTAAAATCTAGCGAATGAACTACACATTCAAACATTCTCATCATATATCAAAATTTTCATTTGATAGCGGCAATTAGGTTGATTAGGTCAGGTTGGAGTTCATCTCAAAACAAACTTGAAGTAACTCGACTCTCAAACATTAGAAGGTTAACTAAACAATAAAAAGATCACGTATCTATCTCTTATCCATTATTTGTTATCACTTTATCCAGATAAATCAAACAACAAAAAAACCATTTTTACATTTCTTAACGAAAATAACAGAACAGTCAACCAAACAAAAATTTATTTATTCTCTGACTTGTTATCCATCCGGTATAGCTATCAAGGCAAATAAATCTATATCACACCCGAGGTGGGGGCTTAAGCTCCATAAGGTTGATAGATGGTATGTTCTCATAAGACCTTCAGGGTTAAGCTTGGACTATCCTACCAGTGGACACCACCTGATCTGTTTATGCTTCAATGTTGATGGAGAAGAATGTCAAAATTTGATCGAGAAGAGGACAAGGTTCAGCTTTCAGATATACAGATAGAAAATACAGACAGAAACCTGAGCTTGATGGATTCCTTTCTCTTCTTACTAACCTGGACTTTATGTGTGGGTTTGAAGGCGATTCACACATTTCCTTTATCTTCTTAATAATCCTTCTCTTACATGGAATGAGAAATTCAGATTATATATTGTACATATGGTACTCCCCATGGTTAGAATTCTAGGCTGTGTTACATTGATACAAGCCACCAAGTTTTCATAGAAGTATATCAAGAACAATGTGCAAAAGTACACATTGACTACTCCCAGAAAACTAAATCCTCTCTATTACTCAATGCCACACATTCTATATATTCGGTGATGGAACTGAGATCGCTCAAATTCATACTGTGAGATTAATGTAATTCTAAACCTCCAAAACAATGTGTCAGTTTCTAGTGCCCGAACATGCAGCAACCCGGATACCATTGCAGCCTCAGGCATCCATCAACATTCTTCCACTGGTGTCTTAGAAGGCAGTCCCTTAATTGTATGTCTGCATTGGAACCTGTACCACGAATAAATCAGTTAAGCTATTACAGATTGTCTATATAGTTAAAAATCTGGACTATTTTAGTATAGAAACAAAGGTTTATCTCTGTGCACATTAGCATACTACATTGTGGGACTTTTGTGATAAATAGGCACTCAGCACCAGCCTAGTGAAAATTGAACTGCACTCAGTTAAGTGCAACTGCTGCATAAGATTAAATCAGTTGCTGGACAGAACTGCAGATAAGGAAATCTTGCACAAGCCCACGATGATGGGAAAAAGTACCAGATTTTAATAAGAAATTGTTAGGATTACAAGAGAGTATCAATTTCAGATTTCTGGCATGCAAGACAAATCAATGAGAAGAAAAGCATGTTTTATCCATCATAGACAAAAAAAAAATCACAATTGAAGCATTACAATCAAAACAAAAACCCACTGAATGGAACTATGGAAATATGCCTACACCATTTTTATTTTTTATTTGTGTTCACATTTATGTTATGTATATGCCAGAATAAGTTGTAGCCCAATTCGTATTCATTATTGATTGTTATTAATAGACTAGAAGAATATGCATGTACCAAACACGACAATTCCAATACATGGAAGCATATAAATTTCACCCATTCACATATTTCGTCAAATTCCTAATATGGATGTTGCCACAAATTATATGAAACAACAGCATAGCCTATTCTTTCTTTTCTTTTTCTTTTTTGTTTTTTCTTTTTTTTTTAATTACAATCAGCATAGCCTCGTTTAATAGAAAGAAATCAATAAGTGATGAGAAAGTTCTTTGAAAAGCCATCAACATCTCTAATGGCAGGCTAATGGATAAATTTTCTGGCACTACTTGGCATTGGCATTGGTGAAAACTCATCAAATTAGACTTGAAAAGAAAGAAAAGCTCTCATACTATGGTGAACATTCTCCCTCAAAAATGCTGAACTATCAAAATGAATTGCTCTACATAAGAGAGTAAATCATTGCAGAGCTCTTTGAGGCTTTATGATACAGAACAGGTACTAACTCTAAAAATTTTTATTCATCTTCCAGATGGCATAGCCAAATAGCCAATGCTAAAAAGTTGTTGCACATACCAGATCATATCATCAGAGATGGAATGCAACCTTCCAGTTGAGCTACCAGTTTGATGATTGCATTTTGCATCATCCATGTCTTGTCCGACCCTAGATTTGAAGAGTAATTTGAGAGGCGTTATCTATTGAAAGAAACTCAAGTTGAAGTCAGACCTGTATAATTTGGATTGACATGTAACGGGAAAAACCATAATCAACCATTCCTTTCTCTACAATCTAGCTGTCAAAAAAATAAAAAAAAATAGTGAATTATATATTGGAAGCAAAGAAGAATCGTCACCTTTTTGCTGTATGTGAAGTCACGTTTGGGAAGAAAATGCATGGGCAGATTGAAAGTAACAGGAGCTTTGACCAGAAGAAATAACTTCATAGGACCTACAGAGTAAAAAGTAAAAACAACTATAAAATGGAACAAATTAATTGATTTACAATGACCTTCGTTTGCTAGAATTTTCTTGCAATTGACCTGCATAGGTAGCACCCCCAGCACCAGTTGATATCAGTGCACGAATAGCCTGGAGAAAGAAAAGATCTGGTTTAGGGCAGAGGAAAGTGCTTATATGAATTGGTACAAATAAAAAAAAGTACAAAAATAAAGCGATGAGATAATACGAACCTTTTTAGAAAGAATTTCTGCGACCCTATCTCTATTGAGGCCATATTCACTTCTACAAGCAATTCCACTACGTGAAAATGTCAACTCATAGACATGCTGAGGCCGAATAAGGCTTCCCCCAAGGACCAAAATAACTCCGTCGGCATCAGGGATCTGATCAAGAATCACTTGAAACGCTGAAAGGAAAGTGGAGATGGCATGCATCAACTTTTCCAATTTCTTGATCCCCTGTTTCACCTCTCTTATCTTTAAATTGTGCTTTCTCTGAAAAGACGCCTTTTGTTCTGCTGGTGGTAAAACAACTTTTTCCTGAAAATGGAAGTTCTTCGAATATCCAAAAGATGGATGAAAAACTTAAAGATGTAAAAGTTTCCTTGGCTTCTGAAGATATACCAGTTCTTTATGCTCATTCTTTAAATTATCAAATTCGCATTCCAAATGCTGCAACACCCTGCAGGGAAGCATCAAAGTTGCTACTGATGATATTATTTCATTTATCCACCCTATCTAAGCCACTAGACATTCCCAGAGCTGAAAAAGGAACACAAACAACCAGCAAGCAACAGAATCAAGCACTAGTCACAACAAAATCTCATAAATGCCCGTTTTCATCTTGGATATAGTTGTCTAGGATGCCGCGAGCCTAAGCAGTGGCTATGTGCCTAGCCACCTAAGTGTGCTTAGGCAATGCTTAATTACACATGTTTTCTAAGATAGTGATTTTATTATTTTAATTTTATAATAATTCATGCTTTATTTTTTCTACAAGAGAATATGAGATGAAAGTACCATATTTGTAAATGAAAAACTTAAGGTTGGAATACAATTCAGAGGGTTCATGAGGGGGTTAAACCTATATGGAGAGCTACTACTTCTACATGATGTTGCTTCCTCTATTTGTCATTCTTGTTGAACACAAAAAAAAAAGAAGTGAAAATCAATACCTTGATGATCATGACCTATATATATTATTATTAAAATTATTTGATCAAGGTATTTTAAAAGGACATTTTAACTTTCCTTGTCATGAGGGAATGAATGATGTAATGGAAAAGTTAATTGTTTTATTTAAGACTACTTTTTTTAATCAAAAAAATTATATTAGATATTTATACTTCTTAAATCCTAACTATTCATTTCTTTCAAATTCAACCATTAATAATAAATGGGTTGAGCGACGTCTAGGCCAGTATATAGGCCTAGGCACTCACCTATTGAACAAGCTACTTAGCCGGTTGGTCCCCTAGGCCTGCATGGGTCTCCTAGACGTCACCCTAGAGGGCATTATTTTCCATTTTTAGTTAAGAAACCCATGAGTATAACATTGGGATTTTGGAATTGGAGGAAGGGGGAAAATGGGGATCAAACCCCTTCCCGTGTGTTACAGATTTCTCAGGAAGTCTTGAGATGACGATGAAATGTGTCCTCTTTCATTTGGGAACATGTGAGAATATTCAAGATCTATAGGAAAACAGTATATGTATTATTTTGCATGTTTATTGATATAATTTTGTGTTTTGCTCACCTCCAATAGCCCTCCACCTCCAGTTGGTTTTGCAATTTTTCTCCAATAAAAAAAAGGTCAAACTAGTTTGGCTTCCCATGCTTTCCACGAAATTGTACCATGGCGATGATCCTTAAAATATGGATACGTGTGAATAGGCCTGATACAAAGAAAACTGGATAAAATGAAACCAGCAAAATTGATGAGGGGAGTTCGAGTATGGGTAATCCGGGTCATCCACTCTCCTCCCCACTCATCCTCTCCCTCATCAAATATGGGAGAAAAGAATGCACACTTGGTGGGTAGCAGACAATATTTTTCGAAAGCAAAGATATCAGAGATTAGGTCAGTATCTAATATCAGATGATTCTCATGACATTTTCTTTACTTAATTCTGATCACAGAGGCAAATCATTAAAGCAAATTGATGAACAAAAGACTGTGGATGCGTGCATGAGAGAGAGTACTTTATAAATCAAAGGTCATCAACTAAAATTAGCAGGGAGAAGTATCTTACTGTAACATGCACAAGTAGAAGGATAGGATGCATTTCAAAATTGAAAAAAAAAATTATTCAATCATTTAGGGATAGAGATGTAAAAGTCAAAAAATTTCATGATTGAACCATGACATGTCACTGGCATATGCTATATGCCACACTACTGAACAGTTACTCCAAGCATAAAACCTACCAAACATCCAGTATTGAAATAAACATAACAAAGGTGCAATACTGATCATGGATGAGGATTATACGGTACAAGGGCAAAGAATGAAGCTTGGGTCTCAACTCAGAAGCCAAAAAACAATTGCTAATATATTTTAGTTCTAAATAGTGCATTTACAGGCAGATCTGGTAGAGGTAAAATTTCACCACGAGCATAGTGACTTACACTTTGTTTTATACAGAGTCCAAATCTTAATATTAAAACTAATCAAAAATCCAAAATCCTTATCCAGGTACAAACCTTGCATGGTTTGTAAACCCACAGAACCAAGGTGCAGAGCCATAGCTTTTCAAAAAAGAAAAGGTACAGAGCCATAGAATAATTTGTTTTCAGTGACTTAAAAGTTTCCAAAACTTACAGGATTGTATGAATAAAATAACTTAGCAAAGAAAAAAGGTACCAAGAGTTTTAATTTGGATTTTAAAAAAATCTACGATGGATATCTTCCAATTGGGTAAGGAGAATCCACCCAACCCTAAGTTACAACACAAATGGAGCTTCTCAGATGGTTTAACAAAAAATACTTTGCTTATCACATATTCTCGATAGTCCAAACTCCAAACCTATAGGGCTGGTTTGGTAACGGGTTAAGGTTTTGGGGATAAGTTATCATAATTTTAAATGGTAAAAAATCCATCAAATCTGCTCACATTTACATTTGTCAAAATAGGGATAAACGCCATCCCAACCTTTAGGTGAAATAAAATATCCTTATTTTCATTTCAAAATTGGGATAACTGTTCACAGTTTATCCTGATTATTTTTATACCAAACAGGAATAAGTTGTCCTCCCATTCACTTATCCCCCTAATTACCTCTTATTCCACCACTTATCCCCTAGCCAAACTAGCCCATAATATCATGCATTCAAGTATAACAAAGATGGCTCTATGCCCCCCCCCCCCCCCGTGGAGAGAGCTTGCATATAACTAGTCAGATGAGCAACAAAATCCAACATGAGTGTAAGCAAGAAGAAAGTCAAATGAAGTCACGTAGAATTTTAATGTTACCTTTATAACAATGATAGAAGCAAGGGGAACATGCCAAAACATAAATTCAACATGTCCATCACCAAGAAAAAGTAATGAATTTAAAAACTTGTATTCATCATATGCTATATTTGATTATGTTGTCCAACTTCAAAAAGGAAAAACAAAATCTTACGAAGGAATCTGATGATGCATGTAAAGGATGAATCCGATTATCTCCTTGACAACATGGAAGACCACTGAGTTTTCCAATCCATCAGTTGTCTCCATCTCTATAAACCCTCCTCCTCCTTTTCTGTCAGTTTCCATTGCTATATCTGTAGATAACGATGTAAGCAAATGGACCTTCTTCAGCATGATTCTGCCTTACACCCATAGTTCTTGTAAATGCAAATATGATTCTCATTGAATTCAAATATGTAATGCTTGAAATGGTGGATAATAAATGTCTCAAATAGTATAGAAAAAGGAAACCCAAAATTCAACCAAACCTGTCAATTCCGAATCCATCTTACCAGTGCCCACAAGACCTCCCTTTATGTTAAGTAAAATCTCATATAAAGCTTTTCAAGAAGTTTCAATTGAATGCATCAGTTAGTAGAAATGCTAAGTTGCCATTCCCTTGCTAGTGATTTCAAAAACATGTTCTAGGCTTCAAAGGATATTCATTTAGGCATTCTCACGAACATGTAGAGACCCATAACTGATGTGTGCATATAATGCAGACCCAAAAAAAAGGATCATATACTGAGAGAGAAAGGAAACCATGATTTCCGTGCAATTTTTTTTTCTCAAAATGGATAACTAAACCGAGTAACAGAAACTGACGAATATGGATGAAAATGAAAATTAAAAGAGCAGGAGACTCACCGTGGGAGAAAATTAGTTGATGGACGGTTTTAGATGCTTGAGAGAGGGGATTTCGTGCATATGGAACAACAGCAACGGTTCTCCACGACGTTTGAGCCCTGATTTTGATCCCTTTTTTTCCACACAAGTAGAAACTCTGTGTTCACAAATGAAAACTCTATGTTCACTAATGAAAATTCCTTAGATGGTATGACGAGTCTAAGGGTCTGATACATTGATTTTTCTATAATGGTTAAAGACATCTACATTCCTGTAAACCCTTGAAATCCCATCTACATCGCTGATAAAATTGGTTGGGGTAGACATACAAGTTACTAAAACTGGTTTAGTCAGTCAATACCATCCTTCATCAAACAAATTGACGGTATGTTCCCAAAATATTTCATCCTAATGTTACTACACTATAAAATCGTATTAATACCTGCAAAAGACCGAATTGCCATTATAGCTCTCTTATATTTCTTCTACTCCACTCTCATTATTCACTGCACCTCACCTCAGCCAGCTTCCGGCGTCCTCCCCCTAACCTTCCCAGACTCCAGCGTGCTTTGCCCCAGTCTCAACACACCCGATGTATTATCGCAAAGTTACTAATGACGCAAGACGAAGACTAGGAATGAAAAAAGAAACACCATTTGATAGTGTCATTAAGTGAATTCAGATGCATTGGAGTCAAACAGAAAATTACAGTTCCAGGTGCAAGTTTCACACTTTATCAATACCAATTACATGATCTTCTATACTAATTTCACAAAGGCAAGGAAGCTGACAAAGAATGCATTCTCACAAACAACGAACATTCATATAAATCTAAAGATTAACGATTCAATCGGTTAATGTACTCCCACAAAAAAGAATCGAATCTCCAACATATCAGACAAATCAATCATAGAACACAAATGAAGGGGGTTGAAGACCGACTCACCGACCTTTTCAGTATTGGATCGGCAGAGGCCAACGCTCTCGACGGCCTTCTTCCCGTCGATGATCTGCCCCGCGAACCTCGTCGGGAACTATGAGTGTCGAATCGGTCGATCGGGCTGATCTTGCCCACCCGCGACAGAAGCCTCTCGCAGAACGCATCCACGTCGTTCTCCTGAGACGGAGAGATTGATAGAGTGGAGAAGGGGCATCTGTGCCCTAGTTGTAAGTGCCGATTACAGGGCACGTGACTATTATATGAATAAATAAGTGAAATAATTGGTTTTATATTTTATTGTATTTTAAATTATTCTGGTTGAAAAATATAATAATGAATTTTTCTGTTATTCAGTTGACTATAATAAATAAGTTGTAGATTATGTGAAGTTGTGAATATGGATTTATAAAATGTGAAAAAATGATTTAACATGTGGATTCCTTGATTGATAAGAGATAATGATAGTTGATTTGATAGTAGATCTATTTATCCTATTGTCTGAAATAACATAATTCTAGGGGGAGGTGAGAATAGCAATAACACCTAATTCCAGTTTAAGCTAGCATTCAAATACTAGCTTATTCCATCAATCCAAACAGGTTTCTTGATCTTACTTCAGTTTCTTCAAGTATATTCCAACACAGACCCTCTATCCAAATAGGACATAAGGTTTATGAAAGGGGTCAAGGGGGGGGGGGGGGGGGGGGGGGGGGGGGGTTCGGAGACTCTGTAGTCGCCACAGAGAGCCTCTGTGTAACCCTCGTGGCTCAACGACACGTGTATAACACAGATCAAGTGGTCGACTAACCAAAATAGCAACAACAATTGACGCTGTTAGTCCACCCCCATTCGAATACATTTTTAGCACGTGAGATCATCTCGCTCATCTTCCCCCGAAAGGTCTCCCATCGTCACAGAGTCTCCCTTACCGAAGCCCCCGCTGCACCCTCGTTGATCCACGTGGTCCTACAACCGCCCCGTGAGTTTCACTTCTAGTTACAGTTTTAAATTTTTTTTTAATTGGTGTTTAGGGTTCTAATATGGATTTGAGTGGTTTTGATTTGTTTATTGAATGAGTTTTTTAGTGGATTTGATTTTGTTGTTTGAATGGGTTTGTTTCAGATATGGGTTTAAGTGGATTTGATTTTCAAGACTTCAAAATCCTACTTTTTTTTTGGTTTTTTGGATAAAGCCCTTGTATAACTTTTTTTCTTTTCTTTTTTTTGCATCAAACCTATATTTGAAGTCTTATTAGTTTAATGAGAATGTATATATACTGTATAAAAAAAATTTCACGAGTTCTGCCTTTAACTCAACATAATAATGAAATTCATAAGTTACACATTACGTATGATCTCCACCTTCACATTTGTTAGACTCTGACAAGTTACACTTTATAAGAGTTGGTTCTAATCCAACAGTCACTAATGCATATATAATAAAATCTTGCATGAAATAGTTTTCTCAGTTACATTTTAAAACTTTATGCCTGTTTTATAAGAAAGAATTACACAAACTCGTGAATTGATGGTAAATGCTTCCCAGTTATTCAAAAATGTTTTCAATGGAACCACTCATCTATCCTTTACGAAACAAAACAAATAAAAAAAAACAAATAAAAGTAATAAATTAAGAAATTAACAATCAACAAGATCAAGGGGGTAGTAATCTCAACCTTCACTAACAATGATATTAGAATGGAAAGCTCAAATCACATCTAAAATCCTAAATAAGGATACACAAGAGAGGCAATGGCCATTGGAAGTTTCTGCAGCAATATGGCAAGAGCAGGTTATTAAACAGAATGAGAGCCCCAAACCAAGAGAAGTGTAGATAAACCAAGGAGGGTAGAAATTAAGCTCCCAAGTATCTTGCAACTCTGGAAATTTTTTAAATCCCATACTGACCTACTACAAACTCTACTGCGGTGGGGGAAGTGATATAATGGATTATATATATTCCAAATGGAATATATTGTTTCTATAGGAAATTTTTAAGGGAAATATGCATATGTACACAAATTTTTAAAACCATAATAAGTTGCATGTGATCCATACATGTTTAGTCATCTTGTGTTGTTGCTTTTTGAATCCTTTCATTCCATCTTCTTGTTAAATGTTCTAAATTATGTTTTTTTCTTATAGGTGAACATTGAGTTGTTATGGAAGGAGACAATGAGATTGTTGGAGAATGTAGCTATAATGGTATACCTGAAGTTGGTATGGCATTTGATTCCGAAGATAGTGCACATCAATTCACAACACATATTAGCATCAGAAAAAGTGATGCATTCAAGTCCAATAACATAGTGAGAGAGAAAATTTCGTTGTTCTAAAGAAGGGAAGAAAGGGGTTGATAAGCGAAAAGTCTTGTACCCACAACCCGATACAAGAACAGGATGTGAGGCACATATGATTATCACTTATCAATCTTCTGGAGCTTATCATGTCACTAAATTTGAACAAAACTACAATCATGATTTTGTATCAACCCATTGCTCCATAATTTGAGGTCACATAGAAAAATAGAAAAAGCTCAAGTTGCTCAGGTTGACATCATAAACGGTTCAGGATTAGCACCAAAGACAGTTATGGGTTTAATGAGTGGACAAGTTGGAGATAGAAAGAATCTTGGTTTCATTTTGAATAATGTAAAGACTTACCTCCGCACCAAAAGGGAAAGAAGAATGGAGAATGGAATTGCGGGTGCTCTTATTCAGTATTTCAATAACAAGCAAAAGCAAAATCCATTTTTCTTTCACTCAATGCAACTTGATGCCAATGAACAAATAACAAATGTGTTTTGGGCCAATGCTAGGTCTATTGTCAATTATGCACATTATGGTGATGTAATTTGCTTCGACATGACCTATCGGACAAATAATCATGAAAGACCATTTGCACCATTCGTTGAAGTGAATAATCATAGGCAAACAATTATTTTTTGTGGTACATTACTTTATGATGAGACAGCTGGCTCATTTATTTGGTTGTTTAAAACTTTTCTTCAAGCAATGTCTGGGAGACATCCTAAGACTATTCTAATAGATCAGTCAGTAGCGATGGCCAAAGCTATTACAATTGTTCTACTAGATGCTCGTCATCGGCTATGTGTGTGGCACTTGACCCAAAATGCAACAAAGCACCTTGGACGTCTTTATGCTATTGAAGGTTTCAGAAGTTCCTTCTGTGCTTGTATTTTTTGGTACGAGATGGAGGAGGAGTTCCCAGCTGCTTGGAATAACATGCTTCAAAATTACAATCTTCAGGATAATAAATGGCTGCAACAAACTTTTGTTGAAAAGGAGAAATGGATTCTAGTGTATGGGAGAGACATATTTTGTGCGAACATGAAGAGTACACAACGTAGTGAAAGCTTCAACACTCTTCTGAGACGCTACTTGAACTCAAAGCATGATCCGTTACAAAGTGAATTGAGTGTTGATTTCAAGATGATGAATATTGTAACGGTAATTCCATATCACACTATGATGGTGTCATGTGTTGCAAAGGTTTATACGCTAGAGATCCTTGAGTTCTTTCAAGCAGAATATGGAAAATCTCTTAATTGTTCTATTTACATTCATGGGAAGGTGGGGCATGTGATAGAGTACAAAATTCACAGAGATCGTAGCAATGAAAGAACCATTTTGTTTGATTCAGCTACTGAAATGGTTACTTGTATTTCTAAAAAATTTGAATTTATGGGTATCCAGTGTTGCCATGTTCTAAAAGTTCTTGATCACAGAAACATCAAATTTCTTCCACCACAATATATCTTGACGAGGTGGACAAGAGATGCAAAATTTGATGTGGTGCATGATATTTGTTCTTCTTCAATATAGGTTGATATGTGTTTATTTTATTAATTGAAAATTTTATGGGTTGATTGTAGGGTTTTATTGTAATGTTATGTGTTCTTCTTCATTATAGGTTGATCCTATTTTTGAATTGGGAAGGCATTTTTAATAATTAAGTCATGGTCTCATTCAAGTGGCATCCAAGGGCGTCGAAACACACCATTCAACGGACCTACTTAAACGCCGCACAAATGATATAATGAAAGAGGTTGATAAAAATTTGAGGAAATCATCTCAAAATTTTCAAGATGATAATGTGCAAGATGAGGTGGATAGCATTTCGAATGTCAAGGTTGCTAAAGGCTTCAAAAGAAGAGGAAAGAAGAATGTGGGAGAGAAGCCTCAAAAAAGATGGATCGACATGTTGGAGAAGAGATCACAAGGTCAAAGCTCTCAAACTCAATTTGCATCCCATAATGCAATTGAGAGCCCTTAACCCTTTGCGCCAGTGGTTGGGAACTACGATAGTAGTCAAGTAATGACTTCAATGACTCAATTGCTTCGAGTATATATATAGATGGAAAATACATTTCGTATATTTTTACTTTCCCAAATGGCCATTAATATATATGCATTAATATATGTAGAATCAAGAATCCCTTTTTTATCCTACTCAAATGAGTCAAGCGTCAAATTCTTCTAAAGAATGGAGGAGCACAGATTAACATTACTGGCACTCAGGGTAATAAAAAATAAAGCAAATGTAAGTATATACTAGTCTACTTGATTTTCATATAAATGAGTTCATTATAAACATTAACATATATCAATTTATATCATAAGTGCTAGATGGAGTTTGAAGTTTTACACAATTCAGGGTTGTCTAGATTGCTTTTGTTCGTTGGAGTTGCATCCATTTACATATTCAATGGAGTAGAGTAGAGTGGTGTTGTGGAGTTTTTAATCAAACATTATAGTGTGTGTTGAATACTTTCAAGTTCTACTTGATTTTTAAGTATTCAAAACTGAATGATGCACTTGTTATGTTATGTTTGAAAAAATGCATTTCTACTAGTAGTTTGTTATTTGAAGTGTGCATTTCTATTGATATTTTGATGTCAGGTCATAAGGATTGCATTTGTGACTGTAAAAAATGACTCATTTTAACATTTCCCAAAACAAAATTAACCTATAAAATTACCTGAACTAACTTGGCTTAATTCTAAATGTAATAACACTCATAATAAAAGTGATAGGATGACATTTTTTATAGCGTGTTGTAAGTCATAGGATCATGTAAATCTTGTCATATGATCTTAAATTCTTAATGATGTAACTGACCCCTTCTGTTCATTGAGTAAAACCAGTTATATTTGTTTCTATATTATGTAGGATCTTAGTTGAGCACCATGAGCTGGATACATAGATGGCACTACTCATATCAAGGGCCTCTAATTCTCCTAGAATTCTTGTTTTCAATTTCAATATGAATTAATGCTTTATGAGGGGGGTAATCAAATTTTTCCCCTTCGGACAGGTGACCTAACCAAAAGGATTGTAGACAAATTTGAATGTTTAGAGAAATTATCATGAAGAGGAGGAACAACAAAATTAGTCATAGAGCAGGGATTCGAAGTAGAGACAACCTAACTAATTGAAACACAAATATGACAAGAAGGATACATGTTGTATGGCTCAAGACAAAATGAATGAATGGTGACTTTGACACACACCCTCACCTTAAGTAACAAAAACCATAGAAATAAACACATCTACACATCTGGAAAGAGTATTAAGAATCCATAACACATGATACTCATCCAATAACACTACTAGTCTCAAAAAAACACTTGCGATGCAAATAAATATCTCTTCAGAAAGGATTAAGCTACAAATATGAAAAATCTGATCCAACTGTCAAGCAACTCAACAACAACCTTCATCACCCATAATAAAAGTAAAAAGCGAAAATGGAGTTGCAACAATTATACGCCAGTCCATTTAAATCCCAACCCCAAATGTAGTTCAATGTAGTTTCTAATCCAGTCCAGTCCAAGCAATTCAAACCAAGCAACCAAAGTAAACTTCTTCAAGCTCCCCAGTCCAATCTAGGCATTCCAAACCAATGCAGTGTAGTCCCAATCCACTAAATTTTCACCAAATAACAACAATTTGTTAGACTAGATTCACATGATCGAAGACTTACAGATCGACATATTTAATCTGAATGATTGGAGGTCGATCACGATCTGTCTCTATTATTCTTCTTTTGTCTTTTAGAGCTTGAAAAAATAAAAGTGGTGAAAGAAGATTTGACTTCCTCTCTTTAGCTTTTCTGGACTTGGGATATCTAATAGGATCCAATCCCTTTTATATGCTAAGAGGGGGGCCAAATCTCAGTAATGAGATCTTTATGGAATCACACCCATTACGGATTCCTCCCACTTAATCCCGGGATGTGGGTAGTTACTGTAACAGAAATTTAGAATCACAAACACATCCAGTACTTCTCAATCGTGTGATGTGTGGGCCACTTTAAGTGAGAGATTAGGATGAATACAAAATGTGTCCCACTCCGTAACAAATAGTCAAAGTAACTTTAATCACAATAACTACTTTTCAAAATAGTGGGATACAATCCTTATCTTTAATTAACTCATCCATATCTCCAACATTCTCCCACTTGGCCCATATAACACACGTCCTCTTTGAAAAGAATATTTTATAAAAAAATATATATAATATAATTGTTATTCCTGTGTCATTCGGAGTCTTATTTTTCGATCGGAGTCGCTAAAATTTTGGCTTTTAGCTATCTGCAAGAGTTGGAGTATTCTCATTGAAAATTTGGCTGCATAATTTTTCTCCTAAAAGCAATGCATTTCCAATTGGGTATTTGGATTTAATTTTGTTATTATCCAAGATGAAGAGGTTTAAATAGGATTTTATCATGAGATGTTCAGTTTTGAGTTAGCTTTCATACAAAAGTAGAATTAGATCAACTGGATTCATGTAGTAAAAGTTATGGGTATCTTTTCAAGTATACCCCGGGGATGAGAAAATTCTGACAGCAACCCTGTTCAATGTTTAGCTCACATTTCGGAATAGCTGAAGGGATTATTTGATCTTGGCATAAACATGAAAGTTGTAGATAATCTTCGTGGCTTTCCAAAGGATTTTTAATGGTGCAATTCGGATCTATATCGTGGAAGTTATGGCTATTCTAGTGAATCCCGTCCAGAATTTCTGGTCAGGGATGATTTGGTCTTGTCAACCCCCCACCAACTCACTTTAATCCCATTTAAAGCCCCCTTTGTTGTGGAATATCTCTCTCTCTCTCTCTCCCTCTCAAAACCATCCGAGCCCTCTTTGGCTCTTCTTTTCTTTTGCTTTCCCTTTTGTTGGTTGAAGCAGAAGTAGATGGAGAAGAAGGAGTGCTTGGAAGAGGTAGTGCAAGAAGAAGAAGATCATGGTGTGTGTGTGCTTATGTTGTTGTTGTTGTTGTTGATGTTTCTCCTCCCTCTCCTCCTCCTCTAGCTGATCCCCTGTTTTTCCCTCCCCTTTTGGTCCAGCCATGTAGAAGGTGTGCTGTGAAGGAGATGGTGGTGAATGGTGGTGGCTTTGTGTTGTAGTAAGACAGTTTTATGTCTTGTGAAGATCCTTGTGAATCAGGTACCTAGAGGCATATTTTGAGGCTTGTGTAATCATGTAATATGATCATCTATGTGTCTAGATGTTATATATGAAATTTGGGGTCATTATGATATCTGTGTTGTAAGTTAGAACCTGTTTTGCATGGCTTGTCCAGATTCGCATAGGAATTGACCTGCTTCTGGAAGTGATTTATTTCGGGCTTGTAGAGGCAAAATTAGGTTATAATGTCTTCATGGATTATGATCCCAGCATATCAGAGAATGTATATGATTTATTTAATAATTTTTAGATATGTATTTGGTGATGTGGAGATCAAATAGTAGGGCTGGTAGCAGCAGGTTTAGCAGTTTTGCTCGATTGTGTGTCAAGGAGTTGTTATGCATGTTGTGGAAACTATTAGGAGTTAGGGTCTTCATGAAGTATACTTATATGTGTTTCAAGAGGTTCCATATTTTAATTGAGCATTATTGGTTGTGTTTTGCAGCCTTCGTTGGCGGAACTCGCGATGAATGGGTCGTTAGGTGAGTGGTTCGATCCAACCCTTCGGGAAGCGTTCGATGCACGTAGTCGTGTATCGCGCATCCATGGTGCATCTTGGCACCCATATTATGTTAGATATTGCATGCTAGGACTGTATAGCTCGTATATTGCGTAGAACCCCCTATTCTACCATGTACTTGCCTATGTATGGTATTCATTTAAGAATGATTGTGTTACATGCGCCCCTCTGGTTTGGGCTTGCTTTATGTGTGGTGTATGGATGTATAGAATATGGCATGCCTTAGGTAGTCTTGTAATACTACCATTATATTAATTATATCTAGCATAATCAAGCTTGGGTTAATTTTTGGGTACAGGCCTAATGTTCCCTTGTTATAAAGATTTGAGGGCGTGGTGTAGTTGTTGCGCCCATCTTGTTGGGGGCAAAGCTATGACCTTCGTGAGATGATGAGGCTTCATCTCTCTCTCGCCCTCTCTCTTTGCATGAACTGAGTAAGTAGATGTGGTTCCTGCTTGACTTAGGTTCGCTTGGGAATGCTGGCATGTGTCTGTTGGTGCGCGAGATCGGGCTTAACCCTTCCCTTTTAAGTTGGTGATATCCAACGCATGTTAGATTATATATTGCGTGCTTGCATGATTAATTTCCTTGTATGCATGTGTTGCCAGGTCATGCTTTGTATGTTTGTTGCATGATATGTTGTTTATGATGTGTATTCATGTTAGGTGGACCATATATATAACTGCGATAGAATTCTCCTATTATAAATTGCGCATGTTAGACTATTCGTTCCTACCTGTGCTAGGCGTGGGTATGACCCGTTGTCGAGTTGTACCTTAGTTAGTTAGAGCGCAAACGATGTAATTGCCACCCTGCATCCGTGTGATGCACTTGTTGGAATTCAGGAGAATTCGATGTTATACCGGTGTTTCGAACCGGTGGTTATGGTGTTTAAGCTAGGCTTACCCATGTTAGGCGAGTGTATGAACCGCCCATTGGGTTATGCCTTGGGCTTATTTTTGGTGCGAGAGCCGAGGTAACTCCTTGCGTCTGAGCAACACATCTGTGTGGGAGTTCATTTGTATTTGATAGCATCGGTAGGCGATTATCGAGAGTAGTTGTTTTTCCATTGGGTTCGCTTTGCAAACATGGAGTGTTTCCTCCCAATGTCATCCGTGTTGAAGCGGCCCGGGTTGTAGCTGTCCTGACAGAGGGCCCCACCTGTAGGTACTATCGATGCATGCGGCAAGATGTACTGATCATGGGGGTATACCAGGTAGAGGCTACCCAGGAGAGGGCTAACGAATGATATTGCGAGCGTGGAATCGTTCTCCCCTTCATCGGATCCGTGTCGATGCTGCCCGCACGTTGTAGCTGTCCTGACAGAGGGCCCCCACCTGTATGTACTATCGATGCATGCGGCAAGATGTACTGATCATGGGAGTATACCAGGTAGAGGCTACCTGGGAGAGGGTTACCGGATGACGAAGGGTGTAGAGCAAGCGGATTTATCCCAAAAGTCCCTAGGGTCACCCCTCCAGGGGCTAGGGTGAGGATGAGTTGAAGTCACGTCGCCGCGTGACCCATTTCGTTGTTCGTCCGTTCCCATAGTTATTGGGTCCGGTTATGTAACGATGTTCAAAGACATCGTTGGGCAGTTATCTCAATGTAGATAATCCAGTAGTGTTGTGTGGACCAGTAATTCCGCGTCTCTTCGACAAATGGTATGGTCTCTCCCCAAGAGTTCCAAGAGTCTCCCTCCGGGAGTGAGGGTGAGGGTGAGATTGGTCGCGCCGCCGCGTGACCTTGTTATCCATTGGGTTTCTACCCATGTTCTTCCTTAAAAGGAATTTGCCTTAGTATTGAATTGTTGTAATGGTGTTTGGTTTTCAGCCACTCACTGAGCTTGTAGCTCACCCCTCGCATACTGTTTCTTTTTCAGGGGCAGTGTTGGGCGTGGAGCTGGAGCTTCCCTGTGGCAGGGTTCGAGTGCGTGGAGTGTCCCGTCCGGCGGTTGGCGAGTGCGAGGATGTCAGTAGTCCTAGAGTCATTTTATGTATTGTAAATCATGCATGTGGCACAGGTTGTATTTTATTTGGCTAGACTTGGCTCTCACAGGACATTGATTGTGTATTCGAGTCTGTAATGATATTTTTGGTTTACAGACTTATTGATATTTTTATGCTTCCGCTTTTCAGTTGAGTTATCAGTTATCATTGCTTTGCCAGCTTGTGTGTTATTTATTGGAGTCATTGTTGACCTCTTGTACTTGATAGCTGATACTTTATATATTGCCACGTCTCGGGGACGGCCGCCCTAGGGCATGACAATAATAATAAACTTGATGTACTGAATTGAACAAATTTGAAAAATAAGAATGCGCTCGCTTTGAAAAAAGATTCCAACAATTCCGTATCTTTAACTCAATTCAAAGGAATCAATGCGTGCGCTTTGAAAAATGATTCCAATCATTTTGTATCTTTAACTCAATTCAAGGGAATCAATGACAAGAACTATGAGGGTTCTACTGCATTATAGTAGAGTAGTCCCTTCCATAATTACAATATCATTTTATCCTTTAAACCAAGTACCTTTATTTAGACAAAACTATATGTCTACCAAATGAAAAGGCTATAACCAAATGCCTTTTACACGGCCCTCTTTATTGTCCACATGGACGTTTACTTGATTAACACAATGTGTTAAAAGACAAAATCAATGTTATTCATAAATAAACCAAAGTACAACCATAAAATGTTAAAAATTACACCAAGCTCCAATCCGAAATGAGACCCATATGTTCTACATGTTCCTTATACAATGTAGGTGCTAGCCCTTTAATCATAGGATCAGCAAGCATCATGTCGGTGCTAATATGATCAATCGATATGTAGCCCTTCTCAATCCTTTCTTTAACAACATAATACTTGACCTTAATGTGCTTAAGGCCCTTGTATATCTTTCTGTTGTTAGCGAAAAGGACAGAAGCTGAGTTGTCACAATAAATCTTTATTGGTCTTGAGATGGACTCTACTACTTGAAGTTCTGTGACAAAATTCTTTAGTGCTAATGCTTGAGATGTGGCTGTGTGACAAGCCATATACTCTGCGTGCATGGTAGAGGAAGCGGTCGCCTTTTGCTTCTCACTCTTCCATGAAACAACACCACCACCAAGCATGAAGACATATCCAGATGTTGATTTACAGTCATCGGAGCACCCAACATAATCACAGTCGGCGTACATAATGAGTTCAAGATGATCTGATCTTTTATATGTGAGCATGTGTTCTTTCGTCCCTTGAAGATATCTCATAACCTTTTTGGCTGCCTTCCAATGCTCCATGCCTGGATTACTTTGATACCTTCCAAGTAATCCAACTGCATAGGCAATATCAGGACGAGTGCATGTTTGAGCATACATCAGGCTGTCAATAAAGGAAGCATAAGGAATTTTCCCCATCTCTAAAGTTTCAAGTTTATTCCTCGGACATTGAGCTTTACTGAATTTGTCACCCTTTTGGATAGGAGCCGCACAAGGTTTACAATATCTCATAACAAACCTCTCAAGCACTTTAGCGATGTAGGTCCTTTTAGATAGTCCAAGTAAATACTTAGATCTATCTCTGTGAATCTCTATGCCTAAAACATAGGAGGCTTCACCCATATCCTTCATCTCAAAATTTTGGCTAAGAAAGTTCTTAGTGTCATGAAGTAACCCTAAATCATTACTAGCAAGCAGGATGTCATCGACATACAGAACCAGTAATATAAACTTGCTCCCACTGACCTTGAGATATATATATTGATCAACAATGTTTTCCTTAAAACCATAGGTCATAATTACCTCATTGAATTTGAGGTACCACTGTCGGGAGGCTTGTTTAAGTCTATTGTCACGCCCCAGGGCGGCCAACCCAGGGACGCGGCAAATGTATATATCAAATCAGAAGCCTACAACAGGAGGTCAATAATATATATCATACACAGACAACTAGAATGACACACATGCAACAAAAGGGACTGACATGATATATACACCAAATGCGGAAGCAAAAGACTGAATCTGTGAATAAACATTCTACAGACTCGATACTCAATCATCTGTCCTGTGAGAGCCAATATACACAAATACAACTGAATATATACAACACGTGCTCAGCACGGAAATACAATACATACTGTCAAGAAGGGATGCTGATAACCTCTGGCACTCGCGGAAACGTGGCGCTACTCCGCTACTGAAGAAATCCCTCGGAAAGCTCCAACTGCTGCTCCGGCTCCAGCTCAGGCTCAGTGGCAACTGGGGAAAAACATATGCGAGGGGTGAGCCGCACGCTCAGTGAACAGCACAACCCACGCATCACAGACTATATTTACCACAATTCCATTATTTTATCCAGCCATCAATACATAACAACATAATCCAGTGGTTCGTACTTCGCCGAACCACCACACCCTCACCCTCACCCATCCATGGGTGACATAGGCTATTGGGACTGAAAATCATCTATTCACAAATCCAGTAGGTCGCTCATCGCCAACCCACTACACCCTCACCCTCACCCATCAATGGGTGACATAGGATTTTGGGACAGACTAGGCTGTTGGTCACCCTTGGTCCACCGATAGTCTCTCCCTCCACTCCGTAGGCCGCCTGGTCTACTCCCACATTCAGCACAGTCCGAAACCAAATCAGGAGGTGCCTACTAATGGGAGCCCTCTGTCAGGAAGGCCCTGTCTAACGCTGGGGGTAGCCTCTACCGAATCCAACGCAGGGAACAGAACAGCCTATCCATACGCATATGATCCACTCGGATCCGCCAACTACATATCATTACAACTCAAATGTCATGAATTCCTCTGAATTCAACCAGGTGCATCATCAAGATGCGGGAACATGTACAAAAATCAGTAAGGCTGGAATATCATTGGGGGAAAGAAACTCGGAAGGGCGGCGTGAGTTCCCGTTATAGGATACCCCGACAACCAAACAAGGAACACGGAGTACCCTAACCCGGGTCTCACCGCTGTCCTTGCAAGGCCCCTCCCCTATAATATCTACCAACTACACTAATAATTATACCAATCATACAATTATTACATATAATATTATTGGGACTAGAACCTTGGGAGGGCAGCCCGAGGTCCCGATACAGGACATCCCGACAACCAAACAAGGAACACGGAGCACCCTAACACGGGTCTCAGCGTTGACCTCGCAAGGCTCCTCCTTATAATATTATCCTAAGGCATGCGATCTAACAGATACCAGCATTTAATTTAATAATTAAACTAGTAGGACGCATGCATAGGCCGGGGTTTCCTAGCATGAAAACCAGGGGACATGCTGCATGGCTCATACGCATATCCTATGGGTGCAAGTCCCTAACATAAAAGCCTAGGGTAGCATGCATTCTACATTTTCATCATGCTCACATGCAATACATATTATTACAGGTTAATATAATCCACGGTGCCCCAGGAGAGGTCAGTATACGCCCAAGTGCGTATAACACCTCTCTACTGGGTTGGATTGTCCCACTCACCAGAATCGGGGTCGTCGCGCGACCGCCCGTTGAGATCTGCAAGACAGGGTATTATTTGGTAAGTATAAATCCACAAATATTATTAAATACATAAACCCACAATTAAACTCCCAACACTCGGGCAAACGTGCATACGACCCGCACGCACGCTAGCCCGAGCACTCCGACAACCACCCGCACGGCCGGCCACCACCCGCACGGCCACCCGACCGCCCGGACGCGCCGCCGCGCCTCAGCCCGCGCACTCCGCGCACCGCCCGGGGCTCCGCGCGCCGCCGAGCTTCCCGAGGCACCCCGCACGCCCCCGCGCGCAGCGCCTCGCCCCGCGCGCACCCCGCGCGCACCTCCGCCACCTTGCCGCACCTCGCGCGCACCTCGCACGCACCTCCGCCACCTTGCCGCACCTCGCGCGCACCTCGCACACCTTGCCGCACCTCGCGCGCACCTCGCACGCACCTCCGCCACCTTGCCGCACCTCGCGCGCACCTCGCACGCACCTCGCACACCTTGCCGCACCTCGCGCGCACCTCGCACGCACCCGTGCACACCGCCTGCTCGACCTCCAGCCTCCACGCACACGGCATCCGCACGACCGGCTCCCCCCCCCCCCCGGCGCCCGCCCGCGCGCACGCTCGCGCGCACGCACGCGCGCACGCCCAGCCAACCATCCTGCGCACGCTGCCGGTGCTGCCTGAGGCCCCCAGCCCGAGCACGCCTGCACTGCCAGCCCGTCCCGCTCGCCCAGCACGACCAGCACCCTGCACCAGGCCCGCGCGCACTCGCGCGCACGCCGCGCGTACGCACGCCCGCGCACGCACGCGCGCCTGCCCGCGCGCACTTGACCTGCGCGCCGCCTGGGCTGCTGCTGCTGCTGCGGTTTGGCCCGGACGACCTGCCACTGCCCGAGCGCCACCACCACCCCTCCCTTGACCACCGACCACCTCCAACCACCTCCGACCACCCTCCGACGACCCCCACCGCCGCCGACCACCCCCAAACACCAAACCCACCTCCCTAGCATTCATCTATGCAAGAAAAAGAGGGAAAGGAGGCTTACCGAGGGAAGGGGTAGATGTTCGGTAGCTCTTCGCGCGCCGAAACCTTCCTCAAAGGCTCTCCCACGCCCCGATCTATCACGGTCTTCAATTTGGCTCGAAACAGAGGAGAGAGAGAGGAGGTCGGGGAGGCTAGGATCGTCGGAACTCGGATTTGAAGACACCGGAGCGTAGATCGGGACCCGATCTACACTTCCCGTGCTTTGGGTTTTTGATTTTGAGGGGTGTAGGGGGCTCAAACGGAAGAAAAACGGAGGAGAGGAGAGAGAGGGATCAAGTCGGGAAGATGATGAATAGTGCTACTCGATTTTAAATTCCTTTTAAGTAGAGCGCGACTTAAAAACCCGGATACGCCCCGGAACTGGGAAATTTTTGCAAACGATGCTAGAATTCGATGAAATTTTCATGAGAGGTCTAAAATGGCACCAGGACACCAAATATGCAATTGGATTTTCAATCGGAGTCCTCTAGCTCAGACGATAGCTAACAGTATGAAATTATGCGGTTCCGACCAAAAACCCTAAAAATTTTTAAAACTGCCAGGACGCTCTAACGGTTACCAGCAGGCTAAAAGTGACACAAAATATCAACTTCCTTAATTTGCATACTAGATGTTCCATGTCTTTTTGTGAGAGGCCTTCAGGTTGATCCATATATACCTCCTCATAAAGATCTCTATTTAAAAATGCTGTTTTCACATCCATTTGGTGAAGCTCTAAATCAAAATGAGCTACCAATGCCATAATAATTATGAGGGAGTCCTTCTGAGAGACTGGAGAGAAGGTCTCTATATAGTCGATGACTTCAATTTGAGTGAAACTTTTTACAACAAGTCTAGCTTTATGCCTCTCTATGTTGCCTTTAGAGTCCCTTTTGGTCTTGTAAACCCATTTGCACCCAACGAGTTTAACTCCTTCAGGCAATTCATCAAGATCCCAGACATTGTTCTTTTGCATAGAATTTAACTCTTCTTTCATAGCATCGTACCACTTAGATGAATCTCTACTATTTATGGCTTGTGAAAATGAAATAGGATCTTCTAAATCATGGCCTTCATGTAGATACACAACATATTCATCTGATATAGCTTTTCTTCTTTCTCTTGAAGACCTTCTTAATGGTATTTGAATTTCCTCTTGAACTGGAGGAGGAATTTCATTTACCGGTTCAGGTTCTTGGTGAGGTGAATCTTGAACAATAGGTTGTGGTTCCACAATTCGTTGTTGAATTACTGGATATGGAACCATCAAACTATCAACAACATCAAGTGTCGTTTCTATTATCTCATCGAATATAATGTTTCGAGGTTACATGCTCCCACTGATTAAGTCATCCTCAAGAAATTTTGCTACATCAGTTTTAACTATTTTGGTTGGGAGTGAAGGACAGTAAAATTTATATCGTTTGGATCTTTCTGGATATCCAATAAAATATGCACTTACTGTCCTAGAATCTAATTTCCTTTCATGTGGATTATATAATCTAGCCTCTGCCTGACAACCCCACTTATGTAGTGTTGCAGCTCTTTTTTTTTTAGGTTGGCTTTCTCTTTCGAGTTTTCAATTTGTTTGAAATCTTTGTTAGCATACTGTCCGAATTTAGTTTCTCATGTCGATTTTGGTTGTTGATGTGAACAATTAGCCAGCATTTCAAGGAGGAAGAAAACTAGATTTTTTTCTTCTTTAAGCCGTTGGTTTCTGTTTGAATTACTAATCATTCCACAAGAACAAAGAAAGTGAAGAATTACTAATCATACTCCTAACCATGTCCAAAAGAGTGCGATTCCTTCTTTCGGCAACACCATTTTGATTAGGTCTGCCTGGCATGGAATATTGTGCTTGAATTCCACATCCTTCAAGGAACCTACCAAATGGACCTATAGCTCTTCAAGCTTCAGTGTCTCTATCATAATACTCACTACCCCTATCTGACCTTACCACTTTGATTCTTTTATTTTGTTGGTTCTCTACCTCTGCCTTGAAAACTTTAAAGGCATTGATTGCTTCTGATTTCTCAGAGATCATATAGATATAATCATATCTTGAGTGGTCATCAGTGAATGTGATGAAGTATCTTTCGCCACTTATACAAGGAGGAAAAGGACCACAAATATCTGTATGGATTAATTCTAATGTTCCATTACTCCTTATGGAATTTCTTTTATAGGTTTTGGACTGCTTTCCCTTTATGCAGTCCACACATGTCCCAAAATCAGATAAATCAAGTGAAGGTAGTATACCCTCTTTGACTAATCTCCGGATTCTCTCTTCTGAGACATGGCCTAATCTTTTATGCCAAAGCATGGATGATGTTTCATTTATTCTTCCACGCTTAGTGCCAACATTTCTATGCAAGGTTAAAAGGGATTGTTGATGGGAATTATCAAGATGTAGTCTGTATAAACCATCCACAAGAATTCTAGAACAAACTAATTGGGAGTTATGGGAAATAGACAAACCACAATTCTATTCAAAAGATGTAAATCTTAAATCCTTTTACATACCCATTCATAACAAACTTAATTTATTTATTTATTTAATTGACATTCATTTAACCCTTCATTAAACATTCACCAAATGCAAATGTGAAGAAATATGCATATGCCGATTAACTAAATTAAATAAATAAATATCAAATCATCATATACATATGCCGACTAAACAAATTAAATAATTCATACACATTCGGCCTGTACTGTAAATCATACCAATATACGAACAAGGTTCATTTCATTAAATATATATGATTATCTTATATGCATACACATATATCAAAGCACAATTAATGAAGCCTTGAATGCTAATGTCAAGCGTTTTCCATTAAAATAATATATATGTAAGCATTTGATGTAATTTGTCCATGCATACGTGAATAGGAACAGTTTCATGCACATGCTGTCACGCCCCAGGGCGGCCAACCCAGGGTCGCGGCAAGTGTATATATCATATCAGAAACCTACACAGGAGGTCAAATATATATACTCTAAACCACAAATAAAATGACAACACAGATCAAACAGGGCTGACATAATATATACACAATGTAGCGGAAGCTAAAAACTGAGTCTGTAATCAAAACATATTACAGACTCGATACACAATCATACGTCCTGTGAGAGCCAATATACATAGAAACAACTGAATATATACAACACGTGCTCAGCACGGAAATACAATACATACAGCCAAGGAAAGGGATGCTGATAGCCTCTGGTACTCGCGGACGTAGCGCTGCTCCGCTACTGAAGAAATCCCTCGGAAAGCTCCAACTGCTGCTCTGGCTCTAGCTCAGGCTCAGTGACCACTGGGGAAAAACAGATGCGAGGGGTGAGCCACACGCTCAGTGAACAGCACAACCCATGCATCACAGACTATATTTACCACAATTCCATTATTTATCCAATCTCCAAGACATAACAACATAATCCAGTGGTTCGTACTTCGCCGAACCACCACACCCTCACCCTCACCCATCAATGGGTGACATAGGCTATTGGGACTGATAATCATCTATTCACAAGTCCAGTAGGTCGCTCATCGCCAACCCACTACACCCTCACCCTCACCCTACCACGGGTGACATAGGATTTTGGGACTGACTAGGCTGTTGGTCACCCTTGGTCCACCGATAGTCTCTCCCTCCACTCCGTAGGCCGCCTGGTCTACTCCCACATTCAGCACAGTCCGTCACCAAATCAGGAGGTGCCTACTAATGGGAGCCCTCTGTCAGGAAGGCCCTGTCTAACGCTGGAGGTAGCCTCTACCGGATCCAACGCAGGGAACAGAACAGCCTATCCATACGCATATGATCCACTCGGATCCGCCGACTACATATCATTACAACTCAAATGTCATGAATTCCTCTGAATTCAACCAGGTGCATCATCAAGATGCGGGAACATGTACAAAAATCAGCAAGGCTGGAATATCATTGGGGGAAAGAAACTCGGAAGGGCGGCGTGAGTTCCCGTTATAGGATACCCCGACAACCAAACAAGGAACACGGAGTACCCTAACCCGGGTCTCACCGCTGTCCTTGTAAGGCCCCTCCCCTATAATATCCACCAACTATGCTAATAATTATACCAATCATACAATCATTACATATAATATTATTGGGACTAGAACCTTGGGAGGGCAGCCCGAGGTCCCGATACAGGACATCCCGACAACCAAACAAGGAACACGGAGTACCCTAACACGGGTCTCAGCGTTCACCTCGCAAGGCTCCTCCCTATAATATTATCCTAAGGCATGCGATCTAACAGATACCAGCATTTAATTTAATAAATAAACTAGTAGGACGCATGCATAGGCCGGGGTTTCCTAGCATGAAAACCAGGGGACATGCTGCATGGCTCATACGCATATCCTAAGGGTGCAAGTCCCTAACATGCAAGGACTAGGGTAGCATGCATTCTACACATAATTCACACAAGCATGGATTACATATTATTGTAGGTTAATATACATCCATGGTGCCCCAGGAGAGGTCGGTATACACCCCAAGTGCGTAAAACGCCTCTCTACTGGGTTGGATTTGTCCCACTCACCGGTATCAGGGTCGTCGCGCGACGGTCTGTCTAGATCTGCAAGACAGGGTATTACTTGGTAAGTATAAATCCACAGTTATCATTAAATACTACAAATAAATACCCCAAAACCCACAACAAACACCTAACACTCGGGCAAACGTGCACGCGACCCGCACGCACGTTAGCCCGAGCACTCCGGCAACCACCAGCACGGCCACCCGACCGCCCGGGTGCACCGCCGCGCTTCCCGGGGCACCCCGCACGCCCCCGCGCGCAGCGCCTCGCCCCGCGCGCACCTCGCACGCCTTGCCGCACCTCGCGCGCACCTCGCACGCACCTCGCCTGCCCCGCTGCGCCTCGCGCACACCTCGCACGCACCTCCGAGCGCACGCCCGCGCGCACGCTCGCGCGCACGCACGCGCGCACGCCCAGCCGGCCCCCTGCGCTCGCTGCCAGCACTGCCAGCCCGTCCCGCGCGCCCAGCACGACCAGCACCTTGCGCTAGACCCGCGCACGCCCGCGCGCACGCACGCATCCCCGCACGCGCCCAGCCCGCGCGCTGCCTGGGCCACTGCCGCTGTTGCCTGCTGCCCGGGACAGCCCAGCCACTGCTCGAGCGCCACCACCGCCCCTCCCACGACCTCCGACCACCTCCGACCACCTCCGACCACCCTCCGACGACCCCCACTGCCGCCCACCACCCCCAAACACAAAACCCCCCCCCTAGCAATCATCTAAGCAAGAAAAAAGAGGAAAAGAAGCTTACCGAGGGGGAGGAAGGGGTGACCGGGTGCTCTCCGCGCGCCGAAACCTTTCCCAAAGGCTCTCTTACGCCCCGATCTACCACGGCCCTCGAAATGGCCCGAATCAGAGGACAAAGAGAGGGGGACGGAGTGGCTAGAGTCGTCGGAATCGGGTTTTGAAGACACCGGAGTGTAGATCGGGACCCGATCTACACTTCCCGTGCTTTAGGTTTTTGATTTTGAGGGGTGTAGGGGGCTCAAACGGAAGAAAAACGGAGGAGAGGAGAGAGAGAGTCCAAGGTCGGGGATGATGAATAGTAACTCGGGAATTTTAGATCCCACTTATGTAGTGAGCGACTTAAAATACCCGGATACGCCGCGGAACTGCGAAATTTTTGGAAACGATGTCGGAATTCGATGAAATTTTCGTGAGAGGCTTAAAATGGCACCAGGACACCAAATATGCAGTTAGATTTCCAATCGGAGTCCTCTAGCTCAGGACGATAGCTAACAGTCCAAAAATAAGCGGTTCCGATCGAAAACCCTAAAAATTTTTAAAACTGCCAGGACGCTCTAACGGTTACCTGCAGGCTAAAAGTGACACAAGTATAACACATGCCATGTAATCAAATAAATTCATATGCTAACATATTAAACCAACGTATCAGCAAATCAACCCGTATAGCATATACATGTCATGTACAATTCAAAAACAAAAAATGAATTATTTAACATATAAATGATGAATAAAACTAGATATCACCATTAAAATATATTATTAAATAATTCTATAACCATGCTCTGATACCAATTGTTAGACTAGATTCATAGAATCGAAGACTTACAGATCGACATATTTAATCTGAATGATTGGAGGTCGATCACGATCTGTCTCTATTATTCTTCTTCTGTCTTCTAGAGCTTGAAAAAAAAAAAGTGATAAAAGAAGATTTGACTTCCTCTCTTTAGCTTTTCTGGACTTGGGATATCTAATGGGATCCAATCCCTTTTATATGCTAAGAGAGGGGCCAAATCTCAGTAATGAGATCTTTATGGAATCACACCCATTACGGATTCCTCCCACTTAATCCCGGGATGTGGGTAATTACTGTAACAGAATCACAATCACATCCAGTACTTCTCAACCGTGTGATGTATGGGCCACTTTAAGTGAGCGATTAGGATGAATACAAAATGTGTCCCACTCCCTAACAAATAGTCAAAGTAACTTTAATCACAATAACTACTTTTCAAAATAGTGGGATACAATCATTATCTTTAATTAACTCAACCATATCTCCAACACAATTTATTTCATTGATTAAACATAGCTATTTGAACATCCAACAACAACATAAACATCATTGAAGATGCATTCATCTCTAATATATTGCTTTAATACATTGAATAAACAAAAGACCAATTAAGCACCACATAATCACTGTCAGTCTATTGTTCATCATCTTCAAATACTTTTTCATGTTTCTTCATGGTTTTCTAGTTGTCATCGATCCATTAAAAAATTCAACAGTCATGAGGAGTCTACATTGGAAAAAAATGACAAATAAAAAGAGAATGTTTATTAGATCTCACTCATTAGTAATGAAAAACTTTAAAATCATTCAATTCAATTAACTCACACTATTAAAGAGACAACAATAAAAATTGGACATTAGCCTTTTTTACAATGACATTCATGTGGCCGAATATGCGTGGGAAGTGGCTTAACAGTTGAGTTACATAGGCTATTAACATTTTATGAAAAATTAACTAAGAAAATTCATTCATACATTCCATCAAACACTTGGTATACAAAAGGTAAACACTTACACTTTTTGACATAGTTGCTTGGAAGCCTCAAAAGCGAAAATTGAAATCTTTGATTGCTAAGTGATAGAGCACAATGCTTTCAATTCAGCTTGGAATAGTAGGATTATAACATGAAGAAGAAGATGGTGCTGTTAGAAAAAAAAAAAAAAAACCTATTTTATTAAGATGGAATGAAATGATTCAAAAAGCAACAACACAAGATGACTAACATGTATGGATCTTTGTGCACATATGTATATTTCTCTTAAAAATTTCCCATAGAAGCAGTATATTCCATTCGGAATATATACAATCTATTATATCACTTCCCCAACCGCAGTAGAGTTTGTAGTAGGTTGGGATCTAAAATATTTCCAAAGTTGCTAGATACTTGGGAGCTTAATTTCTACCCTCCTTGGTTTATCTACATTTCTCTTGGTTTGAGATGTGATTTGAGCTTTCCATTCCAATACCACTGTTAGTGAAGGTTGAGATTACCAGCCCCTTGATCTTGTTGATTGTTAATTTCTTAATTTATTACTTTTATCTATTTTTTTTTATTTGTTTTGTTTCGTAAAGGATAGATGAGTTGTTCTATTGAAAACATTTTTGAACAACTGGGAGCATTTACCATCAATTCATGAGCTTGTGTAATTCTTTCTTATAAAACAGGCATAAAGTGTTAAAATGTAACTGGGAAAACCATTTCATGCAAGATTTTATTATATATGCATTAGTGACTGTTGGATTAGAACCGACTCTTATAAAGTGTAACTTGTCAGAGTCTAACAAATGTGAAGGTGGAGATCATACACAATGTGCAACTTATTAATTTCATTATTGTGTTAAGTTAAGGGCAGAACTCATCATTAGTAGTGAATTTTTTTTTTTTTATACAGTATATATACATTCTCATTAGACTAACAAGACTTCAAATATGGGTTTGATGCACAAAAAAAGGGTTTTTTATTTTTAAGTCCCCGTAAACTATATGATTTAATGATCAATCCCTCACTTCTTCATATTTCTGTTTAAATCCCCATATTTAAAAAATATGTTCATTTTAGTCCCTCTCATGGACTAAAAAGAAAACCAAATAATTTAGGGATAGATCCCTCCCAGGGACTAATAAGAAACATACCCTTCAAATCTAGGAACTTAAACTGAAATATGAAAAAGTGAGAGATCGATCACTAAATCATATAATTTACAAGGACTAAAAAATGAAAAAACCGAAAGAAAAAAAAAGTCATATAGGGGCTTTATCCAAAAAAACCAAAAAAAAAAAAAAATTGTAGGATTTTAAAGTCTTGAAAATCAAATCTACTCAAACCCATATCTGAAACAAACCCATTCAGATAACAAAATCAAATCCACTCAAACCCATATCTTAAACAAACCCATTCAAATAACAAAATCAAATCTACTCAAACCCATATCTGAAACAAACCCATTCAAACAACAAAATCAAATCCACTAAAAAACTCATTCAATAAACAAATCAAAATTACTCAAATCCATATCAGAACCCTAAACAAAAATTAAAAAAAACTTGAAACTATAACAAGAAGTGAAACTCACGGGGCGGTTGTTGGACCACGGGGATCGGCGAGGGTATGGCGGGGGCTTCGGTGAGGGAGACTCTGTGATGATGGGAGGCCTTTTGGGGGAAGATGAGAGAGATGATCTCATGTGGTAAAAATGTATTCGAATGGGGTTCCAAGACTAATGGCATCAATTGTTGTTGCTGTTTTGGTTAGTCGACCACGTGATCTCACGTGATCTGTGTTATACATGTGTCGCCAAGCCACGATGGTTACACAGAGGCTCTCTCTGTGGCGACTACACAGAGTCTCCGAACACGGGGGGGGGGTGTGAGGGGAGGGTGGTTGTGGTGGAGGGCAGAGTCGAAGGGGTCCGTGTGGAAGAGGGGGGAGAGTAATCTAGGTGGGAGAGAAATCCTAAGTAATTTTCTTGTAAAAATTGAGACAGAAAAGGAGTCCTGCTCCAATCAGGTCTGTGTTGTGTTTAGTCAGTACTATCAATATCGAACTGCACAGCCTACGAATTAAACTACACATCATATAAATCGAACACACAGAGAATGACACTTGTATTCAACTATTGATTGTGGAGTTCGATTCATAGGTTATGTAGCAACCTATCAAATATAGGCCTAACTGGATCCGGACTTTCAAAAATTGTCCATGCAGAACTGACTCAACCTATCTATACCTCAGCTAGATATTCTCATTAAACTAACAAGACTTCAAAAATGCCTAACCTAAATACTCCTCTGCTGTCTCTCACTTGATGTCTTTAATCATTTTTTTAGGCACAATGTGAGGGACAATCTGAATATAAATATAAATTTAAAATTAAGACCATGCTGGACAGATCTTTAATAAAAGAGTGTCCAAGTCCACTGGGCATAGGGGTAAAGTCCTCACCTAACGACCCCACCCCAGTGTAAATACCCTAATTTTTATCGTCCAAATCATTGAAAATTATCTCAAGCGATGTTTAAAATAAACCACTTTCTGGACCATAAAGAAAACTATTTAAGGGAAATAAGGGTCCTTTTGGTTCCATATAATTTGAATGGGTTTTGCTACATGGGCTCCAAAATTTAAGCCCCATTGAGCAGTCTCAATAGGTGTCATTATTTGATTGGTTTCTTGTTTGACTTTTTTAAGAGATAAAAAGAGCAAATACAATACTACAATTTCATTATATTTGAGTTTCTCATTCTAAAAAACAATCCCTCATTAATTGGGATTGTATAACTGCCTCTAGTACTCCTCCATTGAAAAATTTCTTTTTTACTCTCATATTAATTTTTCTTTTGTTCGCACTTACTAAAAATAGATTCAGTAAACTTGAAATGAAGTGATATATACTTTTATCAAAGTATATACCTCATTAGATATTTACTATTCTATAAAAAAATAAAAACATATGTGGTTTGAGTTTGGATTATAAAAATAACTATAAGTCTAACATTTTCCATACACATGGCTATACATTTAGGGCCCCTTTCCTGGGTGGGACCCTAGACAGTTGCTAATTGGGCCTACACCCAAGCCAGGCATACTTTTGGATAATTTATACCCACAAATACAAAAAAAAAATTGATATAATTACATGCCATCACATCATCGAATTATATTTTTAATTCTTAAAATTTTTGTTACTTATTTATTTGATATAGAAATGCTAAAATTATGTTGTTTAGCGTCCGTTTGGATCCGCGTCCCACCCACATTGGTGGTGGTAGATGCCAGTGCTCAGCCAAATAGAAAAACGAGTTTTCGAATTTGATTTCTTCCTCCTGCATTCAAGCCTATTTTTGCTCGCCTCTCCGACGCATCAAAAAATCGCTTCTCGCATTACACCCCGCTTTCACCGGCGCAGCGTCGTGGAATGTTTTGCCAAACATAACCTCAGTCAGTGTAATATTGATCAATCTTGGAACCGTGCGTTGATATCGCTTCTCCCATGATCCATGCTAAGTTTTTACCATTTGTGGGCAAGTCTTGGAGACATAGTTCAAAAAGAGGCTATACCCAAAAATAAATTGAAAACACAGACATATGAAAGAATATCTTCCTTTTCTGAATTGGATGGAAATGCAGAGTTGGTGAACTGCTTTGCGTGTTTGTCCCATCTAATTCAGGCAAAACCTTAACATCAGACTTTTTGACTTGTGTTGCTCTAGTAAAACATACATGCATTTTCGAATGGTGGACATCAGATCTGCACTTTGTATTTGAGTGGATCATATCAATGATGATGACCCCTAATTTACTCCTCTTAAAAAAATTGAAGAAGTTTGAGAGACTTCAGATGAAGAAGGGATAGGATCAAAATTCAAAAGTGAGGGAGATCATTGAATGGGGCCTTCCTTGAAGTAGAGGTTTTCCTTGAAGTAGAGGTTTTAGCTTTGGCTAGGGCAACACGCATATGAAACGTATCATCACCCACTCTAACAAACACCTGCATGTGTCTTTTAAACATTATAACAAATGATTTAAACTAAACACTGATGGCTCTCTCGCTGATAGAAATGTTCTCCCAGTCCCACTATTAAATCTTTTGGAGCTCAAAGCCATTGATATGGGCAGAGACTGTTGCCCTTGTGTGGGCGTCAAATTTTTAGGCTACTCAGAGCGGGCCGGGTCACGGGTCCTATCAGATCCGACCCGACAAAACAATGGCCCATTCGGTCCGAGCTCTAACAGACTCAGTCCGAGGGTCCACACCCAACCGATTACAACAGGCCAAGTCAGTACTTATCCAATTATATATTGCATTAACTAATTGTCAGCATTTAAATTCAATCAATGCTAGTATATATCGCCAAATCAAGTCATCATTGACTGTATCCACAAAATCCCATATGAAAATATGATTATTGTGTTATCAATGCAGATATCTCATAATCTCATGCAAATTTCTAATTATATATTTGGATTTGGAATTATCCTAGACTGATTTTCAAATCCCAACAATACATATTTTTAATGGGAAAAATCTATATAACCCCCTATAATATTTCTGATATCCATATAACCCCCTGTAATCTCAATATATCCATATAACCCCCTGTAAACACATCATAAATGTAAATAACCTCCCATGGTTAAATTGTTTTTAAAAGAATTCAAATATTTCGGACATATTGCGTTAGCTAAACCATGGTTAACAAATATGTATTCTTTCAACCCCCGAAAAACAACCAATACTTAAAAAAAAACCCTTATATTTCTAATTTTACACTCTTTTATCGGTTCTTTTTGGAAGTATTGACTGCTTTTAGAAGGTTAAAATAATACATATTTGTTAACCATGGTTTAGATAACGCAATATGTCCGAAATATTCCAATTCTGTTAAAAAAAAATTTAATCGCGGGGGGGGGGGGGGGGGGGTTATTTGCATTTATGGTGTGTTTATAGGGGGTTATATGGATATATTGAGATTACATGGGGTTATATGGATATCAGGTAGATTACAGGGGGTTATATGGATTTTTTTCATTTTTAATTATGGACCATCATTGAGGATTTCCAAAAATCTTAATAACATATATATTAGATTTGGAGTTATCAATGACTGATTTCCAAATTCCAACAATATGTGCATTTATCAAGAACAATCAATGACTGATTGTGAAAATCCCAAAATACACATTTTATGATCATCTAAATGAGGGATCCCTCTCCATCCGTCCGATGGGAGAGGGATCCATAATTGATTCTAGGGCATCCTCTAAAGTACTATAAATAGAGGATCAATTCTCCCTAGATGGGGGAGAAAAATATTTTTCCACTAGACCTCTGGCACATGATCACTTCCGTTGCAAAATCCCACCACCTAAAAAGATTACGTAGGCAGCCTGAGAGGTTACATCAGGTTCAGTCCAACCCACCCAAAAAATCCCTTCGATCGGTCCATCGCAGACCCTCATCATTCGATCTACCCTCAAGTCCGGTCCATTCTGGGGAGAGGATCGCCGGCAACTAAGCGGTGCACGTCGGAGGAGATAGGAGCGGACGGATCCGACTACCCGAACCCGGTACGTCAATTTTTGCCCCTCCACCTTGGATTGTCATCTGCAGTTTGCGCCTTATCCACCAGGGGCTTTTCATTCTGATCAACTGGAAGGTTTCTCACATTCACTAGGAAGACAATGTCCCAAAGGATCTCCTTGATGCCTATCAGTCTGCATAAGGAGAAATTTTTTTCTCCCAAATGATATCTGCTATTCACCAAGATCAATGAGGGACTCAATTCATTCACGAAAGGGGCTAACCATCTTTGATCATTGGGCTGTATGTAACTGAATTCAGGGTGGATCTTTAATTACGAACGAAAGGGGCTAACCATCTTTGATCATTGGGCTGTATGTAACTGAATTCAGGGTGGATCTTTAATTACGAAGAGATGCAGAACGACAAGATTCATTCTTCCGTCATTTATTAATTAATTATCTTCCCTATGAATTCCTTTTTCTTTAGTTCTTTATATTTTTATGAAGTACTTATCGTATAGAAATACAAAGTTTGATTACCAGTAAATAAAAAAAAAACAAATGCATGTGTGTGTGTTTTATTACTAAAAAAAAAAAAAAAAAAAACTAATTAAAAAAAAATCAGAAAACCTACTGCACGTTTTATTAAATGATGTTATAAAGAAAATAAATTGAGACAATTGTTTTACTAAAATTATATTCTAACATCAATGCCACATAGGAATTTCAGAACTTCTACACATGACACATCTGGGCTCTATACAAATGATTTTTCAAAATCTATTTAATTTTATACTAAATTCCTGAATTTCGCTCAAAGATGAATTTTCTGGGCCGGGAATGTTGATCCCACATTCAGTTTAAGAATTAAAAAAAATTATACAAAATATGTCACCAGATTATATTATCTGTATATCATGTTAAAACATTATCTTTCTTAGAAATTTTTTGCAAGAATATCACATGATTTGAAAAGATTATTTCAGAAAACTTTTCCTAATTGTTTTCACACAGATGAAAATACCCATCATTAGCCTCTGCCATATGCAATGAATATAGATAGGGGGCCTCTTTCTCAATCAAAATATTAAAATTGGGCAATGATACAACCATATATTGCAGAGCAAATAGAAATTAAAACCAACAAACAGAGAATGCTATGGTCAAAAGATGTCATGCAAGTAGCCAGGCATCTTGTTTAGAGAGAGAAATGAAAAAAAGGAAAAACCCAATAAGAAATAAGACTTGCATTTGAGGTTACATGGCACATGACAATTAACAGAGTGCGCATGATTAACTGAAATCCTACTAATAAGAGGGAAATGGAAAAAGCAACCTCAAATGGGCCCTTAAATAACTCACAAATGGAGGGACCACTGAATGGGTGGTCAGAGATAGTTTCATGTCGTCCTCAGAGCTCTCATTTCTGGTGTGCAAGGGGCCTTTAAACCAGCTATTTTGCAGGCATTCAAAGAGGAAATGGAGGGGTTGCAGTTATAAACCCTAGCATTGAATTATATATGGAAAGAATACATAACACACCTCCCATGTGAAAAAAAAAAGAAGAGATAAAACAGTCCAACATGCATCGAGTAAGGAAAAAAAGTGATTGGTATCATACATGTGCTTTAATTAACATATATTGTCATCATTTATGGTTTGTTTAGCTGAAATCTGGTGCCTTTGTTCATGAAGATCAAAATATTTTGCTCATATTTGAACTTATAGCCAATGTAGAATGTTAGATTATATTCCATAAATAAAATAAAGACTTGGGTGACCTTGTAACTCAAAAATGGATGGTCTAGCTAAATGGAATTTGACACATTAATGCCTAGATACCTCAAAATCATATGGATCTAATTTGCTAATAGTAGTTGATTTTCAAACCAATAAGAAAGAGTGAATGAAATACGTATTGTAAAACTCAGATGTTTTTTTTTTTGATTGAAAGGTAGTAAAACTCAGATGTTATAATTTACATGTAACGCTAGTGTATACATATAAAGATGTGTTGTTCGCTTTGACTCAATGAGCTCAGTATTTTAAATTACATGACTTTTGTAAGGATTGTTTTTAGATATATATAAGCACAGTCTAGTAGTCTACCCTTTACCGCTAGACAATCTTATCTGAGCCAACAGGACCAGCCTGAACCCCACTTGCATGATATAATCAGGTTTTGATACCAAATGTAATGCCCATGATTATTATTTGTTTAGCTCTTAATGATCGACCTCACAACTTAAATAAGTCTTGATGTGTAAGAGTTATGCTTATAAACTATTTTCTCTCATTAGCTAAGTTAAATGTGATTAAATCATGGTATCAACCTAGCTTATTTGTGAGCCTAGTCCATTGATGCAAATTGAAATTCTGCTAGAAACAACACTCAATGAACTGAGAATCATCTCAATCTAACATTGAAGTACAAACAACTAGATATATTTAATTGGGAGAGATCACAAGCTTTACCCCAATACAAACACAAAATTATTCAATATATATTTTAAATTTGGATCCTTTTGGATTGAACGAGGGGAGGTATTTATAGGCCTCACAAGTGATTGTAGATCTCATATTTTGAGGAGTTGGATGCAGATTCTGTTGAGTGATTTGAAAATAGTTTTAATGGGTCTCTTCAGGAACCTCCTTGCACAATTCCACACTGTCCAATTCAAATATGAATTTGTACTTGATTTGAATTTTGAATTTGAATGTTAAATTTTAGATTTTAGTCTTCTAGTACTGTTGGACCATCTGGATGTGATTCTATGTATTTAAATAAATCAGCCTTATTTGCATCATCCACCATCCCCTCAATGTGTCACATGAGACACCAATCAGAGCATATTCACTTTGTGGTAGGTGAGATCAGCCATGGATTGTAGAGGAGTGATGCGTCCATTGTTGCTCACTAAGGAGGTGCTGTATTATTTATAGTAAGAAGAGCACAATATGTTCATTTAGGATGAGGGTGAGATAGAAGACCACATCACTCTGCCACCTGATGGAGGAGGAGGATAATTTATACTTGCATGTGTGTACAACTCTAAGATAATACCAAGTAAAAGGATAATGTTACATCCAGCCTCATTTCCAACCTCAATTCCAGTCTATATATGTTTTGAATTTTTTAAAAATAGTATACATCATCTAATGAGGTACATGCTTTTATAAAAAATAAAGCATATACTCCAATAAATTGCATAGATGCATTTATAAAAAATGTAAAAAAATTCTTTCAAAGCATATGCCTAATTAACGTGAGCATATGCGTCGATAAAATCTATCGATGCATATATGTTTAGAATCGGAGCTGAAAATGAATCTGGGTGTAACAGCGCCCCAAATAAAAATGCTGTTATACATCAAGACACATCCTAGAGCTTTGAGCTCTTGCCTGGTCAAAACAGACAACCCACCCCAAATTAAATGAATCCATGCATGAATTATTAATTTCTTATGATAATTCTTTCATTTTCATAATTTCAATTATGAATCCACGGATCAATGATTTCTCAATACGTTGCATTAATTATCTTCTTTCCATTTTTTTTTATAAATTTATTTGACAATTGGAGTTCACATTCTATGCACTCATCCTGTAAACCCTTAATTGAGGAAGACTTTAGGATCTTATGGAAAGCCATAGTAGAAGTTTGGGAGTTCCAACTCATCACTTATGGGTTTCTAAACCACCCAAACTACAGTTAGACTTGTGTTCAAAGTGGAAACATATATACCTTAACGTGGCTTCTGGGTCTTTAACAACAAATGATGAACATCTCCGCAGCATTGTTTTAATTTTCTCTTTCTGAAAACAATTGTTAATTCATTCATTCATAACTATGTAGCTCTATTTAATAAAGGTTGCCTAAATCTTATTGGCAAATGATGTAGTACCAAAACCTTAAATATCTCTTCAAATTAAAATAATTAGGTCTAGCTGATTAGGGAAATCCTAAATTCTACTAATATAGTGAGCTGACTGATGAATTCTAAAAAGATTAGGGTTGATGATAAGGCAAGGCTACTACCATTCCCCAGCACGGATGTTCGAATTATGTGAATCATATCTGGATATATTATCAGTTTAAGAATTTCTAGTTACCTCATATTGAAGCAATAACTATATTTGCATGAACAAAACAAAAATGAACGATGTATGGCATCCTTTCTCACAATTAATTCAGATATTATACATTTTACTTATTAGAAAAGAGTATTTTTATGTAAAAAAATTAAATGTATTTACCAAAGGATGGATTCCATGGAATTATGTTAATTAGATTGCACACTTGCGGCAATTTCTTCATCCACTTTGCACTAATGATGTTAAATTTTGGGCGATTTCGTTTGATGGATCGTGTAATCACTTAAATATTATGAACCTAATAAAGATAAAAGAACACTATTTTGTAGGGCTTCGGAAATATCACCCTTGTAAAAATTTAGATTCTAAATTACTAATTGGAATTAACTCATATTGTGGTTTTGAAAAGTTTATTTGGTTCAATATAATGTTGGTATTTAATAGATGCAAAGCGTCATTTTAAAATGCAACATATTCTAATAATAATTAATTTGTACATGTAAGATAATTCCAATGAAAAAACTTTCTCAATCACATATTTTTACTTTTAACCTTCATTATTTTTATCGAATTGTTTAAGGGAAGTTCTTTAATGACTAACTTTACTACATGTGAAGCAATAGGTTCCTTAACAATGTGTAGTAACAAGAACACCTTTTTTTTTTTATATCAGAGGAACCTTCAGTAGCTGGCCTTTCTGCTGAGCTGGATAGGCTCCCCCACCTATGTGTCCCGATCCCACATAAAATTTTCAATTTATGCCAATATATAGGAGGGTAAGTTAACAATAAGACTCGATACCAAGACCTACCATTTTAACATGTAAACCTTGGAACAACAAGAACACTTGTTAGTACGGTTAAACTCCACAAATACTTTTTTTCTTAATTATACTGGCATTAAAAGGTAATTTAATTTGAAGATAGAGGCCCTGAAACTTAGTGCTTCACTTTTCTTGTAAAAAAAAAGAGTTTTAGGATTAGGTTAAAGCCAATTGAATGGACTTAATCCACCTCACCCAAAAAAAGAAAAATAAGTGTTCAATGAGCAAGACCACTGCAACCCTAAAATGGGTTAATATAGAAAAGAGTGGTGAATATGCATTGTGTGCGTTGTTGATATTTCTTTTCAAAGAGCTGTGGACGAATTGTCGTTTCTCATAGTGTGTTACTCACATTATTAATTCCTTCTTTTTGCAAAACCCTAATTCAGTTGGACCTCCCAAAAATGGCTACAAGAGGCAAAAACAAGGAACTGCATGTGGGGACATATATATTAGGGCTGGGGCTAGGAAGGGTGGTTAGCAGTCCCCATGCAGTGTTCTCAACCTTGGAAAGGATTCCTAATGGGGTCCAGGACTCCTGAAATATTACCTGATATGCCATGCTTGACTCCACAAAACTAGCAGGCATCTCTTGCTTTTTATATATTGATGACATGTATTATACTATTGTACAATACATGTCAATGATGATATATTTCCTAAGAGACCACCCTCACACACACTCACGTCAGGATACACACATAAAACTAAGTACTTGTTGGGGTACACTAGTATACATTGAATATATGACAATATATAGATAGGATTTCTTTTTTTTTTCTTTTTTCTTTCACAGATAAATTCTAAGTTGCAATTGTTCCCGAAATTAACAGTTTTTATTGTCATTAACAAATGCTCATATTTGAACAATTGACATATAATATGTGTGCATGTACGATGGGAGCATCATATAAACACCTCAATGAGTATTGGGACGACATCAGAAGCCACTGCGTCGGGGGAAACAAGAGGAATTTTAAGAAGTAATGTTTTAAAGCATCAAGGAAACGAAAAAAAAATACATATTCAATGGAATGTCAAACGCGAAAGCGTTTTTTGTTTGTTTCGGAGGTAGTGTTCCACTGCGTCCGCCAGCATAAACTCAGGCCCCATTGTGTGCAGTATGTATAGATAAAAGCGAATCATACGATATCATTGCATTTAATTAAATAAAGTCTCAGACATGTAATTTGAGTTAATAATTCCATTGCAACGTTCATCAGATAATAACATGGATAAACCCATTGTCCCTCATCATAGCTGTCCAAAACCCTAAAACTTTGATTAGCATTTATTTTAATCTCTCACATATCACAAGCATATAGTTGGACAAATGTATCCAAGACCTATCCTTAACACAAATAAGCCCTGAATCATTTTGCTATGTCCAGTGGGACATGAAAATAATTATTTTATGATATTTAAGACACCTTGGTTCATGAAATCTATTTGTATTTCTTCTGGGCCTACGAGGAAGTGCAAATGTGTAATTAAAGTTTCAATACATGGGTCAATTGTGGGAGGTTTTTTTTAATATAGTTCTAGTCTTCTAGGGTTCATTTAAAGAGGAGAGGCTCAGACAGTTCATGCAACACTCATTCTCATCACATCTCCTCAAGCAAGCAAAAGCAACAACTGGTAAGTCACAAACCAGTCTCTCCCTTCCCTTCCTTTCTCTCCTTTTTCTTCAGCCCTTCTTCCACCTATATCTCTTAAAAGAAGAAGAAAAAAATTCATCATTTCTAGCCCTTCCAAACATTAGTTCTTTTCTTTTTTTTCTACTTTTGATGACAGTTCCATGTGTTAACCCCTTAAACAAACTTGAACCAATTAAGTTTGCTTACCAAATCTGAAGAACCTCAAGTTTTGTGCTTCATATATTGTATACTGTTTATTTCTTCCGTTCCTGTTTTGTTTATATATATGTTTCAGTCTGGTTTTTTCACCAGATTTTCTCACCTAACAAGAGATGTACTACTTCTATTAGGTCGATCGCGCTGATGGGTCGTGGGAAGATTCAGATCAGGAGGATAGAGAACGCGACGAACAGACAAGTTACCTTCTCGAAGCGCCGGACTGGCCTCCTGAAGAAGGCACATGAGCTCGGCATCTTGTGTGATGCGCAGCTTGGGCTCATCATCTTCTCCTCCACTGGGAAGATGTTCGAGTATAGTAATCCCCCATCCGGGTATGTATATGAGCTTTTGTACATCTGCATTTTTATGTTTGTTTTATTTTTTTTGCCTTTGATGAATTGTGGTATTTATGCTGGTGCAAATTTGAATTCTGATCATAGAATGTCCTCTTTTTCATATTACCTTTTTTAATGGGCTTGTGTATTGGGTGCAATTAAGGCTTATTCTTCTTGTAAATTTTTATTTGTACTCTGGGTTTTCATGATTCAATTGGCAAAATGTGTATATAAATTTTTATTTGTACTTTGTGATATAGAGTTTCATCTTCATATTGTTATTAATTTCTTGTAAATCACCCAGCTTGATAGTCATATTTGTATGTACATGTTATATTCTCAGGTTTCCTGTTCCTTTTTTTTCTCCTGATTTGGGTTTGTTTTCTCAATTAACAGTGTAATTTAATTTCATATAATAATGTTCAGATAAACTCAAGGTTTCCAAGATACATATGTTCTTTTCGCATGAGTTGCATTTGGGTTTTGTTTTGTTTTCTCATTTAAAATTGTGTCAGTGCATGTAATTAATACTCTGTTACTCTGTGAATGTATATATTAAGTGCTCTTTTTAGAATTTAAAATTTGTTTTGATGCACTCATTCTTCCTCAGTCTCTCTGTTTTTTTTAATCATTTTGCTTTACTTGTTGCTGATAAAACGTAAAATTTGTCTTTATGTATCCAATTTTGGAGTTTTAAGAGTAGAAATGATTGGTATTCTGTCCTTCCAATTGATTGTCACCTAGTACTAGTGCATGAAAGATGATATAGATATCGTCTGACACATGGGTTACATATAATATTTGCAATAACATATATATTTGATCTCCATATAATTAATAACCTAGTCATGAAGATAATTTATCTGTTCATTCTGTTGTATATCTTACATTAAGATGATTTAAATTTTCTACTTGTATAAGGTTAATGGAAAAAATGTTTGTATCAGGAAAGAGAAGAAGTTACGCCGTTTGGCACTTTTGGCTGGGTTCAAAATGGTGCTTGGTTCTTTATATAGAAGAAATTTTGGGGAATTAATTACTAGTCCAAGTATAAATTTAATCACAATCCATATTCATCTAAAACTGGTTTGCAGATAATTAAGAACATATTTCATTTTATCCTTCTTTTGATCAATGGACTGAATTTTAAACTTTTAGTTTGCAACAACACATTAATTAAAATATGCATTAAATATTTATCTAGAAAATATTTCTGTAAACTCAGTTTTATAGACTGTGAGGTCGTACTGCTGATAAAGTAGTTTCAAGAGAAACTACTGGTTTGTCAAGAATGATACAATTATACTCCAAAATATGCAAAGAGAAAAACATTAACATACTGATTTTTACATTTCCCTCTAGACTGTTCTCTAGGGGGTTTAATTGACAAAAAAAAAAATCAAAATTATGCAATGTCCAATTTTAATTGTAAAATACCGATTGATTCGATGACCCTTCAACAAAATTTTATTGCTGAAGAGATATAATAGCTAGCTTTTACATACATTTGACTTATTGCATTAAGGAAACAATTAATACTTTACTTAGTTCCAGTGGTCATAGCACAATGGCCCAGGGCTTAGTGGTGTTACCGATAGGTCCTGGGTTTGAGTCTTGGCGCTGACTTACCCACTTGTTCGTTGGCGATTATTCAAAAAAAATTTCTGTGGGACCGGGACAAATAGGCGTCCCAGTTCGACCGTAAGATCAGCCACGGAGGGTCCCTTCGATATCAATAAATAAATAAATAAAAATTAATACTTCATATAATATCTCTATATATAGAAAACATATATAAATCTTCATGATTAATTTTATTGCAAGGTACATACACTACATGATAATTAATTAAATTTTATGGTCACGAATAGTGTAAACAATATTTAAACTACGTTATAATTATGTTAAGCTTCAAAATGAGAAGAGAATGATGCCATGGTTATGTTTTGAGAATAACATATATAGATCATCATGCTTATATTCTCATAATAACATTTGGCCAATGCTTTTAAATAACACCTGGAGTCATTAATGATTATATTCTTGCAATTCTTTCTAAAAATATTGAGTTATTGATTATTTAAAATTTACATATGCCTTACTTCGGCTCTTTTATACCTTTTTGGCTTCTTTCCCTATAAGCTGCCCCAATATGCAATATCCAATTTTGACACAAAAATTTCTCCGATAAGAGGAGTATATATATATTCAACAAAGAAAGAACGGCTCAGGGTTTAATAGTGTTATCGATAGGTCCTTGATTCGAGTCTTGGCGCTGACTTACCTACTTGTTTGTTGGCGATTATTCAAAAGAATTTTTCGTGGGACCGGGACAAACAAGCGGAGGTAACCTTCCCAACTCGACTGTAGGATCAGCCACGGGGGTCTTTCCGATATCAAAAAAAAAAAAAAAAAAAAAAGAAAAGAAAGAATTTCATCTCTTCCTCTTTCTGTCAATCTATGTATCTAACTATCTATCTATCTAATTCACACTATATCTCCTATGTATATACATTTACATGCACATCCACACGTGCAAATGTGTTTTTGTGTGCGCGCGCGATATATACTGCCAATATTATATATGTTGCCATTGGAGTGTGCTAATAACCATTTGACACAAAATTAATTAATCAAAACTGTTTCTTATAGTTCCTTGTTCAATTATATAGCACTCTTTGCTGTAAAAAAACTGTCGATATCATTTCAATTTATAACAGAATGAAAGATAATAAAAGCCTAACACCACATGTACATTGACATTATAGCATGCAAATGATCATTGATCGGTATCAGAAGGTTTCAGGAACTAGGGTTGAGGAGTTCAACGAAGAGGTATATTATTTTCAACAATTTATTTGATATATACCTTACTATATAATATACAGAGTTGAATGTATAATGGGTTCTCATTTTTTCTGCAGAAAATATACTGTGAGCTTACAAGGATGAAAAATGAGAATGACAGGCTCCTTGCAAGTTTGCGACAGCTCACAGGAGAGGATCTAAGTGTTCTAACCATGAATGACTTGCATCAACTTGAACAGCAATTGAAGATGTCTGTCACAAAGGTTCGATCTAGAAAGGTAAAAATCTCTCTCATTTTGCTGCTTCAAAGCACTGCAAAAATTTGGTTTCAGAGGCCTTCTATACGGTTAACAACATATTAAAGTACTAGCTTCCTGAATTAATGTTACATGCAATAAGAAGAAAATTCTGATTTCATTATTCAGAGTTTAGTCCTTGGTCACTCTCTTTTACTTAAAATTAAGAATATCATTTTGATTAATAATTCTAAATTCTAAATATTTAGCATTCTAATAGTTGTAGAAGAATTATTAAAATGCGAGTTCATTTGTATGTAAGCCATATGTGATAATTTCGATAATAGTTTTTTTTTATTTGATGCAATTTATATAGGATGAGCTTCTCGGTCAACAACTAGCCAATCTACGTCGCAAGGTAGTTTAAGTCTTATTGTTGTAGAATATCACAATAACAAAGTAATCACTATTCATGTTCTTCAAATTGTTCCACTAATTAACCTCTTTTTGCTTTTGCATCAACAGGAACATATATTAGAAGACCAGAACAAGCATCTATGCCACATCGTAACAATATATCCCTGTCAAATTCAATGAGTTTTATAATGTTGTGTTAATGACATATATATTATGTTCTAATATTGAAAACACTTCATGGTTAGATTTCTGAGCACCACGCAGCGGCGGCGGTGATGGAACACAAGTTCATGGTGCCGGATCCATCAATGATGGAGCAGATCACTTACGACTTCTACCCGCCTGAAGAACAAGTGAAGAACCTTCTTCAACTCTCTCCTCAGTTCAACCACACCTTTCGCCTGCAGCCCACTCAGCCTAACCTTCAGGAAGCCAATCTCCAGCGCCACCCGTTGCAGCTGTGGTATGGATATCATCATTAAAACTTTTCTTTTTATTGGTAATCAAAACTTTGCATTGCGGTAAAATTTCAAAGAAAAAAATCCACATAACCCGCTGCTTTTTGGTGAAATCCAAATAAACAACCCCCGAGTTAAAATAAATATGAGAGAAATGGAATATTATCATAATATTCAATTATGTAAACCCACTATAAGTCCAAATGAATAAATAAGTCCCTCTAAACTGCTGAAAATTCGAATGACCTTGTGATGAAGATGATTTTTCCCCTCCTATATTAGAACTCATCTTCTTCCACATTGTTTTCTCTCTTCTTAAACATTGTTTTGACTCACCCAATCGTTGGGGAGTCTATGGTTGTAGCCTTTCCGACTGTTGCAACATCCGTATTTGTCCATCCAACCGATGGGGAGTCCCCTTTCCAACATTCACATTGTTTCAATTATTATGAACGATAAGAGAAATGTTAAGATTTAGACTTTTTAGGTTAAGATAGGAGAAAGGTATAGATGTAATTTTACATCTATGGTTAAATTCAGTTAACCCATAAGTTAGCTTGACTGACATAATGATGTTTTTCTATTTTTGTTAAGTTTCTGAGGGGTTATTTGAATTTTCACCAAAAGGCTGGGAGTTATATACATGTTAGGAAGTTTTTGGTGGGTTGTATAGATTTTTTCCAATTTCCAAACTTTACAAAAAGTAACACCCATCACTATGTTGAGTTTGCTTTATATGAATGATGGAAAAACAACCCAGACTGTCTAGCATCCCTTCAATCATAATTCCCTCGACAAAGATATGAAAACAACCATTAATAAAATTTAGCTATATGTGCATCCATGTCCAATTCAATGGATAAACTTAATTTTTCCATTCTTGAAAATATTTTTTTTTAAAAAATAGAAAAAAGTTATACTAGCTACTTCAGTGCAAATCTGATATAATAGATGCATTAATCCATATATATTTTTAATTCGTATTGATATATTTCCACTTTGGCAGATTGAGGAGTTCTCAAGAAGAAAAGACGAATGAAAAAAGTGGGGTTTTATGCTGTTGTGTACCAAGTCTTATCAGTTTGAGTTGCCTTTAAGGTCAAGATTTTTCCTTGGATGGGAGACAGTTTGGGTGATTTTATATGGTTTGTGTTTGTCAGTTTCTTGGTTTTTACAGAACTTTTAATTATGTTGAACATAAATATGTGTGTGATAACAGTTTTAGAAATAAAAAACAATATTGTGCGTGAAGTACAGTTGTCAATAATGGTTTGCCTCTTCTTTAAGTACGTGTTTGAACTGATTTTAAATCAAGACTTACTTTATCACAAGAATTTGGAAAAGCATCTTTTTTATTTGATTTTAAAGAGTTAGGTCCAATTTTAATTCGAATATCTGAGAATGGAGATTCTTGTAGCATTCTATAATTTTTCTATATTTTCAAGTGTCTTTAATGATTTAATTTTGACAAACTGTAATTTATAATAATTTAATATACCTGATATTTATTAATTAAACCATTTTTATTGCTTTAAAAAAATTAGATCCAAATTTAATTTGAATATCTGAAAATGGAGATTCCTTATAGCATTCGGTTATTTTTCTATATTTTTTAGTTTCTTTAATGATTTAAATTTAGCACACTATAATTTAATAATTTAATTTAAATTTAAAAATGAAAACTAATTTTATATCTATTATTTATTTAATATTAAATTATCTATAATGTTTATAAAGTTTAACACGTTTTTTTTTAAATACCCATAAAACTATCAAACACAGATAAAATATGGATAAGATTAAAAAAAACCGTAAATCATTTATTAAATAAGAGTGCCAACAAAATAAGAGAAGATAAAGATAAATGAAAATGAATAACAAAAAAAGTGGATCTCTTTAACATAATAGATAAGCATTAAACATTAGTAATTAATCAATTGTTTAAAGGTTAAAAAGGAAAATAAAAATATTGGGTCACGTAATTCTTTTAATAAGTAAGTGATAAAAAAAATAAAGATAAATGAAAATGAATAACAATAAAGGTGGATCTCTTTCACTTATTAATAGATAAATATTAGATATTAGTAATTAATAAATTATTTAAAGGATAAAAAGGAAAATAAAAATATTGGATCATAGAATCTTGGCTTTGCAATTTGATGGGGGGGGGGGGGGGGTTGCCCTTGTTCAAGTGACCTCTGGTCATGGTACTGTCGAGACGCTAGTCATTATTAAGCAAAATCCCTAAAAACAAAGCACTGCTCAATGGTATGGCCATTTTGTTGGTGATATGGGCAGTAATGGGTAAGATTGGCTTCAGGGGCAAAGGTCTGGCTATAGCAAAGAGAAATGCTATTTGTTTTCATCAAAACTTTAAAAATGTTTGCTAAGGTTTCCGGAAGTGGTAGGTAACAACCCTTTTTGCATAGTCATTTTGGGCCATAGAAAGAGGGAGGGGAGGTCTCATTGTATTGTCCATGAATAGGCTGTCTAGGAGTGGGATTTTGTGCTCTTAGTGGAGCAAAGCAGGGAGGGGCATTTCTAACTTGTCCTGGATTCTGGCATGCAGGATATTGGACATTGGGATTTTTTATTATTGGGTTCCGTTGTATTTTCAATAAATAAGTAGTAATTAGTCTTTTCTCACACACGATGTGCATGAATATAAAAAATATTGCTAATCATATGAAATGTTTTTAATAATGTTAAAAGATTTCAAAAAAGTTAAATTATATAAGTAGTAATTAACAAAATTACAAAAAACACAAATTCATACTTATAATATTTGAACATGTCAAATTTCAAAATGAACATCACACCTAACAAATTGAGAAGGAAACAAATGTATATTTTGAGTTTCACTTTTAATTTTGATTCTCTATATGTCAATTTGCTTCCTTCTTTGAAATCCTAGAATAAATTAATAACATTTTATATAAAATCAACGACCCAAATAATTAAGGGTAAAATTGAAAATGAAAATGTTACAAAGAAATGACTTAAAAATTTAAACACTTCCGTTTAGTATATAGACAGATATATAGATAGATATGTACGTGTTATTTATTAATTAAACCATCTTTTTTATTTGATTTAAAAACGTTAAATCCAAATTTAACTCGAATATCTGAAAATGGAGATCCCTTGTTTTAAATTTTAAAGTTTCTTTAATGATCTAATTTTAGCACATAATAATTTAATATAGTGATATTATTTTATTAATTTAATGCATATGTGCTTTTTTAATATGGTAGTATACTTTGAAAGTTCAAACATAGTTTTATATAATTTGTGACAAATTAATTTTTAAGTCATGAATCAATGTTGTTTTCATGTCAAGTTACAACTACGACACAAACATAAAAATCAAGATCACTTTTCTGGAACTATGCATTCAATTATTCATCATGAAATTTATCTACTAGTTCCGCTAGCCAGCATTTTGAATTAAAAAATATTCAATTATTCAAACGATTGTTATCGATTGAGCGACGGAACAACGGGGGAGCGTCGGAACGATGGGGGAACGACGGTGGGTGGGAACTCATTTTTCATCTCTACAGAGAGCGATTCTTAAAGAAGGCACAATCAAGGGGGAGATTGGCTCCCTGCTCACCTCTCTGGACGCAGGCTTTCGGGATGTTCGTGCAACCCCGGGTGTGGAAGGTCTCCATCACAGGTGTCCCGTTTCACTGGTTGGCGGCCGACTACATTTGACTGGTGTTTAAGCAGTTTGGTAGTGTGGTAGAAGTTATACACACCGGGCGAGATGCCAATGGATGGACGGTGAAAGAGGTATTGCTGGTAATGGAGACCACCTCATCAAAACTTCCATCCACATTGCTGGTATCTCATGCGGGAAGTTGTTTCCGGGTGATGATCTCTGCCGAACCCCATGCAAGGTCACCGGAGCGGGACATACCGGGGGGGAGGGGGAGAGGACGGACCAAGGTCTGGCCTGTTCGGCGCTCGTCGCAAGGTGACTTCTTCTGTCAAGAACGGAGGGGACCCAGGCTGACTCTGGGGTCCGACGAGCACGTACGGAGGAGGGAGAGACAAGCAAGGCGAGGGCCCCAAGGCAAAGATTGTCTGACACGAAACCTCGGCAAGGACGGGGTCTTCGAAACAAACGGTGGGGTGAGGGTGTCAGAAGGAGCGGACAGTCAGAAAGCATTGGTTGATGGATGTGACACGCAAAGCCTGCGGAAGTGGGGAATGGCGGTGACAGTGGTGCCAGTACAAAACAATTTGACTGATGTAGTAGTCAATCGGGCATCACATGAAACAATTCTGGCAGAAGTTTCAAATTTTCCAGACATGGAGCTTCCTCCTGGTCCGCCACACATTTGGATCCTGCCCCGACAAGCCCATCCACATCAACAAGGTCCCGCTTTGATGCGAACTCCCCATATGCCGATTTTGGAAGTCGACGACTCCAAATGCCAGTTTGGTCCAGGGGCAGTGGGCCCGGGTTGGGCCTGGTCTTGGTGGGGAAAAGACGCTTGCATAGGGTCCGATCTATTTAGGCCTGTTTGAGTTAGAATGCTTGAATCGAGCTCATCAGATAATGGCAGGGTGACTTCTAGTTCTTTTTAGCCTCCTAAAGTCAAGGAAGGGGAGGTCGACTTGCAGGGAGGTCCCCAAGCCCTCTCGGGAGACGGTGAGGCTCAAAAAGAGGTACAACGATCACAAGAACAGATGTGCCAAAGGGCCGAGGAAATTGATTTGAAAGTCCAAGAAGAGGGAGACAAAGCACAGTTTATCAAGTGTCTTAAGTGGGCTTTTAGTGATGGAGGAAGGGGCAACTAGCGGGACGGGGACCCAAGTCCTCTCAAAAGAGCTACGGGAGGGCCGGGTCATTGAGCTCCGTAGGCCCAAGAACAGGTGCAGGCGGCCGTGATGCGCCCAAAAGTCATCCATGTTAAGCTATCTTTCATGGAATATTTGGGGATTGCACGACCCTGCTAAAAAATGGGCTATGGCAGACCTAGTTCGAAGACACAACATAGAAATTAGTGGGGTACAAGAAACTAAGATGGAGGTCATTAATGCGAACGTCATCCGTGCGATCGGCAGAGGGAGCTTTGGTGCATGGGCCTGCAAGCCATCAGTGGGTGCATCTGGGGGATCCTTCTTTGTTGGAATCCATCTAGATGGGCTCTCACATACCAACATGTTGAACTCCACTCTCTTTCAGTATTGCTATTGGACACATCCACAGATAGGCAGTGGACAATTTCAAATGTGTATGTACTGCATGAGACAGGTGAACGCAAGAGTATGTGGGAAGAACTCTCGATGGTGCGGGAAGGATGGAATACCCCGTGGTGTATTCTTAGTGATTTCAACATCACGAGGTTCTCAGATGAGAGAAATACTGATGCAGGGGTGACGTAGGACATGGAACGGTTTTTTGATTGGATTAACCAAGAGGGGCTGCTCGATCTTCCACTTGCCAATCTGGCGTTTACGTGGTCCAACATGCGGGATTCACCGTCCATGGCCAAGCTCGACTGATTCCTGATTTTCACGAACTGGGAAGAAGCTTTTCCGGATTGCGAGGTGACGGGTCTCCCTAGATCCATTTTCGATCATGTCTCGATTCTGATGAGAGCCGTAGCACACCCACTGAGAGTTCAGAACTTCAAGTTTGAATCATGGTAGTCCGAGTCTGCGAAGCTAGAGGATCTAGTGCGATGCAGTTGGCTAGCTTCAGCCAGTGGTTTGTGCGGCGCAAGGAGGATGGCGTTCAAACTCAAACACCTCAAAATAGTACTCAAGTCTTGGAGCAGAAAACAGAGGATGGACAAAGACCAAGCTAAGGTGAGATGGCACAATCGGATTGCGGAGTTAGACAAGATCGAAGAGGAGCGGCCCCTATCTGCCATGGAGAGAGAGGACATATTGAAGGCCAAAACCCATTTTGCGGAGGTCTTAAATCTTGAGGAACGCGAATGGAGGAAAAAATCCCAGGGCGGAACAAAGCAATTAATCAAAATGGGTTTTGTCCTTCAATAAAGACTCTAACACAACATCCAAGGCAACAAAGCAATTAATCAAGCGATAGCTGTCATAATATATATGCATATAGCGGAAGCTAAACAACTAAGTCTGTAATCCAGAAGCATATTACAGACCAGAATACATAATCAACTGTCTTGTCAGAGCCAACATAAACCAAAAGACATCAATACACATATACTGTTATATATGTGTCACTTTTAACCTGCTGGTAACCGTTGGAGCATTCTGGCAGTTTTTCGTTTTTTTTCGGTTTTCGATCGGTACCGCTAATTTTTGGACTGTTAGCTATCGTCCTGAGCTAGAGGACTCCGATTGGAAATCTAACTGCATATTTGGTGTCCTGGTGCCATTTTAGGCCTCTCACGAAAATTTCATCGAATTCCGGTAACGTTTTTGAAATTTCGCAGTTCCGGGGCGTATCCGGGTTTTGACCGAGCGAGAAGTCATTGGGAGAGTTGACTCGGTCAAAGTGGGCCCATGACTTGGTCAACCATTTTTGTTTTTATTTGTGGTTGGGTTGACCCAAGTCAAAACCCACTTAGCTCATCTAATCTAGTCCTTAAGCCTAATTAATCTTGATTAACCCTAATTAAGAGTGGTTTGACTTATTTAAGTGGGTAGCAAAAGTTGCCTAACACTATTCATTGTCTTCTACCAAGTGATTTCTCTCTCTCCCCTCTCTCCTTTTCTCACTTTTGAGCCCCCTAGACCCCTCAAACCCAAAAACCTAAAGCATAGGAAGTGTAGATCGGGTCCCGATCTACACCCCGGTGCTTTCAAATCCGAATTCCGGCGAGTTTTGCCCCTCCATCCGCCCTCTCTTCTCCTCTGTTTTGGGCCATTTCGGAGGTGGGAAGAGGTCTTGGTGTTGGAAGCCTTTTGGGAGAGGTTTCGGTGAGCGGAGAGCAACCGGACTTCGCTTCCTCCCCTTGGTAAGCCTCTTTTCCTCTCTTTTCTTGCATAGATGTATGCTAGGGGGTGGATTTGGGGTTGGGTGGTGGTCGGCGGCGGTGGGTGGCCGTCGGAGGGCTGTGGGAGGTGGTCGGAGTCCTTGGGGTGGTCGGAGGTGGGTGGTAGAGGAGCTCGGGCTGGCAGGCTGGCAGTCCCGGGCAGCAGGCAGCAGCACAGGCAGCAGGCAGGCGCAGCAGGTGGCAGGGCGCGCGGGCGCGTGTGCGCGGGCGTGCGTGCGGGTGGAGCTGGGCGCTGGCGGGCGCAGTCGGGCGCGCAGTCACGCGCGGGTGCGTGCACGTGGGTGCGCGGGTGCGCGCGGAGTGGTCATGCGGGTGCGCGCGGGTGCTGGCGCGAGTGGGGGTGTGCGCGGGAGTGCGCGCCGGTGCGCACGGGCAGGGCGCCTGGGCACTGTGCCTGGGTGCAGGGCAGGGCACCTGGGCACTGTGCCTGGGTGCGGGGCAGGGCGCCTGGGCATGCGCCTGGGCGCGGAGCTGGGGACCAGTGCGTGCGCGTGCTGGGGCGTGCGTGCAGTGCGCGCGGTGGCGCGCTGGGCTGGACGCGCGGTGCGCGCGGGCACGCTCGAGGGTGCGCGTGCGTGCGGCAGTGCGTCGGGGCACGCGGGCAGGCGCGCGACAGTGCGCCGATGGTGCCGGGCGTGTTTGCTGAGCTCGGCAGGGCGCCTTGGCACGCGGGCTGGGGCTCAGCTGTGCGCCTGAGGCGGGTGGCCGTGCGTGCGGTTGCCCGGTGGGTTCGGAAGTGAGTCGGGATGCTCGGATACGCGTGCGTACGGGCCGTATGTACGTTTGTCCGAGTGTTGGGTATTTTAGAGTATTTTTAATGTATTTTGGGGGTATTTGTGGATTTTACTCACCTAGTTGGTTACCCTGTCTTGCAGATCTTGACGGACGGTCGCGCGACGACCCGATCTCCGGTGAGTGGGACGATCCAACCCAGTAGGGAGGTGTTACACGCACTTGGGCGTGTACCGTCCTCCCGTGAGGCACCATAGATAAATATTAACCTGCTTAATATGAATTTCATGCGAGCATGATTTAAATGTAGAATGCATGTTACCCTAGACTTGTATGTTAGGGACTTGCACCCTTAGGATATGTGTATGAGCCATGCACCATGTCCCCTATTCTCATGCTAGGAAGCCTTGGCCTACGCATGTGTCCTACTAGTTTAATTATTAAATTAAATGCTAGTAAATGTTTAATTGCATGCTTTAGATAATATTATAGGGAGGGGCCTTGCGAGGACAGCGGTGAGACCCGGGTTAGGGTACTCCGTGTTCCTTGTTTGGTTGTCGGGATGTCCTGTATCGGGACCTCATGCTGCCCTCCCAAGGTTCTCGTCCCAATAATATTACATCTCTAGTTGATAATTAAGGATTTACCCATGGTATGATTATTAGCATATTAGTGAATATTATAGGGGAGGGGCCTTGCGAGGACAGCGGTGAGACCCGGGTTAGGGTACTCCGTGTTCCTTGTTTGGTTGTCGGGGTGTCCTATATCGGGAACTCACGCTGCCCTCCCGAGCTTCTTTCCCCCAATGATATTCCACCCTTGCTAATTACTGTACATGTTTCCCCGCATCGTGGTTATGCGCCCTGGAGGAATTCTGAGGAATTCATGACATTAGAATTGTAGAGATGCGTAGTCGGCGGATCCGAGTGGATCATATGCGTATGGATAGGCTGTTCTGTCCCCTTCGTTGGATCCGGTAGAGGCTACCCCAGCGTTAGAAAGGCCGTCCCTTCCAAGGGTTCCCATCAGTAGGCGCCTCCTGATTTGGTTTCGGACTGTGCTGAAGTTGTGGGTGAGGGCTCCCATCAGTAGGCACCTCCTGATTTGGTTTCGGACTGTGCTGAATGTGGGAGTAGACCAAGCGGCCTACGGAGTGGAGGAGAGACTATCGGTGGACCAAGGGTGACCAACAGCCTAGTCAGTCCCAAAATCCTATGTCACCCGTGGTAGGGTGAGGGTGAGGGTGTAGTGGGTTGGCGATGAACGACCCACTGGAGTTGTGATTGGATGATTATCAGTCCCAAAATCCTATGTCACCCATTGAAGGGTGAGGGTGAGGGTGTAGTGGGTTGGCGATTGAGCGACCCACTGGTTTGAGTATTTGTTACCATTTTGTGGTTGTTAATAAGAGATTGTGGATTATTAAGATCTGAATTGTGGTCAATATTGTCTGTGATGCATGGGTTGTGCCGTTCACTGAGCGTGTGGCTCACCCCTCGCATATGTTTTTCCCCAGTTGCCACTGAGCCTGAGCTGGAGCCGGAGCAGCAGTTGGAGCCTTCCGAGGGATTCCTTCAGTAGCGGAGCAGCGCTACGTTCCGCGAGTGCCAGAGGCTATCAGCATCCCTTCTTGACTGTATGTATTTTATTTCCGTGCTTGGCACGCGTCTGTATATATATTCAGTTGTTATTTGTATATATTGGCTCTCACAGGACAGATGATTGTGTATCGAGTCTGTAGTATGTTTTATTTACAGATTCAGTCTTTTGCTTCCGCATTTGGTGTATATATCATGTCAGCTTCTTTGTTGTCTGTGTGTCATTCTGGTTGTTTGTGTATGATATATTATTGACCTCCTGTGTAGATTCTGATATTATATATGCACTTGCCGCGTCACGGGGACGGCCGCCCTGGGGCGTGACATATACTGTGCACAAGCACGAGTATCAAATACATACAAGAGAAGGGGGATGATGATGTCCTCTCACTCGCAAGATCCAAAACATGGACGCTGCACCGTTGCTGATACTGCGCCAAAGGAAGCTCCTCCTTAGGATCTGACTCGACGCCAACTGGAGGAAACAACATGTGAAGGGTGAGCCACACGCTTAGTGAATGGTACAATCCATGCAACACAACTCATATTAACATTCCAAGCAATTGAAGTCCCAACAAGATGGGAGTAACTACTCAACTGGTGGGTCACGTACCAACACGAGCCAACCACACGCTCACCCTCACCCTCACCCTCCAAGGGTGACATAGGACTATCGGGAGAATTTCATCTGTTCTACACCATCCGTCATCTGGTATTCCACTCCCGTGTAGCCTCTACCTGGTAGTCTCCCACGATCACATCTGCCAGATGGGTATGTACATCTAGGCGCGTGGCATAACGCCAGTGGGCGTGGGGGCGCGTGCGCACGTGCGTGCACGTGCATACGCGTGCGGGGCCACGCGTGTGGTTGCCCGAGGGCTAGGGTAGGTGCTGGGGCACTCGGGCATGCGTGCGTACGTGCGTGCTCACATGTGTGCAAGCCCGTATGCGTGCATGTCTAAGTCTTTGGTATTTCTAGTTAAATTTTAAGTGTTTTAATGTGATTTTACTCACCAAATTGGATTACCTTGTATTGCAGATCTTGGCGATCGGTCACGCATCGACCCGGGTTGCGGTGAGTGGTTCGATCCAACACTTCGGGATGCGCTCGATGCACGTAGTCGTGCATCGCGCATCCATGGAGCTTCTTTGCACCCTAAATATGCTAGATATTTTCATGCTAGGTTTGTATAGCTCGTATATTGTGTAGAACCCCCTTTTCTATCATATACTTGCCTATGTATCATATTCATGTGTGAATTATTATGTTTGCATGCGCCCTCCAGGTATGAGCATGTGTGATGTGTGTTTATATGAATGTATAGAATATGCATGCCTTAGGTAGTCCCTATTTATAGTACTACCTCCCTATGTTAGTAATATCTAGCATGATTTAACCTGGGTTAATAACCGGGTGCATACTTAATATTCCATGGTCTTAAGACTGGAGGACATGGTATGGTTGTTGCACCCATCGTGTTGGGGCAAAGCTATGACCAACTTTCGAAGAGGATGGGACTTTCCCTCTGTTATGCCTGTGTCATTTGGAGCCTTATTTTTTTATCAGGGTCGCTAAAATTTTGGGTTTTAGCCACATACAGGAGTTGGAGTGCTTTGATTGAAAATTTGGCTACATAATTTTTCTCCTAGAAGTTATGCATTTCCGATTTGGTATTTGGATTTAATTTTGTTAAAATCTAAGATGAAGAGGTTTAAATATGATTTTATCATGAGATGCTTAGTTTTGAGTTAGCTTTCATACAAAAGTAGAATTAGATCAACTGGATTCATGTAGTAAAAGTTATGGGTATTTTTCCAAGTATACCCCGGGGATGAGAAAATTCTGGCAGCAGCCCTGTTCAATGTTTAGCTCTCATTGCGGAATAGCTGGAGGAGTTATTTGATCTTGGCATAAACATGAAAGTTGTAGATAATCTTCTTGGCTTTCCAAAGGATCTTGAATTGTGCAATTCGGAGCTATATCATGGAAGTTATGGCTGTTCTAGTGAAGCCCGTCCAGAATTTCTGGTCAGGGACGATTTGGTCTTGTCCCCCCCCACCAACTCACTTTATTTCCATTTAAAGCCCCCTTTGTGTGGAAACCTCTCACTCTCTCTCACTCTCGTCTCCCTCTCCCTCTTTATTTTTTTGGTTGTGTGTGTTGTTAATGGAGGAAAGGATGAAGAAGAAGCTCAAGAAAGGGTGAGAATGGGTGAGTATGTGTTGTTGTTGTTGTTGTTGTTGTTGTTTCTCTTCTCTCAATCACCTTCTCATGCCCTTGCACCCCTGTTTTCTGCCATGAAGGGCTTGAGGAGATGCTGATGAGGTGGTGGTAGTGGTGGTGGTGGTTGAGGTGGTCGTGGGTGTGTCGAGAACCCCGCATCTCCCCATTTCCCTCCCCCTGTTTTGGTAAGGCAGCACTCTGAATTTTAAAGATCTCAGTGAATCTAGTATTTAGAGGCACATTTTTAGGATTATGTCTTCATATGATATGATCATTTACGTGTCTAGTTGTTATATATGAAATTTGGGGTCATTATGATATCTGTGGTGTAAGTTAGAACCTGTTTTGCATGGCCTGTCCAGATTCGCGTAGGAATCGACCTGCTTCTGGAAATAATTTATTTCGGGCTTGTAGAGGCAAAATTAGGTTCTAATGTCTTCATGGATTATGATCCCAGCATATCAGAGAATGTGCATGATTTATTTCATAATTTTTGGAAGTGTATTGGGTGCTGTGGAGATCAAATTAGTAGGGCTGGTTGCAGCAGGTTTGGCAGTTTTGCTCGGTTGTGTGTCAAGGAGTTGTTTGCATGTGTCTTGTGTGATAATATGGTAGTATCAGGAGTTAGGGTCTTCATGAAGTAGGCTTATATGTGTGATAGGAGGTTCCATATTTAATTGTGGATCATTGGTTGTGTTTTGCAGATCTTGTAGACCGGACGCGCGGCGATCCGGGTTGCGGTGAGTGGTTTGATCCAATCCCCCCCCCCCCTCGAGATGCGCTCGACGCGCGTAGTCGTGCGTCGCGCATCGATGGGGCATCCTAGCTATACTACTTGTGTAGATAAGTAGTATGGCCATGCTTAAACTATAATATGTTAGATATCTTGCATGCTAGGCTTATATTGCATGTATTGTATCCATGTATGAATGATTGCGTAGGCTTATATTACATGCCCTCTAGTATGGGCATGTATTTCTGTAATGTGTATGGATGTATAGAATATGGCATGCCTTAGGTAGTATTGTAATACTACTCCCACCATATTAATTGGAATATCCAGCATGATTAAGTCTGGGTTAATAACGGGCACCTGCCTAATATTCCCTTGTGATAAGACTCGAGGGCGTGGTGTAGTTGTTGCGCCCATGCTAATGGGGCAAAGCTATGACCAACTTCATGAGATGATGATCTCTCTCGCCCTCTCCCTCTGCACGAACTGAGTAAGTAGAGGCGATTTCCTACTCGACTCGGGTTCGTTTGGAATATTGGCATTCACCTGTTAGTGCGCGAGATCGCGCTTGACCCTTCCCTTTTAAGTTGGCGATATCCAACGCATGCTTAAGTTAGGCCTTGTGTGCTTATGTGATTAATGGCCAAGTATGCATGTTGTATGATTTATTATGATGTAAATCCATGTTAGGGAGTATCCTTATAATTATTTGATAGGTTATCGTGCATGTAGTTCATGTACATAACTAAGATATAATTCTCCTGGATATATATGCGCATGTTAAAACTGATTAGGCCTATCTGAAATAGGCGTGGGTATGACCCGTTGTCGGGTTGTACCTTATTAGTTAGAGCGCTAGCGATGTAATCGCCCCCGTGCATCCGAGCGATGCACTCGTTTGGAATTCAGGAGAATTCAGTATCTTATCGGTTTTGTTAAGCCGGTAGTTGTGGCATTAAGCTAGGCCTACCCGTGCTAGGCGTGTATATGAACCGCCTATTGGGTTATGTGCCTTGGGATTATTTCTGTGTGAGAGCAGAGGCAACCCCCTTGTGACTGAGTGACGCAACCGTGTGGGAGTACAATAGTGTTCGATATCATCGATATGTGATTATCGAGAGTAGTTGTTTTTCCATTTGGGTTCGCTTTGCGAACATGGAGTGTTTCCTCCCAATGTCGTCCGTGTTGAAGCGGCCCGGGTTGTAGCTGTCCTGACAGAGGGCTCCCATCCGTAGGTACCACCGATGCGTTCGGAAGCGTACTGATCGTGGGAGTGTACCAGGTAGAGGCTACCCGGGAGAGGGCTAACAAATGATATTGCGAGCGTGAAATCGTTCTCCCCTTCGTTGGATCTGATGTAGGAACTCCCCGGCGTTGGAAAAACTGTCCTGACAGAGGGCTCCCATCCGTAAGTACCACCGATGCGTTCGGAAGCGTACTGATCGTGGGAGTATACCAGATAGAGGCTACGCGGGGAAAGGGCTACCGGTGGACCAAGGGTGTAGAGGAGTCTAATCTCTCCAAAAGTTTTATGTCACCTCTAAAGGGTGAGGGTGAGGATGAGATGAAGACACGTCGCCGCGTGACCCATTCGTTGTTCATCCGTTCCCATAGTTGTTGGGTCCAGTTGCGTATCGATGTTCAAAGACATCGTTGGGCAGTTATCTCGATGTAGATGATCCAGTAGTGTTGTGTAGACCAGTAATTCTGGGTCTCTTCGACCAACGGTATGGTCTCTCCCCAAGAGTCCCAAGAGTCTCCCTCCGGGAGTGAGGGTGAGGGTGAGGTTGGTGAACCAGTAGTGTTGTGTGGACCAGTAATTCCGCGTCTCTTCGACCAACGGTATGGTCTCTCCCCAAAAGTCCCAAGAGTCTTCCTCCGGGAGTGAGGGTGAGGTTGGTCGTGCCGCCGCATGACCTTGTTATCCATTGGGTTTCCACCCATGTTTTCCTTGAAAGAAAATTGCTTTAGTGTTGAACTGTTGCATTGGTAATTGGTTTCCAGCCACTCACTGAGCTTGTAGCTCACCCCTCGCATATTGTTTCTTTTTAGGGGCAGTGTTGGGCATGGAGTTGGAGCTTCCCTGTGGCGTGGTCTTATGGGCATGGAGCGTTCTTCCGGCGGGTGGCGAGTTCGAGGCTGTCAGCAGTCCTAGAGTCATTTTATGTATTATAAATCGTGCATATGGCACAGGTTATATTTTATTTGGACTAGACTTAGCTCTCACAGGACAGTGATTGTATATTTGAGTCTGTAATAATATTTTTGGTTTACAGACATTGTTGATATCTTATGCTTCCGCTTTTCAGTCAGTTATCATTATCTTTGCTTTGCCACCTTGTGTGTTGTTGTTGGAGTCTTTGTTGACCTCAGGTATTGATAGCTGATACTTCATTATTGCCACGTCTCGGGGACGACCGCTTTGGGGAGTGATACCCTCTCTCTCGCCCTCCCTCTTTGTGTAAACTGAGTGAGTAGATGTGGTTCCTATTTGACTCAGGTCCACTTGGGATTATCGGCATGCACCGGTTGGTGCGCGAGATCGCGCTTAACCCTTCCCTTTTAAGTTAGTGATATCCAACGCACAGTTAAGTTATACCTTGTGTGCTTATATGATTAATGTGCCTCATATGCATGTGTAGTTAGGCCATGCTTTGTATGTGTGTTGCATGATTTGTTGTTTAAGATGTATATTCATGTTAGGGAGTACCCTATAATTAATCATATGTTATCGCGCATGTTAAATCTATTTAGGCCAATCTGAAATAGGTGTGGGTGGACTCGTTGTGTCATGTTATCCAGTAACACCATGTGTTATGGCTAACAATTGTTCCTCCCCGTGTGTCCCAAGAGCCTCCCTCCAGGAGTGAGGGTGAGGGCGAGGTATGGTCGCGCCGTCGCGTGACCTTGTTATCCATTGGGTTTCTACCCATGTTTTTTCTTGAAAGGAAGTTGCCTTAGTAATGAATTGTTGTTATGGTGTTTGGTTTTCAGCCACTCACTGAGCTTGTAGCTCACCCCTCGCGTACTGTTCCTTTTACAGGGGCGTTGTTGGGCGTGGAGCTGGAGCTTCCCTATGGCATGGTCTTGGGTGCGTGGAGCGTTTTGTCCGGCGATTGGCGAGTGCAAGGCTGCCAGCAGTCCTAGAGTCTTATGTATTTATAAATCGTGCGTGTTGCACATGATGTATTTTATTTGGATTAGACTTGGCTCTCACAGGACATTGATTGTGTATTCGAGTCTGTAATGATATTTTGGTTTACAGACTTATTGATATTTTTATGCTTCCGCTTTTCAGTTGAGTTATCAGTTATCATTGCTTTGCCAGCTTGTGTATTATTTATTGGAGTCATTGTTGACCTCTTGTACTTGATAGCTAATACTTTTTATATTGCCACGTCTCGGGGACGGCCGTCCTGGGGCGTGACAGGTCTGGTCCGTCTCACAACTAATCAGATCACCGCCCGGAGGGTCGTTTCTGAACTGCCCATCAACCTCTCAGAATAACAGAGTTTGTTCGCCATCAGCTTTCTCAAAAATCAGAAAATGTTGGTGTTGCTGTTGATCGCCGCAGACAGGGAAATTGTTAGGTTCTCCTCTCTAAACTACAGTCAGCCACACTTAGAGGTGAATAAATCAGTAACTCTTTGGCGTTTCAATGCTGGGCATTTGTTCCCCTATAACTACTACGCTCAATGTCCAGTTGGTCTCTTATCTTTAATAAAGTTGTATGGAACTCTATAAAAGATGGCTTTTGTGGAATTTGTGGAAAGAGAGGAACCAGATGGTGTTTTATTTTATTCCTGGAGGAAATTGAACAGATAGTGGGGGTGGGTCATTGGAGTCGGCATCTCCTATCCCTGCATAGGCTAAAGTGATATATTTAGGATTACAACGAGCAAGGGCTGCTCATCTTAAACATCTTGTGGTTTGCGGAAACTGTACTACAGCCCACAGCACAACGGTTTAAGGTTTACTTATGTAAAGGGTAAGTCTTGAGTTCGAGTCTTGATGGTGACTTACCCACCTGTTTATTGGCAAAAAGTTCGAGAGGTTTCTCTAACTGTTATGAAATGTCTTGCATTTTAACAGAAAGAGTTTGTTCACGAAAGCCGAGGGTTGGGCTGCCCAACCCTGCTAGAGGGACAATCAATTGAGGGGTTTCTCTAACCAACTGCAGCAAGCTTGGGTTCGAAGGCTATTATTAAGCCCGATTATAGAATCCATTTCACTTTGCATACATTACGTGCGGAACGTTTCTGACTCATCCGCACAAGATAGTGTTCATCATTTTGCATAATTAACGATATGTCATTAGATGGGCCCTTGCCGGAAATAAAAAAAAAAAAATCAACCATCTTCAGCTCACCTATCTCCATTAACTGACATTTATTGCACTTCCCTTTGTGATCTCTCCAACTCATTTGAAATATCCTTTAACCATTGTACTTCTCTTTGGGCCCACTTATGTATTTTAGCAGACAACTATCATTTATGTCAAAAAAAAAAAAAAAAAAAAAAACTTTCACATTTCCGTACAAAGTTTTATTGAAGTACAATTGAAAATATCCCATTCAACAAATTTGTTTATTAATGTAGCGGAGAAAAAAATCATTTCCATCAGATCTTGTCACGTGAATGAAAAAATATATTTTTGTAAATTTTTTTATTCACTTTCATAAACATTAAATGTTTTTTGAAGAATGGTGACTCCAGGGTTTGATCCAAACCCCTGACTTTCTTTATGAAGAAGAGATGCTAGCAAATTTAACTAAAACATATTCATACAGTTCACAACATTCAACGAGGATGATTAAAAAAAAACAAAAAAAAACTAACACTAGAAAAACCACCGTGAAAAGGTAAAAACTATTACAAAAGGAATTAACGGAGACGGCCAAATTCCAAACCCTAAACTGAAAAGTAAAAAAAGATATGAAAATATTCTGGTGCAAGATGTTTTAAAATCATTTTTTAAAAATCTTTGGTCTTTACTAACTTCATGGGCAGTGTTTACCGTGCAAGTCTCACAATTGGAAACCCTGTTTTTATCCATTGATTGAAGAAATTTATTTAGTACATTTGGAGTTTGATTGCTCCATTAATTCTAATAGTTTACTATATTCTTTATAAAGAACATTAATCCTAATTAACGTAATTTGCATCTCACTGAGGATAGAAATATTTGCACACACTACTAGTACTAAAGAGAAATGAACCAGTGGGGATTAAAAGCAAACTGTGGACCAAAGCCAAATCAAACGTATGTTTTCATGGATTCAATGAACTCATTTAAATTGTTGTACGACGACCCCCCTTCCGCGATGCTCACCTCCGCCATCTCCTTCAACTCCAGAGCCCTCCCCACCACCTCCCTGTCGCCAAGCAGCGCTTCCACCTTCGTCTTGATCTCCTCCTTCGTTATAAACCCTCCCGCGTCTCGGCACAACCTAAGCCCGACCTTCCACGAGTCGCAAATGTAACTCTCGTTGAGAAACTGATCGGCGAAATAAGGCCAACAAAGGAAAGGCACCCCGTTAGTGACACCTTCCATGGTCGAATTCCACCCACAATGTGATACGAAGCATGCGACAGACGGGTGCGCCAACACCCTCTGCTGTGGCGACCAACCCACCATTCTCCCCCTCCCTGCCATCCTCTCTTCAAAGCATCCTAGAAAGGTCGTGTGATCCGCCTTGGTGAGGTCGGGCCTCACCACCCATAAGAACTGCCGGCCCATTATTTCAAGTCCCAGCGCGAGCTCCTGAATAGATTGTTCATTATCATCGAAAGTGCAGTCAATTGTTGGTGCATTTTTTGCGGTCACAAAGTTATTATGCGGTATATATTTGATGGGATTTTTATTCGGTACGGTAAAAATATAAAGATAATAATTAAATTAATATGATGTAATATGTTAAGAACATGCAAAAACTTATGTATTGGGAGCAGTGTTTAGGATTACTGTATGCGGTTTAGGTGCAGTTGGGGTACTGCATAGAGTATATGCGACATGTAGGAGTATACACATGCAGCTTTACTTTTTTATTAATAAAAACATATTAAGATTAATGCAGTTATATCAACGTATTAATGATGAAAATTTCTTTGATAATGACATGGAGAGAAAATATTAATGAAAACAGTGCTGCTACTTGGACCCCAAAAATTAAGTCTCATTTGTGAGCTCCAATAGGTGACACTCTCCTATTGGTTCCCTATTTAACTTTTTCTAACCACCAAAAATGACAATAACAAGACTACCTTTCTTATAATTTTAAAAATTGGTTCCAACTAACTATCGCAACTGAATTCTACAAAGGGTGGCACCATTAAGACCTAACATGTTTTCAAAAAAATTGAATTTTAGGGTTCAAATTTTGGGCGAAACGAATGATAAAAAGGACAGATTTGTTTCCACAATCGATACTTCACCATCGTTTTTTTTTTTTTGTGAAATAAACAGGTCGATTGTATCTGAAACACCATCACTGCGTGGTGAAAAAAAAAGAACATTAACCATAAAAATAAAAATAACAACCTTAAAAAAATTGGCTAAAATTCAAATTTAGATACAAGTGTATCTGAAATTTGAATTAACAAATACATTAAGAAAATGGACTGGAATTCAAATTCAGATACAGGTGTATCTGGAATTTAAATTAACAAATACACATTCCATACAAGTGAATGTGCACTGTATTTGAAAAATCTTGAATTTGAATGAGTCGAATAATGTTGATACAAAGCTAAAAAATATAATGAATGGCACATTATGCATAATTATACACAAAACACACAATCATAAATGATTGTATATATCATACTTGGTACACAACAATGCATGTAAATTAAGATACACGTCATGTATCTAAATTTAAAATGAAATTAAAATTCAATACATGTCAAACAAAGCTAAAAAATAGAATCAAAATAAAAAAAATCCAAAGAGTCAAAATTGAATCAGAAGAACCGAAACCTAATACATCTTATTTTGACAAAAAAAAAAAAAAAACTGTCAAACAAAGCTTTTCATTAGAACTCTAAAAACAAAATCCAATTTTTTTACCTACCAAGATCACAAAATCTGTCTTTCCAAACTCACCATCAATTGATCTTCATCCACAAAACTTTCAAAACACATAATACAAGAAAAAATTGATCGTCAATTGATTTTTCCAAACTCACCGTCAATTGATCTTCAATTGGAAGGGATCACACAAGAAAAAATTTAAAGAAAAAATAGGACTGATGTAATTATTCTAAATTGTAACCACATCCTCAAAATATATGGAGCAATAATACCAAAAATACAATACAAGGGTATAATGAGTATTGTACATGTATCAATTCTTGAAGCTTTTGATGTGGCATAAAATTTAGAGCTTAAAAATCATTATTGTAATGATAAAGCATGGTCACACTTATGTTTGCAACAAATTGACTTTGGTGATTTTATAACCCAGTGAAACCAATCAACCCATACATATCAAACTAATAATTTTCATCTGTACATTAACAATCGATGATAAGTTATTTCCAACTCAGCTAAGACAAACCAGACAGAGAGAGCAATTAAAGAGGGTATAGAGAAAAGAGAGAGAGCAGAGAGACAGAGTAGAAGATATGATGGAGATGAAGACGTTGAAGAAAACAAAGAAGACGCAGAGAAAGCTGTCGTGAGGGACAATTGAAGCAAAGGAGTCGAAGAAGATGAACCAACTTTTAGGGCAGACTAACTAAAATGAAGAACAAGATCTGTAGAAGATGAACCCTTTTTTAAGGCTGACCGAATGAAACGACGAAGATGTGATGAAGATGAACCCTTTATTAGGGCTGACTGGATGAAACAAGATCTGATGAAGATGAACCCCTTTTTAAGGCTGACTAAATGAAATGACGAAGATGAAACCCTTCTTTCTCCCTTAAACAGCTGTATTTTTTTTTTATCCAATCTTTGTGCGCCGACTTTCAGGATCGGGCAGCATATGCCGGCGCCAACCCACATCTCCCCGCCTTTAGCCCAAGGCAGTTCGGTTGGGTAACCGAACCGTCTTTCCAAACAGTGATTGGGATTGAAGGAGACAATGACAATTAACGTTATGATACCATTCTTTTCTATTTCATAAAAGAATACGATATATCATTCGATTTAAATGAATATCAAGTAAATGATACCAAAAATATAGGTTGCTGATTGAATAGAAATATGAACATATATCTACAATTGATGGTTGTAGAATGTATCCAATCATTCATTTTTCCAAGTGTCTTATGAAAAGTTTGGAGTAAAGGGATTATGACTCTTAGGCATCCAAAAGCTTTTTCGTAAATGCTGCAAAATACCGTGTTTCTAGGCAAGTTTTCATAGTAGTACGTGTTAGTTAGAATCTCATCAGTACGTGTTTAGATGGACAACTTGTATCCATTAAAGGGTTAAAAATCTTTCAGTAATTGAAAATTCTTTATTAAAAATCTTATTAATGTACTTTGATAGATACGTGTCATCCATCCAACACATTCTAAATAAATTCCATCAATACATACTGATATAAAATTACTTCATGTTTCTCTATGTTCAATATGGGAAAAATACAAAGATAATTAATTAGTTCTTTTATGTAATAAGATAACAATATGCTAAAATTAATGTGTTGGGTGTTAAGAAAACAAAGACGATTAGAGTTGTTTCTTTATGTAAAAATGAATATAGTAACTTTCAGCCCCAAATGCAAATGACACTTATTTTATATTTTTAAAAATAACATATTTTATATAACGAATATGAATTTTTATAAAAAATAAAATTTATATTTAAATTAATTATATTAATTTATTTATAGGATGTATAAAAAGGTAAACTAAGTTATATATAGGCCTATCAACGGTTCAGGTCCGGTTCGGGTTAGGGTGGACCTGAACCTGACCCGCGACAGGACCCGGCGGGTCCTTGAAAATGTGGACCCGAACCTGGACATGTTGGACACAGTTCGGACCCGACCCAAGGATGGTTAATAAAATAAAAATGAGAAAGTTCATGAATTTATTTGCCTTATCATTCTATTAGGAAAATTTTGTATAAAGCATTAATTATTATTAATCTTTTCTAAACTGGTGTCTTGACACTATGTTTGAACATATTTTTGTACAATTCAAAAGAAGCGAATGAATTACTAAACATTTAAAACAATAAACACTAACATATAACATTCAAAGTAAACAAAAATCCAAACAATATAACATGAACTAAAAGGGAGAGCTGATGGTTATTTGTATCACAATGTAAACATTCAAAACAATAAACATATAATATATAGCATTCAAAACAATAAACACTACATATTAACCTAAACAACATTTTTTTTTCTTGATATCGTAGGGACCCCCCATGGCTGATCTTATGATCAAGCTGGGAAGGCTACCTCCGCCTATGAATACAAAAAAAAAAAAAAAAACAAAACAACACTCAAAATAACAAACAGTAACATATTAACCTAAACAAAATACATAAATCATGCAACAAACCAATTAATTATACAAATTCAAAAGCTAATAAGCTAATAAAGCATGTTAACAGGTGAGGTTGGTTGGTTATGGGCTTGGTTATGGAATTATGACTACAAAAATGAGTTAAAACTTATACTTCTGATTTGATAAATAAGAAACAAAATTATAGGTCAACTAATACTAATAATCTTGTAATATATGAGCATATATTAATAAAACAGTCGGGTCTCGGGTCCAACAGGTTGGGGCGGGATAGATCCGGATCTGACTCGTTTGTATGTTCGGGTCTACTGAGTCAGATCCAGATCGGGTCAGGTATATTACACGTGTAATCGGGTCCGGATCGGGTCGGGTCCTGATCTGGACCTAACCCGTTGACAGGCCTAGTTATATATACCTCGTTATAGGGACGGTAGATAATGCTCTTCTTTGAGAGGCAGAGTACTTTACAAAATGGTTTGGATAAAATATGATTTGTCGCAAAAACAAAACCTTTTAAATTTGTCCAAAATTGGCGGTACCTCGAATTGTCGCTGGTCGAAGACGGTCAAGCTCCCGAAGGCAACGTAGACGACCGACTTGAGTGGCTGCCGGTCGAGCCACTCCTCGCACGACGAGTCCTCAGGCCAGTATAGCCCGATGGGCCTATCAAGCTTGAGCCCAGGCAACAGCGGTCCAATCGGACAGATCCTCGGCGCGTGGTTAAACAATGGGTGCTCGGCGTAGGCGAACGAGTTGCAGAGGACCCACTCGACGGTCTCAATGGACTTGTTCCCCCTCATCATGGAGTCGAAAACGATCCGTCCCGTGATCGGTCCACCGAGGTGGTTCCACCAAAAGTGGGCGGTATTCATCGGTAACATCTCCGGGCCTAGCCGGATCATCCTGTGCTCCGTTGGAACACCTATTCCAGTGGAAGAATAACTGACCAGAACTCATGGGGTCAAACACGGACTGAGCTTTCCAACCTTACCATTGGCGTCGATGGTGCCGTCATCGATCATGTTCGGTGAGCTAAGAATTGTCATGAGCATGGCGGCTGAGCCGGGCCAGAACGCGGCGGCCCTCAGGCACATTTTCCTGGCTATGTCAAGCGCCCACGCCATGCTATGGTCGGCAATGATGCACGTGACCGGGCCCCGCTTGGACTTGGTGGAGGAGGCGCGTATCAGCTCCTCTAGGTGCCCAGGCATGTGCTCAGATATGGTGAGCGTGAGCCTCCCGATATCGTTGCGGTCCACGCCCGGCTCGAGTCCATCCGGGACCGACACGAGCCGCAGCGGCGCGGTTTTGGCCCGCGGGCCTGGCAGGGAGTCCAGGATGCGCGCATGGTTGAAGTGGGTGTTGACGAAGGTGACGGAGAAGCCGTGGTCGACAAGGCGGTGGGAGAGCTCCATGAGGGGTATGATGTGGCCCTGCAACGGGAAGGGGAGGACCAGCGCGTGCGGCTGCGGCGGAGATGGCGAGCCCATGCTCTGTATTAGTGAGTGACAAATATTAGAGGGCCTTTTGTTTATGTAGGGAAGGTGCATAATTTTCTCATTTGGTTTTATTTTATATTTGAGTTTTTTAGTTTCCACCCCCTCTAACACAACTGAATTATTGAAACCCCTAGAAAAATGATTTTATTATTAAACCCTTACAGATATTACATCTTATTAAAAAAAACCCAAATATTTAGTATTCTTTAGTCCCCCCCCCTTCTAAGTAGATAAATTATTTAATAACCCCTCCAAATACACATTATTATTTTAGGACCCCTCAAACACACATTATTATTTAATTTCTACTCCTTCTAAATTGACATTATTTAATACCCCTTCCATACCATTTCTTAACATTCTTATAAATTTCTTACCATTTTGTATGATGTAACATCATTTTATAACAATCACATCATTTCACACCATTTCGTACTAGTTAATCGTAATATTTTAAACCATTTTATACCAATCATGTCATTTAATTCCTATTTGGACCATTTCATACTATTGTGTACCAATCATATGAATTTTTTTAATAGGAGAAGAGATGTCTGGGTTTTTTGCGAAGGCAATCCAAAAATTTAAGGGGCCTTATAATAAAAATAATATTTTTTTAGGGTTGTCTCGATAATCTATCTATTTAAGAGGGGCAGAAACCAAATAACCTTGAATGATTGGGTTTTTTTTAATAAGATGTAATAAATTTGTAAGGAGTTAATAATAAAATCATTTTTTATAGGGGTTTTCAATGATTCACTTGTTTCACCAGGGGTAGAAACTCAATAGCCCTTTATATTTTTAATGATTTGATTAGGGTGGCTGTAACATGTGCAGCAACAACTAAATGTTGAAGTGCTTTTTATTTGATTTTAATAAGACACACGTCTTTTCATTAATTAGGTTTGCTAAATCACACGCAACAACAACGTCCACCACAATGTTCATGTGATTCTTAGTCTATACTATTTGTAGGGGCCAACCAGAATATTCATGTGATTCTTAGTCTATGGTATTTGTAGGGGCTAAAAATCAAGCCCACAAACTATGCTCCACGTACCGACAGCCCATGACCCAATTAGCGATGGCCCATGAATCAGAAGGCCCACAATACGTGGATCCAATCCAACAGACCCTCCATACTCAACGATCAAGCCCATGTCCTTCGAAGCAGGAGACGTCCGTAAGCATCCCAATGATTCCAAAACCAACTTCCGTGGCTTGTGCAAGACGTTCATTGGACATTACATCTGCCACTGCAAGCCGAAAAAAGACATTGCAAACCTATTCGTGATGAAGCAGGCCAATGGCGAACGACTGAAGGACTATCTCACTCGCTTCAGCCTTGAGATGACCCAAGTGGACGACTGCGATCCAAAGACCGCATCTATGGCCTTTCGTTCAAGGCTTTTGGCATCGGAGAATTTTTATGAATCCCTCGTCCGGAAGTTGCCCATCAACATGACTAACAGCTACATTTGGTTAGAGGAAGACCCTTCCCTCGCTAGCCAGAAAAGCACTACGGCTGTGACTATCGGACCCGCACTGGAAGGAGGGGCCAATCTCAAAGAAGCAGCCTAGCGGTACCAAGAAGAGGGGTTACGCAGGGCGGAGTACGAGGCGGATTCCAAAAGGGGGGAATGTGGAAGTTACCCCCGTCACCGTCCTTATCAGGCAACTCTGGAGGGAAAACATGGACAAAAGGTTCTTCCGGGTGCCGGCTCCAATCCGGTCACCCGTAGAGAATCGTGACCAGAATCGAAGGTGCGAGTTTCACAATGAGGTGGGACACATCATTGAAGAATGTCGCAGCCTTCACTCGTAAGTCGAAGCACTCATATGCAATGGAAGGCTCGCACATTACATCACACATCACGGCGGGCATCGATAGTCATGCTTCTATTGCAAAAGCTGCCAGTCCTTGGACCTAAGATGTGTCCGCTATAAACAGCTGTCTCGACCTACCAGGGATCAACCCCGATTTGAACAAGCCAACCAAGTCGAACAAGAGGTTGAATCCAAGATCCAACAGGGATCATCCGGAGGCAATCCACGCCATCTAGTTTGACCTGAACAATCTCGAAGAGGTGCTGCTACATTATGACATGATGGTTGTTACTCTTCTTATCTGCAATTGCCAAGTTCAAAGGATAATGATCGACGGAGGAAGTAGTGCGGACATCCTCTTCCTCAGCACGTTCAATCGCATGGGTTTGGACTTGGAGAGCATCTGACTGTCGGTATTGGAATTTGGGGGTCTCTGAAGCTTGGTTCTGATCCGTCCTATGACTGATCAGATCACCACCTGGAGAATCATCAATGAGCTGCTCAACAGCTTCTCAGAAAGACAAGGTTGTTTGTGATCACCACCTACTTTATCAAAAAATAGAAAAAGTTGATGTTTCGGTTGATTGCCTGGCCTGGGGAAATTGGGTGAGTTCTCTTCCCTAAGCTACGGCTGGCCGCACACAGAGGTGAAGATGAGGAACAATTCTACTAGACAAGAATTTGAAAAAGGGATTGCTAAAAGATGGGGGTGAGGGGTGCCAGTTACTCTAACCTAGCCGCCTGGGTCCAACGGCTGATTTGGACTAGCCGCCTAGTATCTGGGTTTTAGATTTTCTAAATTTGGACAGCACGTCGGTATAGAATTGGTTTGGCTTGGCTAGGGTTTAAAAGTGGTATAACCAAGGTTTTTAGAGAGGGTTTATGGAGAGTGGATTTTGGTGGGAAATGGGTTTCCTCCTCTATCAATTAAAGCGCTCTCTCTCTCTCTCCCTCTCTCTCTCTCTCTCTCTCTCTCTCTCTCTCTCTCTCTCTCTCCCTCTCCAAAGGCTTCAAGTGCTGGGATGTAATATGTGTAATTATGTTGGTGGATGTTAGTAATGGTTGATGATTGAATAAATGTTTTGGTTCCCCCCATTTATAGTAAAAATGTTGCAAGGGAGTTACCTCTGGACAATAGATCAAATTGAATAATAGGGTAGTTTATTAGACTCCCCATTAGATCTTCGTTTTCTAAAATTTGGTCTAGTAGATGGACGGCTACTTGGTTTGAGCCGTCGGGCTTAGGCAGTTGAGTTTAACAACCCGCCTTGCATCATGACCTGTCATATGTCCCATCTCTAACAGTCGGTGAAATGGGGTGGTTACTTGGGTTGAACCGTCAGAGAGGGGCACCTAATATGAACTTTATGCCAACTTTATGTCCCATCTGAGGGAAGTGGTTGGGGGACAACTTGTTCAATTGAGCCATCGGGGAGGGGCAGCTAGTTTGGAGTAGCCGCCCAGTTTCTGGCCTCCAGGTCTTCTTCCTTCTTTTCTCCCTCTAATTTCCATAAATAGTTTTCTATATGGTCCAAAAGTAGTTCATTTTAGATATCGCTTGAGATAATTTTCTTTTCTTTGGACGGTCAGAATTGGGGTATCTACACTGACGTTTGAACCCTCCATTGGTCGGGTTCGATGGAAAGCAAGTCAACCCCATCAGGGTCATCACGCTTCCTGTCACCATGGTTGATCGGACTCTTGACGTTGAGTTCATTGTGGTGGATCCCCCTCGGCCTACAATGCCATCTTGAGGCGGGACTGGATCCATAGAATGTAAGGCATTCCATCAACCTTGCATTAGGTCATGCGTTGCCTTGCTAAAGCCGAACGAAGGAAAACTAGGGCTTCGAAATCAAGAAGAAAGGAATGATCTAAGGCAAATCAAAGCTAAGAAAACCAAAGTTTTTTGGTTTCAAACGGAAGAGAAGAAGAAGAGAAGGAAAGAACACCGTTTTAAAAATGTGCGGGAGAGAGAGGGTCTTTTTCGGTTATAAGGGACCCAGTCGGCAAGTGGCTACTTGCGAGTAGCCGCCCCCTGCCCGACGGCAAAGTACCATTAGCCATGTTATGCCTGTGTCATTTGGAGCCATTTCGGTTAAGCCTTGGTCACATCTGGGTCATTCAGGGCCTTTTTCTTTTTCGATCGGAGTTGCTAAAATTTTGGCTTTTAGCTACTTGCGGGAGTTGGAGTACTCTGATTGAAAATCTAACTGCATATTATGGGTCCTGGTACCGTTTAGTACTACCCATAAAAATTTCATCGAATTCCGGTAACGTTTTGAAAAATATGCAGTTTCGAATCGCATCCGGGTTTGGCCGTTACTGGGTTTCGGTGGGTGAGATATTTTCGAGTGTGTGGTGCTTCTCCGCACGCTTCCCAATAAAGCAAAAATGTGTGGTTGAGTGAGGGTGAACCTAACCCTAACCTCACCCCCCCTTATGGTCACCCCTAGACACTATTTGGGCATGGAAATGACCTTTTTGCCCTCTCTCTCTCTCCCCCTCTCTCCCAATTCGTGGATCTCTCTTTCTCTCCCTCTCTTGGTCTCTTTTTCCCCTCTTTGTGTGTGTGGAGAAGGAGGAGGAAGAAGCAAAAGAAGGAGAAGGTGAAGGAGGAAGAGCAAGGTGTGTGTGTGTGTGGGTGCCTTTGTTGTTGTTGTTGATTCTCCTCTCTCTAGCTCCCTTTTTATGCCCTTCTCTCCTCTGTTTTTCAGCCAAGAAGGGCTGGTGGAGAGGCTGAAGAGGAGGTGTGGTGGTGGTGGTGGTTGAGGTGGCCGTGGGCGCGTCGAGAGCCCCGCATCTCCCCCTTTCCCTTTCCCTCTTTTGGTAAGTCCTCTTCCCCTTCTTTTTGATTTTATATGGCTGTTGGGATGGTTGGGGAGGTCTTGCATGCTAGGTAGATGGGTTAGAGTGTGTGTGAGGGGTTGGGGAGGGGTTAAAAGGGGTTAAAGGGTGCTGGGCGCGCGCGCGGGTCTGTCCGCGCGCGTGCGCGCGCAGACGCGCGCGCAGAGGGGCGCTGGCAGGCGCAGGCGGGCGCGTGCGCGTGCGCGCGGGTGCACGCGTGTCACGCCCCAGGGCGGTCGTCCCCGGGACGCGGCAATGGTATATATGATATCAGCAGTCTATACAGGGGGGGTCAATAACATACTCTTAACAACACCAAAATGACAACACAGACAAAAGCAGGGCTGACATGATATATACACAAATAGCGGAAGCTAAAAGACTGAGTCTGTAATTCAAAGACACATTACAGACTCGATACATAATCAACTGTCCTGTGAGAGCCAATATATACAATGACATCCAATATAATACAAACGGGTGCCCAAGCACGGAAATATAATACATACAATCAAAAAGGGATGTTGATAGCCTCTAACACTCGCGGAACACGACGCTGCTCCGCTACTGCTGAAATCCCTCGGGGAGCTCCTCCTTCAGATCCGACTCAGTGATAACTGGAGAAAAATATGCGAGGGGTGAGCCACACGCTCAGTGAATAGCACAACCCATGCAACACAATTCATATTAACCACAAATAATTCAAAGCCTCTAAGTGGCAGGAACTACACAATCCAGTGGGTCGATACATCGCCGACCCACCACACCCTCACCCTCCAATAGGTGACACGGTCTATTGGGACTGACTAGGCTGTTAATCACCCTTGGTCCACCGATAGTCTCTCCTCCACTCCGTAGCCCGCCTGGTCTACTCCCACAATTCAACACAGTCCGAAACCAAATCAGGAGGTACCTACTGATGGGAGCCCTCTGTCAGGACGGCCTATCTAATGCTGGGGCAGTCTCTATACGGATCCAACGAAGGGAACAGAAACAGCCTACCCACACGTATACGATCCACTTGGATCCGTCGACAACATCTTCCTAACATTTCTAATGTCATGAATTCTTGTGAATTCCTCCAGGGCGCATAACTACGATGCGGGGAAACCTGTATTATAACCACATGGTTATAATATTCACTAAGCATGCTCATTACCAATAACTCACATTTGATTTAAAATAAATTAAACTAAATGGGACACATGCATAGGTCGAGGCTTCCTAGCATGAAAGTATGGTATCAGGATGCATGGCTCTTACACATATCCTAAGGTGCAAGTCCCTAACATACAAGGTCTAGGGTGGCATGCATACTACATAACAATCATGCTTGCATACATTACATATTATACAAGTTAATATTAAACTATGGTGCCCCAGGGGAGGACGATACACGCCTAAGAGCATATACGCCTCCCTACTGGGTTGGATTGTCCCACTCACCAATACCTGGGTCGTCGCGTGATCGTCCGTCAAGATCTGCAAGACAGGGTATTTAACACGGTGAGTAAAATACACAATACATACAAAAATACGCTAAAAATACCCAACACTCGGATAAGCGTGCATACGGCCCGCACGCACGCGAGCCCGAGTGCCCCGACTCACTCCCGAACCTCCGGCAGCCATACGCACGACCACCCGCACGCGCACGCACGGGTGCGCACGCACGCACGCACACCCTCGCCCTTGGCGCACTGCCACGCCCCTGCCCGCGCGCCCAGGCACGCCGCACGCTCGGGCGCACGCACGCACGCGCCCGCGCTCACCGCGCGTCCTGCCCCGGATGCACCGGCGCGCACTGCGCCCCAGCGCAGCGCCCTGCACGCACTCCCCGCTCGCACGCTTGCTCACCCTGCGCGCACTGCGCCCCCTGCGCAGCACCCGCACACCGCCCGCTGGTCCCGCGCGCACGCCCGCGTCCCCTGCCAGCTCGCCTGACAGCGCGCCTGCCCTGCGCCTGCCAGCCTGTGCGCGCGCAGGCTCGCGCGCACGCACCGATGAGCCCGCACTGCCCAAGCCGACTCTACCACCTCCCTCAGCCCTCCCCCACCCCAAACACTCATGCTCACTTTGCACATCCAAAAACACCTCCTAAACATGCATCTAAGCAAGAAATGGAAGGAAAGAAAGCTCACCCAAGGGAGAGGAAGGGAAGATCGGGTGCTCTTCACGCACCGATTTACCACCTCCAAGACCACCACCACCAAGATCTCCACTCAGACAAAGAGGGGCTGAAAACAGAGGAGAAAAGAGGCTATGAGAGGGGGTCACACATGAGGGAACTCGAATCTAAGACCATGCAAAGGTAGATCGGGTCCTTACCTTTCTTTTCTCCTTCTAGGGTTTCTTGATCCAACACCTTCTACTAGGTCTAAAGGGGGTTTTAAAGAGAAGGGAGAGAGAGATTTGAAGTGGAGAAGATGATGAATAGGGGAGGGGACTATTCTTGGGCGTGGGATTTATTTAAGGCACACACACACCACACACACTCACTCACACACTCACCACTTAAAGATTAATTAGGTTTAACTAGGTTTAGGTTAGGTTTAGGTGAGATTTGACCCTAGTCAACCCAACCACACTAAAAGCCAAAACCATTTGACCAAGTCAAGGGTCAACCTTGACCAAGTCAAGTCTCCCAATGACTTTTCGCTCGGTCAAAACCCGGATACGATTCAAAACTGTGAAATTCTGAAACGTTACTGAAATTCGATGAAATTTTCGTGAGTGGCTTGAAATGGCACCAGGACACATAATATGCAGTTAGATTTTCAATCGGAGTCCTCAAACTCAAGATGATAGCTAAAAGTTCAAAATTTTAGCGATTCTGATCAAAAAAAGAAAAAAGTTGAAAAACTGCCAGAATGCTCCAATGGTTACCAGAAGGCTAAAAAAAAGTGACACATATATAACAACGCGGGCGCTGGTAGCACACGCGGTGCGCGCAGGTCGAGCGCGTGAGTGCGCGCGGGCGCGCGCGAGCTTGCGCGCGCGCAGGGCATCGAGTCTTGGCACGCCTGGGCATGCGGCAGGGCGCCAGTGCGCGCGCGTGCGTGCGTGCGCGTGCAAGGGCATGCGCGGGGCTGCCCAGGGGCTCGGGTAGGTGCTGGGGCACTCGGGCATGCGTGCGTACGCGCGTGCTCGCATGCGTGTGAGCCCGTACACGTGCATGTCTAAGTCTTTGGTATTTCTAGTAATTTCTAAGTGTTATAATATGATGTTACTCACCAAATTTGATGCCCTTACCTTGCAGATCTCGTCAGAAGGGATGCGCGAGGTCCTGGGTTGCGGTGAGTGGTTTGATCCAACCCCTCGAGATGCGCTTGACGCGCGTAGTCGTGCGTCGCGCATCGATGGGGCACCCTAGCTATACTACTTGTGTAGATAAGTAGTATGGCCATGCTTAAACTATAATATGTTAGATATCTTGCATGCTAGGCTTATATTGCATGTATTGTATCCATGTATGAATGATTGTGTTGCATGCGCCCCTCTAGTATGGGCATGTATATCTGTAATGTGTATGTATGTATAGAATATGGCATGCCTACTCCCACCATATTAATTGGAATATCCAGCATGATTAAGTCTGGGTTAATAATGGGCACCTGTCTAATATTCCCTTGCGATAAGACTCGAGGGCATGGTGTAGTTGTTGCGCCCATGCTAATGGGGCAAAGCTATGACCAACTTCAAGAGATGATGATCTCTCTCTCGCCCTCTTCCTCTGCACGAACTGAGTAAGTAGAGGCGATTTCCTACTCGACTCGGTTCGTTTGGAATATTGGCATGCACCTGTTAGTGCGCAAGATTTGCACTTGACCCTTACCTTTTAAGTTGGTGATATCCAACGCATGCTTAAGTTAGGCCTTGTGTGCTTATGTGATTAATGGCCATGTATGCATGTTGTATGATTTATTATGATGTAAATCCATGTTAGGGAGTATCCCTATAATTATTTGATAGGTTATCGTGCATGTAGTTCATGTACATAACTAGATATAATTCTCCTGGATATATATATGCGCATGTTAAAACTGATTAGGCCTATCTGAAATAGGTGTGGGTATGACCCGTTGTCGGGTTGTACCTTATTAGTTAGAGCGCTAGCGATGTAATCGCCCCCGTGCATCCGAGCGATGCACTCGTTTGGAATTCAGGAGAATTCATTATCTTATCAGTTTTGTTAAGCCGGTAGTTGTGGCATTAAGCTAGGCCTACCCGTGCAAGGCGTGTATATGAACCGCCTGTTGGGTTATGTGCCTTGGGATTATTTCTACGTGAGAGCAGAGGCAACCCCCTTGTGTCCGAGCGACGCAACCGTGTGGGAGTACAATAGTATTCGATATCATCGATATGTGATTATCGAGAGTAGTTATTTTTCCATTGGGTTCGCTTTGCGAACATGGAGTGTTTCCTCCTAATGTCGTCCGTGTTGAAGCGGCCCAGGTTGTAGCTGTCCTGACAGAGGGCCCCCACCTGTAGGTACTATCGATGCATGCGGCAAGATGTACTGATCATGGGGGTATACCAGGTAGAGGCTACCTGAGAGAGGGCTAACGAATGATATTACGAGCGTGGAATCGTTCTCCCCTTCGTTGGATCCGTGTAGGAACTCCCCGGCATTGGAAAAGCTTTCCTGACAGAGGGCTCCCATCCGTAGGTACTACCGATGCGTTCGGGAGAGTACTGATCGTGGGAGTATACCAGGTAGAGACTACCCGAGGAAAGGGCTACCGGTGGACCAAGGGTGTAGAGGAGTCTAATCTCTCCAAAAGTCCTATGTCACCTCTAAAGGGTGAGGATGAGGATGAGGTGAAGACACGTCGCCGCGTGACCCATTCGTTGTTCGTCCGTTCCCATAGTTGTTGGGTCCGGTTGCGTATCGATGTTCAAAGACATCGTTGGGCAGTTATCTCGATGTAGATGATCCAGTAGTGTTGTGTAGACCAGTAATTCCAGGTCTCTTCGACCAACGGTATGGTCTCTCCCCAAGAGTCCCAAGAGTCTCCCTCCGGGAGTGAGGGTGAGGGTGAGGTTGGTGATCCAATAGTGTTGTGTAGACCAGTAATTCCGCGTCTCTTTGACCAACGGTATGGTCTCTCCCCAAAAGTCCCAAGAGTCTCCCTCTAGGAGTGAGGGTGAGGGTGAGGTTGGTCGCGCCGCCGCATGACCTTGTTATCCATTGGGTTTCTACCCATGTTTTCCTTGAAAGGAAATTGCTTTAGTATTGAACTGTTGTAATGGTGATTGGTTTCCAGCCACTCACTGAGCTTGTAGCTCACCCCTCGCATATTGTTTCTTTTCAGGGGCAATGTTGGGCGTGGAGCTGGAGCTTCCCTGTGGCGTGGTCTTATGGGCGTGGAGCGTTCTTCCGACGGGTGGCGAGTGCGAGGCTGTCAACAGTCCTAGAGTCATTTTATGTATTGTAAATCGTGCATGTAGCACAGGTTGTATTTTATTTGGACTAGACTTGGCTCTCACAGGACAGTGATTGTGTATTCGAGTCTGTAATAATGTTTTTGGTTTACAGACATTGTTGATATCTTATGCTTTCGCTTTTTAGTCAGTTATCATTATCTTTGCTTTGCCACCTTGTGTGTTGTTGTTGGAGTCTTTGTTGACCTCAGGTATTGATAGCTGATACTTCATTATTGCCACGTCTCCGGGACGGCCGCCCTGGGGCGTGACAAGCCACCCTCCCCACCGGCTAAACACCACTAGCCGCCCCCTGCCTGCTCCTCAAATGCATTTATTTTCAAGTTTTCTAAAAACAAACAGCCATGTATTGGTTTATTTCCAAATCTTACTTGATCAAACACAACTTTCTTGAATTTTTACTACATTTCCAATGCCATTCAGTTCGAATTTCTTCAGTTCTAGTTCTTTTCCAAAAATTTTATCCTTGGATGATCCAATTCACCAAACTCAAACACCTTTACTTGCTTTATATCGGCGATATCCCCTTGATTTGCTGAGTTACCCAAGCATGGGTACGGTAGGCACAAGGAAACTGACGTCGGGCTGCTCCGTGCATGATGGCTAAGAACCCCGTCCGAGGGTTGGATCACTCACTACGTTACTTTTTCCGCCTTCCACCTGGATCATCTTTTGGTTTAAAATTATAATCAAGACCTAGCCTCTGACAGTCTAAATCAACTCCTTGAATAGTGTTTGTCATGTGTCCTAAACTTCTTGAAGGTCAGGCCAGCTAAAATAGGGTCTCTTTCCTTATCATCGGTCGAAGTCTTTCTACCTTGCACAAAAGACTCTGTCCGATGAGGGACAATTGTAGATACCCCAATTTTGACCGTCCAACAAGATGAAAATACTTCAAGTAATATTTAGAAAATGACCACATTTGGACATCTAATAGAAAACTTCCTTAGAAATCAAAAATTGGAAACCCTAAGTCCAAACACTTAGGAAAACCTAAAGACCTGGACAGGGGCGGCTACTTGAGAGTAGCCACCCCATATTGGGCGGCTACTTTCAACTAGCCGCCCCCCCAACCGACCCCAAACTGCCTTCCTGGGATGGGACATAAAGCAGCATGATTACGGTGGATTGTCCCTTTTAGCCGCCCCATCTCCACCGGTTCAATCTCAGTAACTAACCTAAGCCACCGCTTGTCAGAGATGGGACGTTTGACAGGTCATGATGGGGGCGGCTTCTTGAGAGTAGCTGCCTGTCACTGGGCGGCTAGTTTCAACTAGCCGCCCCTCACCTGGACATTGTCAGAGAACAAAGATCTAATGGAAGGTCAAATCAAGCACCTTATTACCCATTTTGATCTATTAACCAGTGGACACTCCCCTGCCCCTTTTTTACTATAAATAGGGGGCAATCCCAATCCATTCAAACAATTCATATCCATATACATCATCAACCACTCACAAATCAACCCATATCCCTTCCCCACTTAAAACCCTTGAGAGAGAAAGAGCTCTATTTTGAGAGAAAAACCCATCTTCCTACACCAAATTATCCTCCAAATCCACTCTCCAAAACCCTAGTTAAACCTAGTTTAACTTCAGCCAACACCCAAACCAAACCCTACCCAGGCTTTGCCCAAACAGAGCCAAGCACCAGGCGGCTACTCCTAACTAGCCGTCCCCTACCAGGCAGCTAATTCGCACTAGCCGACCCTTACCTACACCCTGATTTCCCAAAACCTCCTTTAGCCAAGTTCCTAAAGCAAAAGAGGATCCCTATTTTCACCTCTGTGTACTACATGCCTGTGTCTCAGAGCGGAGACCCCACAAACACCCCCACGAAGGCAATCAAATCCCCTCCAACTTTTCCTGCTTTTTGAGAAAGCAGGTGGCGATCACAACAACCCCTGAATCCTCCTAAGAACCTGTTAGCCGCCTTAGCCGGGAACAAAAACCCCTTCCCCCTTCCGAGAGATGATCTGACTGAGCCTGCCAAGGCATGCACGTGATCCGGAACCCCTGAAGAACCCCCACACACGCAACCGGACCACCCGAAACATCTTTTCCGGAGGCCACCCGCACGCCGCGCCCGGGGCTGGGGAACCTTTCCAAAAAACGATATCGACAGCCCCCCTCTACTCTCGAGAAGACCGGAGACGCTTCATCATCAAGGTTGTCTTCTTCCCCTTCGTCATCTCTCCCGATTTCACAAGAAAAATGAGAACCCAAAAGGTTTTAGGGTTTCAAAATGAAGAAGAAAGAGATGATCTAGGGCGAATCAAAGCCAAGGAAACCAAGTTTTTGCGATGTCAAATGGAGAAGAAAAAGAAAGAGAGGGAAGAGCAACCGTTTTGAAAACGTGGGGAGAGGGTCTCTTTTCACTTATAAGGGACCCAGTCAGCCGACGGCTACTCACGTCTAGCCGTCCCTTGCCCGACGGCTAAAATCAACTAGCCACCCCTCCTTGCCGGTTCAATTTCAGTAGCCGCCCCCTGCCCTCTGCCAAAAGCACTTTCATTTCCAATTTTTCTAAACCAAACAGCCATGTATTGGTTTATTTCCAAATCCTACTTGATCAAACACAACTTTCTTGAAGTTTTATCACATTTCCAATACCGTTCAGTTCAAATTTCTTCAGTTTTGGTTCTTTTCCAAAAATTTGATCCTTTGGATAATCCAATTCACCAATTCGAAACACCTTTTACTTGCTTTATGTCGGCGATATCCCCTTGATTTGCCGAGTTACCCAAGCATGGGTATGGTAGGCACAAGGAAACCGACTCCGGGCTGCTCCGTGCACGATGGATATGAACCCCGTCCGAGGGTTGGATCACTCGCTACTTTACTTTTTTCATCTTCCACCTGGATCATTCCTTTCGGTTGAAAATTCTAGTCAAGACCTAGCCTCTGACAGTCTAAATCAACTCCCTGAATAATATTGGTCATGTGTCCTAAACTTCTTGAAGGTCGGGCTGGCCAAAATAGGGGTCTCTTTCCTTATCATCGGTCGAAGTCTTTCTGTTTCACACAAAAGACTCCGTCCGATGAGGGACAATTGTAGATACCCCAATTTTGATCGTCCAAAGAGATGAAAATACTTCAAGTAATATTTAGAAATGATCACATTTGGACATCTAATAGAAAACTTCCTTAGAAACCAAAACCGGAAACCCTAGTCCAACACTTAGAGAAATCTAAGACCAGGACAGGGGCGGCTACTTGAGAGTAGCCGCCCCTTATTGGGCGGCTAGTTTCAACTAGCCGCCCCCTAACTGACCCCAAACCGCTTCCCTTGGATAGTACATAAAGCAGCATTTAATGCTGATGATTGCGGCGGTTTGTTCCCTTTAGCCGCCCCATCTTGGCCGGTTCAACCCTAGTAGCCGACCCAAGCCACCGCTTGCCAGAGATGGGACATTTGGCAGGCCATCATTGGGGCGGCAACTTGAGAGTAGCCGCCCCTCACCTAGACACTGTCAGAGAACAAAGATCTGATGGGAGGTCAAATCAAGCACCTTATTACCCATTTTTGATCTATTGTCCAATGGACATTCCCCTGCCTCTCTTTTACTATAAATAGAGGGATTCAAACTCTTTTTCTATCATCACCAATCCAAATAAATCCTAATCCACAACATCATCACATCCCCAATCAACACATACAAGCCTATACCCCACACTACCATTCCAAAACCCTTGAGAGGGAGAGAAAAGATAGGTTTATTTGTGAGTAGAAAACCCATTCCCTACACAAATTCACTCTCCAAATCCACTCTCTGAAAACCAGGTTAAACCTAGTTCAACCTCTGCCAAACCCTAACCCATTTCCTACCCAGGTTCTGCCCAAATTGAACCAGGCACCAGGCGGCTAACCCAAACCAGCCGCCCCCCACCAGGTGGCTATTTTCCACTAGCCGGCCCTCACCTACACCCTACACCCCTGGCCTTTAAACCCCCCCCCCTTGTCAAGATCCCGAAAGTAGAAGAGGATTCCTGTTTTTCACCTCTGTGTGCGACAAGTCCGTATCTGAGAGTGGAGACTCCACAAACTCCCCCACGAAGGCGATCAAATCCAACCCCAACTTTTCCTGCCTTTTGAGAAAGCAGGTGTCACGCCCCAGGGCCGGGCGTCCCCGGCACGCGGCAAGTGTATATATGATATCAGTATAACAGGAGTTCAATAACATACTCACACAACAGCTAAAATGACAACACAACAACAAAAGCAGGGCTGACATGATATATACACCAATTGCGGAAGCTAAAAGACTGAATCTGTAATCCAAAACATATTACAGACTCGATACATAATCAACTGTCCTGTGAGAGCCAATATATACAAAGACATCCAAATACAATACAACCGCGTGCCCAAGCACGGAATATAATACATACAATCAAAAGGGATGCTGATAGCCTCTGATACTCGCGGGACGTGGCGCTACTCCGCTACTGATGAAGTCCCTCGGGGAGCTCTTCCTCCAGATCCGACTCAGATGACACTGGAGAAAAATATTATGCGAGGGGTGAGCCACACGCTCAGTGAACAGCACAACCCATGCATCACAATTTATATTAACCGCCAGATCTTATTAATCCACAATCTCATGATAAAAGCCACAAAAATGGCAGCAGTTACACAAATCCAGTGGGTCGCTACATCGCCGACCCACTACACCCTCACCCTCACCCCTCAATAGGTGACATAGGATATTGGGACTTACAAACCAGTGGGTCGCTATCGCCAACCCACTACACCCTCACCCTCACCCCTCAATAGGTGACATAGGATATTGGGACTGACTAGGCTGTTGGTCACCCTTGGTCCACTGATAGTCTCTCCTCCACTCCGTAGGTCGCTTGGCCACTCCCACATTCAGCACAGTCCGTCCCAAATCAGGAGGTGCCTACTGATGGGAGCCCTCTCACGGGACGACCTTTCTAACGCTGAGGCAGTCTCTACACCGACCCAACGAAGGGAACAGAACAGCCTAGGTATACGCATATGATCCACTCGGATCCGCTGACAACACATCTCAACAACTCTAATGTCATGAATTCTTCAGAATTCCTCCAGGGCGCATAACCAAGATGCGGGGAACATGCATAATAATAATAATAGCAAGGTGACAATATTATTGGGAAAGAAACCTTGGGAGGGCAGCGTGAGGTCCCGATATAGGACATCCCGACAACCAAACAAGGAACACGGAGTACCCTAACCCGGGTCTCAATGTTGACCTCGCAAGGCCCCTCCCTATAATATTATCTAAGGCATGCAATTAAACATATACTAGCATTTAATTTAATAAAATAAACTAGTAGGACGCATGCATAGGCCGAGGCTTCCTAGCATGAGAACAGGGTGACAGGATGCATGGCTCTTACACATATCCTAAGGGTGCAAGTCCCTAACATACAAAGTCTAGGGTAGCATGCATACTACATTTTTATCATGCTTGCATGGATTACACATTACAACAAGTTAATATAAATCCATGGTGCCCCAGGGGAGGACGGTACACGCCCAAGTGCATATAACGCCTCCCTACTGGGTTGGATTGTCCCACTCACCGATAGCCGGGTCGTCGCGCGACCGTCCGTCCAGATCTGCAAGATAGGATAATTAGATCGGTGAGTAAAATACACAAAAAAATCCAAAAGTACATCAAAATACACAACACTCGGACAAGCGTACATACGGCCTGTACGCACGCGAGCCCGAGCACCCCAACTCATTCCCGAACCCCCGGGCAGCCGCACGCACGGCCACCCGCCCCGGGCGCACAGCCGAGCCCCGGCCCGCACGCCCAGACGCACTGCCGAGCCCAGCCTGCATGCCCGGACACCCAGCCAAGACCCTCGGGTGCACCGCGCGCTCACTGCGCCCCAGCACAGCAACCCGCGTGCACACCCGCACACCCTGCGCTTCATCGCCTCGCCCCGCGCGCACCCCGCGCGCACCACCCGCTCGTCCAGCCCCGGGTGCACCCGCGCGCACTGCGCCCCAGTGCAGCGCCCCGCACGCGCACCCGTCCGGCACCCTGCGCGCAGCACCCGCACGCGGCCCCGCTCGCACGGCACGCACTGCGCCTCGCGTAGCGCCCTGCTCGCACGCCCCCGCACGGCGCCCAGCGCGCAGCACCCCAGCGCCCAGCACCCGCGCCCAGCGCCCATCGCCCAGCGCCCAGCTCCCAGCACACGCCCTCCAACTCCACCCGAGCACACGCCCGCGCGCACGCCTGCGCGCACGCGCGCGTGCACGCCCCACAGCGCCCAGTCTACGCTTCCTACGCTGCCCTGCCTACCTGCCAGCCTACCCTGCCCTGCCTGCCTGCCCGAGCCACTGTACCACCCTGCCCGAGCCACTCTACCACCCCTCACCGGCCACCAATGGCCTCCAACAGCCACCAACCACCACCCACAGCCACCAGCACCCAAAACACCACCTAAACAAGCATCTAAACATGGAAAAGAAGGGAAAGAAGGCTTACCCTAGGAGAGGAAAGGAAGGGAAGGAAACCGGGGGCTCTTCGGGCACCGAAACACCTCCCCAAAGCCCTCCACCACCAAGAACTCTTTCCACCCTCAAAGGGGCTGAAATCAGAGGAGAAAAGAGGGTGTTAGAGGGGGTCAAACTCGCGGGAACTCGAATCCGAGACCACCGGTGGATAGATCGGGATGAGATCTAACCTTTCTCTTCTTTGTGCTTTTGATTCTAACCTCTCTAGCTAGGTTAAAATCAAGAAAAAGAGAGAGGGGGAGAGAGAAATCAAATTGGAGAAGAAGATGAATAGTGGGGAGATATTTTTGCTCACTTATATTTAATCCCCACAATTAGATTAGCCTAACTAGGTTTAATTAGGGCTAAGAAAGGATTAGTGAGGGTTTAAGTGAGATTTGACTTGGGTCAACTCAACCACAAATAAAAATAAAAGGGATTCACCAAGTCATGGGCCCACTTTGACCAAGTCAACTCTCCCAATGACTTCTCGCTCGGTCAAAACCCGGATATGCCCCGGAACTACGAAATTCTGAAATGTTACCGGAATTCGACAAAATTTTCGTGAGTGGCTTGGAATGGCACCAGGACACATAATATGCAGTTACATTTTCAATCGGAGCCCTCAATCTCAGGGTGATAGCTAAAAGCCCAAAATTTTAGCGGTTCCGATCGAAAAACAAAAAAACCCAAAAAACTGCCAGAATGTCCCAACGGTTACCAGAAGGTTAAAAGTGACACATATATAACAGCAGGTGGCGATCACTACACCCCCTGAATCCTCCTGAGGAGCCGTCGGACGCCTCGGCAAGGAACCAAGCCCCCTTCCACCCTTCTGAGAGACAATCCGACCGAGCCTGCCAAGGCACGCACCAGATCCGAATCATCGGAAAGCCCCCACACACGCAAGAAAGACCATCTTTTTTTAGAAGCCTCCCGACAACCGGGAAGCGACACCCAACCCCCCCCCCCCCAAAAAAAAAAAAAAAAACCGATACCGACATACCCGTGCTGGGCGCGTGTATGAACCGCCTATTGGGTTATGTCTTTGGCTTATTTCTGTGCGAGTGCAAAGATAACTCCCTGCGTCTGAGTGACGCATCTATGTGGGAGTTCAAGCATATTCGATAGCATCGGTATGAGATTACCAAGGGTAGTTGATTTTCGAGAGGGTTCGCATTGCAAAAGTGGAGTACTTCCTCCCAATGTCATCGTGCATCGAAGCTACCCGGTGTCGAAGATGTCCTGTGTGGTGCCACCACTTGTAGGTGCTACCGATGCGTATTGGGGTACCCATCTGGTGGATGTACCTATCGTTGAAGGCTGACAGGTAGAGGCTACGCAGGAGAGGGCTACCGGATGATATTGCGAGCGTGGAATCGTCCTCCCCTTCTTTGGATCCGAGTCGAAGGGCGGAGACGAGATGGTTTTATCCCCAATAGTCCTATGTCACCCCTCTGGGTTGTGGGTGAGGGCGAGTTGAAGTCACGTAGTCACGTGACCCTTACAACGTTGAGTATACTCCAGATATGTTATGCCTAATGCTTTGTCATAGTGTATCTCTACCTCGTAGCGGAGGGATTGGTTGTATTATGTTATCCAATAACACCAGGTGTTATGGTTAACCTTTGTTTTCTCCCCAGGTGTCCCAAGAGTTTCCCTTCAAGAGCCGGGGTGAGGTGAGGTCATGTTGCTACGTGACTCTTTCGCTTGTTCATCCGTTCCCATAGTTGTTGGGTCCGGTTATATATCGATGTTGTGAGACATCGCCGTGTAGTTATCTCGATGAGGATAATCAAGTAGTGTTGTGTGGACCAGTAATCCTGCATCTCTTTGATAAACGGTATGGTCTCTCCCCAGGAGTCCCAAGAGTCTCCCTCCAGAAGTGAGGGCGAGGGTGAGGTGTGGTCGCGCCGTCGCGTGACCTTATCATTTGGGTTTCCATCCATGTTTTCCTTGAAAGGAAATTGCCTTAACATTAAACTGTTGTATTGGTGCTTGGCTTATTACCACTCACTGAGTTTGTAGCTCACCCCTCGCATATTGTTCCTTCTACAGGGGCGGTGTTGGGTGTGGAGCTGGAGCTTTCTTGTGGTGTGGTATTGCGTGCGTGGAGCGTCCTGTCGATCAGTTGGCGAGTGCGAGGCTGTCAGCAGTCCTAGTGTCATATGTATTTGTTAATCGTGCGTGTTGCACTGGTTGTATTTTATTTGGACTAGACTTGGCTCTCATAGGACAATGATTGTGTATTCGAGTATGTAATAATATTTTGGTTTACAGACTTGTTGGTATTTTTTTATGCTTCCGCATTTCAGTTGAGCTATTAGTTATCATTGCTTTGCAGCCTTGTATGTTTTTATTGGCGTCATTGTTGACCTCTTGTATTGATTACTGATATTATGTCTATTGCCACGTCTCGGGGATGGTCGCCCTGGGGCGTGACATTTAGTTTTGCATTTAATTTATTAATCTTTTCATTAACATGTCCCACATTTTAAGGAGTTTGTTTTTGCTCTTTTATATTGTTAGTTAAAAATGAAAACTTAAACAATCATTTATCTTATCTGTGGTGTGATTTTTGTTTTGTTTTTATTTATTTATTTATTTGGAAGATTAATTGTGTTGTTACTCATTATATATATTATGGAAAATGTTACACTCAATCAGTTTCTCAGTCTCAAACTCAGATCCCACGTAGCATCTGACATGGTGAGAGCGGGGTGACGTGGAATCATTTAGCGGGCCCGGATGAATTTTGAGAATTTTGAATTTCAAAATTCCTCGATAAGGGCGGACTGACGAAATCGACTGACAGACATTAAATCATTTAACATTTTTAAAATAAAAAAACGCTGAACCGACTTACAGGCATTAAATGATTGTAACATTTTTTTAAATAAAATAATGGATGGCGTTGAATGCTTATCCCCTTGAAAAGGAACGCTGACATTGATTTGATGGCTTGAGTGGATGTTTCTAAATGTACTAAAACAACAATGTGGAGTCTGAAAAAGCTGAGCATACTCTGACGGATGTGGTATATACTTCTATTATCTGGTATATACCATGAAACACAAATATATCTGGCGTGACTACCGAGGACAAGCTGACGATAAGGTCCGATAAAAAGCTTTCAATTTTTGCGTATTTTATTTCAACTTTGTTCTCTCTCCTATTACCTCATGAAGACTCATATACTATCTTTGACCAATCCTTTCGTCTTTCACAAAACGAAATCTCTCCCTCTCTCTATCTCTCTTCCTTTCGCCTCTCTCACTCACCCTCTGATATAATTGATATGGCTTACTATCGGCGTCTGCAAGTGTGGTATTTCACCATTGTCTTCACCGTTTTGCCAATGCGGTACCTCTGCTGCATCTTAACTGTCTTTGAAGCATGGATCTTCTGCGTCTTCACCCTTGTCTCCCTTTTGATTGTTGCTTCCTTACTTTCTTTTGTTAGCAAATGACTTCATAAATTATGTTTTTACAGATATGCTTGTTTTCCTTATTTTCTTTAGTTAGCATATGATTTTGTTTCATAAATTATGTTTTTGTAGATATTCTTGTTTTCCTTTTCTTTTTTTGTTAGCATATGGTTTCATTATTCATTTTTCACAAAGATTTTTTATTTTCTTATTTTGTTTTGGTAGCAGATGGTTTTAAAAATGTATTTTTCACAAAGATTCTTTTTTATTATTATTATTATTATTTTTTGATATCGAAGGGCCCCCGTGGCTAACCTGAGTTCACAAAGATTCTTGTTATCCTTATTTCTCATGGTAGCATATGCTTTCATAAATCATTTTTTCACAGAGATTCTTTATTTCCTTATTTTCTTTGCATAGCATATCATTTCATAAATCGCTATCTTTCATTTAATGTCTTGGTGTTTCAATTGTTTTTAATCTTATCTTGTATCTTTGAAAATAAAGATTGTAGATTCAAAAATTTGGCCAAATATGCTATATTCAAAAATAACGTTTGTGCTATATAATCATATACCTTCTTGAACTGCTATATAATTATATTAGGTTAGTATATATTGCTTACGGATTATTCGTTTGTTATCGATTTCCTTTTTTCTAGTGTTATTTATTTATATCTAGGGAAAAATCCATATAACCCCTGTAATATGGCCTAAATCCATATAACCCACTGCAATCTTCATAAATCCATATTATTATATATGTATCACTTTTTAGCCTTATGGTAACCATTGGAGCATTCTGGCAGTTTTTGAGTTTTTTCATTTTTCGATCGGAACCGCAAAAATTTTGGACTGTTAGCTATCGTCCTGAGCTAGAGGACTCCGATTGAAAATCTAACTGCATATTATGTGTCCTGGTGCCATTCTAAGCCACTCACGAAATTTTCATCGAATTCCGGTAATGTTTTCAAAATTTCGCAGTTTCGGGGCGTATCCGGGTTTTGACCGAGCGAGAAGTCATTGGGAGAGTTGACTCGGTCAAAGTGGGCCCATGACTTGGTCAACCCTTTTTGTTTTTTTTGTGTGGTTGGGTTGACCCAAGTCAAATCCCACTTAAAGCCTCTCTTAAACCTAATTAACCCTTTCTTAACCCTAATCTAAGTGAGGGTTATATATTAAGTGAATCTAAAAAGTCTCCCCCACTATTCATCATCTTCTCAAATTAGTTTTCTCTCTCCCCCTCTCTCCTTTTCTTGGTTTTGAGCCACCTAGGGTGCTTGAAGCTTAAAACTCAAAACATAGAAAGGTTAGATCCGGTCCTGATCTATCCCCCGGTGTTCTCGGATTCGAGTTCCGACAAGTTTGGCCCCCTCTAACCCCCTCTATTCTCCCCTGTTTTCAGCCCCTTTTGAGGTAGGAGGAGGTCTTGGTGGTGGAGATCCGTTGGGAGGCGTTTCGGTGCACGAAGATCCTCCGGTTCCCTTCCTTTCCTCTCCTTTCCTTGGGTAAGGGTTTTTCCTTCTTTTTCATGTTTAGATGCATGTTAGGAGGGTGTGGTTGAGTGTGGAGGGCGGCTGGTGGCTGTCGGTGGTGGTTGGGGGCGGCCGGAGGCCATTGGTGGCCGGTGGGTGGTGGTGGAGGTGCTCGGGCAGGGTGGTTGGCTGTCTCGGGCAGCAGGCAGCACAGGCAGCGCAGCAGGCAGGCGCAGCTGGCGTGCAGTGGCAGGGCGCGCGCGCGCGTACGCGCGGACGTGCGCGCGGGCGTGCGCTCGGGTGGCGCAGGCGCTGTGTTGGGCGCTGGGTGTGCTGGGCGAGGGTGCTGGGCGCGGGCGCTGGGCACCGTGCGGAGCGTGCGCGCGGAGCGCTGCACAGAGGCGCAGGCGCAGGGTGTGCGCGCGCGACGGGGAGAGCAGTCGGTGCGAGCGGGCGGGTGCGCGTGCGGAGCGCTGCGCTGGGGCGCAGTGCGCGCGGGTGCACCCGGGGCTGGTCGAGTGGGTGATGCGTGTGGTGGTGCGCGCGGAGTGCGCGCGGGGCGAGGCGCTGGGCGCGGGGCATGCGGTGAGCGCGCGGGCTACTGCGCTGGGGCTCAGCGAGCGCGCGGTGCACCCGGGGAGCTCGGCTGCGTGTCCTGGCGTGTGGGCAGGGGCTCGGCAGGGAGCCTGGGTGCGCAAGCTGGGGCGCGGCGATGCATCTGGAGGCGGGTGGCCATGCGGGTGGTTGCCGGGGGGCGAGAGTGAGTTGGGGTGCTCGGGCTAGCGTGCGTACGGGCCGTATGTACGTTTGCCCGAGCGTTGGGTACTTTTAGAGTGTTTCGTGTATTTTTGTGGTATTTGTGGATTATACTCACTAAGTTGATACCTGTCTTGCAGATCTTGACGGACGGTCGCGCGACGACCCGACTTCCGGTGAGTGGGACAATCCAACCCAGTTGAGAGGCGCTATATGCACTTGGGCGTATACCGTCCTCCCCTGGGGCACCATAGATTAATATTAACCTGTTTAATATGTAATCCATGCAGCATGATTGATATGTAGTATGCATGCTACCCTAGACTGAGTATGTTAGGGACTTGCACCCTTAGGTTGTGTAAGAGCCATGCATCTTGTCACCTTGTTATCATGCTAGGAAAGCCTCGGCCTTTGTATGCTCCTATTAGTTTAATTTGTTAAATTAAATGCAACTGGTAATATTATTGCATGCCTTAGGGAATATTAAGGGGCCTTGCGAGGTCAACATTGAGACCCGGGCTAGGGTGCTCCGTGTTCCTTGTTTGGTGGTCGGGACGTCCTATATCGGGACCTCATGGTGCCCTCCCAAGGTTTCATTTCCTGTCTATATTAATGCATGTTCCCCGCATCTTGGTTATGCGCCCTGGAGGAATTCTGATGAATTCAAGACATTAGAGTTGTAGAGATGTGTTGTCAGCGGATCCGAGTGGATCATATGCGTGTGGGTAGGCTGTTTCTCTTCCCTTCGTTGGATCCGTGTAGGAACTCCTCAGCGTTAGACAGGCTATTCTGACAGAGGGCTCCCATCAGTAGGCACCTCCTGATCTTGGACTCGGACCGTGCTGAATGTGGGAAGACCAGGCAAGCTACGGTGTGGAGGAGAGGCTATCGGTGGACCAAGGATGATTAACAGCCTAGTCAGTCCCAATATCCTATGTCACCCATTGAGGGGTAAGGGTGAGGGTGTATGCATGTGTATGGATGTGTATGGAGGTGTTTGGATGATTATCAGTCCCAATATCCTATGTCACCTGTTGAGGGGTGAGGGTGAGGGTGTATGGATGTGTATGGAGGATTATAAGTCCCAATATCCTATGTCACCTATTGAGGGGTGAGGGTGAGGGTGTGGTGGTTCAGCGATGTAACGGACCACTGGATTTATGTTGTTTATGCCACTTTGAGGCTGATTGCTGATTAATTGTGGTTAATATAAACTGTGATGCATGGGTTGCGCTATTCACTGAGCGTGTGGCTCACCCCTCGCATAATATTTTCTCCAGTGTCATCTGAGTCGGATTTGGAGGAAGAGCTCCCCGAGGGACTTCATCAATAGCGTAGTAGCGCCACGTCCCGCAAGTATCAGAGGCTATTAGCATCCCTTGTGCTTGTATGTATTATATTTCGTGCTTGGGCACGCGTTTATATTATATTTGGATGTCTTCGTATATATTGGCTCTCACAGGACAGTTGATTATGTATCGAGTCTGTAATATGTTTTTGGATTACAGATTCAGTCTTTTAGCTTCCGCTATTGGTGTATATATCATGTCAGCCCTGCTTTTGTTGTCTTTGTTCATCATTTTAGCTGTTGTGTGAGTATGTTATTGAACTCCTGTTATACTGATATCATATAAACACTTGCCGCATCCTGGGGTCGGCCGGCCCTGGGGCGTGACACATATAACCCCCTGTAATCACCCATCTGTATCCATAAAACCCCCTCCATCTGCCTCCCGTCCATCTGTTTAACGGGATAGAGGGTTATATGGATTTATGACAGATTACAGGGGGTTATATGGATTTTTCTCATTTTTTTAAATTTTCTTTACGTGTGGTTTAAAAATTGGTCTGTTTAACATTTAGTTTTGAATTTTTTTTTCAAGATACCACGTACCTTTAATTTTAATAAAAGAAAAATGGTTATTCATATTATAAATACATACAAGATCACCCACCAAAGAGATAGAAATAAAAGAAAATAAATTTTGTAACAAAAAATGTGTAACATCAACTTACAAATTTTAAAAAATGTGAATATATCAAGGGGGGGTTGGATCAAACCACTCACAGATACCTGTATCGTCGCACGTCCGGTCTACGAGATCTGCAAAACACAACCAATGATCCACAATTAAAATATGGAACCTCCTATCACACATATAAGCCTACTTCATGAAAGCCCTAACCCCTGATACTTCCATATTATCACCCAAGACACATGCAAACAACTCCTTGACACTCAACCAAGCAAAACTGCCAAACCTGCTGCAACCAGCCCTACTAATTGGTCTCCACAGCACCCAATACACTTCCAAAAATTATGAAATAAATCATGCACATTCTCTGATATGCTGGGATCATAATCCATGAGACATTAGAACCTAATTTTGCCTCTACAAGCCCGAAACAAATTATTTCCAGAAGCAGTACAATTCCTACGCGAATCTGGACAGGCCATGCAAAACTGGTTCTAACTTACACCACAGATATCATAATGACCCCAAATTTCATATATAACAACTAGACACATAGATGATCATATCATATGAGACATAATCCTAAAAATGTGCCTCTAAATACTAGATTCACTGAGATCTTTAAAATGCAGAGTGCTGCCTTACCAAAACAGGGGGAGGGAAATGGGGAGATGCGGGGTTCTCGACACACCCACGACCACCTCAACCACCACCACTACCACCGCCTCATCAGCATCTCCTCAAGCCCTTCATGGCAGAAAACAGGGTGCAAAGGGGGCATGAGAAGGGAATAGAGAGAAGAGAAACAACAACAACAACCACAACAACAACAACACAATACTCACCCTTTCTCACTCTTTCTTGTGCTTCTTCTTCATCTTTTCCTCCATTAACAACACACACACAACCAAAAAAAAAAACAGAGAGGGAGAGGGAGACGAGAGTGAGAGAGAGTGAGAGGTTTCCACACAAAGGGGGCCTTAAATGGAAATAAAGTGAGTTGGTGGGGGGAACAAGACCAAATCGTCCCTGACCAGAAATTCTGGACGGGCTTCACTAGAACAGCCATAACTTCCACGATATAGCTCCGAATTGCACAATTCAAAATCCTTTGGAAAGCAAAGAAGTTTATCTACAACTTTCATGTTTATGCCAAGATCAAATAATCCCTCCGGCTATTCCGAAATGAGAGCTAAACATTGAACAGGGCTGCTACCAGAATTTTTCATCCCCGGAGTATACTTGGAAAAATACCCATAACTTTTACTACATGCATCCAGTTGATCTAATTCCACTTTTGTACGAAAGCTAACTCAAAACTGAGCATCTCATGATAAAATATTATTTAAACCTCTTCATCTTGGATTTTAACAAAATTAAATCCAAATACCAAATCAGAAATAAATAACTTCTAGGAGAAAAATTATGTAGCCAAATTTTCAATCAGAGCGCTCCGACTCCTGCAGGTGGCTAAAAGCAAAAATTTTAGTGACTCTGATAAAAAAATAAGGTTCCAAATGACATAGGCATAATATTCTCCCCCCCCTAGTAAATTTAGTCCTCGAAATTTAAGGAAACCCAAAGGGAAGACCGAATATAATAAGTATCACGCATAGACCTTTTGCTCCCAAGTGGTCTATGCACCAGACTGGCACTACCGACACACTGTAATCAAAGAAATGGTCTTAGCGTGGAGCCACTTCTCATGCTGGTCCTTGACCTCGATCCACTGCTCCACGAACGACAAATCCAGCTCGAGGATGAGGCGGTCGAACAGAATGACATGAGCAAGATCGTGGACATAACGCCTCAGCCATGAGACAAGGACGACGTCGTGGGCAAGAGCTAGCTGTGGGGGAAAGGCTACATGACAAGCCACCTCCCCAATCCACTCAATGACGAGAAACAGTCCCATTGAAGAGCCAACTCAGCTTGCCCCAAACGTCGAAACAGAGGATGCCCTTAAACTGGGACACCTTCAGGAAAACATGGTCGCCAAACCCGAAGGTAAGCTCCTGGCGACGATGACCTGCGTAGCCCTTCTGTCGGTTCTGGGAGGTGCGGATGCACACATGAACCAACCTGGCCACTACAAGGTCAAATAAATAACTTGTGGCCCCTCCAACTGGCGCTCCTCAACCATCCCAACACAAGGGAGGTATAAAACTACGCCTGTAGAGTGCCTTTTTCAGGTCCATCTGGATGCTCGAATGGCAGTCGTCTTGCAGGCGTACCCCAACAAATGGGTGATGCCTCTCCAACTACCCCTCAGTCGAGCACGCAGGCACTTAGCATGTCCTCCAAGGTCTGAATCGTCCTCTTTGTCTGGCTGTCCATCGGCGATGAAACGCTATACTTAAATGGAGGCTCGCGCCAAAGCCTGCCAAGGCTGCGCCACAACCTCAAAGTAACCCTCACGTCTCAACCAAAAATAGCGCCGACCGGAGTGCCATGAAGACGAACAATCGCGAAGGTGGAAACCCACGTCAAGGAGTCCAGAGACTCAATCAGTCGGAAAGTGCGGACTTAGTCAGTCGGTCATTGATCACCTAGACGGCGTCGAGACCCGAACGTGACTTTAGCGAGTCCTCAACAATCCCTGATAACCCTCTCCCACGTTCACTGAGGAATCTCGATGGACTGACGCTTTCCACTCAATGATGATTCTCGAACTTTGCCTGAGGGCATGCCATCCTGGGGAAACAAGGTCACCCATATCACCTTTTCATCGCACCACTAGCAATCTCAATGAAGACTACCCCAAAGTAGTCCACGGAAGCCCAATAAAACTTTTCAGATCCACGAAGGCATCCGGCGCATTCGTCAACCCTGACAGCAGTACTTAAAACTCGTAGTGCCTGAAACGGTCACGAAAGGCCATCTACAGGATGTCCAACTCCCGGATCTCTAACTTGTGGTACCCTTGTGTAAAGATCGATCTAACAGCAGACACCCGCTCCTAGAGCTGGTCAAATAGATCATCAATTCACAGCAAGGGGTACCTGATCTTCAACCCTTACGGGAAGATCAAAACAACACCTCGAACAATTAAGTCCAGATTCTGCTCCTCGAGCATGGCTGGCGCTCATGATGACACTTACACGCTTGGTAAGCCACTCAACCGCACTTAATCCACAAGACACGCAATAAGGGGTCGTTGAACCTCGACAATGCCTATGCGACGTCATCTATCTGATAAGGCGGTTGAGTCCCATCACGAACGCTAGCATCGCGTCTCCTCGTTTACGACCCATGTGGGGGCAAAACGCGACAGTATCGCGAACTGTGCTTCACATGCCGCCAGAGATAGGTCGCTCAACTATAACCATTGGAACTCCAGCATCCTGCACTCAATGGGCAGATTCATCACGGGGAGTCCATGCTCTCGACATCATCCAGTAGCACTCTCCCGGTGTGGCCTCTACCTGGTAGCCTCCCAAGCTCACTATCTCTGCCATATGGGGGCACCAACAAGAATAGTATCTGGGAGCACTTCACAAGGCTCTGGCCTCAACCGGGCAGCTACAACGCACAATGATATATCGAAGCGACTCCAGATGCCACTATGGAACCCTGTCCACAAGCGATCGCCCACCAAGCTGCAATAGGATGCACCCAATCCCGATCGTATGCATCACCACTCGCTACAGCACCTTCCAAGTGAGAGGAAAAATCAATCATCAATTAGATGCTTCAAAGGTATTCCTTGACTGGGAAAAGAACCTTGGGAGGGCACCATGAGGTCCCGATATAGGATATCCCGACAACCAAACAAGGAACACGGAGTACCCTAGCCCGAGTCTCAACGATGACCCCGCAAGGCCCCTTAATCCTGAGTAGGAAGGCTGGAAGAAGACATCACCCCTTAATGAGCAATATGCCACATCCTCAAAACTTGAAACTGGCGCCGCACGCGAACTCCATGGTTACCAGCAATACCGATGCACGGGAAAGAAGCTCCATTATCGAGACGCAATCCATACCTTAGAAATTTCAACCAATTCATCACTATCATACTACTAGGCTGGAATCTCCTACCCAAGCCTTAATCCCACAACAAGGGATCCAACAACTGACCCTAATCAGTCGACCCAGTCGACAACTTAAGGGTGGGTCCAGGGGGGTCACGTCCACGTCAACGGATGCGAGGAGGCATGTCAGCAACCTAAGATAACTTCTAAAACAAGAGTACTCAGATGACAATCCTATGACTCATCATCTATACGACTAGACTTAGGCTCTGACAGGACCAGGCTCTGATACCAACTTTTGTCACGCCCCAGGGCGGCCGTCCCCGAGATGTGGCAATAATGAAATATCAGCTATCAAGTACAAGAGGTCAATAATGACTCCAATAAACAATACACAAGCTGGCAAACCAATGATAACTGATAACTCAACTGAAAAGCGGAAGCATAAGATATCAACAATGTCTGTAAACCAAAAACATTATTACAGACTCGAATACACAATCACTGTCCTGTGAGAGCCAAGTCTAGTCCAAATAAAATACAACCTGTGCCACATGCACGATTTACAATACATAAAATGACTCTAGGACTGCTGAAACATCGCACATGCAAGAACTACATGCACGATAACCTATCAAATAATTATAGGGATACTCCCTAACATGGATTTACCTCAAAATAAATCATACAATATGCATACATGGCCATTAATCACATAAGCACACAAGGCCTAACTTAAGTATGCGTTGGATATCACCAACTTAAATGGGGAGGGTCAAGCGCGATCTCGCGCACTAACAGGTGCATGCCAATATTCCAAACGAACCTGAGTCGAGTAGGAAATCGCATCTACTTACTCAGTTCGTACAAAGGGAGAGGGCGAGAGAGAGAGCTCATCATCTCTTGAAGTTGGTCATAGCTTTGCCCCACTATCATGGGCGCAAAACTACACCACGCCCTCGAGTCTTATCGCAAGGGAATATTAGGCGTGTGCCCATTATTAACCCAGACTTAATCATGCTGGATATTCCAATTAATATGGTAGGAGTAGTATTACAATACTACCTAAGGCATGCCATATTCTATACATCCATACACATTACAGAATACATGCCCATACTAGAGGGGCGCATGCGATACAATCATTCACACATGGATACAATACATGCAATATAAGCCTAGCATGCAAGATATCTAACATATTATAGTTTAAGCATGGCCTAAAAAATCGAAAGAACGCTCCACGCCCATAAGACCACGCCACAAGGAAGCTCCAGCTCCACGCCCAACACTGCCCCTGAAAAGAAACAGTATGCGAGGGGTGAGCTACAAGCTCAGTGAGTGGCTGGAAACCAATCACCATTACAACAGTTTAATACTAAAGCAATTTCCTTTCAAGGAAAACATGGGTAGAAACCCAATAGACAACAAGGTCACGTGGCGGCGTGACCAACCTCACCCTCACCCTCACTCCCAGAGGAAGACTCTTGGGACTTTTGGGGAGAGACCATACCGTTGGTCGAAGAGACGCGGAATTACTGGTCCACACAACACTACTGGATCACCAACCTCACCCTCACCCTCACTCCCGGAGGGAGACTCTTGGGACTCTCGGGGAGAGACAATACCGTTGGTCGAAGAGACCCGGGATTACTGGTCTACACAACACTATTGGATCATCTACATCGAGATAACTGCCCAACGTTGTCTTTGAACATCGATACGCAACCGGACCCAACAATTATGGGAACGGATGAACAACGAATGGGTCACGCGGCGACGTGTCTTCACCTCATCCTCACCCTCACCCTTTAGAGGTGACATAGGACTTTTGGAGAGATTAGACTCCTCTACACCCTTGGTCCACCGGTAGCCCTTTCCCCGGGTAGCCTCTACCTGGTATACTCCCACGATCAGTACGCTTCCGAACGCATCGGTGGTACCTACGGATGGGAGCCCTTTGTCAGGACAGCTTTTCCAACACCGGGAAGTTCCTACATCGGATCCAACGAAGGGGAGAACGATTCCACGCTCGCAATATCATTTGTTAGCCCTCTCCCGGGTAGCCTCTACCTGGTATACCCCCATGATTAGTACATCTTGCCGCATGCATCGATAGTACCTACAGGTGGGGGCCCTTTGTCAGGACAGCTACAACCTGGGCCGCTTCAACACGGACGACATTGGGAGGAAACACTCCATGTTCGCAAAGCGAACCCAATGGAAAAACAACTACTCTCGATAATCACATATCGATGATATCGAATACTATTGTACTCCCACACGGTGGCGTCGCTTGGACACAAGGGGGGGTTGCCTCTGCTCTCACGCAGAAATAATCCCAAGGCACATAACCCAACAGGCGGTTCATATACACGCCTCGCACGGGTAGGCCTAGCTTAATGCCACAACTACCGGCTTAACAAAACCGATAAGATAATGAATTCTCCTGAATTCCAAACGAGTGCATCGCTCGGATGCACGGGGGCGATTACATCGCTAGCGCTCTGACTAATAAGGTACAACCCAACAACGGGTCATACCCACACCTATTGCAGATAGGCCTAATCAGTTTTAATATGCGCATATATATATCCAGGAGAAATATATCTAGTTATGTACATGAACTACATGCACGATAACCTATCAAATAATTATAGGGATATTCCCTAACATGGATTTACATCATAATAAATCATACAACATGCATACATGGCCATTAATCACATAAGCACACAAGGCCTAACTTAAGTATGCATTGGATATCACCAACTTAAATGGGGAGGGTCAAGCGCGATCTCGCGCACTAACAGGTGCATGCCAATATTCCAAACGAACCTGAGTCGAGTAAGAAATCGCATCTACTTACTCAGTTCGTACAAAGGGAGAGGGAGAGAGAGAGCTCATCATCTCTTGAAGTTGGTCATAGCTTTGCCCCACTATCATGGGCGCAAAACTACACCACGCCCTCGAGTCTTATCGCAAGGGAATATTAGGCGTGTGCCCATTATTAACCCAGACTTAATCATGCTGGATATTCCAATTAATATGGTAGGAGTAGTATTACAATACTACCTAAGGCATGTCATATTCTATACATCCATACACATTACAGAATACATGCCCATACTAGAGGGGCGCATGCGATACAATCATTCACACATGGATACAATACATGCAATATAAGCCTAGCATGCAAGATATCTAACATATTATAGTTTAAGCATGGCCTAAAAAATCGAAAGAACGCTCCACGCCCAGAAGACCACGCCACAAGGAAGCTCCAGCTCCACACCCAACACTGCCCCTGAAAAGAAACAGTATGCGAGGGGTGAGCTGCAAGCTCAATAAGTGGCTGGAAACCAATCACCATTACAACAGTTCAATACTAAAGCAATTTCCTTTCAAGGAAAACATGGGTAGAAACCCAATGGACAACAAGGTCACGTGCCGGCGCGACCAACCTCACCCTCACCCTCACCCTCACTCCCAGAGGAAGACTCTTGGGACTTTTGGGGAGAGACCATACCGTTGGTCGAAGAGACGCGGAATTACTGGTCCACACAACACTACTGGATCACCAACCTCACCCTCACCCTCACTCCCGGAGGGAGACTCTTGGGACTCTTGGGGAGAGACCATACCGTTGGTCGAAGAGACCCAGGATTACTAGTCTACACAACACTATTGGATCATCTACATCGAGATAACTGCCCAACGATGTCTTTGAACATCGATACGCAACCGGACCCAACAATTATGGGAACAGACAAACAACGAATGGGTCACGCGGCGACGTGTCTTCACCTCATCCTCACCCTCACCCTTTAGAGGTGACATAGGACTTTTGGAGAGATTAGAGTCCTCTACACCCTTGGTCCACCGGTAGCCCTTTCCCCGGGTAGCCTCTACCTGGTATACTCCCACGATCAGTATGCTTCCGAACGCATCGGTGGTACCTACGGATGGGAGCCTCTGTCAGGACAACTTTTCCAACACCGGGGAGTTCCTACATCGGATCCAACGAGGGGGAGAACGATTCCACGCTCGCAATATCATTCGTTAGCCCTCTCCCAAGTAGCATCTCCTGGTATACCCCCATGATCAGTACATCTTGCCGTATGCATCGATAATACCTACAGGTGGGGGCCCTCTATCAGGACAGCTACAACCTGGGCCGCTTCAACACGGACGACATTGGGAGGAAACACTCCATGTTCGCAAAGCGAACCCAATGGAAAAACAACTACTCTCGATAATCACATATCGATGATATCAAATACTATTGTACTCCCACACGGTGGCGTCGCTTGGACACAAGGGGGGGGGTTGCCTCTGCTCTCACGCAGAAATAATCCCAAGGCACATAACCCAACAGGCGGTTCATATACACGCCTCGCACGGGTAGGCCTAGCTTAATGCCACAACTACCGGCTTAACAAAACCGATAAGATAATGAATTCTCCTGAATTCCAAACGAGTGCATCGCTCGGATGCACGGGGGCGATTACATCGCTAGCGCTCTAACTAATAAGGTACAACCCGACAACGGGTCATACCCACGCCTATTTCAGATAGGCCTAATCAGTTTTAACATGCGCATATATATATCCAGGAGAAATATATCTAGTTATGTACATGAACTACATGCACGATAACCTATCAAATAATTATAGGGATACTCCCTAACATGGATTTACATCATAATAAATCATACAACATGCATACATGGCCATTAATCACATAAGCACACAAGGCCTAACTTAAGTATGCGTTGGATATCACCAACTTAAATGGGGAGGGTCAAGCGCGATCTCGCGCACTAACAGGTGCATGCCAATATTCCAAACGAACCTGAGTCGAGTAGGAAATCGCATCTACTTACTCAGTTCGTACAAAGGGAGAGGGCGAGAGAGAGAGCTCATCATCTCTTGAAGTTGGTCATAGCTTTGCCCCACTATCATGGGCGCAAAACTACACCACGCCCTCGAGTCTTATCGCAAGGGAATATTAGGCGTGTGCCCATTATTAACCCAGACTTAATCATGCTGGATATTCCAATTAATATGGTAGGAGTAGTATTACAATACTACCTAAGGCATGCCATATTCTATACATCCATACACATTACAGAATACATGCCCATACTAGAGGGGCGCATGCGATACAATCATTCACACATGGATACAATACATGCAATATAAGCCTAGCATGCAAGATATCTAACATATTATAGTTTAAGCATGGCCATACTACTTATCTACGCAAGTAGTATAGCTAAGATGCCCCATCGATGCGCAACGCACGACTACGCGCGTCGAGCACATCTCGAGGGGGGGGGATTGGATCAAACCACTCACAGATACCCGGATCGTCGCGCGTCCGGTCTACGAGATCTGCAAAACACAACCAATGATCCACAATTAAAATATGGAACCTCCTATCACACATATAAGCCTACTTCATGAAGGCCCTAACCCCTGATACTTCCATATTATCACCCAAGACACATGCAAACAACTCCTTGACACTCAACCAAGCAAAACTGCCAAACCTGCTGCAACCAGCCCTACTAATTGGTCTCCAAAGCACCCAATACACTTCCAAAAATTATGAATTAAATCATGCACATTCTTTGATATGCTGGGATCATAATCCATGAAGACATTAGAACCTAATTTTGCCTCTACAAGCCCGAAACAAATTATTTCCAGAAGCAGGACAATTCCTACGCGAATCTGAACAGGCCATGCAAAACTGGTTCTAACTTACATCACAGATATCATAATGATCCCAAATTTCATATATAACAACTAGACATATAGATGATCATATCATATGAGACATAATCCTAAAAATGTGCCTCTAAATACTAGATTCACTGAGATCTTTAAAATGCAGAGTGCTGCCTTACCAAAACAGGGGGAGGGAAATGGGGAGATGCGGGGTTCTCGACACACCCACGACCACCTCAACCACCACCACCACTACCACCGCCTCATCAGCATCTCCTCAAGCCCTTCATGGCAGAAAACAGGGTGCAAAGGGGGCATGAGAAGAGGATAGAGAGAAGAGAAACAACAACCACAACAACAACAACAACACAATACTCACCCTTTCTCACTCTTTCTTGTGCTTCTTCTTCATCTTTTCCTCCATTAACAACACACACAACAAAAAAAAAAACAGAGAGGGAGAGGGAGACGAGAGTGAGAGAGAGTGAGAGGTTTCCACACAAAGGGGGCCTTAAATGGAAATAAAGTGAGTTGGTGGGGGGAACAAGACCAAATCGTCCCTGACCAGAAATTCTGGACGGGCTTCACTAGAACAGCCATAACTTCCACGATATAGCTCCGAATTGCACAATTCAAATCCTTTGGAAAGCCAAGAAGATTATCTACAACTTTCATGTTTATGCCAAGATCAAATAATCCCTCCAGCTATTCCGAAATGAGAGCTAAACATTGAACAGGGCTGCTGCCAGAATTTTTCATCCCCGGGGTATACTTGGAAAAATACCCATAACTTTTACTACATGAATCCAGTTGATCTAATTCTACTTTTGTACGAAAGCTAACTCAAAACTGAGCATCTCATGATAAAATCATATTTAAACCTCTTCATCTTGGATTTTAACAAAATTAAATCCAAATACCAAATCGGAAATAAATAACTTCTAGGAGAAAAATTATGTAGCCAAATTTTCAATCAGAGCGCTCCAACTCCTACAGGTGGCTAAAAGCCAAAATTTTAGCGACTCCGATCGAAAAATAATGCTCCAAATGACACAGGCATAACAATGCGTGCTTTGATAATTGCATGATTCATGGGTGATGAATATTACAAAGTATGATGGGACAAGTTTGTTACAGGTTTTGAATGGTGTAAAGTTGTCCTATTTTGGTTTAAAATATTTGGTTATGACTTTTGGTTGTGACATGTGGTTATTTTGTGATGTATGTGGAATTGTTTGTTAACTAGTTATATGACATGATAGATGGGTATATGCTAAGTGATATTTTGTATATGCCTTCTGTGAGTATTTGTATTTGTTGATTTCTTATACGAAAATGTATGTTTTCTGATATGCTTTGTTATTGACTGATTGTACAGGAATGTGTTTGGTTGGATTGTTATATGCTAAGGAAGATAGGTATATGCTTAGCAGTATTTTGTATATGGCCCATGTGACTATTTTGTATTGGATGATGTAATAAAATTAGTTCATTCCTGAAAACTGGTGCACTACCAAAACCAATGTCTCACGTTAGGGAGACCAGGGGACCGACAACAAGAAGTGGGCTACAGTTGCAACATCAGCAACTAAAAAACGGTTCCTCCTATACGACTCCCTCCGCAAGAAGGATCACAATGCTTAGGCAATGATGGCTATAAAGTTATTGCAGAAGACGGTGCTAGAGGAAACTGTGGAGTGACCCCTCGTTCTTGATGCCTTTGCTCTGCAACAGTTTGGTGGGCAAGACTGTGGTGTCTTCATCTGCCATTGGATTGCTTGAAGAATGCTTGATATTCGTTGTTATTTTAACACCAAAGATGATATGGCTTATATGCATGCTATGATTACCGTTGGATTTATGGGTGATAAATTTTGTAAAGTTTGAATAAGTAAATAGTATTGTTTTGACTGATGTATATTATTCCATGTTTTGACTGTCAAATAAATTGGTATTGTTTGGCTAGAAATTTTGATTATGATTTTTGGTTGTGTGGTGTGATTATTTTGTTATAAAATATGTCTTTTGTGATTAATTGTGTGGTGCCTGTGTCATTTGCAGCGCTCTGTTTGAAAATTTGGGTACATAATTTTTTCCTAGAAGTTATGTATTCCTGATTTGGTGTTTGGATTTGATTTTGTTAAAATCCAAGATGAAGAGGTTTAAATATGATTTTATTATGAGATGTCCAGTTTTGAGTTAGCTTTCGTACAGAAGTGGAATTAGATCAACTGGATTCTTGTAGTAAAAGTTATGGGTATTTTGCCAAGTATACCCCAGGGATGGAAATTCTGGCAGCAGCCCTGCTCGATGTTTAGCTCTAATTGCGGATTAGCTAGAGAGATTATTTGATCTTGGTATGAACATGAAAGTTGTAGATAATCCTCTTGGCTTTCCAACGGTATTGGAATTGTGCCATTCGGAGCTATGTCGAGGAAGTTATGGCTGTTCCAGTGAAGCTTGCGCATAATTTCTAGTCAAAGGGCAACTAGGTCATTTCTCCTTAGATATTTGTGATAAATATCTCTTTCTCTCTCTCTCTCCCTTCTCACTTCCACGACAACCACATCTGGTCTCTCTTTCTCTCCTTCAAAGCCCCCCCCCCCCCCCCAAGTGTTTGGTTTAATGTCTCAATGAGAAGAAGAGAAGGAGATGGTGAAGGAAGAAGAGGGTTTGTTCATGTGTTGTTGTTGTTGTTTCTCCTCTCTCTCAAGCTCCCTTTTCATGGTTTCCCCCCCCCCCTGATTTGCAGCCATGGGAGGGCTGAGGAGGCCGAGGAGGTGGTGGTGGTGGTGGTGGCGGTTGAGGTGGTCGCGGGTGCGTCGAGGGCCCCCGAACCTCCCCCTTTTGTTCCCCCTCCAAGGTGAGCTCCTCCCCTTCTTTTCTTGGTTTTTATGGCTTAAGGGGTTGTGGGAAAGTCATGCATGCTAGGTAGATGGGTTAGGGTGTGTGTGAGGGGTTGGGAAGGGTTAAAATGAGGTTGGGATGGGCTGGGCGCGCGCTGGGCGCAGTCTGCGCGCGTGCGCGCGCAGGCGGGCGCTGGCAGGCGCAGTCGGGCGCGCAGACGCGCGCGGGTGCGTGCGCGCGAGTGCGCGCGGGTGCTGGCCCGAGCGGGGGTGCTGGCGCGAGTGCGCGCGGGTGCGCGCGGGGGTGTTCGTGCGCGGTGCAGTGCGCCTGGGCATGCGCCTGGGCACGGGGCAGGGGACCAGTGCGCGCGCGCGCGTGCGTGCGCGTGCGTGCGCGTGCTGGGCGTGCGCGGGGTGCTGCACGCGGGACGCGGGCTGGACGCACAGGGCGCGTGGGCGCACCCGAGCTTGCGCGCGCGTGCGGCAGCGCGTCTGGGCGTGCGGGCAAGCGCGCGGCAGTGCTCCGATGGTGTTGGGGTGCGTGCGTGCGTGCGCATTCGTGAGTGCGCGTGCGGGGGGCCATGCATGTGGCTGCCCGAGGGTTCAGGTAGGTGTCGGGGCAGTCGGACTCGCGTGCATACGTGCGTGCTCGCATCCGTGCGAGCCCGTATGCATGATTGTCCGAGTATTAGGTATTTCTAATGTATTTCTATGTGTAAATTGTGTTGTTTCTCACCAGTTGGATGCCCCTACCTTGCAGATCTCGTCGGATGGGATGCGCGAGGTCCCGGGTCATAAGGTGAGTGGTTCGATTCCAATCCCCCCCCCCTCTCTCTAGGGATGCGCTCGACCCGCGTAGACGCGCGTCGCGCATCGATGGGGCCCCCTAACTAATATGTAGATATTTTGCATGCTAGGGATATACATCCAGGTATCGTGTATAGAGGCCCGTACATGCCTGGACACCATGTCCTGTACTTAAAAGCCTTGATCTATGCATGATTAATATGATGTATCCATGCCACCTTAGACTTTGTATGCTAGGGATATGCACCCTTATATCATGTATAGCGGCCTATGCATGCCTAGACACCTTGCCCCGAACTATGGATGTTCCCTTTTAGTTTAACTTATTTAGATCAAATGCGAGCATATGGTTATTAGCATTGTTATATATGTGTCACTTTTAGCCTGCTGGTAACCGTTGGAGCGTTCTGGTAGTTTTCGGTTTTTACCGGTTTTTCGATCGGAACCGCTTATTTTTGGACTGTTAGCTATCGTCCTGAGTTAGAGGACTCCGATTAGAAATCTAACTGCATATTTGGTGTCCTGGTGCCATTTTAGGCCTCTCACGAAAATTTCATCGAATTCCGGCATCGTTTACAAAAATTTCACAGTTCCGAGGCGTATCCGGGTTTTTAAGTCGCGCACTATAAATAAGTGGGATCTAAAATCCCGAGTTACTGTTCATCATCCCCGACCTTGAGCTCTCTCTCTCCTCTTCTCTGTTTTTCTTCCGTTTGAGCCCCCTACACCCCTCAAAATCAAAAACCCAAAGCACGAGAAGTGTAGATCGGGTCCCGATCTACACTCCGGTGTTTTCAAAACCCGATTCCGACGACTCTAGCCACCCCGACCTCCCCTCTCTCTCCTCTGTTTCGGGCCATTTCGAGGGCCGTGATAGATCGGGGCGTAAGAGAACCATTGGGAAAGGTTTCGGCGCGCAGAGAGCAACCGGACTTCGCTCCCTCCCCTTGGTAAGATCTTTTTCTTCTCTTTTCTTGCATAGATGTATGCTAGGGAGGTGGATCTAGGGTTGGGTGGTGGTCGGAGGCGGTGGGTGGCCGTCGGGGGCAGTGGGAGGCGGTCGGAGGCCGTTGGAGGCTTTCGGATGGTGGTGGAGGTGCTCGAGCCGTGGCAGGCCTTGTCCTCGGGCGCAGGCAGCAGCAGCAGCGGCAGCGGCCCAGGCAGCGCGCAGGCTGGGCGCGTGCGGGGATGCGCGCGTGCGCGCGCGGGCGTGTGGGCGCGCGGCGTGCGCGCGGGCGTGCGCGGGTCTGGTGCGAGGGGCTGGTCGTGCTGGGCGCGCGGGACGGGCTGGCAGTGCTGGCGTGCTCGGGCTGGAGGTCTCAAGCAGCGCAGCAGGCCGGGCGCGCGCGGGCGTGCGCGCGTGCGTGCGCATGGGCGTGCGCGCGGGCGTGCGGGGCGCGTGCTGGTCGTGCTGGGCGGCTGGTGCTGGGCGGGGTACTGTGCGCGAGGCGCGGCAGGGCAGTGTGGTGAGTGCGCGAGGTGTTGGCCGAGTGCAGGGTGCGCGCGGAGGGCGCGGCGAGGCCGTGGTGGTGCGCGCGGGGCGCGGCGAGGCGGCGGTGGTGCGCGCGAGGCGCGGCGAGGTGGCGGAGGTGCGCGCGGGGTGCGCGCGAGGCGAGGCGCTGCGCGCGGGGGCGCGCGGGGTGCGCGGGCGGAGGCGCGGCGGTGCACCCGGGCGGTCGGGTGACCGTGCGGGTGGTTGCCGGCCGTGCGGGTAGTTGCCGGAGTTCTCGGGCTAGCGTGCGTGCGGGTCTTGTGCACGTTTGCCCGAGTGTTAGGTGTTTGTTGTGGGTTTTGGGGTATTTATTTGAGTATTTAATAATATTTGTGGATTTATACTTACCAAGTAATACCCTGTCTTGCAGATCTCGACGGGCGGTCGCGCGACGACCCAGATACTGGTGAGTGGGACAATCCAACCCAGTAGAGAGGCGTTGTACGCACTTGGGGCGTATACCGACCTCTCCTGGGGCGCCATGGATAAATATTACCTGCAATAATATGTAATCCATGCTTGTGTAAATTATGTGTAGAATGCATGCTACCCTAGTCCTTGCATGTTAGGGACTTGCACCCTTAGGATATGCGTATGAGCCATGCAGCATGTCCCCTGGTTTTCATGCTAGGAAACCCCGGCCTATGCATGCGTCCTACTAGTTTATTTATTAAATTAAATGCTGGTATCTGTTAGATCGCATGCCTGAGGATAATATTATAGGGAGGAGCCTTGCGAGGTCAACGCTGAGACCCGTGTTAGGGTACTCCGTGTTCCTTGTTTGGTTGTCGGGATGTCCTGTATCGGGACCTCAGGCTGCCCTCCCAAGGTTCTAGTCCCAATAATATTATATGTAATGATTGTATGATTGGTATAATTATTAGCATAGTTGGTGGATATTATAGGGGAGGGGCCTTGCAAGGACAGCGGTGAGACCCGGGTTAGGGTACTCCGTGTTCCTTGTTTGGTTGTCGGGGTATCCTATAACGGGAACTCACGCCGCCCTTCCGAGTTTCTTTCCCCCAATGATATTCCAGCCTTGCTGATTTTTGTACATGTTCCCGCATCTTGGTGATGCACCCGGTTGAATTCAGAGGAGTTCATGACATTTGAGTTGTAATGATATGTAGTCGGCGGATCCGAGTGGATCATATGCGTATGGATAGGCTGTTCTGTTCCCTGCGTTGGATCCGGTAGAGGCTACCCCCAGCGTTAGAAAGGTCGTCCTTTGGAGGACCCACCTCAGTAGGCACCTCCTGATTTGGTTTCAGACTGTGCTGAAGTTGTGGGTGGAGACCAAGCGGCCTACGAAGTGGAGGGAGAGACTATCGGTGGACCAAGGGTGACCAACAGCCTAGTCAGTCCCAAAATCCTATGTCACCCATTGATGGGTGAGGGTGAGGGTGTAGTGGGTTGGCGATGAGCGACCTACTGGATTTGTGAATAGATGATTATCAGTCCCAATAGCCTATGTCACCCATTGATGGGTGAGGGTGAGGGTGTGGTGGTTCGGCGAAGTACGAACCACTGGATTATGTTGTTATGTCTTGGAGTCTGGATAAATAATGGAATTGTGGTAAATATTGTCTGTGATGCGTGGGTTGTGCTGTTCACTGAGCGTGTGGCTCACCCCTCGCACATGTTTTTCCCCAGTGGTCACTGAGCCTGAGCTAGAGCCGGAGCAGCAGTTGGAGCTTTCCGAGGGATTTCTTCAGTAGCGGAGCAGCGCCACGTTCCGCGAGTGCCAGAGGTTATCAGCATCCCTTCTTGACTGTATGTATTTGATTTCCGTGCTTGGCACGTGTTTGTATATGTTCGGTTGTATCTATGTATATTGGCTCTCACAGGACGTATGATTGTGTATCGAGTCTGTAATATGTTTTGATTACAGACTCAGTTTTTAGCTTCCGCTACATTGTGTATATATTATGTCAGCCTTGTTTGATCTGTGTTGTCCTTTTTAATTGTGGTTTAGAGTATATATATTTGACCTCCTGTGTAGGTTTCTGATATGATATATACACTTGCCGCGTCCCTGGGTTGGCCGCCCTGGGGCGTGACAAGCATGCCTTAGAGAATATTATAACCTCGTTGTTATAATATATGTCTCTCCGCATCTTAGTTATGCGACCTGGAGGAATTCTTGTGAATTCCTGTCATTAGTAGAGTTGCAATCGGTGTCGGCGGATCCAAGAGGATCGTATCCGTGTGGGTAGGCTGTTTCTCTTCCCTTCGTTGGATCCGTGTAGGGACTCCCCGGCGTTAGACAGGCTGTCCTGACAAAGGGCTCCCATCTGTAGGTACCTCCGATGTGTTCTGACAGTGCTGATCGTGGGAGTAGACCAGGCGAGCTATGGAGTGGAGGAGAGGCTATCGATGGACCAAGGGTGATTAACAGCCTAGTCATTCCCAAAAGCCCATGTCACCCCCTTGAGGGTGAGGCTGAGGGTGTGGTGGGTTGGTGATGTAACGACCCACTAGATTGTGTGGTTGCTCCCGTTTAGGGACTGTGATTATTTTAGGGATTTTATGTGTTGCGTTGCATAGTTGGTGCCATTCACTGGGTGTGTGGCCCACCCCTCGCATATTCTTCTCCTCCAGAGTGGTAGTTGTTTCCATGGGGTTCGCTTTGCGAACATGGAATGTTCACTCCCAGGGTTGTTCGAGTTGAAGAGGCCGGGTTGTAGCTGTCCTGACAGAGGGCTCCCATCCGTAGGTACCACCGATGCAGTCGGAGGGGTACTGATCGTGGGAGTATACCAGGTAGAGGCTACTCGGAAGAGGGCTAACGAATGATATCGCGAGCGTGGAATCGTTCTTCCCTTCGTTGGATCCGTGTAGTGACAGCCCCGGCGTTAGACAGGCTGTCCTGACATAGGGCTCCCATCTGTAGGTACCTCCGATGTGTTCGGACAGTGCTGATCGTGGGAGTATACCAGGTAAGCTACGGAGCGGGGAGAGGCTACCGGTGGACCAGGGGTGTAGAGCAGTCTAAGTCTCTTCCCAAAGTCCCAAGATGTCTCCTTTCAGGAGTGAGGGTGTGGATGAGGTGAAGACGCGTCGCCTCGTGACCCATTCGTTGTTCGACCGTTCCCATAGATGTTGGGTCCGGTCTCGTGATGGATGTTGAAGGACATCGATGGGCGATTATCTAGATGTAGATGATCCAGTAGTGTTGAGTAGACCAGTAAATCTGGGTCTCTTCGACTGACGGCATGGTCTCTAGACCAGTAAATCCGGGTCTCTTCGACCGACGGTATAGTCTCTCCCCATAAGTCCCAAAAGACTCCCTCCGGGAGTGAGGGTGGGGGTGAGGTTGGTCGCGCTACCGCGTGACCCTGTTATCCATTGGGTTTGTACCCATGTTTTTCCTTGGAAAAGGGAACTGATTATGTATTGAACTGTAGATGGTGATTGGTTTCCAGCCACTCACTGAGCTTGTAGCTCACCCCTCGCATACTGTTTCTTTTCAGGGGCAGTGTTGGGCGTGGAGCTGGAGCTTTCCTGTGGCGTGGTCTTATGGGCGTGGAGCGTTCTGCCGGCGGGTGGCGAGTGCGAGGCTGTCAGCATTCCTAGAGTCATTTTATGCTTTGTAAATCGTGCATGTGGCACAGGTTGTATTTTCTTTGGTCTAGACTTGGCTTCCACAGGACATTGATTGTGTATTCGGGTCTGTAATAATGTTTTTGATTTACAGACATTGTTATATATTATGCTTCCGCTTTTCAGTCAGTTATCATTATCTTGCTTTGCCGCCTTGTGTATTGTTGTTGGTGTCCTTATTGATCTCAGGTATTGATAGCTGATATTATATTTTATTTTGCCACGTCTCGGGGACGCCTGGGGCGTGACAAATTGACACAAAAATTGTGTGTTGGGTTTATTAATTGTGTTATATGCTTTGGAGGGTGAGGTATATGCTTTGTTACCATACGTATGTGCCTAGATAGCTACGTTAGTATGGATTAGATAAGTAACGCGATTAAGGAATGTGAACACAATGTTAAAAACAAAAGGTTAGCTTCTTATAAATAACCAAATTGTTCAAAACTACATTCATGATGTCATTCATATGTCAAATTCCTCATCTAGTTGGTATGGTTGTGATCCCATCTGAAAACTGTATTGTGAATTTTGTAGTTGTAATCCCATCTGAAAGTCATTAACTGAACTTTGTGGTTGTGATGATGTTTCTCGTGCTTGTTCTTAGGTGCATTCTTGTATTGATGGACATACGATTTCAGTGCATTCTAAGTAAGCATTTATGCTTTCTCTGCATTGGGTAGTGAATATGCTAGCCCAAAACGTTTCCTTTACAAATATTGACACCCACCAACAACAATCCTCGTACAAGGCATTCCGCTATGCATTGTCCTCCATATGATATTCCTCAATCATATTCTGCCACCCAACTTCAAATTCATTAACAATAAGACAATCATATACGATGCCACCAAGATAATCCTTCAAGTATTTGTACCGTCCAACCTGCATGGTATGTGCGATTATAAGTATGTATGTACAAACAATAACAGAGTATGTGCCTTCAAAATTTCAACATTTGATATACTTGAAAACATGAACTTATCAAGGTATATACTCAGTGAAAAGTTAACATGAACTTATCAAGGTATATACTCAGTGAAAAGTTGCATGCACCAATGAAAACATGTTAAACACTTTTCACGAGTAAAGCAAGTAGCTAAGTTCATAAAGTAAAACATCACCTTATAAAGCTTTTCCGAAACTTTTTTCAGGATGTGCCAAAGATAAAGACGATGCCTAGACAAGGAGAACACTTCTTTGATGGCACCTCCAATTGATTTACATTGGTCTGTTATTATTGTGGTCAGGGGAATGTTACCTATACAAGCTAACCAAGTCTTGAACAACCATAGATAGGTTCCTCAATACTCTCAATCCCAATAGGTTAATGTCATGCCAGCATCCCAAAACAAGCTAACCAAGGCACCATCGGGAAGGAATGAATCTTCTTCAACGAATCATCTACGATTTACCTGCGATATGTAAGTAAGTATATACGTAATAAAGATCTATACATACGCATTCCAAAACGGAAAAAAAAAATTGTCCATGGATATGCAGTGGTGAACAGAGGAATTTATTATCATCAACTACCTTCGACGAAAAGGTTGTCACAAACGACGAAAAAGCATTTCAAACAGAAGATGAAGACGAATGAATATTGGAATCTTATGTAAATTATGAATATACCAACCTTTTGTCTCCTGACTACAAATGAGGAATATTTACTACCTTATCATGGAGCTATAGTGGCTGGTCTGTGATGGTTGCCACTGAGGATAGGGAGAGAAAGAGAAACAGTAAATGAAAACCCATAAGAATGGAAGAGAAAATGATAAAAACAAGGTAGCAATCGAAAAAATGGGCGGGAACTTTCGGGGGGGGGGGGGGATTTTTCATGGACAATTTTTTAAACGCTGACGTGGCATTAAAAAAAAATTCTACGTGGATGGTTGACGTAAGGTCTGAAAAATGGATGGTGTTTTAAACTGAGTGTAACAACTCTCATATATTATATATATATTTTTTGGGGCCCCATTTCATGAATTCGCCTAGGGCCCATTTCAGTTTGATGAATCTCAGGGCTAGCCCTGTTTGGGTCGTCTAATGGTAAGATCGATTTATTCTCCCAAATTCCTAAACCTAATCAAAAGGAATTTTAACATCATTAATTACATTCAAATGTATACAAGTGAGATCTAATTTCTTTGACTCAGCGAAGAAGTCATCTTTCTAGTCTTGTCATTTGGCTATAGAGTTCAGTTAGATTGTTTTTATTTCTAATTCTTTATGGAGTAGTTGTGCGAAGGTTAACATTATAATTTTCATGTAGATTATATAAGATTGATCTATCATCTCTTTTACAATTAGCCTCTAATGATGTTTCTCTAACTTTGGGCCTCTCTTCCTCTCCAATCTCCAAGATCTTACGTTGACTTTGTAGGAATTTTATCATATGAATCACGTTGCTCGATTTTACATCGACTCCACACATCAGCTATGCCAACATAATCTATTGGAAACCATCTTCTTCATTTAGAATCACTTAAATAAGTGCCCAAATGATCTAGGTAGACAAAAATTTGTTGTTCCTTGTATATCTTGTTAATGTTGAAGTATACGAGGGTTTGAATGACATTGTGGGTGAGGTGGATGAGACAGCGCATCAAACACCAAGGTGTGTCTAATGAATTGTAGTTGGTTGTTCACATGGAATACTTAGCTTCCATATATCACATCCCTGTAGTTGATTGAAGTAGACCTTCCTTGTGAAAATGACTTCATTTTATATGTGTGGTCGTAACTTAAACCGCCCATAAAATTAATCAAACAATTGAATGGTGGGTCAGCTTCAAGGCTTATATAATTCAGAGAAATCCATAAAAGTCACAATGAATAGTGGATGCTGGTCTAGGAATCTGAGGCTCAAATCTGGAAAAGCATCGGCCTTTCAGAATTCTATTTGACAGTTCTATTTGGAAACAATTTTCAACCACAGATTTTTCTCTAAATTGATTAATATAAATCAACTTTAGAAAAACTAATCGCATTCATCTACTTTTTCTTTTTTATTTTATTATACAAAATTCGTTGTTGTTGACTTTTAAATCTTTAAAAAAAAATTGAAACCAAAAGTTGAATTTGAAAAATGCAAATTTGGAACTGATTATCTGAAAATTGATTATGCAAAATCAAAATCAATTTTGCAAATGATTTAAATGGACCTGCGAAGAACTGATGATCCTAGGCAGAAATTAATATCTATGTATTATGACAAACCAAATCAATCATTGCTGGCAATATTACAGGAAACTACTAGATTACATTCTCTGTTTTCCAAAAAAATTGATTTCTTTCACTTGGCTGAACAGCAAAACATAAATGGCAGATATAGAGGACTAACTAGGCTCGGATCTGAGACAAAAATTTATAATTCTGTACACTCTTCAGCAACATCTCTTCCCAATCTGCTTTCCACAACCACCAATACTGAAAAAGCAAAAAGAAAAAAAACAGAGATCGACCACTTTCTCAAATACCCAACAATCAATGATTTGAAGCTCAAAAGCTCTCAGTACTAAACATCCACAAAATCTGTGAATGAACCAACTTTAAAAAGGGGCAGCAGCAACTCATAAACATCCACATCAATGATCAGAGATACATAAAGGCCCCTTATGAAGTAATCACTGGCTTAAAAATGGCTGCGCGGCCTCCAAGCGGACGCGGTGAGCAGCGATAAGTCCTTCCACCCGATCTTGAGCCGCCCGCCCTCCTCCACCATCGTGTACCCTTCGCCCGGGTACATCCCCAGCAAAAGCTTGGCCTGCGCCGCGGGACTCCCCCCGAGCGAAACCATCTCAAACCCAATCCTCCCAAGCTCATCCCCCCACCTCTCCACCTTCACCTCCCCCGTCCGCTTCGGCCCCCCAACTGCCACGATATTGCGAATTTCCCTCCCGAACAACTCCCTCTCCACTCTATGCCTCTCCTCACTCCCCGCCTCCGCCCCCACCCCCTCCCCCAACGCATCGAACAGCGCTGAATAGTAATGCAGCGCCTCGATAAACCTCCCAAGAAAGCTCCCCGCATGACTCATATCCTGCTCAACCACCGTGATCAGCCTCGGCTTCATCGCCTCGAGCACCCGCAACGTCGCCACGTCCGACCCCGTCACGTCGTAGATGCAGTGGTGCATCCAGTGCACCACCACCGCCTCCCCGCGCCGTTCGGATTCCTCAGCCGCACAGAGGAGTGCGGGCCCCGCGTCGGACCCGCCGATCTTCCCCACGAGCGGCGTGTACTCGAGCGGGAGGCCGAGGGCCGACGCGAAGCCGGAGAGCGTCCTGCCAGTGGCGTCGAGGAGCTCGGCGGAGGAGCCTATGCCGGTGACCCTGATGGACTCGACCATTGAAGGTTTGGATGAGAGTATGTGGAAAAGGCCCGGCCACTGGAGGCCCTGCATGATGTCGAGGTCGATGATGTGAATGCGGGGCTCGTGCTCGAGCGCCTCGAAGATGGCCTGGTTGGCGGTGAAGTGGGAGAATTTGACAAGTGGTGAGATGGAATTGTAGGACTGGATGGCGGAGAAGATGGTCTTGAGGTTGGGGGGGAGGGGGGAGTAGGAGGAGAGGTGGGAGGTGAGCACACGGGAGTGGAGTGCGTGGGCGAAGTAGGCGGAGACGCGTTCGATGGAGGAGTGGCCGAAGGGGGAGGAGAGATCGTAGAGGAGGGGGAGGAGGTCGGAGGCCTCGGTGAGGCGGTCCTTGGCGACAGACTCCGCGCACTGGAGGAGGAGGCCGAGGAGGTGGAGGGCGGAGGATTCGGCGGGGGTTATGGATGGAATTGGGTCTTTGGTGGTTGTGGTGGTGGGTCGTCGCTTGTTGGGGTTGTTGTTGTCGTCGGTGGAGGAGGAGGGGGAGTGGGAGGAGGAGGGGCGGTGGCGCTTGGGGTTCATGGAGGAGGAAGAGGTGGTGGTGGTGGTGGTGGGGATGGTGGAGGCATTGATTGGGGTCTGATGGAGTAAGCTCTGAAGCATTTTTTTTTTGGTGGATGGGGGGAGAGGGCGAGGAAGGTATAGAAATTGCCGGAATGAATATGGAATTGGGGCCGTCTGTTTGTTTTGTTGTTGTCTCTTACTGTGAATGATTGCCCGGATTTTGTTAGTCCTAGACATGGTGGTTGTAAGGGCTATTTTTTTTTTTTTAGTATAATAATATTATGTTATATCCAACTCAACCTAATTATTTTTTAAATCACTGTAACAATTGTTGTATACATGCATCAATACAATATACAGTTAACTTTTTAGACACTTGGGTCAACTCTATCCTATCCAAGAAAAGGGAAAATTAATTCTAAATAAATATTATTATAAACTTCATCGGAAAATTTATCATTTTCAGATCAAATCAAAACATTTGTCAGGATTTGTCCCAATTTTCTTGTATAAAGAATTACATTTTCTAAAATATTTATCATGTAGCATATTCATTTACTCTATCTTGTTATTATCAAACTAAGTCTATTTGTTTAATTGGAAAATTGAAAGAAACCTCAATTTCTTTTATGTTTTAACTCCTTAAGTTATTTTTAATGTTGGCCATTAAACGGTCATATAACATAATGAGTCATGACATTGATCTTTTAATTTTTTACTATATTACTTTTTTATGATAGACATTGACATAATTTTAAGTTGTGCAGTAATCATAGTTGGCCCTAATTTTATTGAGCTTTACTCTCTTATGGCTAGTCTGAAAAAGGGTTAATATTTTGAGAATAAACTATTCTAATTTTAAATAATAAAAAGTTCATGATTTTGCATATAATTATATTTGTCAAAATTAGTATAAAAAATGGAGATAAATATTATCCCAGTCAGTCTTTAGGTGGAACAAAAAAAATATTATTTTTATTTTAAAATCAAGACATTTGTTTGCACTTTATTCCAATTATTTTGTAACAGGATAAGTTGTTCTCTCCCACTTATCTTCACATTTATCCCCCCTTATCCCAATAATTATTCCCTCGCTAAACTGGCTTTTCTAGTAAAGTTTATAGAAGACGTAAATTAATAATTAATGTGACAATTTCATTTGCATTTCAAGTAAATTATAATCAAGGTGATGTAACTTATATATATATATATATATAAACAAAAAAAAAACACAATGTAAGAAGATGCATATTTTCAATTTTAAGTCTAAAGAATAATTTTAGGGACAGTTATGTGATAGTCCCCACACGCATTGATTTTTTAAAAATAGCAAACAGTATATATTTTTATGAAACATATACATAACTTCATGATGTATTGCTTAAACCTATTGAATGAAAAACATGAGAAATTGGTAACTGGGTATATACCTCACTGAGGGAGTGGAGGGTCAAAACCTGGCTACCTCGTTTCGAGTCGGATCGGGTACTTGAGTATGCTCTCTCTGTTGTTGCTCCAATTGGGAGTATAAGGTCCTCCAATGAATGTCCATCGGGATCCGATTGATGAGAGGAAAAAGTGACTGACTAATAAAAAGGTCCTCCAACGATGAAGTTAATTTTGTATATGGTCTTGAGTTTTCGCAAAATGTATTTCACCTACCTTTTTATTGGGGATCTTATCCTTTTTATATAGTCGCTCATCCTCACCCTATCGGATCCTCCTCAAAGTTGGGCCGGATTGCAGCTGACACGTGCCACTGCGACAGTTACATCACGTGTTAGCCATTGATCGGTCGAGATTTGATTCCTTGAAAACACTTGACAGACGGTCATTAGGACTCTAGGAAAATGGACCCTACAGACAAACTTTTTTTCCCAAACAACTGGGATTCACCAATCGAGTTGGAAAACTGATTTGGATGCCTTGTGTAATTGGTTGAATTCCATCACTCCATCATTACGCCTCATCGATCATGCGCTATAAATTCGTTCGGGCTCTAGTGGTGCGCGCAGTCCGACGGATGTTTGCGTCTGACGGACAATTGATGGAATGTTCAAACTTCAAAGCGACGGGTTCGAGACGTAATATGATGTTGGTTGGATAAGACCGAAGGGTGCGGTTACTCCCACCAACCAATTTACCAGCAACACCACCCTTTTAAACCCCCACCTTTCAATTTAGCTTTCACTAACCCCACCTCATAATAAATACATACCTAATGCATCCCCAACCCCACCACCTACCTATTTTGAAATGAACAACTCTCTCTTCTCCCCCTTCTCTCTCTTTTTTATGTTTTCTCCTTCACATCCGGTGCAATTTCCGTTGTGAATCCGCTGAGAGTCCACCACGAGCCCGCCATGAGACCGCCACGAGGCCACTATGATGAGATCCCCTTCCACAGTCGGCCCTAACGCCCCCCCACGACGTCCCCAAGCATAAAGAGAGAGGTAAATGATTCTTCAAATCTATTTTTCCTCCATTGTTATTAGTGATTCATGAGTTATTCGATCTCTTCCTACTTTTCAATTATTGAGGGTTTTTGTTATTGTAAGTTAGAGTTTTCATAGGTATTTAGGATGTTTTAAGAGAAATGGAGTGATTTGGGTTTTTTTTTTTTTTTTTTTGGATTGCAAATTATGATTGTGATTGTATTTGTTTGGTATAAAACCCTTATCCTACAAGTATTGAGATTTTTTTTATTCAAAGATAGGGTTTTGATAGGAAGCTAGGATATTGTTAAAGCAATGTATGGTTTGATTTATTTTTATTTTTTTGGAATTGAAAACCATGTGTGTGATTCCATTTGTTTGGTTTAAACTCTTACATTACAAATAATGGGTTTTTTTTTTTTGTAAGTTAGGGTTTTGGTAGGAATTTAGGGTATTTTTAGAGAAGTGAAGGTTTTAGGGTTGGATATCACCAATTAAGAAACCTTGTACCCTTTGACATGTGAAATATTTTAGAAATACAATTTCTGTCTTCGTAAGCATACGCACATGGGAATACCTCCTCACTGTATCAGGGGAAAAAAAAACCTGTAGCCCGTGAATAAATATAACAAGATGTCTGGTTGGGTGACTTACAAAGTGAGATGAAGTTACTGTTTACTTTAGGAGAGATAGAGTCAAAAGAAAAGTTAGAAAAGGAGAACGGGGGGGATACATTTTTAAATCCCATGCGAGATATGTTAAATCATTATTCTTTTAACATGATTTCTTATTAACTTTTTCTTTATCTTCGGACAACTTTAATTGTAATAGTTAAAGAAAAGTTACATTTGTTCAGAGTAAAAAGCTACGTCATGTGCATGGAGGCAAGTTTTCTATTTAATGAGTGAGGGTGAACTGAGTTAAAAATGTTGTCCTGTTCGTAGTTATTGACTTCCTCTAGTGGAGTTCTTTTGTCCTTTTTAACCTGACCCTTTTTCATGGGATAAATATGCGAGTAGAATATTGATGTTTTCATTCATAAGCATTGTGCAATCTATTGATTTCAGCGAATTATGACAGCTTGAACAAATTTAGCTCTTGAATGTAGTGCACATCCTACCACAATTTAGCATTTCATTCCAATTGGTTTAATAAGTTAATAAAAAAATCATATCTGACAAAGTATTAGTAATGTATTATGTTGTTGGGATTTTTCAAATGTAGATCATTTGCATTTCATCTTTCCTTCAGAACATGCTCAATGTTCTATTGTTGCACTTGGAAAATGATATGTCTTCTATAATAGGTTTGACTTGTAATGGAAGGTGTGGGATTAATTGATCATATAGTTTTGATATCTGCAGTCCAATGTAATTCTCATATTTTATAACTTTCAAGGTTTCAAGGGCTTAGTGTGATTGCATTCCTAGTTACAAAATGAATGAATGAGTTAAAGACTTGCGAATATGATAGTATTTCCCGTTCTGGAGGTGCCTAGCTTAGCAATCAATCTTGTTGAGGATGATTTATAGATTTGTTGAACTGCACATTCCAATGTTGCATCTGTTTGGTTTAAAACCAATACCCTACATGTATAGAGGTTTTTTTTTTATTCAAACTTAGGGTTTTCATAGGAAGATAAGCAATGTATGGTGGAGCTCTTTTTTTTTTTTAATCCGTGTCTGTGATTTTATTTGTTTGGTTTAAACCCTTATATTACAAGTTTTGAAGTTTTTTTTTTTGTAAGCTAGGGTTTTCATAGGAATATAGGTAAACCATGTATAGAAATGTATGCTTTGAGGTCTTTTGTTATATTGTAAGTTATGATTGTGATTGCATTTGTTTAGTTTAAAACCCTTAGATTACAATTATTGAGGTTTTATTTATTCAAAATTAGGGTTTCGATGGGAAGATAGGGTATTGTTAGAGCAATGTATGGTTTGAGTTCTTTTTTTTTCATTTTTTTTTTTTTTTGGTATTGAAAGCCATGAATGTGATTCTATTTGTTTAGTTTAAAACCTTATATTACTTGTATTAATGTTTTTTAGTTTGAAAGTTAGAGTTCTCATAGGAAGTAAGGGTCTTTTTAGATTGGCGTATATGGTTTGGGCTCTTTCTTTTTTTTGTTGATTGCAATTTATGATTGTGACCGCATTTGTTTGGTTTAAATCCTATATTATGTCATCGTTGTTAACTTGATCATAGTTTGGGATGTTGGTGACTACCATTGGTATGTAGAACCTTGATCAATGATTTGAAGTATTCTAGGATTGATTTAGCTGCCCATAAAACGGATCTATGCAGACTGTTTGAACATACGTTCCAGTTTTTCACGATGAATTGTCAAATGTTTATAGCATATGTTCTTAATAACTTGTGGCATGTAGATATTAATATATAAATCAAATGAATTAAATTGTAGGATGGCTCCCAAAAAACGCGTTCCACAGACCGCATCCCTTTGGAGACACCAATCTGCAAGACTGGCGAAAAGTAGGCCTTCAAAGTCGATTGTCTCATTCCCCTAGGAAATCCTCTTATAGTATAAATCAACTCCCTGAATAGTATTGGTCATGTTACCTAAACTTCTTGAAGATTGGGCCGGCCAAAATGAGGGTCTCTTTCCTTATCTTCGATTGCAGTTTTTCTGCTTCGCACAAAGACTACTTCCGATGAGTGACAATTGTAGATACCCCAATTTTCACCATCCAAAGAGACAAAAATACTTCAAGTAATATTTAGAAATAACCACATTCAGAAGATCATAGAGAAAACTTCCTTAAAAACAAAACCAGAGAAACCCTAGTCTAAAAACCTTAGGAATTTCTAAGGCTGGACAGGGGCGGCTACTTGGAGCAGCCGCCCCATTTTGGCTGGCTAGTTTTAACAAGCCGCCCCTCTAACCAACCACGAACTGCTTCCCTTAGATGGGACATAAAGCAGCATTTAATGCTGATGATTGCAACGGTTTGTTCCCTTTAGTCGCCCCATCTTGGCCGGTTCAACCCTAGTAGCTGACCCAAGCCACTGCTTGTCAGAGATGGGACATTTGGCAGGTCATCATAGGGGTGGCTACATCAAAGTAACCACCCCTCACTGGGCGGCTAGTTTCAACTAGCCGCTCCCCTCCTGGACCTTATCTGAAAAACAAAGATCTAATGGGGTCAAATCAAACACCCTATTATCCATTTTGATCTATTGTCTGTTGGACAATCTCCTACCTCTTTTTACTATAAATAGAGGGGGTCCAAGACATTTTTAAAACATTCATTTCATTTCCAAAGCCACACTCACAAGCCCACACCCTACCCCTACTTGAAATCCTAAAGAGAAAGAGAGAGAGAGAGAGAGAGACAGGGTCATTTCTACCCAATTCTACTCCAAATCCACTCTCCCAAACCCTCTCCAAAACCCAGGTTAAACTTAGTTTAACAGTAGCAAAACCCTAACCTATTTCCTACCTAGGCTCTGCCCAAATTGAGCCAGACACCAGGCGGATAACCCTAACTAGCCCTCCCCCTGTAGGCGGCTAATTTGTACTAGCCGGCCCACACCCAATCACACCCTGCCTTTTAAACCCCCTTTGTCAAGTTCCGGAAGCAGAAAATGATTCCCTATTTTTCACCTCTGTGTGCAGCAGGTCCGTATCTCATAGCGAAGATTCCACAATCCCCCCACGAAGGTGATCAATTGCAACACCCAACTTTTTCTGCTTTTTGAGAAAGCAGGTGGTGATCACAACCACCCCTGAATCCCCCTGAGGAGCTGTCGGACCCCTCAGCAAGGAACCACACCCTTTCCCCTTTCCAAGAGACGATCCAACTGAGCCCGCAAGGCGCATTCGGACTCGAATCCTCGAAAAACCCCCACACACCCCTAAAAGACCCCTATCTTTTTTGGAAGGCCCCCACCGACAAACAGGAGGAGCGGACGCACCAACAACTAAAAAACAATACCAACACCGTGGGCACAAATTTGCTCAAAACTTAAACAATTCACATCCGATTTCTCAATCCAAAAGATGCATTTGAAAGCTAAAGGAATAATGATTCCAACCATATCTCAATTTTAGAAAATGGAGATCTATAAGTTCTCCAAAACCTCAAACAAAATTACTATATGTATAAAAATAAAACAAACTAGAACATAGAGAATGCACCAAAACATAATTTGAAGACATGAAACAAATAACGAAAACCACCATCGTTACATATGTTTATTAAAAAAGTTAATTTTTTATTTTCTAGTTATTAAAAAGGTTAATTTTCTGTTTTCTGGTTTCTATTTGTCGTAAAGGGTAGTTTTCTGTTTTCTGGTTTTTATTTAAAAAAAATGGTTGTTTTCTGTGTTTTATTAATTAAAAAAATTCTTTTCTGTGTTTTATTAATTTTAAAAAATTCAAGATTGTAAAAAAAATTCAAAAAGAATTTTTGTAGGAGATACATGGTATCAACTTTTAAAAAAATGGAGTATTTTGCTTTCTAGTTTTTGTTTATTAAAAAGGTTAATTTTCTGTTTTCCATTTTCTAGATCAGTTATATTAAAAAGTGTAGTTTTCTGTTTTTTTATTTTTGTTTATTAAAAATTAAAGTTTTTTGTATTCTGATTTCTATTCATTAAAGAGGGTAGTTTTCTATTTTCTGTTTATTGAATAGGATAGTTTTCTGTTATCTTTTGATTAAGAAAGTACTCTTTTGTTAAAAAAATGTCTTCCATATTCTGTTGATTAAATAAAGGAAGTTTTCTTTAAAAAAAAATTAATTTTTAATTTGTAATTAATAAAACACATAAAACTTCCATTTTTTATATATAGAAAAAAGAAGACTTGTTTTAATAGAAAACTACCCTTTTTAAAAAATAGGAAACAGAAAACTACCCTTTTTTTTTATAAACATATAACAGAAAAATACTCTTTTTAATAAACAGATGTAGTGAGTGTGGTTTTCCTTAGTCGTTTCATATCTTCAAATTATGTTTTGGTGCATTAACTCTGTTCTAGTTTTTTTGTTATGTGATAATCATATTAATTATACATTTAAACCTCTTAAAATCTAATTTTCTATATCCTTATTTTATGTATAATATTAACTAATATTCAGAATTCATGTGTTATTGCAGGTAATTGACTTAAATGATGATTATCAATACAAAATGTGCTACAAATCAATTAATAATATGAAGGAGAATCAAGAGTTTCTAGAAGATCCAAAATTATGGAAAAAGATTTTGTGAAGATTGAATAAAAATCAATCCAATCAAATATTCTTCAAAATCCCGTCCCACTATTTTGACCATAACTTTTGCCTCAAGTATCGGATTTATGCATGATATGGCATTGGAAAGATAATTTCAAGAGCTACAAATCACTATTTCATGAAAATTTCGTAATTCCATCTTATTAGGGGTCAAAAAGCCATCCGAAAATTCTGCAGAAAATCAATGACGGAAATAAAATCTAAACTTCATATAAGGAAGGTTGAGGCCAATCTTAACCATCCAATATATTACAAATAAATGATTGAGATTCAAGAGCTGGATGCTATAAAAGGAGCACATATGAAAGGAACAAGGCCATCAAGGAAGGAATCAACAAAAGAGGAAGAGGGACAACCAAAGAAGAAGAAAGATTCAAGAGTCTTGTATTGTTTTTTTATTTTCTTTTCATCTCATATCTTTTGATGCTTGTATTCATTTAGATTTGAATTTTAATATTAATTTTGTGTTTTTATTTTTAGAATTTTTCAATAATAGATCTCTTTTATTTTTCTTTTGTTTAGTTTGATCATGTCTTCTAGTAGCTAAATCTTCAACTAGGGTTGAAGATGAAACCATTCAATGCTAGTTTAGGATTTTATATTTAGATCTGAATTCTTCATATTGTTTGCTTTATTGAGTATCAATCTCTCCTTCAATTCTCTTTTGAAACCTTTTATGTGAATTTCTTATTACCTTCTTCAAAAATCTCTTATATTTGATTTGATAAAATATGTTTTGATTGAGCTCTATGATATTTAATGTCACGCCCCAGGCGTCCCCGAGACGTGACAATAATAAAATATAATATCAGCTATCAATACCTGAGGTCAATAAGGACACCAACAACAATACACAAGGTGGCAAAGCAAGATAATGATAACTGACTGAAAAACGGAAGCATAATATATAACAATGTCTGTAAATCAAAAACATTATTACAGACCTGAATACACAATCAATGTCCTGTGGAAGCCAAGTCTAGACCAAAGAAAATACAACCTGTGCCACATGCACGATTTACAAAGCATAAATGACTCTAGGAATGCTGACAGCCTCGCACTCGCCACCCGCCGGTAGAACGCTCCACGCCCATAAGACCACGCCACAGGAAGCTCCAGCTCCATGCCCAACACTGCCCCTGAAAAGAAACAGTATGCGAGGGGTGAGCTACAAGCTCAATGAGTGGCTGGAAACCAATCACCATTATACAGTTCAATACATAATCAGTTCCCTTTTTCAAGGAAAAACATGGGTAGAAACCCAAGGATCACTGGGTCACGCGGCGGCGCGACCAACCTCACCCCCACCCTCACTCCCGGAGGGATTTTCTTTGGGACTTATGGGGAGAGACCATACCGTCGGTCGAAGAGACCCGGATTTACTGGTCTAGAGACCATGCCGTCGGTCGAAGAGACCCGGATTTACTGGTCTACTCAACACTACTGGATCATCTACATCTAGATAATCGCCCATCGATGTCCTTCAACATCCATCACGAGACCGGACCCAACATCTATGGGAACGGTCGAACAACGAATGGGCCACGAGGCGACGCGTCTTCGCCTCATCCACACCCTCACTCCTGGAAGGAGGAAACTTGGGACTTTGGGAGAGACTTAGACTGCTCTACACCCCTGGTCCACCGGTAGCCTCTCCTTGCTCCGTAGCTTACCTGATATACTCCCATGATCAGCACTGTCCGAACACATCGGAGGTACCTACAGATGGGAGCCCTCTGTCAGGACAGCCTGTCTAACGCCGGGGATGTCACTACTCGGATCCAACAAAGGGGAGAACGATTCCACGCTCGCGACATCATTCGTTAACCCTCTCCCGGGTAGTATCTACAACCCGATCTCCTCAACTCAGCCTCTCCCACCCTCGTGGCCTCCGCCTAGTCCTCTGACAGGTATAGCCAACGCCGGGGAGAAAGATCCCATGTTCGCAAAGCGAAACCCAATGGAAAACAACCACTCTCGATACTCGCTCATCGAGATATCACACATATGCATAACAGCAACCAACACCCTCATATTAACCTCAAAGTAGTCATAGTCCCTAAACGGGAGTAACTACACAAGCTAGTGAGTCGTAACATCGCCGACCCACCCCACCCTCACCCTCAAGGGGGTGACATGGTCTTTTGGGACTGACTAGGCTGTTAGTCACCCTTGGTCCACCGGTAGCCTCTCCCCGCTCCGTAGCTTACCTGGTATACTCCCACGATTCAGCACTGTCCGAAACACATCAGGAGGTACCTACTGATGGGAGCCCTCTGTCAGGACAGCCTATCTAACGCCGGGGCTGTACTACACGGATCCAACGAAGGGAAGAGAACAGCCTACTCACACGCATGCGATCCTCTTGGATCCGTCGACAACGCTTCCTAACATTTCTAATGACATGAATTCTCAAGAATTCCTCCAGGGCGCATAACCAAGATGCGGGGAGACATATATTATAACAACAAGGTTATAATACTCTCTAAGGCATGCTTGCAACTATATGCTCACATAATCCCCTAAGATGCGGGAGACATATATCATAACCACAAGGTTACAATATTCTCTAAGGCATGCTCACATTCTGATTTAATTAGATTAAACTAGATGGGAACATGCATAATCCGGGGCTTGGTGTCTAAGCATGCATAGGCCGCTATACATGATATAAGGGTGCATATCCCTAGCATACAAAGTCTAAGGTGGCATGGATACATCATATTGATCATGCATAGATCAAGGCTTTTAAGTACATGACATGGTGTCCAGGCATGTACGGCCTCTATACACGATACATGGATGTATATCCCTAACATGCAAAATATCTACATATTAGTTAGGGGGCCCCATCGATGCGCGACGCGCGTCTACGCGGGTCGAGCGCATCCCTAGAGAGGGGGGGGGGATTGGAATCAAACCACTCACCTTACGACCCGGGACCTCGCGCATCCCATCCGACGAGATCTGCAAGGTAGGGGCATCCAACTGGTGAGAAACAACACAATTTACACATAGAAATACATTAGAAATACCCAATACTCGGACAAGCATGCATACGGGCTCGCACGCATGCGAGCACGCACGTACGCACGCGAGTCCGAGTGCCCCGACACCTACCTGAACCCTCGGGCAGCCACACGCATGGCCCCCCGCATGCGCACGCACGAATGCGCACGCACGCACGCACCCCAGCACCATCAGCGCACTGCCGCGCGCCTGCCCGTGAGCCCAGACGCGCTGCTGCACGCACGCGCACGCTCGCGCGCGCCGCGCGCACTGCACGTCCAGCCCGCGCCCTCGCGCAGCACCCCGTGCATGCCCCAGCACGCTCACGCACGCGCGCGCGCTCACTGGTCCCCAACCCCGCGCCCAGGCGCATGCCCAGGCGCCCTGCCCCCGCTCGCGAGCCCGCGCGCACTCGCGTGCACTCTCGCGCACTCCCGCGCGCACCCCCGCTCGCGCCTGCACCCGCGCGCACTCCCGCGCGCACCCGCGCGCCCGACTGGGCCTGCCAGCTCCCGCCTGCGCGCGCACGCGCGCAGACGACCCGAAACGCGCGCCCAACCCCTCCTAACCCCATTTTAACCCTTCCCAACCCCTCCCACACACCCTAACACATCTACCTAGCATGCATGACTTTCCCACAACCCCTTAAGCCAATAAAACCAAGAAAAGAAGGGGAGGAGCTCACCTTGGAGGGGGAACAAAAGGGGGAGGTTCGGGGGCCCTCGACGCACCCGCGACCACCTCAACCGCCACCACCACCACCACCACCACCTCTTCGGCCTCCTCAGCCCTCTATGGCTGCAAGGAGTGGGGGGGGGAAAGATCATGTATAGGGAGCTTGAGAGAAGGGAAGAAACAAGCAACAACAACACAAGAACCAACCCTTCACCAACACTTCCTCCACCACCATCTCATTCTCATTGAGGCATTCCATCAAACACTTGGTGGGGGCTTGAATGAGAGAAAGAGAGACAAGAAAAATGGTATTCGACGTGGGGATTTGGGAGGGGGGAGAGAGAGAGAGAGATATTTATCACAAATATCTTAATGGGGAATGACTAGGTTGCCCTTCTACTAGAAATTCTGCGCAAGCTTCACTGGAACAGCCATAACTTCCTCGATATAGCTTCGAATTGCACAATTCCAAGTCCGTTGGAAAGCCAAGAAGATTATCTACAACTTTCATGTTCATGCCAAGATCAAATAATCTCTCCAGCTATTCCGAAATTAGAGCTAAACATAGAACAGGGCTGCTGCCAGAATTTCCATCCCCGGGGTATACTTGGAAAAATACCCATAACTTTTACTACAAGAATCCAGTTGATCTAATTCCACTTCTGTGCGAAAGCTAACTCAAAACTGGACATCTCATAGTAAACTCATATTTAAACCTCTTCATCTTGGATTTTAACAAAATCAAATCCAAATACCAAATTGGAAATACATAACTTCTAGGAAAAAAAATTATGTACCCAAATTTTCAAACAGAGCGCTCCAAATGACACAGGCACAACATTCTTCCCCCCTTAGGAAATTTAGTCCTCGAAATTTAAGGAAACCCAAAGGGAAGACCGAAAGTATCATGCATAGACCTTTTGCTCCCAAGTGGTCTTCGCACCGGACTGGCGCTACCAACACACTAAAATCAAAGGAACGGTCTTAGCGTGGAGCCTCTTCTCATGATGGTCCTTGACCTCTATCCACTGCTCCACGAACGACAAATCAAGCTCGAGGATGAGGCAGTCGAACAGAATGACATGAGCATGATCCTGGACATAACGCCTCGGTCATGAGACAAGGACGACGTCGTGGGCATGAACCAGCTGTGGGGGAAAGGCTACATGATAAGCCACCTCCCCAATCCACTCAATGACGAGAAATGGTCCCATTAAAGAGCAAACTCAGCTTGCCCCGAACGTCGAAACAGAGGGTGCCCTTTAACTAGGACACCTTCTTGAAAATATGGTCGCCAAACCCAAAGGTAAGCCCCTGGCGACAATGACCTGGGTAGCCCTTCTGTCGGTTCTGGGAGGTGCAGATGTACACACGAACCAACCTGGCCACCGCAAGGTCAAACAACTAACTTATGGCCCCTCCAACTGGCGCTCCTCAACCGTCCCAACACAAGGGAGGTATAAAACTGCGCCTGTAGAGTGCCTTTCACAGATCCATCTGGGTGCTCGAATGGCAGTCGTCTTGCAGGCGTACCCCAACTAATGGGTGGTGCCTCACCCAACTGCCCTCATCATCGAGCACATAGGCACTTAGCATGTCCTCCAAGGTCTTAATCGTCTTCTTTGCCCGGCTGTCCATCGGCGATGAAACACTATACTTAAATGGAGGCTCGCGCCAAAGGCTGCGCTACAACCTCAAAGTAACCCTCGCGTCTCAACCGAAAATAGCGCCGACTGGAGTGCCATGAAGACGAACAATCGCGAAGGTGAAAACCCACGTCAAGGCGTCCAGAGACTCAATCAGTTGGGTAGGGAGGGAAGCGCGGACTTAGTCAGTCGGTCAATGATCACCTAGACGGCGTCGTGACCCGAACGTGACATTAGCGAGTCCGCAACAATCCCTGATAACCCACTCCCACGTCCACTGAGGAATCTCGATGGACTGACGCTTTCCACTCAATGATGATTCTCAAACTTTGCCTGAGGGCATGCCAACCTGGGGAAACAAGGTCACCCATATCACCTTTTCATCGCACTACTAGCAATCTCTATGAAGACTACCCCAAAGTAGTCCACGGAAGCCCAATAAAACTTTTGAGATCCACGAAGGCATCCGGCGCATTCGTCAACCCCGACAGCAGTACTTAAAACTCGTAGTGCCTCAAAACGGTCACGAAAGGCCATCTACAGGATGTCTAACTCCCGGATCTCTAACTTGTGGTACCCTTGTGCGAAGATCGATCTAACAGCAGACACTCGCTCCCAGAGCTGGTCAAATAGATCATCGATTCGCGGCAAAGGTAATTGATCTTCAACCTCCACGGGGAGATCAAAACAACACCTCGAACAATTAAGTCCAGATTCTGCTCCTCGAGCATGGCTGGAGCTCATGATGACACTTACACGCTTGGTAAGCCGCTCAACCGCACTTAATCCACAAGACACGCAATAAGGGGTCGTCGGACCTCGACAATGCCTATGCGACGTCATCTATCTGATAGGGCGGTTGAGTCCCATCACGAACGCTAGCATCGCGTCTCCTTATTTGCGACCAATGTGGGGCAAAACGTGACAGTGTCCACAACTGTGCTTCACATGCCGCCAGAGATAGGTCGCTCATCTACAATCATTGGAACTCCAGCATCCTGCACTCCATGGGCAGATTCATAAGAGGGAGTCCACGCTCTCGACATCATTTAGCAGCACTCTCCCGGTGTGGCCTCTACCTGGTAGCCTCCCAAGCCTACTATCTCTGCCATATGGGCGCACCACAAGCATAGTATCTGGGAGCACCTCACAGGGCTCTGGCCTCAACCGGGCAGCTACAACGCACAATGATATATCCAAGCGACTCCAGATGCCACTATGGAACCCTGTCCACTAGTATCGCCCACTGAGCTGCAACAGAATGCACCCAATCCCGATCGTACGCATCACCACTCGCTACAGCACCTTCCAAGTGAGAGGGAAAAATCCACCATCAATTTGATGCTTCTAAGGTAGTCCTTGACTAGGAAAAGAAACCTTGGCAGGGCACCATGAGGTCCCGATATAGGATATCCCAACAACAAAACAAGGAACACGGAGTACCCTAGCCCGGGTCTCAACGATGACCCCGCAAGGCCCCTTAATCCCGAGTAGGAAGTGTCACGCCCCAGGGCGGCCGTCCCCGGGACGCGACAAGTGTATACATGATATCAGCAGTCTATACAGGAGGTCAATAACATACTCTAAACAACAGCTAAAATGACAACACAGACAAAAGCAAGGCTGACATGATATATACACAAATAGCGGAAGCTAAAATACTGAGTCTGTAATTCAAAAACATATTACAGACTCGATACATAATCAACTGTCCTGTGAGAGCCAATATACACAAATACATCCAAATACAATACAAACAGGTGCCCAAGCACAGAAATATAATACATACAATCAAAAAGGGATGCTGATGGCCTCTAACACTCGCGGGACGTGGCGCTGCTCCGCTACTGATGAAGTCCCTCGGGGAGCTCCTCCTTCAGGTCCGACTCAGTGATAACTAGAGAAAAATTATGCGAGGGGTGAGCCACACGCTCAGTGAATAGCACAACCCATGCATCACAATTTATATTAACCACAATTAATTATTCAAAGCCTCAAAGTGGCAGGAACTACACAATCCAGTGGGTCGCTACATCGCCGACCCACTACACCCTCACCCTCACCCTCCAATAGGTGACGCGGCTATTGGGACTGACTAGGCTGTTAATCACCCTTGGTCCACCGATAGTCTCTCCTCCACTCCGTAGGCCGCCTGGTCCACTCCCACAATTCAGCACAGTCCGAACCCAAATCAGGAGGTGCCTACTGATGGGAGCCCTCTGTCAGGAAGGCCTGTCTAACGCTGGGGCAGTCTCTATACGGATCCAACAAAGGGAACAGAAACAGCCCACCCACACGTATACGATCCACTCGGATCTGTCGGCAACGCATCTCAACAACTCTAATGTCATGAATTCTTCAGAATTCCTCCAGGGCGCATAACCAAGATGCGGGGAACATATATTATAACCACCAGGTTATAATATTTACTAGGGCATGCAAAAATACTATAAGTTCGCATTTAATTTAATAAATTAAACTAATAGGACACATGCATAGGTCGAGGTTTTCCTAGCATGAAAACATGGTGACAGGATGCATGGCTCTTACACATATCCTAAGGGTGCAAGTCCCTAACATACAAGGTCTAGGGTGGCATGCATACTACATACTAATCATGCTTGCATAGATTACATATTATACAAGTTAATATTAAACTATGGTGCCCCAGGGGAGGACGGTACACGCCCAAGTGCATATAACGCCTCCCTACTGGGTTGGATTGTCCCACTCACCAATACCCAGGTCGATGCGTGACTGTCCGTCAAGATCTGCAAGACAGAGTATTCAACATGGTGAGTAAAATACACAAATACACACAAAATACACTAAAAATACACCCGCACGGCGCCCTGCGCGCAGCACCCATACGCGGCCCCCTGCACGCACCGCGCCTCTGCGCAGCGCCCCACGCGCACGGCGCCCAGCGCCCAGCACCCGCGCCCAGCACATGCGCCCAGCGCCCAACACACGCGCCCAGCACCAGCGCCCAGCGCCCAGCACACGCGCCCAATACGCGCGCCCAGCGCCCAGCACACGCGCCCAGCACACACGCCCCGCACGCCCTCCAGCTCCACCCGAGCGCACGCCCGCGCGCACGCGCGCCCTGCCAACTGCTCGCCTGCTGCGCTGCCTGCTGCGCCTGTGCTGCCATCCTGCCCGAGACAGACAACCACTCTGCCCGAGTCACCCTACCACCCCTCACTGGCCACCAGTGGCCTCCGACCGCCCTCAACCACCACCAACAGCCACCAACCGCCACCACACACCCAAAAACACCCCCTAACATGCATCTAAACATGGAAAAGAAGGAAAGAAACCTTACCCAAGGAGAGGAAAGGAAAGGAAGGGGACCGGGAGCTCTTCGTGCACCGAAACACCTCCCCAAAGACCTCCACCACCAAGCTCTTCCTCAGCCCTCGAAATGGCTGAAAACAGAGGAGAAAAGAGGGGGTAAGAGGGGGTCAAACAAGTGGGAACTCGAATCCGAGACCACCCATAGATAGATCGGGATGAGATCTAACCTTTCTATTCTTTGAGTTTTGAGTTTCAAGCACTCTAGGTAGCTCAAAACCAAGAAAAAGAGAGAGGGGGAGAGAGAAAACAAGTGGGGAAGATGATGAATAGTGAGGGAGAGATATTTGCTCACTTAAATATATAATCCCACACTTAGATTATGGTTAACTAGGGTTAGGAGAGGATTAGGTGAACTTAAATGGGTTTTGACTTGGGTCAACCCAACCACAAATAAAAACAAAAAGGGTTGACCAAGTCATGGGCCCACTTTGACCGAGTCAACTCTCCCAATGACTTCTCGCTCGGTCAAAACCCGGATACGCCCCGGAACTGTGAAATTCTGAAACGTACCGGAATTCGATGAAATTTTCGTGAGTGGCTTAGAATGGCACCAGGACACATAATATACAGTTATATTTTCAATCGGAGTCTTCAAACACAGGACGATAGCTAACAGTCCAAATTTTAGCGGTTCCGATCGAAATACGAAAAAACTCAAAAACTGCCAGAATGCTCCAATGGTTACCAGAAGCCAAAAAGTGACACATATATAACATAGGGTGTGTGTGAGGGGTTGGAGGGTTAAAATGAGGTTGGGATGGGCTGGGCTCGCGGTGGGCGCAGGCGAGCGCTGGCAGGCGCTGGCGGGCGCGCAGACGCGTGCGCGCGGAGTGGTCGCGCAGGGTGCGCGCGGAGTGGTCGCGCGGGAGTGCGCGGGCGTGCGCCTGGGCATGCGCCTGGGCGCGGGGCTGGGGACCAGTGCGCGTGCTGAGGCATGCGCGCAGTGCGCGCGAGGGCGCGAGGGCTGGACGCGCAGTGCGCGCGGGCGCACGCAAGCGTGCGCGCGCGTGCGGCAGTGTGTTTGGGCGCGCGGGCAGGCGCGCGGCAGTGCGTCGATGGTGCTGGGGTGCGTGCATGCGTGCGTGCGCATTCATGCGTGCGCGTGCGGGGGGCCATGCGTGTGGCTGCCCGAGGGTTCGGGTAGGTGTTGGGGCACTCGGACTCGCGTGCGTACGTGCGTGCTGGCATGCGTGCGAGCCCGTATGCATGCCTATCCGAGTATTGGGTATTTCTAATGATTTCTATGTGTAAATTGTGTTGTTTCTCACCAGTTGGATGCCCCTACCTTGCAGATCTCGTCGGATGGGATGCGCGAGGTCCCGGGTTGTTAAGGTGAGTGGTTCGATTCCAATCTCCCCCCCCCCCTCTCTAGGGATGTGCTCGACCCGCATAGACTCGCGTCGCGCATCGATGGGGGCCCCTAGCTAAATTATGTAGACACCTGTGCATGCCTGATTATTATGATGTATCCATGCCACCTTAGACTATGTATGCTAGGGATACGCACCCTTATATCATGTATAGCGGCCTATGCATGTTTAGTCACCATGTCCTTTTGATTGGAAGGCCCCGACCTATGCATGTTTCCCATTTAGGTTGATTTATTTAAATCGAATGTGAGCATCTTGTGATAAGCATGCCTTAGAGAATATTATAACCTTGTGGTTATAATATAGGTTTCCCTGCATCTTAGTTATGCGCCCTGGAGGAATTCTTGAGAATTCATGACATTAGAAATGTTAGGAAGCGTTGTCGACGGATCCAAGAGGATCGCATGCGTGTGAGTAGGCTGTTCTCCCCTTCGTTGGATCCGATGTAGGTACTCCCCGGCGATGGCTGACTTGACAGAGGGCTTCCGTCCGGTACCTCCGATGTGTTCGGACAGTACTGGTAGTTGGAGTGGACTAGGTCGAGGCTACGAGGGTGGGAAAGGGCTACCGGTGGACCAAGGGTGAATAGCAGTCTAGTTAGTCCCAAAACGCCCATGTCACCCCGTAAAGGGTGAGGGTGAGGGTGGGGTGGGTCGGCGATGTTACGACCCACTAGCTTGTGTAGTTACTCCCGTTTAGGGACTATGACTACTTTAAGGTTAATATGAGTGTGTTGGTTGTTGTTATGCATGTGTGTGATATCTCGATAAGCGAGTATCGAGAGTGGTTGTTTTCCATTGGGTTTCGCTTTGCGAACATGGGATCGTTCTCCCCTTCATTGGATCCGATGTAGGAACTCCCCGGCGTTGGCTGTACCTGACAGAGGGCTCCCGTCCGTAGGTACCTCCGATGTGTCAGACAGTACGGATGGTGGGAGTGGACTAGGTGGAGGCCACGAGGGTGGGAAAGGGCTACTGGCGGACCAAGGGTGTAGAGCGGTGAGTTGAGGAGATCGGGTTGTAGATACTACCCGGGAGAGGGTTAACGAATGATGTCGCGAGCGTGGAATCGTTCTCCCCTTCGTTGGATCCGTGTAGTGACATCCCCGGCGTTAGACAGGCTGTCCTGACAGAGGGCTCCCATCTGTAGGTACCTCCGATGTGTTCGGACAGTGCTGATCGTGGGAGTATACCAGGTAAGCTACGGAGCGGGGAGAGGCTACCGGTGGACCAGGGGTGTAGAGCAGTCTAAGTCTCTTCCCAAAGTCCCAAGATGTCTCCTTTCAGGAGTGAGGGTGTGGATGAGGCGAAGACGCGTTGCCTCGTGACCCATTCGTTGTTCGACCGTTCCCATAGTTGTTGGGTCCGGTCTCGTGATTGATGTTGAAGGACATCGTTGGGCGATTATCTAGATGTAGATGATCCAGTAGTGTTGAGTAGACCAGTAAATCCAGGTCTCTTTGACCGACGGTATGGTCTCTAGACCAGTAAATCTGGGTCTCTTCGACCGACGGTATGGTCTCTCCCCATAAGTCCCAAAAGACTCCCTCCGGGAGTGAGGGTGGGGGTGAGGTTGGTCGCGCCGCCGCGTGACCCAGTTATCCATGGGTTTTCACCCATGTTTTCCTTGAAAGGAAATTGATTATGTATTGAACTGTAGTATGGTGATTGGTTTCCAGCCACTCACTGAGCTTGTAGCTCACCCCTCGCATACAGTTTCTTTTAGGGGCAGTGTTGGGCGTGGAGCTGGAGCTTTCCTGTGGCGTGGTCTTATGGGCGTGGAGCGTTCTGTCGGCGGGTGGCGAGTGCGAGGCTGTCAGCATTCCTAGAGTCATTTTATGCTTTGTAAATCGTGCATGTGGCACAGGTTGTATTTTCTTTGGTCTAGACTTGGCTTTCACAGGACATTGATTGTGTATTCGGGTCTGTAATAATGTTTTTGATTTACAGACATTGTTATATATTATGCTTCCGCTTTTCAGTCAGTTATCATTATCTTGTTTTGCCGCCTTGTGTATTGTTGTTGGTGTCCTTATTGACCTCAGGTATTGATAGCTGATATTATATTTATTATTGCCACGTCTCGGGGACGCCTGGGGCGTGACAAGAGTCTCTCTTTCCTACCCATCTCGGGCCATAGGATGATGGAGGGGAGACCTCGTTGTAAGGGCTCAGTGTGGGCTGCCTGGGAGTTAAATTTGTGCTCTTGGAGGAGCAGAGTAGGCAGGGGTAGTTCTAGTCTGGCCCTGGTTTTGGTTATGGACTGGGGGATTTTGGATTACAGGATTTTGTCGTGTCAGCACGGTGGCAAGTACTGGTCGAGGCGTGAAATTATAAGTAGCTTGCTGAGACAGCACATATCCGAATGAACCGGGTGTATACTGTCTCGGAGTTGGTCCTCGATCGGGGACTCGCGCTCCGTTTGGGTAGAGCGTCGAAACTTGCGGTGTGATCCCCTCTACCGTGGGGTTTGTGCCTTTCGCGGCGGTTGTCCAACCCTATGGCTGATAGGTGGGGACGAGTGTGGGACTGCACAACGAGTTAGAGTCTATCAAGAGCTGGTAGGTCTTGCAGTCTCCGTACGAGAGACTCGTACGGAGTTTAGGATTGAGGTTCTATAACATCATATCAATCTCTTGACATTTTTTTTAACTGTAGACCGGTCTTGTGGACTAGGGTGCGCCATCGGGATACATATTGCTCAAACTCCTCTTGGGGTCTCATCCTTTCGACGGTGAGGTCTGAGATGGAGGGGGTTCTAACTTGTTGATAACTATAGCGACCTAGAAACTTCTCACTTACAGTCGGAAAATTTGACAGGTGGTCTACGGGGAGTGTGGAGAACCATTGCAGCGCCTCTCCTTCCAGAGACTTCTGGAATAGGAAAACTAGGAGGGGCTGGTTGTCTAGGAAGGACCGAGAATCTACGTGGAATGCAGTCAGATGAACGTCCGAGTCTCCACGGTCATTATACCGATGAAATTTCAGGATTTTGAATCCCTCCGAAAGACTGACGGATGGGATTTGGCGTAAATTGTGTAGGGACATGTGTTTGGGGGCAGAAGGGCCAGTCTCGGAGATGATTCTCTGGATGTTTTCATCCAACGTTTTTGCTTTGATTGGACAGTTTAGCGGTCCCAGGCTGGATGCAGCCTGGTAGGGACCTGGAGCAAAAGCTGTTGGGAATATTGGATTCGCGGGGGAAGGCGGAGTAAATGAAAATGAGGGGGCAGAAAATGGACTCGGATTGACCAAGAAACTGGACGTTGGTGGGGTAAGAGGGGTGAGGTAAGCCTTGGGGGTCTTGACAGGGGTTTCCTGTCTCAAGGTTTTGGCTTGGCGAAAGTTGGCTAGGGCATTGAATATGTCCTCCACCGACTGGTATCCTAGGGTGGCCATCCTTTCCTCCAGGAGGCTAAGGAGTTGCCCGGTCTAGTTTCCCTGGTTGACTTCCTCCTCTAGTATGTCATCTCGGGTGTAGCTTTCCATGGTGTGGATGTGGAATAGTTCGGAGTGCGGATGAATGCAAGCTTAAAGCAGTAAATAAAGCAGTAAAGGGTGTGATAAAATAGTAAAGGATGCGCAGCTGTGTGCGACTTAAAGCAGTAAAGAGTGTGATTAAAGCAGTAAAGGGTGCGCAGCTGTGTGCAACTTAATGCAGTAAAGGGTGAGATGAAAGCAATAAAGGGCGATGTGATGAAAGCAGTAAAGGGTGCGCAGCTGTGTGCGACTTAAAGAAGTAAAGGTTGATGTGATGCAAAGTAGAGGAGAGTCTGATTTGGAGGGTGGAAAATTTTGGTTTTCAAAAAGGGGGTTGTGGAACTTTTATCAAGGTTTTGGAGGAGGCAAAAAAAGGATTACTTTTTATCATTTTTCACGAGGGATGTCCCACCGTGATCGCCAGGTTGTTGTTATTGGTTTCCGGTCGCTTTTCCGCTCCCGGGTTTTTTGGTTTGCGTGTGTGGGGGTTTTCTGGGGAATCGGGTCCAAATGCGCTTTGCGGGCTTGGTCGGATCGTCTTTCGGAAGGGGGATGGGGTGTAGTTCCTTGCTGAGGCACCTGATAGCTTCTCATGAGGATTCAGGGGTGGTTGTGATCACCACCTGCTTTGTCAAAAAAGTAGGATAAGTTGGTGTTACTGTTGATCACCTTCGTGGAGGGGGGGGATTGTGGATTCTCCGATCTAAACACGGCCAGCCGCGCACAGAGATGAAAACGGGGAATCTTTTTTTGCTTTCTGGACTTGACAAAGGGAGGTTTAAAAAGATAGGGTGTAAGTGGATGGCCGGCTAGTAGGGTTTAGCTGCCTGAAGGGGAACGGCTAGTTAGGGTTAGCCGCCTGGGACCTAGCTCTATTTGGGCAGAGCCTGGGTAGGAAAGGGGTTAGGGATTTGGCTGAAGTTAAACTAGGTTTAACCAGGGTTTTTGAGAGGGTTTTTGGATAGTGGATTTGTGTAGGAATGGGTTTCTTTCTCTCAAAAGTGGTGCTCTTTCTCTCTCTCTCAAGGGTTTCAAGTAGTGGGTGTAGGGGGTTTATTTCTTTGGACGGTCAAAATTGGGGTATCTACAGTGGTCACCTCGACGAAGTCACCTAGACTTGGGTCCATTTTAAACCGTAGTCACCTAGACTAAGCCACCTAGGCTGCGCCACCTAGGCGACATGATGCATGCATGATCAACCACATGTTTTACATTTCAAATATATATACATGCAACAGTTTCAAAATAATATTTTCCAACATAGTACGTAATAGGGCATCAGCCTATATATAATATGACATGCTCGAGTTTTATACATAAAATAGCAATTAAATCATTGATAAAATCTTCCGAAACTACATAGGAGACTAGACCCATTCACCTTAGGTCCAACAGTGCGAAACAACTCCCGAAAGGCCTAAGGTAACCTAACCAGACCTAAAAACGATACGAATTGATCACAATATGAGCAAACAGTACGAAACCTGATGTACCCGTAATCATAGAAAAACTCGTAATCACTGAGACAAACCGACAGCTCCCAGGGCCGTCCATGACAAAACCAACGGCTCCTCTGGGAGCCGTCCATAATCGTGCTCGACGGCTCTTAGCCGAGCCGTCCCGAGGCAGAAAGCATGAAACCCTATTATTTTTGTAAAAATACTTTAAAGCATTCTACCATTGAAAACGAAACATGAGTCGTTTTAAAATGGTGTAAAACAGTAAGGAACTCATAACGAAATCAAATCATGCGTACGAAAATCGAATTAAAACAAATCAAAGACTCATTAAAAACATCTTTGGAAACCCTAGATCTATCTTAGGCATAATAACTAATATAGATCTATGTTTAAACTCAGAAAAAGTCATAAAAACATGTACAGGTTCGGATCTATGCATATAAGGGTCGAAAAAAGACTTAAACGATCATAAAACACGATTTCTACCTTGAACAAACAATCCTGAACATGATATATACATAAACATATTCATTTATATATGAAAGGCTTATAAGTTATTTACAATCACATAATATATTAATTATAACATAAGATCTGAAAGTCTTTTATACCATATAATCATGAGGAATCTAACAAGAAAAACTCAAGAAATCATTTATCTCGAATATATACTCATGAGACCTAATACCAATGTCTAAAACTTGTTAAAACGTCATAAATCCTCGACATAACATTGATAAAATACAAGGACCCGAAATCATACGAAAACTTTCAAGAATCAAGAAGAAAATCAATTCTTTTTGTTGGAAAAACCTTAAAAATGAAATCATATAATAAGACCTCAAAAGGGAAATCATTATAAGTTAAACTCTTCATAAACAGAGGGTAATACTCACTAAAAATCTCTGTTCAACTCCCTTCCCAAGCTCCTCAACAATGGTGCCGAAGAGAAGAAGAAGAAAACTTTAGGGTTTTAGGGTTTCGATGCAAAGGAGAGAGAGAAAGAGGGACAAAAATAAGACACCATCAAATCAGAATAATCAAAATCAATGCCTTTGCTCTTTCCAAAAATGAACTGAAATTTCAAAATTTGAAATATGCCTAGATCGACGGCTCTTTATGAGCCCGTCGCCCAGAACCCGACAGAAACGAGCCGTCAGAAACCAACTGATTAAATACGGTTAAAAGTCACAGTTGTTACAGAATTAGCCTTTCATATTTCGTAATATAAGAGATCACATGCATGAATACATAATATACTTCCTTTGAAAGATACATTTGAGACTCAAATCCACTCACCTCTAGTCCCACGCAAGATAACGAGACTTAAGAAAAACGCTAATTAGGACCTACTATCATTGAAGGTATTCATACAAACGAACCATATAAAAAATGAACGATTGAGAAAACAAATTGCACAAAAAAATTGGACAGGGTCGGCTACATAAACCCAGCCGTCAAACTCCACCGGCTACTCAAACGCAGCCGTCTGACTCCATCGGCTGCATTCAATAAACCAACCCTCGGCAAACCCTAAAACAACATACATGCCTTCTAATAACCCCGATTCACTACCTTAACATCCAAAACCCGCACTCACTCTCTGTCATATAAAAACACAGATAAAAAAACTTTTGAAAACACATAAAACATTTAAGTAAAATCCCCAAATGGATTGATTAATATTAATACTTTTATATTCCAAAGTAGCTTTATTATATTACATAACAGTAAAATTAAATAATGAAATAATGTCCTAACACATGGTTCTATCATGCATGTGGAGTTTGTGTAAACCTATGCACGATTTCCATCTAAATATCAATAGATCGATGAAAAAATGGAAATCTGAATATAAGCGAGGAAACATCATAAGAACAGCAAGATTTACGATATAAATGATTCCAGTATGATGAGCATGCCTTCCTCACCCTAGATCCATGCAAAGCCATTAGTTATGCATCCAAAAGCTTATATAGTTCATCCAAAAAACCTTGAAAACCAAAAGTCTAATATATAAATGAAAAAATAACATGGATTTACGATAAACCTCATCAAAACAGCGATGAAAACACATGGAGTTCAAGCTCATGCAAAGTGGTATCCAAAATAAGACATTACAAACCTTAGACATGCTTTCTATCTTAAAATAATAATCCTATCATGATTCATGCATAATAGCATCCAAATTAGCATGTAGAACTTGTAAAGGCATCTTAAAACATCATCAAATAATAAGTATAACATCGGGATTCAAAATCAATCAAAATCACATCAAAACCATAAAAAATAAATAAAGAAGAAATCAATCAAAACCGCATCCAAATTAGGATGCACCCATCAATGGTAATTAACAGTAAATAAAACATCATAAAATATTATAACAGTGAACACAAGGGCTCACCTTGATCCCCAAGGGCTTTCTTTCAAAATCTCCCTAAAAGCTTTTTAGTATAAATGAGAGAAACTTGAATTAAGGTTTCGATGGGGTCCTAGGGCATCAAAAGTTTGGTATTTAAAGTGCAAAACACCTGCAAGGACTTGCACTCTAAGAAACAATCGAACAGACAAATCCCATAATTTCCGCACTTCTGCACGCACAAATGCGCCAGCTACTTGCGTTGAACCATCAGGGAGAGCCGGCTACATTCCATCAACCAACCCTGGACAGGGTCCCCAAGTCACTTACCCACAGGACACTAAAATGGTTATAACTTGACCATTTTAATTTCTATTGGTGATCCGAAAGATATGTTGGAAAAATAATGGAACAAGGATTCCAAATAAATACATTCAACTTCAATATTGAACTTAAAAAAATCGAATTCAACCAAAACTCTAAGCCCCTATTTGGGTGGCAGAATAGTGGAGGAATAGAGAGGAATATGTGAGAATAAGCCTAAAAAGTTATTTGCTTGGTAGAATGATAAAATTGATGAACTTTTATTTTATGATGATAACTTATTATCAAAACCTTAATCTCCGTTTGGATAAGGACATAAACTATTTTGGGATAGATAACTATTGCAGTATAGTTAGAGAATAAGTCCTATTTTTGTTTGATTGTGTTTTTAGTTATTTTGGTTGGAAAATGTAATAATAAAATTTTTATTGTTTGATTGAAAATAAATAAGTTATGGATAAAAAGGAATAAAATGCGAATAATGATTTATAAAATGTGACAAAGTGATTTGACATGTGAGTCCCTTAATATAATAAAAGTGATAATAGATGATTGAGATTTTTAGTTTTAAGTCCCTATAAACATGCCTATTTAGGGATCGATCCCTCACTTCTTGATATTTCTTTTTTAGTCCCCATATTCAACCACCTATTTAGTTTTTAGTCCCTCCGTCAAACGTCCGTCCATACACCGTTAATTTGTAAAATGTGATTTTTTTTAGTCTCTATAAACTATGTTATTTAGTGATTAGTCCCTCCATTCTTTATATTTTACAGGGACCAATCACTAAATAACATAGTTTACAGGGACTTAAAAATAAATCATATTTCACAAATTAACGGTGTATGGACCGACGTTTGACGGAGGGATTAAAAACTAAATAGGTGGTTGAATATGGGGACTAAAATAGAAATTTCAAGAAGTGAAGGATCGATCCCTAAATATGCATGTTTACAGGGACTTAAAAATTAAAATCCTTAGATGATTTAACATGTCGTCCCTTTTATACTAGTCGATGATTGACTGGGTTGATTTACACGATTCAAAGGGGACCTGAAAGATCAATACTAATTTATTTTCACATATTCAAACTTAGTTACATATCCCGGTATTCTTTATAAACAAACAGTTTTTTTTTTTGGATTTTTAGTTTTAAGTCCCCACAAACCATCATATTTAGTGATCGATCCCTCCCTTCTTCGTATTTAGGTTTTAGTCCCCAGATTTAAATGATAGTTCCTTTTTAGTCCCTGAGAGAGACTTATCCATAAATTATTTAATTTACTTTGTAGTTCCTGTGAGGGACCTATCCATGAATTATCCTTTAAATCGGGGGACTAAAACCTAAATACGAAAAAGAGAGGGATCGATCACTAAATATGATGGTTTGTGGGGACTTAAAACTAAAAATCCCTTTTTTTTTTATCTTACTCCCCTCTATTCCTCCTCGGTGGTCCTCCCATACAAGCTAGGGCTAACTCTCGCCAAACCAACTAAACTTTCCTCGTGCCAACAAATTAATTGAAAATGAAAACGTGGAATTTCGTGTCAACTCTATTTCCTTCATAGCCCCCGATCTCTTGTTCTTGTGGACTGCGGTTCATTTTTATTTTGAGAGACCACTTACAGACTCATTAGTTCGCTTTTCATTTCTTTCACCCCTTGTGTCACTGACTCCCTCAAAAAAAAATTTTCCATTCAAACGAAAAACTGAAACCCCTCTCTCTCTCTCCCTCTCTCACACATTTGATTTGAAGGTTCGATAAGAAAAGTCGGTTTTTTCCCCGGCAGCAATGGTGAGGCGCCATGGATGGCAACTTCCTGCCCACACTTTTCAGGTATGGTTTTTCTATTTGGTTTTTTGTTTTTGTTTTTGGATTTCTGATGTTATCGTTGACTTGTCCTGTATTTTTTTTTTTTGCCTGTTTTTGGTGCTTAATTTGTTAATTTCAGACAATGATTTTACCGTAATTTCTCATCTGGGCTCATCTTATTTGTTGAAATGGTGTTGATTTCCTGTTGTGGGTCTTGGATTACAATTTTTTCAGGAGTCATGGATCTCCTTCTTTTTGGGGTTTTAAAATCACACTTCCTGAATGAATGTTTTCTTCCCAGATTTTCATGGTAAGAGAAATATGGTTTTGGTCATAAATTGTGGCAGAAATGAAAATATGCGTTTGAGTTTCTCTAGTAGAACTTGCATTGTTAATCTCAAACTATTTTGTCATTTTTTTAATTATAATTTCTCTCCAGGTTCTCAACATTGCAACGACTTTCCATACTCTATTTTTTGGTTTTCTAGATTAATAAGAATGCTACTAAATCTTTTTCAAAAGAGGGCCTCGCCATTGAAAGTCTTAATATTTCGTGATGGACTTATCCTCATCACGAGTAAGACTTGTCAAGATATTTTTGATGATGATTTAGGTGTTGCTTCGTTTGATTTGAGGTTGATGAAATAAGAGTTTGCATGTATCAACCAGGAGGGGATCTCCCATGTGGTCTCCTTAGTAGCTACATGCGCTTTGGTTGCATAACAGGCTTTTACTTTGCAGATATGCACTTTTTGTTCCATGATTTATATCTAAAGTGATTTTAGTGCCACAAAAAAATCTGCATAACATATTTTGTTAAGATCTTGAATAGATTATTGTTTCTTATATGCTTTCTTATTTGGTGATCGGCGTACTGTTTCTTGTATGCTTTCTCATCTGGTCACCAGCTTTCAGATTCGCCATTTCAAAGTTCAATATACAACATGCAGATTATCCGCAATATGATCTGTGATTTTCATGTCAAACATAATTCAATTAAAGAGTGATATGAAGGAAATGTTACTTTTAAGTTTTAATGTTCATTTTCCATATTCTATATGCGTTTTAATCAGTCAGGATCAAGTAAAGCCCTTTGTTCTTATTTGGAAAACATCTGGGAATCCACTATCTGATTTACCACATTATGACCTTTGATTTTCATGTCAAATATAATTCAATTGAAGAGTGATATGGAGGAAATGTTACTTTATGTTCATTTTCCATATTCTATATGTGTTTTTATCGGTCAGTATTAAGTAAAGCTCTTTTGTTCTTGTTTGGAAAACGTCTGGGAATCTACAATCTGATTTCTTAAAAATTGGGGATCACATTGCATAGGAGCTGCCACAGTTCAGTTGGTGCTAGGAGAAATTATAACTGTGGAGTAATACTTAGTTGAATATTTACCGTTTGGGCTGTATATTTGGTATGGATGGCCTGGTGTTCGGATGATAGACAAGTAGACTACTGTTGTGAAGTTGTTCTGCTCTTGTTTTATGTTTTTTCTTTTTCTTGCTTTGATATGTGCCCCAATTTACTTTATGGAATTAGGTGGTAGAGCTCCTACCTTTTCTCAGAAAACAAAAGTAAAGTTCTGTTTTCTATTATAATAAATCATTTCCCAAATATCTTATAGTTGAAGCAGATTTGTCTACTTATAGAACATGTCAGAAATTCTGTGCTCAAGTATTTATGTCTGAATACATATATTGTACCTAGATTGTCCATCTTGTAGATTTAGAAGTTTGGCTTGATAAATAATAGTGATAGCCAGAACATGTTTCGTAGTAAATTTTATTTGGAATCGATAATCTTATTTCATTAGGCTGGAATCAAACTTAGGTTTGGTCTTCTTAATATTGCTTTGTTATTATACTTGCATTATAAATTATTTTAAATGCTCATTTATATACATACTTCATCGTTCCATTTTCTGTGCCACATTTGTTTTTCCATGCATTTTGCTGAAATCATCAGCTTTCTTATTTGACATTCTATTTTTTTGACAGGTTGTTGCTATCACTATATTCTTTTTGTTAGTCGTGGCATACTATGCCTTCTTTGCACCATTTCTTGGTAAACAGATAATTGAATACATTTCAATTGCTGTCTACACTCCTGTGGTACGTGAATTCATCCTTTTCAATTGGTATTCAACTTGCATCCTTTTTTATGGGACATCATGATCATGTTCTCACTTCACATTACAGGCACTTGCAGTCTTCATTCTCTACGTTCGTTGCACTGCTATTAACCCAGCTGATCCTGGAATTATGTCAAAATTCGATAGAGGGTTTTCCAATGTACTGAAGGATGATGTTGGGTTGAAAGGTGTCAAGTTACCAAGTAACTTTGGTGAGGTTACCATTGGAACACGGTCGCCATCATCAGCTTCTAGGAGTTCCATAGCAGCTAGCTCTTTTAAAAGAGCTTCAGCGGGATTGCCAGAGAGAGTAGACCTTCCGATGAGCAGCCCAAGAAAGCTATCTCCACCTTGTTGCATTGTTGGAGGTCTCTTTTGTGCTATTTTTGTGAAAGAAGATTGCCGCAAACATGAAGAGGTCTCTGATCAACAAGGGGCAGGAGAGGATGCTTTGTTTTGTACGCTGTGCAATGCTGAGGTACCTCTTTTATTGCAGATAATGCCGATAAAGTTTGATTTGGCTGCCAAATGAATTGGCTGTTGGGCTGATTTGTTTTTAGGTTCTTGGTATTCGAGTGGGTAATTATTTTCATTTTTCATCCACTCCCAGAACTATAATATAGAAGATATTGATAGAAATATATCAACTTTGTTTAGGAAAAATAATAAAATATTGTTAAAAATTTTGGTAGTTAGGCCAAATGTCAACAACTTTATTATAATTTTCTCCGTAGGTGCTTGCAAAAACTAATTTTTCATCATATGGTAAAGTCTCTAATTTTTCATCATAGAGGTTCTGCCCCACCTCCTTTCCTATTTATCTTCTTTTATTTTCTTCCTTCAGGTACGCAAATTCAGCAAACATTGCAGAAGTTGTGATAAATGCGTGGATGGATTTGATCATCATTGTCGGGTATTTATTAGATATTGTAAAGTAATATGCTTTAATAAAATCTCTTTTGTTACTTATAGATATGATTTAAAACGTGGTTTGTTTCTTACTATGCTTCCTGTCTACAGTGGCTTAATAATTGTGTGGGGAGGAAAAATTACATGACTTTTATCTCTCTTATGGCAACAAGTCTCCTATGGGTATGTAAAGCATTTGGACGAGTTAACTTACGTATGCTATTTCATTCATTTTTTTTTTCTTTTTTGTAAATGCTGATATTTTTTTATGTATGTTCTTGTTTTTTCCAGCTTGCAATTGAATTTGGGGTTGGTGTCGCTGTCCTAGTTCGGTGCTTTGTTGATAAGAATGGGACAGAAGAACTAATAACTGATAAGTTGGGAAATGTTTTTTCGAGAGCTCCATTTGCGACTGTCGTGGTAAATAATTTCTCTCCTTGCAGAGGGATGTTCTCTTTTTACTGTCCTTGAACTCTCTACAGAGAGTTTATATTGTTACATTTCGCTCTTATTCTTGCATCCTTTTCATTCTTTCTTGATTTTAAGAAAGTGAAACATCTTACATTACTGTCTTGTTTCTTTCTTTAAAAAAAAAAAGTGTAGTCAATTCAGTAGCAAACATTGTACTGCCCAAACCAGCTAATATGATGTTTTGCCCTCTTATGATGTCACTCTAAATGATCACTTTCTTTTTAGAATGAAACTCTAAGTTATCACTTCGTGCATTTGTAATGTATAGAGAAGGATTCGGACTAATTTTTGTCTCATTGGAAGAAGATCATGGGTAGATAGGATATGTGGAATTGGGGAGGAGTAAGCCTTTATCTTTTGGTTGGGCTGAACTAATTTTTTTTTATAATAATACTGTAACTCCATGTTGAAAACATTTAGGAAGAGGGTCTTGATTTTATTAAAAATTGGGTGAATTTGCCAACCTAGCTTTGGTTAGTTGGCTAGCACCTCCCCTTTTCGTGAAAATGGTCAGGATATCAAATTCAAGGGAGCACCAATCTTCCCAAAAAATAAATAAATAATATTGCGGGGAATTTGGGTGGAGGGAAATGATCGCCTAGTGGTGGTGTAATTTTCTTTATGATTCAATCATGTTATACATTTTAGTTCTTTCCTTTTTATCTTCATTTTACCATATTTATGACTTGTTTGTTGAGGATAAATCTCATATCTATTCTCAAGGAGATACCAAAATTTATTATAGGAAAATGTTAGGAAAATGTTTTGAACTTTTTTTTAAAGCAGATACTTGCCTAGCAAAAATTGCATAGCTTATGAAAAAAATAAGTGTATACTATAGATTGAATGCATATATTATTGTGATTTTCTATCCTTACATATATAATGTTAGAGAGAAGCGAAGACCACATGAATGACTTCAGAAATAATTGAGTGTATGAGCGCACTTTAGCAAAATCTCTGGACCTCCCATGACTAAAAATGTTATATCTATATTTGATAAACAAATACCAAGTAAACTTTGATATAAACCTAATATGATCATGTTTAAAACAGACAAACAATTAAATGTATTAATGAAACTAGATAATACAATGATCTTAAGATTTTTATCTACAAAGTAAAAGCTTATGTGATATAAAATACAAATATTATATATGAGCGTTGTTATAGCATTTTACAGCCCATATACCTCGTTTGCTACTCACTGTAACGAATTATAACTTGTTAGTAATTGTTTTTTACACATTTTATATATCAGTCCATACAATTTATTGGACTATATGCTTCATTTTTTTTTTAAAATACATACCTTAGATGAGGTATACTATCTTTAAAAAATCATAAAGGGTGCGAACTGCATTTGGAGCTGGAAACGGGGGTAAATCTAACATTTTCGGATATTACATAATAAAAAAAGAGTATGTAGCCCTGGCCCAGTCACTACTATGGTTCGTCAATTTATAGAAAATGATAATGAAAGCCTATGTGTGGAATGTTGTATATAGCCAGGGAAATAATGTACAAAAAACATAAAGGCGGAGATATTTTTTTAATATTTTAGGGTTGGTGGTCTTACATTGCAAGTCTTGATGGTGGTGAGGCTTTGGATCTAAGTTAGGCATGGTTTGGCACATAGAATGCAAGTCAATCAGGACTCTAGGGAAATTTCAATGCTTTTTCATGAGACCATAATCTAACTTGTTGTGGTCTTAGACTTTGAGCTGGGCATATTCTCACCACCATGGTTGATTCTCAGGGCTTCATGCCTTACTTCCTTTTGTTGTAACCACCTAAGATTTTATCACACTTTAAGGTGGCAGTACAGACAACACCTACCTTTTCATTGAATAAAATGTCAACTCTATCTTAGTGAAGAGAAGATATTTGGGTGCTATTTCTACAAGTGATGAAATGGTAGAATGTTCAACTAGGATGTTTGGACATGCAAAATGTTTGCTGTTGACTATAACTATAAGAAATGGTTTAGAAATTAATGTTGACTTCATGGAGGGTAGTGGGAAAGCTAGACTGGCCTAGGCAAAGGTGTTTGATATTGATGAGATATGAAAATCCAAAATTGTTGCTATGCAACTCATGTAACGCTGAGGGGAACACGAGTATGAGTGATGGACCATGGACGGAAATACTGTATGTTCAGCATGCTTGCTTAGTCCTACTTGTGATATGCTTGTAGATGCTCCTGAATATCATTTAAATCTACATCAAAATGTGGAGAATTATATATTTTAACTTAGAAAATATATATTTTGTCCATTCCGAGGCATATGTTGGTGGCTTTGATTGTCGTTAAAATTTCCTCTTTGCCAACAAAAATATAAAACCCTTATCTAGGTAAAAAGTGGTAGCAAGGGGTCGAATCCACAGGGAGGCTATTGAAGCAAACAAATAAAAGTAAAAGATTATCAATTTTTGGCAAAAAGGTTTAAACACAAATTATCAATGATTAATTTAAGAAAACTATTTTAAAAGCTAAAGTTGAAATCAATATATAAAAAAAAGACCACCAATCCTAGACCACAAAGGATTGGAAATCCATCCCACGAATATTGTGATGATTCTTTCTTTTGCATATAATGAAAACAGAATATTTAAAAAGCAGTGCACTTCTACTCGATTTAAAAATAGGGTTTATAAAGCATCAACCGTATCCCATCTAAGTAGAACGACGGAAGATCTAAAAATACCCATAGTAAAAAGAAATCTGAGTTGAAGAAACTATATAAACATGAAGAATAAATCAGAAAACATCAATGCACAAAGAAAAGAATCAATCACTCAATCTCATGGGGTGGAATCCTCTCCTTGATGGAAGGATTTTCTAGCTTACCATGGTTGATGAAATTTTAGAATAAAAATAAAAATATTCCATAAAATAATAATGCACTTTATTGAAAACATAAGAAAATCTGTCTCTAATACTAAAGAAATAAAAACAAAAACAAAAAACAAAAAAACTGAAAACCGAAAAGAAATAACAAAAATTGAAAATAAATTCCGTCTTGGTTGAATGCAGAGATGCCTCCTCTCTCTCTGCAGTGCCCTTTTTATAAGGGTTTTGAGGGTTGAATTAGTTGTAAATGCTAATTTACTTGAGTTGTTAATGCTGATTTGTAAAATATGTTGGAGATCTTGTTGATTTGTTGGAGATGCTAAAGCTGATTTGATTGAAGATATTTTATTGATTTGGTGAATCAAATTTAGAAGTTTTGGTGAAGTTCTGAATGCTAATTCCTTCTCCAATTTATAACCTGCTACATTTAGATCCTGCCAAATTTAAATACTGTCAAAATTAGATTTCTGAATTTTAAAATATGGCTTCATATGAAAAATATGATAATGCATATTAAATGTATAAATATTGTCAATTTGTGCAATATATGCTTTGAATATAAAGAATAGAAACTTCCCTAATATGCATGTATAAATGAATAATTACATAGAGAAATGTTTCAAAATAACTCTTAAAAACATATGAAAATATGTGTTTTTGAATATCTAACAGCATGCCTGGAGTCTGAGATGGAGGTGTGATATTGGAGACTTTCGATGAGGACTACCTTCCCGACATCGTCTCAAACTCTTTCATAATTTACTTAAGATTTTATCATATGGCAGTCTACAATAATTGGTGTCTTGATGTAATGTAAATCCATTTATGGAGATCCATCATATTATATTCAAAGATTTTTTTGATGAGAAGAATTCAAAGATGTGTTTACTGTTTATTTAGGTTTTAATTGGTTATTCTACATGTTTTCAACTATTGAATTTTCAAAGCATCGTGGTACATGAGTTTTGAGGTATTCTTATAAGTATTGCTCTTGTCGTGATCATCTTTTTTATTAGGGAATAATCTCTATGTCTCCCTACAAATTTCTCAATATCATAAAAAGTCCTCGTAAAATCACTAAATATCGACAACTCCATGATTTTGTTTTTTTTAGAAATTGTTGAATATCTCCCAGCTGTCACCCCGATCAACTCCATGTCAGGTTAATACTAACTACACATAATACTAACTACACATGATAATTACCAAACTACCCATGCATTTTAGGCTCTGCAGTGGGTCTTTATTTCTCCAAAAAACCAGAGTAAAACCAGTGGGTGGATACATCACCGGAGATGATGATAGGGGGGTCAGGATCTTGGCATATTGAGCAATCACCAGAGGAGGGGGTGCGGAATAGTTTGCTGGTATGTCGGGGAATGATCGGATAGACGCTTTAGAAGGTGGAAAGGGAGGGATTAGTAGGGGTGGCGGTTGAGGTGGTGACATGTAGGAGTATTGGGGTGCAACTTAGAATATCGGATTCGATGTTGATTCCGTTGAAAGATCCCCCCCCCCCCCCCCTCTGTCTCTCATGCGTGCTTGACATGCTTATCCTCTTGTATGTTCTAAAACAATGAGAAAATTACAAAGCGCATCGAAAGCAAGAATTTAATTGTTGTATAGTTCATTTTCTGTTGGTCAATCTTAGTTTCAATGAAAAAGAGTGATTTCAATGGGTTGTTGGATGTGTATGTGAAATCAGATTTTTGGGTGACTTTGGAGTGTTTGGCAAGATGCCTGTAAAAAGATTGTTGTCTTGGTGCACCTTTATTTTTGGTTTCTTGAGGCGTGGTTACGATGTGGAGGTGATTGAGCTGTTTAGCTCAATGAGAGTGCGGTTTGGAACATAATGGCTTTCAGTATGTTAAAGGATCAAAGGGATTCTCAAATTGTGGAGTACTTGAATTAGGTGTTTAGATTCATATATTGACTATGAAAAGGGAGTTCTTTTTATTTAAATTTGTTGAAGTCGAACTTTTTTCGTGTATGCAAAGTATGAGGTCTTGATTGATGCTTGTAAATCATTTAGGTTGATACATATTAAGAGTTTGGCATCTTCTGATGTGGTGATTTCAGATCAGGTTAGAAGAGTTTGGCATCTTCTGATGAGGTGGACGTTTTTCTTTCTTTTTGTTTTGTTTGTATCCATTGGGCATTTCCTTTCTTTGGAATATAATTAAAGTCGAATGCCTGCCGTTTTCTTTCAAAAATATACAGGTACCGAATTGATCCGATACTCAGTATAGTGTAAGAGTGCGAAATGTGGAATGTTGTTTTTTTTTTTCATTGAGAAACATATATAAGCAATCTCTTAATGAGTATGATTCTCCACAACAAAGGAGACGAGAGGTCTTCAAGTACAAAATAAAGGGCAAGAAAAAAAAATGAAAAGAAAAAGGGGTAGAACAAGATGGGGAGGGGCTCCATCCACAAAATGACACTGCAACATTGTCTACTCATAATGGTCGAATAAGTTTCAACTCCTAATATCATGGTAACCCAATCACAGAGGTTTGAAGAAATAGCCGCCCAAGTTTTTTCCATGTAGAACCTCTTATGTTGGAATATGAATTCACTTCTCATGATCCAAATACTCCAACAAACCACATGAGGGACCCACAATTGTGTTGGGTTTGAGCCCATAATTGGGTTATGCATGATTTACATGCATGTACACGTGAGCAATATCTTGTGGTGCCATTTAATGCCCTTTAGGAGTTGGTCTAACTCTTCATGACAAACAAAACAGCGCAGCGAGAAAAAGAAAAAGGGTGTTCTGCAGCGGGTGTTTGGGCGGTAACAGTGGAGAAAGAGAAGAGAGAGGAGAGAGAGAAGAAAAGGTGTCCCTTCTTTAGATATTCCTCTACGTATTCCGATCTACATCGAGGTTGTATTCTCCATATTATTTGGAAGAATATTCAGGGTTTTATTGAGGTAACCCTGTATCCCTCTTTCATCTTGTGTTCCTCAAGTTTTGGGCAAAACTTGAGAGGACATTATTATCATTATTATTTGATATAGTGTATTGTTGTCGGAGTGTCCCATAGATGTAGGCTTAAGCCAAACCACGTTAGATCTAGTGTTTTCTCGTGGTTTGCATGCTTTTATATATTTCTACTTGCATCGGTGATTGATTTGGGTTTGTATATATTTTTTCGCGATTAGTATTATTTATTGTGCACAAATAAAATTTTTAAAAATCCCAATAAGTGGTATCAGAGCAAGGTTGAATTTATTTGTGTGAGATAGTTATGGAGAATTCCATCGACAATATGATTGATTTGAAAAGTTTCAATTGGTTGATGTGGAAGCCCAAGATGGAGGACATTCTTTACTGTAAGGATTTGTTTGAACCAATTGAAGGAAATAAAAGCAAACAAAAAAAGATGACAAAAGAAGACTGGACCAAGTTGAATAGAAAATGTGTTGTCAATATTCGACAATGGATTGATCTCAGCATATTCCATCACATTGCGAATGAGACGAATGCACTCTCTTTATGGAAAATGCTTCAGTCTTTGTATGAGAAAAAAGGCTACGGGGAATAAAGCGTTTTTAATTAGGAAACTCGTGAACTTAAAGTTCAAAGGTGATAGTGTTGCAGAGCACCTAAATGAGTTTCAGAGCTTGGTGAATCAGTTGATTAATATGAAGATGACTTTAGATGATCAGTTACAGGCACTACTGCTTTTGGGATCTTTGCCGGACGGTTGGGAGACGTTAGTCGTCACATTGAGTAATTATGTTCCAGATGATGTGTTGTTTACGAGTACAGTTACGAGCTGCTTGTTCAATGAAAAAACAAGAAGAAAATCAGCGGGTATAGATGATGCACAAGCACTTGTCACAGAGAACAGGGGAAGGAGCAATGGTCGAGAACAAGAAGGTCATGGCATGTACAGAAGCAAGTCAAGGTCTGAAAAGCGTGCTACCATTGCGGTAAAGCCGGTCACTTAAAGTGGAATTGCCAAATTTGGAAAAGAGAACAGAATGAGGTAAATTATCAGAAGAAGAATGATGACGACAAGAACATCACGGCAACTGCATATACGGATGAGTTTGTAGCTCTCTCTTTCGGAGAGGAAAAATGCTCTCATGTTGCAGATCAGAATACTGAGTGGATAGTTGATACAGGAGCGTCTTACCATGCGACTCCTAAGATGAATTTCTTCACTTCGTACAGGGTAGAAGACTTTAGCATTGTGAAGATGGGAAACACTAGTCACTCAAAGATTGCAGGAATTGGTGATGTGTGTATACACACTGATGTAAGACACATTGACTTTGAAGGATATTCGCCATGTTCCTGATTTGTGCCTTAATATGCTTTCTGGGATCGCTTTGGATCACTAAGGATTTGAGAATCACTTCGGCAATGGAAAATGGAAGCTCACCAAGGGTTTTGCTAATTGTTGCTAGAGGAAAGGCATACTGTACTTCGTACAAGACAAAGATAAAAGTGTGCAAGGATGGAATGAATGCAGTTGAAGAAGATTCGTCTCCAGATTTATGGCATAAGTGGCTTGGTCACATGAGCAAGAAGGAGCTATAAGTTTTGGTAAAGAAGTCTCACATTCCCTTTACCAATGGTATGTCTCTTAGCTCTTGTGATTACCGTTTGATTGAAAAACATCATAGAGTTTCTTTCAATAGATGTTTGAAAAAAAAGTCTAATATTTTGGACTTGATTCACTCTGACGTTTATGGCCCGTTTGAGGTTGAATCGCTTGGTGGCAATAGGTATTTTGCTACGTTTGTTGATGCATCCAGGAAAATGTGGGTTTACTTGTTACGAACAAAGGATCAGGTGTTTCAGCACTTTCATGCCATGGTGGAACGGGAGACAGGAAAATGGTTGAAGTCACTACGAACCGTTAATGGAGGAGAGTACAGTTGGAGGAGGTTCAGAGATTATTGCTCGCGTCATGGGATTTGATACGAAAGGACTGAGCCCGGTACTCTACAGCACAATGGTGTCGCAGAACGGATGAATCACACTATTGTTGAGAAAGTCAGATATACGTTGAAGAATGCTAGATTGCTTGAAACCTTCTGGGGTGAAGCTGTTTTTATTGCCTGCTATTTGAGGAACAGGTCACCATTAGTTCCTTTGGATATGGAGATTCCAGAGAAGGTTTGTTTGGTCTAGGAATGAGGTTTCGTATTCGCATATGAAGGTCTTTGGATGTAAAGCTTGGGCGCTTGTACCCAAATAGGAGAGACAGAAGCTTGATGGAGCAGTCTCATGTATCTTCGTTGGTTACAGAAATAAAGAGTTTGGCTACAGGCTATGGGATCCAGCAACGAAGAGGATTGTTCAGCACATGGATGTGGTCTTCTATGAAAACCAGACTATTGAAGATTTCGATGGAGTTCTGAAATCAGTTGGTGGTGTTGCTGATTTAACATCGATTTCTTCTCCGATTCAGCCGGCTACAGATGAGGAGAAGATGAGAAATGAAGACTTTGATAAGGTGCCAGAGATATCTGACGTTGATGAAGATACAGAATATGAAGCTCTTGAGTAGGGGGGGCAGTGTCATCAGTCGGAGACAAAGATTCCGATAAAGAGGTCATCGAGAGAGTCAGAGACAGAAATTCCGATGAAGAGGTCATCGAGAGAGTCAGAGACTACAGAGATTCCGATAAAGATATTATCGAGAGAACTTAGACCATCATTGAGATACCCCACCTTTGAGTATATCTTGTTTACTGAAGAGGGGGAGGCAAAAAGTTTTCGAGAGGTACAGTCTCACGAAGAACATGATACATTCGAGCTCTGTGAGAAGCTGGACAGTATGTACTCAAGGTGAGAAGTCGCAGACAGGGTTTCCTCCCTCATTAGACTGGAGGGGGAGATTGTTGGGTTTGAGCCCATACTTGGGTCCAGCCCAAATGAGGGCTTGAAGCCCATATGGGGGTTATGCATGATTTACATGCATGTACACGTGAGCAGTATCACGTGGTGGTATTTAATGCCCTCTAGGGCTTGGTCTAACTCTTCACGTCAAACACAACAGCGTAGCGAGAAAAAGAAAAAGGGTGTTCCGTGGCGGGTGTTTGGGCAACAACGGTGGAGAAAGAGACGAGAGAGAAGAGGAGAGAGAGAAGAAAAGGTGTCCCTTCTTCAGATATTCCTCTACGTATTCCGATCTACATCGACGTTGTATTCTTTATATTATTTGGAAGAATATTTAGGGTTTTATTGAGGTAACCCTGTATCCCTCTTTCATTTTGTATTCCTCAAGTTTTGGGTAAAATTTGAGAGAACATTATTATTATTATTATTTGATATAGTGAATTGTTGTCGGAGTGCCTCGTAGATGTAGGTTTAAGCCAAATCACGTTAAATCTGGTGTTTTCTTGTGGTTTGTATGCTTTTGTATTTTTCTGCTTGCGTCAGTGATTGATTTGGGTTCGTATATATTTTTCTGCGATTAATATTATTTATTTCGCACAAATAAAATTATTAAAAATCCCAACAAATTGGAATTTGGCAAGGTTGCTGTATCTCTTCACTTCCGTCTCTTCCGGAAACAACGCTACATTCTTTTGATATGATTAAAATAACATCGGGAATTGAGTGCCATACCAGAATATTTTTGAGGATTCACACTGACACCCAAGTTGAGAAAAATAGAAAAGACTCTGAAGGGGAATAATGAAGAGGATGATTTGGTTGATGCAAATATTTGACTTTGCTATGGCGCTGTATATTATTTTAGTTCACTGTGTTTTTACCAGTTAGGTTTGACTGACTTGAGATTGTTCATTGAAGATGATCTTCAACTTTCTGTAAAATTAATCAAGAATCCAAGATTCCTCTGAGCACGCCTTTAGGTTTGTGAGCTGTGTTAGAGTTATATTATTACATAGATCATTTGTTTATCGGATGTTTTTCCTATATGATTTTTTTTATAATGTCGCATGCATCCTACTCAATTTATTAAAATGAAGTTAATGCCAAATTACAGAGGGGAGCAAGATAAAAGAAAGCGAAAACAAAAAATCCCAGGCCTAAGTCTTCAGTGGTAGAGATATTTACTCAAACCTTAGCCCCCAAACCACCACGAACACTTATTTTTACTGGACACAACCACTTATTGAAAAAACTTAATTCACTCTAAAGATGTTCCCGTCCCTGTTAAAGGACATTGTGCTAGCCTCCAAATTTCATTTGCTCTAAGCCCTTAAGCTATCAACTGCACATTCCCAGTGTTTTCTCCATATAGAATTATCTCTGTTGGAAGATTTTATTCCTAATAAGCCAAATTTTCTAACTCAGAGCATGGAATATCAACTGGATGAATTTGCACATATGTTTTGCTTGCATAATTTTACCCGAAGTTACATTTAATTGGCTGAAAAGACAAACTAGTCATGGAAAGGTCTGTTGTCACAACCTATTCACTTCATAGGTGACATTGGAATTTCTATCTTTTCCCCTCTTTCTCTATTTTCATTGTTTAGATTATATGCCACATGAAAGCTGAAAACTATGATGGAAACTTAGTTTTCAATAACATTATATTTATGTGCTTTCCTGAGATCATTTTCTTCCCGATTGTCTAGCAGATTTAATAGGAAAGCTTGACCTTGTATCCCACATTTCTCCCAATTCCATCTTACCTGATCCATTGCAACACTGATCTGTACCTATTAATCTCCCAGTTTCCCCTTAAAATTTTTCTTCCTTAAAGAGGTTCAAAATTACCAATCAGATTGATTTGCAGTAACATGCATAATGTAACACACGCATTATGCTTGATTTGTTTCTTTTCTGCCCCTTAATTGAGCCTCTCTTTACCTTGAGAACACCAATGAGGGTAGATTGACAGCACCTAAAAAAATGCAATGGTCCTTGGACATGATGAAGAAGTTTAATGAGTGGACTATTATCTAAATGTATAAAGTTTCTGTGCAGGCCATATGTTCTGCAGTCTCACTTCTGGCGTGTGTTCCGCTAGGAGAACTATTCTTTTTCCATATTATATTGATCAGAAAGGTCAGGCTACCACTTCAAAGATTGTTTCAGTTTGGCTCTCCACATATTCTAAAGCAAATACTTGATATAGAAATATAATATCTTTGACTCCCTTCTACAGGGCATTTCAACTTATGAGTATGTTGTCGCTATGAGGGCCATGAGTGAAGCACCTCCTGCCTCAGCGGATGAGAACTATGCCCATGGTGTACCTTATTCTCCAACTGGTTCTGCTACAACTGGTGTAAGTGGAGGAAGCTCTCTTGGCCTTCAATATAAAGGTGCATGGTGTACCCCTCCAAGAGTGTTTGTTGATCATCAGGTATGGAAATCTCTGATACCTGCATTGAACCACTCTGCAAAATCTTCCCGCTAATTATTCTTCTCGATCAATGTAATTCTTAATGAACTCTTCTTGTGTCATATGTGGAGCTGAACTTTTTCCTCCCTAAGAATGTCTATAGTTTGCGAGAACATTGCCTTCTAGAGTATGGAAATTGTTGTGTTTCAATGGTCTCATTGTAAGCTCTATTCTCAAGATGAGCATGAAATTGTTTGTTTCAATGGTCTCATTGTAAGCTCAATTTCATGCTCATCTTGAGAAAAAAAACACAACTCTCGCTCAAAAATTGGGCTGGCCAGCAAAAATTTAAATGATGTAATGTCATTTGAGCCAACTAATTTTTCCATTCTCTCCTTTTTTTTTTTTTATCAATGCGTACTTCAGTGGACCTCTATTTATGAGATCTACATAAGGTTCAGTCTGTATTGTGGCAATTGCTATTTGCTAGAAAAGGAATATCTCCTTCAAATTCAATGATTATAAACAAATAAAAATATAACCATATAATGGAAAGTTTTATGTTTGAAATGAAATTAATCAGTATGATTTGGTACATCATTCATAGTGATTATTTTAGCCTACGTTTGGATAATGATATAAGTTATTCTGGGATAGATAACTATGTTAGCATAGATAATTAAGTCATTTGCTGTTTGGTTGTGTTTTTAGTTATTATCGTTGAGAAACATAATAATAAAGTCTTTGTTGTTTGGTTGACCATAAATACGTTGTGAAAAGAAGATGAATAAAATGTAGATAAGAAATTATAAAATGTGAAAAAATGTTTTGACATGTGGTCAGGTATACTAGTGGAATAAATTGGGTGAAATAACGCAATTCCAAGAGGGATTTGGAAACCAATACAAGCTTATTCCCACCTTTTTAACATAACAATATCCACTTATTCTTTGCAAACAAATAGGTTTTTGGATTTATTCACCCCTATTCCACCCTATTCCTCATCTGTTCCACTACCCAAACATGGGCTTAAAGATAACTTTTAACATTTTTTTTAAAAACATGATGATGCTTACAACTAAGTTTGTTATGACTCTGATTCATTTTTGAGATGATTTGTGTGGCAGGATGAAATTATTCCTCACTTGGAACCTGGAATGGTACCCTCCACCATCGATCCAGATGCAGCAGGATTTTCTGAGAGAGGATCCAAGTTGCCCAAGAGGACTGTCCGAATCAGTGCCTGGAAGCTCGCGAAGTTAGATTCTAATGAAGCGATGAGAGCGGTAGCCAAGGCGAGGGCATCATCATCTGTGCTTCGACCCATCGACGCACACCGTCCACATGCAGATGGTGATCACAGCTCAGTCAGTGGAAGGAGCAGCATGAGCACAGATTATGGGACAAACAAAGATGTGAAGAGTGAACACAGGTCTCCTATGATAAACTCATACCCGCAAAGCCTGGCGAGCAGGGAAGAATATGACACGGGTACACATAGTGTGAGTAGCCTCAGCAGCCCCGGTCACATTCATGAGTCGGTCGCTCTCAGTCCTCTTCCTTCAGTACACCCATCATTGCCTTTCAATTCAGCAACTGGTACCACTAATTTGCAAAGGCTTTTCCCTGATCAATCCATCCCTTCGAGAACACCTTTCACTGCTGTCCTTCTCGGCCATCCAAAGCCTCAGCGGACTGTTAGAGGAGGATTGGATGACAAGATATTGCAAAGAAGCAATGCAGAGTCTTCTCTGTTATCAGGTCACCCCGCTTCATTGGTCAAGGAAAGTAAGAAATTATCAGTTGTTTGGGATCAAGAAGCTGGGCGGTACGTGTCAGTCCCAGCGTCTTCTGTGGACATGCCGACGAGAACTTCTCGAGCTTCATTAGTGAACCCTTCTTTAGAGACGGGTGTCCACACAAGGAGAACTATTTTTCAAGATTCTTCATCATTGTCATCATCGGTTAAACCGCCTCCTCTGCAGCAGTTGGAGAAGTTGATGTACACTGGACAGTCAATATTTTTTGGTGGTCCACTTCTAAGTGTACCATCTGAAGAGAATCTGAGAAACAAGACTGATGGCAAGTTAAGAAGTGATCGCGAGAGAGCATCTGCAGGAGCGCCCTCTCAACATTTCCCGTTGTATGCACCTGGCGTTAGGTCTAATCCATCATTGACAGACTCATCAAAATAGCTTTTGAAGCTGGGACTTGAATGAATCAAAATTTATTTCTGTTTGCGAGTGAAATGCAGTGGCAATCAGTGAGTTAAGGCTACACTGATCGATGTTGATTGCTCGAATCCCTGGAAGTACAATTATTAAAAAAAAAACGATGATTTGGTTGCTGAAGCTTTTCAGGTTTTGTGGGTGTTTCTTATTATGCACGACCAGTGGATAGGATGGACTAGAGGGGGAGGGTACTTTCTATAGAGAAAAGGCTGTCTTTCTCATGGTCAGATTGTATTCATAACGCTATTTAAATTCCTCTTTTCCTGTACCTGACATATTGTTTGCTCTGGAGAAAGGGAATCTGTAAAGAGTTCCTATTCACATCTCCACTAAACATGTTTGTTCTTCACATAAAGTATCCCTTTTTATCCATATCAGAATTACCCTTCCATTCTCAGTCAGTAGTATTGTTGTTGAACTTTTCTACCTTACTAAAAATAGTATGACTCTCATAGTCTCATGTAACTGTATTTATTTTTTTCTCAAAGCTCCTTACAAAGTCCATTTTATTGGACCCTTACATCTCCTTGCATGCACGCTCCTATACCTTAAATTTTACCCAGAACATCCCTTTTTATAAATTTTACAGGATAACCAGAAAAAAATTGACCCCTCACAGCTGAAAAGGGCATTAACGTTGTATGCTTTTTCTTCTATTGAATGTGTAGCATGGAAAGCCTATTCATGCTCCGATAACTTAGCCCAGTTGTTTTAGGATCTTTCATCCAACGTCATATACTCATATCATAAACTTACAATTTGTGGTCATTAAACGGGAAATCAATTTCATTTAACTTTTTGTCGCTAGATAGCATATGAAGGGTGGTGCATTTGACAATTGTTCAGAAGTATTTCTAGATGACTTCTCATTCTACAGAAGAAGTGATTGTGTTTGGGAACCCAGTAATTACCACTTCACCTTTTGTAGAAGGAGAAAAACTCCTCTTTCCAGAAGGAGAAAATGACTCTTCTGTGGAACGAGTTTTTTTCACTTCTACAGAAGTTAAAAAAAAGTTAATATTTTAACAAAAATGCCTTTATGAAATTTTACAAATTATCAAAAAACCCTTTGCCCACGTTTGGTTGGAATTAAGTTATTATGAGATTTATGTCTATTCTAGTATAAATAAGAATAAAATGATTTTTTTTTTGTTAGAATAACTTAATTCGAAGGATTGGCTGGAATCCATATGTCACCTTATACCAGTTAATCCTGACATACAAATTCTCATTTATTTCAGTTTTTCAAACACCCATTTTGAAACTATTCTTATTTATTCTAACCTATTCTCGAATTAAACATAGGCTTTAGGTACTATATAAAACAAATTCTCTCACCCATCTCATTAGGTGATGTAGGACAAATTTAGGATCTATTTTAGATTTGTTAGTTTAGGTTCTTTTCTATTTTAAATTTGAATAATTTTGTTAGTATCTTTTAATTGTTAGAATAAATTTGTTAGTAATATCTACCTTTTGTTCACAAGAAAAGAAGTTTGTTAGTATTTTAATTGTTAAGATTTGTTAGTTTGATATTGTAACCAATTGTGGTTAGAAAAAGTTTGTTAGTATTTAAGATTTATATAGTTGATTATATTTATTTATTTATTTATATTGATCCATTAAGATAATTGTATAATATGGATGCAAGAGTATTTTAGACAATTCATGTGATTTCCATTACAAAAGTATTTTTTGAAAATATTCATCAATATGGGTTCTCAAATAGCTTTTACTCCAGAAACAAGAACCTCATTCTTTAAAAGTAATTTCATCAAGAAGGAACTTCTTATAGAAATACTTCTAGACAGGTTGTCAAACTATGCCGAAAACACTCCTAAGTTAGCTGCTATTAATTTTTTTTCTAGATCTTTCCATCTCACTTCCATTGCTTATTTCGTTTTGGATTCCAAAGGTATATTTTTTTGTTAATTGTTATGCACTCTACGTAAACTTCGAAAAATTTGGAAGCAAAGAACACTCTGGTCTTAGTACTCATGTTGTTCCATTTTTCATCCTCTAATGCATCTGTGTATTTTTTGTCTTCATTGTAGATACTCTAATTTTGATCGTCCAAAGAGACAAAAATACTTCAAGTAATGTTTAGTTCCCCCTCTAGGAGGGATGGGAGGTTTCACAGTTGATGGGTGAACAGTTGCAGATGGAATGGAATTACCAGGGGGAAGGGGAGGAACCGGAGGAGAAGATGCTCCCGGCTCCGCCATTGCCGCCGGCGAAGAAATCGCCAAATCCCTGATCTAGGTTGTCCGTTCCAATAAGAAACTTAAGAAATCATAACTTCTAATACATATATGTTGAGATTTAAATGACCATCAGCAAAACTTGAAAAACATCACAAAATCATTTACCATTCGTTGATATGATACCAGACCCGAATTCATATGAGATCATCAAAGAATAAGAAGAAAACTTTTCTCTTTGTTTGAAAACCCAAGAAATACAAGATCATATGCAGATAACATTCCAAAGGGATTCATCACAATTCAAAAGCTCCTTAAAACTCTTTAGAATACTCACCAAAACTTCGTCGAAACACCTTTCCCGAGCCCCCAACCAATTGTGCTAAAGATAAGACTAAAATTTTAAGGTTTTGGTTTCAATGCCAAAAAGGGAGAGGAGGGATTTAATAACTGAAAACACGTAAGGACAAAATTTACAGTACCATCAAACCTGAATAATCACATTCAATGTCATTGTTCCTTCCAAAAATGACTGAATTTTGAATTCAAATTCCGCCCAGATCGACGGCTCTTATTGAGCCTATCGCTCAATCACCCGACAACTCAACCAAGAGCCGTCGCCCAGGTGCCCGAAAGCACCTATAAGACCCGTCAGACACTGTCTGACTCCCTGCTACCGTTTGGTCCATAACTTGACCTATACGCATCTGATTTATGTTCCGTAAGAGATGTTGGAAAGCCAACGAAGCAAAGAATTCAACTATGTCAAATTATAAAAAATTTGGGGTACTGAACACACCAAAAAAACAATTTAATTCAAGGCCTAAAAGTCACAGTTATTACAGTTCAATTTCACATATGACGAATCGATCTACAATTTCGTATAAACAATTGGTTTCAATTGAATGGATTTTTAAAAAAAAAAAAAAGAAAGAACAACAAAATATAATAAAATCATAACCGCCTCCATCAAATAAGGGATCAATTATCACATTAAATGCAGATTTGATAATTAAGGGTAAATGAAGGATTTCAACCTTATCACATCATGGGGTTTGGGATGGGACCCAAAAATCATTATTGATAAAAGATAGCGTTGTGATATATAGACCAGATAGTATGCAAATTTTTCTAATGTTATATCTACCGGTTAATTATGTTGAATAAGGTTCTTGTATACAGGAGGGTACCCAGAACAAACTTAGAACATCTATAAGGACCGAAGCCCAACAACCCAGCCCAACCGGGCTTTTCTTTTTTCTTTCTGGCCACTGGTGAGAATTGATCATGGAAGAGTCACAGGACCCCTGTGTGCTTGTACCACCGGCTCCAAGCGCTGGGGACAATAAGGTTTAGTATTTACATTATGGAGATATTGATAGAGATAACTATTCTTTATAAATCTATATATGTTTGTAGGGGTGATTATATAATTGGGTGAGGGCGGGTTCTATGGAATGGAGGGTTTTATATGGGATGATTTGGTCACCGTATCAAACAGCTATTGAACACACGTTGAGACAAACCCTATGATTTCAAATCACCGATCCGTTAACATAAATACAGAACCTCGGGAAATCGAACGCAATTTTATTTTCAATCAAACGCTCCCACTTACATAGTTTCGTTGTTTCAAGAATCCATCTCGCAAGAAAAATGACTTCCCACACAGAACCAGTCTCCTGTTCTTCACCTCCTTCCTCCTCCTCCTCCTCCTCCTCGCTCCAGAATCTGCACCTCCGCCGCCACCTCGGAATTCTCTTTTCAGTTCCAGTGCTTCTCCCTCGGGAACCTGACCCTCCTGGGTGACTCGTACCTCCACAACGGCTCCGTTGGCCTCACCCACCAGTCCCACCTCCCCTGTTCCAGAAGGGGCGCCGCCCTCTTCAACCTCCCCGTGCGCCTCGCGTACCCCAACGACGCGCACAACCCCGCCGCCTCGTTCGACACAACGTTCTCCTTCTCCATCACCAACGCGAACCCCATCTCGTACGGTGATGGCTTCGCGTTCTTGCTGGCGCCGCTCGAGTGGGATCTCGGTGACCCTGGCGGGTTCTTGGGACTCGCCAATTCTTCGACGTGTGATGGGTTTGGCTTCATCCCGATCGAACGAAGAATTTGACCACCCGGGCCCGAACCACATCGGCCTGGACATTGGGAGCCTCGTCTCCTACAAGGCCTTGGAGATCACGCCGCACGAGATCGATCTGAAGAGCGGGAACCTCATAACTTGTTGGATTCAATATGATAATCACGCAAAGACGACATCCGTCTGGCTGAGTTACTCGACCGTCCTCCCCGAAAAGCCTGTCTTGAAGGCCAAGATTGACCTCTCCCGCCATTTTAAGGAGTTTACGTCCGTTGGTTTTCGTGGGATCGACGGGCGGGGCTACCGAGCTCCACGTGATCCATAATTGGAGCTTCCAAACGTTCGGGTTTGCACCAATCTTGAACATTTCAGCGAGACCCATCTCGGGTAAGCTCGGTCTAGGCTTTGGGATCGGCGGGCCTTCCTTGGTTTTGATAGCGTTGGCTCTGTTCGCTATCAAGAAATGGTCGTTTCTTCTGAAGATCGATGAGTGTTTCAAGCCTGACTTCATCAAGGAACTGATTCAGTTTAGCTACGACGAGCTCTCCATCATTGCCCGCCTGAGGCACAAGAACCTCGTGCAGTTGTAGGGGTGGTGTGCCAAGCGCAGCGAGCTGCTCCTCGTCTATGAGAGTATGCCTAACGGAACTCGATCAGGTCCTCCACTCAGGCTCTCCAATGCTGCCATGGTGTCACAGGTATAACGTGGTCTTTGGGGTCGCCTCTGCATTGATGTACCTGCACAAGGAATGTGAGCAGCCAGTGGTCCATGGAGACCGGCAACATATTCCTTGATGCGAATTTTGAGCCCAGGTTGGGGAACTTCGGGCTAGCAGGGCTCATGTACCACAGCAGGGGTCCTGTGTCAACCCTGACAACGCCAGGGACAATGGGCTATACCTCGCACCAAAGTATTTGGAGCACAGGAAGGCCACAGAAAAGACAGACGTGTTTGGTTTCTGCGTAGTGTCTCTTGAGGTTGCCACGGGGAAAAGACCCATTGACAGAGAACACCCGTAGAGCCACGACATAATTAATTTGGTGGATTGGGTTCGTGGTGGTCCGCATATGAAGGATCAGCTCATGGACACCATTGATCCGAGGTTGAATGGAGAGTTCGATAGGGGGGAGGCGATGAGGCTCTTCCTTGTCGGGTTGATCTGCACGAACCCGGACTGTACAGAGAGGCCCTCGATGAGGCGGGTGTTGCAGATTATGAATTGCAAGGCTGAGGTGCTGATTGTTCGTGCCCAGGGAGAAGCCGTACCCCACATTTTCTTATGGCTTCCCAGTGAATGCGCATGAAATCATAGCAGAATGCGAGGAAAGCTTGATCTGGAACTCTATATATAGTCATAAACATGTGTTTTGTTTGGTTTATGAAGCTCTGATGTAACTTCTATATATGGTATGCTTGGGTTATGTTGTGTACTCAAGTGGAAAAAATCTGTCAAAGAAATAATTTCCGAAGTTTCTAATTTCTATTCCCTAGAAACAGCAGAGTTGCAAACTTTTGAGAGTACCAATACTACATTCTGACAACAAGCTTATCCATTGGCTAATATTTTGAAGCAAGGAACAATAAATAAAGATCATTGTCTAAATAAAAGAGAAGATTTAAGAACCTATATGATTTAACTCAAATATAACCTAAATTTTGGTTGTCTTTTGGATATGCGATTGAAACGCTAATATTCTTAAAATCCCACTTTTTTTTAGCTTATCAATCGTTAGATTTTTTGGCCTAAAAAACTAGAGGCCATTGAAAAATTGAACACTAAAAATGTGTTGGATCCGCGTTTGAAAATCTTTTGTTTTCAAATGCGGAATCCACCCAAACATAGATCCAAAAGGAACTTTTGTAGGTCAATAACCGAATTAGCGTACTACTGCTAGAATGGGGAAAATAAAGATGCAAGATGCTTCATTTTTAGCCAACACATTGCAGGATCTTAGAATATGATGTTACAAAGAACAATCTTCTTTTTTTGTGTTAGAACACACTCAAGCAATTTCAAATAATTTACAAATAATACAAACCTCGTAATGCGGTTGTTTTTCTCTTCTTTTCACACCTCCTGCCCTCCTGGGGCAGCATCACCTAGCCAGGCACTCAGCTGTTTAGAATGCAGCAGAACTCTTCCACAAAGTGTGTTTTGGCTGTCACAACAAATGGGGAAGAATATAATTCAACAAGTGAACCCGGAAACTCTATGCCATCTTATTATAATTTTATTCCTTCAATAACAGCAACAATGTTCTCAACCTCTGATTTTCATCTGAGAATCACACTGACACACTCTTTATCAAAGATCTACAAATGTAAGCAATGACCATATATTACAACAGTTCATGCACCGCAACTCAATTGGAGAGTGTTAAAGATAGGCAGACCTTGTAATAACTCTGTCCTGCAGGGATTAACATGTAAGGCGCCAAATTCAGATATTATGGCAATAGAGGAATGCCAGCGATTATTCCTTCCAGTTTCCTCTATTTCTTTCTATGTACACTTTAAATAATAATGTGTGTTGTGGAAAATACGTATAGGGTGAGTGTGTCTGCATGTGCAGGGGTTTGGAGAGAGATAGAGAATGTAAACGAAGTGGGGGCAGTGTACATTTGGCGCCCAGGTTCAGGATGACGAAATCAAGGAGTTGGCAGAGTTCAGAAATCACAGACTGACAGAGGATGGCACAGCGTTCAAAGCTATGGAGTCTGACTCCTGCAAAATTTGGAAAATAAAACGCTTCCGTTAGCATCCAGTGACATGTACATTAACCATATCTGAGAAATTAGTGACTTGAGCAAATAGCCAGTCATTCATCAATGTTTGAAATGAGAGAAAAATAATGGAAGCCTGATTGACAATGATTAAGCAAATCGGTTTCATTGTTGCGTATAAAAGTAATCAGATGCAGATATCCCTATTTAAACATAATTCGATTCTCTAAGGCAAATGAACCAGACTATTGGACCAAATGTTAATAGAAGAATAGCATTGAAATACAACCCAGTTAAATCTCGCACATATATGGAACAGATGTTAGACATTCTTCAGAAGCAGATTTATCATGGGTTTCTCATATACTGATGCAAGTGATGCATTGCCTGACAATTGCTTCAAATAGCACAATCTAAGACCAAGAACCACAGCTACTTTATATGACCAAAGAAGATAGTGGAGAAAGTTGAACAGAGCATCTAATGGACAGACCATGATAACAATAAATCATACATAAAATCTAATCTTTGACAATCATAAAGCTACGACGAGATTCCCTACATTATCTGTGTTCAAATGACTCATTTGAACCTAAGTTTCGTGGAAGAAAGGCACAGATACAGCTTCAAAGGATCCAATAATATCCTTCTCAAACTGATTTCTCAACAATTGAGCTGCTTTTAGTTTCATGAAATATGCCTTCTGTGTTATGTGCATGTGTTAATAAGCAAAAGGTATCAGTTACAGTAATATGAAAAAGGGAGTTACAGTTATATATGCATTGACAGGCCTGTTCAGGTTCAATTGGACTTAACTCCATATCTTGAGAGGCTGTCCAACCAGGTTCATAAGCTTCAAGAAAGCCAAGCTTGGCTTTGTTAGGTAGATCATGGGGATGAACAAATGGAACCCCAGGAGGCCATCCAATCTCCATGCGTATGCTACCACATGGGCTGTCTAGCGACTGTATATGGCCTTCGCATTCCTTGAGATTGCAGAACCGCAGCTTGATACCCTTCTTGTCTGCGATGTCCTGGACACGCTCCTTGAGGACTCTCTGTGCCTCCAGACGCAGCCTCTTGGAAGGTGGCAAGGGCTTGCACCTTGAGTTGCTCCTCTTCTTCTTTATTATGGACTTCATAGATCCTGTAAAAGGTTACATATTAAAGAGAGGAGTTAAATCATCAAAAATAAGCAAAGGAATACCGTTTGACAACCATTTAACAGTGGCTACAAAGCAAACAAGTCATGTTCACAAGGAGCTCTATCACAGATATCTCATATTAATCATTTTTCTTGTGCTTATCCAAGAAATCACCCTTCTATATGGACGCCTAAGGTGAAGGCCTTTCCTATCTGGAGGTCTATCGCACTGTCTGAATTACTCAAGAAATGCTTCTAGGACTAGCCTTTCATCCGCAACCATCCGTCTGGATTCCATTAAACAATCCCTCGAGTAAAAGAAAGAATTGATGATGAAGGCCATCTATGGGAAGACATATTCTGCTGAATTTTGCCTTGCATGCTCGTATTTGTATCTTCTCGTGAGTGCAAAATCAATAGCGCAGTCCAGTGGTCCTTTCACATCCATGGGATGATGGATATAAATTTATCATGATGTGCAACTGATGTACCCCAACAATATCAGGATAGAACACATTCCCATATTATGAGGAAACAAACCTTTATTTAATTCCACATAATCTGCTTCGTCCTTTGATTTTTACAGCATTCCTCCTGGTTTGATTTCCTTCGACAACATTTATTTGTTTTCAGATGACCAAGGCTATTGATCCTAAATTAGCACCTCTTCAAGAATGAATAAGATATTAGTACTCATGGGGACAATTAAACTGATGGTATCATGAACTATATAGAAAATGAACCTCATGCATCTCAATAGGTAGAGTCTTCAAAGAAGGCACTAGATTTTGTGGAAGACCCTTTTTTAGTAAAGGTGGGATTCTACCACCATATCATTTATCCAAAACTACAATAAGCACCAAGAAACACGCAGATGATGGATCTGAACTGAAACAAAAGGACAGCTAAGAAGAATAAATCAACAAAGAGTAAAGAGTACGAGGGGTCAATTTCCTAGCTGACTACTAGTTTACCTAATTTGGAGCAACTAAATAGACTCAGCCACTTTACAACAGAGACCCCAGTCCCTAACAAACCTTAATACCGACTCCCAAGTGTTTTTTTATGTATAGGGTAGAGCCTTTGAATAGGCCCTCATATCTTGAAAGCCATATAGAACAGCATGTTGCCCAGATAAGGATCAATGTTACCTTGCTGCGGACTTCTGATCTCCTTACTTTCGTGATTCCCAAAATTGCTGAAGAGAAATCAAAATCAGATTTGTGGCAGTGTTCAACCTTCTCAACACCTGGATGGAGAAAGAGCAGTTCACAAAGATATAAATGACCATTTACTCTGCTGAATTACAAAGGACACTAAGCACATCAGATCCCACATACCACTGAGCTCTGTAGATTTTGGTGAGGAGTCTTCCTTTTGTAAACCAACCACATACATGCTTGAATCTTAAGAGAGATCTTTGTACCCATTAATCCCAGACTTCTTTGAATTTAGAGGTGATTTCATGTTGGGAGTTCAAGGTCTTTCATTAGCCAGCTATGGCATGAGTTGATAGAGATAGTGGTCTACTGTCTGGACGCCACTAGTCCAAGAGTTTCTCTATCAATAGGAGCATTTGTACAGCTGCCAATAGGTTTTCAAGCTCATCCATTTCACAGCCAGTAAGTATTCTTAATGTGGGGGCACTTGCCGCCAACGGCTTCTGATGTATACTCTTTGACCACCCCATAGGTTCAAATATATAGGATGAATAGACATGAGAAGATCATAGATGGGGACTCATTTACGTGTCCTTTCTAAACCTCAATTTGGAGGCATCACCAATTTTGCACTTTATCATTGTGGAGAACTTTCTTTCAACCCAAAGGGCCCCTTCCAGATTTGCAAGACATTGTAGGTGGTTCTTGGCCTGGTTTCAAAAAACAAAAAAAAAAAACATACACTAATATTCAGCAATTATGACATTGCCCCAAAAGGAATCTTCATTGGCAAGTTTTCGCCACAGCCATATTGAAAGTAAAACATTCATATATCTAAGATTGATATCCATGCCTTCATCCCATTCCCTTCTATAGACATCTTCTCATTTAACTAAGAGAGGCTTTCTGACGCCCCTCCCATTCCCACACCACAAGAATTTTTTCTGATTTTGTCAATCCTGTCAATAACTCCTTGTGGCACTGAAAAGATGAAAAGGTAGAACATAGGAAGGCCTAAGAAGACTGCATTAAGGAGAAAAAGTTTACCACCAAGACTAAGACAATAGCTCTTCCACCCCAGAAGCCTTTTTACAAGTGTAGCAACTCTTCACAGACAAGCTTTGCTTGGCTTGGGCATCCAGAGTTACTCGTCGTATTTTGCATGAGATCTAAGGGTTGCAACAATTCTAAAGAAGAAGCTTGGCAAATTTAGGGCCCATATGGATCCGCGGTGAAGCGGAGTCTGTGACGGGCGTTGGGCCAAAACTCCACAGCGGATCCAAACACAATGTGGCGGTGGGAGTTTTATATGCATTTCACATGTTTTATGTACAAAAAAGATTGCGTTTGAGAAGCTCCCAAAACAATGCTTCTCAGACATGGGGTTTCAACCCCTCCCTTATCAGAACGTGGGCATTCCCACCACATTCCTAAATGGGCCCTTAGAAAGCTTAAGACTTCAATTTTTGGTTGTCATGTAGAGGGATTCTTCAACTACCTAGTGTCTAATGTTTGTTGTTCATAAATTTCAAATTACAAAGCAATTTTCCCAAAGTTCGTTAGATTTCAAGCAGCACTATTTATGCTGGAGAGGCTACATGTTGGAAGGAAACAAAACCAAACTTCAATCCAATGGAATTAGTCACCAAGACAATTTATTAATGTTGATTAATTTCAAAATTTAAATAAAATTAAGAAAAAGACCATCCAAAGCCCAAAATATGCATTCAAAACTTCAACCATGAACTTTCAGTACGCATAACAATGACATATGGATCACAGTTACAAATGGGTGAGTGGGTGACAATATCTCAAATTAGAAACGAGTGCTCTACAAAAAAAAGGAGAAACGATTTGAGATGCTGACCGACCATCTTGGGCTGATTGAAGTGAGTAATTCGAAAATGTCTGCCTGGTGAAAAGTTGGTCAGTACGGTGAGACTTCTGCATGAAGTCATCCACTGGAACCGGAAGCTGGAACTGAGCTTCAACTCCATGCCCGGCTGCCCTCATTTCAGAACTGCTCAGACTCGCCATGGATCTAGGCATGAGCTTAAAAGCCAAAGAGCATTGTCCATACAAATTACCATGAAGGCTACTAGTCTCTACACGGTGCAATGCCGGGCTAATATGACCAGCAGTTGCCTGATAAAGTGCAAGCCCAGGATAAATGATAGCTTCCTGGGGGCCAAGATCCCCATCTACAAGTACCCAATGCCCATGATAATCCTTAATATGGAAACCGGCTCTATCTGATTTAACAAGTGTTATTAAGCTCTTGTCAACATGATGTTCATGGTCGGGGAACATGACCAACTGCCCGTCATCCTGCGTTGCTAAACTGTGATGCTGTGCTCCCTGAAAAGATGGTCTTGAATGACAACAGACTGACAGAACCGAAGAGGACACTTCCCTATCTCTCAGAGGGACGTTGTCAAGTATTTCAGTGAATGGGAAACTTCGCAAGTTCAAGGAGAAGCTGATGGCATCCAAGATGGTTCGAGCGGCCTTACCGAGTACTGCAAATATGTCGGGCAAACCCGCCGGAGTGAATTCCATAGAACCATTAGGCTCTGCAGGAGTGAGGCCTGGTCTGAAATCATACGTTTCTTGCCATAGCTGAGGATCGGCGTGATATCCAGAAGTCTTGCACCACTCGCGGGAGTCTCCGGTCTGCACCATTTCGGAAGGCGAGTAGGGCCTTTGATGGAAGTAAAGGCGGGCGGACTCGAGACCGGATCTCAAGAGAGCGCCGTCACTCACCGGAAGTTGAATTATGGCGGCCGAATACTGGGCAAGGGACTGTGATAGAGTCGAGACGGAGATCTTGTAGGAATCGGAAGGGAGTCCTTCGGCGGCGATGAGATCGGCGAGCCGAACACGACCGAGAGATGGCAATCCGCTGCCCGCCATTGCACCCATTCAAAGGTGGTCACAGCTCACGATTATGACTGCTCAAAGAAATGGAATCCATGAATATTGTGTGAAAGCCGGAAATCGTGTGATTAGGGTTTTGATTGACGATTCAAAAACGAAGGCGAGGAAGATTGAAAACGTACCTTTTAAGGGGATTCCCTGATCAAGGTGATGCTTTGACCATAGAAGTATAACAGAGTTTGGGTTTCCAAAGGAAATCGTTTTATGAGGAGCGGATGAGAGGGATATCGTGAGCCGTGGCAGATTCTCGGGAAGGTCTTTTACTTTCGGCGGCGGTGACGCGGATAAGATCACCGTACCGGGGGAAAGATCAGAAATCAAGCAGTGACTCTCCACCGTCGGATGGGTCTACCACATAACCCATGGAATAATTGCATTGAAAGGGTACGTTACACGCTGTCTAATTACAATCTCATCTAACAATAAGGAAAATGTTAGGTTTGATCGTTTCAGTGTTTAAAACTGTAATCACACGTGTTTTTATTTTTTTTTATATTATAAATATAATCTAATGAGATATATGTTTTAATAAAAAAGTATATCGCTCTATTTCGAGTTAAATGAATTATTTTTAATAAATATAAAAAAAATTAACGATATATATATATTCTTCATTGAATTTCTACCAAGATATTTAGAACTGTATTTTGGATAGTAAAAAAAAATGAGTGTAATAACGCCCGTACAACTAAGAATGTATATATATTTCTTCTTAAATAAAACATGTAATTTTTTAATTTTTATAATTGATATAATATATATAGAGAGAGAGGGCTGACGAGGTGCAGCGGTCACACGTGCAGCCTATCGTGCGGCAGCCCTCTCAGACCGTCATATATGTGTTTCAGATCTGACGATGTGTATTATTTTTAAAAAAAATAAATAACCCAGTTAACAAATTAACCAGTCATCCCTATTTTTCAACCCCATCAGTCTCTCTCTCCTCATTTTTTCACCCCCAAAAGCAGACGGAAAAAAAAGTGAAGAAGGTGATGAAGGCCACCATGACCCTCGCACCCCAGTCAGCCCTCCCCCCACGCCAGTCAGCCACCCCCTCCTGTGATGGTCAAGACCACCTCTCTAGTTGGTCAGTCCCAAATCTGATATTTCCTAACATAAAATGCTTCAAATAAATTGTTTCTTCAGATCTAGAGCTTGTTTGACATATTTATCTTCAAATATAACCTTCTTTTCTTATTTATTTATAAATCTATAGTTTCTTCATATTTAGAGTTTTTTTTTTTTAATTCATATTAAAATCTAGGTATTTTTGGAACATATATAGTTGTTTGGGTGACTTAACGAGCCTAGCCGATTGTCAACTGCCTGGTCATCTAAGCGTAACAAGGCGCGTTTAGGCGGTCTTAATTACATTTATATAACTTATGCTTGCTATTGTTTGATGTATTGTGGAGAGAGAAGAAAGATTATCATGCTTGATAGTGTAGTGAGGGGGCTGTGATATTTAATTCTCAAACCAGAGTACTATTTTATGTGGTATTATTGATCAAACTAGAAGATTCAATTTTTTTTTTAATCCAGGTAGATAGGAAATACAGAGCCACACTAGACTTCTTTTTTTCTTGGATGAAGAAATAGAACTTTTTGATCATATCAGGTTCAATAAGTTGGCATGTTCCTTTTATTCTATTCCATTAAGAATAAATCCAGGTATTGATTTAGTTGATTGATAATGAATAAATAATTTTCTTGTGAGATGTATATAATACTCATGTTCACTTTTTGATAAAGTGACAATATCTTAACATTATTCCCCTCCATTAACCTTGATTGTTATTTGATGCATCTCAAAGTGATAAAAGTCTTTTCTATATATTGACCAATCAAAACATATATTAGTTCAACTTACAAAAAGTGACTGATCAGTCAAAACATATATTAGTTCAACTTAGAAAAAATCGGTGAACTTACAACAACTAAGATCATGGGTTTAAATTTTATATCAACCATTACATCCATCAAGTACTACATCCAAAATTTCTAACCCATTCATGAATTCTACATCAACTGTTACATCCAAAATAAGTCAGTAGTGTTCGTGTTAGGTGAAGTCATTTTCATCCAAAGGTGGTTCTTTACTTTAGCGGCTTTTACCTGGAGCAACTTCAAATCTCTGTTTGGTGGTTTTCTAGTAAGCCTTATGATCTGAAAATATTCAAATCAAATTCATCAGTACGAAATGAAATATATTGTAAGTCACATTGGACTGATGAGTATGATGGTGATGCATTGATTCAATTACACAGGCTGTAATGTTTTCTTTGGTTGCTGAAGATAATTTCACCATAAATTGGCACCAAATCATACATTTTCATTTAATAGGGCATACAACAGGTGCAATGTGAAGAATGACTTTCATGCTTTATGATGTAATCTTACCCTACATGAATTTAAATCAAATAAACAACATAAATTACCATGTACCAATATCAAAATGCTACGGGATCATCTTCATTGTTTTGTGAAGACCTGAAATAAAGGATTACAATTATATATTAGTTAAAAAAATCAATATGGATATTGTATATTTTCATACAAAATATTACAAACTTACATTTCTTTCAGTTTAGGACAAGTACGCGCATTATGTTTCTCTTTTTTACCGCATATGCTGCAAGTTCTCCTCTTTCCCACGTCCTCCATTGCTATTTCTTTTCCTCCTTTCAATCTTTTTTCCATTTCCTTTTATTTTTGATATATTTGGTGGATAGACATTCATGCTTGAAGGGACTGATGTACTTTTAGATTGTAATGGAATGTTACTATCACATGCATTATATGAGGCCTTCAATTTCTCTAAATCTTTCAACATTTCTTTCGCTACATTGCACACTTCAATCAGAGCGTCATTCAAGCATTCAGTAAAGCCACAAGTAATCTCAAGATTCTTTTTGCTATTTCCTGTATTTGAAGCTCTATGCCCTTGAAGTTCCACTCTAGCATCATCATATACTGTCTTTGATTTGGCTGTGGTAGTCCATCTTTCAAGAATGAGATTTTCAAACAGGCAATTAATAAAGTTGTTTCCTAATACAACAATAATATGTGAGCACGAGATGCCATCATTTTTAAAATTTTACATAAGCAAGTAATCACATGATCTAAGAGATTATACAAAACCTCACGAAATTTATTTGAATTGCCTGCCTTTTAACAATATAGACTTGTGCATGACCTTCTGAATACTTCAACATTGTCCCATACTGTATAGAAGATAGCACTTCCTTCTGAAACATGTTCAAAATCTTGTGAGTGTATCGTTTGGCGATTTACAGCTCAATAGCAAAACTTGTGTGACAATATCTAGGGATTTATCAAGTGTGCCATGATCAACCACTAACTCTTTGTACCTTTGAGGCTCTAAGGCCTTGTCAAACAGCTGAAAAAACTCAAGCAGACTATGTCATTTGTTTAAATACTTGTCAAAAATAGAATTCTGTGCAATGAATATGATTTTAAAGAACAATGGAATCCACTTTTCATGGATATTAAATAATGTTGTAAACCATTCGTTATGCTCTAACTGAAATTTAGTTATTAAACTCCAACACTTTGCATCAAACTCATCCGATGTTTCTGACCCATATACACATTCTTTGAATGTGTTGATTTTATCTGATAACTTCTTCATTATATGCCAAATGTAAAATCTTTGACACACGTGGGAGAACGAATGTGCAATTGCAACCCCTATATCAGCATCTTGATCTGTGATGAAAGTTTTTGGTGAACGGTTTCCCACTACTTCCTGTCATTTGTCAAATAGCCACAAAAACAAAATTCAATCTTTTCATCCTTCAACAATCCACAACCAAAATGAATGGACTGAAAATGTTGATTGACTCTAGTAAAAGGTGCACATATCAAAGAATATTTGTTTATGCTATAAATTGTGTCAAATACAACTCTATCCCCAAACTTAGCATATGCCTTTCTAACATCACCGTCGGCCGAAAAAATAATATGTCAACTTGTTCTCCTCATCAACTTCATAAGCAAAATAAAAGGACGGATTCATTGTTTTTTCTCTTTGAAGTGGTTTAGAAACAATTCTGCATCATAATTTTTTAATTCATCTCCAATTTTCGCTAAATAATTTCCAACATCCCTCTCCGTACACCCAATTTGTGCATATCCTCCTGAATCCCTGTCCATAATGGACATGACTTGTGCAGCGCTCACATTTGATCCTTTAAATGTGCTAATCAATTTTTTTTGAGCATTTGTTACATCTTTGTGTGATCGTAAGAAGTGAGTTTTTCTAGGAATACACAAGCTATGGGTATGACCTTCTACATGAACCCATACCTTCATTTTTTATCATCTTTCACAAAGGATATTTTAGCCTTGCATCCTAGTCTTGTGTGTACACTAGTGGATGAGTTAAAACCTTCTTTTGAACAAACAAAATCTCTCATATAAAGTTCCTTTAAACCACCAATATCATGATATTTCGTAGATGATTTTCAAACACCGAAGCTTCCAATTTTGACATAGTTCTTATAAAATTTATCTGCTTCGTCAATAGAATCAAAAGACATCCCTAAGACTGGTATACATTCATCATCAACAGTTGGAACCCAAATTCCACTATCAATGCTATCAACAGTTTCATCAACATAACTCCATCTTCTGCTCTTGACATTTTTGCTGGAAAAAATATCACATACATACATATACATAAAAAATGAACAAAAAAAATGGAAGGGTAGAATGTCATTGTGATTTTTAAATTTTAATGTTTTATATAACTGGATGGACATATAGGTGTGTTGAAATATGTCTATTAATATATTTCGCAAAGTAAAGACAACAAAATACACTGAAAAACTTGACCACCACAAGCATATGCACAAAACAAAGAAGAGCTATAATTAGGCCTGATAGGAAACTACCACAGGTTTTTCCTATCCATATACAATCATCAAACACTCTTGAAATAAGTTAAAAAAAACAACATTTTTTTTTGTTCATATACAATCATCAAACACTCTTGAAATAAGTTTAAAAAACAGACTTTTTTCTGTCCATATACAATCGTCAAACACTCCTATCAGTCATCAAACACTCCCCCATATAGAATCATCAAACACTCCTATCTATATCTTCTCTGTCTTTTCTGAAGCTTAATATATGTGAATTTGATTCAAAACCAAAATGAAAAACCCAGATGAATCCCAAGAATTGAAATCGTAATATGTCCCCATAGTTGTTTGGGCACGCCTAGGTGAGTAGGCACTCTATTCAGGCCTGGGCACCCGTCTGTCTAACAAAGGGGTGCATTGGACGAGCACCTGGGCCTTTCTAGCTGCCTAGGCCTCGCTCGGCCTGCTCGACCGACAAACAGTGATTAGAAAATAAAACCTAACATTAAAAAAAAACTTAGTTTTTCAAGATCTTCTTCTGCCCCACACAATAGCCGCCGATGATTGCTCGAACAACAGCAGCTCCTCTCCAGGTGAGACTCTCTTTCTTTCTTTCTTTCTTTCTTTCTTCTTATTTTTCTCTCTTCCTCCTCTATTCACTCTCCTTCTCCCGATTTTTCTGATTTTCTCCCATCTCCATGTCCCGACTCCTGATGCCCCTCCATTTGTGCTTCTTGAACTCAATATCTCCCCCATCTTTTTTTCTCTGCCAGTCCACACTCAACATGTTTCTTGTCAACAATGCCCATTTGTCCTCTCTCTCTCTCTAGTCTGATTTATTTTAATATCATATACTTTTTTTTTTTTTCAAAATCTAATTTTATCATTGTCTTTTGCACCTCCACCAATAATTTTTTTGTTTTCTAGTGAATGTTTTCTTGTACTTTAATTTGAAATATCTGACCAACTTTTAGTATAATTTACTTATTCAATCGTCATCTTGTCTCTGTCAAGTACAAACCCTTGTGCACTGTGCAATTTTTGGTCTTTTCTGAATGGTTTTTATCCACACATTTTAATTTTAAAACAAGCTTTTAGCATTGTTTATTACATTGAAGTGTTATTTATATTTTTATAATTATACTCTTGCTAGCATTGTCAAGAACCTGTGGTCTTTTAGCATTGTCAAGAATATTGTGTAAATAAGATTTTCCAAATTTTATTCTTGTTTTTCTCAAGTCACAAACGATGACATGTTGACGATTCAAAAACAAATTTGCGATTTAATAATAGGGCACTGAAAGATGGTATGGCTATACGTTATATGTGATTGTGTGTTTCATTTGCTTTAATAGATTAAATTTTTTTATTATAGTTAATGCATAAAGTTTCATCTTCTACATCTAAGGGTTTTCATTGTTTAATTTTTTTATGGACAGGTAACACTCTTAATTCAAAATGATGATCTTATGTAACTCCAACTAAATGAAGATGACTATATTTGTGTTTGTGAAATACCAAAACACAAGGTTGATTTATTGATTTATTCAGTTATGTATCAAAATCAAACCAAGTGTTTTTATATATTTGTTTAGGTAGCAAATTTTAGAAATTTGCACAGAGTTCGAGTGCGTGCCAACAATGTTGTTGAACTAGACCCATATGTTGAAAGTCTATATACCCTTTAAAAAGCTACTTGTAAGTTGGATTACAATTTTGAACTATTTAACTGTAGAGTGCAATTTGTTTTGTAGTTGAGAAATGACTATTTTCTATATTTTGTACCTTTCTTATGTATGTTCCTAATTATGCTATCACTTTTATCAACGGTAAATTATCAATGTAAGTATTATGGTTCATAATATAATTTTATGTTTTTTATGCATGTACTAAAACTGTTTAAATCATGTAGACCATTTGGTCGATTGTAGTGGGATGAGACTGTTCCGACTGTGGTAACAAGAGTTGAGTCTCATAATCAAGTAATTTTCTTTTAATTATTGCTTATCACTTTTCTGTACCATTGTGTTATTATATCTAGTGGTTCTCATTTTTTTTCAGATTATAATACATCATGTGCAAGGATCTCATGATTGGAATAAGCTATTTGGAATGGTTAAGGAATGATAAGCAGATATTTTAATCTCGAATTGTTGATAAACCCTATATTAACAATTCCAAGAATATATATAAACCCTATATTAACTTATATCTTTATCCAAACGGATCATTATGATTTAGTTTCATGTTTCCTCTCAACCTTGTTGACCAGGTTATTGTCATGCTTCCTCATATGCATCATCCGAGACCCCGTGTGAGGGTTGCTGCAGCCAAACAACCTAGGTTTGTACCGGAGCCAGAGAGGAATTATTACCTTTGAAAATCGAGCATTTCATAGAAACCACTGATCAATTTTACCACATTTTTTGAATGGTTGGGATCAGTGGAAATTAACACTCAAGTTCATCGCAACAAAAATCAACTTCTCCTAAATTGGGATCAATGGTTTCTCGTGAATATTTAAATCCCTAATTAAATCAACTTCTCCTACACCTCATACATGTCACGTAAATCCAATGTTATCCTAACCTTAAACCTGACCTCAGCTATATAAGCCACAGCAGTTCTTCTTCTTCTTCCCAACAATTTGTGTTTCAGTTTCTCATTCAAAATGTATTCTCCCTCTCCCCCCCCCCCCCCTCTCTCTCTCATCCTACCCTTTTCCCTCTCAACCCCCTCTCTCCGGCGGGCCGCCTTTCCTACGCGGCTCCTTCACCTCCGGCAGCGAGTTGCTTTTCCTTCTTCATTGCTCCTCCCGCTCCGACAAGCACTGGGGGCCAGTTTTCATGCAAGTGCACCAGTACTGTATATGATGTTGAGGATGATTATACTCTTCGGCTCTTCCTCCTAAGCACGAGATCATCTTTCAGATAGGAGGGGGGGAGGGTGTTATTGTCGCTTTGTTTTCACTGTACGCATCAAAAGGGCCCATGTCACCCGTTAGTGGGTTGGTCGCCAAGGTATAAAAATCATTTTTATTTTATTATTTTTTTTATATTTAGTGAATACTATATAACTACATTTTAGTACTATTTCCTTGTCTTGTAATTGAGATCAGAGTATCCGAGATTGATAATTGAGATCAGAGTCTTAGTGAGTCAATCAATCAGTTTATAGTGACTTCTTTAAGCTCAGTAAAAGATTTGGTCCTTCAGAATGTAAAAAAACTGTTAGGAAGACTCATCACATGGCTTCACTGTTGAGAACCTTGACGACCATTCCAACTTGAATGTACATGAAATTATCATGTAACAACCTTAAATCCACATGAATAAGGTAAAAAAGAGAAGAATAAGTTTAGTCAAGAAAGAACATGTTTGTTTAATATGCCTTTATACACTTTAATTATACGTAGATGGAGAAGGAATAGTTTCAACTTATATATACAAAACTATAACTACAATATGATGAAACAAAGAAAAGATAACAGTCTATTCCTGCAATGATTTGGCATACACATTATAAATCCTACAATGTATATACAGGGTTTCATTCCCACAGTAAATTTCTTTTCGTTACCTTCTTGACAATCTCCACCCATACCTCCAATTCGTACTGGAATTCCCAGTAAGCTTGGAGCCTTGGATGTAAAAGTTGTTCCATTTATTACAAGCCTCTTTTAGAAATGATACCTTTGGGAAAATTGTGTCCGTGATACTTTTAATAAAAAAATACCCCATGCAGGACATTGATGCAATGAAATATTTCATACAAATGATGTTGGTTGAAAACAACTGATCTTCGAGGCTCTCATATTAATTTACTTGTCTTCACAATGCACGGGGAAAATAATGGTACTAACAAATCTTTTTTTATATATACTTTCCAATGTACATCTGTAGTGGTGGCTTGCGGCTGAAGCGTGATATTACAGAGTATGGTGAGTTTGTTCGCAGCTTCAATGCGCCCTCAATTGATGAGAAATTTGAATTATTGGCATGTAAGTGGGTTTTTAACCTTTTGTTTAGGTTCCGTGAAGTGTGCATGAGAATGAAATGTGGGCAAGAATTTTAACCAGTAACTTGTCTATGCTTCTAGTGTAGCTAATGTCTTCATCGTCGCACCCGAAAGTCTTGCTTCCCTTTTTGAGGGAACTCCAAGCATCAAGAAAGACGCATTGAGGTACATATAATTAATTGGAAATCTCTATGTTTCTGAGATTCCCAACAATTTTATAAAATGATAGGCAAGATGCATTGCAATCATTGTCTTTGTGTTCTTAACAGGTTCATTCAACTGAGGGAGGACTTCAAAACCCTAAGATTGCGTCCAGGTTGAGTAGCTTGACAGCTGAGACATAGACCAAATCATGGCTTAGAAGACCTGATAGCGATGGTGATATGAACTTCCAGTACTCCCAGTCTGTTCCATCTGATTATATGCTGCAGACGAATGCCAACTTAATTCCATCTCATGTAGCAGGATTCAAAGGGCTTGGTTGTCATCTTAATTCCATCTTCACCATAGTTATGCTCTGGGTTGGGGCGTATGCCAACTCTTATATCTTTTGGATCAGGAAAGGATAGCCACTTAGCACTCAGTGTATCATTTTTCTTATTTGATTTTACAACCAATACTGCTATGCAGAATCACAAAACTAGGCTTTGGGTGGGTCAGCAATTTTTTTTGTCATGGAAGCAAGCATTCAACCATATGTTGATAGTTTTTGAGCTTGTTCTTTAACTGTTATATGGGTTTTGTTATTTTTATCTTTGATGTGGTGTATTATATTTTGTATTTTATTTTATATATTTTACACCGTCCAATGATTATGTACCTCCTAGAGTATGCTGCAATTGTAAATGAATCTTCTTATTGACATGCAACTTCCATGAACTCTACAAGATCATATTCATTTATGAGAATTGTGTACAAATCAAGCATTTCTATTTTACCCCATTTTAGTTATATTATTTGTTTTGTTATTAAATCAAAACCAGAATAAGCACTCTGAACCCCATTTTGGTTATAGTATGAAAAATGTTGGAAATTCCTGTGGACGGGTGTGAAGTGGACCTTTTTTCTTTTCTTTTTTTTTACCTATAAGGGTGTGTCAGTACTCTGAAACTCTGAAGAGTATCAACGGGTCATCTTATGAGCTTTTTCCACAAACAAATGAAAGTCTTTACTCTTAACCCTATATTTTAGAACGAAATATTGAAGACAGAATGGTACGCTGGGTTGAGAGAAGGGTGAGCGAGGAGGGATGGTGAGTATGGATGAAACGAAGAGGAGGAACAGAGGGGAGCGGGGACACTTCACAAAGGCGAATGGGGTGAACGCGGAGGACAAGAGGGGAAGGCTCTCGGTGCTTCAAGTGTCTTGGAATAGGACATTGGAGCCATGCGTGTCGAGAACCTCTCATATGTTGGAGGTGTGGGGGAGCTGGTCACATGTCTTTTGCCTGCACCAAAGGTCGAGGGCACATGAGGTGGGTGTGGGAGGAGGCGCCAGAGGAGGAACTCAAGATTCAACTGGGGGACAATTTCAACCCATGCGAGGAGGAAATGATGCTATGGTGTTGCGTGGAGATTTTGACCTTCGGTTCCCAACAGAGGAGGTGGCTTAGGAGATCAGGGAGTGTTGGGGGGAGAAATATTGGTCGTTGGTGGGTGGTAGACCCTAAGACGTTCTTGCTCAAGGTCATGAATCCTCGGATGCGTGCCAACATGGTGAGACGAGGCGCTCTGTAGGGAAGAAGAGGACCAATGCAAACGGTTGTCTGGCTCTCGAAATTTGGTGCCAACACATCTGAAATAGTTAGGTGACACCTTCGATTGGGTGGCTTGCCTCTACATTGGCAACAAAAAGACTACTTGCGCAAACTCTTACATAGGCACGGCAAGATCATCGAGGTTGGTCGGAAGGGTCTTGACAAAATGGGATCGACGTTCGTCGAGCTTACGGTGGTGGTGGGGACAAGGCAAGTATGGCCGAAGTCCATTCTGGCGGCGTACGGGCGTGAGGCCTATCGTATCAAGGTGGAGGCATGGAGGACTCCCATGGTGTCAAAGCTATCACAGGCCAATCTGCTCAAGGAACAATAGCCGGTGGATTGATGACAATCACAGCAGAGGAGAACAGAGGGTGGCTTCCACAATGTAGGAAGAGGTGGGTGGATCAAGATTTGGTGTCGGCTCGACGCGAGCTGCGAAGAAGACCATCGCAGGCAAAAGTAGACGACGAGGTACAAGTTGGCAGGTTGTCTGACAGAGAAGGAGTGGCGAACACGCAAGGCCTACCACCAGCACCGGGCCCCAAAATAAATTCAAAAATCCACTTAGTCACGCTTGTAGACAATTGTCGATCCTCTGCGGAAACTAACATGGGTGATTTGCGCGATCAGACATTGGTCCGTCGAAAGGGATCTAAAAAATTGTTTCTTCTCTAGGTCGGTCCCCCTCCCGATTGGGGATCTAAGGGCGGATGTAGAGTCTAGCAGGGGTCGTGGTGGGTCGAGTAGTGGGGAGAGCGACATATCTAACAGGGGAAGAGGTGGGTCAAGTCAGTGGGCCGGATCCAACAATGGAGTTGGATCCGACATAATCAATCGGGTCAGAGGTGTCGAAACCCATTTTCTTTGGGAGTTTTGAAACTCCTTGCACTTCTGTCAGGGAAACTCTTAATGAAACTTTTGCTCCAAGTGACCCTATATTATGGGTGGGCGGCAAAGTCCAAGTAGGAGGAGAAGGAGATTGGCACATCAAATGTGACTAGGAGGACAAAGTCGAGCTCTCTGAATCTCCCCATCGAGGTGACAATGGCGCGTGACCAGGCCAATCACATGGGATTCAAGGTCTAGGAACAGCGGCATCTAATCGGTTTGTGAATAGTGTTCGGGGAATTTGGCCATTGTGATCCGTTCAGGCTAGAGGACATGGTGGAATCCCGTTAAAGCAGGGAGTCGACTAGTCTTGAGCAGGCGGAGGATCAATAGCCAGAGTTGCTGGCGGCCATTCGTGATGGATTTGTGTCTTGAGTGTGCGGAGGCAAATGAGTACATTGGGGAATTCCATTTTCTTTATGTTTAAGTGCATAACATGAATGTAAGGGGCATCAATGACCCCGCAAAAAGAAGGGTGATCAGGGACTTGGTGGAGGAGCACAAAATCCAGATCAGGTGTTTCCAAGAAACAAAAATGGAGGTAGTGGATCAGAGGATCATTCAAAAACTTGCGGTGGGATTACTGGACGAGTGGCGTTCAAGGAAGAGAGGGGGGCAGCTGTGGGATTATGTTTTCCTAGAACTCGAGCTTGTGAAAGGTAGAAGATAAAGTAGTGGGCAGTACTTGCTCTCCATTCTTGTTGAGGACAGGCAAACTGGAGAAAAGTGGGGTTGCTCGAGAGTGTATGGTCCAAATGAGGATGCAAAACGAGCGGTTTGTGGGGCGAGCTATCTACAATCTAAGCCCAATGGAACGTGCCAGTGACGTTCATGGGTGATTTTAATGTGCTAAGAAGAGTAGAAGAGAGGAATCTGAGTGGGGGGGGGGGGGAGGTATCTCTGACCATGGCCACCTTTTCTGAGTGGATCAAAGAGGAGGGTCTGATTGACATGCCCATCTCGAACCACACGTTTACGTGGAGCAACATGCGCGAGGAGCCGTCCCTCTCTCGGTTGGATCGGATTGTAGTAGATGAAGAGTGGGAGAATCTGTACCCAAGCTGCTTAGTGACGGGGTTTCCGAGGGCGATCTTGGACCATCTTCCTCTCCTTCTCACCTTGGATTCAGGGAGACAAGCTCCGGGGCCCTTCCTCTTCACAACATGGTGGTGCGAGGTGGAGGGGATCGAAGAGTTGATCAAGGGGTTCATGGAATGCCAACGCGAGTAGACTATGAGGGGTGCAATGGGCTGTGTTCAAGCTGCGCCGTTTGAAGAGGGTTTTGAAGCAATGGAGCAGGACAGTAAAGGTCGCCAGAGTGAAGAAAAAAAGAATCTCTTAAAATTATTCAAGACCTGCACCGAGTGGAGGAGGACGCAATGTTAACAGAGACTTATCGATCACTAGAAGCAGGGCTAAGAAAGAACTTGCCAATATACTAAAGATGGAGGAGATGGAATGGCGTTAGAAGTCCAAAGCTTTATGGCTACAGGTGGACGACAACAATACTAAATTTTTCCACCGAGAGGCTAACCAAAGACGGCGAGTGAATCACATCACACAATGAATATCAAGGATAGGTTGTGGAGGAACCAGGGGCTATCCACGAAAACTTGGTGGAATACTTCAAGCGCTCTTACAAAAAACGGACAGGGTGGAAGCCAACTTGGGAAGACAAGGAACTGTCGTAGCTCAGCATGGAACAGATCACAAACCTCGAGGCGCCTTTCAACGAAATTGAGATTTATCAGGTGTGGAGGTAAAAATCCGCACCATATTAGAAAATGATATGTGTCACGCCAAGACGGATATGGGCCATCACACTTGAAACCCACAAATCCGAATCTGAATCTATAATGATGACACTCTCGAGCATGTTGACACGACTAGATCAAGGGTCTAGTCAGACAGGCATACACCTCGTGGGCGAATGTCACCTCGAGTAGTTAAGGCACGATCAGATTATAGGTCTGGTCGGACGACCTTACTCCTCGCGAACGAGTAGGGGAGACACGATCAGACAAGAGGTATGGTCGGGTGATCTTTCACCTCGCAGACCCACTCGAAGACGTAACAGATGAACGAACAGATCAGAGGGCCATGAGTAGAGTCTAAGAAACAGTCAAAGGGCCATAAATGCTTGTAACTGCCAAGCGGACAGCTAAGGCCCACTAATTGCGCGATGTGGGTAATTAGTGGGCATGATATGCCCCATTAACACATGGATGTTTCCATCAAAATCGCCCACTAAGTGTTCAATGAGGGGACGGTTATAACAGCCAAAGGATAGTGGAAGCGGCAATCTAGCCGGGTGACCCTATAAAAAGGGAAGTAACTCAAAAGGCTAAGGTATCGAATCAAATCTGATTTACTAAATTTTAAGTGAGTTTTGTATTGAATCCCCGACTGATACATCTCTTCGGAGGGCCTTTGGCTGGCACCACGCTGGTGTCTCCCTGATTTCTTTGTGAGTATAGGATCCATCTCCATTCGGGTATGAATTCGGGAAGGAAGGCTCCGAAGACTGATAGTTTAACTAAAGGGAAAAATATCCTCCTCATCAGCCATTTGCGAAGGCAAAGGGGGACAAGGCCCCGGGACCAGACGGCTTTGGTTTGATGTTCTTCCAACATTTTTTGGAGAATTGTCAAGGAAGACGTGGTGGTTGTGTTCGACAAGTTCCATGCAGGTTCGCAGAGAATGGGCTGTTTGAATGCTTCACACTTTGTGTTGATCCTGAAGCGGGAGGGAGGGTCGAGGAATTCAAACCAATTTGTTTGGTTAATGAGGCGTACATGATAGTGGCCAAGGTGATGGCAAACAGACTAAAGGCGGTATGTAGGAACTTGGTGGTAGATTCGCAATCCTCTTTTCTACTAGGGAGGTTATTGCAAGAAGAGTTCATCACGGCACAGAAGCTGGTCTTGGCTTTACAAAAAGATACAAGGAAAGGACTCCTTTCTAAACTTGATTTTGCGAAGGCATATGATAGTGTGAATTGAGACTTTCTGTTGGACTTATTGGCATAGCATGGCTTTCAAGAGCGCTGGATTAGGATGATCAACAATGCATTAAGACTGCCTGAACCTTAACGGTGATAAACGTAGAGGTCGTAGGCTTCTTCCCGCTCAATAGGGGGATTGTGTCAGGGTGGCCCCCTATCACCTATTTTGTTTGTCTTGGTAGCGCACGTCCTGCGCCGACTATGCGAAAAGGTGGAGGAGGGTGGCTGGATATCTGGGGTTAGCAAGCGATCCATCCAGACGGAAGGTGACTATTCTATAGTATTGTAACGACTATGATTTTTCTTAGTCGTTTCTTGATTTTTGTGCATTAGGGAATATTCCTATAAGGTTTTGGAAGACTTATATACCTCCAATTTTAGAAGTTAAGGTATGGTTGGAATCGCTATTCTATTAGCTTTCCAATGCTTTTTACGGATCGTGAATCGGAGGAGTATCGATCAAGTTATGGGCAAAATTGTGCTGAGAGGTTAGGCAGAGGAAATAGCGACGGCTCTAGTGAGATCCGTCGGTATGTGACGGATACTATAGGATCCGTCGATTTTTGTGACGGATCCAACAGGAGCCGTCGATCTGGAAACGATTTCAACCTTTACTATTTTCAGTTTTAGAAAGTTTTAATGTGTATTATTGATTGATATGTTTGGGATACGATTAGTTTTGATTTCCCCACGTGTATAAGCTTACATATACCCTCTCTCTCTCTCTCTCTCTCTCTCTCTCTCTCTTTCATTGAAAACCCTAAAACCCTAAAGTTTTCTTCTTCTTCTTCTTCTTCTCTTGTTTTCAGCACCATTGTTGAGGAGCTCGGGAAGGGGTTCGAATAGAGGGTTGTGTGTGAGTATTATCCTCTGTTTATAAAGGGTTTTGAAACCCTTTTAGGTGTCCTTGTTTAATGATTTTTTTTAAAAATTTTTCCAACAAAAAGATTGGATTTTTTTCTTGATACTTGAATGTTTTTATATGATTTTGGGTCCTTATGATATAACAATGAAATCATAATGTTTTGTGAAGTTTTACAAAGTTTTAGATGATGCTTTTAGATCTCACATATGTACTTTGGATTTCATTGATCTCTTAAGTTTTCTTCTTGAGTTTTTCATAGTTTTGATGGATTTAATATGATTTTCGGATCCTTATGTTATAGCTATGAAATCATGAAGTTTTCAAAGTATTTTACAAGTATTTCATGACAAAAGAAAGGGGATATGTATATATCATGTCTAGGGTTGTTTATTAAGAATAGAAAGCATGTTTACAATCATTTAAAGTCTTGTATATGCATAGATCCGAATCTATACATGGTTTTATGATTTTTAAGAATTTTTATCATATATTCATGTTAGTTATTTCTACATATAATAGATCTATGGTTTTTGAAGATTTTTGTAATATGGTTTAATTGTTATATATGTTTTTTTGATGAATCCTTTTAAATCTAGGGTTTTGAATAGAGGGTATCATGCTAGGTTTAATAATATGTTATCTCTTACGGTTTTCAAAGTATTTTTAAATGTATATTTAGATCCTTGGGTGTACCAAGAGTTTTAACATTTCATCGATATTTTTACCGTTATTCCATAAGCTAGGGTTTCGAATGGATTTTCTTATATACGATTTTTGATCTATCTCCTAAATGTTTTGTATCATTAATATATTATATATTGATTTTTGATAATATGAATAGATCTGAGTTTTTTTTAGAAGTTGAATGAGATTTAATTTGTTTTATATACGTGTTTTGTGAATCCTTATAAACTAGGGTTTTAATTGGATTTCTTACACACGAATGATCTTTGATATTCCTTACTGATTTACATTGTTTTACATGACTCATATATGTTTGTAAATGATGAAAGGTATTTGGTTGTTTTTTTTAAAAAAAATAGAGTTTTTGGATTGGTTTTAATTAGATTTCTCGTACGCATGATTTGATTTTCGAGATGAGTTCTTTTTTATTTTACGCCGTTTTAATCGACTCGTGTATGGTTTTCCAATGATGGAACGTGTTGGGATGTTTTAATAAAAATAGGGTTTCATGCTTCTGCCTCGGGACGGCTCCAATGAGAGCCGTCGGGCATGTTTCGGACGGCCCCTTTGGGAGTCATCAGATTGGTTAGAGACGGCCCCTGTGGGAGCCGTCGGTTTTAGTGTGTACGGATTCCATTAGGTTTCGCACTATTGCACATATTGTGACCGAGTTGTATTGTTTCAGGACTAGTTAAGTTGACTTAGACTTCTGATGCTATTCGTTAGACCAAAGGTGAGTGGGTCTAGTCTCTTATGTAGTTTTCAAACTACTTATATTGTATATCATTCCGCATCATGGTTACTTTAAAATATAAAACTGTTATTCGGGGTATGGTGTATTTGAGCATGTCATCATGATAGACATGAGGTAGTTATTTTATATATGTCTCATATGATTTTGGATATTATATTACATAATATTGTATTGCATGGTGGAGCAGTTGGAGTGAAGTAGTTGATCATGCATGCATATCTCCATCTGCGTGACATCGTCTGCGTGACGACCGGTCTGCGTGACCTAGTCCAGTGGGACCATGTCTGCGTGACACCGGTCTGCGTGACTAGGCTCTAGATGGAGCACATCTTTGGCTGCGTGCCTACGGGCATGCGTGTCTGTTGCATCATACGCATCATGTAGTATAGTGCTTGTGAATTTTATGGTTATTGGTCTAAAGAGATGCATTGTTATTTTACAAGTTTAGTACGACTTACAGAGGTTTTCCTTATTATGATATATTATATTCTGCATGACTCACATTTTATAGCTCTGTTATTTTCAAAGTTATTATTAACGGGACGTCATAGGTCCATTCACTAAGCGTGTGGTTGCTCGCCCCTCATTATTTCCCCTTTTCAGGTTAAGGGCTTAAATTGATGGATCTCGCGTAGTAGAGATCAAGATAATGATTTTCGAAGCACTAGACTTGTGTAGAAGGTGTTGGTCATTTCTTTGGCATGTAGAGGACCCATATGTATGATAGTGTGGTTATATATAAATTCAGTTGTTCCCGATGTATTTTGAAATTGTGTTGGATTTTAGCCTTGACAATTGATGTATAAATATAGTGATGTTTTTCTTATGTTCTTTGAAAAAAAAATAGAACTTTGAGATTCGAGGAAGAATTAAGGTTACGCAACCGGATCTCACGCTTCAAAACGGAGTCGTGGACTTGGGGGCATTACAAGTATGCTAACAATACCATTTTGCTTAGCGAAGCGTCGGCCAGGAGCGTTCGAGGGCTATGATTCATCATGTTTTGCTTCAATATGTTGTCAGGCTTGTCACTTAACTGACGAAAGTGCACGATGCATGGAGTTCACACGTGTAGCAAGGAGGAAGTGGGACTGGCAAAGTGCATGGGTTGTCCTACATGTGTTTTTCCAACCAAACACCTAGGGCTGCCGTTGGTGAAGGGGCCCCTGAAGAAGGAACATTGGGATCCTCTAATTGAGCGCTTCGAGAGGAGGCTGGCAAGATGGAAAGGGAAATTGCTAAGTTGGGGAGGGAGGTTGACTATGTTGCAAGCAGTATTGTCAAGTCTTTTGCTCTTCTACCTGTCGGTGCTTCAAATTCTGACGGGGTGCTCAAGCGTGTGGACCGCATCCGTAGGTGTTTCTTGTCGAGGGGACGAGATGAGACGAGACACAACGAACGCCGCACATGGTGGATTGGGAGACGGTTTGCAAACCAAAGAAGGCAGGTGGTTTGGGGGTCTTAGATTTGCATACAATGAATTGAGCACTAATGGCCAAGTGGACCAGGCGCTGGTTCTCGTGGTGCAACACACTCTGGATCCAACTATTTCAAAACCGCTATGGGGAGGGGGAATCGGTGAGCGGCGATGGCTAGCGATGAACGCGCTGGCAACGCAGATAAGCAAGGGCCTATTCATGGACCACGTGGAGATGGAAGAGGCGATCGATTGGAAGGTTGACAATGGAGGGTTGGTGCATTTTTGGTTGGACCAATGGAGTGGGGGACTCGCGACTCAGTGAGCTAGCCCCTGATATCCACCGGTTGGCGATTAGGAAGGAAGGGACGGTGGCAGGTTTCTATCGCTTAGATATGGGGTTTGGTACATCGAGATAGCACGTGTGAGACTAAGTGTGGTGGGGACCGGCCAATTAACAAGGTTGCTGGAACGCATTGGACTTCGGTCCTTACAAGAGAATGAGGAGGATCAATTTAGTTGGAGGTTGCAGGCTTCAGGGGGGTACTCGATGAAAAGTGCTTACACCTGGTAGAGATTGACACAAGTAGGAGGGCCCATGACGAGCGCGAAGTTCTTCCAAATTTGGAGACTGAGGATTCCTTTGAAAATCAAGGTATTCACGTGGTTTTTGTATGTAGAGCGACTAATGACAAATGAGTATAGGGCAAGATGGGCTCCCGTCAACTTGACCACGTGTGATCTATGTGTCACAGCCCCGGAGAATGTCGTGCACCTCTTCTGCGGTTGTCAGGTGATCGCGAGTTTTGGGTAGTTGTGGGGAAGCATACGGGGCTCCGAACAAATTTTTAAACAGTAGAGGAGCTGTGAGAGGCAGGGAAAGCACTAAAGCGATCGGATGACAACATGGAAGCAGTGATCTCACAATCTATAGTCCCGGCGGGGGCATGGACAATCTAGAGGACTCAATACGAAGCAGTATTCAATGGGGCCTGAGTGTATCAAGAGAATATGTGGGACATGTTCTGTGGGTGTGTGAGGGATTGGGGGGGCTTTATATCGCCAAGGCGGGGGACGTCCAGTTCCGAGGACGGTGCCTATGTATCACAGGGTCATTTGAGGGCACGCGCCTTGACTCTGGCCCCGGTTGGTTAAATACCTCTTCTAATCAAGGGGCACTACATGCTATGCATATGTCATTTTGAGCCTTATTGCTAATATTTGGGTAAATTGTAGGCCATATTTTCAATTGGAGTCGCTAAAATTTTAGTTTTTAGCTATCTGCGTCAGTTGAAATACTCTGATTGAAAATCTAACTGTATATTATGAGTTCTGGTACTGTTTTGTCCTACACATAAAAATTTCATCAAATTTCAGTAACGTTTTAAAAAAATATGCAGTTCTGAATCGCATCCAGGTTTGATCGTTACTGGATTGAGAGGTGGGACTTGACTAAATGGGGACTTTGACCAAGTCATGGGGTTTTGTTTTACAACTTGGTTGGGTTGACTTGTCAACCCCGCCCCCCCTCACCAACTCACTTTTTGAGTAATAAAAGTCCCCCCCCCCCCTTCTCTCTCTCTCTCTCTCCCCTTCTCACAAGTGAGAAACCATCCGACCTCCTCTTTTTTTCTTCTCTTTTTTTTTCTTTTCTTTTGCTTCCCCTTTTGTTCATTTGAGAAGAAGAAGGAGAAGGTGAAGGAAGAAGTAGTGCATGAAGAGAGGTTAATAGGTGAGTGTGTGTGCTTATGTTGTTGTTATGGATGTTTCTCTTCCCTCTTCTCCCCTTCATGCTTCCATGGGTTCTCCCCCCCCTATTTTCCAGCCAAGAAGAAGAAGGAGAGGCTGTAGAGGTAGTGGTAGTGGTGGTCGTGGGTGCATCAAAAGCTCCGCATCTCCACATTTCCCTCTCCCTCTTTTGGTAAACTCGCCGGCTGCACTGGCTGCCTCCACTGGTCAACTCGACCATCCTGTGGCTGCTGCTGACGCGGAAGCTGCTGCTGTAAGAACTGCGGCTGCTGAGGTAGCACACAGGGTCGGCCAGCATCAGGGCAATTGTATCTGATATGCCCGATGCGCTGACAATGGAAACAGCGCCGCCTCTCCGGCTGCATGGACTGGATGGGAACTGCCGCAATGGGTGCCGGATCCCACACTGGCACCGCATCTGCTGGAGGAGAGGCAGCCGCTAACTGATCAAAACGGGGCCTCCTCCTCTTGCGCTGCCCCTGGTCCCAACTCCCGGAAGGACCCTGATCTGCAGAAGGGGTCGGAACCCTCACGATGATCCCGAGGTCTCGCTCGACTGTCTTTGCTCGAGACACCAAGTCTGAGAACCTCGAGAAAGCCTGGGAGGAGACATGCACCCGAATGGCGCTGCAGAGACCAAGCTCAAAACGGCGGCACCTCGCCTCTTCGTCCATCACCAAGGCTGGAGCGAATCTGGATAGCCTCGTGAAGCGCGTGGAGTAGTCGGCGATAGACATAGAGCCCTGCGTCAACCGCTCAAACTCCTGCATCACGATCTGCCGCGTCGAGAACGGGAAGTACTTCTCCAGGAAATACCTCCGGAATCCTACCCATGAAAGCTGCTCCAATCCCTCGGGGATGTCCACCACTCGGGTATCCCACCAGTCGGCAGCGCTACCCTTCAACATGAAGGTGGCAAGGGAGACTCGCTGGCGATCGGTGCAAAGCATGGTCGAGAAGATCACCTCCACCTCCATCAACCATAGCTCTAGGGCAAGGGGATCCGCCGACTGGCCGTAGAACTCGGGAGGACAGAGCTTTAGAAAAGCTACGAGGCCACTCTGCTGCACTCGCGCTGCAGCCTCTAGCCCCACCTCCCTCGCCAGGGGATCCTGAACTCTCACCTCTGGAATAGCCACGGGAATTGGGGGTACTTCAGGTACCACAGGCGGATCTGCTACCAAGGGGACCTGTGGAACTGCATCACGGGCCGCCCTCAGCTCCTGGATCTCCCGCGCCTGCTCTGCCAACACTCTGGTCTGGGCCTCCAGTGCCCTGGTCTGAGACTCCACTAAATCCGCTAACCAAGCGAACGCACGTTCCCATGCGGGAGGCTCCTGCGCCGATCCTGGCCTCACAGCCGTGGACTCTCCAGTAGCATCCTCGCCTCTAGTAGGTCCGGAAACCTCCAAAGGTCGAGAGGGACCATGTCCGCGCCGTCCTCTGCGAGGAGGCATATCAGCAACCTAAGAAAACCAAACACTAGGATCAGAATACACATATAGAAATCCTAGGACTCATCTCTACGAAAAGAAGACCATTGGCTCTGACAGGACCAGGCTCTGATACCAACTTTTGTCACGCCCCAGGGCCGGCCGACCCCGGGACGCGGCAAGTGTACATATGATATCAGTAAACAGGAGTTCAATAACATACTCACACAACAGCTAAAATGACAACACAGATAAAAGCAGGGCTGACATAATATATACACCAAATGCGGAAGCTAAAAGACTGAATCTGTAATCCAGAAACATATTACAGACTCAATACATAATCAACTGTCCTGTGAGAGCCAATATATATACAAAGACATCCAAATAATACACAAACACGTGCCCAAGCACGGAATATAATACATACAAGCAAAAGGAATGCTGATAGCCTCTGATACTCGCGGGACGTGGCGCTACTCCGCTACTGATGAAGTCCCTCGGGGAGCTCCTCCTCCAGATCCGACTCAGATGACACTAGAGAAAAATATTATGCGAGGGGTGAGCCACACGCTCAGTGAACAGCACAACCCATGCATCACAGCTTATATTAACCACAACCAGATATTATTAATCCACAATCACATTACTCAAGCCACAAAATGGCATAAACAACACAAATCCGGGGGTTCGTCACATCGCCGAACCACCATATCCTCACCCTCACCCTCACCCTCACGAGGTGACCAAGGATGTTGGGACTTAATTACACAAAACCAGTGGGTCGCTACCGCCACCCGCTACACCCTCACCCTCACCCTCAATGGGTGACCAAGGATATTGGGACTTACAATCCAGTGGGTCGCCACATCGCCGGCCCACCATACCCTCACCCTCAATAGGTGACCTAGGCTCTTGGGACTGACTAGGCTGTTGGTCACCCTTGGTCCACCGATAGTCTCTCCCCACTCCGTAGGTCGTTTGGCCACTCCCACATTCAGCACAGTCCTTCTACCAAATTAGGAGGCGCCTACTGATGGGAGCCCCTGCACGGGACGACCTTTCCAACGCCGGGGTAGTCTCTACACGAATCCAACGAAGGGAATAGAACAGCCTATCCATCGCATATGATCCACTCGGATCCGCAGACAACACATCCTAACAACTCTGGTGTCATGAATTCTTCAGAATTCCTCCAGGGCGCATAACCAAGATGCGGGGAACATGCATAATAGTTATAACAAGGTTGGAATATTAACGGGGAAAGAATCCTTGGGAGGGCAGCGTGAGGTCGCGATATAGGACATCCCGACAACCAAACAAGGAACACGGAGTACCCTAGCCCGGGTCTCACCGCTGTCCTCGCGAGGCCCCTCCCCTATGATATTCGCTAAGTCAGACTAATAATCACATGCTCGCATTTTATTTAAATAAATTAAACTAAATGGGAACATGCATCGGTCGGGGCTTTCCTAGCATGGAAACATGATAACAGGGTGCATGGCTCTGATACGGGTCCTAAGGGTATAAGTCCCTAGCATACAAATCTAGGGTGGCATGCATACTACAGATTATCATGCTTACATAGCTTTTCATATTAAACAGGTTAATATCTACTATGGTGCCCCAAAGGAGGGCTGTACACGCCCAAGTGCATGTAACGCCTCCCTACTGGGTTGGATCGTCCCACTCACCGGAGATCGGGTCGACGCGCGACCGTCCGTCGAGAATCTGCAAGACAGGGTAACAACTTGGTGAGTAAAAATCCATAAATACATAAAAAATACTCTAAAATACCCAACACTCGGACAACGTACATACTGCCCGTACGCACACGTATCCGAGCATCTCGACTCACTCCCGAACCCACCGGCAACCACCCGCACGGCCACCCGCACGGCCACCGCCCCCGGATGCGCCGCCGCGCCTCAGCCCGTGCACCCAGGCGCACCGCCGGGCCCCTGCCCGCACGCCTGGACCCGCCGCCGAGCCACCCGGTGCGTCGCGCGCCCACTGCGCCCCGCCGCAGCAGCTCGCGCGCACCCCGCACGCCCCGCGCTGACCCGCGAGCACACCGCACGCCCCGCGCCTCGCCCCGCGCGCACCGCCAGCCACTACCCGCGCGCACTCCGCGCGCACCACCAGCCTCTACCCGCGCGCACGCCTGCCTCTGCCCAGCGCGCAGCGCTCAACACCCACGACCAGCTCCCAGCGCTCAACGCCCAGCACCCGGGACCCTCACCTAGCGCCCACGCGCACGCCCGCGCAACACGCGCCCAGCGCGCCTGGCAGCACGCGCCCAGCGCGCCTGCCAGCATGCCCGCGCTGCTGCCCGCGCTGCCTGCCTGCGCGCATCGCCGAGTGGCCCGAGCACCGCTCGCCTGTAAGCCTGGGTACTGCTCGCCTGAGGCCCGAGCACCTCCTGCCCAGCACGCCTGTGCGCCCAGCCTGCCAGCGCGCACAGCCCAGCCAGCCTGCTCCGCACGCCTCCCCCTGCACCCCCCGAGCGCACGCCCGCGCGCGCACTCGCGCGCACGCGCTCGCGCGCCCGGCAAACTGGTGCACCTGCTCCCAGCCTACTCGAGCCAGTCCTACCCAGCGCCCAGCACGCCTGCAGCACCACCCGAGCGCACGCCGCGCGCAAGCACTTGCGCGCCCGGCCACCTGGTGCCCCAGCCTGCTGCGCCCGCTGCCAACCCTCCCGGGACAGCCACCCAACCTGCCCGGACACCTCTACCACCCACCTCCGGCCACCAATGGCCTCCGACCACCACCCCACCGCCGCCAACGGCCACCCATAGCCTCCGACCACCGCCCAACCTCAAATCCGACCTCCTAACATACATCTAAGCATGAAAAGAGAGGAAAAATGGCTTACCAAGGGGAGGAAGGGAAGTCCGGTTGCTCTCCGCGCACCGAAACCTCTCCCAAAAGGCTTCCAACGCCCGGATCTCTCTTGGCCCTCGAATTGGCCCAAATCAGAGGAGAAGAGAGGGGGGATGGAGGGGCAAAACTCGCCGGAATTCGAATTTGAAAGCACCGGGGTGACCCGATCTACACTTCCTATGCTTTAGGTTTTTGGGTTTGAGGGCTCTAAGGGGCTCAAATCAAAGAAAAGGAGAGAGGGGAGAGAGAGAAAGCTTTTTGGTAGGGATGATGAATAGTGCCAAGTGACTTTTAGCTTTCACTTATATAGCAAGTCACTTAAAATACCCGGATACGCCCCAGAACTGTGAAATTTTGAAAACGTTACCGGAATTCAACGAAATTTTTGTGAGAGGCCTAAAATGGCACCAGGACACCAAATATGCAGTTAGATTTCCAATCGGAGTCCTCTAACTCAGGACGATAGCTGACAGTCCAAAAATTAGCGATTCCGATCGAAAACCGAAAAAATTGAAAAACTGTCAGAACGCTCCAACGGTTACCAGCATGCTAAAAGTGACACATATTTAACAATAAATCCCATGTATAGTTATTATGCATGTTGTATATTGTTATATACATATAATTAAGCCATGAACCTTGCATAATGAGTTTAGGCAAGTGTATATAGTTATATACATGTTGTTTCCTCCAGTTGGCGTCGAGTCGGATCCGAAGGAGGATCTCCCTGGCGTGTAGTATCAGCAGCGGTGCAGCATCCGTGTTTTAGGTTTTGCGAGTGAGAGGCCATCAGCATCCCCCCGCCTTCTCTTGTATGTATTTGTCACGCCCCGGGTGTCCCCGGGACGCGGCAAGTGTATATAGAATATCAGTCCAAACAGGAGTTCAATAACATACTCACACAACAGCTAAAATGACAACACAGATAGAAGCAGGGCTGACATAATATATATACACAAATAGCGGAAGCTAAAAGATTGAGTCTGTCATCCAAAAACATACTACAGACTCGATACATAATCAAATGTCATGTGAGAGCCAATATATATACAAAGACATCCAAACAATATACAAACGCGTGCCCAAGCACGGAATATAACACATACAATCAAAAGGGATGCTGATAGCCTCTGATACTCGCGGGACGTGGCGCTACTCCGCTACTGATGAAGTCCCTCGGGGAGCTCCTCCTCTAGATCCGACTCAGATAGCACTGGAGAAAATAATTATGCGAGGGGTGAGCCACACGCTCAGTGAACAGCACAACCCATGCATCACAGCTTATATTAACCACAACCAGATATTATATTAATCCACCATCTCATTATTGAAAGCCACAAAATGGCAATAACTATGCAATCCAGTGGGTCGCTACCGCCAACCCACTACACCCTCACCCTCACCAATCAATAGGTGACAAAGGATATTGGGACTACACAAACCAGTGGGTCTCTATCGCCAACCCACTACACCCTCACCCTCACCCCTCAATAGGTGACATAGGATTTTGGGACTTACAATCCAGTGGGTCGCTACATCGACGACCCACCGCACCCTCACCCTCACCCCTCAATATGGTGACATAGGATATTGGGACTGACTAGGCTGATGGTCACCCTTGGTCCACCGATAGTCTCTCCCCACTCCGTAGGCCGTTTGGCCACCCCCACATTCAGCACAGTCCGTCCCAAATCAGGAGGTGCCTACTGATGGGAGCCCCTGCACGGGACAGCCTTTCCAACGCCGGGGTAGTCTCTACACGGATCCAACGAAGGGAACAGAACAGCCTATCCATCGCATATGATCCACTCGGATCCGCAGACAACACATCATAACAACTCTAATGCCATGAATTCTTCAGAATTCCTCCAGGGCGCATAACCAGGATGCGGGGAACATATATAATAATAACTAATAACAAGGGTATAATATTATTGGGAAAGAAACCTTGGGAGGGCAGCGTGAGGTCCCGATATAGGACATCCCGACAACCAAACAAGGAACACGGAGTACCCTAGCCCGGGTCTCAATGTTGACCTCGCAAGGCCCCTCCCTATAATATTCCCTAAGGCATGCAGTTTACACATATGCTAGCATTTAATTTAATCAATTAAACTAGTAGGATGCATGCAAAGGCCGAGGCTCCCTAGCATGAGAACAGGGTGACAGGATGCATGGCTCTTACACATATACTAAGGGTGCAAGTCTCTAACATACAGAGTCTAAGGTAGCATGCATACTACATTTTTATCATGCTTGCATGGATTACACATTACAACAGTTAATATAAATCCATGGTGCCCCAGGGGAGGACGGTATACGCCCAAGTGCATATAACGCCTCCCGACTGGGTTGGATTGTCCCACTCACTCTTAACCGGGTCGTCGCGTGACCGTCCGTCCAGATCTGCAAAACGGGATAATTAACTAGGTGAGTAAAATGCACAAATACAACTAAAATACATTAAAATACCCCTAACACTCGGACAAACGTACATACGGCCTGTACGCACGCGAGTCCGAGCACCCCGACACACTCCCGAACCCCCGGGCAGCCATACGCACGGCCACCCGCACGAATGCGCACGCACGCACACACCCCGGCACCATCGGCGCACTGCCGCGCACCTGCCTGCGCGCCCCGACGCACTGCCGCACGCACGCGCACGCTCGCGCGCACCGCGCATCCAGCCCAGCGCGCCCCCGTGCGCACTGCGCGCACGCCCCAGCACGAGCACGCACGCGCGCATTGGTCCCCAGCTCCGCGCCCAGGCGCACTACCCAGGCGCCCTGCCCCGCACCCAGGCACAGTGCCCAGGCGCCCTGCCCCCGCGCGCGCACGCTCGCGTGCACGCCCGTGCGCGCCCGCGCGCACTCCCACGCGCACCCCCGCTTGCACCCCCGCTTGTGCCTGCACCCGCGCGCACTCCCGCGCCCACGCGCCCGCCAGCGCCCGCCTGCGCCCGACTGCGCGCGCACGCGCGCAGACGACGCCCAGCTCGCGCCCAAGCCATTCTAACCTCTTTTTAACCATCCCCAACCCCTCACACACTCCCTAACACACCTACCCAACATGCATGACCTTCCCAACACCCTTTTAAGCCAAGAAAACCAAGAGAAGAAGGGGAGGAGCTCACCTTGGAGGGGGAACAAAAAGGGGAGGTTCGGGGGCCCTCGACGCACCCGCGACCACCTCAACCACCACCACTGCCTCACCGGCCTCCTCAGCCCTCTCATGGCAGCAAAACAGGGGGGGGGAGATCCATGGAAAGAGGGCTTGAGAGAGAGGAGAAGATAAGCAACAACACATGAACACAAACCTTACAAACACTTCCACCATCACCTCTTTCTCTTTGAAGCATAATCTCAAACACTTGGGGGCTTGAAAGGGGTGAAAGAGAGGGCCTCAGCTGAAGTCGCTGACGAGGGAGTGAGAGAGAGAGAGAGATATTTATGCAAAATATCTAAGGAGAAATTACTAAGTCGCCCTCCGACTAGAAATTCTGCGCAAGCTTCACTGGAACAGCCATAACTTCCCCGATACAGCTCCGAATTGCTCAATTCCAAGACCGATAGAAAGCTAAGACGATTATCTACAACTTTCATGCTCATGCCAAGATCAGATAATCTCTCCAGCTAATCCGAAATTAGAGCTAAACATAGAACAGGGCTGCTGCCAGAATTTCCATCCCCGGGGTATACTTGGAAAAATACCCATAACTTTTACTACAAGAATCCAGTTGGTCTAATTCCACTTCTGTGCGAAAGCTAACTCAAAACTGGACATCTCATAATAAAATCATAATTAAACCTCATCATCTTGGATTTTAACAAAATCAAATCCAAATACCAAATCAGGAATACATAACTTAGAAAAAAATTATGTACCCAAATCTTCAAACAGAGCGCTCCAAATGACACAGACCCAACAGTATTGGTACTCGTGCTTTGCACAATGTGTATATTGATATGTTTTTGTTATATGTTGGCTCTCACAGGACAGTTGATTATGTATTCCAGTTTGTAATATGTTTTTAAGTTACAGACTTAGTCGTTCAGCTTCCGCTATATACATATATATTATAACAGCTATCGCTTGTTAATTGCTTTGTTTCCTTGGATGTTGTGTTAGAGTCTTTATTGATCTCGTATGTGAATAACTGATATTATATATTTGTCACATCTCGGGGACGGCCGCCCTGGGGCGTGACACTACGAGAGGGCCTTGTACTTTTGTACGCTTTTAATTTTCATTTCCTTTTGAGATGGTTTATCTCACTCTATTATCCTCCAATTCAGAATTTATAATTCGAATTCAAAAATGAAATCGGGTAGCAAACGTCTACCTTTTATTTTAAAAAAATCTTATCAACCTTTCTGTGTATAAATCAAACAACTTTATTTTATTTTATTTTTTTGGTCATTCTTGCTTTATCCACATCATCTTTAAACAAATTAGAGCTTCGTTGCTATTTAAAAAGGTCATTAGGAGGCTGCAATTATATTATGGTTGCAACTGGGTTCATAAAGATCATAACATGACAGCAATTACATTATGGGTTTGGTGGGTGTTTTCACCAATAATAATAATAATAATATGTGGATGCAACTGGGTTTGTTAAATATGATTTTTTTTTTAAATAATACATGCTTATTCTCAAAAACAATTTATCAATTTATTTCTAGTACACACCGATAGAGTCTTGGGGTAGTTAATACCACCCCCTTCCCCAGCCTGATACCCTAACTCATATCTCACACATCTCTCTCTCTCTCTCTCTCTCTCTCTCTCTCTCCCCCCCCCCCCCCCCCTCCCCCATTATCAGGTTCCTTCTCAAACAAACACCATTACCTGCAACTTCTTTGGCCACGTCTTGTCAACACAGCAAAAATTGTGTCTTAGTTCAGATGTTTTATTTGTATATGACTTCAATGTGTATGACTTCACTGTGTAGTTGAGTTGTTTGACTTCAATGTGTTTAGTAAAGAGTTGAAAGAGTTGTATGACTTCAATTAGTTGAATGAGTTGTATGTGTTCGATGGGTTCAGTGACTTCAATGAGTTCAATGTGTTGAATGTATAGTAATTGAACAATTTCACAATTAGTTGTATGAGTCTAATGTGTTGAATGTATAATAACTGAACAATTATCAAATTAGTTGTATAAGTTCAATACCAAATGTATAGTAACTGAACAGTTTCACAATTTTTGTGCTTGCATAGACAATATTTATGTCAACGGTGTTAATATGTCGACAGTCGTAACATGTGGGTCGACCAACATGTTTTGTTTCATTCGACACAAACATTATCGACATGACAATCATCCATTGACACCAGTTGTGTCATCAACTAAATAAGCCTTTCTGTCCCTTGGTTCGATAGTGTGGTTGCCAACATTTATCTTATATTGTCGACAATTTATGTGTAGAGAACTCTTTAACGGTTCAATATGTGGTATGTCGACACCAAACACATAAAATCAAACCTGACCAGCAAGATTCAGTGGGATAGCAAGAGGGAATCTCAACTTTTTAAAGACTTTGTAAATGCCCTTATACAATGAATCACTCGTAGGTACTGAAAAAAAAAAAAAAAATTCTCATCAGAACTATCCATAACCAATTTCAAAAGTGAACAACCATTCTATGAATTAATAATAAATGGAAAAATTAATCAGGGGTCCCTATGGTCTCTTGTCTATTATTTTTAGGTCCCTGAAAAATTTTAAGTTTTTTTTAGGTCTATAAGGCTGCGAAAAATTATCTTTAGGTCCCTCTTATTCAAAATACCGAAAATACCCTCGCCCAATTATGCGAAGGTTAACAATATACTGAAAATTTTTAATAGTGTACTAGAGATACTTAACAATATATTGTACTAAAGTAATTTAGCGGGGGGCATTTTATGCAAATGTTAATAATGTACTCAAGAGTGTTAACAGTGTATTAGAGATATTAAACAATGTATTGGATAATGTTAATAGTGTACTAAAATAATTGGGCGTGGCGCATTTTTGATATTTTTTAACAACATCCGGCTGGAGGAACCTAAAGATAGAGACCTAAAAGAAACTTAAAAATTACAGAGACAAAAATAATAGATGGATGATCACAGGGATCCCTAATTAATGTTTCCATAATAAAAAGTAGGGTTTTTTGCATGTATAACATTAAAAAGTATGGTATTTATTTTTGTACAGCTATAAATAACGTATTATTTTTATACCATTAGAATTTTTCTTAAAGTAAATGCATCCCCTCTTTTATCATTTTTAATCAAAATGAACTTTAACTATAGTTAATTTCTTAACCAATAAGTAAAAATAACAAAAATAACCTTAACATATAAGATTTTTCATAATGTAAATAATTAAACATAATAACCTAATTAATTTTATGTTCTTTCCAAATCAATCGTGAGCCATTCAACTTTATCCTTCTTTCCTTTTCTTCCAATCAAGATCTCTATTTTTAAAAACATTATTATTTTGTAATGTATATGATTAATTATTCTCAAAATAATTTTATTTTATTTTTATTGATGTAAGTATTAATAATTATTATATTTTTCATAATAAATAGTTTATATGATTAATTTTTATGTTTTTGAATTTTAGATGAATTTTTTTATGTTAATTAAAATTAAAAAAATTATTTTAATAAATATTGTATTTGGTAAAGTAAAATATGCATAAAAAAGAAGAAGGGTAATTTAGTCATTTTTCTAAAACTTTAACGGTTTTAATGAAAATTTAGATGAAAATTAACTAAGATGGTAAATATGTATAAGTTCTACATATTTCAAGGGTATAAAAATAAATAAGTTATTTGAAGTGGTATAAAATTAAATAACATGTTTTTTAATGGTATACATGCAAAAAAACCTTTAACAGTAACCCATCAAAATTTTATAAGCTAATATTAAAATGATACAAAACCCCATCAAATTCACAAGAACACAAGGGATATCAGTCCATAGAAAGTGCCAATATATCTAATCCCTCTTCTAACTGGCTCACCGTATGTTTTTACTCCTCCCTCGCATAGTTTAATCTTTTCTTTTCTTTCTTATTATCAATTTTTTATTTTCTCTCATCTACCTCAGAATTGTACTTCGAATTCAACAATAAAATCGTTGTAATAATATTTACATTTTTTTTTAAAAAAAAGAATATAAAAATGTAATGCAATAGATAAAATAAAAAACACCATGAGAGCTACAAAGATATCTCCTCTTGCCGTTCCAGTGCAGCCAATATTGGGATCAAGCCTAATTGAAGCAGCCATGAAACATGCGATTTCAAGAAAATCTCGAACTTCTCCTCTTGTCATCTTTGAACGTCTTCAACCCCAATATCACACGAAAAAAGCGCCTTCTACTATCATATTCTTTCCCTGTTGGTTTTTGGAGGGTATATGAATAATTTCAATATTTTTCATGTATCTTTTTAGAATAACAGAACACTTTTAAGGAAGTAATCTTCCCGCATCCGAGGGATGCAACTTCATGGGAATTCACGATAATTCGATAACGTATCGGTAATGGTTAACCGATGGTGGAGGATTCATAAGGGTCATATTGTGAGTGTGGAGCGTTTCTTTTACACATCATCATGCGTTGAAGCTGTCCAGCGTTAGAGCTGTCCTGCATGGAGCCGCCATGATGTTGGAAGGCCGCTAGGAAGAGGGCTACCTGGAAGAGGGCTACCAGATGATGTAGGGCGTTAGTGTATCGATTTCTTCCAAAAGTCTATTGTCATCCCTATGGGCAAGGGTGAGGGTATAGTGAGGGCACGTCTTCGCGTGATTGTTTCTATCTTTGGATTTTATTCCATGTTTTGGTTGAACTGTTATTGTACTATTGATGTGATATAGATGTGGTGCTTGGATTCTTACCATTCACTGCGCTTGTAACTCACCCCTGGTGTGTTGTTCCTCAACTAGGGGCTAAGTTGATCTTGAAGGAGGAGTCCCACGAGGTGAGATTCTAGTATTTGTTGCAGCGTCCGATCTTTTGGTTCTGCGAGCGTGAGGCCGTCAGCATTCCTCTTACCTGTATGTTATGATATTCGTGCTTGAGGCACATGTCGTTATTTTTAGTTGATTTTGTCAAGACTTGGCTCTCACAGGATAGTAATTGTGTTAATTGGATTGTAATATTACTTTGAATTACAGATTTATGTCATTTTATACTTTTGTACTTTCTGGTAAGCTATCTATTATTATTGCTTTTTTAAACCAGATATGTCATATGTTGGATCATCGATATATCCCGTGGAGTCATTATTGACCTCTTGTATTGATCACTTGATATTTATATATATTGCTACGATCCGGAGACGACCGCTCCAGAGCGTAACATATATAGGCCAAAGATCATGAATTTTTTTGTTTGGAAAAATCAATATAACTTCTTGTAAACTTGTAAAAATCAGTAAAAGTCCCTGTAAAATTAGAAAATATTCACAAATCCCTACCTTTTTAAAAATATTATTGTTTTAATCACTGTTGTCACCCTAACTAATCAGATATGTGGTTAACCCTATTTACACATGATAGATTACTATAATTGCCTCCACACATTAGACATTTCATTCCCTATTTTTCTCCCATTCAACGATGGTGGAGGAGAACAACAATAATCCCACTTGTGGTCCTTGGGGGAACGGCCGCTGCTGAGGCAGGAGAAATACTTGCCTCTACCGTGGAGACAAGGGAGCGGATGCGGGTGGAGTTGCAGTAGATGGTGAGGGAGGCGTAGTTGGAGGGTGGTGGTTTGGACGGGGGAGAGAGCGGGAGGAGGAGGGAGAGGAGGAGGTGGTGGTGGTGTTTTGGGATGTTGTTCTCCTCCGCTATTGTTGAATGGGAAATCTTTTTCATAGTTTGTTTGTTTGGTTTTTTTTTTTTTTTTGTAGAACCCTTTCGAAGTAGGCCTGTCAACGGGTCGGGTCCAGACCCAGACCTGACCCGACCTGGATCCGATTACACGTGTAATATACCCGACCTGATTTAGACCCGACCCGAGTTGGACCCGACCCGGCGGACCCGAATAAACAAACGGGTCGGGTCCGGGTCCACCCCGCCCCGACCCGTTGGACCCGAGACCCGATTGTTTTATTAAAATATGCTCATATATTATAAGACCATTAGTATTGGTTGATACATAATTTTATTTCTTACTTAACTTATTTTTGTATCTACAAGTTCATAAATCATAATCATAACAAGCCTATAAATCGGTTTGTTTTGGACAATTAACTTATTAGCTTTTGAATTTGTATGATTAATTAGTTTGTTGCATGATTTATGTTTATTATTTAGGTTAATATGTTAGTGTTTATTGTTTTGAATGTTGTTTAGGTTAATATTGTTTTGAATGTTGTTTAGGTTAGTTATGTTTATTATTTAAGTTAATATGTTTTTTATGTTTGTGATTATTGTTTTGGATGTTGTTTAATAATTCATTTACTTCTTTTGAATTGTATAAAATTATATTCAAACATAGTCTCATTAACAATAATGTTTTATTACAAAAAATTTCAAATAGAATGATAAGGCAAACAAATACATGAGCTCTTCTCTTTTTTTTTTTTTTTTTACCCAACCATCCGGGTCGGGTCGGACCCGACCCGGGTCCGACAGGTCCGGGTCCGGGTCCACATTTCCCCGGACCCGCCGGGTCCTGTCACGGGTCGGGTCCGGGTCCACCCCGACCCGACCCGTTGACAGGCCTATTTCGAGGCCTCCATGAATTCATTAGAGGTTCGAATCCTCTACAAAATCAAGCCTCCACTGAATCATTCAATGCCTGACCCGTTTGGTTGCGCGATTCGGCGCGCTTTTGCTTTTTGAAAAGCTGAAAAGCTAAAAGCGTGCAGCCAAACGGGGCAGCTTTTTGCAGAATCGGAAGCTGGATTCCTTTTAATTTTTCCTCGAAATCTGTGTTTTAAAAAGCTTAGAAACAACGCTTTTTTATCGGAATCGATTTTTTGAATTGAAAAACAATTGTTCTCCTCCGCTATTGTTGAATGGGAAATCTTTTTCATAGTTTGTTTGTTTGGTTTTTTTTTTCTTTTTTGTAGAACCCTTTCGAAGCCTCCATGAATTCATTTGAAGTTCGAATCCTCTAAAAAATCAAGCCTCCACTGAATCATTCAATGCCTGAGTCTCCTACTCTCTGTTGTCCATTGTTTAAGATGGGCGACATGACATTTCCTTTTTTCAATAATTATTCAATTGGGTTTTGGTTAGCCACAGATGGAAGAGGAAAAGATTTCCTATAGTTCATTTTTGTTTTGCTTTTTTGACATTTGAAGAAGACAATCGTGTTTTGGACATTAAAATGATTAATTTAAATTTTACTAACTTTTCATTGACTTATGCGAATATAATTTTGGGTATCATTGTTAACTTAACATAATACTATGTGAATATACTGTATTAACCTCCGAAAACTTAACTGTGGGATCAAAACAATTAATCAAAACAAAAAATATGGACTTATCGAGATTTTTTTTATTTCATTGGTACTTTTTACCGATTTTTACACGTTTACATGAAGTTATATCCATTTGTATTTTTTATTTTTTAGAAGGTTCTGCACGCTCCCGACGCATAAGTGCATAACCTGTCCTGGAGAAGCCACGAATATTTGTGTGTCGCGGAAACCTTACCAGCAAAAACGGGATTGGATCATTCATGGCTTCCGCGACTCTCCCACTGAGGTTCCCTCCGGCGATCATCCTCTGCAACCGCTATCAATCTCTACCGTGCTCCACGAAGCACTTTAAGCTGTCCAGGGTCCTTGGTCGACGATTATCGTACTCCGCCGCTCCCGGCCCACCGAACCCGGCGACTCGGGCCGTCATTTCGGATGCACCGACCGAGAAGCCGCAATATCCCAAGATAGCCGCCGAGCCGACCGGGCCGATCCCCCCGGCTCAGCTCCTTGAAGTTGTCGAAGCCGCCGCCAAGAGTGGAGCCGAGGTTTCAAACAAGAACTCTCTTTTTTAAATTTTAACATATTATTGTTCTTGCGAAGAATCGATTCATGTTTTTCTTTGTTTTCTGTTGAAATTCATATTATTTGGGATGAATTTTGGTGGGTTTCAACCAAGAGGTCATGGGTTTCGAGTCCAACCGCTTACCTATCAAATTTATCTTTGATGGGTTCTTTTGGTTTATCTTGTGTGATTTTTAATGAGTTGTGAAAAAATTTTCACAAATTTTTTTAATTTTTAAAAGGATAGTTGGGGCATCTAAATTGAAATTTGGACTATTTTTTCTTTTTATGATTTGAATATTTTAAATTAACATATACAATTGTAATGTGAGTAATAATGTAGTACTCTGGTTGTTTTATATTGCTTCATTTAAACCAAACTAATTGTTCATTTTACATGTTTGCAGGTTGTAATGGAAGCTGTCAACAAGCCTCGGAATATCAGTTACAAAGGAACAACTGACCTGGTGACAGAGTAAGGAATATTTGATACACATTCAATGTAGTTTGTAAGTATTTGTTTCTTGATATCTTGAAGCTTAAATGCATATTGGGAATTCTTTGATGAATTTTTTTTTTTGTGAGTGTTTGTACGGTAATTTAAACATAAGTGTGTCAGAGTAGCTGGTAATTAAAATTTTACTCTTGACTTCCATTTCAGTGAATATTTTGTCTGAGTTATGACATTGTAGCTACTGCATTTTAGATTTTTAAGGAAACCTATGCACACTATTGTGCTGTCTTTCTTCTATCAATTCTTCTGTTTGAAAAGAGGTTTAAATATTCCAAGGTTGATGCTGTTTATTTGCATTACCTTTAGTGTGACGATGGTTATCTTGATGGGTTGGATTTGGATTCTTGAACTTTTTTTTGAAGACAATGTAAATTGGAGTCTTGAATTTTGCTTCACTATTTTCCTATGGAAGGCCACATTTATTAATTATCAATACTCAAGTCATATCTTATCCCACCACCAGTATCAGTTTTTGTAGGTCTATTGTTATTGTATCTAATCAAATAAGCTCATCTCCTGTTTTTTTTGCAAATGAGATGGTAGATAAAGAAATAATAAGTTTATTTCTAAAAAAACATGTTTATTTAGTGTAAATAAACTGTAATAGTTATACAATAATATGGTAGAATAAATATTGATAGCTGTACCTAGGAGGCAGATATAGTTTATTTTTGCTTATCCATTCAAAACTATAATTATATTCCAATAAGACAAACACCTATGAAGCACGGACACGGACACGGGACACAGTGACACAGCTACATGGACACGGCGACACGGCAATTTTTGAAAAAATAAGACACGGGTACGGCTAGAGCACAACAACAAATAAATTAATATAATAAATAAATATATATCACTATTTTATATAAAGAAACACATTTCATTGAATTCACTATTTATAACCAATTGTATAAACTAATAAATCACTATTTTAAATAATAAACCATTGTTTTTATAAATCACTATTTTAAACCAATAAACCTTTGTTTTTATAAATCACTGTTTTAAACTAATAAATCACTATTTTTTTTAACCTTAAGAAAGTGATTTTCTTTAAATGAGTTGTTCTACGTTGTTTTGAATGGGTTGAATACTTGTGGGCTATATTTGGGCCTTCCTTTTCTTTTTATTTTTTACTTTTGGGCTGAAACTGGCTTGGCCGTGTCCCGTGTCCTAGCCGTGTCCAGACAAAATGAAGGCAGACACGATTGGAGCCGTGTCCGACATGTGTCCATGCCGTGTCCGTGTCCGACATGTGCTTGACACGAGTACGGGCCCCCAAATGGAGTGTCTGTGCTTTCAAGACAAACACAAAAGACAAAATTTTATCCAAACAGAGAAATGAAATAGCAACAAAAAAAAAATAATCCAATTTTCATCTATCGATTTTCTTAATACATGTGTCTAGAACATGCACACTTTACAGGTATTCTTCCTGTGATCATACGATGATTTTGATTGATACAATGGATCTCATCAAGTTAGATGGAGCGAGGATGTGCTATGTCTATATGGATAGCTTGAGAGAGCTCTTGCATATTATTTTGGAAGTATTGACTATTGAGCAATAGTAAATCTGGAATAAAGCTGTATGCATGCTATAATCAGCTAGTAGCAGAAGAATGTGGGTGGTCTTGTCGGTCTCCCAGTGAGAGGACTGCCTTTGTTCTACTGAATACATGAAAGAAGCAGTCGAGCGAGGAACAAAGTGAAGAGCTAAATACGCTTTTGTGAAGTCTAAGATTAAAATGCGAAACTCTGTTATGTACCCTGGAATCAATAACTGAAGACACTTTCTTTGCAGATTTTCTCATTACATGGAAAGACTGTTTTTGTAATATCTTTCCTGCGCCTTGTATCTGCTCAACACTTTTTATAGTCGAGCGAAAGGGACATTTTGTTTTTGTGTGCGCCTGTGCAAGTCGAAGCACAAAGTTAGTCCTACAATATATAATCGTCTGCCTGTATCACCACATAGAAAAACCTTCTCTAGGTTCCGATGGACTAAATCTTATTCACAACCAAAGAAGTATTTGACTTCACATTTCAGGCCGGCCAAAGTTAAAAAATAATCAAACAAAAGTCATGGTTGAGTAAGGCGTAAATTTTGTATTTTTGAGTCTGTCTTCCTCTGTGCTCATCACTTCCTCTACCCTAACTAGCTCCCCTACCTTACATGGATGCCTTTTTGCTTGCTTTTCCTGCACATTCAATTGAAGACATGGATAGTGTCTTGAAGAGGAAGGTATCATAGCTACCTTGTGGGGTCACCGCTGTCAACAAACCTATGTCTCGGAAGTAAATATCTCTCATGCTACAAGAACTTTTTTTCTCTCTACTCTTTTTTTTTTTTTGTTTTTTGAACAAAGGTAGACGATCTACCATGTTTTTTTTTTTTTTATCTTAGTACAAAGTTGAGTTACAAAAGCAATATAAAGAGGAAAGTAACCTAGTCACGCCGAGTTAGGAAAAGGGAGATCGAAACACCTGAGGGACCCTTCATGGCCACAGTCTCTTATTCCTCAATTTTTTCTCTCTATTCTGAAGCCCATTCTTATTTCTCCACACTAATAATTCTCAAGCTTAAGTCTTTCTCTACCAACGGTCTTCCCATTTTTTTTTTCACAAAAAAAGAAAAGAAGAGGTCCTCCCATGTTAAAGGATATGACCCTTGACATTGTTTAATTCTAAAAAACATTTTTTGTTTAGCATAGATGAACTGTAACACTTATGCGCTGATTTAGTAGAGAAAATCCCGATAGCTATATCTGGAAGGCATAATTGATTCTTGCTTATCAATCCAAAACTATAACTATATTCAAATAAGAAAAAAAGCAAAGAATTATTGAAACAGATAAATTAATAATGACAAAAAAAAATCATCCAATTTTCATCTATTCCTTTATAGCTATTTTATACCCGAAAGATCCACGAACCAAATGGGGCTTTAGAGTCTTGGGGACTAAAGCCAACCCTTAATAGAGATCCACAACAGTTGAAAATTCCCATGATCACATTGCTTCACAAGTCAACATTTTAAAATGCTGCATATCTTTTAGCAATTTCTTGCATAAAGGAAACCCCTTCATTGCTATGTATAATTCTGCACTTTGTCTGATCAATGAAACAAAACAAGTAATTATACATTTATGTGCCCCGCCTAAGATATCTAGCATAGCCTGTGCCTTGAGAACACATCACTGCCCTTTTCTTCTACCCCTGACCCTACGTCACCCTGAAAATCGTTAATGACTGTTGACATGACCACTGTAGAAAGGGTTGTAGATTCAATGTCAACCCATGAAGGACAAAATCCTATCTAGACAACACAACAACCTCTAATATTGTCATATTTCCTACCTTGTTTGTTATATTATTGTCTGAAAAGAAACTTATTGTTGTCTTGCTGATTTGACAATTTGAACTGAACTAGAAATTTATTAGAATTTGTGGATACGGATCATAGATAGCTTAAACATGTGTGCTCCCATCTGACAATTAAAGCACTGTTATTCCTGTGTATGTCCTTCGCACTTGATTTACATTTTCTTGAAAGGAAATTCTGATAACATGATTACTTCGTATAATTCTTTGCCTTCCTAAACTATCTTATCTTTAATTATGGTCATTTTCCCATTCCACTTTATTCTTCTAATAATGGATTTTTAAATGTCATTTGGATTTTTAGTTAAAAGGAATATGCATGTGTGTGTTCTTGTATAACATTCTCATTTATAGGATAGTAACTGAAACTAGAGAATGCCTCTGATAATATTCATTTTGATGTCAAAAAAATGCATCTCAAGGTTATTGAAGATATACAATGCTAGTTTTAAATTTCTTTCCATGAAACAGGTATTCAATATGCATGGATTAGGTTTAACTGATTTATGGAATCACTTGCAGCACAGATAAGTCGAGTGAGTCAGCTATTCTAGAAACTGTTAGAAAAGATTTCACGGATCATCTTGTTCTTGGAGAAGAGGGTGGGCTTATTGGGAATACTGTATCGGACTATCTCTGGTGCATCGATCCTTTAGGTATAGTTCCCTTGGAACAGTGTTCCTTAAGCTCGAGGAATTAAAATGGATTGATACTTTAGTAGACGATTGTTTATATTTGTGTTTTTGTAATTTATTGTCTTTTCTTGTTTTCTTTATAGGAAGCACAATTGTAGATGGATTACCTATGGAATACATACATATGTCACAACTAATTTGACCAACCAATAAAATGAGTTAAAAATATTTGCAGAATGTCCTGTAATTGAAGTTTAAAACCAAAATTCATTTGGTCTATAAGAAAAGGCTTTGCTGCATTCAGAACACTTTATGATTGTGTAATTTGAACCTACCATGTGAATGAGTTTGTCATTGTTGATGATTATGTAATGTGTCATGCAAATGAATTTGTCCTTGTTGATCTGAGTATGATCCTATTATTTAACGTTGTCACGTTAAGTCCCAAATTTCATCCTTTCATCCTTCATAAATGAGTCTGATTGTTAGCTCAGTTAATCTGTATTCATTTATATAGTAGTTGTTTTTCCACGTATATTATGTTTTCTCATGCTGCCTTGTGTGATGTCACTATGTGTGATAGTTTGTTTCCTTTTCCACACTCCGTTTCCCTACGGAGAAATTGTTATGATGTAATTTGTTTGAATTCATGCCATTTAAATGCGGCAGTGTAACTTATTATTTGTATTTGTATGTCTTTGGGTTTACCGCTCCCTTAAATTTTTCACCAATGTTTTTTTGGTATAAATAAATATGTATTACTGTGTGTTTAACTATAACATGTACAAAACAAGGTCTAGATGAATTTCTATACATAGCTTAGAGAGGGCAACCATCTGAGCTGGTTGCATCCCCTTATCATAGTATATTAACTCATCCATTCACAATTTCTATCTTGGGCTTAGAGAGCCTTACGTAATTTTAGCAAATAGCAGAAATACATCTATTGATTTTCTCATAAGGCAAAATACAATGTATAGACGCCGTAGGTATGTAGGAGAAATGTCCTCTATGTTGGTCCCAAAATTATGTTTTTATTGGCATATTTCTGTGACAAAACATATGTGCGAGTCAATATAATTTGTTGAGTCTTTGATTCTGTCAATGAAGAAGACTGAAGATCAAAAGATTGATTGAAGATAGATTTATCCAACTTGATCAATTGAAACCTCTCTAGATTGACCCCTTAGGCAAAATTATCTAAGTTGCATGATTTTGATAAAGATAATGCATGATGTTTTGAAGTTGTTTTCATCAAATCAATCATTGTTTTAAAAGAAGTTTTTAGAAAGTTTTTAAATGAATTTTCATGAAGGTTTTGATGTGCGCTGTACATATTTAAAATGAGTTTAAAAACTTTTAAAAAACTATTTTTCATTGTTTTAAATATCGATTGATATATTGATTTTTATGAGGAAATCGCTAAATATCGGTATTTTAGCGAAATATTCAATTTCTCATCAATTTCTCGCGAGAATTGAATTTCTCGGTAATTTCTCACAAGAAATTGACGAGAAATTTTTTAATTTTTTTTAAAAAAAACAAATGGTGCCCCTTAATGCCAATATTTTAAAAATGGAATCTCATTTACAAAGCAATAATAAATTCATAATGAAATTTCAATCAAATTTGTGAAAGGGTATAGATTTCTAATGCTTTCATAACCATAGTTTGAAGTGCGGCCGCATCACATGTTGATGTGCGCCCCACATTCCACCCAATATGCGGCGCACGTTCGAATTCTGTTCGAACGGAATTCGAACGGTCTCTTACCATTTGAATTCAGTTCGAACGGACTTCGAACGGTAAGAGGGCGTTCGAAGTTCCGTTGGAACGGACTTCGAACGGTAAAACCTATCTCTGAGTTCGGATTGTCTTTCGAACGGTAATTCGAATGGCAACATACCGTTCGAAAGCCGTTCGAATTTAGTTCGAACGGGGGTTCGAACGGCTGCCTCACCCTATGTGCGACCGCATGTTTGGTACATGCACCCGCATATGCCATGTGCGGACCCCATCGCACATGCGGTGCGCACATGGTTTTTAACTATGTTCATAACAATCATGAAATTTCATATATAGTGTATTAATAATGAAATATATATAGATAGAATATGAGTTGATTTAACACTAGCAAGAAAATATGCAGCTTCATTGATTTCTTGATAAACAGGTCTAACAGTCCCTTTAGTGAAACTCTTTAAATTTTCCTGAATGTTAAAAATATATTTTCTAGCTTCCCAAGGGACTCTTAGCCCCTGTTTGGATAGATAATAAGACTTATTTTTGGGTATACAGTTATTTCGGCATAAGTGAGTATAAATAAGGATAAAGTAATTTTGTATTTGGTTGTGTTTTAAATTATTCTTGTTGGAAAACGTGATAATAAATTTTTTGCTGTTTGGGTAAAATGTGAATAAAGTGTGGATAATGATTTATAAAATGTGAAAAAATAATGATAGTTGATTTGAGAGGTGATTATTAGAGGTGATGACAATTGATATGACAGTGGGCATACATATTATTTGGGTGGAATAACACGGAATAACTTTAATTCTAGGGGTTGGTTGGAATCCATATACCATTTTATACTAGTTTATTCCGACATAGTTTATCCCTGGGTATTCCTCGCATTCAAACAATAAAAAACACCTATTCTGCTTTATTCTCACTTATTCCCTGGGCTATTCTATATCCAAATGGGGGCTTTTTAGGTGTGATCCAATCTGTAACCAGGTTTCTGTCTCTATTTTCGGCCTCTGAATAACCTCTGTATTAGCCAGTGAGGACACCCTGGGCTTCTAGCAAGTGAATGGAAAGGTAATTAGCTTGATCTGAATAGGTAAAATTGATTACTTATGTGGTCCCTTTGAAGTCCACCATAAGATGCTGTAGTTGTAGTTCTAGCACGGGTTTAGTTTAATCAAAAGAAGAGAATGATCCTTCCATATGTGATGGGATTCTTTAATCTGCTTTGTATTTAAAAAGAAATTGAATCCATTCAATACCTCCTCTTGTCAGTCTCCAGGTCTTTCATTTGCATCAGTTTATTGAATGGTATAGGTGACTATTGAAGCAATATGTTGGAGCAACTGCTGTGAATTTTTTTGTTTAAAGACTCTCTGGTTCATTTCCTTCCATACTACCCAAATTGTCCCTGTAAAACATATTCTAATCAGATCCTTTATACATGCCCCCAATCCATTTAGTTTCCTCTAACAGGGTAGTTTTCTGTTTCCGCGAGTTGCCCAGTCTTATCAGGATTGGTAGCCAAATCCATTCAGTAAAACCGCATTTAAAAAATAAATGGTCTGTGATCTGCAGAGAGTACACATTGTGTCCATAGGGCTTACAGTCTAGCTTGAATAGGGAGCTTATGACTCAAAACTTGCCATGCAACCCAAGAATGCCTAGGGACAACCCACTTTCCAGTGCGCTCCAGCCAATTGAGTAGTTTTCTTTATTTCTGATTGTTTCCCAAGGTGATTTGATAGAGCAAGTTCACTGGCTCAGCAGACCTAATAATATCATCTGCATCCTGACTGCCATAAATGTGTTTCTGGTGTACCTGATGCAGAAGCAGTTGGGTACTCGAATCCATATTACATATAAGTGTGACAGACCCATTTTTCATCTTTAATTAGCATATCCATTTTAGCATCCATGGGGTCCCGTGCTGCATTCCCATATTTTTGATTAATCAACTTACCAGAAGGTAGCCAATTATCAAACTAGACTAGTACTAGATCCATTGATGATCAGGTGAAGAGTATACTTCTCTACGGTCTCTCACTCTCTCTTTATCTTGTCATCTTTCTCCAAGCCCATGAGGCCTTAGCATGAGGCTTGACAGTCTATGGTGACTGGTTTGTAAATACTTGGCACATTCCCTTTTAACTAAAATTGCATTATTCTTTTACCTTTCACAGAAGGTTGTGAGTCCAATACCCAAGCCTCCCTCATTTGGTTGGTTTACAAATCTTATCCCAACTAATAGTGTGGATCTTCTTATTTTCATCCCCATCCCATAAATAATTTGCAATTGTTTTTATCATTTTGTCTATTGCTTTTCCTGGAATATAAAATGCACTCGTCCAAATTAGGTGAAGTCTAAACGAAACTGACCAAACCAATTCCAATTTTCCTACAGAGCTTAATAGATAAGCCTTCTACCCTGAGCTCCTGTTGTTCAACTTCACAAGCAATGGAGTACACATGTCAATTGTGATCTTTGATGTGAAAAGTGGAAGACCTAGATAGGTCTTCTGAAATAAACCTTTTTCACATCCCAGTTCATGAAGTATAAAAGCTTCATTATCACAGCTAACACTAATGAATATACTGTTTTTTGATGGATTATTTGTGAGCCCATACCACTGTTCGGAAAAGCGGCCCATGTGGCCGCACACGGGTAGTTTGGTTGGTAGACTGAACTGATTTCGGCAGAATCAGGACCACCCGCATATGCGGCCCGATTCTGTAAGTGGGCACACAAGTTTTGTTTTTGTAAATTAAAAAAAAAAAAAACAAAGGGGATCTTCTTCTTCTTCTTCGTCGGAATCTCCTATGAAGGTGGATCAGACCAGAATTGATGATGACGAGATCGACCCTCTGATTTTTCCAAAGCAGCCTTCAGTGCTTGAGATCGAGCAGTTGACGGTGATGATCACGACCCGTGACGAAATGAACAGACGCCTCATAGAAATCCAACCCCTCCATGTTATCTTATTGTATCTCTCTCTCTCTCTCTCTCTCTCTCTCAGTCTCTCTTTATCTCCCTCTCTCATTCTCTCTTTGTGTTTGTGGTGAGGGGTGACTAATCTGCCTGACCATCTAGCTTACACATGGATGGTGATAGGCTTAGTTTATGTGTCAATTTAAAAACACAGGCAATGGGGCCATGCTTCCCATTAATATAAGACTGCTGATAGGCCTAATATTCAGCATCAGTAATATAATTTGACCTATTAAGATAGATATTGATGGACTTAGATGGGATTGAATATATGATATAGTATGTTCAACATGTTATATGACTGATGGGATACTGATGGACTTCACTGGGATAAATATGATTGAATATTCATGTTTTCATGTAGAATTTTTTATTATGTTTCACCACTTTAATGAATTGAATATGGTTTGTATCACATAAATTTTGAATTGAAGTGATGTAATGAACTTCTTTAGAAATCATCATCATAAAATTATTTTTTCATTAATATAACTACAGAACCGTATATACTCTCGCATAGACTCCCGCATACCACACATACTCTATGCGGTTCTCCAGCCGCATGCAAACCGCATATGAGAACACTGCCCAGAGTCTGAACAGCATCAAAACAGTCTTAAGTGTATCTAAGGAAGTTCATTAAAAATCATGACATCGTCTGCAAACAGGAGGTGACTGATGTTTACCTGCCTTAAGTGATTGGTGTATAAAGTTCAGATTTTATAGCCTTTATAAAAATTTGTGATAACCACTTCATTGCGAGAGCAGGTAGAGCCTATTGGAGTCATTGTATAGGCTTGTTGTTGGGCCTATTCCTGGAGGCTTGCAACGCCCCCCCTGGGCCGGAGGGAATAGACCCAACAACATGCCCATGTGGGGAATCGCCGATTGGGCGTACAGGGGTTCGGGGGCGGCGCCCCTGACTCGAATTTTTGTCATGGGTATTTTGGTCTTTTTCTGTTTCTAGGGTTTGTACATCTGTAACTATATAAGGGACCTTTCGGCTTCCATTACTCAATGCAATACATTATTCCATTTATTTCTTCTTGGTATCAAAGCCACAAAGAAACCCTAGGGTTTCACGATTTTTTTTCATCACGGGTTGTGGTGATCACTATTATCTTTTTCTTTCTCGGGTCAAGATTTGAGGTTTGCAATGGACACAACGCCGAAGGACCCCACGCCACTGTCGGGTGTGGAGATCAAGGACACCATCCCATTAGGGCACAATTCTCATGCTCAATGGATTACCACTGTGCTTCTTGATGGACGAAATTATCTGTCCTGATCGCGTTCTGTTCGATTATATTTGGGTAGTCGAGGCATGTCAGGCCTTCTTCTTGGCATCATTAAAAAGCCAGCAGAAATTGATGCGACTTTCAATCAGTGGGAGATCAACAACTGTATGGTTCTAGGTTGGCTCTTCAACTCCATGGAGACTCGGATCTACAGTATGTTCATGTATCATGATACGATCGACTCTCTATGGGTTGCGTTGAAGAAGACCTATGGTCATGCTAGGAATGACTCATGGATTTATGGGTCATACAAGGATATTGCCCAGGCCACACAAGGTACCCAATCTGTTACCAATTATTTTAGATTTTTGCAGGCTTGTTGGGAGGAACTTGCCCACTATGAGCCTCTCTCGGAGTTGCCTAAGGAGGCTGCCACGATTGTGGTTGGCCGACTACAACGCCAACAGACGTATGCATTTCTTATGGGCCTTCGATCAGAGTTCGAATCTCTTCGTGTTCAAATCTTGAATACCACACCACTTCCTTATCTATTTGAGGCATTTGCTATTATTGAGGGTGATGAGCATTGCCGTCAGATCTCTTCCTCAGCGACCACTGGAACCCTCGGTGATCAGATGGCATTGGCGGCCACTTCTGGATATGACTCTCGCGGCCACGGGGATAGTGGTCGCGGTCGCGGTCGTGGTCGTGGACGCAACAATATTGTGACTTGTGGCCACTGTGGAAAAACAGGGCATGAAAAAGTCAGATGTTTTCTTTTGTACCCACACTTGATGCAATCTCGCAATGTTGAAGCTCCTTTTGCCCCCTCGTGCTGCTTTTGTTGATGCCTCGGTTCCGGGTGATGCCCCCTCTGCTCCATCTGGGTCCTTTGATATGCGTACTATTCATAGCCATATTGATGTCATGGTTTGGGAGAGTCTTGCCTCATGTCTCTCATGCTGGTCCAACATCCTCTCCTGCTTCTTCCTCTACCTCAGGTATCCCCTCCGCCTACCATGTTAACCAATCAGGGTCTCCTACTTGGGTCATTGATTCAGGCGCTACATAACACGTCTGGTGAGTCTCGATTGTTTGCTTCCTTGACATCACCTTCTATGCACAGAGAGGTATGTCTTGCTGATGGCTCACTTACACCTGTCATCAGTAAGAGTATCGTTCCTTTATCTTCCTCTTTATCATTACACTCTGTGTTACATGTTCCCAATCTTGCTCTTAACCTTCTTTCTGTTAGCCAATTGACTAAGGTTTTGAACTGTTCAGTGATTTTTTACCCTGATCATTGTGTTTTTCAGGACCTGAGTACACGGAGGATTTTTGGCAAGGGGTATGAGAGAGATGGCCTTTACGTCTTCGGAGAACCACCACCACAGCCCATGCTTCCATTTTGCCCATCGATCATTCGCATAGTTTTTCTTTACAATCTCTAGATTTATGGCATGCTCGTTTAGGACATGCCAATTTTCAGCATCTATGTTCTTTATTTCCTACTTTTCGCTCTTCATGTAAGACTCATAAATTTCAATGTGCTGTGTGTGAGCTTTCTAAACATACACGTACTACTTATATTTCTCGCATGAATAAAGCTTCTGGGTTGTTTGATTTGATTCATTCTGATGTGTGGGGTCCCTCTCCTGTTACTGCTTTTGGTGGTCATAGATATTACTTGACATTCATTGATGATTTTTCTAGATATACTTGGGTTTATCTTCTTAAATCTCGGTCTGAGGTATCCTCTCAGTGTATTAATTTTTTACGCATGATTAAAACACAGTTTAACATTACTGTCAAGAGTATCAGGTCTGATAATGGGGGGGAGTATGTCCGGATTCTTTTCGGTCTCATCTGAATGAGTTGGGAATCCTTCAACAGTTGACTTGTCCATATACACCTGAGCAGAATGGGGTGGCGGAACGCAAGAATCGTCATCTCATGAATGTGGTTCGTTGTCTCCTTCGAGGAATGAATGTTCCAAAGTCCTATTGGAGTATGACAGTCCTCATTGCTGCCCTTTTGATTAATCGGACTCCTAGTCATACTTTAGGAGGTCAAGTTCCTTTCCATGCTTTGTATCCTGGTCGTACACTTTTTCCCATCACTCCTCGAGTCTTCGGGTGTACTTGTTTTGTTCAGGATAGGGGGCCCTCATGCACCAAGCTTGATGATAAGTCTATACGTTGTGTTTTCCTTGGTTATTCCACCATGTCCAAAGGATATAGATGCTATGATCCTATTTCTCGGAGATTGTTCCATTCCCTTGATGTTACATTTTTTGAAGATGTGCCATATTTTTTTTGACACGGTTCTGCAACATTCTTCTTCACCAGTTAGACCGGCTTCATTTTTTCCGTCATTGCCTTTGCCACAGCCACAGTTGCCACCACCATAGTCATCACATCCACAGTCATCACCACCATAGTCTCCTCTTATTGTATACACTCGTAGACCTCGCCCACCTCTCTCTCCTGCTCACTTGTCGACATCCTACTCGGACTCAGGTATGCCTTCTTCCTTGATCACTCCACATTCTGTTCCTGATTTGCCTCCATCTGACTATGACGTGCCTATTGCTCTTCGCAAAGGTCGTCGGAGTTGTGTCACTGCTCATCCTCTTGCCCAGTTTCTTTCTTATCCGGGACTTTTAGATTCCTACAGAGCTTACCTGACTGCTACATCGTCTATCCGTATTCCTCGTACTGTTACTTATTCATTACAGGATCCTCTATGGACCGCCGCTATGACCGCAGAGATAGATGCCTAAAAATCATACGTGGGGGACCAGGGGAGACGTTGGCTGTCGATGGGTTTTCACAGTAAAATACAAGGCTGATGGGGCTGTTGAGCGGTATAAGGCACGCCTTGTTGCTGCCAGGCTTTACTCAGAACTCCAGGGTCCATGCTACATTTGCTCCTGTTGCCAAGCTGACTACTGTTCGGCTTCTTGTCTCTCTTGCTGCTTGCCACAACTGGCCTCTTCATCAGATGGATGTGAAGAATGCTTTTCTTCATGGCGACTTGACAGAGAAAATTTATATGGATCCTCCGCCTGGTTTTCGTCTTCAGGGGAGTATTCCGGGAAGGTGTGTCTTCTTCTCAAGTCTCTATATGGACTGAAGCAGTCACCGAGAGCATGGTTTCAGAGATTCAGTGTAATCATTCTCTCTCTTGGATTCACTCGTTGTCATGCTGATCATACTTGCTTCATTCGTCGAAGTAATGGACGGTGCACCATTGTTCTAGTTTACGTGGATGATATCATTATCACAGGAGATGATGCTGATTACATTGTCAGAGTGAAGACTGAGCTTGGACATGCGTTTGATGTGAAGGATTTAGGTCCTCTTCGGTATTTTTTGGGGATTGAGATTGCTCGCTCACGCCATGGTATTTCGCTCTCCCAGCGAAAATACACTCTTGACCTTCTTGAGGATACTGGTATGCTTGGATGTCGCCCTGCCACTCCTCCTATGGACCAGAACCATCGCCTTCATGTTGAATCAGGCGACCTTCTACCAGATCCTTCTTTGTATCAGCGTCTAGTGGGACGTTTGATTTACTTGACGAATACTAGACCTGTCAGCGTGGTAAGTCAATTCATGCATGTCCCACGGACTTCTCACCTAGATTCTATTTACAGGATTCTTCGATACTTGAAGTTATGCCCAGGTCTTGGCTTATTCTATGCTACTAGTGCTCAGCCTATCATTTCTTGCTACACTGATGCAGATTATGCTGGTTCACTCACTGATCGTCAATCCACCTCTGGTTTCTGTACTTTCCATGGGGGCAACCTTATTTCCTGGAAAACTAAGAAACATAGTGTTGTCTCTCGTTCTTCTGCTAAGGCAGAATATCGTGCCATGGCCCAAGACACATGTGAGATTATTTGGTTGCGCTCTCTTTTGACAGAGTTGGGATTCCCTGTAGCTGGTTCATGTACTTTGTTTTGTGATAACCAATCTGCTATTATGCTTGCCTTGGACTCAGTTATTCATGAGCGGACCAAACACATTGAGGTTGATGTTCACTTTCTTCGAGGAAAGTACAGTCAGGCGCCATTGACACAGTTTTTGTCTCTTCCAATGAGCAGCTTGCTGATATGTTCACCAAGTCCGTTGGTCGCTTTGTTCTTTGTTCTAGTTTGACCAAGTTGGGCTTGATTGATATATTTGCTCCAACTTTAGGGGGAGTATTGGAGTCATTGAATAGGCCTGTTGTTGGGCCTATTCCCAGAGGCCTGGGGCTCGAATTTTTGTCATGGGTATTTTGGTTTTGTTCTGTTTCTAGGGTTTGTACATCTTGTAACTATATAAGGGATCTTTCGGCCTCCATTACTCAATACAATACATTATTCCATTTATTTCTTTTGAGACGAAGATAAGGGATCGCCCTACTGTAAACCAGATTTTGAAATAAATTGTCCTTGTGGTGTCCCATTCATTAAAACTGAAAATCTAGGATTGGAGATACACTTTTTATTCCAATTTATCCATATTGACTGAAATCTATCAACTGCAAAATAGTGTAAAGACAACGTAAGAGAGACTTATCCTCTTTAGTTAAGGTATATGGAAAAGCGATGGAAGGCACAGTTTTTTTGTTCTATCCTGTTAAGCTGCTCCTTGTAATACCTGACAATCTCCACCTTACAGTTCAGTTGGATCAGATATCCAACATCAGGGATCAAATTCTTGCCGATGTTACATTAAGTAATGCTAAAAATTGTGTTTCCTCTTTCTTCCTTCATAGTGTTGTAGTTCTGTAGTGACTTTTTGAAATTTACTAATTGCTGGCTATTATGTTGTTAGATGGAACTACAAATTTTGCACATGGCTACCCTAGTTTTGCAGTATCAGTTGGAGTTCTGTTTCGGGGAAAGCCTGCTGCTGCGTCTGTGGTATTTGACTCTTACTGCTGTTGCTGTAATTCTCTTGCTGTCCGTGCATCTTGAATGTTGTTGGATATCAAGAAGAGACTGTTCTCTTCAACGACCCAAGAATATAATTTTATGCAAACTTTGTATTGGCTTATGTATTGTGAATTCAGTCTCTCTCAATCCATGTTGGCATATACTTTTTAATTGTTTACAGAGGAAAGGCTCAACAGTGATAAGAAATTGAATCTTTGATTTGATCCAACTGAATGCTTCTTTTATAATTGAGATAAACTATCAATAGTGAATTCTTTAATGCTTCTGAAATTTAAACCCAAGCATACGTGTTGCCTGCAAAGAAATATCATTGTTCTTAAAGTTCTACAAGAATTAGCACTATAAATTTATATGCTGCATTCATATACATTCATATTGATCTATTTTATCTTTGGCAATTTGATTCCCTTTTCCCTTTTTTCTGCAAGTTATCACTCACAAAGTATGTTCCTTTAATAGGTGGAGTTTGTCGGGGGTCCTTTGTGTTGGAACACTAGAGTATTTTCTGCATCAGCAGGTGGAATGTAGACAGTCTGATTTAATAATTTTTATTCATTGATATACTTCTAGTAGGTGGTGAATTCTAACGTCGATGCAACTGTAGGTGGTGGGGCATTCTGTAATGGACAAAAAATTCATGTCAGTCAAACTAATCAGGTATTTTCATTCACAAGCTCTTGTATCGATGCCCTCTTTAAACTGTTTCTAAAGGATTGCTCATTTGGTACATTGTAATATTATTGTTTTAGAAGATGTAATCAGTTGTTCCAAAATCTAACAAAGTATATTGTATATTTTTATCAATTTGAAGAAAGTTATTTAACTAAGTTGGTGTATCAAACTCGTATGCTTGCACTAGTGTGATAATTGCTTTACCTGAATTTTCTATTTGTGATCTTGTGGAAAGTAGGGGATATTATTTACTTTTTTCTGTCACCTTTGATGAAGCATTTGATCTATTCGAGATCTTTTATTCATTGCTATAGGAACCTTGTTCAAATGGATGCATGGATAATTGAAATATTATATTGATATAAAAAACACAATGAAGAGAACTTTCAAACATGAGGCTGTCCACCATTTTAAGGCTTTTGATTTTTTGTGACTTGATTAAAACTCCTTCTGGAACTCTCATCTCCTAAATCAGCTTATTTATTAGCTCGAGCTTATGTGGGATTCTTAGATATATTAATGGACCCTTGATTCTATCTAAAATACGACCAAACACATCAAACAACTTGAAGGTAGTTGATGGACTTGTTTTCTGCTTTTTTCCCCTTTGAGAGAACCCCAATAATGTAATTTCACACTTATAAATTTCCCAGGAACTTTTCTGTCAAAAAAAAAAATAAAAAAATCCCAGGAACCTGTCAAGATACAAAAACAGATTAGTTGCTGTACCTTAAGCCAATTTAGCAGCCAAGTGGATTTTTTTTGGACCTTCACTTAGAGGTGTTTTTAGCCATCGTGTATTTGGGACAGTAGACACGGAATAGGAATGTATAAGAAGGGCTCTTCCTGTATAAAATCTTGGAGGTACTCCAGTGAGTTGATTGATTGCATGGGCTATTGCACACAGAATTCATCTTGTGGAATATTAGATCCCCCCCGCTTAGTCTGATACTTGAAGGCTCTCAATCACACTGATGGTGAAACTGTTACTGCTTCTGATAGAAAAGTTTTAGCATTGAAATTCAAGCAATGATCTAAATCTTTGAATAATTGGTGTTTCAACTGAATGGATACATGGGTAGTGTTTACATAAAAAAATGCATTAGAATAATAGAGGAAATCTGCAGATGTGAGATGCCTATGTCTATATGACACAAATAAATCCACCGAGAATTTGTTTGGTCATCCAGAGAATGCCCCATTGGGCCATTGGTTCATGTTTTAAACAAAAATAGGTGGAATTTTATGTAATAAATAATGAAAACACCCTTTCAAATGGCCTTTTTCTTCTGTTCTTTTCTTCTACACAAGCTATCAATTCACTTCGTTCAGGGGCTAAACATGATTATTGGGTCATATGCAGTTTCCAGCTGGACTGTTTTTTTTATAGTTTTCGTCTGTGGGATACTTCAACGTGGTAGACCTTCGTAAGTCAAGTGGATAGACTGTGCCATAACCCATATGCTGAGTTCTGACAAGGCACCCATGAATCACATGAATAGTGATTCTAGGAACTATTGTGAATTGTCCAGTATGATTTATGTCGAACTTTAAGGATTGAAGGAGGAAAGAAAGACATTTGGTGTGTGATAGTTTTTTATTTTCTTCATCCTTTTCTTTGTCTGTATTTTTTTTGTATCGATACATATCTGTCTTTCGTGGTTGTTTGGTCTGTTTGGTTGACAAGGAACCAGGTTGTCTTTCGTGGATGTACCGCTTATGTGGAGAATCTATGGGAGAATGTGGTTAGGTGTATGTGGAGGATTGGGGGCGCTTCTGTGCAGGAGCACAATCTGTGAGTTTTGAGGGTGGGAGGCTTATGATTCAGGATGGATTCGATCTGTCCTCTTTACAAAGAGACCTCCTGTTTGTAGGATGGATTGATGATTTTTTGTTTACTTTCTTTGTATTTCTTTGTATTTCCCTTTGGGCATTCTCTCTTATTTATAAAACTTGAGGGCAATTGCCTACCTTTTATTAAAATAATAATAAAAAATGATACATATCTGTCAAGCCTACAGATGATGTTTCCTTTGAAAATGTTGTTTGCATTGGCTTGGAGGGCATATGAACTATATTAGGAATTTGGTCTTTGAAGGGCATTCGACTAACAAAGTTTTATAGATCCAAGAGAATGACCTAGGATTGCGGAGGCTGGGCGATCTCATGGACAAAAGCACAGAACCTGTGATTTCTGGGAATACAACTGCTTTAATCACAGCGTATCTTGAGAGAGGCAAAATCAATGCTTAAACAAAAGAAGCGCGCAAATACTGAAGGGAGAGTAGAAAGCGGGTTCTTATTGATGGGAACTGGTATGAAGTTTAACATGAGTGGCAGATAAGGTTTTTGTTTCTGATGAAGGAATGAGAAGGAAATTGAGTTTGACAATCTAAAATGTACTTGTTGCCATTTGTAAAGTAATTTGCTAAGAAGCAGATCATATAAAATATTGTCCCCCCCCCATACATGTGAGGCACTGTGAGCCCCATGGGGAAGTTACCCAATCCATCCCCTCCCTCCCTTCCCTCTGGCGTCTGTCTTTCTATAATTTTTCTAGCTATCCATGTAAATCTAAAACAAAATACCTCGTGCATTAGAAGCACCACTAAATCATCCCGTGGGACCTGTGGAACTTGAAAACTTCTGGAAGTTGTCACATTGACAGCTGGTCAGAAAATTTTATTGTATGCTATTTAGCTAAAAATTTGTCATAGCATAAATTAACTTTAATATAGTAGTGCCACAGTGAGAATCATTCTGCCCTAAGAATGGACGTTGTTAGAACTTGGAGTATGTATGTTATTTTCTATTTCTTAAATCTATTTTAACATTCAGGAGCTAATCTCCCTTCGGGAGGTTTTTCCATTCTGTAAGTCAATCAGCTTAATTTTTAGAATATTACACTGTTATGGCAAGTCTATTTTCTGTTTGCTTAAGGTGGAGAAATCCCTTCTTGTTACTGGCTTTGGATATGAGCATGATGAACCTTGGGTGACCAACATGAACTTATTCAAGGAATTTACTGACATCAGCAGAGTATGTGGCCTTACATTTCACTTAAAAAATTTCTGATTCAATTTATTGTTAATTTACTTGACATATGACTTGAACAGGGTGTGAGGCGTCTTGGTGCAGCTGCTGTAGATATGTCACATGTTGCCCTGGGAATTGTAGAATCCTACTGGGAATATCGTCTTAAGCCATGGGATATGGCTGCTGGTGTCCTGGTAGGTGCTTTATTTATGTTTTGACAAAAAATCTTTTTCTAATGTAGTGGTGACAATTTTCTTGTGTCGGATTCATGTCTTGTTAATTAATTTATTTTTCATATTAATTTGCTCAACTTAATCCGGCTTACTTAATAAATATATTACTTGTGTCATTTCATATTCGTGTCATGTCATGCTCGGGCTATTTTTCCTATGTTATACTCCTTTCAAAATGATTATCGTGTTGGAAATATACTCTTATAAAAAATTCCTTTAAAAGGCCATTCTTTAAATTAAATCTTGTTCATGTATTTCATTATAGAAAATCATTGTATCATGTAAGAGTGGTACTTGTATTAAGTTTATCTCAAATTTAAACCGCCTATTTAGCAAGCAGGGTCACTTGTGTTGTGTTTGTGTCAAATATTTCAACTCTTAACCCATTTACTAAACAGGTCAGCCATACCGTGTCATATTTCATGTTTCTACTGAATCTCCCACAGGCCAAACCTGTGGAAATTGTGTGCAATTGGTGTCATGTCAGAAATTGTCATCCCTAATTTCATGCATGTTGGATATCTCATTGGACATTACTTGTTTTTAACGGTTCAACTAGGGTTTGGCTTTTTGTTCAATCCATTTTTGTAACTAACCTGCAATGTAACATACAAAGAGTCTGTGGTCTTATTGCCCAAATTACACCATTTAATCTTTTTTCTGCAATAAGTTATCTTCTATTAGAGAAAATGACAAACACACTGTAATTTCTTCATGATCTACACCTATTGCAAAAACATACCATATATGTACACACACACACACACAGATATACACCTGTATATGCATATACATACTACACACACACCCCCCTATATAAAAGGCAACAGACAGTGTTGATCCACTTTTACTGACCTCCATTACTTTTGTTTTATTGACCTCCATCTACTGCAATCTTTTTCTTGGAGCAGATCGTTGAAGAAGCTGGTGGCACTGTTACACGAATGGATGGTGGACCTTTCTGTGTATTTGATCGATCTGTTTTGGTTTCCAATGGTCTATTGCATAGTAAGGTATGTGCTTAAACCCTCTGCTCTCAGTATATGCTTATTTCATGACTGATGAATTTTAATTTGCCTTGTTGATCTGGTGTGGCATACTGTTTAGATTCTATCTGTTTGCATCCATGTCATATTAGAGCCTAATGATGCGTCACCGTTAAAAAATAATTGCATTTTATAATCTTGTTGATTTGTGCTAGCTGCGAGAGTCACATGCAAGGGATCATCATGCAAAAGGTGGAAAAAGACCATGTTTTTTCCTATTCATCTGAATTTTTTTTTATAGTGAAACTGTGGGCACATCTGGCCATGTCCAAATGGGGATGAGAAAAAGGAGACCCAACAAAACTGAAAGAAAAAACAAGCAAAGTACAAGACAATGGTGGTTGACACCCAACCAACACCACTGTACCAAGGTGGGCCAGGTAGATAAGGTCTCTACCCTGCCCCACAAGAGACATAATCACTCAATGATGTGCAGAACATCCTCACCCACATAAATGCGAGCGACCCCATCTAACCCCGCCCACACAAATGCGAGCGACCCCATCTAACACCGTGCCCCACTCTGTGATGCTAGTTCTCACCATCTTCCAAAGGTTTTCAAAATAGAAGGTTGCACCCTTAAACACTACCTCGTTTCACGATCTCCATATTGCCCAAGTGCACGCCAGAATATAGAAAGCATCACCTTCCCCGCTTTGCTTTTATCCCCCTTCTTCATTCAGGCTGCCGCTTCCCTAAGATCCTGTAATGACCAGAAAGATAGCTGCCTGTTTGTGAGCTTCTCCACCAATCTCCAAACTGGGTCAGTTTCAGGACAGCCACAGAATAGGTGAAACAAAGATTTGGATTCCCCACGGTACATGGCACACCCTGTCAGCTCCAATGGCCTCCATTTTGCACGATATTCCTTGGTGACCAGTCTTTCATGGAGTAGAAACAACATGAAACACTTCACCTTGAGTGGGATCTTTGCCTTCCAGAACAACCTTGCTCTCACTGCCTTTTGGGAATCAAATTGTTGGTGCCTAGCCCACCATTCATGACCCAAGCTCACCTTGTAGATGTCAACCACCATGTAGACTCTGTGGGTGGGATCCATCTAATGCTTATAACCAATTCAACAGACTAGGACTGATCCAACTTTTAGGTCCACGATTTGTTTTGAATTACTTCTTGGAGGTCGGTAAATGTACACCCTCTTAATTGAAAGGTCCTAGGTTTGACTTTTATTCTTCACAGAAAGGTCCTAGGAGAAAATTTAGCAAAAAAAAAAAAACACATATGTATCAAAAAATGCAGTACACCATCTGTACCAATTGAGAGCTGTATTATTATGTATTTTGCAAGAGTTGTATCATAACTGGAACGTTATATGTATGGATTAAAATGCGTACAAAATACAAATACTACATGATCTAATCTGCCCAAGGAAATTTTGCATGGGATATCTGCAGCTAGCACCACTCAATCTCTTTACATTCGAGTAACTGGAGAAATATGAACCAATGACACTTTATATGGAATGCACTCCATAAATATCAGTTGTATCTGCAAATAACTGACATAACTATTAAGTTCCACTCCATAATATCAGTTGTATTTGCATAGCTGACACAAGTATTAAGTTCCACGCAAGTCTGTTCATTTGCTGCTAGTTTAAGTATTTTCAAATTCGTATAGCATGCTTTTCAATTGGGTTAAATTCAGCTTCATAAAGGGTGCTGATACTAAAATTAATTTCAAATAAATCTCTTTTACTGCCCCTTTTTCAGCATGTTGGCTTCACTAACTAAGCATATACTAGATTTGTTGAGTATATGATGTATTTTTAATTTATTTTGTGTAATCACTTTATGAAATGACAGTCAAGTATATATCTCATTTTGAAGAAGGCATATATTTCATTGGAAAAAAATTAAAATGTATATAGATTCTACGAATGGGGCTGCAAAAAACGATCATGAACTTTCATTAAACCTCCATTGACATCTTTTTACAACTTTGAATGCAATTGATAGTAAGTGATTTTCATTATAGACTCACCCTTAAAGCTGTATTATGTTCATTGAATGCATCAATCCTAGTTCTAAGAGGAATAATGAATTTTGGAAATCTTTTTCTGTTAACATAGTTAAATGAAGAGAGTTTTATTCCACCTTTAGAAAAAGGGAAATTTTTTAAAATAACCCCTAAAAAAAAAGAGAATTTCACTTTTGACCGTAGGGCCAATTTATTTGCAAAATTGACACTGGGTAATGTTTTGACCCCGGTCAATGCGCCGGTCCACCTATTGCCAAGGCGGAGACATGATTTACAATCACGTTTCCGTCGCTTCACCCCTGCGTCTTGGGTCAATAATTTTTTTTTTCTTTCTTAACGTGACTATACTTTTGATTCAATATATTATATGTGGAGATGAGAAATAGATCTTAGTAGGTGTTGAAAAAATTAATAAAATGATTTAATAGATAAACAAGCATGAAAAAATAAGTAGAGGATCCATTCCTAAATACAAATAACACTCATCATAAATTTTTTTTCTCTATTTCAAAGCAATATTTGGTCAGAGATAATTTAGGAAGGATAAGATCTTAACTTTGATTTAAAATTAAAATTAAGTTTAAATTTTAACATTCGAATTAGATTTAAAATTTAGATAATATTTAAAATTTAACTTTATAAAACAACCATTTATGTATAAATAGTTGTTTTATAAAGTTAAATTTTATAAATGGTTGTTTCCTCTCTTTATAAATGGTTGTTTCCTCTCTTTATTTTTATAAATGATTGTTTTATAAAATTAAATTTTTTCGGACACTTAGTAGGATCCATTTTATCTGCACAAATAATCTATTGAAATAAAAGTGTAAATAATATAATGTCATTTTAAGAAAAAAATAAAAAAAATCAATGCTTCATCCCTCACGCGTGCGTTGACCCGCTCTGCCCAGGGAGATGTGTCCCCCCGCGTGTCAGTGCGCGCGAGGGCGGGGGGGGGGGGGTGATTTGGCGGAGACATGATTACTTGTGTGGTCATTTTTGGACGTGGGTGTGTTGACCGGTCAAAATTGACTCTAGAGTCAGTTTTGCAATTAAATTGGCTCTGAGGTCAAAACTGAAATTTGTTTTTTTTGTGGGGTTATTTTTAAACATTGTCCTTAAAAAAATGTCTCATAGAATGAACTTGTTTGTGATGCAGCTCTTGGAAAGGATTGGTCCTGCAACTGAGAAGTTGAAGAGCAATGGAATAGATTTCTCCCTCTGGTTTAAACCGGAAAATTACAACACTGATTTTTAAATAATCTTTAAATTTACTTGAGCCAAATATAATTTCTTATGGCACACAATTTCAGTTGTTAATGCATGATTATTCTTTAATAAATAAAAAAGCGGCTGCTTTCCCATGTTTTATTTTTGTTTAAATAATATCGCATATAGCCGGTTTTCCGGCTCAAAATTTAGTTCATATGTATTTTAATTTTTTTAAAAATAATATATCTTATTTAATAAGATACATGCTTTTTTTAAATAAAAACAAAGTATATATTCCAATGAATTGTATAGATGTATTTATAGAAAATTTAAAAAATTTCTATTGAAACATATACCTCATTAATGTAAAAATATGATGTTAATGAAGCACATGAGATTGGAAGAATCATGGTTGGAATTTTTTTTTTTTTTCTTGCTTAATGCCTTTCAAATGAAATAATGAATTTTAACTTTTATATATTTATTTTTCACCGTCATATCGTTTTGGAATACATTGTTAATGATTATTGGTAAATGGTAATTGCAGAGTGCAACACAAGCTTATTATTCTTGTTTTGGGAAATTTCATGTAATCCTTTGTAAAAGTTTGAAAATACAGTCAAGGCCTTTGAAGTTCGAAAATCTCAAAATCTCCCACAACGTTTGTTAAAAGGAAAATGTTAAGGGGAGCTATATTTCCACCCCTTTAATTCTTTAACCCACCCCTAAAAATTTTTATTTGGGGTGGGTTGGAAAAGAGAGGAAAGAAGAGGGGAAAAGAAAGGAGGCTGCGGAGACGGTGCTGGGTGGCGTAGAGAAGGAAGGACGACTGAGGACGATGGTGGCGACGCCCGGAAGGAAGCAAAATTGGGCGGCTGTCATCGTGCTCACAAGCAGCAATGACTAGACGGCGTGATGGAGTAGCTACGGCACGGCTTTCGACACATGACCACGAGTTTGACAGCGCGGCCCAGCTCTTTTTCAGGAGGCGGGCGACGAGGGGGCGCTCGCGTGCATGCTCTGCATCACGGAGCACCCCGCGATCTTCCTCACCGTGTTGCGCAGCGATTAATGGTGTAATAGCGTGAGTGTATCGGAGCTGAAGGAGAAGGTGGATTCAGGGCAGAGACGTCGATCACATTGGAGGAGAAGGTGGTGTCAGAGAAGGCGGAGACTGTGTCAGAGCAATTGAAGGACACCACGAGGGGAATCGCCGGATTAGATTACCGCAGCGGCGACCGTGACTGTGGTGGTGGTAGAGGAAGCGGTTCATCGCACGATCAGCGTCGCCGGTGTCTCCTCCGACCAGATCGAGTCTGCTGCCACTGTCCCTCTCCTTCCTCTCTCGTGCTGCCAGCGCCGCCCAATGCTGTCTCGCCTCCACTACATTTTTTGGTCTCTGTACCCTTTTTTCCCTTGGTTCTTTAACCCACCCCAGATGAATTTTTTTTAGGGGTGGGTAAGAGAACTAGAGGGGTGGAAATATAGCTCCCCAAATATTAACGTGGTCTTTTTAACTGTCACAAATGCAGAAATAATTAATTTTTATTTTTTTTAAAATAATTTACTTCATCTAATGAGATTTATATTTTTATAAAAAATAAACATTAATTATTTTAATTTATAAGTTAAAATATTAGTCTCATTTTAAACATTTCGATGATATATTTCTAATGATAATAAGTTTATAAGAATTAGACTTATACAACAAAAGTTACTTTGTTTTTTATAAAAAATTTTAAAAAAATTTCATCACCCATATTTTTCACAAAAAATATATACTATTCCAGTGTACAGAAATTGTTATAAAATATAAAGTATATATTTATATAATCTAGCATATTTTTTCTTTTTTAAAAAATACAAATTTTAAATTTTCATATCTTACGCCAGATAGTTAAATCCATATGACCCTCTGATATCTGAGTGAAATTCATATACCCCTTAACTTTTCTTAAAATCCATATGACTCTCTGATATCTGAGTGAAATTCATATACCCCTTATCAATATAATTTGAGTTTTTTGATGATGAACTCCAATAAACATTGATGCTTCTTTAAAAAAAATAGATTTGTATTAATGATGTCATAAAAATACGTGAATAGCAAAAAAGTAATGTAAATAAGGATTTAGAATATCAAAATATTATCTGTTGTATTGAGGCACAACATAGATTTAGATTACATATTATGATTATGCACAATGAAAAATGATAAGCAACATTATGTAAGATACATATAAGAAACACATAATATGATATATAATATTAAAATATCTAAGAGAATTGATTTTGTTCATGTATAGAGAGATTGTTGTTTTATAAGAAAAATAGGTTTTTGGTGTGCAATAACATAAAAGGATTAGAGGGATGTTAAGGATTTAATTACATGAGGATAGATTAGTCTTTTGTATTTATAAAATGGTGAAATGAGACTCTTTTAGGTATAATTTTAAAAAGTGGCTGATACGTGCATTTCTAACTTTTAGGAGATCTTTTTTTTTTATATCATTTTTCCTTTAATTAATTAGAGAAATTAATATATATATATATATATGTACGAGCGTGCGCAACGCGTCCTCGTCCGCCCGATTTAATTTTCACCAAATGAACGGATGAATTAAAACAAGCATCAAAACCACGTCGTCCACTACTGACAGAATAAAAAAAAACAAAATCAATTATACCCATTATATCCTCCCTCAAATAATCCCCTTCGGACGACGTGGTTTTGATGCTTGTTTTAATTCATCCATTCATTTGGTGAAAATTAAATCGGGCGGACGAGGACGCGTCGCGCATGCTCATCCATCTCGCTCACGTCCAGCACAATATCACGTTGTCTCTCTCTCTCTCTCTCTATATATATATATATATATATATAGTCCCTCTCTAAAGATACGTTGGCTTGTTTTTTTAAAAACGGACCATGCAATCACCGTCATTCATGCACATGGAGTTTAACAAAAAAAAAGGAAGAAAAACCAGAACTCATTGTTCATGGAACCTGTGACCAATGGTTTGAAAATTTTGGGAAAATTAATTAGAGGTCCCTAAAGACGCTTCTGTAATAACAATAGGTCCCTAAACTTTTTTTAATTTTTTTTAGATCTCTCAGTTAATGGTGATATTATGTTTAGATCCTTCCATCCAACTTCCATCCAACATAATTTTTTTTCCTTTCTCTTTTACCTCCAACTCAATATATTTTTCCCTTTCTCCCCCAACCTTTCTATTTCTCCCTCAAACAAATGAAAAGGTGAGACCACCTCCACCAACCCCCCCACCCCCACTACGTCCCCCCTCAACCAAACCCCCCCCCCCCCCACCACCAACCCCCACCGGTTGATCTTGCCTCCACCAGCACCCCCAATTGCGCCCCACAACCTCTCCGGACCTCCTCCCACCAGAGCCCGACCGTCTCCCGTGACCCCATCGCCGCCCACACCCCCTCCTGCGACCCCATCCGCGACCCTGACCCCTCTTGCGACCCCGTCCTAGATCCCGACCTCCCCTGAGCCCCGATCTCGTCCAGCGATATCAGTGTACAAATTGCGGATAACAGTGTACACAGTGAAACACATAGAACCTGTAACAGTATAAGAGTGTACACACTGCGCATAACAGTGTACACAGTGTGAGACACAGAACCTGTAACAGGTAGAAGAGTGTACACGTTGCGCATAACAGTGTACATACTGGGGGATATAACGGGAAGAATGCACACAAAATGAAACGGTTGTTAGTGCCAGGGACCCAGAAAAAATAGCTCAGCCACTTTAGGGACCTAAAGGAAATAAGAAAAAGTCCAGGGATCTATTGTTATTATAGAGGTATTCCTAGGGACTTCTAATTAATTTTTCCAAAAAAAAAAAAGAAACACAATGACCCAACACTATGACATGTTTCCTATATTTACACAAAAATCATACAAACTATAGATTTATAGAAACCCTAAAATATATATAAAAAAAAATAATGAAAAAATCTAGATGAAACAAATCATGATCCAAATAAAAAATTTTAATTTTATTAAAGGACACAACAAACACATATACAAAAGAAAAAAAAAAGATGTTTTTTAAAAAATAGAGAAGAACAAATATATATATATGTGAGAATATACAGTGTTAGAGATCTAATGTGACCTAATTTCTAAACCCTAGATCAAAATTACTACACATGGATAGAGAGAGTGTGTGTGTGTGCTGCTTGCGAATGGGGAAGACAACGGGGGTTGGGCTTACGTGAGGGATGTTATTGTTATTTTATTTTTATTTTTCAGACCATGGTTACATGGTTGGGTCAGTGGGTTTCTTTTTTTTTCAAACCATGGTTACATGGCTACGTGGGCATTGAGTTTCGATTTTTCATATTTTTTTTGTTAAACACCGTGTGCATGAATGAACAGTGATTACGGGGTCCATTTTTTAAAAATCAAGCGGACGTCCTCTTGAGAGAGGGATTGTGTATGTGTGTGTATGTAGGGCTGATGGGGGTGTAGCGGCCACACCGTACACCCCATCGTGCGGTAGCCCATCTGAACTGTCAGATCTGTGTTTTCAGATCTGATGGTGTGCATTGTTTTAAAAATGAGAGGTAACTTGGTTAACAGGTTAACCGGTCACATATATAACCCATCTTTTTTACTCCCACCAACCTCTCTCTCCTCATTTTTTCACCCCCAAAAGCAACAACTGAAAAAAAAGAAGAAAATGTGAAGAACGTGAAGGTGTAGAGTGTTATATATGTGTCACTTTTAGCCTGCTGGTAACCGTTGGAGCGTTCTGGCAGTTTTTCGTTTTTTTCGGTTTTCGATCGGAACCGCTAATTTTTGGACTGTTAGCTATCATCCTGAGTTAGAGGACTCCGATTGGAAATCTAACTGCATATTTGGTGTCCTGGTGCCATTTTAGGCCTCTCATGAAAATTTCATCGAATTTCGGTAACGTTTCCGAAATTTCACAGTTCCGGGGCGTATCCGGGCATTTTAAGTGACTTGCTATATAAATGAAATCTAAAATTGGTTGGCACTATTCATCATCCCTTCCAAAAGCTTTTCTCTCTCCCCTCTCTCCTTTTCTTCCATTTGAGCCCCTTAGAGCCCTCAAACCCAAAAACCTAAAGCATAGAAAGTGTAGATCGGGTCCCGATCTACACCCCGGTGCTTTCAAATCCCGATTCCGGCCAACCTAGCCCTCCCATCCGCCCTCTCTTCTCCTCAGATCCGAGCCAAATCGGAGGTGGGAGTTGGTCTTGGTGGTGGAGACCGTTGGGGGAGTGTTTCGGTGCGCGGAGAGCAACCGGACACCTCTTCCTCCCCCTTGGTAAGCTCTTTTTCCTCTTCTTTTTGGCTTAGATGTATGTTAGGAAGGGGGTTTTGTGGTTGGGTGGTGGTCGGCGGCTGTGGGAGGCTGTCGGAGGTGGTTGGGGGCGGTCGGAGGCCGGTGGATTGGTGGTGGAGGTGCTCGGGCAGGGGGGGCTGGCAGTCCCGGGCAGCAGGCAGCACAGGCAGTGCTCAGGCAGGCGCAGCAGGCGTGCAGCGGCAGGGCGCGCGCGCGCGTGCGCGCGGACGTGCGCTCGGGTTGGCGCTGGGTGTACTGGGTGCTGGGCGTGCTGGGCTCGCTGGGTAGGCAGGGTAGGGCTAGCTCGGGTAGGATGGCTGGGCTGTGCGCGCTGGCAGGCCGGGCAGGCAGGCTGGGCGCGCAGGCGAGCAGGGCAGGCGGTGCTCGGGCATCAGGCGGGCAGTGCCGGGCGTGCAGGCGAGCGGTGCTCGGGCCACTCGGCGATGCGCGCAGGCAGGCAGCACGGACAGCAGCGCGGGCCGGCTGGCAGGGGCGCTGGGCGCGTGCTGCCAGGCGCGCTGGGCGCGTGTTGCACGGGCATGCGCGTGGGTGCTGGGTGAGGGTCTCGGGTGCTGGGCGCTGAGCGTCGGGCGCTGGGTCACGGATACCGGGTGCTGGGCGAGGGTGCTGAGCGCTGGGCGCTGGGGCACTGCAGAGGAGTATGCGCGCGGGGCGCTGGGCTGAGGCGCAGGCGTGCGCGCGGTGAGGAGGGCAGAGGCGCAGGCGTGCGAGCGGGTAGAGGCGGGTGGTGCGCGCGGAATGCGCGCGGGTCAGAGCTGGTGGTGCGCGCGGAGTGCGCGCGGGACGGAGCTGGTGGTGCGCGCGGGGTGCGCGAGGGGCGAGGCGCTGGGCGCGCGGGGCGTGCGATGTGCTCGCATGGTGCGCGCGGGGGCGTGCGGGGTGCACGCGGGCTGCTGCGGCGGAGCACAGTTGGCGCGCGGTGCACCCGAGTGGCTCGGCGGCGGTGTCCAGGCGGCGGGCAGGGGTCCGGCGGTGCGCCGGGTGCGCGGGCTGAGGCGCGGCGGCGCATCCGAGGGCGGGTGGCCGTGCGGGTGGTTGCCGGTGGGTTCGGGAGTGAGTCGGGATGCTCGGGCTAGCGTGCGTACGGGCCGTATGTACGTTTGCCCGGGTGTTGGGTATTTTTAGAGTATTTTTAATGTATTTTGGGGTATCTGTGGATTTTACTCACCAAATTGGTACCCTGTCTTGCAGGTCTTGACGGACGGTCGCGCGACGACCCGATCTCCGGTGAGTGGGACGATCCAACCCAGTAGGGAGGCGTTACATGCACTTGGGCGTGTACCGTCCTCCCCTGGGGCACCATAGTAAATATTAACCTGTTTAATATGAAAACTGTGTAAGCATGATAATCTGTAGTATGCATGCCACCCTATATTTGTATGCTAGGAACTTATACCCTTAGGACCCGTATAAGAACCATGCACCCTGTTATCATGTTTCCATGCTAGGAAAGCCCCGACCGATGCATGTTCCTATTTAGTTTAATTTATTTAAATAAAATGCGAGCATGTGATTATTAGCCTGTCTTAGTGAATATTATAGGGGAGGGGCCTTGCGAGGACAACGGTGAGACCCGGGCTAGGGTACTCCGTGTTCCTTGTTTGGTTGTCGGGATGTCCTATATCGGGACCTCACGCTGCCCTCCCAAGGATTCTTTCCCCGTTAATATTCCAACCTTGTTATTATTATAATGCATGTTCCCCGCATCTTGGTTATGCGCCCTGGTGGAATTCTGAGGAATTCAGGACATTAGAGTTGTTAGGGTGTGTTGTCTGCGGATCCGAGTGGATCATATGCGATGGATAGGCTGTTCTGTTCCCTTCGTTGGATCCGTGTAGAGACTACCCCGGCGTTGGAAAGGCTGTCCCGTGCAGGGGCTCCCATCAGTAGGCGCCTCCTGATTTGGTAGAAGGACTGTGCTGAATGTGGGAGTGGCCAAACGACCTACGGAGTGGGGAGAGACTATCGGTGGACCAAGGGCGACCATCAGCCTAGTCAGTCCCAATATCCTATGTCACCATATTGAGGGGTGAGGGTGAGGGATGTGGTGGGTCGGCGATGTAGCGACCCACTGGATTGTAAGTCCCAATATCCTTGGTCACCCATTGAGGGGTGAGGGTGTAGCGGGTTGGCGGTAGCGACCCGCTGGTTTTGTGTAGTTAGTCCCAATATCCTTGGTCACCCATTGAGAGGTGAGGGTGAGGGTGTGGTGGGTTAGCGGTAGCGACCCACTGGTTCGTTTGGTTGTTGCCATTTTGTGGCTTTTATTAATGAGTTGTGGATTAAGATTATCTGGTTGTGGTTAATATGAATTGTGGGGCATGGGTTGTGCTGTTCACTGAGCGTGTGGCTCACCCCTCGCATAATATTTTCTCCAGTGTCATCTGAGTCGGATCTGGAGGAGGAGCTCCCCGAGGGACTTCATCAGTAGCGGAGTAGCGCCACGTCCCGCGAGTATCAGAGGCTATCAGCATTCCTTTTGCTTGTATGTATTATATTCCGTGCTTGGGCACGCGATTGTGTTATATTTGGATGTCTTTGAATATATTGGCTCTCACAGGACAGTTGATTATGTATCGAGTCTGTAGTATGTTTTGATTACAGATTCAGTCTTTTAGCTTCCGCATTTGGTGTATATATCATGTCAGCCCTGCTTGTCTGTGTTGTCATTTTAGCTATTGTATGAGTATGTTATTGAACTCTTGTTACTGATATCATATATACACTTGCCGCGTCCCGGGGTCGGCCGGCCCTGGGGCGTGACAGTAGGCCACCTCCCGTGCTGGTCAGCCCTCCTCCCGCGCCAGTCTGCGGCCCTGCCAATTAGCCACCCCCTCCCGCGGGCCCCATCTCCCCATTGGTCATCCCCAATTTGGTATTTCCTAACCTTAAATGCTTGAAATACATTGTTTTTTTTTAGGTCTGGGCTTGGTTTATAGATTTATTTTTAAATCTAGCCTTCTTTTCTCATTTGTTTCCAAATATATGATTTCTTTTTTTCAAACTTGTATTAAAATGTGGGTTTCTTTAGACATATTTTCTATTTCTCTGATTTGGGATTCAAATTTGAGTTTATGATTTTTATTGATAGGAGTGTTTGATGATTGTATACGGACAGAAAAAAAAAAAAGCCATGATATTTTTATATATATATTTTTTGTTTTATGTTTTTGCCCCATTATTATTGGTCTTTTGCTATTCTATTTTGTTATTTATTAAACCTCCACGAATAGGGATTTTATTATAAATTCTGCATTTTATGTGTCAATGTGATTGGTTTGAAAATGTGAAGCAGTGTAGGTTTTCCTCTAGGTGAGTAAATAAATTAATTTGAAATGATTCTAATATTTCATGGTCAACAGTTCAACATTACAATGTTATATATGTGTCACTTTTAACCTGCTGGTAACCGTTGGAGCGTTCTGGCAGTTTTTCGTTTTTTTCGGTTTTCGATCGGTACCGCTAATTTTTGGACTGTTAGCTATCGTCCTGAGTTAGAGGACTCCGATTGGAAATCTAACTGCATATTTGGTGTCCTGGTGCCATTTTAGGCCTCTCACGAAAATTTCGTTGAATTCCGGTAACGTTTCTGAAATTTCACAGTTCCGGGGCGTATCCGGGTATTTTAAGTCGCCCGCTATATAAGTGGAATCTAAAAATATCCTGGCACTATTCATCATCCCCTACCTTGAGCCCTCTCTCTCCTCTCCTCCGTTTTTCTTCCATTTGAGGCCCTTAGACCCCTCAAAGCTTAAAAGTTAAAACCTAGGAAGTGTAGATCGGGTCCCGATCTACACCCCGGTGGTTTCAAATCCCAATTCCGGCGAGTTTTGCCCGTCCGTCCGCCCTCTCTTCGTCCCTGATTTGAGCCATCTCGGTGGTGGAGGTAGATCCGGGCGTTGGAAACCTTTTGGGAGAGGTTTCGGTGCGCGGAGAGCAACCGGATTTCCTTTCCTCCCCTTGGTAAGCCTCTTTTTCCTCTCTTTCTTGCCTAGATGTATGCTAGGAGGGTGGAAATGGGGTTGGGTGGAGGTTGGCGGCGGTGGGTGGCCGTCGGAGGGCTGTGGGAGGCGGTCGGAGGCTGTGGTGGTGGTCGGAGGTGGGTGGTAGAGGAGCTCAGGCTGGCAGGCTTGCAGCTCGGGCTGGCAGGCTGCTGTCTCGGGCAGGGCAGCAGCGCAGGGTGGTGCAGGCGCAGTGGCTGGCGCGGGCGCGCGCGCGTGCGCGCGGGCGTGCACGCGTGCGTGCGGGCGTGCACGCGTGCGTGCGCTCGGGCGGTGCTGGGGGCCAGCAGGGCTGAGCGTGCGCGCTGGGCCGGCTGGCAGGGCTAGCTCGGGTAGGCTGGGAGCAGGTGCACCAGTTTGCTGGGCGCGCGAGCGCGTGCGCGCGGGTGCGCGCGCGGGCGTGCGCTCGGGGGGTGCAGAGGGAAGCGTGCGGTGCAGGCTGGCTGCGGGTAGTGGCTGTGCGCGCTGGCAGGCCGGGCTGGCAGGCTGGGCGCGCAGGCGTGCAGGGCAGGGGCGCTCGGGCATCAGGCGGGCAGTGCCCTGGGCGTGCAGGTGAGCGGTGCTCGGGCCACTCGGCGACGCGCGCAGGCAGGCAACGCGGGCAGCAGCGTGGGCAGGCTGGCAGGCGCGCTGGGCGCGTGTTGCGCGTGCGTGCGCGTGGGCGCTGGGTGAGGGTCCCGGGTGCTGGGTGCAGAGCGCTGGGCGCTGGGTCGCGGGTACCGGGTGCTGGCCGAGGGTGCTGGGCGCTGGGCGCTGGGCGCTGGGCACCGCTGTGGGGCGCGCGCGCGGGGCGCTGGGCAGAGGCAGGCGTGCGCGCGGTGGGAGCTGGCGGTGCGCGCGGGGTGCGCGCGGGGCGGAGCTGGCGGTGCGCGCGGGGTGCGCGCGGGGCGTGCGGCGTGCTCGTGTGGTGTGCGCGGGGAGCGCGGGGGTGCACGCGGGCTGCTGCGGCGGGGCGCAGTGGGCGCGGTGCACCGGGTGGCTCGGCTGCGGGTCCAGGGCGGCGGGCAGGGGCCCGGCGGCGCCTGGGCGCGCGGGCTGAGGTGCGGCGGCGCACCCGAAGGGTCGGGTGGCCGTGCGGGAGGTTGCCGGTGGTGCGGGAGTGGGCCGGAGTGCTCGGGCTAGCGTGCGTACGTGCCGTATGTACGTTTGCCCGAGTATGGGGTATTTTTGGAGTAGTTTAATGTATTGTTGGGTATTTTTGTATGTTTGTGGATTTTACTCACCATATTGAATGTCTGTCTTGCAGATCTAGACGGACGGTCGCGCGACGACCCGGACTTCGGTGAGTGGGACAATCCAACCCAGTAGAGAGGTGTTATACGCACTTGGGCGTATACCGACCTCTCCTGGGGCACCATGGATGAATATTGGCATGTTGTAATTTGTATATCATGCGAGCATGATTTAATTGTAGAATGCATGTTACCCTAGACTTTGCATGTTAGGGACTTGCACCCTTAGGATATGGGTATGAGCCATGCACCATGTCCCCTGTTTCCATGTTAGGAAGCCCGACCGATGAATGTGCCCTACTAGTTTATTTATTAAATTAAATGCTAGTATTTGTTAAATTGCATGTTATAGTGAATATTATAGGGGAGGGGCCTTGCGAGGACAGCGGTGAGACCCGGGTTAGGGTACACCGTGTTCCTTGTTTGGTTGTCGGGGTGTCCTATAACGGGAACTCACGCTGCCCTCCCGAGTTTCTTTCCCCAATGATATTCCACCCTTGTTATAACCTTATGCATGTTCCCCGCATCGTAGTTATGCGCCCTGGTGGGTTCTGAGGAATTCAGAACATTAGTGTTGTTATGATGTGTTGTCTGCGGATCCGAGTGGATCATATGCGATGGATAGGCTGTTCTGTTCCCTTCGTTGGATCCGTGTAGAGACTACCTCAGCGTTAGACAGGTTGTCCCGTGCAGGGGCTCCCAGTAGTAGGCGCCTCCTGATTTGGTAGAAGGACTGTGCTGAACATGGGAGTGGCCAAACGACCTACGGAGTGAGGAGAGACTATCGGTGGACCAAGGGTGACCAACAGCCTAGTCAGTCCCAAGAGCCTATGTCACCCGTTGTAGGATGAGGGTGTGGGTGTAGTGGGTTGGCGATGAGCGACCCGCTGGATTTGTCTATGGATGATTGTCAGTCCCAATATCCTATGTCACTCATGTTGAGGGGTGAGGGTGAGGGTGTAGTAGGTTGGCGATAGCGACTTGCTGGATTGGTGTAGTTAGTCCCAATATCCTTGGTCACCCCTTGAGGGGTGAGGGTGAGGGTGTAGCGGGTTGGCGGAAGCGACCCGCTGGTTTTGTGTTGATTAGTCCCAATATCCTTGGTCACCCATTGAGGGTGAGGGTGAGGGTGTAGTGGGTTGGCGTTAGCGACCCACTAGTTTGAGGAATTGTTGTTATTTGTGGCTATGGTAATGTGGTTGTGGATGTTAAGAATTATCTGGTTGTGGTCAATATTGTCTGTGATGCATGGGTTGTGCCGTTCACTGAGCGTGTGGCTCACCCCTCGCATAATATTTTCTCTTCAGTGTCATCTGAGTCGGATCCAGAGGAGGAGCTCCCCGAGGGACTTCATCAGTAGCGGAGTAGCGCCACGTCCCGCGAGTGCCAGAGGTTATCAGCATCCCTTCTTGACTGTATGTATTGTATTTCCGTGCTTGGGCACGCGTAGTGTTGTATTTGGATGTCTTTGTATGTATATTGGCTCTCACAGGACATGTGATTATGTATGGAGTCTGTAGTGTGTTTTGATTACAGATTCAGTCTTTAGCTTCCGCATTTGGTGTATATATCATGTCAGCCCTGCTTTTGTTGTCTGTGTCATTCTGGTTGCTTGTGTATGATATATTATTGACCTCCTGTGTAGATTCTGATATTTTATATACACTTGCCGCGTCTCGGGGACGCCCGGGGCGTGACATACAATATGTCTTTTCTTGTTGTCATCTCCTGCCAATGCCTAATATGCATGTTTTTGGTTTTGGTTGTGTGTGTATATATATATATATATTGTCATCTCCATGCAATGCCTAATATGCATGTGTTTTGGTCAGTTTTCCAATGTGTATATATATATACACACACACACACACACATACATACAGTCTACCCTTCCTTTTTTTTGTAATTTTTTTGATGTATATATATGTATGTGATTTTTTTTCCAGTGAAAATGTCAAGGGTGGAAGATGGGGTTTATGTTGATGAAACTGTTGATAGCATTGATAGTAGAATTTGGATTCCGGATGTTGATGATGAATGTATTTCAGTTTTATGGATGTCTTTTGATTCCATTGAGGAAGAAATTTTATAAGAACTATACCAAAATTGCAGGCTTCTGTGTTCGAAAATCATCTACAAAATATCATGATATTGATGGTTCAAAGGAACTTTATATGCTTGATTTTGTTTGTTTAAAAGAAGGATTTAAGAACTCATCCACTAGTAATGTGAATCCAAAATCCTCTAGAGGACACACAAGACTAGGTTGCAAGGCTAAAATATCCTTTGTGAAAGATGATCAAAGATGGAAGGTGCGTGTTCTTGTAAAAGGTCACTCCGATAGCTTGTGTACTCTTAGAAAAACTCATCTCTTACGATCACATAGAGAAGTTACAAATGCTCAAAAGTCTTTGATTGGCACATTTAGAGTAGCAAATGTGAGCACTGCACAAGTCATGTCCATAATGGTGAGGGATTCAGGAAGATATGCAAAGATTGGGTGTACGGAGAGGGATGTTCGAAACCATTTAGCAAAAAACTAGAGATGAATTGAAAATTGTGAAGCACAATTGTTTCTTAACCACTTCAAAGATAAAAAAGAAATGAATCCATTTTTTTATTTTGCTTATGAAGTTGATGAGGAGAACAAATTGACACATTGTTTTTGGCCAACGGTGATGCTAGAAAGGCATATGCTCATTTTGGGGATGTAGTTATATTTGACACAATTTACAGCGCAAACAAATATTCTTTGATATGTGCACCTTTTATTGGAGTCAATCATCATTTTCAATCTATTAATTTTGGTTGTGGATTGTTGAAGGATGAATAGATTGATTCTTTTTTATGGTTATTTGACAAATGGCGGGAAGCATTGGGAAACCGTCTACTAAAAGCAATGATCACATATCAAGATGCTGCTATAGGGGCTGCAATTGCACATACGTTCCCTCACGTGTGTCATAGATTTTGCATTTGGCATATAATGAAGAAGTTATCAGAGAAAGTCAGCACAATTGCTTATAGAGTTGATTTTTTAGAGCCATTCAAAGAATGTGTATATGGGTTAGAAACATCGTATGAGTTTGACGCAAAGTGGTGGAGTTTAATAACAAAATTTCAATTAGTGCATAACGAATGGTTGATAACATTATATAATATCCGTTTCTTCTTCTTCTTCTTCACTTTGCAAGTCCCAATTATCTTGATACCCATCAAGATAAGAGTTTTCGTAACCTGGGCTACGTTTATAGTCTGTCTCTTTAAAGTGAAAGCGGAATTCATCCTTTTTTTTTTCCTTTCCATTCACTCGGATCTCTTCCGTTTCATCTATTTTGTCCGGATCCTCCTTTTCTTCCCAATAAGGGGAAGGGTCTTGCTCGGTGGATCCCTCTTGTTCCTGTTTTGTAACGACTATGATTTTTCCTAGTCGTTTCTTGATTTTTGTGAATTATTTTCCATCAAAACCCTAAAGTCTCTCTCTTCCTCTCTCCATATTTCGATGGGTGTGTGTAGGGATCCAAAAAGGGAGTTGTTTGGTAAGTATCCTTCTTGGTTTTTCAAGGTGTTTTTGATTGATAATGATCCTCTTGGGAGCCCTTCATATGTAGTTCGGTTTTTGAAGTTTTTCAATGGAAAGATTTGGTTTTCTTCATGATTTATGAATATTTTTGTATGATTTTGGGTCATTATGATATAACAATGAAATCATTATGTTTTGTGATATTTTACAAAGTTTTAGATGATGCTTTTAGATCTCACATATTTACTTTGGATTTCATTGATCTCTTAAGTTTTCTTCTTGAGTTTTTCATAGTTTTGATGGATTGATATGATTTTTAGATCCTTATGTTATAACTATGAAATCATGAAGTTTTCAAAGTATTATACAAATATTTCATGACAAAAGAAAGGGAATATGTATATATCATGTCTAGGGTTGTTTATTAAGAATAGAAAGAGTGTTTACAATCATTTAAAGTCTTGTTTTAACCCTTATATGCATATATCCAAACATATACATGTTTTCATATTTATTTTAGAGTTTTATCATAGATCCATGTTAGTTGTTTATGCATATAATAGATCTATAGTTTTCAAGGATTTTTGGAATATGGTCTAGTGCTTCTTGTGTATGTTTTATGAATCCTTGAAGGTCTAGGGTTTTTAATAGAGGGTATCATGCTAGGTTTAATAATATGTTATCTCTTGCGGTTTTCAAAGTATTTTTAAATATATATTCAGATCCTTGGGTGTACTAAGAGTTTTAACGTTTCATCGATATTTTTACCGTTATTCCATAAGCTCGGGTTTCGAATGGATTTTCTTATATGCGATTTTTGATCTATCTGCTAAATGTTTTGTACCATTTACATATTATATATTGATTTTTGATAATATGAATAGATCTGAGTTTTTGAGAAGTTGAATAAGATTTAATTGGTTTTATATACGTGTTTTGTGAATCCTTATAAACTAGGGTTTTAATTAGATTTCTTACACGAATGATCTTCGATATTCCTTACTAATTTATGTTGTTTTACAGGACTCATATATGTATGTAAATGATAAAATGTATTTGGTTATTTTAACAAAAAAATAAATAGAGTTTTTGGATTGGTTTTAATTGAATTTCTTGTACGCATGATTTGATTTTCAAGATGAGTCCTTTTCTGTTTTACGCCGTTTTAATCGACTCGTATATGGTTTTCCAATGACGAAACGTGTTGGGATGTTTTAATAAAAATAGGGTTTCATGCTTCTGCCTCGGAACGGCTCCAATGAGAACCGTCAGCATGTTTCAGACGGCCCCTGTGGGAGCCGTCGGTTTTAGTGTGTACGGATTTCCATTAGGTTCCGTACTATTGCACATATTGTGACCGAGTTGTATTGTTTTAGGACTGGTTAGGTTAACTTAGACTTCTGGTGTTATTCGTTGGATCAAAGGTGAGTGGGTATAGTCTCCTATGTAGTTTTGAAGGGTTTTATCAATGACTTTGAAATGCTATATTTTTGTATAAACTCAAGCATGTCATATTATATAGGCTGATGCCTTATTACGTATCATGTTGAAAAGGTTATTATTTTGAAACTGTCACATGCATATTATTGAAATGAAAATATGTGTCGATCATGCGTCTAGGTGACACGATTTCCTGTGTGAAATCCTTGCGGCTAGGTGCCATGGAATACGGGCATGAGTGTCTGTTGCATTCATACGCATCATGTTTTTTACTGGATCTTGAGACATGCATCTTGAAATTTGATTTCTATTAAGTCAGTTTATTGGAAAATTTACGATATTTGTAAATATCATTTATTTGAATATTGCAAATGGTTTCTTATGATATCTTATTAAAGATTATTATTTTGAGATATACTGTATTATTGGGACCTAAAGGTCCATTCACTGAGCGTGTGGTTGCTCACCCCTCATTTTCCCAACCTTTCAGATTTAAAGGTTTAGATTGGTGGATCTTGTGTAGCTGCAAATGAGGTCATGGGTGCGAGGACGTTAGACTTGCTTGGTCAAAGGACTTGATAAATTTCATTTGGCATGTAGTTGGCCCATCTTCCTGATAACCATGTTTATGTCAAGATGTATATTTTTTTGTATAAGTTATATCCAGACACATTGGAAGTATTGTTGAAATCTTAGATGTTTTAGAATCTTTGAAGAATGAAGTTTATTTCAGTATTATTTAAAAATATCTCTGGAAAAGGAAAAATTTTAGAACTTTGAGATTTGAGGAAGAATTAAGGTGACGCAACCGGATTTCACACTTTAAAACGGAGTCGTGGATTCGGGGGCTTACATGTTTAGTCTCATTCGTTTCGGATTGTAAACTGGATTCCATTGTTATTTAAAAACATATTCATAGCAGGGTGGAGGAGTAGTCAACGAAGTGAAGCTTAGAATTCTGTTTTTGACAAGTACTTCAACAAAACACATAGTCTGCTTGAGTTTATTCAGCTGTTTGACAGAGCCTTAGAGCGTCAGAGGTATAATGAGTTAGTGGCTGATCATAGCACACTTGATAAAAACCCAGATATTGTCACCAATTTTGGTATTGAGCTACAAATGGCCAAATGATACACTCGCAAGATTTTTCACATGTTTCAGAAGGAAGTTCTATCTTCTATGTAGTATGGGACAATGGTGAAGCGTTCAGAAGGTCATGCACAGGTCTATATTGTTAAAAGGGCAGGCGATTCAACTAAATTTTGTGAGGTTTTGTATTATCCCATAGATCATGTGATTAGTTGCTCATGTAAAAAATTTGAGAATGAAGGCATCCCGTGCTCACATATTATTGTTGTATTGAGAAACAACTTTATTGATTGCCTACCTGAAAATCTCATTCTTGAAAGATGGACTACCACAGCCAAATCAAAGACAGTATATGATGATGTTGGAGTGGAACTTCAAGGGCATGTAGCTTCAAGTACATGGAAGGGCAAAAAGAATCTTGAGATTGGTCGTTGCTTTACTGAATGTTTGAATGATGCTCTGATTGAAGCGTGCAATATAGCGAAAGAGATGTTGAATGATCTTGAGAAGTTGAAGGCCTCGTATACTGCAAGTGGTAGTAATATTCCATTACAATCTAGAAGCACATTAGTGCCTTCAAGCGTGAATGTCTATCCACCAAAAATATCAAAAACAAAAGGAAGCGGAAAAAGATTGAAAGGGGGGAAAGAAATAGCAATGGAGGACATGGGAAAGAGGAGAACATGCAGCGTATGTGGTAAAAAGAAGAAACATATTGCAGAATTTATAATAAGGTCCCAATACATGGAGGTTTAATAAACACCAAATAGAATAGCAGAAGACCAATAACAATGGGGCAAAAACATAAAATATATATATATATATATATAAAAATATCATTGCTTCTCTGTCTTTTTCCGTCCGTATACAATCATCAAACACTCCTATCCATATAAATCATAAACTCATATTTGAATCCCAAATGAGAGTAATCGAAAATATGTCCAAAGAAACGCACATTTTAATACAAGTTTGAAAAAAAAGAAACCTAGATCTGAAAAAAACTATAAATTTGCAAATAAATGAGAAAAGAAGGCTAAATTTAAAGATAAATCTATAAAACAAGCCCTAAATCTGACGAAACAATGCATTTCAAGCATTTAAGGTTAAGAAATACCCGATTAGGGTTGACCGGTGGGGCAGGTGGGGCTCGTGGGAGGGGGGGTGGCTGACCGGTGGGGCCGCAGGGTCTGACTGGTGCGGGAGGAGGGCTGACCGGTGTGGGAGGTGGTCTACACCTTCACGTTCTTCACTCTTTTTTTTTTTTAGCGATTTCTTTTGGGGGTCAAAAAATGAGGAGAGAGAGGCTGGTGGGAGTTAAAAAGATGGGTTATATATGTGACTAGTTAATCTGTTAATCAGGTTACCTCTAATTTTTTAAAACAATGCACACCATCAGATCTGGAAGCACAGATCTGACGGTCCAGATGGGCTGCTGCAAGATGGGGTGCACGATGTGGCCGCTGCACCCCATCAGCCCTATATATTTTAGAATCCTAAATTAGAAGATGATATATATATATATATATCACCTTCTAATTTAGGATTCTAAACTTTGAAACAAAATTTCCCATTTGAATTTAGAGTTTCTTATGCAATAAAAAAAGTCTTTTTCAAAGAAGCAAGATTTTCACACAATTACCTAATTTGCTAAGTAGTTGACAAGGGGGCACAAATTTAGAGATGCTTCAATTGAAATTCTTCACCAAAAACAGCACAAAAGACCCAAAATTTGAGTAGTCCCCTCATGCCCATTAAAAGAAATAAATATAAAAACTTCATCAAACACTTCAACAAAGTGAAATTCGACAACTTCTGTATCATTCAATTTTTTCCATTTCAGATAATCAGTCAACTGCAGAAAATCTGAATAAAAACTGAAAAATTGTGCGTATTTATCACAACAAATTTGCACAAAAGCAGAACCATACACACACACAGAAATGATATTAGGGTTCGTTTAGAAACGGATTTGGACAGTTTTTGGATTTGTTAGATGCTTTCTCAAACTTGTTTCAAAATAGAAAAATTGGAGCTAAAAACTGTAGATAGTAGATAGATTTGTATGAAAAAAAGTTTAAAAACCCAAGTTTTTCAAAAGCTGTGAAGAGACATCTTCGTGCAAAATCATTTTTAAACCTAACTTTCACCTAAAATCGATTTTGTAAATTTTCTTTTGTGAAACAAAGACAAGTAAGTTTTGATTTTAATCCGCCCTTTTTTTTTTTTTTTAATTGGTAATTAAAATGTAGTATTCCTATAAGAAAGATTTACAAATGCAAATATGAAAATCAAAATCCCAACAAATTAGCCTTTCCAGCATACATCAACCACAAAAATCACCTACCTATAATCAACACGAACCAAATGTAACTTTGATAGAAAGAAAGTGAGACTGCTCAACTAAATCTAAGGTGTGAGGAAGAAGAAACCCTTCCGGCGGGATTTTTCACCTTTTGGCGGAGGTTGGCGACCGCCTCGATGTCGGCACCAGTGACGGGCCCTCCACTGGCGGAGGCCCTCTCTAGTGCTGCTCAGTCTTCCCCTTCTCCTCCGTCCATCCCCTCAGATCCACAACCAACTAGTTTTATAAAATTCCCTCCTCCTAGGGGAGGGACCATCGAAAGCATTTTCAAAGCCTTCAACACAAAGCTTGGGGGATCTTCTGTTGCTGGTCCCTCCCCTATTTCTATCTCCCCAAACAACAAACCACTCCATCCATCTCTCCTTCTCTTCCCCCTTCCATCTTGCTTTCCCCTTCAGCAACTCAAACCCTCCCTCAGCCCACATCCTCTATACCCTCCTCAGTCACTACCCAAAATACTCATTTACCCCATGAATCTTTCCCCGCACTCCCAACAAAGGCATCCAATGTTAGAGCATTTGCTGCTCCTAAACAACATCGAAAACCTATATTTGTTCCTCCGCCTTCGTCTGCGCAACAGGTGAAGAGTAGGGGAGCGCTATTTCGAAGTGAGCACCCATCTTTGCGCACGTGCATGCGTGTGCGTACGTGTCCGGGGCCACGCGTGTGGCTGCCCAAGGGCTCGGGTAGGTGCTGGGGCACTCGGGCATGCGTGCGTACGTGGGTGCTCGCATGCGTGCGAGCCCGTATGCGTGCATGTCTAAGTCTTTGGTATTTCTAGTAATTTCTAAGTGTTATAATGTGATCTTACTCACAAAATTTGATACCCTTACCTTGTAGATCTTGTCAGATGGGATGCGCGAGGTCCCGGGTTGCGGTGAGTGGTTCGATCCAACCCTTTGGGGTGCGCTTGATGCACGTAGTCGTGCATCGTGCATCCATGGGGCTTCTTTGCACCCTAAATATGTTAGATATTTGCATGCTAGGTTTGTATAGCTCGTATATTGCGTAGAACCCCCTTTTCTACCATATACTTGCCTATGTATATTCATGTGTGAATTATTATGTATGCATGCGCCCTTCATGTATGGGCATGTGTGATGTGGGTTTTCATGAATGTATAGAATAAACATGCCTTAGGTAGTCCCTATGAGTAATACTACCATATTAATTGGAATATCCAACATGATTGAGTCTGGGTTAATAACGAGCACATGCCTAATATTTTTTTGCGATAAGACTCGAGCGCGTGGTGTAGTTGTTGCGCCCATGCTAATAGGGAAAATCTATGACCAACTTCAAGAGATGATGAGCTCTTTCTCGCCCTCTCCCTCTGCACAAACTGAGTAAGTAGATGCAATTTCCTACTCAACTCAGGTTCGTTTGGAATATTGGCATGCAACTGTTAGTGCACGAGATCGCGCTTGACCCTTCCTGTTATATATGTGTCACTTTTTGGTCTGTTGGTAACCATTGGAGCATTTTGGCAGTTTTTGAGTTTTTTTCATTTTTCGATCGGAACCGCATAATTTTGGACTGTTAGCTATCGTCCTGAGCTAGAGGACTCCGATTGAAAATCTAACTGCATATTATGTGTCCTGGTGCCATTTTAAGCCACTCATGAAAATTTCATCGAATTCCGGCAACGTTTCTGAAATTTCACAGTTCCGGGGCGTATCTGGGTTTTTAAGTCGCTTACTATATATGTGTGATCTAATTTCGAAATCACTATTCATCATCCCTACCAACTCATTCCCTCTCTCCTCTCTCTCCTTTTTCTCCCTTTTGAAGCCCTTAGACCCCTCAAACCCAAAAACCTAAAGCACAAGAAGTGTAGATCGGGTCCCGATCTACACCCCGGTGCCTTCAAATCCCATTTCCGACGAGTCTAGCCTCCCCATCCTCCCCTCTTTCTCCTCTGTTTTGGGCCGTTTCGAAGGCCGAGGGAGATCCGGGCGTAGGAGGGCTTTTGAGAAAGGTTTCGGTGCGCGGAGAGCACCCGGTCACCTCTTCCTCCCCCTTGGTAAGCTTTCTTTCCCTCTTTTTCATGCTTAGATGCTTGATAGGATGGGGTTTTTGTGTTTGGGAGGTGGTTGGGGGCGGTCGGAGGCCGTCGGAGGTCATTGGGTGGGTGGTGGAGGTGCTCGGGGCAGTGGGGGTTCTGATTCAGGCAGCAGGCAGCAGCGGCAGCAGCAACAGCGCAGCAGGCTGGGCGCGCGCGGGCGTGCGCGCGTGCATGCGCGCGGGCGTGCGCTCGGGGGAGCTGGTGGCCAGCAGAGTGGTCGTGCAGGACGTGCGTGCTGGTCGTGCTAGGCGTGCGGGTACTGTGCGCGAGGAGCTGGTCGAGCGGCTGGTGCGAGGGCTGGTCGAGCGGCTGGTGCGGGGAGGTGTGCGAGCGGCGATGCGCGCGGAGTGCGTGCTGGGCGCGCTGGATGGGTTGGCGGTGCTGGGCGTGCGGGTGCTGGGGGTGATGGCCGAGGGCAGGGCGTGCGGGAGGTCGTGCAGGGTGCGCGCGGGGGCACGGCAAGGCAGTGGTGGCGCGCACGGGGCGCGGCGAGGCGGCTGTGGTGCGCGCGGGGCGCAGCGAGGCGGCGGTGGTGCGCGCGGGGTGTGCGCGGGGCGAGACGCTGCGCGCGGGGCGTGCGGGGTGCTCGCGGGCCGGCGCGAGGCGCGCGGGGTGTGCGCGGGCGGCTGCGCTGGGGCGCAGGGGGCGCGCGGTGCACCCGGGAGGTTCGGCAGCGTGTCCAAGCGTGCGGGCAGGGGCCGACGGGGCGCGGGGTGCGTGGGCTGAGGCGCGGCGGTGCACCCGGGCGGTCGGGTGGCCGTGCGGGTGGTTGCCGGCCGTGCGGGTGGTTGCCGGAGTGCTCGGGCTAGCGTGCGTGCGGGTCGTATGCACGTTTGCCTGAGTGTTGGGTATTTATTTGTGTGTTTTATGTATTTTGGGGTAATTGTGGATTATACTCACCCCGTTGATATCCTGTCTTGCAGATCTCGACGGACGGTCGCGCATCGACCCGACTTCCGGTGAGTGGGACAACCCAACCCAGTTTGGGAGGCGCTACATGCCTTTGAGCGTGTACCGTCCTCCCCTGGGGCACATAGTTAGTATTAACTGCTTTGTTAAAATCCATGTAAGCATGATGTGTGTGTGTAGAATGCATGCCACCCTAGACTTGTATGTTAGGGACTTGCACCCTTAGGATTTGTGCATGAGCCGTGTATCATGTCACCCCGTTATCATGCTAGGAAAGCCCGACCTGTGCATGCGTCCTATTAGTTTGATTTATTTAATTAAATGCAAGCTTTAATATTGATAGCATGCTTTTGGGAATATAAGGGGGCCTTGCGAGGTTAACATTGAGACCCGGGTTAGGGTACTCCGTGTTCCTCGTTTGGTTGTCGGATGTCCTACATCGGGACCTCAGGTTACGCTCCCAAGGTCTCTTTTCCCCATTAGGTCTTATTTATTTCCCCGCATCCTGGTTATGCGCGCTGGTGGAATTCAGAGGAATTCAAGACATTAGAGTTGTAGAGATGTGCTGTCAGCGGATCCGAGTGGATCATATGCGATGGATAGGCTGTTCTGTTCCCTCCGTTGGATCCGTGTAGAGACTACCCCGGCGTTGGAAAGGTTGTCCCGTGCAGGGGCTTCCATCAGTAGGCGCCTCCTGATCTGGTAGAAGGACTGCGCCGAACGTGGAAGTGGCCAAACGACCTACGGAGTGGGGAGAGACTATCGGTGGACCGAGGGTGACCAACAGCCTAGTCAGTCCCAAGAGCCTAGGTCACCTGTTGAGAGGTGAGGGTGAGGGTATGGTGGGCCGGCGATGCGACGACCCACAGGATTGTGTATGGATGATTATCCGCCCATTAAGTCCCAACATCCTAGGTCACCTATTGAGGGTGAGGGTGAGGGTGAGGGTATGGCGGTTCGGCGATGTGACGAACCCCCGGATTTGTGTTGTTTATGCCGCTTTGGGGCTATTGACTTGATTTAAATGTGGTTAATATGAACTGTATGCATGGGTTGTGCTATTCACTGAGCGTGTGGCTCACCCCTCGCATCAAATCTTTTTCAGTGAGCACTGAGGAGGACTTGGCGGAGGAGCGTCCCGAGCGACTACACCAGTAGCGGAGTAGCGCCACGTCCCTCGAGTTTTGAGGCCATCAGCACCCTTCTCTCAGTTGTATGTATATATCTCTGTGCTTGGGCACCTAGTTGGATGTTGTATGGATTTTATTTGTGTATATATGGACATGTTGGCTCCCACAGGACATATGATTATGTATCGAGTCTGTAGTATATTTTGATTACAGATTCAGTCTTTTTAGCTTCCGCAATTGGTGTATATATTATGTCAGCCCTGCTTTATCTGTGTTGTCATTTTAGTTGTTGTCTGAGTATGTTATTGTTTCATGTTTATTGATATCATATATACACTTGCCACGTCTCGGGGACGGCAGCCCTGGGGCGTGACACTTCCCTTTTAAGTTGGTGATATCCAACGCATGCTTAAGTTATACCTTGTATGCTTATATGATTAATGGCCTTGTATGCATGTTTAAGTGGGCCATACCTTGTATGCATGTTTAAGTGGGCCATACCTTGTATGCATGTTGTATGATTTGTTGTTTATGATGCAAATCCGTGTTAGGGGATACCCTTATAGTCAATTATTAGATGATCGTGCATATGGTTCATGCACATAGCTATGATATGATTCTCCTGTTATATATATGCACATGTTAAAACTAATTAGGCCTATCTGAAATAGGCGTGGGTACAACTCGCTGTCGGGATGTACCTCATTAGTTAGTGCGTGAGCGATGTAATCGGCCCTGCATCCATGTGATGCACTTGAATGGAATCCAGGAGAATTCATTTGTTGTATCGGTTTTGTTAAACCGGTAGCTTTGACATTAAGTTAGGCCTACCCGTGCTAGGCGCGTATATGAACCGCCTGTTGGGTTATATGCCTTGGGCTTATTTCTGCGTGAGAGCAGAGGTAACCCCTCGCGTCTGAGCGATGCACTCGTGTGGGAGTCCAAGAGTATTCGTTATCATCGATATGTGATTATCGAGCATAGTTGACTTTCCCATAGGGTTCGCTTTGCGAACGTGGGGTGCTTCCTCCTGACATCGTAGTGCGTCGAACACCCCAGCGTCAAAGCTATCCTGTTTGGGTGCAACCACTTGTAGGTGCTACTGATGCGTATCGCGGTACGCATCTGGCTGATGTACCGATCGTGGAAGGCCGACAGGTAGAGGCTACGCGGGAGAGGGCTACCGGATGATTTTGCGAGAGTGGAATCGTTCTCCCCTTCTTCGGATCCGCATTGAAGCTACCTGATGTTAAAGCTTTCTTGACAGAGGGCTCCCACCTGTAGGTACTACCGATGCGTTCGGTAGATGTACTGATCATGGGAGTATAACAGGTAGAGGGTACTCGGGAGAGGGCTACCGGATGACGAAGGGTGTTGTGTGGACCAGTAATTCCGCGTCTCTTCAACAAACGGTATGGTCTCTCCCCAAGAGTCCCAAGAGTCTCCCTCCGGGAGTGAGGGTGAGGGTGAGGTGGGTCGCGCCGCCACGTGACTTTGTTATCTATTGGGTTTCTACCCATGTTTTTACTTGAAAGGAAATTGCTTTAGTATTGAATTGTTGTAATGGTGTTTGATTTCCAGCGACTAACTGAGCTTGTAGCTCACCCCTCGCATACTGTTTTTTTTAGGGGCAGTGTTGGGCGTGGAGCTGTAGCTTCCCTGTGGCGTGGTCTTTTGTGCGTGGAGCGTTCTATCCAGCGGGTGGCGAGTGCGAGGCTATCAGCAATCAGCAGTCCTAGAGTCATTTTATGTATTGTAAATCGTGCATGTGGCACATGTTGTATTTTATTTGGGCTAGACTTGGCTCTCACAGGACATTGATTGTGTATTCGAGTCTGTAATGATATTTTTGGTTTACAGATTTATTGATATTTTATGCTTCCGCTTTTCAGTTGAGTTATCAGTTATCATTGCTTTGCCAGCTTGTGTGTTATTTATTGGAGTCATTATTGACCTCTTGTAATTGATAGTTGATACTTTATATATTGCCGCGTCTCGGGGACGGCCGCCCTGGGGCGTGACAATATTACCTTATGATTAGTAAATATCTAGCATGATTAATCATCAGTTAATAGTTCGGTACATGCCTACCTTTTTCCTTGTCGTAGATTAAGAGTGTGGTGTAGCAATTGTGCCCATATTTGATTGGGGCAAAGCTATGACCAATTTCATGAGAAAATTATGCTCTCTCTCTCTTCCTCTCTCTTTGCACGAATTGAGTAAGTAGAGGTGGTTCTTACTTGACTCAGGTTCGCTTTGGATTATTGGCATGTACCTGCTAGTGCGCGAGATAACGCTTACCCTCCCACTTTTAGTTGGTGATATCCAAATGCATGTTAATTTATAACTTGAGTGATACCTTGTGTACTTGTGTGATCAATGACTCTCGCATGCATGTGTAGTTAGGCAATACGTTGTGTAATTATGTATGTTGCATGCTCTATTAGTTATGTTGTTTGTTTATGTTATGATGGGTCCCTATAGTTAATTATTATGTTGTCATGCACATGGTTCATGTGCCTAATTGCAATCGAATTCTCTTGTTATAATTGTGCACATGTTAGAATAACCGGGCCTATCCATAATAGGCATGGGTATGACCCGCTATCGGGTTGTACCTTATTAGTTAGAGCGCAAATGATGTAATCACCGCCTTCCATTCATGTGATGTACTTGTATGGAATTTAAGAGAATTCAATCCTGTATTGGTGTTTGTTAAACCGGTGGTTATGATGTTAGGCTAGGCGTACCTGCGCTAGGCGCGTTTATGAACCGCCTGTAGGGTCATGCCTTGGCTAATTTCTGTGCAAGAACATAAGTAATTCCCTGCATTTGAGCAAAGCATCTATATGGTTATGATGTTAGGCTTGGTGTACCTGCGCTATGTGTATGAACCGCCTGTAGGGTCATGCCTTGGCTAATTTCTGTGCAAGAACAAAAGTAATTCCCTGCATTTGAGCAACACATCTGTATGGCAGTTCAAGTGAATTCAATAGCATCGGTATGTGATTATTGAGAGTAGTTGATCCATAGGGATCATATTGTGAGCGTAGAGTGTTCCTGCGCTATATCATCGTGCGTTGAAGCTGTCCGACGTTGAAATTGTCTTGTGTTGTGTCCCCACTTGTAGGTGCTATTGATGCGTATTGCGATACCCATTTGACAGATGTACCAATCATGGGAGGCCTCCAGGTAGAGCCTACCCGGGAGAGGATTACCAGATAATATTGCAAGTGTGGAATTGTTGTCTCCTTCTTTGGCTTCGAGTTGAAGCTGTCCAGCGTTGAAGTTGTCCTGTGTGGTGTCGCCACTTGTAGGTGCTATCGATGCATATTACGATACCCATTCAACAGATGTACCAATCATGGAAGGCCGCCAGGTAGAGGCTACCTGGGAGAGGGCTTCTAGAAGATGAAGAGCGTAGGCGAGATGATTTTACCCCAATAGTCCCGTGTCACCCTTAGGGGTGAGGGTGGGGGCGAGATGAGGTCATGTCGCTATGTAACTCATTTGTTTGCCGGTTATGCATCGATGTTGTGAGACATCGCAGTGTAGTCATCTCGATGCAGATGATCTCGAAGTATTATGTTGAGCAGTAATGCTACATCTCTTTGGCAAACGGTTAGGCCTCTCCCCAAAAGTCCCAAGAGTCTCCCTTCAGAAGTGAGGGTGAGGTGTGGTTACGTCGCCGCGTGACCTTGTTATCTGTTGGGTTGGGTTTTCACCCATGTCTTTCCTTGAAGGAAATTGCATTATGTTGAATTATTATTGTGGTGCTTGGCTTCTAACCACTCACTAAGTTTGTAACTCACCCCTCGCGTATTGTTCCTTCACCAGGAATTGTGTTGGGCGTGTAGTTTTCCTGTGGCGTGGTCATGCGTGCGTGAAGCGCGTTTAGCAATTGGTGAGTGTGAGACTGTGAGCAGTCCTAGTGTCATTTATGTATCGGTAATCGTGCATGTCGCACTAGTTGTATTTTATTTGAATTAGACTTGACTTTCACATGACGGTGATTGTGTATTTGAGTATGTAATAATGTTTTGGTTTACAAACTTATTGGTATTTTATGCTTCCGCATTTTCAGTTAGCTATCACTTATTATTGCTTTGCCAGTCTTATATGTGGCATGTTGGAGTCATTATTGACCTCAGGTGTTGATAGCTCATATCATATATTGTTACGACTCGAGGACGGCTATCCTGGGATGTAATACAATCACTATCTGCTCGCTCTTGCTCTCGCATTAATTATAAAATACCACAATGCATTTTTCACATTTCTAAACACTGCATTTGCCTACACTCACACAAAAAGGTCTTGTGAAATTTAGCTTCTATTATTAACTTTTGTTCGTTTACCAAATCCAAATTGGTTAGTTATTTCAAATAGGATTAGGTACAACCTCAAATGCAAGCCCTAAATGCAATCTTCACGTGTTTTAATTTTTTTTTATAATTGTGAGCCTCGTCTAACGAGAAATATGTTTTGATGAAAAATACATATCACTCGATTTTGAATTGAATGAACTCATTTTTAGCAAATGTAAAAAACATTAACGAGATATATGTGAGGTATATACCCTACTATATGGAAACAATATGATGTATGTGAAACTACATTTGAGACTGTAAAAAGAACTTTATGTAATAGGCTAATAGCGACTTTCCATATATATATAGTGAGACCCTTTCTCCTCATCACATATAACAAGTTTCAAATATTGTCGTCATATTAATTCAAAATTTCAAAGGTTTTGCTTTGGATTTTAGTAATTAGGGATTTGTAAGCAATGTTATTTAGGGATCAATCCCTTAATTTCTTCATAATTTTTTTTAAGTCCTTAGTTTCACACGCCTATCTTAGTTGAAAATGGTGAAATATCAAATAAGCATGTGAAGTTAGGGACTTAAAAAGAAATATAAAAAAGGAGGGATTGATCACTAAATAACGTAGTTTAAAAAGTCTTAAAATAAAAATCCCTAATTATTATTAAATGCTAATGTTACTTTTCATGGGAAGCATCCATGATTGTTTACATGGACCCAAAAAGAGACATGTAGACCTGACACACCGAGGAAGACTCTAAATAAAGTTTCATGTGACTTTGTTGTTGTTGGACCAGCGGCGGAAAGAAATGATTTATTAACCAAAAAGTTGAGTTGTTTGATGATACTTAATAAATTGAATCAAATCATAAAAAGAATGAATAAATGTAACTAAAGATGAGTAAGCTTTGATTTTTTAACCCACCTATGTCTTATTTGTTGATCACACACAAAGTCAGAGTTTTCATTGTCCCGCGCCATTCTTCTTACGCGTTGTGGCCGACATGACATCCGAACCCCCCAAGCGAAGTAAGCTAAACAATATAAATTCTATAGATATCCGTGTCATCTATAATTCCATTCAACTTCATCGCCTTCAATTTCCCTTCTCACCTTTCAAAGGTTTCTATCACTTTCTTTCTTCAATTCTTGTACAAGGCAGACCTTTTTTGTTGCATCAACATGAGTTACTATGATCAACAACAAGCTCCGGCCTCAGGTGATTCACTGTTGGTTTTTTAAGAAATCAGGGTTGTCGACTCATTTATTTCTCAAACACATTGAACCATGGCCATCTACATTAGACATTAAAGCATGTTTTCCTTTATCTAAACTCTTGGCCATCAGAAAGTATCTGTACTCTGCAGGTGGATCCCATTATGTAAAATGAGTGATTTGCATCATTTTCAAATTCAAAACATCAAAACATGTGAAATTATTATAATTTTTAACTGTAACTCCCCTTGAAGACTAGTCATACTTAATGGGATCCAAGCTCGATCTCACATCCCTTTCGTCTGCTCACGTTATTCATTATTAGATTCACGCTTTACCAAAATTTGTGACCCACAAATTTTCATAAGTTAATATTTGATTTACGTGCCTTTTCTTTTAGGTTTCTAACTAACACTTTGAATATCATCATGAGCAGTGTACCCTCCACCGCCTCTGGCATCGTACCCACCCCAGCAGGCTTACGTCGCACCTCCCCCGGCGGGCTACCCTATGAAGGAAGGGGTGACGAATCCACAACAAGCCGCCCCAGTGGAGACTAAAAGCAGGGGTGATGGATTCTTGAAAGGATGGTGAGTTCTATATAACATCAACACATCTATCACAAACTCTTTAATTAGTCTTTATAAGTTGCTCATTCAATTGAGTTGTATGGATTTTCTGAGTACTTGCTTCTTGGTGTCTTCTTCTTCAGCTGTGCCGCGCTCTGCTGCTGTTGCGTCCTTGATGCGTGCTTTTGAGGGATCTGAGAAGAAGTTATAGTGTTTCTTTCATTTTGGTTCCTTGATGTTGCATTCTTGTTTTTTGTTTATACGTAGTTGATTTGTTTATGACTTGATTTAGTTGTATTTATTATAATGATAATAAAAATTTAATGTTACATATGAATCATATTTGCAGTCCTTGTATGTTTCAATTTTTTGAAAGTATATACTTTTTATATGAATAATATTTGGAATAGTCCCCAATGGAATAGCACAACGATTCAGAGCTTAGCGGTGTTACTGATAAGTCCTGGGTTCGAGTCTTAGCGCTGACTTACCCACCTGTTTGTTGGCAATTATTCGAAAGAATTTTATATAGGACCGAGGCAAACAGGCGGAGGTGGCCTTCCCAGCTCGACCGTAAGGTTAACCACGGGGGATCCCTCCGATACAAATAATAAAAAAAATTAATAATAATATTTGGAACAATCTTACATGCAGTCCGCTCTTTTTTATTTTTTTGAAATAGTAAATGTGAATTAATAGAGCTTTGTTATAGACAGCCAGGAGCGGATCCAGGATTTAGAACAGGGGGGGCGGGGATAGAAATAAAAAAATTATAACAAAATATAAATATAAAGATAATAATTTAAGACAAAAAAAATCAAAATTTAAATAATTCATTATAAGTCAATGCATCGATGATGATCTCATAGATATTTTTGATAATCGTCACAAAAATAAACAAGAAATTACATATCTTTTACTTTAGTTGCACCCGATGATTTTTCACTGCATAAAATTTATCTACAATAATGTCATCGTCAAACTTTTCAACTATTTCCCTTTCAATAGATAAGATCAAAAAATTTGTAAGAAATTCATCATCCATCTTATTACGAAGTCTTATTTTAACAAGTTTCATAGCTAAAAAAAAAAAACTATAGAAGGGGACGCTCCTCATCAGTGGGACATGCTTCTTAAACATGCAAATGAAGAAGATCTCTACAAAAAACCAAAAAAAGGGGGCTAAAGAAGGAGACCACTCCAAATCAGGGGAGGCTGAAAGTGTAATATGTCATTACAAGGTCATCTTGGTGTGGGAGACATACTATTCAAACCAGACACCATGACTCCATTTCAAATGTTTTCATCCACATTTGAGAGGAAGAAATCAAAGATGAATGAGGATGGGAGACATACTAACCACTAAGCTTGGCGTGAGAAGAAGAGGAGGTTGGGGAACTTCCAAGGCCCTGTGAACTTGGGAGTGAAAGGGGGAGGCTGTTTCAGCTAGGGTTTTAATTTAATGGGGACAGGGCTAGTGATTTGGTGGAATTAGCATGGGTATTTCGGTCATTTCATCTCAAACACAGAAAATGAAAGTGCTTGCGTCCTTGAATCTATGCTTTGAGGCGTCATCAACGTATGTGAAATTCCACTGCCAACGCAAAATCGGGTTTTTGACGTCTTTATCGTGAATTGTTGTTTAGAATTGGGTTTATGCGTCTGCGGTCGTCAACGTGTCAAACGCAACAATTCAGATCATCCAAATAGAGCCTTATTCCGGTACAAGACACCCCTCTGAATAAACTAACAAAAGGTGCCAAAGCACCCGCCAGTACAAAAAAATGGTCTTCAGGCGTCGTTAGAAATCAAAAGCAGTTTAAACAAATGCCAAAAAGCGACTTTGAAAAGTTGCAAACAGTGAAAATTAAATTCAGGTTTAAAACTGTTTTTGACTTTTGACTCTTCAAAACAGGGTACATATCACCAACTCTATCAAACCCATCTGGAGATTTAGAAATGCATAACCTGGATGAATATATAATAACAACAAAAATAAAATTTTAATTTAACTCTCTCAAAAAAATTAAATAATTTTTAACAACAAAAATGTATATATATATATATATATATAGTCAGACTATCTTCATCACATATGACACGGGTATGTAACCGAGCCCTCCAAATATATCACCATATATATATGGTCATGCTATCATCATCACATATAACATGTTTCAAACATTGTCATCATATTAATTCTGTAAATTTTTCAATGGTTCGGCTTTGGATATTATTGAGAAGCATCCATGGCTGTTTCCTTGGACAAAAAAAAGAGACTTGTGGACCTCACACAAACGGGCAAAAACTCTAAAATTTAGGATGCATTTGGTGATGAGGTTTAAGAATGATTCTGCTTTTCAATTAAACAAAAAACTCATATGTGTTATCAAACGCGTTTCAGGAAATATATTTAATTAGAAAATTACTTTTAACTTTTAGTGTAAAATGATTGTTTTTAAAAAGCGCAGAAAATGCGTTTTCTAGGAATTAAATTTTATCTAAGTCATTTTATTCAAAATCTTATTTTTCAAACGTGTTTCCAAACGCTACCTTAAGTTTCATAAGCTATATTTTATTTGTACTGTTTTGTTAATTTTTTTGGGCTCTTGTCACTTAAGATGAGTGCCTACATTTCCAATGAAAAAAAAGTTTCGTGTGAATTTGTTGTGTGAATTTGTTGTACTTGGACCAGCGGCTAAAAAAAATAATAAATAACAAAAAGTTGATGAATTTGATGATAATTAAATAATTGAATCAAATCACAAAAAGACGAGTAAGCTTAGATTTTTTAACCACCCATGTTTTATTTGTTGATCACACAAAGTCAGGGTTTTCATTGTCCTGTGCCACTCTTCTTACGCGTTGTGGCCGACAACCGAACCCCTCCAAGCAAAGTAAGCTAACCATTATAAATTCTATAGATATCCGTGTCATCTATAATTCCATTCAACTTCATCACCTTCATCTGCTCTCCTTTTCTTTTAACTCTCAAGTTTCCTTCTCACCTTTCAAAAGTTTCTCTCACTTTCTTTCTCCAATCCTTACAAGGCAAACCTTTTTCTGTTGCATCAACATGAGTTACTATGATCAACAGCAAGCTCCAGTCTCAGGTGAGTTACTGTTGGATTTTTAAGAAATCAGAGTTATTGAGTAATTTATTTCTCAACACATTGAACCATGGCCATCTACATTAGACATTATAATTTTTTTTTTTTTTTTTTTTTGATATGAGAGGGACCTCCCGTGGCTGACCTTACGATCGAGCTGGGAAGGCTTCCAACGAAAAATTCTTTCAAGACATTACATTGAAGAATGCTATCCTTTATCTAAACTATTGGCTATCAAAAAATACCTTTACTCTGCAGTTGGGTCCCATTAAGTATAATTAGTTATTCGTACGTACAGCCTCAATTCTAATCTATATGTGTTTTGAATTTTATAAAAATAGCAACACTATTTTCAAATGTAAACAAATGGAATTGTTATAATTTTCAACTGTACCTCCCTTGAAGACTAGTCATACTTAATGGTGTTGGGAAGGCCATCGCGGAAGTCAACAATAAACACGAGATCGAACACAAGAACAAAACATCACAACACACGAAGAACACAAGATATACGTGGTTCGGCCTAGGCTTACATCCACGGGAAAAAAACAGATAATCCACTTTGATAGTTGAGATACATTAAGAGACTCACAAACTCTCCCATGGAGTTATCCTCTCTTAATTAGAACCCTCTCAACCTTCCCTTAGGATCTCTACATTGTATAATGTCTTGCTTTGTCTTGCCATGAAACCTTAGAAGATATTTATAGAGATAAATAACTTCCTCCCCAAGTAATCTCCCAATTAACAAACAAATATTGTTACCATTAATTAGGAGATATTCACTCTCCTAATTAACAAACAAATATTGTTTCCTGATTTAAGAGATTCACTTTAAATATTAATTAAGATCAAATCTTAAACAATATTCTGATTATTAAGTGTCCAACCTAATATGGTTTCATCATAGCCATTCGATGTGATACACCGGATCGAGACATAATCCCAACAATCTCCACCTTGGCTTGTATCCGGTACGCTCGGACTTCCTCGAACCCCTTAGAAGATTTTCATTGATGTCTCCACCTTGCTCCATGTCGTTCTTGAAGCACGACCACACGAGCAACTGTGCACCTCCACCTGCAAGCAAGTGGTCTTCGACTTCCTTGAGCTTCACCAGCCTTCAAGTCGCTATCACGAGTCTCTTTGTGCACTAGACCCGCTCCGCAGAACTCCACCTTGAATGGATTTTAGGAACTTCTTCCTCCGGACGTCTGCACCGCCCAATTTTGTTGGATCCATAAGCCTGCGCTCGCCTTATCATGGATCAACCCCTGAGTCGAACTCAGTAATCGCGCATCCCCAAGTCAATGCTATGACTTGATTTCACGTGCATCTATTCCACGCTCCTCATAGATCTCCAAAGAAGATATGGATCTTACCTCCACCTTGAACATGCCACACACGCGCTCGCGAGATGGCTAGTGTTATATATGTGTCACTTTTTAGCTTATTGGTCACATTTGGGTCATTTCTGGCCACTTTTCAATTTTTCTTTTTTTGATCGGAGCCGCTAAAATTTTAGACTTTTAGCTATCTGCGTGAGTTCGAGTACTCCGATTGGAAATCTAGCTGCATATTATGGGTCCTGGTACCATTTGGTACTACCCACAGGAATTTCATCAAGTTCTGGTTACGTCTTAGAAATTTTTGCAGTTCTGAATCGTATCCGGGTTTTGATCAATTTTGAATTGTCAAAGGATGACTTGGACCAAGTCAATGAAGACCTTGACTAGTCAAAGATGACTTTTGACTAGTCAAGGAGTTTTGTTTGATAGCTTGGATAGGTTGACTGAAGTCAAACCCCCCACCAACCCCCTTTTTGAGAAATTATGACTCTCTCTCTCTTTTTCTCTCCCTCTCTCTCCAACCCTTAGAGGAAAAAAAAGAGAGAGAGTCATCCGACCCTTCTTTTCTTCTTATTTTGTTGTTGTTGCTCCCCTTTGTGTTCCCTTTTGTTTGTGTGAGAAGGAAGGGAAGAAGAAGAAGAAGCACAAGAAGGAAGTGCAAGAAAGAAAGGTGTGTGTGTGTTGTTGTTGTTGTCCCTTTCTCTCTTTCTTTCTCTCTAGCTTTTCCCCTCTCATGCTCCCCTTTTGCCCCTATTTTTTTCAGCCAAGTAAGGCTGAGGAGGTGGTGGTGTTGGTGGTGGCGGTTGCGGTGGTTTTGGGGCGCCAAGAGCACCCAAATTCCTCCCCTTTTCTTTCCCTCCTTTGGTAAGCTCTCCTCCTCCCTTATCTATGTTTTAATGGTTGTTAGGGCTGTTAGGGTGATCATGCATGCCATGCATGTGGGTTTGGGTGTGTGTGAGGGCTGTGGAGGGGGTGGGAGAGGTTTGGGCGCGCGCGCTCGCAGAGGGGTGCTGGCGCGCGCAGTCAGGCGCGTTGGCAAGCGTGCGCACGAGGAGCTAGGCGGGCTCGCAGTGCGCGCGGGCGGGACGCGCAGTGTGCGCGCGTGCGGCAGCGCGTTTGGACGCGCGGCAGTGCGCCAGGGGGTGCGGGGGCACGTGCGTGCGTGCTTATGCGTGCGTACGCATGCGGGGGCCATGCGTGTGGCTGCCCGAGGGTTCAGGTAGGTGTCGGGGCACTCGGACTTGCGTGCGTACGTGCGTACTCGCATGCGTGCGAGCCCGTATGCGTGCTTGTCCGAGTCTTTGGCATTTCTAGTAAATTCCATGTATATTTATGTAGTTATACTCACCATATTGAATGCCCTTGTCTTGCAGATCTTGGCGAACGGTCACGCAACGACCCGGGTTGCGGTGAGTTGGTCGATCCGACTCAGTTTAGAGACGTTCGATGCACGTAGACGTGCATTGCCCTCCCCTGGGGCATCATAACTACATATTAACCATATTTGAATGTATATGTTATTATTGGGCTTGCTAGGTTGCATCCATGCCGTGCTAGAACTAACATGTTAGGGTTATACATCCTAGTACCATGTGTAGGGACCAATGCTTGTTCATGCATCATGTCCCATGTTAGGATAACATTTGATTCCTGCATGTACCCCGACCTTGCCTAAGTACACCCTTAGATATCTATGAAAAGCATAAGTGTAAGCATGTCTTAGAAAATATTATAACCTTGTTATTATATTATTTAAATGCTTCCATGATGAATTCCTTGTATATTCATTATCCACGTTATATGCTTAAGTTGAGCCTCAAATCTTGCCTAATGAGTTTAGGCAAGTGTATGACCACTTATGGGGGTCATACTTGGCAATTGTCACTATGAATAATATGTTTTCCCCGCATCTGAGTTATGCGCCCTGGAGGGAATTCTTGAGAATTCTTTACCGTATCGGTGTTTAGTAACCGGTGTCGACAGATTCAAGAGGATCGTATCCGCGTGTTAGATTGTTTTCTCCCCTTAGTTGGACCCGACGTAGGAACTCCCTTGCATTGGAAAAGCTGTCCTGACAGAGGACTCCCATCCGTAGGTACTACCGATGCATTCGGGAACGTACTGATCGTGGGAGTATACCAGGTAGAGGCTACCAGGGGAAAGGGCTACTGGTGGACCAAGGGTGTAGAGTAGTCTAATCTCTCCCAAAAGTCCTATGTCACCTCTAAAGGGTGAGGGTGAGGGTGTGGTGGGTCGGCGTCGCTACGACCCACCAATTTGTACATTTACTCCCATCATAGGGACTTTAATGATTTTTAATGTTAAATATGAGCTGTGTTGCATGGATTGTACCATTCACTGAGGGTGTGGCTCACCCCTTGCATACTTTTTCCTCCAGTTGTTGCTGAGTCGGATCTGAATGAGGACCTCCCCGAGGCGTCGCACCAGTAGCGGAGCAGCGTTCGCGTTTTGGGTCTTGCGAGTGAGAGGCCATCAGCATTCCCCTTTTTTTGTATGTATTGTTACTCGTGCTTGGGCACAGTACTTGTATGTTGATGTCTTTGTTTTATATTGGCTCTCACATGACAGTTGATTATGTATTCTGGTATGTAATATGTCTTTGAATTACAGACTCAGTCATTTAAGCTTTTGCTATATGTATATATATTATGTCAGCTACATTGTTAATTGTGTTATTACCTTTGATGTTGTTTAGAGTCTTTTATTGATTTCATGTATGGACTGCTGATATTATATGTATTTGCCACGTATCGGGGACGGCCGCCCTGGGGCGTGACAGCTAGACTCGCTCTTTTAACCGAACCACATGAGGCAACTTCTCCCATACCCGGTTTAGAACGCCTTATACTGTGTTGCACTGTTCCATCTTCTTTTGTACGAAGTCCTCACCCACGCTTCATGTGATTCTACCACGTGCCTCCGCATGTCATTGCGAACTTTGTACATCGAGCGTCTCTGCACGTCCATGTCTTGCATTCGCTTCTTGGTGGATCCTAGACCCACAACAAATTGGTATCATCATTGCACACCTGAATAGACATGCCTCTTCCACCACCGAGAGCTCCTTGAAACCTTGCATGATTTTTTTTTCTTCTCCTTCTTCGCATGAAACCCTGTACGACACACCGTTGTTGAAATTTCCAATAATACATCCGTCGATGGTATGGATTCATCGACCCGTGTCGCTATTGATCCTCGTTCTTCATATCTCGTCCTCGTAGGTCAGAACCCGGAGCTCTGATACCACTGTTGGGAAGGCCATCGCGGAAGCCAACAATAAACACGAGATCGAACACAAGAACGAAACATCACAACACACGAAGAACACAAGATATACGTGGTTCGGCCTAGGCCTACATCCACGGGGCAAAAAACAGAGAATTCACTTTGATAGTTGAGATACATTAAGAGACTCACAAACTCTCCCATAGAGTTACCCTCTCTTAATTAGAACCCTCTCAACCTTCCCTTAGGATCTCTACATTGTATAATGCCTTGCCTAGTCTTGCCATGAAACCCTAGAAGATATTTATAGAGATAAATAACTTCCTCCCAAGTAATCTCCTAATTAACAAACAAATATTGTTTCCTATTTTAGGAGATTCACTTTAAATATTAATTAAGATCAAATCTTAAATAATATTCTACTTATTAGGTGTCCAACTTAATATAGTTTCATCATGGCCATCCGATGTGATACACCGGATCGAAACATAATCCCAACAAATGGGATCCCAGCCCGAACTGGATCTCACATCTCTTTTGTCTGCTCAAGTTATTCATCATTATATTTATGCTTTACCAAAATTTATGACCAACAATTTTTCTTAAGTTAATATTTGATTTACATGTTTTTTTTTTTTCGGTTTCTAACTAACACTTTGAATATCATCATGAACAGTGTACCCGTCCGCCTCTAGCAACGTACCCACACCAGCAGGCTTACGTTGCACCTCCCCTGGCCGGCTACCCTCTGAAGGAAGGGGCAGCAAATCAGCAGCAAGCCGTCCCAATGGAGACTAAAAGCAGGGGTGATGGATTCTGGAAAGGATGGTGAGTTCTATGTATACATCAACCCGTCTATCACAAACTCTTAGTCTTTAGTTGTTCATTCAATTCAGTTGTATTGATTTTCTGAGTAATTGCTTCTTGGTGTCTTCTTCTTCAGCTGTGCCGCGCTCTGCTGCTGCTGCGTTCTTGACGCGTGCTTCTGAGGGATCTGAGAAGAAGTTATATTAATTTCTTGTTTCTTTCATTTTGGTTCCTTCTTATTGTATTCTTGTTTTTTGTGTTATATGTGGTTGATTTGTTTGAGTTGATTTATTTGTTTGTTTCATAATGATAATAAATATTTAATGTTACATATATACAATCATATTTGTTGTCCTTGTATGTTTTCATTTCTTTTGAAGTTTATCTTTCATGTAATAAAATATGTACTTTGGCCTAAAAAAAAAAAAAAAAAAAAGAAGTACATTATAACGAATAGAATGTATCTCTTGTAAACTTAGAAAAATGCATATACCAATTATGAATTGTCTGGCATCACATTTTAACATGTATTTTCATGATTTCATATGAACCTCTCAAAATCCATAATAAGTCCCTTTGTCAGTCAAATTAATCATAGATTAATTTTATTTAAATCTATTTACAAATGACCTTTTTGCGTCCACATGAACATTTAATTTAACTATTTTAGAAATTCTATATAAAAAAATAACTTTTTTCAAAATTGGGTGGTGGTTTGTGTGGCTGAGTGCTGGTGGTGGATTTTATGGGGGAGGGAATGGTGGTGGGAGGAGGGAGGGGGTGGAGGGATAGTAGATGGTGGTTAAAGTGGCGAAGGGGGGTGGTGGTTAGAAGGAGAAGGTAGTGGGAGGGGGTGTATTAATGGCAATGGTGGTGGAGAGGAGGAGGCGGGGCGATCGGTGAATGGTTGGTTCAGGTGGAGGAGGATTGGTGGCGGCGGTGGTGTTGGTGGGAGGAGGTCGATTGGGAAGAAATGTAAAATAGTCATTTGGAGGATTTTATATACATTTTTGTTTATAGAATATAAATGTTTAATTGTATAAAATTTATGGAATCTGATTAACATATATAACATAATATTCACATAACTTAATATATCATAATTGTCAATTGTTTTTTTTAACTTAAGTTCTATTTAGATTTATATATGGGTTTTCAAGGAGTTATATGAAATTAAAAAAAAACACAAGGGGTTATATGAAATTCAAAAAAAACCGTAAGGAGTTATGTAGATTGTGAGGGTAATATGGATTTTTCCATTACATAGAGTCAAAAAAAAAAAATTGACATGCATGGGATCATGTATCATCCTTTGATTTTTTTTTAAGTCATTGTTGTATATTAATTGATGAAAAAATAGCATACGTGAAGAATCTCTTTATGATGATGGCTCTTAAGTACCACCATCGTAGTGACAGATTCCCCGGCCATAGCAATTCACCGATCAAACAAAAAAACGAACAGTCATCCTGATTTTCCTATCTATATATGTCGATACATTGACAACTCATTCAATGTCACAAATTAAATTGTTGAATTTCTAGCAAACAAAAAACATCTTGCTACATTTTTTTTTATAAATATCTCGATACATTTGAAAATCAATAAATAAACAAGGGTAAAATACATTTGGACTCCTTAAAGTGTTTGAAACCTGCAAAACTGCCCCCTAAAATAACAAACATGCACTTACACCCCTTGTCGTTAGAATTTCTATTAAAATGCGATAAAAATACGATTTTATCATTTTAATTAATTATTGTGTGAGTTAATATTTACAAAAAATGCATTGGCGACATCCAGATGTATTTGAAGAATTGATTATTGCATTAATTAATATTAATAAAACATATCCAAAGTTAATTCACAGGCTCTTTTTTAGATATTTAGAAAATTAATTGAAGGATAAAATAATAATTTAAAGTACTTTTGTCTCACCGTAACGGAGAATCTAACAATAGAGGGTGTAAATGCATGTTTTTGAACTTCAGATGGTATTTCTGTAGGTTTTAAAAACTTCAGGGGTCCAAATGCATTTTACCCAATAAACATATGATTAAGTTGGCACAATAAAATAAATGTATGAACAATGAACAATGAACAATGAAGGAGAGATGATGAACGTGTGCGGGATTATATGGGTTTTTTTCCCATCTCAACATGTCAACTGTTATGTTTGTGTCATTCGATGTCATATTTCAAGCTATCGAAGTCGCTAAATTTTTCATTTTAGTCATCTATATGAGTTTGAGTATTATGATGTTTTAAACTCACTCTCCACCCTTCTCACCCCTTGGTGGGTGAGAAAAGTCCCCCTCTCTTGTTTTGCCTCCCCCACTCACACTTTTTCCCCCCAAGAGAAAGAAAGGGAGAAGGAAATGGTGAGGACAGATGGAGATGGAGATGAAGAGTAGGAGCACTACTATAAAAAAGGTCAAAGATCACGGTTAAATTCATTTTAGTCAATGAATTTAATTAAATATATCAACCCAAACAAAAAATAAAGATCTTACTTTTTTAAGAATGTGAATTTTTGGATTTTCGTTGATATCTTTCATATACTTCATTACAAAATAACCACATTCGATATTTCCTCTTTGATTTTGGTACTACAAATATAAGTAAATCATAAATTCACGGTAAAAAATTTAAATAACATCATAGATGAAATTTTCAATATTTCAAAATGACTTACAAATATTTGAGAGCAAACATAATGTATTGCTACAAGAAACAAAAACTGGAATCCAATGACTAAAATATATTCACACTTAGCTATCATTTTAGCAGCCAAATATGCTATCTCACATTATTAGCAAATTAAATTTAAACAGTTAGAACTCTGCAAAAGGAAATAAAAAAATAGTCATTCTCAACCTTTATGGACTTATATATATGAAAAGGAATGAAATGATTATAACAATATAAACATTAAAAACAGCTAAAGAGCACAAGCCTTCCATGTTCCAACATTTAAATCTGTCCAAGCTCATGATCCAATGACTAAAACAATGACCTAACTTTTTTCATCCCACCATTCTTCTCTCATTTTCATCCTGGTTTCTGGTATGCATATGGTTGTTTTTAGCTCTCTCAAGCACAGATTGTCTAAAGAAAAAAAAAACATAAATCTTGGTTTCTTTGTGTGATCAAGTTTTTCTTGTTTTTTTAAGAAGATACATGCATATATGATTCCGAGTGTCATACTTCAGAAGAAACAACTTTGAATCCATGTTTTATGATTTCATGATTTCAAAAGAAATTAAAAGATACAATAGTCATACTGAGACTTGAATTCAAGAAATAATTTTTTTTACTTGCTTCCAATACTCATGTGTTATGTTTTCAATACCCTACAAAGAAATAATTTTGAGATTAAGAGTAATGTTGTAATAAATATGAGGATGCATGAGCATCAAAATATTTACAGGTTTATGATCGTTTTGATTTCTTTACAAATTAAATTCGCCAATGGATCCAAATAGTAAACTATATTCTTTGGGGCCCATGATCAACAAGATCCAATGTTGGCTAAACATTTTCAATAATTAAAATATGAGATTGTTAAAAATGCAATGAACATAATATTATAAATATATATAACTTATGAAATTTAAAAAATTACCCCGGGTTATAAGGCAATAGAAATAGATCGACATGGGGAGCATTCCCAAACCGATCAATTAGAGCCCGCACAGCTATTGATGATTTTGAGGTGGACTTAGAAGTAGGATTGATAAATCATCTCAATCATCCTGCTTGATAAGGGATAATCAGATGGTGCATGGGTGTTTTAATGCTTCTGGGTTGTCTCTCATTCATGGGATGGATGAATTTTTTGTTCAAATCTTTTTAAAGCTCCTCCACTTATCAGCGGCTGAGGAGAACACGTGTTCCTTCATGTTATTTCTTACTTCATATTTTGTCTATAATGAAAATAATAAGTCAAATTAGATTCACCTAATACTCATAATGTCAAAGAATGTTAGTATATGCTTGTATAATACAAAAGTAAGAATATAAATGAGATGAATTGCTCATATGCATACTAATAAACATGTCCATATATTCTCTTTGGTTTCCTCTGGCATAAACAACCAACTTTTATATATAATGGGGACCATGCTCCGAGCCAATACACCCAAAAAGCTAGACATTTCTTTGTATACATCTCCATGAGGTACACCTTTATCATTGTATGCTACAACCTTTTTTTCATCCTCACTCCTCTTTACACTCTTTGGGAAGGTTGTTGGACCTCTCACCTTTTTCTTAGAAGTGTCCATGAGATTTAATACCTGAAATCAAATGATGTACAAATGTTACAATACAATAAAGATGAGAATACCAAAATAATATATTTATATTGGTCTAAAATTGTGAGACATCATAATCATACAATCACATAAATCAATATCGTTTTACATAAGTTTATAATTAGGGAAAAATCAGTATAACTTCCTTGAATTTTTTTAAAATCATAAAAAGTCCCTATAAATTTAAAAAATAAACATACCTCCTTCTATTATTGAAAAACATTCACATGCATCCCTGCTGTGACCCCAAGTAACCAACACATGGTTAACAATAACCAGAGATAAAACAATACCAAAATACCCCTTACACTAAATATCATTGATTTATCCCATCTCTCTCTCTCTCTCTATCTCAACGACTGAAACACCCTCTTATCTCGCTCACTGGAGAAACACCAAGGACTGCTGGGCATCTTTTCTTCCTCCACTGGACCACATCTTCCAAAAGTATGTGATGGGCTATGTAGTGAATAATAATTTAGTCCTAAATACATTACTTGATGCCCAAAAAAAAATCAATTCATGGTTTAAACATTTCAGCAAGCATATGACGCCCAACCAATGCACGAGCTCGTTTAGGACTTCCATCGAGCAATTGACGTGCAATTGTGCAAATACAGGTTCATCTTACACACTTGAATTTTACACAATCATACAGGGTTGGCGGTGTTGGGTGATGATGGTTTAACAGCAATAGAGTCGGCTGTGATCGTCACGCGTGACTCGGACGCTTCGGATCCGCCGGTGGACCTTCTCTGCCGTCCCTCACGATCCGATTCACTTCCCGGCCCTTCCTCTGTAAATGTTCTAGTTTCATAAGGTCTTCCTAAAAGTAAGAATCTTTGAATCACTTACTTCACGACTTCGATTTTGTGCTTCTCCAAGGTCGATTTTCACTGTTTTTGTTCCGTCGCAGAGTCACACATGTTTCTGATTTGAAGTCCTTTTTGAGTTTCGTTGGTCATACTTTTCAATCTGAGCGTAAGAAGCCGAAACATCACAGGTAGAGGCTCCCCGGGAGAGGGCTACCGGATGATGAATGGTGTAGAATAGTGGAACTTCTTCCGAAAGTCCTATGTCACCCGGTGAGGGTGAGGGTGAGGGTGAGGGTGTGGTGGGCTAGGGTTGTTACATGACCCACCAGCTTAAGTAGTTGCTTCCATCTATTGGGACCATAATTACTTCGAATTTTAATATGAGTTGTGTTGCATGAATTGTACCATTCACTAAGTGTGTGGCTCACCCCTCGCATTTGTTTTTTTCTCCAGTTGGCATTGAGTCGGATCCGAAGGAGGAGCTCCCTTAGGCGCAGTACCAGCGGCAGTGCAGCGTCCGTGTTTTGGGTCTTGCGAGTGAGAGGCCATCAGCATCCCCCCTTCTCTTGTATGTATTTAATACTCGTGCTTGTGCACAATATATGTATATTGATGTCTTTTGGTTTATTTTGGTTCTCACAAGACAGTTGATTATGTAAATCTGGTATGTAATATGTTTTGGATTACAGACTTAGTTATTTAGCTTCCGTTATATGTGTGTGTGTATATATATATATATATATATATATAGAGAGAGAGAGAGAGAGAGAGAGATGATTGGGTAAGGCAGAACGGCACATACGGATTTAATATTAGGCGTCTGATCAGATGGATTTAAATCTGACGGTGGAGGGATTAAATCTTATGATGGATGCAACCGGTGAAGCTGGTATTCACTCAAACCCTCTCTCTCTCACCTATCCCTCTCTCTCCCCTTCTAAACAGGGTTTCGAAATAAACCTCTCTCGTCTCCCTCAAAATCTGAAGAAGCCCTACCCCTCTCTCGTCTCAGCCCCCCCGCGACCCCCCTGTGCCGGCTCCACCGCCCCCCCCCCCTCGGCCTTCCTGTGACCCCCCCTGTGCCGGCTCCACCGTCCCCCCTCGGCCCCCCTGCAAGCCCCCTGCGACCCCCTGTGCCGGCTCCACCGCCCCCCCTTGGCCCTCCTATGACCCCCTGTGCAGGCTCCACCTCCCCCACTCGGCCCCCTTGCGGCCCCCTCCTTTGGCCCCACCTGCAAACCTCCTGCGGCCCCTCCTCCGGTTCCACCAGCAGCAACGTGAGGTAAGAACAATTAGTGAATGTAGGTATTGATATGTCCCATTTTTTTTAGATTTATGCAGTGTTATTGGGGTCTTAAAAATTTTGAATCTGAAAAGGGTTTTTCAAATGCTTGTTCATAGAAGTTTAGGGTCATCTTTTCAAAGTTTGGGGTCTTAAAAATGTTGTTATAATGGTAAAGTTTGTTCCAAGTGAAAGTGTTCTAATTGCATTGGAGGATGATATTCTGGTAGTGCTCCAAATTTGCCATCTATGGTCTCATCCGAATTATTTGGGGATCTCAAAGTCTTTAATTGATAAAACTTAAATTCCAGTGAAGAAACTGATGCATCCCTTCATTGCCTAGATGTTGGAAGTTTGGAATATGACATTTATGAACCTGGCCTTTGGGAGGGTATGTGATACCTGTTGTCTTTCATACTCTTCATTATATGCATACATATGATGGACCAAACTTTCTGGTGAATAATGAAGAATAGGTGAATTTTTTGGCATCTTTTTACATATGATTGGTTTTTAATAGTCTGACATATTTTCATAACTCTTTTTAACGTGGTCATACCAAAATATAGATAAAAATCAATAGATGAGGACATGTGCAACAGAGTCTTAGACAACATTGAGTATGTGAGTACCCCCAAAGCTTTCCTATTATCTTCTCAAAATCCCATGTTCCTCTTGATATCAACAATGCATAAAAGACTAGCCTATTCAATCATAGCATATCTATTCATCTTGCTTGAATAGTCTAAAATATCTGTAAAAAATTTTGTTCTCATTTTTTTTCCCACATCAATGTAATTCATAGTTAATTCTAATGAATCACGATTCAGTTCTAGAGATTAATCCAACATTTGAACGAGTGATGCTTAACCAGGTCATTTTTCAAGTTTAATAAGTGCAGTTTGTGATTGCCTAAAAAAAAAAAACAAGTTCAGTTTGTGTTTTTATAAAACTGCATATACCATCTGAAGCAATTTATATGTATTTGTTTAATTGTGAAATAATAATTTATCTTTTCATATAATTTGGGTTTAATAGACTACTGTTGTCACATCCCTTTCATCTCTAACATGTTTTTGTGATGCCTTTTAACAAAGAAAGTAAAAATCTGCACATGCATCATACAAGCATCTATCTTCATGAGTGACACCTAAGGACACTTATTTTATATGGATGATTTTTTTATTTTTTTCCCTACTGTCCATGAGGAAAAACAGTTGCATAACATGAGAATTGAATAGCAAAGCAACCCTTTTTTATTATGATGATTGATGTGTACAAATCTGTTACTGTGTCAACACATTTTACCATCTGATGCATCCAGGTCTTATTCACGTAGGATTTCTATTTGTATGAAAACAATGGTCTTGGGAGATATGGGTGACTTTTTAAGTGATTGAGTATATCATGGAATTATGTAGAAATGAAAACATGGTTGTGCAAACATTGACTCCTGAATTGTCATATGACTGTCAGTTTAGATGATCAAACACAGAATTGTGGTATAGACGTACAATTATGTAGTATTTCTTGCAGTATTTAAATGTTCTGTCTTTCTTGTGCTTGAACAGGCTTGGTCTGATGGTCGGCGCAGGTCTGTTAATGGCGTCCTTCATGATGTATGCTTCAGAGCATCTTGCGATTCGAGCATTTATGAGAGGTCGGGAAGTCTGTGATCAACCAAGAACTAGAAATTTATGTTTGATGTGTTAATGATGACCAGGCATCCATGTGTTGTAACGCAGTATTTTTTTCATTTTTTTTCATCCAGTGTGGAAAATATGATTCCTCAAGTTAGAAAATTATGTCATGTATTGCAGCTCTACATCTACCATTACAACAAGTTGAATCATTACATTTCAATCTGATTGTGGTGATGAAGGCATTGCATTTGTTTTTGGCTTTTATGGGTGGATCCTCTTTATTGTCAGATGGGATGCATTTCTGGACATCTGTTTGAGATAATTTTCAGGTTTCTTTCATGAATATTTGGAAATGCTGGTTTTCCATAAAGCACTCTCTCCCACCACTTGAAACAATGGTTGTTGTTCCATCCACCAAGAAAGCCATTCCTCTTATTCCCAAAAAAAAAAAAAAAACCAAGTCAACCAAGACAAACTTGGGTTGCTCTGACTTTGGTTTACAATGCGCAGACACACAACATAAAGTAGAAAAAAAGGGTTCTTACCACGGGGATTGATTTTCTAAACCTTGAAACAGATCCTATGAACCAAGATAAGAGCCCACCCAGTGATGGATTTAGGATTCTTCTCTCAGTCCCACAAAGACCCATTGCAGATAAACACCCAAAAACACTGAAATCATAAAAAAGACTCGATTTTGATCCACACAGATCTCATAACAGAAGAACCCATCTTATTGGTAAATAAAAAATGAGCATATATAAAACAGATATTACAGGCATTTGGTCTGTAATTTAGATTGGATCCATATCTTGAATTAGACGAGTAGGAAGAACACATGAAGCTTTAGCTCTTACCTAAAAAAATAAAATAAAAAGAAAAGAGCTGTATCCAATTAAACTCCACAACCAGGACAAACATATCTTCATCACACTTATGGCCATGACACCACACCTAGCAATAACAATGCCTGTATCATTTACAGCACACTTTGTTTCTCAAAAAAAAAAAAAAAGCACTACAGCACACATGTTGTTCATACATACATATATAAAATGGCATTATACCAGACCAAGCATGACACAACATATAAAAAACAACAACTGGATAAATTGCATTTCACATATCATCTGCCAAATCTGCACCACTTACCCTTTCATGAAAACCTGGAGAGTGACATTCAAAGCCCACTTTTCCCAAAACACAAAAAGACAGAACCCATCTTATTGGTAAATAAAAAATGAGCATATATAAAACAGATATTACAGGCATTTGGCCTGTAATTTAGATTGGATCCATATCTTGAATTAGACGAGTAGGAAGAACACATGAAGCTTTAGCTCTTACCTAAAAAAATAAAATAAAAAGAAAAGAGCTGTATCCAATTAAACTCCACAACCAGGACAAACATATCTTCATCACACTTATGGCCATGACACCACACCTAGCAATAACAATGCCTGTATCATTTACAGCACACTTTGTTTCTCAAAAAAAAAAAAAGCACTACAGCACACATGTTGTTCATACATACATATATAAAATGGCATTATACTAGACCAAGCATGACACAACATATAAAAAACAGCAACTGGATAAATTGCATTTCACATATCATCTGCCAAATCTGCACCATTTTCCCTTTCATGAAAATCTGGAGAGTGACATTCAAAGCCAACTTTTCCCAAAAAAACAAAAAGACATCCCTAATTCAATTGAGAATCCTTTTCCACACGTCCAGTACCTGTAAACATAGCCCAATTAGCAACTACACAATAATAATATGGGATAAAATTTTCCAAATAATGAGGACATCAAGAAGAGAGTATGCAAAGGCATATCCAAGAATTAATCAATGCAGTCACTAGAGAAATCACTTGTTATGTGGAGATTTCTTTTATCATGAATTCCTTGGAGCATTGGTACCTTGTCTGTGCTGAGATATTGCACTATGTTCTCATGTTCAAACTAACTTAAAAGAGCGATTTCCTAAAATTATAAACAGACATCAGAGAAGAACAAACTATGCAAGCAATTTGAATCATGAAAGGAATTCCTGTTGCTGAAGAATCAGATTTTCTGAACTACTAACTGCGAAGATGTGTATCTAAGTAATGATCTATCTTAACATATCTATTTTTAATAAGACTACATAAGACCAATGTTTGAAAAAATATGTACTTCTGACTTACAAATGAGAGTGATCATCTTCATACCACATACTACCGACATCAAACTGCTTGTAGATCATCTTCATTAATTTGTGAGGACCTAAAATAAAGCATGACAATCATATATTAGTAAAAAGATACATCATGTAAACTATTTTTTAAAACAAAAGATTACAAAAACTTACATTTCTTTTAGTTTGGGACAAGTACGCGCATTATGTTTTTCCTTTTTACCACATACGCTACAAGTCCTCTTTCCCATGTCTTCCATTGCTATTTCTTTCCCCCCCTTCAATCTTTTCCCACTTCCCTTTGTTTTTGATACATTTGGTGGATAGACATTGATGCTTGAAGGGACTGATGTGCTTTTAGATTGTAATGGAGCATTACTACCACATGCACTAAAGGAGGCCTTCATCTTCTGTAAATCATCTAACATCTCTTCTGCCGCATTGCACACTTCTTCAGAAGCATCATGCAAGCATTCAGTAAAGCCACGAGCAATCAGACGATTCCTTCTGCCTTCCCATTTACTTGAAGCTGCATGCCCTTGAAGCTCCACTCCATCATCATCATATACTGTCTTCGCTTTGGCAGTGACTGTCACACCCCAGGGCAGCCGTTCCCGAGACGTGGAAATATATGAAGTATCAGCTATCAAGTACAAGAGGTCACAATGACTCTAATAAATAACACACAAACTGGCAAAGTAATGATAACTGATATCTCAACCAAAAAATGCGGAAGCATAAAAATATCAATAAGTCTGTAAACCAAAAATATCATTACCGTCTCGAATACACAATGAATGTCCTGTGAGAGCCAAGTCTAATCTAAATAAAATACAACTTGTGCCACATGCATGATATACAATACATAAAATGACTCTAGGACTGCTGATAGCCTCGCACTCGCCACCCGCCGGACAGAACGTTCCACGCACATAAGACCACGCCACAGGGAAGCTCCAGCTCCACGCCCAACACTGCCCCTGAAAAAGAAACAGTACGCGAGGGGTGAGCTACAAGCTCAGTGAGTGGCTGGAAACCAATCACCATCATAACAGTTAAATGTTAAGGCAATTTCCTTTTAAGGAAAACATGGGTGGAAACCCAAAGGATAACAAGGTCACGCGGCGGCGCGACCAACCTCACCCTCACCCTCACTTCCGGAGGAAAACTCTTGGGACTCTTGGGGAGAGACCATACCGTTGGTCGAAGAGACGCGGAATTACTGGTACAAAAAAAACTGGATCATCTACATCGAGATAACTGCCCAACGATGTCTTTGAACATCGATACGTAACCGGACCCAACAACTATGGAACAGTACGAAAACGAATGGGTAACGCAGCGACGTGACTTCACCTCATCCTCACCCTCACCCCTAAGGGTGACACAGGACTGTTGGAAGAAAACCTTTTTGTTCTACACCCTTCGTCATCTGGTAGCCCTCTCCCGAGTAGCTTCTATCTGGTATACTCCCATGACCAGTACACATCGGTAGTACCTACAGGTGGGAGCCCTCTGTCAGGACAGCTTTAACGTCAGGGTAGCTTCAACGCGGGTCCGAAGAAGGGGAGAACGATTTCACGCTCGTAATATCATCTGGTAGCCCTTTCCCGCGTAGCCTCTTCCTGTCGGCCTTCAACGATCGGTACATCAGCCAAATGTGTACCGCAATACGCATCTATAGCACCTACAAGTAGTGGCACCCAAATAGGACAGCTACGATGCTGGGGTGTTTCGACGCACGACGATGTCGGGAGGAAGCACCCCACGTTCGCAAGGCAAACCCTGTCATGCCCCAGGGTGGCCGTCCCCGAGACGCGACAATGGTATATATGATATCAGCAGTCTATACAGGAGGTCAATAACATACTCTAAACAACATCAAAAATGACAACACAGACAACAATGAGGCTGACATAATATATACACAAATAGCGGAAGCTAAACGACTGAGTCTGTAATTCAAAAGACATATTACAGACCCGATACATAATCAACTGTCCTGTGAGAGCCAATATATACAACGACATCCAAATATAATACAAACGTGTGCCCAAGCACGGAATACAATACATACAATCAAAGGGGATGCTGATGGCCTCTCACTCGCAGAACGTGACGCTGCTCCGCTACTGCTGATGTGGCTCGGGGAGCTCCTCCTTCAGATCCGACTCAGATATAACTGGAGAAAAATATATGCGAGGGGTGAGCCACACGCTCAGTGAATAGCACAACCCATGCATCACAATTCATATTAACCTCAAATAATTTATAGCCCCTAAGTGGCAGTAACTACACAATCTAGTGGGTCGTCTCATCGCCAACCCACTTTCCCTCCCCTCACCCTCACCCTCTCCGAGGGGGTGACATGGGCCTCTTGGGGTAGACTAGACCGCTTCCCACCCCTGGTCCCACCGGGTAGCCTCTCCCACCCTCGTAGCCTCCACCTGGTATACTCCCACGATCAGCACAGTCCGACGCATCGGAGGCACCTACAGATGGGAGCCCTCTGTCAGGCCAGCTAACGCCGGGGAGTTCCTACCTCGGATCCCAACCATAAGGAGAAGACAGCCTACTCACGCGGATATGATCCTCATGGATCCGTCGACACCGATGGTAATGCTAAATAATGTCATGAATTCTCAAGAATTCCTCCAGGGCGCATAACTAAGATGCGGGGAGACATATATCATAACCACAAGGTTACAATATTCTCTAAGGCATGCTCACATTAGATTTAATTAAATTAAACTAGATGGGAACATGCATAGTCCGGGGCTTGGTGTCTAAGCATGCAAGGGCCGCTATACATGATATAAGGGTGCATATCCCTAGCATACAAAGTCTAAGGTGGCATGGATATATCATATTAATCATGCATACGAAGCTATACATTTATTACAAGCTAATATGCTATTATGGTGCCCTAGGGGAGGGCAATGCACGCCTACGTGCATCGAACGCCTCCCTACTGGGTTGGATTGTCCCACTCACCAACACCCGGGTCGTCGCGTGACCGCCCGTCAAGATCTGCAAGACATGGGTAATCAAAATGGTGAGTAATCCACACAAATACATAAGAAATACGCTAGAAATACCCAACACTCGGACAAGCATGCATACGGGCCCGCACGCACGCGAGTCCGAGTGCCCCGACATCCTCTCGCACCCACGGCAGCCATGTGCATGGCCACCCGCACGCGCACGCACGGGTGCGCACGCACGCACGCACGGCCAGGCCCCGGGCGTACTGCCGCGCCCCAGCCCGCGCGCCCAGAAGCGCTGCTGCGCCCCTGCCCGAGCGCCCAGATACGCTGCCGCGCGCGCGCACCGCGCGTCCAGCCCTGCGTCTACCGCGCGTACTGCGCCTCTGCGCAGCACCCCGCACGCACCCCCGCGCGCACGCCTGCGCACTGCGCCCCAGCGCAACACCCCGCGCGCACACCTGGGTGCACCGCGCTACCCGCGCAGCACACACCGCGTGCACGCCCGCGCGTCCGCGCGTACGCGCGCACGCCCCCAGCGCGCCCGACTACGCGCGCCTGCACTGCCTGCGCGCGCAGACTCGCGCGCACGCGCGCGGATGACCCCGCACGCGCGCCCGAGCCCTTCCCACCACCTCCCTCAGCCCTCCCACACCCCTAACACACATGCATACCATGCACACCCAAATACACACCCTAATCATGCATCTAAACAAGGAAATGGGAGGAGAAGGACTCACCCAAGGGAGGAAGAACAAAGGGATGAAACCGGGTGCCCTTCGCGCACCGAATCACCACCACCGAAGCCACCACCACCAAGCCTCTTCTCAGCCCTAGCAAGGCTGAAAAACAGAGGAGAAAAGGGAGATAAGAGAGGAGGTCAACAAGGGGGAAATAAAAAACAAGACCATGGGAAAGTAGATCAAGTCCTCACCTTCCTTTTTCCCTTCTATGGCTTTTCTTTTCAACCACCTCTACTAGATCAAATGGAGGATTTAAAGAGAGGAGATGTGAGATTTGTGAGTGAGTGTGAGAGAGAGAAGAAGATGAATAGAAGGGGAACTATTGGTGGGCGTGGACTTCACTTAGGCTCACACACACACACTTAGTCACTCACACACACACCACTTAGGGCATTTAGGGCTTTTGGTGAGTTTTGACTTTGGGTCAACTCATCCACACAAACAAACGAAGGAGGTTGACCAAGTCAATGGTCCAACTTGACTTGGTCAAAGTCATCTTTGACTTGGTGTTATATATGTGTCACTTTTAGCCTTATGGTAACCATTGGAGCATTCTGGTAGTTTTTGAGTTTTTTCGTTTTTCGATCGGAATCGCTAAAATTTTATACTGTTAGCTATCATCCTAAGTTTAAGGACTCCGATTGAAAATCTAACTGCATATTATGTGTCCTGGTGCCATTTCAAGCCACTCACGAAAATTTCATCGAATTCCGGCACGTTTTAGAATTTCACAGTTCCGGGGTGTATCTGGGTTTTGACCGAGCGAGAGTCATTGGGAGAGTTGACTCGGTCAAAGTGGGCCCATGACTTGGTCAACCCCTTTTGTTTTTATTTGTGGTTGGGTTGACCCAAGTCAAAACCCACTTAAGCTCACCTAACCCTCTCTTAAACCCTAATTAAACCTAGTTAACCCTAATCTAAGTGTGTTGACTTATTTAAGTGAGCTAAATATCTTCTCCCCCACTATTCATCTTCTTCTCCAATTGATTTTCTCTCTCCCCCTCTCTTTTTCCACCTTTTACCCTAGTTAGAGAGCTTGGACCTCAAAACCCAAAGAAGAGAAAGGTAAGGGGAGCTCCCGATCTATCCACCGGTGGTTTCGGATTCGAGTTCCGATGTGTTTAGCCCCTTCTCACGCCCTCTTTTCTCCTCTGATTTCAGCCATTTCGAGGGCTGAGGAAGTGCTCGGTGGTGGTGGCCTTGGAGGAGGTGTTTCGGTGCGCGGAGAGCAACCGAACTTCCCTTCCTTCCCTTCCTTCCTAGGGTAAGCTTCCTTTCCTTCCTTTTTCATGTTTAGATGCATGTTAGGAGGGTGATTATGGGTGTTGGTGGCTGTTGGGGGTGGTTGGTGGATGTTAGTGGCCATTGGTGGCCGGTGGGAGGTGGTTGGGTGGCTCGGGCAGGCAAACAGGGCAGGCGGGCTGTCCCGGGTAGACTGGCAGGCAGGCAGGGTAGCGCAGGCAGCATAGGCTGAGCGCTGTGGGGCGTGCACGAGCGCGTGTGCTCGGGTGGAGCAGGAGGGTGTGCTGGGCGCTGGACGCTGGGCGATTGTCGCCGGTGCTGGGCGCTGGTCGCGGGTGTTGGGCGCTGGGCGCCGTGCGCGGGTGTTGTTGTGCCTGTGTCATTTGGAGCGCTCTGTTTGAAGATTTTGGGTACATAATTTTTTTCGTAAGTTATGTATTTCCAATTTGCCATTTGGATTTGATTTTGTAAAAATCCAAGATGAAGAGATTTAATTCTGATTTTATTATGAGATGTCCAGTTTTGAGTTAGCTTCCGCACAGAAGTGGAATTAGATCAACTGGATTCTTGTAGTAAAAGTTATGGGTATTCTTCCAAGTGTACCCCGGGGATGGAAATTCTGGCAGCAGCCCTGTTCCATGTTTGGCTCTAAATTCGGAATAGCTGGAGAGGTTATTTGATCATGTCATAAACATGAAAGTTGTATATAATCTTCTTAGCTTTCCATCAGTTTTACAATTGAGCCATTCGGAGTAGTATCGAGGAAGTTATGGCTGTTCCAGTGAAGCTTGCGCAGAATTTCTAGTCGGAGGGCGACTTAGTAATTTTCCTTGATATTTGTGATAAATATCTCCTCTCTCTCCCTTCCCCTCTCACTTCCGACCAGAATTCTGGTCCCCCTTCTCTCTTTTCATTTGCACCCCAAGTGTTTGATGATTTGTTTCAAAGAGAAGGAGGAGGTGGTGGTGGAGGTGGTGGTGGATCTTGGCTAGGTTTGGTTGTTGTTTGTTCTCCCCTCTCTCAAGCTCTCTTTGCATGATCTCCCCCCCCCCCCTGTTTTTGCTGCCATAGAGGGCTGAAGAGGAGGCTGAGTGGTGGTGGTTCCGGGTGGCGGCGTTTCGGTGCGCGAAGGGCCCCGAACCTCCCCCTTTCTTTTCCCTCCCAAGGTGAGCTCCTCCCCTTCTTTCTTGGTTTTCTTGGCTTGAGGGGTTGGTTGGGAGGTCATGCATGTTGGGTAGGTGTGTTAGGGAGTGTGTGAGGGGTTGGGATGGGTGAAAATGAGGTTAGAGTGGGCTGGGCGCGCGCTGGGCGCGGTCTGCGCGCGTGCGCGCGCAGGCGCGCGCGCAGGCGGGCGCAGTCGGGCGCGCAGGCGCGCGCGGGCGTGTGCGCGGGTGCGCGCGGGTGCTGGCGCGAGCGGGGGTGCACGCGGGCGTGCGCACGAGCGTGCGCGAGCGCGGGCGGGGCGCCTGGGCATGTGCCTGGGCGCTGGGCAGGGCACCTGGGCACTGCGCCTAGGTGCTGGGCAGGGCGCCTGGGCATGCGCCTGGGCACGGTGCTGGGGACCAGTGCGCGCGGTGCTGGGGACCAGTGCGTGCGCGTGTTGGGGTGTGCGTGCAGTGCGCGCGGGGGCGCGCTGGGCTGGACGGGCGGTGCGCGCAGGCGCGCGCGAGCGTGCGCATGCGTGCGGCAGTGCGTCGGGGCGCGCTGGTAGGCGCGCGGCAGTGCGCCGATGGTGCCGGGGTGTGTGCGTGCGTGCGCGTGCGGGGGCCGCTGTGCGCGCAGGGCGAGCAGGCGGTGCGAGCGGGGAATGTGTGCGGGGCGCTGCGCTGGGGCGCAGTGCGTGCGGGTGCAGGCGCGGTCCGCGCGGGTGCACCCGGGGTGGGGCTGGACGCGCGGTGCGCGCGGGCGTGCGCGTGCGTGAGCCCGAGCGCGTGGCGTGTCCGGGCGTGTGGGCAGGGGCTCGGCCGTGCGTCTGGGCGTGCGGGCTGGGGCGCAGCTATGCGCCTAGGTTGGGTGGCCATGCGTACGGTTGCCCGGGGGTTCGGGAGTGAGTCGGGTGCTCGGACTCGCGTGCGTACAGGCCGTATGTACGTTTGTCCGACTGTTGGGTATTTTTAGTGTATTTTGGTATATTTAGTTGTATTTGTGTATTTTACTCACCGTATTGATTACCCTGTCTTGCAGATCTTGACGGACGGTCGCGCGACGACCCGACTTCTGGTGAGTGGGACGATCCAACCTAGTAGGGAGGCGTTACATGCACTTGGGCGTGTACCGTCCTCCCCTGGGGCACCATTGTTATATATGTGTCACTTTTAGCCTGCTGGTAACCGTTGGAGCGTTCTGGCAGTTTTTCATTTTTTTTTTCGGTTTTCGATCGGAACCGCTAATTTTTGGACTGTTAGCTATCGTCCTAAGTTAGAGGACTCCGATTGGAAATCTAACTGCATATTTGGTGTCCTGGTGCCATTTTAGGCCTCTCATGAAAATTTCATCGAATTCCGGCAACGTTTCTGAAATTTCACAGTTCCGGGGCGTATCTGGGTTTTTAAGTCGCTCACTATATATATGTGGGATCTAAAAAGTGAGATCACTATTCATCATCTTCCTCCTTGAGCTCTCTCTCTCTCCTTCTCCATTTTTCTTGATTTTGAGCCCCTTGGAGGGCTTGAAACTAAAAACCCAAAGCATAGGAAATATAGATCGGGTCCCCATCTACACCCCGGTGCTTTCAAATTCGAATTCCGGTGAGTTTTGCCCCTCCATCCCCCCTCTCTTCTTCCCTGATTTGGACCATTTCGGAGGTGGGAGTAGATCTCGGTGTTGGAAGCCTTTTGGGAGAGGTTTCGGTGCGCGGAGAGCAACCGAACATCTCTTCCTCCCCTTGATCTTGACGGACGGTCGCGCGACGACCCGATCTCCGGTGAGTGGGACAATCCAACCCAGTAGAGAGGCGTTATACGCATTTGGGCGTATACCGACCTCTCCTGGGGCACCATGGATTTATATTAACCTGTTGTAATGTGTTTTCCATGCGAGCATGATTTAAATGTAGAATGCATGCTACCCTAGACTTTGCATGTTAGGGACTTGCACCCTTAGGATATGTGTATGAGCCATGCATCATGTCCCCCTGTTCTCATGCTAGGAAGCCTTGGCCTATGCATGTGTCCTACTAGTTTATTTATTAAATTAAATGCTAGTATATGTTTAATTGCATGCCTTAGATAATATTATAGGGAGGGGCCTTGCGAGGTCAACATTGAGACCCGGGTTAGGGTACTCCGTGTTCCTTGTTTGGTTGTCGGGATGTCCTGTATCGGGACCTCATGCTGCCCTCCCAAGGTTCTTGTCCCAATAATATTATACCTCTAATTGATAATAATGGTTTACCCCTTGTATGATTATTAGCATCTTAGTGAATATTATAGGGGAGGGGCCTCGCGAGGACAGCGGTGAGACCCGGGCTAGGGTACTCCGTGTTCCTTGTTTGGTTGTCGGGGTGTCCTATATCGGGAACTCACGCTGCCCTCCCAAGTTTCTTTCCCCCAATGATATTCCACCCTTGCTAATTATTGTGTATGTTCCCCGCATATTGGTTATGCGCCTTGGAGGAATTCTGAGGAATTCAGGACATTAGAATTGTAGAGATGCGTTGTCGGCGGATCCGAGTGGATCATATGCGTATGGATAGGCTGTTCTGTCCCCTTCGTTGGATCCGGTAGAGGCTGCCCCAGCGTTAGAAAGGCCGTCCCTTCTAAGGGCTCCCATCAGTAGGCGCCTCCCGATATTTGTGACGGACTGTGCTGAAGTTGTGGGGGTGATAGCCCAGCGGCCTACGGAGGGAGGAGAGACTATCGGTGGACCAAGGGTGACCAACAGCCTAGTCAGTCCCAAAATCCTATGTCACCCGTTGAAGGGTGAGGGTGAGGGTGTAGTGGGTTGGCGATGAGCGACCCACTGGAGTTGTGATTGGATGATTATCAGTCCCAAAATCCTATGTCACCCATTGAAGGGTGAGGGTGAGGGTGTAGTGGGTTGGCGATTGAGCGACCCACTAGTTTGAGTATTTGTTACCATTTTGTGGTTGTTAATAAGAGATTGTGGATTATTAAGATCTGGATAGTGGTCAATATTGTCTGTGATGCATGGGTTGTGCTGTTCACTGAGCGTGTGGCTCACCCCTCGCATATGTTTTTCCCCAGTTGCCACTGAGCCTGAGCTGGAGCCGGAGCAGCAGTTGGAGCTTTCCGAGGGATTCCTTCAGTAGCGGAGCAGCGCTACGTTCCGCGAGTGCCAGAGGCTATCAGCATCCCTTCTTGACTGTATGTATTTTATTTCCGTGCTTGGCACGCGTTTGTATATATTCAGTTGTATTTGTGTATATTGGCTCTCACAGGACAGATGATTGAGTATCGAGTCTGTAGTATGTTTATTTACAGATTCAGTCTTTTGCTTCCGCATTTGGTGTATATATCATGTCAGCCCTTTGTTGTCTGTGTGTCATTCTGGTTGTTTTTGTATGATATATTATTGACCTCCTGTGTAGATTCTGATATTATATATACACTTGCCGCGTCCCGGGGACGGCCGCCCTGGGGCGTGACAAAAGTTGGTATCAGAGCCTGGTCCTGTCAGAGCCAATAGTCTTCCTTTCGTAGAGATGAGTCCTAGGATTTCTATATGAGTATTCTGATCCTAGTGTCTGGTTTTCTTAGGGTGCTGATATGCCTCCTCGCAGAGGACGGCGCGGACGAGGTCCCTCTCGGTCTTTGGAGGTTTCCGGACCTACCAGAGACGAGGATGCTACCGGAGAGCCCTTGACGCAGGAGCCTCCTGCTTGGGAGCGTGCTTTCGCTCGGTTGGCTGATTTGGTGGAGACACAGATGAGGGCATTGGAGGCCCAGGCCGGAGCATTAGCAGAGCAGGCTAGAGATATTCAGGAGCTGAGGGCGGCTCGCGAGGCAGTTCCGCAGGTCCCCTTGGTGGCAGATCCGCCTGTGGTACCCGATGTACCCCCAGTTCCAGTGGCGATTCCGGCGGTAGGAGTTCAGGGTCCCCTGCAGAGGGAGGAGGAGCTAGAGGCGGCAGCGCGAGTGCAGCAGAGCGGCCTCAACGCCTTTCTGAAGCTCCACCCTCCCGAGTTCCATGGGCAGTCGGCAGATCCTCTTGCGCCAGAGCGTTGGTTGAGGGAGGTGGATACGATCTTCGTGGCCATGCTTTGCACCGATCGCCAGCGAGTTTCCCTGGCCACCTTTATGCTGAAGGGTAACGCCGCCGATTGGTGGGCTACCCGAGTGGTGGACATCCCAGAGGGAGTGGAGCAGCTTTCTTGGGCAGGATTCCGGAGGTATTTCTTGGAGGAGTACTTTCCGTTCTCGACGCCAGATCGTGATGCGGGAGTTTGAGCAGTTGACGCAGGGCTCCATGTCGGTTGCTGACTACTCTACGCGCTTCACGAGGCTTTCCAGGTTCGCTCCAGCCTTGGCGATAGATGAGGAGACGTGATGCCGTCGTTTTGAGTTGGGTCTCAGCAGCGCTATCCGGGTGCACGTCACCGCCCAGGCATTCTCGAGGTTCTCGGACTTGGTGTCTCGAGCGAAGACGGTCGAGCGAGATCTCGGGATCATCGTGGGGGTTCCGACCCCTTCTGCAGATCAGGGTCCTTCCGGGAGTCGGGACCAGGGGCAGCGCAAGAGGAAGAGGCCCCGCTTCGATCAGTCAGCGGCTGCCTCTCCTCCAGCAGATGCGGTGCCAGTATGGGATCCAGCACCCATTGCAGCAGTGCCCATCCAGTCCAGGCGGCCGGAGGAGCGGCGCTGCTTCCATTGTCAGCGCATCGGGCATATCAGATACAATTGCCCTGATGCTGGCCGACCCCGAGTGATGCCTCCGCAGCCGCAGTTCTTGCAGCAGCAGCTTCCGCGCCAGCAGCCAGTGCAGCCGGCGAGACGTGCTCCTGCTCCTCAGCCGCGGTTGGTCCAGGGCAGAGTTGCAGCGCTTACGGCCGAGGAGGCGCAGTCTTCGGGTATCATGGTTCGAGGTATTATCTTGTGTTCCCAGCTCTCTAGTAATAGGATATATGTGTGGGTGTGTGTTTGGTTGCTGTTATGCAAGTGTGTGTGGTATTTTGGTGAGCGAGTGTCAAGAGCGGTTGATTGGGTTAAGGAAGCCGGGTTGTAGCCGTCCTGGTAGAGAGTTCCCATCAGTAGGTACCACCGATGCAGTCGGAGGGGTACTGAATTTGGGAGTATACCAGGTAGGGGCTACCCGGGAGAGATTATTGAATGGTGCCGCGAGCGTGGAATCGCTCTCCCCTTCGTTGGATCCGCGTAGTACAGCCCCGGCGTTAGACAGGCTCCCGGTCAGAGGACCAGGCGAGCTACGGAGCGGGGAGAGGCTACCGGTGGACCAGGGGTAGAGAGCAGTCTAAGTCTCTCCCAAAGTCCCAAAATGTCTCCTTTCGGAGTGAGGGTGTGGATGAGGCGAAGGCGGGTCGCTCGTGACCCAAATTTCTGTTGGACCGTTCCCAATGATGTTGGGTCCGGTCTTGTAGTGGATGTTGAAGGACATCGTTGGGTGATCATCTAGAGGTAGATGATCCGGAGGGGTTAGTAGTGTTCTTTAAAATGATGTCTTCTTCTAGTGTTCCTTTCTGGATTAAGGGGCCTTGTGAGGTCGGCGTTGAAACCCGGGCTAGGGTACTTCGTGTTCCTTGTTTGGTTGTCGGGGTATCCTATATCGGGATTTCATGGTGCCCTCCCGAGGTTTCTTTTCCCAGGCAAGGGATACCATGGAAGCATCAGATGGATGGAAGATCCAGTGCGAGTTTTGGTTGGAGGTTAAGGCCTTTTGGGCTGTGTGATTTTTGGTAAAGGCATATCTGTGGACCCGGGCAAGACGCTCGTCGCGTCAAATTGGCGTCGACCGTCGAACCCCGCAGGGATTCGGAGCTTCCCGAGTTTGGCGGGTTATTGCAGGAAGCTTGACGAGGGACTCTCGAAGATAGCTGTTCCTCTTAACCGCCTTACTCGGAAGGATGTCCGGTTCGAGTGGTCCCCGTCTTGCGAGGAGAGCTTCCTGGAGTTTACTCGGAGGCTCACCTCAGCGCCAATTCTTACCTCTCCGTCTTGGAGTGGTGGGTTCGCAGTTGGGTAAAGGTGTGTCCACGATCCTGCTCACGTCATCCCGTTCGAGCCGCTCGTCTCTGAGCCGGACAGTCATTCGTGGAGCAGTCGATTGAGATCATGGACCGCCGCGTGAGGAGGCTCTGCACCAAGACCGTCCAGTTGGTCGAGGTGCGATGGCAGCACCGTTCCGGTGTCGAGGACACTTGGGAGCTCAAGGATGCCAGGTGTGACGCGTATCCGCATCTTTTCCCCTCCTAGATGTTTTTGCATATTTTGAGGACAAAATTTCCTAAGGGGGGAAGAATGTTATATATGTGTCACTTTTAACCTGCTGGTAACCGTTGGAGCGTTCTGGCAGTTTTTCATTTTTTTTCGGTTTTCGATCGGAACCGCTAATTTTTGGACTGTTAGCTATCGTCCTGAGTTAGAGGACTCCGATTGGAAATCTAACTGCATATTTGGTGTCCTGGTGCCATTTTAGGCCTCTCATGAAAATTTCATCGAATTCCGGTAACGTTTCTGAAATTTCACAGTTCCGGGGCGTATCTGGGTTTTTAAGTCGCTCACTATATATATGTGGGATCTAAAAAGTGAGATCACTATTCATCATCTTCCTCCTTGAGCTCTCTCTCTCTCCTTCTCCATTTTTCTTGATTTTGAGCCCCTTGGAGGGCTTGAAACTAAAAACCCAAAGCATAGGAAATGTAGATACACCCCGGTGCTTTCAAATCCGAATTCCGGTGAGTTTTGCCCCTCCATCCCCCCTCTCTTCTTCCCTGATTTGAGCCATTTCGGTGGTGGAGGTAGATCCGGGTGTTGGAAGCCTTTTGGGAGAGGTTTCGGTGCGCGGAGAGCAACCGAACATCTCTTCCTCCCCTTGATCTTGACGGACGGTCGCGCGACGACCCGGTTTCCGGTGAGTGGGACAATCCAACCCAGTAGAAAGGCGTTATACGCATTTGGGCATATACCGACCTCTCCTGGGGCACCATGGATTTATATTAACCTGTTGTAATGTGTTTTCCATGCGAGCATGATTTAAATGTAGAATGCATGCTACCCTAGACTTTGCATGTTAGGGACTTGCACCCTTAGGATATGTGTATGAGCCATGCATCATGTCCCCCTGTTCTCATGCTAGGAAGCCTTGGCCTATGCATGTGTCCTACTAGTTTATTTATTAAATTAAATGCTAGTATATGTTTAAATTGCATGCTTTAGATAATATTATAGGGAGGGGCCTTGCGAGGTCAACATTGAGACCCGGGTTAGGGTACTCCGTGTTCCTTGTTTGGTTGTCGGGATGTCCTGTATCGGGACCTCATGCTGCCCTCCCAAGGTTCTTGTCCCAATAATATTATACCTCTAATTGATAATAATGGTTTGCCCCTTATATGATTATTAGTATCTTAGTGAATATTATAGGGGAGGGGCCTCGCGAGGACAGCGGTGAGACCCGGGCTAGGGTACTCCGTGTTCCTTGTTTGGTTGTCGGGGTGTCCTATATCAGGAACTCACGCTGCCCTCCCAAGTTTCTTTCCCCCAATGATATTCCACCCTTGCTAATTATTGTGTATGTTCCCCGCATATGGGTTATGCGCCTTGGAGGAATTCTGAGGAATTTAGGACATTAGAATTGTAGAGATGCGTTGTCGGCGGATCCGAGTGGATCATATGCGTATGGATAGGCTGTTCTGTCCCCTTCGTTGGATCCGGTAGAGGCTGCCCCAGCGTTAGAAAGGCCTTCCCTTCTAAGGGCTCCCATCAGTAGGCGCCTCCCGATATTTGTGACGGACTGTGCTGAAGTTGTGGGGGTGATAGCCCAGCGGCCTACGGAGTGGAGGAGAGACTATCGGTGGACCAAGGGTGACCAACAGCCTAGTCAGTCCCAAAATCCTATGTCACCCATTGAAGGGTGAGGGTGAGGGTGTAGTGGGTTGACTATGAGCGACCCACTGGATTGTGATTAGATATGAATCAGTCCCAAAATCCTATGTCACCCATTGAAGGGTGAGGGTGAGGGTGTAGTGGGTTGGCGATTGAGCGACCTACTAGTTTGAGTATTTGTTACCATTTAGTGGTTGTTAATAAGAGATTGTGGATTATTAAGATCTGGATAGTGGTCAATATTGTCTGTGATGCATGGGTTGTGCCGTTCACTGAGCGTGTGGCTCACCCCTCGCATATGTTTTTCCCCAGTTGCCACTGAGCCTGAGTTGGAGCCGGAGCAGTAGTAGGAGCTTTCCGAGGGATTCCTTCAGTAGCGGAGCAGCGCCACGTTCCGCGAGTGCCAGAGGTTATCAGCATCCCTTCTTGATCATATGTATTTTATTTCCGTGCTTGGCACGAGTTTGTATATATTCAGTTGTATTGGTGTATATATTGGCTCTCACAGGACAGATGATTGAGTATCGAGTCTGTAGTATGTTTATTTACAGATTCAGTCTTTTGCTTCCGCATTGGGTGTATATATCATGTCAGCCCTGCTTTTGTTATCTGTGTGTCATTCTGGTTGTTGTGTATGATATATTATTGACCTCCTGTGTAGATTCTGATATTATATATACACTTGCCGCGTACCGGGGACGCCCGGGGCGTGACAACCATAGTAAATATTAACCTGTTTAATATGAAAACTATGTAAGCATGATAATCTGTAGTATGCATGCCACCCTAGATTTGTATGCTAGGGACTTATACCCTTAGGACCCATATAAGAACCATGCACCCTGTTATCATGTTTCCATGCTAGGAAAGCCCCGACCGATGCATGTTCCCATTTAGTTTAATTTATTTAAATAAAATGCGAGCATGTGATTATTAGCCTGTCTTAGTGAATATTATAGGGGAGGGGCCTCGCGAGGACAGCGGTGAGACCCAGGCTAGGGTACTCCGTGTTCCTTGTTTGGTTGTCGGGATGTCCTATATCGGGACCTCACGCTGCCCTCCCAAGGTTCTTTTCCCCAATAATATTCCACCCTTATTATATTATATGTTCCCCGCATCTTGGTTATGCGCCCTGGAGAAATTCTGAGGAATTCTGAAGAATTCATGACATCCGTAGAGTCTCCCTTCTCTGGATTAAAGGGCCTTGCGAAGTCAGCGTTGAGACCCGGGCTAGGGTACTCCGTGTTCCTTGTTTGGTTGTCAGGATATCCTATATCGGGACCTCATGGTGCCCTCCCAAGGTTTCTTTATTTCAGTTAAGGGATGTCACGGATCCGAGTGGATCATATGCGTATGGATAGGCTGTTCTGTTTCCCTTCGTTGGATCCGTGTAGAGACTGCCCCAGTGTTAGAAAGGCTGTCCCGTGGAGGGGCTCCCATCAGTAGGCGCCTCCCGATATTTGTGACGGACTGTGCTGAAGTTGTGGGAGTGGCCAAGCAGCCTACGGAGTGGAGGAGAGACTATCGGTGGACCAAGGGTGACCAACAGCCTAGTCAGTCCCAATATCCTATGTCACCATATTGAGGGGTGAGGGTGAGGGTGTGGTGGGCCGGCGATGTGGCGACCCACTGGATTGTGTAAGGATGATTATCAGCCTATTAAGTCCCAATATCCCATATCACCTATTGAGAGGTGAGGGTGAGGGTGAGGGTGTGGTGGTTCGGCGATGTAGCGATCCACTGGATTTGTGTTGCTCATGCCACTTTGAGGCTTTTACTAATTAATTGTGGTTAATATGAATTGTGATGCATGGGTTGTGCTATTCACTGAGCGTGTGGCTCACCCCTCGCATAATTATTTTTCTCCAGTGATTACTGAGGCGGACTTGAAGGAGGAGCTCCCCGAGAGACTGCACCAGTAGCGGAGTAGCGCCACGTCCCTCGAGTTTTAGAGGCCATCAGCATCCTTTTTGATTGTATGTATATATTTTCCGTGCTTGGGCACCCAGTTTGGATTTTATTTGGATGTATGTGTGTATATTGGCTCTCATAGGACATATGATTATGTATCGAGTCTGAAATGTGTTGTTGATTTACAGTCTTTTTAGCTTCCGCTATCTGTGTATACATCATGTCAGCCTCTTTGTTGTCTGTGTTGTCTTTTAGCTGTTGTTTATGGTATGCTATTGATCTCCTGTATTGAGTGCTGATATCATGTATACGCTTGTCACGTCCCGGGGACGGCCGCCCTGGGGCGTGACACTTGGTCAAGTCTCCCAATGACTTTTCGCTTGGTCAAAACCCGGATACGATTCGGAACTGCGAAATTTTGAAACGTTACTGGAATTCGATGAAATTTTCGTGAGTGGCTTGAAATAGCACCAGGACACATAATGTGTAGTTAGATTTTCAAACTCATGATGATGGCTAAAAGTTCAAAATTTTAGCGGTTCCGATCGAAAAAAGGAAAAGCTGAAAAACTGCAAGAATGCTCCAATGGTGACCAGAAAGCTAAAAGTGACACATATATAACAAACCCTATGGGCTACGCTGGATAATTACATATCGATAATATCAAATACTCTTGTACTCCCACACGGGTGCGTCACTCGGACGAGAGGGGTTACCTCTGCTCTCACGCAGAAATAAGCCCAAGACATATAACCCAATAGGCGATTCATATATGTCCCTAGCACGGGTAGGCCTAACTTAATGCCATAGCTACCAGTTTAACAAAACCGATACAACAAATGAATTCTTCTAAGTTCCATTCAAGTGCATCTCACGGATGCAGGGTGGCGATTACATCGCTCGCGCTCTAACTAATGAGGTACATCCCAACAGCAGGTCGTACCCACGTCTATTTCAGATAGGCCTAACTAGTTTTAACATGCGCATATATATTACAAGAGAATTATATCTTAGTTATGTACATGAACTACATACATGATATCATAACAATTACTTATAGGGATAGTCCCTAACATAGATAAAACATAAACAGTATATATATATACAACATACATACCAAGCATGGCCTAAATAATATGCATACAAGCATACAAGCATTACCCTAATATGCGTTGGGTATCACCAACTTAAGAGGGAAGGGTTAAGCGCAATCTCGCGCATTAATAGGTGCATGCCAATATTCTCAAACGAACCTGGGTCAAGTAGGAACCACCTATACTTAGTTCCCACAAACAGAGAGGGCGAGAGAGAGCTCATCATCTCTAGAAGTTGGTCATAGCTTTGCCCCATTAGCATGGGCACAACAACTACACCACGCCCTCAAGTCTTATTGCAAGGGAATATTAGGCATGTGCCTGTTTATTAACCCAGGCTTAAATTATGCTGGATATTACTAATAATAGAATAGTATTACTAGAAGGGACTATCTAAGTCATGCCATATTCTATACACCCATATAAACACACATCACACATGCCAATACACGAAGGGCGCATGCGACTCAGCCATTCATACATGAATACTATACATGCAATATAAGCCTAACATGCAAGATATCTAACATATTATGGGTTAGGCATGACCATACTACTGACTAAATAAGTAGTATAGTCAGGGTGCCCAACGGATGCGCGACGCACGACTACGTGCATCCAACGCTTTCCAAAGGGTTGGATCGAACCACTCATCGATACCCGGATCGCCGCGCGTCTGGTCTACAAGATCTGCAAAACACAACCAATGATCCACAATTAAAATATGGAACCTCCTGAAACACATATAAGCCTACTTCATGAAGACCCTAACTCCTGATACTTTCCGCAACATGCATCACAACTCCTTGACACACAATCGAGCAAAACTGCTAAACCTGCTGCTATTAGCCCTACTATTTTATCTCCACAGCACCAAATACACATCTAAATATTATGAAATAAATCATACACATTCCCTGATATGCTGGGATCATAATCCATGAAGACATTAGAACCTAGTTTTGCCTTTACATGCCCGAAATAAATTATTTCCAGAACCAGGTCAATTCCTACGCGAATTTGGACAGGCCATGCAAAACAGGTTCTAACTTACAACACAGATATCATAATGACCCCAAATTTCATATATAACAACTAGACACATAGAGGATCATATCACATGATGACACAATCCCACAAATATGCCTCTAAGTACTAGTTCCACAGATATCTTTATAAGACAGTGATCTGCCTTACCATAAGAGGGGGAGGGAAATGGGGAGATGCGGGGCTCTCGACACACTCACGACCACCTCAACCACCACCACCACTGCCACCACCTACTCAGCATCTCCTCAAGCCTTTCTTGGCTGAAAACAGGGGACAAAGGAGGTATGAGAGGGAGCTAAGGAGAGGAGAATCAACAACAACAACAACAACACACATACACACACCTTTTTGTGCTCCTTCTTCACCTTAACTTCCTCCTTCACTTCCCCCTTCAAAACATGCTCAAAACACCCTCACATAGGGGCTGGACCAGATAGCATGAGAGGGAAAAAGAAACCAAATAAGAGGGAGAGAGTGGTCGGATGAGAGAGGGAGAGAGAGAGAGAGAGAGTGAGAAAACTCACTTGGGGCCTTTAATGCCCAAAAAGTGATTAGGACAAGTCAACCCAACAACACACAACTAAATAAATGCTCTCATTGACTAGGTCAAGCATCCACTTAGACGTACACAATCAAATCTCACCTCCCGATCCAGTAACGACCAAACCCGGATGCGATTCAGAACTACATATTTTTCCCAAACGATACCGAAATTTGATGAAATTTTTATAGGTAGAACAAAACGATACTAGGACCCATAATATGTAGTTAGATTTTCAATCAGAGTACTCCAACTCCCACAGGTATCTAAAAACCAAAATTTTAGCAACTCCGATCGAAAAAAAAATAAGGCTCCAAATGACACAGGCATAACAGTGACAGTCCATCTTTGAAGAATGAGATTTTCAGGCAGGCAATCAATAAAGTTGTTTCTCAACACAGCAAGAATATGTGAGCATGGGATGCCTTCATTTTCAAATTTTTTACACGAACAAGCAATCTCGTGGCTTGAAGGATTATAAAAAACCTCACGAACTTTGGTTGAAGCCCCTGCCCTTTTAACAATATAGACCTGCCCCTGACCTTCTGAATGCTTCAACATTGAACCACACTGCATAGAAGAAAGAACTTCCTTTTGAAACATCAAAAAAAGATTATGGGTATATCTTTTGGCCATTTGCAACTCAATCGGAAAACCGGTGGCTATGTCTGGGGTTTTATGAAGTGTCCCATGATCAGCCACTAGCTCATTGTACCTCTGCCGCTCTAAGGCCCTTTCAAACAAGTGAATAAACTCGAGCAGACTGTGTGTTTTGTTGAAGTACTTGTCAAAAACAGAATTCTGAGCTTCACTTCGTTGACTGCTCCTCATCCCTGCCATGAATGTGTTTCTAAAGAACAATGGAATCCACTTTTCACGGATATTATATAATGTTGTCAGCCATTCATTATGCTCCAACTCAAATTTACTTATCAAATCCCACCACTTGACATCAAACTCATCCGCCGTTTCTGACCCATATACACATTCTTTGAATGGTTCTAAAAAATCACTTCTGTAAGCAACTGGACTGACTTTCTCTATTAACTTCTTCATTATGTGCCAAATGCAGAATCTATGACACACGTCGGGGAAAACATGTGCAATTGCCGCCCCTATAGCAGCATCTTGATCCGTGATGAGAGCTTTTGGTGGACCACAACCCATTGCTTCCTGCCATTTTTCAAAAAGCCACAAAAAAGAGTCAATCTTTTCATCCTTTAACAATCCACAACCAAAGTTAATGGACTGAAAATGATGATTAACTCCAGTGAAAGGTGCACATATTAAAGAATATTTGTTTGTGCTGTAAGTTGTGTCAAACACAACTACATCCCCAAAATTAGCATATGCCTTTCTTGCTTCACCGTCAGCCCAAAAACAATGTGTCAGCCTGTTTTCCTCATCCACTTCATATACAAAATAATAAGATGAACTCATTTCTTTTTTCTCTTTGAAGTGGTTTAGAAACAATTCTGCATCATAGTCTTTCAATTTATCTCGACTTTTGGCTAAGTAATTCCGAACAACCCTCTCCGTACACCCAATCTCTCCATATCCTCCTGACTCTGACCCCATAACTGATATGGTTTGTGCAGTGCTGACATTTGATCCTCTGAAGGTGTCAATCAAAGATTTTTGAACATTTGTTACCTCTCTATGTGATCATAAGAGGTGAGTCTTTCTAGTAGTACACAATACATAGGCATGACCTTTTACAAGAACGCGCACCTTCCATCGCTGATCATCTTTCATTAAGGATATTTTAGCCCTGCATCCCACTCTTGTGTGTCCTCGGGTGTATTTTGGAATGCTTTTGTTAGTGGATGAGTTCTTAAATCCTTCCTTCGAACAAACAAAATCTCGCATATAAAGTTCCTTTGACCCATCAACATTTTGATATTTTGTAGATGCTTTACGAACAGAAAAGCCTGCAATTTTGGCATAATTCATATAAAATTTCTCTGCATCCTCAATGGAATCAAAAGACATCCCTATTTCGGGTTTATATTCGTCATCAACATCTGGAATCCAATCTCCACTACCATCTTCATGTAATGCTTCAACACTCTCAACTGTTTCATCAACCCCATCATGTGCACTTGACATTTTGCCTGGAATATGACCAAAGAGTGTTGAAACAGGGCAACAGGGAATGTCATTGAGTAAAAGAAATGACTTTCAAAAAAAAAATGAAATTTTTTTTTTTTTACAGATATTTTAGACTATTCAAGCAAGATGAATAGATATGCTATTATTGAATAGGCTAGTCTTTTATGCATTGTTGATATCAGGAGGAACATGGGATTTTGGGAAGATAATAGGAAAGCTTTGGGGGTACTCACATACTCAATGTTGTCTAAAACTTTGTTGCACATGTCCTCATCTATTGATTTTTATCTATATTTTGGTATGACCACGTTAAAAAGAGTTATGAAAATATGTCAGACTATTAAAAACCAATCATATGTAAAAAGATGCCAAAAAATTCACCTATTCTTCATTATTCACCAGAAAGTTTGGTCCATCATATGTATGCATATAATGAAGAGTATGAAAGACAACAGGTATCACATGCCCACCCAAAGGCTAGGTTCATAAATGTCATATTCCAAACTTCCAACATCTAGGCAATGAAGGGATGCATCAGTTTCTTCACTGGAATTTAAGTTTTATCAATTAAAGACTTTGAGATCCATAAATAATTCAGATGAGACCATAGATGGCAAATTTGGAGCACTACCCAGAATATCATCCTCCAATGCAATTAGAACACTTTCACTTGGAACAAACTTTACCATTATAACAACATTTTTAAGACCCCAAACTTTGAAAAGATGACCCTAAACTTCTATGAACAAGCATTTGAAAAACCCATTTCAGATCCAAAATTTTTAAGACCCCAATTGTTATATATATGTCACTTTTTGGCCTGTTGGTAACCATTGGAGCATTTTGGCAGTTTTTGAGTTTTTTCGTTTTTCGATCAGAACCGCATAATTTTGGACTGTTAGCTATTGTCCTGAGCTAGAGGACTCCGATTAAAAATCTAACTGCATATTATGTGTCCTAGTACCATTTTAAGCCACTCATGAAAATTTCATTGAATTCCGACAACGTTTCCGAAATTTCACAGTTCCGGGGCGTATCTGGGTTTTTAAGTCGCTCACTATATATATGTGGGATCTAATTTTCGAAATCACTATTCATCATCCCTACCAACCTTCCCCTCTCTCCTCTTTCTCATTTTTCTTCCATTTGAGGCCCTTAGACCCCTCAAACCCAAAAACCCAAAACCTAAGAAGTGTAGATCGGGTCCCGATCTACACCCCGGTGCCTTCAAATCCCATTTCCGACGAGTTTAGCCCTCCCATCCTCCCTCCTTTCTCCTCTGTTTTGGGCCGTTTCGAAGGCCGAGCAAGATCCGGGCGTTGGAGGGCTTTGGGGAAGGGTTTCGGTGCGCGGAGAGCACCCGGACACCCCTTCCTCACCCTTGGTAAGCTTTCTTTCCCTCTTTTTCATGCTTAGATGCTTGATAGGAGGGGGTTTTTGAGTTTGGGAGGTGGTCGGCGGCTGTGGGAGGCCGTCGGGGGTGGTTGGGGGCGGTCGGAGGCCGTCGGAGGCCATTGGGTGGTGGTGGAGGTGCTCGAGCAGTGAGGGTTGCTGTTCCGGGCAGCAGGCAGCAGCGGCAGCAGCTCAGGCAGCGCGCAGGCTGGGCGCGCGCGGGCGTGCGCGCGGGCGTGCGCTCGGTGCGTGGAGCTGGTCGAGCAGCCGTGCGCGGGTCGGTGCGAGGTGCTGGTCGTGCTGGGCGTGCGCGGTGCTGTGCGCGAGGTGCTGGTCGAGCAGCTGTGCGCGAGGAGCTGACGGCGAGCTGAGCGCGAGGGGCTGGTCGAGCGGCTGGTGCGGGGAGGGGTGCGAGCGGCGATACGCGCGGGTTGGCGGTGCTGGGCGTGCGGGTGCTGGGGGTGATGGCCGAGGGCAGTGCGTGCGGGAGGTCGTGCAGGGTGCGCGCGGGGGATGGCGAGGCAGTGGTGGTGCGCGCGGGGCGCGGTGAGGCGGCTGTGGTGCGCGCGGGGCGCGGCGAGGCGGCGGTGGTGCGCGCGGGGTGTGCACGGGGCGAGACACTGCGCGCGGGGCGTGCGGGGTGCTCGCGGGCCGGCGCGAGGCGTGCGGGGTGTGCGCGGGCGGCTACGCTGGGGCGCAGGGGGCGCGCGGTGCACCCGGGAGGTTCGGCAGCGTGTCCAGGCGGCGGGCAAGGGCCCGGCGGGGCGCGGGGTGAGTGGGCTGAGGTGCGGCGGTGCACCCGGGCGGTCGGGTGGCCGTGCGGGTGGTTGCCGGAGTGCTCGGGCTAGCCTGCGTGCGGGTCGTATGCACGTTTGCCCGAGTGTTGGGTATTTAATTGTGTGTTTTGTGTAATTTGGGGTAATTGTGGATTATACTCACCCAGTTAATATCCTGTCTTGCAGATCTCGACGGACGGTCGCGCGTCGACCCGATTTCCGGTGAGTGGGACAACCCAACCCAGTTTGGGAGGCGCTACATGCCTTTGAGCGTGTACCGTCCTCCCCTGGGGCACATAGTTAGTATTAATTGTTTGTTTATAATCCATGCAAGCATGATCTATGTGTAGAATGCATGCCACCCTAGACTTGCATGTTAGGGACTTGCACCCTTAGGTTTTGTACATGAGCCGTGCATCCTGTCACCCCGTTATCATGCTAGGAAAGCCCTGACCTGAGCATGCGTCCTATTAGTTTGATTTATTTATTTAAATGCAAACTGCGATATAGATTAGCATGCCTTGGGAATATAAGGGGGCCTTGCGAGGTTAACATTGAGACCCGGGTTAGGGTACTCCGTGTTCCTCGTTTGGTTGTCGGATGTCCTACATCGGGACCTCAGGTTACCCTCCCAAGGTCTCTTTTCCCCTTTTATGTCTTATTTATTTTCCCCGCATCCTGGTTATGCGCGCTGGTGGAATTTAGAGGAATTCAAGGCATTAGAGTTGTAGAGATATGTTGTCAGCGGATCCGAGTGGATCATATGCGATGGATAGGCTATTCCGTTCCCTCCGTTGGATCCGTGTAGAGACTACCCCGGCGTTGGAAAGGTTGTCCCGTGCAGGGGCTTCCATCAGTAGGCGCCTCCTGATTTGGTAGAAGGACTGCGCCGAACGTGGGAGTGGCCAAACGACGATCCTAGCCTCCCCGACCTCCCCTCTCTCTCCTCTGTTTCGAGCCAAATCGAGGGCCGTGATAGATCGGGGAGTGAGAAGGCTTTTGGGAAGGGTTTCGGCGCGTGGAGATCCACCGGACGCCTCTTCCTCCCCTCGGTAAGCCTCCTTTCCCTCTTTTTCTTGTCTAGATGATTGCTAGGGGGGGGGTTTTGTGGTTGGGAGGTAGTCGGTGGCAGTGGGGGTCGTCGGAGGGTGGTCGAAGGTGGTTGGAGGTGGTCGGCGGCAGTGTGAGGGGTGGTTGGTGGTGCTCGGGGTGGTGGGAGACGTCCTCGGGCGCAGGCAGCAGCGGCAGCGACCCAGGCGGCGCGCAGGCCGGGCGCGCGCGGGCACGCGCGCGTGCATGCGCGGGCGTGCGTGCGCGCGGCGTGCGCGCGAGTGCGCGCGGGTCTGGTGCGGGGAGCTGCTCGGGCGGCTGTGCGCAGGGCTGTCCGTGCGGCTGTGTGCGAGGGGCTGATGGCGAGCTGCGCGCGAGGAGCTGGTCGCGCGGGTCCGGCGCGAGGGGCTGGTCGGGGGCGTGCGCGAGGTAGTGGCCGAGGTGCTAGGCGTGCGCGGGGTGGTGGCAGAGGTGCTAGGCAGTGCGCGCGGGTGTGCAGAGTGCGCGCGGAGGGCGCTGCGAGGCGGCCGTGGTGCGCGCGGGGCGAGGAGGCGCGCGCGAGGCGTGCACGGGGCGCGGCAAGGCAGGGATGGTGTGCGCGGGGGCGAGGCGCCGCGCGCGGGGGCGTGCGGGGTGCTCGCGGGCCAGCGCACGGAGTGCGGGGCGCGTGCGGGCTGCCGCGGCTGGGCTCGGTGGACGCGCGGAGCCCCGGGCGGTGCGCGGAGTGCGCGGGCTGAGGTGCGGCGGCGCGTCCGGGCGGTCGGGTGGCCGTGCGGGTGGTTGCCAGCCATGCGGGTGGTTGCCGGAGTGCTCGGGCTAGCGTGCGTGCAGGTCGTATGCACGTTTGCCCGAGTGTTGGGAGTTTAATTATGGGTTTATGTATTTTGTAGTATTTATGGATTTTAACTCACCATATTGATTGTCTGTCTTGCAGATCTAGACGGACGGTCGCGCGACGACCCCAATTCGGGTGAGTGGGACAATCCAACCCAGTAGAGAGGTGTTATACGCACTTGGGCGTATACCGACCTCTCCTGGGGCACCGTGGATTATATTAACCTGTAATAATATGTATTGCATGTGAGCCTGATGAATATGTAGAAATGCATGTTACCCTAGGCTTTTCTGTTAGGGACTTGCACCCATAGGATATGCGTATGAGCCATGCAGCATGTCCCCTGGTTTTCATGCTAGGAAACCCCGGCCTATGCATGCGTCCTACTAGTTTAATTATTAAATTAAATGCTGATAACTGTTAGATAGCATGCCTTAGAATAATATTATAGGGAGGAGCCTTGCGAGGTCAACGCTGAGACCCGTGTTAGGGTACTCCGTGTTCCTTGTTTGGTTGTCGGGATGTCCTGTATCGGGACCTCAGGCTGCCCTCCCAAGGTTCTAGTCCCAATAATATTATATGTAATGATTGTAGGATTGGTATAATTATTAGTATAGTTGGTAGATATTATAGGGGAGGGGCCTTGCAAGGACAGCGGTGAGACCCGGGTTAGGGTACTCCGTGTTCCTTGTTTGGTTGTCGGGGTATCCTAAACGGGAACTCACGCCGCCCTTCCGAGTTTCTTTCCCCCAATGATATTCCAGCCTTACTGATTTTTGTACATGTTCCCGCATCTTGATGATGCACCTGGTTGAATTCAGAGGAATTCATGACATTTGAGTTGTAATGATATGTAGTTGGCGGATCCGAGTGGATCATATGCGTATGGATAGGCTGTTCTGTTCCCTGCATTGGATTCGGTAGAGGCTACCCCCAGCGTTAGACAGGGCCTTCCTGACAGAGGGCTCCCATTAGTAGGCACCTCCTGATTTGGTTTCGGACTGTGCTGAATGTGGGAGTAGACCAGGCGGCCTACGGAGTGGAGGGAGAGAGACTATCGGTGGACCAAGGGTGACCAACAGCCTAGTCAGTCCCAAAATCCTATGTCACCCATTGATGGGTGAGGGTGTAGTGGGTTGGCGATGAGCGACCTACTGGATTTGTGAATAGATGATTATCAGTCCCAATAGCCTATGTCACCCATTGATGGGTGAGGGTGAGGGTGTGGTGGTTCGGCGAAGTACGAACCACTGGATTATGTTGTTATGTCTTGGAGATTGGATAAATAATGGAATTGTGGTAAATATAGTCTGTGATGCATGGGTTGTGCTGTTCACTGAGCGTGCGGCTCACCCCTCGCATATGTTTTTCCCCAGTTGCCACTGAGCCTGAGCTGGAGCCGGAGCAGCAGTAGGAGCTTTCCGAGGGATTTCTTCAGTAGCGGAGCAGCGCCACGTTCCGCGAGTGCCAGAGGTTATCAGCATCCCTTCTTGACTGTATGTATTTGATTTCCGTGCTTGGCACGTGTTTGTATATGTTCAGTTGTATTTGTGTATATTGGCTCTCACAGGACAGATGATTGAGTATCGAGTCTGTAGAATGTTTATTCACAGATTCAGTCTTTTGCTTCCGCATTTGGTGTATATATCATGTCAGCCCCTTTTGTTGCATATGTGTCATTCTAGTTGTTTGTGTATGATATATATTATTGACCTCCTGTGTAGGCTTCTGATATGATACATACACTTGCCGCGTCCCTGGGTTGGCCGCCCTGGGGCGTGACAGAGTATGTAATTCAAAAACATATTACAGACTCGATACATAATCAACTGTCCTGTGAGAGCCAATATATATACAACGACATCCAAATATAATACAACCGCGTGCCCAAGCACGGAATATAATACATACAATCAAAAAGGGGTGCTGATAGCCTCTGATACTCGCGGGACGTGGCGCTACTCCGCTACTGATGAAGTCCCTCGGGGAGCTCCTCCTTCAGATCCGACTCAGACAACACTGGAGAATAATATATGCGAGGGGTGAGCCACACGCTCAGTGAATAGCACAACCCATGCATCACAATTTATATTAACCACAATTTTATTATTCATGCCTCAAAGTGGCTGGAACTGCACAAGTCCAGTGGGTCGCTACATCGCCAACCCACTACACCCTCACCCTCACCCCTCAATAGGTGACATAGGATATTGGGACTTACTAAGCTGATAATCATCCTTGGTCCACAATTACACAAACCAGTGGGTCGCTACATCGCCGACCCACCACACCCTCACCCTCACCCCTCAATAGGTGACATAGGATATTGGGACTTACAAGGCTGATAATCATCCATACACAAATCCAGTGGGTCGCTACATGGCCGACCCACCACACCCTCACCCTCACCCCTCAATAGGTGACATAGGATATTGGGACTTACAAACCAGTGGGTCGCTACATCGCCGACCCACCACACCCTCACCCTCACCCCTCAATAGGTGACATAGGATATTGGGACTGACTAGGCTGTTGGTCACCCTTGGTCCACCGATAGTCTCTCCTCCACTCCGTAGGTCGCTTGGCCACTCCCACATTCAGCACAGTCCGTCCCAAATCAGGAGGTGCCTACTGATGGGAGCCCTCTCACGGGACGACCTTTCTAACGCTGAGGCAGTCTCTACACGGATCCAACGAAGGGAACAGAACAGCCTATCCATACGCATATGATCCACTCAGATCCACCGACAACACATCTCAACAACTCTAATGTCTTGAATTCTTCAGAATTCCTCCAGGGCGCATAACCAAGATGCGGGGAACATATATGATAATAATGAGGAAAAGAAACCTTGGGAGGACAACCTGAGGTCCCGATATAGGACATCCCGACAACCAAACAAGGAACACGGAGTACCCTAGCCCGGGTCTCAATGTTGGCCTTGCAAGGCCCCCTTAATATTCCCCAAGGCATACTAATAGACATATGCTCGCATTTAATTTAATAAATTAAACTAATAGGACGCATGCATTGTTATATAGGTGTCACTTTTAACCTTCTGGTCACCGTTGGGACATTCTGGCGGTTTTCAGTTTTTTTCATTTTTTGATCGGAGCCGCTAAAATCTCGGACTGTTAGCTATCGTCCTGAGTTTGAGGACTCCGATTGAAAATATGACTGCATATTATGTGTCCTGGTGACATTCCAAGCCACTCGCGAAAGTTTCATCGAATTCCGGTAACGTCTCAGAATTTCGCAGTTCCGGGGCGTATCCGGGTTTTGACCGAGCGAGAAGTCATTGGGAGAGTTGACTTGGTCAAAGTGGGCCCATGACTTGGTCAACCCCTTTTGTTTTTTGTGTGGTTGGGTTGACCCAAGTCAAATCCCACTTAAGTCTCACTAATCCTCTCTTAACCCTAATTAAACCTAATCTAAGTGGGGGATTAACCTATAAGTGAGCTAAATATCTTCTCTCCCCCACTATTCATCTTCTTCCCCATTTGATTTCTCTCTCCACCTCTCTCTTTTTCTTGATTTTGACCTAGCTAGAGGGGTTAAAATCAAAAACCCAAAGAAGAGAAAGGTTAGATCTCATCCCGATCTATCCAATGGTGGTCTCGGATTCGAGTTCCCACGAGTATTGCCCCCTCTCTCACCCTCTTTTATCCTCTGATTTCAGCTGGATTTGGGGCTGAGGGAGGTCTTGGTGGTGGAGGTCTTTGGGGAGGTGTTTCGGTGCGCGAAGAGCTCCCGGTCTCCTTCCCTTCCTTTCCTTCCTTGGGTAAGGTTTCCTTTCCTTCTTTTCTTGTTTAGATGATTGTTAGGAGGGTGTTTTTGAGTGGGGGTGGCTGTGGGTGGTGGTGGGTGGCCGTTGGTGGCGGTTGGAGGCGGTTGGAGGCTGTTGGTGGCCGTCGGAGTGGTGGTGGGCTGTCTCAGGTAGGCAGGCAGGGCAGCGCAGGCAGGCGGAGGGCTGGGCGCTGTCGGGCGCAGGCAAGGCAGCGTGGGCGTGCGCGAGGGCGTGCGCGCGGGCGTGCGCGCGGGTAGAGCTCGGTTCGGGCGCATGCGGGCAGCGACGCGCGCAGGCGCAGGCGCAGGCGGGCAGGCGCAGGCGGGCGAGCTGCGGGTAGGCGCGCTGGGCGCGTGCTGACGGGCTCGCTAGGCGCTGTCGGGCGCGCTGGGCGCAATGTGCAGGGGCGCGTGGACGAGCGGGTGGTGTGCGGGTGCTGCGCAGAAGGCGTAGTGCGCGCAGGGCGAGTAGTCGGTGCGAGCGGGGAGTGTGAGCGGGCAGGTGTGAGGGGCGTTGCGCTGGGGCGCAGTGCGCGCGGGTGCACCCGGGGCTGGTCGAGCCGGTGGTACGCGCGGGGTGCGCGCGGAGCGAGGCGATGGCGTGATTAGGCGAGCGGTGGTGCGCGCGGGGTGCGCGCGGGGCGAGGCGATGGAGCGCAGTGTGTGCGGGTGTGTGCGCGGGTTGCTGCGCTGGGGCGCAGTGGGCGCGCGGTGCACCCGGGAGGTCTCGGCAGGGTGTCCGGGTGTGCGGGCTGGGCTCGGCAGGGCGTCTGGGGGCGCAGGCCGGGGCTCGGCTGTGCGCCCGGGGCGGGTGGCCGTGCGTGCGGCTGCCCGGGGGGTTCGGGAATGAGTTGGGGTGCTCGGACTCGCGTGCGTACAGGCCGTATGTACGCTTGTCCGAGTGTTGTGTATTTTAATGTATTTTGGGTTTAATTGTGTATTTTACTCACCGAATTGATTACCCTATTTTGCAGATCTTGACGGACGGTCACGCGACGACCCGACTATCGGTGAGTGGGACAATCCAACCCAGTAGGAAGGCGTTATATGCACTTGGGCGTGTACCGTCCTCCCCTGGGGCACCATGGATTTATATTAACTTGTTGTAATGTGTAATCCATGCAAGCATGATAAAAATGTAGTATGCATGCTACCCTAGACTTTGTATGTTAGGGACTTGCACCCTTAGGATATGTGTAAGAGCCATGCATCCTGTCACCCTGTTCTCATGCTAGGAAGCCTCGACCTATGCATGTGTCCTACTAGTTTAATTTATTAATTTTAAATGCGAACTTTAGTATTTCAACATGCCTTGACAATATTATATGGAGGGGCCTTGCGAGGTCAACATTGAGACCCGGGCTAGGGTGCTCCGTGTTCCTTGTTTGGTTGTCGGGATGTCCTATATCGGGACCTCATGCTGCCCTCCCAAGGTTTTTTTTCCCAATAATATTATAACCCTCGTTAATAATTATTATTATACATGTTCCCCGCATCTTGGTTATGCGCGCTGGAGGAATTCTGAAGAATTCATGACATTATGGTTGTTGTGATGTGTTGTCTGCGGATTTGAGTGGATCATATGCGATGGATAGGCTGTTCTGTTCCCTTCGTTGGATCCGTGTAGAGACTACCCCGGCGTTGGAAAGGCTGTCCTGTGCAGGGGCTCCCATCAGTAGGCACCTCCTGATTTGGGACGGACTGTGCTGAATGTGGGGGTGGCCAAACGGCCTACGGAGTGGGGAGAGACTATCGGTGGACCAAGGGTGACCATCAGCCTAGTCAGTCCCAATATCCTATGTCACCATATTGAGGGGTGAGGGTGAGGGGTGCTGTGGGTCGGCGATGTAGCGACCCACCAGATTGTCAGTCCCAATATCCTATGTCACCTATTGAGGGGTGAGGGTGAGGGAGTAGTGGGTTGGCGATAGCGACCCACTGGATTTGTACAGTTGTTGCCATTTTGTGGCTTGTATAATGATGATTGTGGATTAATAATGTCTGGTGGTGGTTAATATAAGCTGTGATGCATGGGTTGTGCTGTTCACTGAGCGTGTGGCTCACCCCTCGCATAATATTTTTTCTCCAGAGTCATCTGAGTCGGATCCGGAGGAGGAGCTCCCCGAGGGACTTCATCAGTAGCGGAGTAGCGCCACGTCCCGCGAGTTTTAGAGGCTATCAGCATCCCTTTTGTTTGTATGTATGGTATTCCGTGCGTAGGCAGGCGTTTGTATATTATTTGGATGTGTTTGTATATATTGGCTCTCACAGAACAGTTGATTATGTATCGAGTCTGTAATATGTTTTTGATGTACAGACTCAGTCTTTTAGCTTCCGCTATTTGGTGTATATATAATGTCAGCCCTGTTTTTGTCTGTGTTGTTATTTTTTAGCTGTTGTGTGAGTATGTTATTGAACTCCTGTTTAGACTGATATCATATATACACTTGCTGCGTCCCGGGGACGGCCGCCCTGGGGCGTGACATGCATAGGTCGAAGCTTTCCAAGCATAATAACAAGGTGACAGGATGCATGGCTCTTACACATATCCTAAGGGTGCAAGTCCCTAACATACAAGTCTAGGGTTGTTATATATGTGTCACTTTTAACCTGCTGGTAACCGTTGGAGCTTTCTGGCAGTTTTTTGTTTTTTTCAGTTTTCGATCGGTACCGCTAATTTTTGGACTGTTAGCTATCGTCCTGAGTTAGAGGACTTCGATTGGAAATCTAACTGCATATTTGGTGTCCTAGTGCCATTTTAAGCCTCTCACGAACATTTCGTCGAATTCTGGTAACATTTCCAAAATTTCACAGTTTCGGGGTGTATCCGGGTTTTTAAGTGACTTACTATATAAGTGAGATCTAAAATTAGATTGTCACTATTCATCATCTTCCTCCTTGAGCTCTCTCTCCCCTTCTCCATTTTTCTTGATTTTGAGCCCCTTGGAGGGCTTGAAACTAAAAACCCAAAGCATAGAAAGTGTAGATCTACACCCCGGTGCTTTCAAATTCGAATTCCGGCGAGTTTTGCCCCTCCATCCCCCCCCCGCTTTTCTCCTCTGATTTGGGCCAATTTGAGGGCCAAGGAAGATCCGGGCGTTAGAAGCCTTTTGGGAGAGGTTTCGGTGCGCGGAGAGCAACCGGACTTCCCTTCCTCCCCTTGGTAAGCCTCTTTTTCCTCTCTTTTCATGCTTAGATGTATGTTAGGAGGGTGGATTTGAGGTTGGGTGGTGGTCGGCGGCGGTGGGTGGCCGTCGGAGGGCTGTGGGTGGTCGTCGGAGGCCTTGGGGTGGCCGGTGGGTGGTGGTAGAGGTGCTCGGGCAGAGTGGCTGGTGGCAGCAGCACAAGCAGCAAGCAGCGCAGCACGCGCGCGCGCGTGCGCGCGGGTGGAGCTGGGCACTGGGCGCTGGCGGGCGCAGTCGGGAGCGCAGTCGCGCGCGGGTGCGTGCGAGCGGGTGTGCGGGTTCGCACGGAGCGGGCGCGCGGGTGCGCGCGGGTTCTGGCGCGAGCGGGGGTGGGCGCAGGGGTGCGCGCGGGCGCGTGCGGGCGTGCGCGCGAGCGTGCGCGCGCGCGGGCAGGGCGCCTGGGCACTGTGCCTCGGTGCGGGGCAGGGCACCTGGGCATGCGCCTGGGCGCGGAGCTGGGGACCAGTGCGTGCGCGTGCTGGGGCGTGCGTGCAGTGCACGAGGGTGCGCGTGCGTGCGGCAGTGCGTCGGGGCGCTCGGGCAGGCGCGCGGCAGTGCGCCGATGGTGCCGGGGTGTGTGCGTGTGTGCGCATTCGTGCGTGCCGAGGCGGGTGGCCGTGCGTGCGGCTGCCCGGTGGGTTCGGGAGTGAGTCGGGATGCTCGGACTCGCGTGCGTACGGGCCGTATGTACGCTTGTCCGAGTGTTGGGTATTTTAGAGTATTTTTGATGTATTTATGTATTTTACTCACCGTATAAATGCCTGTCTTGCAGATCTTGACGGACGGTCGCGCGACGACCCGGTTTCTGGTGAGTGGGACAATCCAACCCAGTAGGGAGGCGTTATACGCATTTGGGCGTATACCGACCTCTCCTGGGGCACCATGGATTTATATTAACCTGTTGTAAAGTGTATTTCATGCGAGCATGATTTTAAAATGTAGAATGCATGCTACCCTAGACTTTGCATGTTAGGGACTTGCACCCTTAGGATATGTGTATGAGCCATGCACCATGTCCTCTGTTCTCATGCTAGGAAGCCTTGGCCTATGCATGTGTCCTACTAGTTTATTTATTAAATTAAATGCTAGTGTATGATAAATTGCATGCCTTAGATAATATTATAGGGAGGAGCCTTGCGAGGTCAACACTGAGACCCGGGTTAGGGTACTCCGTGTTCCTTGTTTGGTTGTCGGGGTGTCCTGTATCGGGAACTCACGATGCCCTCCCAAGGTTTCTTGTCCCAATAATATTATAAGAAATGTTATACCATATTATATGATTATTAGCATATTTAGTGAATATTATAGGGGAGGGGCCTCGCGAGGACAGCGGTGAGACCCGGGCTAGGGTACTCCGTGTTCCTTGTTTGGTTGTCGGGGTGTCCTATATCGGGAACTCACGCTGCCCTCCCAAGTTTCTTTCCCCCAATGATATTCCACCCTTGCTAATTATTGTGTATGTTCCCCGCATCTTGGTTATGCGCCCTGGAGGAATTCTGAAGAATTCAGGACATTAGAATTGTAGAGATGCGTTGTCGGCGGATCCGAGTGGATCATGTGCGTATGGATAGGCTGTTCTGTCCCCTTCGTTGGATCCGGTAGAGGCTGCCCCAGCGTTAGAAAGGCCGTCCCTTCTAAGGGCTCCCATCAGTAGGCGCCTCCCGATATTTGTGACGGACTGTGCTGAAGTTGTGGGGGTGATAGCCCAGCGGCCTACGGAGTGGAGGAGAGACTATCGGTGGACCAAGGGTGACCAACAGCCTAGTCAGTCCCAAAATCCTATGTCACCTGTGGAAGGGTGAGGGTGAGGGTGTAGTGGGTTGGCGATGAACGACCCATTGGTGTTGTGATTGGATGATTATCAGTCCCAAAATCCTATGTCACCCATTGAAGGGTGAGGGTGACGGTGTAGTGGGTTGGCGATTGAGCGACCCACTAGTTTGAGTATTGGTTACCATTTAGTGGTTGTTAATGAGAGATTGTGGATTATTAAGATTTGAATTGTGGTCAATATTGTCTGTGATGCATGGGTTGTGCCGTTCACTGAGCGTGTGGCTCACCCCTCGCATATTTTTTCCCCAGTTGCCACTGAGCCTGAGCTGGAGCCGGAGCAGCAGTTGGAGCTTTCCAAGGGATTCCTTCAGTAGCGGAGCAGCGCCACGTTCCGCGAGTGCCAGAGGCTATCAGCATCCCTTCTTGACTGTATGTATTTTATTTCCGTGCTTGGCACGCGTTTGTATATATTCAGTTGTATTTGTGTATATTGGCTCTCACAGGACAGATGATTGAGTATCGAGTCTGTAGTATGTTTATTTACAGATTCAGTCTTTTGCTTCCGCATTTGGTGTATATATCATGTCAGCCTCTTTGTTGTCTGTGTGTCATTCTGGTTGTTTGTGTATGATATATTATTGACCTCCTGTGTAGATTCTGATATTTTATATACACTTGCCGCGTCCCGGGGACGGCCGCCCTGGGGCGTGACAAGGGTGGCATGCATACTACACACTAATCATGCTTGCACAGATTTACAAGTCAATATAAAACTATGGTGCCCCAGGGGAGGACGGTATACGCCCAAATGCATATAACGCCTCCCTACTGGGTTGGATTGTCCCACTCACCAATACCCGGGTCGTCGCGTGACCGTCCGTCAAGATCTGCAAGACAGGTATTTAACACGGTGAGTAAAATACACAAATACATACAAAAATACACTAAAATACCAAACACTCGGACAAACGTACATACGGCCCATACGTACGCGAGTCCGAGCACCCCGACACACTCCCGAACCCCCGGGTAGCAATACGCACGGCCACCCGCACGTGCACGCACGAATGCGCACGCACGCACGCACCCCGGCACCATCGGCGCACTGCCGCGCGCCTGCCAACGCGCCCAGACGCGCTGCCGCACGCACGCGCGCGCCCGCGCGCACCGCGCGTCCAGCCCGCGCCCACGCGCAGCACCCCGCGCACGCCCCAACACGCGCGCGCACTGGTCCCCAGCTCCGCGCCCAGGCGCATGCCCAGGCGCCCTGCCCCATACCCAGGCCCAGTGCCCAGGCGCCCTGCCCGCGCGCGCGCACCCGCGCGCACCCGCTTGCACGCGCCCGCGCGCGTCTACGCGCCCGCCAGCGCTCGCCTGCGCCCGCCTGCGCGCGCACGCGCGCAGACTGCGCCCAGCGCGCGCCCAAGCCCTCTAAACCTCATTTTCACCCATCCCAACCCCTCACACACACCCTAACACCTCTACCTAGCATGCATGACCTTCCAACCAACCCCTTAAGCCAAGAAAACCAAGAAAAGAAGGGGAGGAGCTCACCTTGGAGGGGAAACAAAAGGGGGAGGTTCGGGGGCCCTCGACGCACCCGCGACCACCTCAACCACCACCACCACCACCTCGGCCTCCTCAGCCTCCTCTCAGCCGAAAATCAGGGGGGGAGATCCATGCAAAGAGAGCTTGAGAGAGGGGGGGGAGAACAAACATCACAACACACCTAGATCCACCACCACCACTTCCTCCACCACCATCTCCTCCTCTTTGAGACCCCACATCAAACACATGGGGGGCAAAAGAAAGAGAGGAGAGGGACCAGAAATGCTGGTCGACAACATTGGGAGGGAGAGAGAGAGAGAGAGGAGATATTTATCAAAATATCTTAAGGAGAATTTACTAAGTCGCCCTTCGACTAGAAATTCTGCGCAAGCTTCACTGGAACAGCCATAACTTCCCCGATACAGCTCCGAATTGCTTGATTCCAAGACCGATGGAAAGCTAAGAAGATTATCTACAACTTTCATGTTCATGGCAAGATCAGATAATCTCTCCAGCTAATCCGAAATTAGAGCTAAACATCGAGCAGGGCTGCTGCCAGAATTTCCATCCCCGGGGTATACTTGGAAAAATACCCATAACTTTTACTACAAGAATCCAGTTGGTCTAATTCCACTTCTGTACGAAAGCTAACTCAAAACTGGACATCTCATAATAAAATCATAATTAAACCTCTTCATCTTGGATTTTAACAAAATCAAATCCAAATACCAAATCAGGAATACATAACTTAGAGAAAAAAAATTATGTACCCAAATCTTCAAACAGAGCGCTCCAAATGACACAGACCCAACACGCAGGGGGCTCGTAGGGGGGCCGAGGGGGGGCGGTGGAGCCGGCACAAGGGGGGTCGCAGACTCGCAGGGGGGCCGAGGGGGGGGGACGGTGGAGCTGGCACAGGGGGGTCGCGGGGGGGCTGAGATGGGAGAGGGGTAGGGCTTCTTCAGATTTTGAGGGAGATGAGAGAGGTTTATTTCGAAACCCTGTTTAGAAGGGGAGAGAGAGGGATAGGTGAGAGAGAGAGGGTTTGAGTGAATACCAGCTTTACCGGTTACATCCATCATCAGATTTAATCCCTCCACCGTCAGATTTAGATCCATTAGATAGGACGTCTAATATTCAATCCGCATGTGCCGTTCCGCCTTACCAATCGTCCCTCTATATATATATATATTATGTCAACTTTCACTTGATAAATTGCGTTGTTGCCTTGGATGTTGTGTAGAGTCTTTATTGATCTCATTTTAGATAGCTGATATTATATATTTGCCACGTCTCGGGGACGGCCGCCCTAGGGCGTGATAAAAGTTGGTATTAGAGCCTGGTCCTGTCAAAGCCAAGTGTTGTCTTAGAGATGAGTCCTAGGATTTCTATATAAGTATTCTGATCCTAGTGTCTGTTTCTTAGATTGCTGATAGGCCTCCTCGCAGACGGATACATGGACGTGGTCTCCCTCAGGCCCCGGAGGTTTCCGAACCTGCCGGTGGCGAGGTGTCTGCTGGAGAGTCCTCGGCCATCGGGTCAGAACCTGCGCAGGAGCCTCCTGCATGGGAGCGTGCTTCCGCTCTTATGGCGGATCTTCTAGAGACTCTGACCAGGGCACTAGAGGCCCAGACTAGGGCGTTGGCTGAGCAGGCGCGAGAGATCCAGAAGTTGCGGGCGGTCTGCGAGGCGGTCCCGTAGGTACCTTTAGTAGTAGATCCACCAGTGGTTCCAGGGCTGCCCCCTGTACCGGTGGAGATTCCTATGGAGGGAGTCCCCCTAGAGAGGGAGGAGGAGCTCGAGGCTGCGGCGCATGTACATCAGACCGGCCTCACTGCCTTTCTAAAGCTTCACCCCCCTGAGTTCGATGGCTTGTCGGCTGACCCCCTTGCCCCCGAAGGCTAGTTGATGGAGATAGACAAGATCTTCTCGACCATGAACTACACCAACCGCCAGCGTATCTCATTGGCCACCTTCTGTCACGCCCCAGGGCGGCCATCCCCGAAGCGTGGCAAACATATATAATATCAGCAGTCTATACAGGAGGTCAATAACATACTCTAAACAACATCAAAAATGACAACACAGACAATAAGGTAGCTGACATAATATATACAAATAGCGGAAGCTCAAACGACTGAGTCTGTAATTCAAAGACATATTACAGACCCGATACATAATCAACTGTCCTGTGAGAGCCAATATATACAATGACATCCAAATACACAAACGTGTGCCCAAGCACAGAATACAATACATACAATCAAAAGGGGGGATGCTGATGGCCTCTCACTCGCAGAACGTGACGCTGCTCCACTACTGCTGATGTGCCTCGGGGAGCTCCTCCTTCAGATCTGACTCAGATATCACTAGAGAAAAATATATGCGAGGGGTGAGCCACACGCTCAGTGAATAGCACAACCCATGCATCACAATTCATATTAACCTTAAATGATTTATAGCCCCTAACACGGGAGCAACAACACATTCTAGTGGGTCGTTTCATCGCCAACCCACCTCCCCCCCCTCACCCTCACCCTTTCCGGGGGGTGACATGGGCCTCTTGGGGCATACTAGACCGCTCTCCACCCCTGGTCCACCCGGTAGCCTCTCCCACCCTCGTAGCCTCCACCTGGTATACTCCCGCTATCAGTACAGTCCGACACATCGGAGGTACCTACGGACGGGAGCCCTCTGTCAGGCCAGCTAACACCGGGGAGTACCTACATCGGATCCAACCAAAAGGAGAAGACAGCCTACTCACACGGATACGATCCTCTTGGATCCGTCGACACCGATTGTAACTCTACTAATGTCATGAATTCTCCAGAATTCCTCCAGGGCGCATAACTAAGATGCGGGGAGACATATATTATAACAACAAGGTTATAATATTCTCTAAGGCATGCTTATAACTATATGCTCACATTTTGATTTAATTAGATTAAACTAGATGGGAACATGCATAGTTCGGGGCTTGGTATCTGGGCATGCATAGGCCTCTATACATGATGTATGGGTGCATATCCCTAGCATACAAGTCTAAGGCGGCATGGATACATCATATTAATCAATATAAGGGTGCACATCCCTAGCATACAAGCCTATGGTGGCATGGGTACAACATATTAATCATGCATGCATAGTTTACATTTAGTACTAGTTAATATGCAACTATGGTGCCCCAGAGGAGGGCAATGCACGCCTACGTGCATCGAACGCCTCCCTACTGGGTTGGATTGTCCCACTCACCGAAGCTCGGGTCGTCGCGTGACCGTCCGTCAAGATCTGCAAGACATAGGCATTCAAAATGGTGAGTAAACTACACAAATACATAATAAATTTACTAGAAATACCCAACACTCAGACAAGCATGCATACGGACCCACACACATGCGAGCACGCGCGTACGCACGCGAGTCCGAGTGCCCCGACACCCTCCCGAACCCACAGGCAGCCGTACGCATGGCCACCCGCACGCGCACGCCTGAAGCGCACGCACACACGCGCCCCTGCGCCCCGGGCGCACTGTCGGGCCCCAGCCCACGCTCCCAGATGCGCTGTCGTGCCCCTGCCGGCGCGCCCAGACACGCTGCCTCTCGCGCGCGCCCGCGCGCACTGCCCCCCCCCCCCCCCCCGCAGCACTCAGCGCGCATGCCCGCGCGTCTGCACGTACGCGCGAGCGCCCGTCTGCGCCCGCCAGCGCCTGCCTGCACGCGCAGACTCGCGCGCACGCGTGCGGATGACCCCGCATGCGCACCCGAGCCCCTTCCACCCCCTCCCCAGCCCTCCCACACCCCCTTAACACCCTTGTAAGCATGCACAACCAATTAAATGCCCTAATCAAGCATCTAAACTAGCTAGGGGAGGAGAATGACTTACCAACAATGGAGGGAAAGGAAAGGGAGGAAACTCGGGTGCCCTTCGCGCACCGAATCACCACCACCGAGACCACCACCACCTCAGCCTCTAACAAGGCTTAAAGAGGGCTGAAACAGGGGAGAAGGGAAACCATGAGAGGGAGGCAAACAAAGGGGAAAGCAAATACAAAACCATGGAAAGGTAGATCGGAACCCTACCTTCCTTTTTCCCTTCAAGGGTTTTTCCTTTCTTTGCCTTCTACTAGCTCCAATGGGGGAAAATATGAAGAGGAGATGTGGTTTAGTGTGTGAGAAAGAGAGAGAGAGAGAGATGGAGAGAGAGAGAGAGATGAAGAGAAGATGAAGGGGACGCCTAAATGGGGCTCACACACACACACACACACACTCACACACTTAGAAAAAATTAGGTTTTGGTGGTTTGACTTTGGGTCAACCTAACCACACTAACAAACAAAATGTTTTGACCAAGTCAATGGTCAATCTTGACTTGGTCAAAGTCATCTTTGACTTGGTCAAGTCTCCCAATGACTTTTCGCTTGGTCAAAACCCGGATACGATTCAGAACTGCCCAATTCTGAAACGTTACCGGAATTCGATGAAATTTTCATGAGTGGTTTGAAATGGCACCAGGACACATAATGTGCAGTTAGATTTTCAATCGGAGTTCTCAAGCTCATGATGATTGCTAAAAATCCAAAATTTTAGCGGTTCCGATCGAAAAAAGAAAAAGTTGAAAAACTGCCAGAAATGTCCCAATGGTGACCAGAAGGCTAAAAGTGACACATATATAACACCTTCATACTGAAGGGTGACGCCGCCAACTGGTGGGCCACCCGATCTGTGGACATCCCTGAGGGTGTGGGGCGACTTCTCTGGACCGGATTCCGGAGTTACTTCTTGGCAAAGTACTTTCCGTTTTCAGTGCGACAGACCATGATGCAAGAGTTCGACCAACTAACTCAGGGCACCATGTTGGTGGTGGCCTACTCCACGCGTTTCACGAGGCTTTCCAGGAATGCTTCCGCCTTGGTCATGGATGAGGAGATGCGCTGCCGTCGGTTTGAGATGGGGCTCAACAACACCATTAGGGTGCATGTCACCTCTCAGGCGCTGTCAACGTACACGGACCTGGTGTCACTGGCCCAGACTGTCGAGCGGGACCTTTGGGTTCCCTCAGCGGTTCAATCCCCTTCTACGGATCAGGGGCCTCCTAGGAGCCAGGACCAGGGACGTCGCAAGGGCAAGCGGCCCCGCTTCGATGGAGTAGCAGCCGCCGCAACTCTAGCCGAGGTGGTGCTAGTTCGTGGTCCTGCACCCATTGCTGCCGTTCTGATCCAGGCTAGACGACCAGAGACGAGACGTTGTTTCCACTGCCAGCGAGTCGGATATCTGGCCCAGGCTTTTCCTGATGCTGACCAAACTCTTGTTCCCCGATAGCAGCCTCAGCAGCAGCAGCCACCGGGTGGCCATGTTGATCAGAGGAGGCAACCAGCGCAGCCTGCGAGGCGTGCCTCTGCTCGTCAGCCACAGCTTGTTCAGGGGCGTGTTGCGGCACTTACTGCCAAGGAGGCGCAAGCTTCGGGTAGCGTTGTCCAAGGTATTGTTCTGATCTCCCAGCTTCCTACTTATGTGCTATTTGATTCTGGGGCTACGCACTCATTCGTGTCTCCTGTTTTTGCAAAGCAGATGGGTGCGGTGTCGGCCCCTCTTGATGCCATGTTGGGGATATCATTGCCGGTCAAAAACTGTATTCTCCTTCGCTCTGTGTATCGAGGGTGTACTGTGGAGATCGCGGAGCATGAGTTTCTGGTGGAGTTGGTCGAGCTCGCCATGACGGACTTTGACGCCATCCTGGGGATGGATTGGCTCTTGGCTAGTCACGCCATCATCAACTGTTTTGCAAATTCGGTGTCCTTCCGCGTCCCTGGTCGAAGGTCTTTCCAGTTCGTGGGCGATCGGGATATAGCTCCTTTGGGGTTCGTTTCGTCCATCTAGGTGTGGAGACTCCTTCAGGGAGGATGCGAGGGTTTCCTAGCGTGCATCGCTGATGAGGATGCACCGTTTCAGGCAGATATCAGTCAGACTCTGGTCGTGGCAGAATATCCACAGGTTTTTCCTGATGATCTTTCGGGTCTACCGTCGGATCGCGTGATAGAGTTCGAGATTAATCTAATTCCGGGGACCGAGCCAATTTCAAGGGCTCCGTACCAGATGGCTCCAGCGGAGCTGAAGGTGCTCAAGGAGCAGCTGGAGGAGTTGCTCGAGAAGGGTTCGCACGTCCGAGTGTCTCTCCATGGGGAGCCCCTGTGCTGTTTGTTCGGAAGAAGGACGGTTCATTGCGCATTTGTATTTATTACAGGTAGCTGAACAAGTGGACCGTGAAGAACAAGTACCCCTTACCGCGGATTGATGATCTGTTTGACCAGCTCCAGGGAGTGCGTGTCTTTTCAAAGATTGATCTCTGTTCGGGCTGCTATCAGCTGAAGATCAGGGAGTCGGATATTCTGAAGATGGCCTTTTATACCCGCTACGGGCACTACGAGTTTCGAGTACTACCGTTTGGGTTCACGAATGCGCCGGCTGCCTTCATGGATCTGATGAACCGGGTGTTTTGGCCATTCCTCGACTCCTTTGTGGTAATCTTCATCGATGACATTCTGGTGTACTCGAGGAGTCTTGAGGCGCACGCTGACCATCTTCGCACTGTCTTGGAGACTTTGGCCCGACATCAGCTGTTCGCCAAGTTCAGTAAGTGCGAGTTCTGGTTGGAGCGTGTGGCCTTCCTTGGCCATGTGATTTCCGGTGAGGGCATATCTGTGGACCCGGACAAGACGCTCGCCGTGTCGAATTGGCGACAACCATCGAACCCCACTGAGATTCGAAACTTCTTGGGTTTGGCGGGTTGTTATCGGAGGTTAGTCGAGGGTTTCTCGAAGATAGCCGTCCCTTTGACCCGCCTCACGCGGAAGGATGTCCGGTTTGAGTGGTCCCCATCTTGCGAGGAGAGCTTCTTCAAGTTGAAGCGGAGACTCACCACAGCGCCAATTCTTACCATTCCATTTTAGAGTTGTGGATTCACAGTCTACTCTGATGCGCCGCGGCTGGGTTTGGGTTGCATCCTGATGCAATACGATAAGGTTGCTTACGCATCGCGTTAGTTGAAGCCCCATGAGCAGAATTACCCCACCCACGACTTGGAGTTAGCAGCGATCATCTTTGTGCTGAAGACATGGAGGCACTACCTCTATGGCGAGGAGTTTGAGCTCTTCACGGATCACAAGAGCTTGACTTATTTGCAGTCCCAGTCTGTTATATTTGTGTCACTTTTAACCTGCTGGTAACCGTTGGAGCGTCCTGGCAGTTTTTAAAATTTTTAGGGTTTTTGATCGGAACCGCTAATTTTTGGACTGTTAGCTATCGTCCTGAGCTAGAGGACTCCGATTGGAAATCTGACTGCATATTTGGTGTCCTGGTGCCATTTTAGACCTCTCACGAAAATTTCATCGAATTCCGGCATCGTTTGCAAAAATTTCACAGTTTCGGGGCGTATCCGGGTTTTTAAGTCGCGCTCTACTTAAAAGGAATCAAAAAATATCTAATCACTATTCATCATCTTCCCGACTTGCTCTCTCTCTCTCCTCTCCTCCGTTTTTCTTCCGTTTGAGCCCCCTACACCCCTCAAAACCAAAAACCTAAAGCACGGGAAGTGTAGATCGGGTCCCTCCTGATTAGTAGGCACCTCCTGATTTGGTTTTGGACTGTGCTGAATGTGGGAGTAGACCAGGCGGCCTACGGAGTGGAGGGAGAGACTATCGGTGGACCAAGGGTGACCAACAGCCTAGTCAGTCCCAAAATCCTATGTCACCCGTGGTAGGGTGAGGGTGAGGGTGTAGTGGGTTGGCGATGAGCGACCTACTGGATTGTGAATAGATGATTATCAGTCCCAATAGCCTATGTCACCCATTGATGGGTGAGGGTGAGGGTGTAGTGGTTCGGCAAAGTACGAACCACTGGATTATGTTGTTATGTCTTGGAGATTGGATAAATAATGGAATTGTGGTCAATATCGTCTGTGATGCATGGGTTGTGCTGTTCACTGAGCGTGCGGCTCACCCCTCGCATATGTTTTTCCCCAGTTGCCACTGTGCCTGAGTTGGAGCCGGAGCAGTAGTAGGAGCTTTCCGAGGGATTCCTTCAGTAGCGGAGCAGCGCCACGTTCCGCGAGTGCCAGAGGTTATCAGCATCCCTTCTTGACTGTATGTATTTGATTTCCGTGCTTGGCACGTGTTTGTATATGTTCAGTTGTATTTGTGTATATTGGCTCTCACAGGACAGATGATTGAGTATCGAGTCTGTAGTATGATTATTTACAGATTCAGTCTTTTGCTTCCGCATTTGGTGTATATATCATGTCAGCCTTTTGTTGCATGTGTGTCATTCTGGTTGTTTGTGTATGATATATGTTATTGACCTCCTGTGTAGGCTTCTGATATGATACATACACTTGCCGCGTCCCTGGGTTGGCCGCCCTGGGGCGTGACACAGTCGAAGCTCAACATGCGTCAGCGACGTTGGGTCTAGTTCCTGAAGAACTGTGATTGTGACATTGCTTACCATCTGGGTAAGGCGAATGTCGTGGCAGATGCTCTTAGCAGGCAGCCCTTGGGCATGGTCGCCCACTTGGATGTACGTCTTTTGAGGCTTCTGGAGGAGGTCGCTTGCTGGATCAGCATTCGGGAGACGCCCGCTGGTGGCTTTTTGGCTAGGCTAGTGGTGCATCCCGTTCTCCTCGACGAGATCCGCACGGCTCAGGGGTGGGATCCTCGCTTTCTGGTCCTTTCTGAAGGCGTCGCCCGGGGTGAGCAACCGGATTACCAGATTTGTGAGGATGGAATCTTGCGGTTCAGAGGCCGGGTATGTATTCCTGACAACGCAAATCTGAAGCAGAAGATATTGGACGAGGCCCATCGTTCGAGGTACACAGTGCATCCTGGTGGCACAAAAATGTACAAGGGCCTTTGTTGTGGCTACTGGTGGCGCGGGATGAAGGCGGATGTTGGCCGCTTTGTTGCCTGTTGCTTGGTATGCCCGCAGGTGAAGTCGGAGCATCAGCGTCCTACGGGGAAGCTGTAGTCCATTGAAATTCCTAAGTGGAAGTGGGAGCAGATCACCATGGACTTCGTTTTGGGTTTGCCGAGGTCACGTTCGGGTCGCGATACCATCTGGGTGATCGTTGACCGACTGACTAAGTCTGCTCATTTCCTCCCCATCCGACTCACCGATTCTCTGGACACCCTGGCGCAGTTGTTTGTCTCTGAGATTGTTCGTCTCCATGACACTCCGGTCAGCATTATTTTTTATCAAGACGCGAGGTTTACTTTGAGGTTCTGGCGCAACCTCCAGCACGCCCTTGGTACGAACCTCCACTTTAGTACAGCGTTTCATCCGCAGATGGACGGCCAGTCGGAGAGGACGATACGGACCCTGGAGGACATGTTGTGTGCCTGCATTCTCTACTTTGGAGGCAGTTGGGAGAGTCATCTTCCATTGGTGGAGTTTGCCTACAACAACAGCTACCACTCGAGTGTTCAGATGGCACCGTATGAGGCACTCTACGGCCTTAGCTACAGATCTCCCTTATGTTGGGGCGAAGTTGGAGAGCGCCAGTTGGAGGGACCAGAGATCGTCCGTCAGACCTCAGAGAAAGTCATTACGATTCGTGAGCGTATCCGCACCGCTCAGAGCCGTCAGAAGAGCTACGTCGATCATCATCGCTGTGAGCTCACCTTCGACGTTGGTGACCATGTTTTCCTGAAGATGTCCCCGTCGAAGGGCATCTTTTGTTTTGGTGTGCGAGGCAAGTTGAGTACAAGTTTCATTGGCCCGTTTCTCGTCCTTGAGCGGATTGGAGAGGTGGCCTATCGCATAGCCTTGCCCCCACAGTTAGCTCACGCCCATGACGTCTTCCACGTCTCTCAGCTGAGGCGGTACGTCCACGATCCTGCTCACGTCATTCCGTTCGAGCCACTTGTCTTTGAGTCGAACTTGTCGTTCGTGGAGTAGCAAATCAAGATCCTGGACCGGCGCGAGAAGAGGCTCCGCACCAAGACCGTCCAGCTCGTTAAGGTGCGTTGGCAGCACCATTTTGCTGCTGAGGCCACCTGGGAGCGCGAGGACGCCATGCGTGATGCATACCCACATCTTTTCCCTTCATAGATGTTTTTGTTTTAAATTTTGTGGACAAAATTTCCTAATATGTGTCACTTTTAGCCTATTGGTTATATCTGGGTCATTTCTGACTATTTTTCTTTTTCGATCGAATTCGCTAAAATTTTAGACTTTTAGCTATCTACGTGAGTTTGAGTACTCCAATTGGAAATCTAACTACATATTATGGGTCCTGGTACCATTTTGTACTACCCATAAAAATTTCATCGAATTCTGGTTGCATTTTAGAAAATTATGCAGTTCCGAATCATATCCAGGTTTTGATCGATACTGGATTGTCATGGGGGGAGAGATTTTGACCAAGTCAAGGTTGACCATTGACTGCTCAACCATTTTTGTTTGTTAGCTTGGTTGGGTTGACCTAGGTCAAACCCCCCCACCAAACCCCTTTTGTGAGAATTAATTGCCTCTCTCTCTCTTTTTCTCTCCTTCTCTCTTCCTCCCTTAGAGAAATCCATCCGACCCCTCTCATTCTCACCCTCTCTTTTGGTCCCCTTTTTGTTTGGTCGTTGAAGAAGGAGAAGAAGTAAAAGAAGCACAAAAAGGGTTGCAAAGAAAGGTGTGTGTGTGTATGTGCGTGTGTTTTCTTATGATTGTTATTGTTGTTGTTGAATCTCTTCTCTCTAGCTCCCACTCATGCCTCCCCCCCTGTTTTCAGCCATTAGAGGCTTGAGGAGTGGCTGAGGAGGTGGTGGTGGTGGTGGTGGTGATTGAGGTGGTTTTGGGTGCACCAAGAACACTCGAATATCTCCCCTTCCTTTCCCCTCCTTTGGTAAGCTCTCCTCCACCCTTACCCTTTGATTTTCTTGTTGTATGGGCTGTTAGAGATGTCAAGCATGCTAGGTAGTTGGTTTAGGGTGTGTGGGAGGGCTAGGGGGAGGGGGGTTAAAGAGGTCTGGGAACGGACGCGAGTCTTTCCGCGCGCACAGCCGGGCGTAGGGCGGGCGCGTGCGAGTGCGTGTAGAGCGTGTGCACAAGTGCATCTGGGTGCGCGGCAGGGCGCCAGTGCGCGTGCGTGCGTGGGCATGGGTGTGGATGCCTGAGGTCATGGGTGGGTGCTGGGACACTCGGATGTGCGTGCGTGCGTGCGTGCTTGCATGCTTGCGACTCCGTATGTGTGCATGTCCTCGTCCTTAACTTTTGTAGTTAAATTCTAAGTGTTTTAATGTGATGTTACTCACCATATTGGATACCCTTGTCTTGCAGATCTTGGCGATCGATCACGCGACGACCCGGGTTGTGGTGAGTGGATCAATCCAATCCATTTAAAAGGCATTAGATGAGCGTAGTCGTGCATTCCGCCTCCATGGGGCACCATAACAGCATATTAAATGTGTTGCACGTTTTTATATTGATATATTGCCTCTATACCATGATAGGGACTTGTATGCTAGTGTTATGCATTGTTATGTCATGCATAGTATACCATGCTTACAAATACATCATGCCTCATGCTAGGGTAGCTTTACTTTATGCATGCTTCCACCTAGTTAACCATGTATTTAGTTCTTACATGTATGCATGAATGTAAAGCATGACTAGGATAATTTCCTTGTAATCTTTCTATCATGTTAGCATTGTTTTCATGACAATACCATGTATAATTATTATGCTTGTTATATATTTAATACATGCTTATATTAAGCCATGGAACTTGCCTAATGAGGTTAAGCAAGTGTATGACCTCTGATGGAGATCATGGCATTGACTCTACGAATAATATCTTTTCCCCGCATCTAAGTTATGCACCCTAGAGGGAATTCATGAGAATTTGTTACCCTTATCAGTGTCTAATAACCGATGACGACGGATCCATGAGCATCGTATTCACGAGTGTCAAGTGTTCTCCCCTTCCTCGGCTTCGCGTTGAAGTTGCCCGACATTGTAGCTGTCCTGCGAGGTGCTCCCAAGTACTACTCATGGCGCTCGTTGGTGCGCCCATACGGTAGAGGTAGTCGTCATGGGAGGCAACCAAGTAGAGGTTCCCCGGGAGAGGGCTACCGGATGACGAATGGTGTAGAACAGTAAAACTTCTCCCGAAAGTCCTATGTCACCCTGTGAGGGTGAGGGTGAGGGTGAGGGCGTGGTGGGCTTGGGTTGGTACACGACCCACCAGCTTAAGTAGTTGCTTCCATCTGTTGGGACCATAATTACCTTGAATGTTAATATGAGTTGTGTTGCATGAATTGTACCATTCACTGAGTATGTGGCTCAACCCTCGCATTTGTTTTTTTCTCCAGTTGGCGTTGAGTCGGATCCGAAGGAGGAGCTTCCTTAGGCGCAGTACCAGTGGCAATGCAGCGTCCGTGTTTTGGGTCTTGCGAGTGAGAGGCCATCAGCATCCCCCCTTCTCTTGTATGTATTTATACTTGTGCTTGTGTACAGTATTTGCATATTGATGTCTTTATGTTTATATTGACTCTCACAGGACAGTTGATTATGTAAATTTGGTGTGTAATATGTTTTGGATTACAGACTTAGTCATTTAGCTTCCGCTATATGTATATATATATATATATTATGTCAACTTTCACTTGATGAATTACGTTGTTGCCTTGGATGTTGTGTAGAGTCTTTATTTATCTCATTTTAGATAGCTGATATTATATATTTGCCACGTCTCGGGAACGACCACCCTGGGGCGTGACATGTCTGAGGGTGACTCGCGCCAAAAGCTTCCGTGAGGGATGGGATTCCACCGGTCTACCAAAAGGCCATCCGCGGCGATGCCACCCGGATTCTGTCGATGCAGCGGAGGGTTTCGGCCCAAGGATGTATCCCGAGCTCCTATCTCGCTGTCGTTACGGTCTGAGTGGCACTCGGCGATGGTGGAAGTTTGTGCAGCCCCTTTTTCCTTTTTCCTTTTTTGTAATAGATGTAGGAGTAACATAAATAAAAGGAATATTTGCCTTTGAGTATATGTGTCAATCCGCTTTCGTTTGGTCAATGCGTTTGGCTTTGACTTGGGGTTTCAATTGACTAACACAATTCGTCCCCCTTGTGTCTCGACGGTAAACTACTTAGGATACCCGTTTGGGGAAGATGAGCCTAAAGTTTGGCCAGTCTATCCTGGGCTTGCGTTGTTGGCATGACCTTGTAGAGGCTGTTCCATGTCCGCGTGCAGAGTCAATGATCAGACTTTGCTTCGTGGGGCTAATCCCCTTTGCCCGCGGTGGCGTTACCTTGTAGGGGTTGACATGCACCCTTCGTTTTGAGCCAACTGGCGGCGTCACCCTGCGTATCTGGTTCGTGACTCGGGTTTGTATCAGCTAGCGGCATCACCCTACGGGTCCGGTCTATGCCCTTGGCTTGAACCGTGAAGACGACATGGTCCTATGGGCTTTGGGTCATACCCCTGGCTTGAACAGGCTATGCGGCGTCACCCTGCGGGGTACTTTCCATTCCTCCGGCTTGACCTGGATAGCGGTGTCACCCTTGGAGGAAGTTTTGTTCTTCCCTGGCTTGAACCGAATAACGGCGTCACCCTGTGGGATATTTTGGGTCGGGCCCTTGGCTTGAACCGGCTGGCGGAGTCACCCTGTGGGACCCTTCCTCTGGCTTGAACCGGCTAGCGGTGTCACCCTTGGAGGGAGTTTTGGTCCGTATCCGACCACACGCATGGGGGTGAATGGGTGTCCCATTCCCATCCTAACCCGTGGCATACGCGCGGATAAACCCAGTCTGATATGGCTTCTCCACAGCCGACAATACGGGGGAGGGTGGCAACGGTCGTTAACCCTACTGGACGTTGTACGTGTTCGGGGGGGATGGCCATGTATCGAGTAGAGATATATAATCACAAGCATTCATCCCATATTTAGAACATATAGGTGTGGGCTAAAGGAATGAATTAAACATAAACGGTCTTTAAACGTTATTCAGTAGAGACATCCGGCTTACACATAATATTTCCTCAAATTCATGGCATTCCACAGGGTCGGTATGGGTACCTTTCGGGGCCTGGCCATGCAAGCCGTAAACCTCCACCACTTCATATGGGCCTTCCCAGGTGGCCCCAAGTCTCCCAGCGTTGAGTTCACGAGTGTTGTCGGTAACGTGTCGGAGCACCCACTCGCCAGGCGTGAACGACCGGGGGCACACCTTTCGATTGAAGTGGAGGGCTTGTTGGCGCTGGCAGGCAGCTAGGCGGATGAGGGAGGCTTCCCTCCGTTCCTCAAGTAGGGTGAGGTTTTTGGGGAGCGTGGGCTAGTAGTACCCCTGAGTTTTGATGGCGTCTTTGTGGAGCGTGGGGTAGTAGTACCTCTGAGTTAAGATGCGGTGAGCTAGCGACCTTCCGGAGGAATGGTCACCGCACGATCCTTCATGAATTTCCTCCATCAGAGGTTCGACTTCGGTCATAGCAAGGCATCTCAAGAACGGTCCATCCCCGTTGCGCCAGTACAAGACCCCATCAATGATCGAATATCTTGCGGAGCGACGTCTGAGCTTTAGGGCTTCGGTGGGGTCCCCAGGCACGGTACCGTCTCGGATGAAGGCCTCGATCGGGTCCATCCAACACGGGGACTCCCTCTAGATTGCTCTGACGGTGGGGACATGATCGATGGACGGTAGCTCCAGCACGTGCGAAAGTACCCAATGTCAACCTTCATTGGTGGCTGCTATGGCAAGAGAATCAACTGTGGCATTGTCGCTCCTTGGGAGATAATGGATCTTGAAGCTGAAGAACTCTTTGGACAGCTCGATTGCCAAGTGTTGGTACCACTCCATCTTCTGGTCCTTAGCAGCGTTGGTGCCGTCAACTTGTAAAACAACCAGTTGGGAGTCGCAATATACGCGTATGTACTTGACATGGAGTGCCTTGGTGAGTCGAAGGTCGGCCAACAATGCATTGGTATTCTGCCACACTGTTAGATGCGGCGAAGTTGAGTCGGAACGATTGCTCGAGCTGGGTTCTGTCCTGAGTGGGGATAACAATCCCTGCCCCGTGCTCCCTATGGTTGGATGCACCATCGACGTGTAAAGCCCACCAGTATAGGAGGTGCGGGGGTCTTCGAGCTTGGCCATTGATTGTTCTACTCCGTCCGCAGGGTCAAATTCGAGGAGGAAGTCTGCTACCACCTGGCCCTTCATTGAGACCCGGGGTTTGTAATCGATATCTTACGGTAACAGTTCGATAGCACACTTTTCCGTGCGTCCATATAAGTCTGGCTTATGGAGGAACTCGCGGATAGGGTGCGAGGTGAGGACCACGATGCGATACCCTTAGAAGTAGTGGCGGAGCCTTCGCTTGGTTACCAAGAGCGCAAGAATGAGTTTTCGATCGGGGTGTAGCGGCTCTCAGCATCTGTCATCGACTTGCTGGTATAAAACACGGGGCGTTGTTTGCCCCCGTCTTCGCGAAAGAGTGTCGAACTTGTGGAGGTGGTGGAAATCGCGAGATACAAATAGAGTTCCTCCCCTTCGATCGGGACCGAAAGGATTGGCAGTCGGGCGAGGTGTTCCTTGAGCTCTTTGAATACAGCCTGTTGTGCCTCTCCCCACCTCATTCCCTTGCCCACCTTGATATCCTGGAAGAGCAGGCGGCAGCAGTCTGAGAGTCGGGAGATGAACCGTGCAAGCGCCGTGACCCGACGTATAACCACGTGCACGTGTCGTACGGATTTTGGTGAAGGGGATTCGCGAAGTTCTTGGAATTTTATTGGGCTGGCTTCTATCCCCTGTTGGTGGACAATGTGACCCAAGAAGTGCCTTGAGGAGACCCCGAAGGAACACTTCGTTGGGTGCAGCTTCATACGATGTGCTCTAAGGGTCTCGAAAGCCTCCACCGAATGGACTAAATGGTCATGATGGGAGCGGCTCTTCACAACCATGTCATCAATATCAAATTCGATGGTCCACCTGATGATATTGCAGAAAACTTTGTTCACTAGACATTGAAATGTGGCTCCGCCGTTCGTCAACCAGAATGGCATGACCGTGTAGCAGTAGAGCCCGTGCTCGGTGATGAACGCCGTCTTTTCTTGGTCTCTTGGGTGCAAGGGGATCTGGTTATACCCATAATAAGCATCCAAGAAGGACAGGCGCTGGTACCCGGCCGTGGCATCGACCAGTTGATTGATCTTGATAAGGGGATAGCAGTCCTTCGGGCATGCCTTGTTCAGATTGATGAAGTCGATCCAGACTTTCCATTTACCATTTTTCTTCTCCGTGAGGATGACGTTGGAGATCCAGTCGGGATACCGAACTTCTCGGATGAACCCTGCCTCGAGGAGGCGGTCAATTTTGTCTGATATGATCTTGTTCTGCTCGGGGGCGAAGCGCTGCTGCTTCTGTTTGACAGGGGTCGAACCGGGATGGACATTGAGCTCGTGGACAGCAACCGTGGGTCAATTCCGAGCATATCGCTATGTGTCCAGGCAAAGACATCTCGGTTGGCCCGCAGCAGAGCGAGCAGGGTGTCTTTGTCTTCCAGAGGAAGGAAACTCCTGATCTGGACGGTTCTCTCATGCGTGTCAGCGTCCAGGAGGATAGACTCGACTAGCTTGAGAGTGGGGGGCTTAGATACTTCTTCACTGAGAGCCCGTGCCCACTTCGGTGGCCAGTCGTCTAATTGCTATAATGGCGGGGGAGGATCGTGCTGAGGTAGTGGAACAGCTGCCCTCGACGCAATCGTGCAACAACGCCTTGCGATGACCTTGTCACCACGGACATCTATCGTTGAGTGACCATCTTTGGCGAGGTAGCGCATAACCTGGTGCAGGGTTGACGGCACGCCTTCCATGCGGTGAATCCAGTCCCGTCCCATGAAGGCATTGTAAGCAGAAGGGGAGTCCACCACAATAAACTCAACGTCAAGAGTGCGGTCGACGGCGGTGACAGGTAGGGTCACCACCCCAACTGGGGTAATTCGCTTCCCGTCGAATCCAGCTAGGGACATACTCGAGCGCTTGATGATCTCTGCGTCTAAACCCATTCGGCTGAAGGCGCTGAGGAAAAGAATATCGGCGCTGCTTCCTCCATTGATCATAATCCTTTGGACCTGACAATTGCAGATAAAGAGGGTAACGACCAATGGATCAGAGTGGGGAAGGAGTACCTCTTCCAGATCATGTGGGTCGAATTGGATGGCGTGGATTTTGGTGGTGCTCTCCGAGTTTGGACTCGGTCTCTTATTTGGTCTTTTGGGCGCACCTTCCCCTGGCTCCATCTCCAGTGGGCCGGGCCGTCCGTGTATGGCCGACACAACCTGAGGTGGTGGGTCCACTGGCTTTGCATTGACGGGGCGACCTTCCATGCCCCCGGTGCCTGGGGTAACCTGCCGAGCCACGTAATGCGCGCGGCGGCCGTTGAGTATTAGGGCTTCGACCTGCAAACGGAGACTACAGCATTCATCGGTAGTGTGCCCCACCTCGTTATGGAACTCGCACCTCCAATTTTGATCACGATTCTCCACGGGAGATCGAATTGGGGTCGGGGCCCAGAATAACCCCTTGTCACGGTTTTCTCTCCACACCTGCCTGATAGGGATGGTGAGGGGGGTTGTTTCGACGTTGGTTCCTCTAGGTGCCCGCCCCGAAAGCGGTGCGGTATCACCTTTCTTCGTTGGGCCGAGAGGTTGTTTTTTCAAGGTAGTTTCCCCCTTATACGCCAGGGTAACGGAGATGGCAGTAGTCACTTTCTGATTGGCTAGGGCAGCATCCTCTTCCAGCCGGATGTAACCATTGGCTCGTGACAATATATCGGCCATGTCAATGGGGGACTTTCGAACGAAGGACTCATAGAACCTCCCAGTCGTCGTCAGTCCTGATCGGAAGGCTATCGCGGCGGTCTTTGGGTCATAGTCGTCGATCTGGGTCATCTCTGTGCTGAAACTCGTGAGGTAGTCCTTCCGCCGTTCGCCTTCCGCTTGTCTCATCCCAAAGAGGTTGCGACATCCTTCTTTGGCTTGCAGTGGAAGATGTAGTGACCGATGAATACTTCACACAAGTTTCGGATGTCACACCCCAGGGCGGCCGTCCCCGAGACGTGGCAATATATGATATCAGAAATCATACAACAGGTCAACAACTACGCCAATATATATACAACATACAAGGCTGGCAAAGCAATGATAACTGATAGCTCAATTGAAAATGTGGAAGCATAAAAAATACCAATAAGTCTATAACCCAAAACATTATTACAAACAAGAATACACAATCACTGTCATGTGAGTGCCAAGTCCAGTCCAAATAAAATACAACTAGTGCAACACGCACGATTTATCAATGCATAAATGACTCTAGGACTGCTGACAGCCTCGCACTTGCCAATCGCCAAACGGGACGTTCCACGCACACAATACCACGCCACAGGGAAGCTCCAGCTCCACGCCCAACACCACCCCTGTAAAAGAAACAGTACGCGAGGGGTGAGCTACAAGCTCAGTGAGTGGCAAGAAGCCAAGCACCAGTACAACAATTGAATGACAAGACAATTTCCTTTCAAGGAAAACATGGGTGAAAGCCCAACAGATAACAAGGTCACGCGGCGACACGACCAACCTCACCCTCGCTCTCACTCCCGGAGGGAGACTCTTGGGACTCTTGGGGAGTGACCATACCGTTTGTCAAAGAGACGCGGAATTACTGGTCCACACAACACTACTGGATTATCTACAACGAGATAACTGCCCACTGATGTCTCTCAACATCGATACATAAATGGACCCAACAACTATGGGAACGGATGAGCAAACGAATGGGTCACGTAACGACGTGACTTCACCACATCCCTGCCCCTGCCCTTGCCCTTGAAGGGAAATTCCTGGGTCACCCGAGGAGAAAACAAAGATTAACCATAACACCTGGTGTTACTGGATAACATAATACGACCAATCCCTCGGCTACGAGGTAGAGATGCCACTACGATACCTCAAAGCGTTAGGCATAACTTACCTGGAGTATACTCGACAGGTAATAATGGTCACGTGACTACGTGACTTCAACTCACCCTCACCCTCAGCCCAAAGGGGGACACAGGACTGTTGGGAGGAAAATCCAACGGCTCTACACCCTTCATCATCTGGTAGCCCTCTCTCAGGTAGCCTCTACCTGGTATACTCCCATGATCAATACAAATGCCGAACACATTGGTAGTATCTACAGGTGGGAGCCCTCTATCAGGACAGCTTCAACGTCGGGCAACTTAACACAGATCCAATGAAGAGGAGAACAGTCTCATGCTCGCAATGCGAACCTGATAGATCAACTACACTCGATAATCACATACCGATGATATCGAATACACTTGAACTCCCACACAGATGCGTTGCATCGAACGCGAGGAGTTACCTCTGCTCTCGCGCATAAGCCAAAGGCATAACCCACCAGGCAGTTCATACACGCACCTAGCACGGGTAGGCCTAACTTAATGCCATAACCACCGGTTTAACAAAACCGATACAACAATGAATTCTTCTGAATTCCATATGAGTGCATCACACGGATGCAAGGGCGATTACATCGCTTGGCTCTAACTAATAAGGTACAACCCGACTAAGGGTCATACCCACGCCTAGCACAGGTTGGCACAATTAATCTAACATGCGCAATAATTATAACAGGAGAATTTCTATCGCAAGTAGGCTACATGATCCACATGCACAATAACATATGATTAACTATAGGGGTTCTCCCTAACATGAATATATGGCATAAACAACACATCATGGAACATACATACAAGGTATGGCTTAACTACACATGCATACGAGGGCATAAATCATGCAAGCACACAAGGTACAACCTAATATGCATTGGATATCACCAACTTAAAAGGGAAGGGTTAGGCGCGATCTCACGCACCAACAGGCGCATGCCAATAATCCCAAGCGAACTTGAGTCAAGTATGAACCACGTCTACTTACTTAGTTCACGTAAAGAGGGAGGGCGAGAGAGAGAGAGAGAGAGAGCCTCATCATCTCAAGAAACTGGTCATAGCCTTGCCCCAACAATATGGGCACAACAACTATACCACGCCCTCACGTCTTATGACAAAGGAATATTAGGCATGAACCCAAATATTAACCCCGGCTTAATCATGATAGATATTACTAATATAGGGGTAGTATTACAAATAAGGACTATCTAAGTCATGCCATATTCTATACATTCATATAAACACACACAACACATGCCCATACAAGAAGGGCGCATGCAAACATAATCATTCATACATGAATACAATACATAGGCAAGTACATGGTAGAATAGGGGGTTCTACGCAATATACGAGCTATACAAGCCTAGCATGCAAGATATTAGCATATTAAAGGTGCCAAGAAGCCCCATGGATGCACAATGCACGACTACATGCATCAAGCGCTTCCCGAAGGGTTGGATCGAACCACTCACCGCAACCTGAGTCTTCGCACGTGAGTTAACAAGAAGGGCAACAGGGCGCGCGAGGTTGCATGAGTGCAGGGCAAGCAGGGCAGAACGCACGCGAGATGGAACGCATGCGGAACAGGAAGGACAACATGCACGCGGGCAGCACGCACACACGGGGCAGCACCCGGGATGCACAGGCAGAGCAAGGCGCGCTGGGCACACTGCAGGGCACACTGCAAGGAACGCTGGGCGCGCTGGGCACAGGCGCAAGGCACGCTGTAGGGCACGCTAGGCACAAGCACTGGGCAGGCAAGGCAGCAGGCAGGGGCAGCACGCACAGGGCAGCTCACATGCTGGCACGCTTGCGCCCTACACCCAAGCAACCATGCACACACACACCATTCAAACATAAACACAAACACATGGCATGCACCATCTCCCAACACACCCCAATGTGCAAAACAACCAGAAAAGTCGAGGGAAAACTCACCAAGAGAGGGGGAGGAAAGGGGGAGATGTGGGGGGGGGGGGGGGGCTCGCAAGCACGCCATTGACCACCTCGACCGCCACCATCACTACCACCACCTCAACCTTGGATGCTCTTCTTCTTGCTGAACCAGAGGGGAGGGGGGATAGGGGAAACCATTAGAGGCTAGGGGAGGAGGAGAGGGGGAAGACAACGTCAACACATGCACACACTAACCTTGATCACTTCCTCTTCTTGCTCCTCCATCTTCTCCTTCATGTTCTCCTTCTCCTTCTTCTTCTTCTCCACCAAACACACAAGAGAGGGAGAGCAAAAAGAGAGAATGAGAGGCATTTTCGGATGGAGAGAGAGAGGGGGGTGCAAAGGGTGACAAAAGTCACATTGGGGGGTGGGTGCACACAAGGGAAAATGAGGGGGTGAGATTAAGCATAAAATCACCCACACCCAACCACTTTTATTTGCTTTATTGGGAAGCGTGGGGAGAAGCACCACACACATGAAAATATCTCACCCACCGAAACCTAATAACAGCTAAACTCGGATACGATTCGGAACTGCATAATTTCTGAAACGTAATCGGAATTCGATGAAATTTTTATGGGTAGTACAAAACGGTACTAGGACCCATAATATGCAGTTAGATTTTCAATCAGAGCACTCCAACTCTAGCATGTAGCTAAAAATCAAAATTTTAGCGACTCCGATAAAAAAAAATGAGGCTCCAAATAACACAGGCACAACAACGGAATCTAGAGATGGAGCCGGGGGGGAGCTTCTGAATCCATGCGAGAGCCTGCCACCCAAGGCTCTGCGGGAAAACATTGCAAAGCAGGGCGTCGTCTCCGGCCTCGAGGGACATGTGCTGTTGAAACAGGAATAGATGCTCTGTCAGATCGGTCTTCCCCCTCGTAGAGCTTAAACTTCCGGGGTGTGAACTTTCTTTTTCGGGCGGGGGGTGCGGAGGATATCCGCCAAGAGCAGAGACAGATGGATCAACTCCGCCGTCTAGAGCGCATGGTCCGTGGTCGTGCGTGGTCTCATGGTCCGAAACCGTTGGTCCATTGCCTTCATCAGATCTTCAGAGAGCCCTAAGCCATCCTGGCGTGGCGTTTTAGAGTTAACATGCACGTTTGATGAGCCGGCGAGTTCTTCGTCGCGGATGGGGTTCGCCGGGGGCTCCGCGCAAGCTTGGTGTTCGCCCGTGCGTGGAGGATTGGTTCGATTAGGCGGGATGATCCCACCAGGCTGTGAGTCGTGCTGCCTGTCTTCCTGCTCCGACAAATTGTCAAGCAGGTTGCGAAGGCGCTCGTTCTCGCATCGCATGTCCTCCACAGCATGACGGAGTCCCTTAGCCTCGGCCTCAAGCCCGGCCTAATTCACATGGTGCTATAGGCTGTCACCGTCAGGCTGTGGGTTTTCCATCGGGATGCTTCTAGGATCAGACGAGCTGCTCCGCAACGCAGATCGGATCATCGGCAGCGGAAGAGACGGAAGGTTATTCTTGGGAGGCATGATCATGAATCGTGGCTCATTTCACACACACGTCCCTTACCTGGCGCGCCAAGCTGGAGGCGCAAAAATTGGTTAACCGAACTCGGGTCATCAAGATCCGTCAACTCCACTCCTCTCGGTCTCCTTGATCCTACCGGCTTCCCTCCTCCTAGGGTGTGGTGGAGAATTCGTTTTTGACTAAACCTGAGATTTCTCTCTAGGCTGTCTACGTACCCTTCTTTTTGTCTCCAGGGTCAAGTCATACGTAGTTCCCTTTTTATAGTGTCTTTTCAGTCCTTAGAACCTTCTGGAGATCATATCCCTACCAGACGGATGAGATGGGATCTCAGATCCTAGGGATAAATCTCATGTAATTGCTGAGATTTGCACAATCTACAGTCATTATCCTTTTGTAAATGATCTAGATTTACAAAGATTAAGGAGTTGACTGATTATTAATTCCATATCTAAGGCATATCCATGTAATTTTAGAGGATCAGTACTTTGATGACTTTAGATTTGATGGATTTGCATCAACTCAGAAAGTCAACAAGTTGATAACCTTTTGATTGGGTTAACGTTTTTTGATCGTAGGGTTTTGGTAGGCTAGTGGGCTGGATTCACTTGTGGTGAACAATCTGGATAGTGGACCATCGCTTAATTGAACTGTGGGCCGTCATCGCGTGAAACTCCATGGGTGCGACTCATTTTTAGGCCCTACATTTATTATGTTATGTTGATTTACATTTTAAATTCGATCGAACAATGATTTTGAACTCGTTAATTTTCTCATATTCGATTCATTGTATGGTTGAGTTTTTTAAACATCGGTAAAAAGTGGAGGAGAAAATGCAATTGATGGTATTGACAAACAAGCGAAAAGAGATAGTGCTTTTGATTGGTCAATCATCTGACATTATCTGTTAGAAGGCATCCCATCTCTTCTCTTCTTCCCTTAAAAGGGTACCCAGATCACCTTCAACATTTCTCTCTCACCCCCTCCCCTCTCCGAATCATCATCAATGGCGAACCTCACCCTGAACCCAGCAACAAATCGTCACCCTCTATTGAGTTTTCCCCCTAAAATGCTCAAAGGCTCCATTTTGACGCTTGGGTTCCCTCCACTTTCACTGAAGCCCCCCTCACTCAGCCAATCCAGGAAGACCTCGGTGACCAGAGCGGCTGTGGCTGTCGACCAGGAGGAGGCGAAGACGAGAGTCTCCCTCATCAAAATCGGCACCAGAGGAAGGTTTATCTTTTCGTTCTCGCATTTGCATGTCTTCATCTGATTTAGTCTGTGTTTTTTGAAGTTGTTCTGTGTTTGATGGGTTATTTTTGTTTATGACCCTTTTTTTTCTTTTCATTCTGGGTATTCATGAATCATTCATGTCTAAGTTAAAATTTCTGCTTTTTGATCCTTTAGATTTGTTCGACAATGTTATGTGCCTATCGGGTTAATGTTGTTTGACCCCAGTTGGCTCATAATTGTATTTTGATTTTGGATTAGTGTCTCTTGTATGGGAGAATATTTTTTTGGGAGGTGAATTTATCTTTCATTATCTTTTTAGGTATTTGATATTTTGTCTGAGATTTACTTCGTTTTGATTGTGTGTGTGACTGCATTTATGCTGAAAATTTTGGTTATAATGTGCGGAGTGAATATTTTGTACATGATAAATGGAACTTTGCTATGTGACTTGTGTGAATAAATTCTTTTTTGAACTTTTTTTTAATGATTAGTATGATTGGCATTTTTGAAGGTGATTCTGGCATCAAATTGAAGATTTGATTCTTGTCAGATCTGCTTCATCACATTATTTATAAGAGCTTTATTTTCTCTAGGAGCTCTTTGTTAGTGTTTTTTTTTTGTTTTTTTTAAAGGTAGACAATTGCCACCTCGATTATATTAATAAGTCGAAGTACATAGTCTGAAATGGAGTTGGAAAGCTAATTTGGGCCCTGCTGGTGCTCGAGTGATCCCCACAAGTAGAAGAGAATTCTGTAGTTGTTTTCAAGTTTATTCTTTCTTTTTAAGTTGTTAGGAAAATTCACTTATGTAATGCTTCTTTGACATTGATTTAATTTTTGTTTCAAACTTTTTGGAAGCATCTTCGGAGATGTCCATTACAGCTTCAATAAATTGCACAATTGAAAAATTTATTATGTTGTGTTAGAATGTAGAATGTTCAAATGGTTTTATACAGATAACTAGATATTTGACATGAAGTTCTCAGTCACAACAAGAACTGGCAATGGAATCCATTTTGAAAATTTCAACCATTTTATTATATCACAAGTTTCCTTGATTTACTGCATTTGTTCTGGACTCCTTTTGTTTTAACATGGGAAAATATTTTTGTTGTTCGTGTAGAACAGTCCACTAGCGCTTGCACAGGCTCATGAAACACGGGACAAACTTGTCGCTGCACATCCAGAGCTAGCTGAAAGCGGAGCTATTGAGATTATTATCATCAAAACAACAGGAGATAAAATTCTTGACCAACCTCTCGCAGATATAGGTGGGAAAGGTCTTTTCACAAAAGAGATAGATGAGGCACTCTTGGATGGTAGGATAGATATTGCTGTTCACTCAATGAAGGATGTGCCTACATATTTCCCGGATAACATGATTTTGCCATGCAATCTTCCTCGCGAAGATGTAAGGGATGCATTTATCAGCTTGACTGCAGCCTCTCTAGCCGAACTTCCCGCTGGAAGTGTCGTTGGTAGTGCTTCTCTCAGAAGACAGTCTCAAATACTCTATAGATATCCATCACTCAAAGTAAGTACTTTGAATAATTAATTACCTCTGGGTTCACATTAAAAAAATTTACTTCCAAGGGGTGGAACGGAAATTTTCTTATATTGTATCATCATTTGTTTTTGTATCTTTTATTCATAAGAGTCAATATTTTTGAGGAAAATATATTTGAATCTTATTTCAAGAACCCCCCGAACATGAGAGTCAATATTGTTGTGTGCGTCTTTGGAGTTGTTTGTATCTTTTATTCTGTTGCCTTCTTATGGGAAAGCTGGTTAATTCATATACATCATAAAAATTTGTAATTATATAGCACAACATGTAAGAATTTAATCTGTAACTGGAATATCTCATGAGTCGATGTACTCATTTCAAAAATAAAACCTGTTATTCTGCTCCTAAGAATGATTGAGAGTTCATGCGGATGTGGTCATATCCCAGTCTTTGACTGATCTAGCATAAAAATTAAAGCACATATATGGTGGTTCAAAGTAATGTGTTCTGGTTCATTAATTTTTGTTTGCAGAGAACTATACACTCTCCTGTGTTCTGAAGGAAAATAACTAAATTTCACATCAATGTTGTGGGCCTATAATCGGTTAATTCCTTCAAAGTTACATCTTATTTCTGTCATATATGTAGTATTTTATCATTGAATATTCAATAATTCAATATAAATAATCCCATGCTTAATATGATTGATGTAGGGATAGATATTATGCTCTCATTCATCCAATGAATTCTTTAGTGGCTGAAGTTGTGAATGATACAGGCCTCACCAAACTTTTGCCTTCAAAACATGCCTAACACGAATGATGTTTACTTTTGACTGAAATTTCAAGTAATCTCTTGCCCACAATGACTCTGATTGACCTTACATTTGTTTCACCTAGCTACCCTAAATTTTTGGAATAAAAGCTTTGTTGTTGTGGTTGTTATATTCATATAATGGAATGATGATAATGAGAATATGAGTTCTTTGGCAAATTCTCCAGAAATGAAAAAGCTTCTGTATGTTTTGTAACCGTAGTCACTTCTAATTCGGTTTTACTGATGTTTGATATTCTCTGCGTAACAGTGACATACATGGATACCTGTAATCTGTGTTGGACACTGAACTATTAAAACTATTTATTTTCAATTTAACAAGGAAAATATCTAGTTTATGAATACAACACAAATATAGTGTCACAAAGCTTTAAAAAGTTAAGCACTATGAACTTTAATGCATTGAGATTTGCCTGAGTCCTCTTGCATCGACCTCTATATTCTTTTACCTCTTTTCCCAATGAGTGTGAACCACAACTAAACTGTGAAATATCAGATGAGTCGAATGTAGGATACTGGTCAACAAAAGCATCTAGAACATCTTATGTTCCTATGACATTATTTGTGTATAAATCTATAAGAACATGATTGTAATTTTTACACCAAAAAGGTAAACAGAAATAAGGGAAATATTCACATTAATTGTATAACAGTGGAAGATTTTGATGGAGTTATGACTTGTGAGAGAACTTGAATTATAGGGAAGATGGGTGTGGAATTGTGTTGAAGATTACAATGGAATATGGTCCATAACACTGATACCAAACTGTTGGTGACAGCTTGGATTTTGATGTTTTTAGGTTCATCTTGTATCGTATGTGATTGACATCTATGAATCTTTTAGATGCAGCCTTGACACAGTGAGAGCTAATTTTGCTTTCTCTTGTCTTTTTCGCACATCATATAATCATAATGCTTTTAGTTTTTACATTGCAGGTTATCAACTTCAGAGGTAATGTTCAGACACGATTGAGGAAGCTTAGTGAAGGGGATGTCCAAGCAACATTGTTGGCCCTTGCAGGGCTCAAACGACTAAATATGACTGAAAATGTTACTGCTATCCTATCTGTGGAAGAAATGCTTCCAGCAATTGCCCAGGGGGCTATTGGAATAGCTTGCCGAAACGATGATGATAAGATGGTAAGTAATCCTTTTAAATAGACGAAATTCTAGGAGACTAATATCTACACCCTTTTTTTTGGATGCTTCACTCTATCAACAATACTAAAATGGTCAGAAATGTATAATCAGAATCTATCTCCAATCAATGGTCATTCTTATCATAATATGAGCATGGATGGCAAACCAAGCTAGGGGTTAGCCGGTTAGCACTCCTCTATCCAACAATGAGGTCAAGGGATCAAACCCCGGGGGCACCGATTTTCAAAAATATGAGCATGGATTATATTAAAATCATGCAAATAAGTCATTCTATGGTCTGTGACATCTCTAAGCCCAATTTATGAGGTTCTAATGTACAAGTGTATCTCAAAAGGAAAGCATAAATCAAGTTCAAAAAGCGAGACATCCGTTGTTACTGACTCTTGCACCAGTTAACTACCCCGAGAGATCCGGAAGATCCATAAATTTGCAGCAATTGTTAAGGCTGATTTTGGTTTTTTTTATACAAGACTAGTGATTCTACGCCATTGTTCTTCTTAGGCCTCATTTGGAACCTATTGTCAAACTAATTCAGCTTTTCATATAATGGGTTACCAACGAGCATTTTTGAACTTCAACTTTTGTTTTTCAAATTTTGGTGTTAATGTGTTTAAAGTTAACAATACAGTTTTTAAGAAAAAAAAACTGGTTTGAATAACTTCAATCAGAAAGCTTGATAACATCTTTTATGGAAAAAGCTGGTTTTAAAATTTGGCTAACAATTCTTCTATGCAAAACTTGCAGGCTAATTACATAGCATCTCTAAACCACGAGGAGACACGATTAGCTGTCGCTTGTGAGAGAGCTTTCCTCACAACTTTGGAAGGCTCTTGCAGAACTCCAATCGCAGGATACGCTCATCGAGACAAGGATGGGTACTGCATCTTCAGGGGATTAGTAGCTTCCCCAGATGGAACTCGAGGTGAATCCTTTCACAGGTGTTCCATTTAAGACCACCCAGCAAAAGAGATTACCAAAATAACTAAAACACAGTTGTGATTGTTTTGTTTTTTCAGTGCTCGAGACAACAAGAAGAGGTCCATATGCCTACAGCGATATGATCGTCATGGGAGAGGATGCGGGGAATGAATTGAAGTCGCGGGCAGGCAGTGACTTCTTCAGTTGGTCAAGGCATTGATTCTAGTCCAGCAATATGGACATAAGAGCTTAGATTGAGTTGTCATGGCCTTTGTCGTGGTGGTCGTCATTGTTGTTTAACTTATATGTTTTTTTTTTTGAAATGTTGTTCTTGTATGTTGTATGATTACTTGTAGATTAGGCTTTTGTGAGATTGAATTGACAAATAAGAGGTTAGTCATTTTTGGAGCACAAGTGTTGTATATTGCATGTGCAGGTTAAATTGAGGTAGTGTTGGAAATGAGTTTTAAAAGAATCTTATTTAAAGTTGCATTTGAACTTCAAGATTTCTAGAAAGAGCTTTTTATTGTTTATATTTATAAATATTTTTTAGTTTCTTGCAAAAAAGAACATTTGAAAAGAGTTTTGTTACACATAAATTTTTTTTTCAGCTCTAATTCGAGTATCATATGCGTCGATAAAAAATTAACGGGGCATATACTCACATTAACGAGATATATATTTTCGATAATTTTTTTTTTACATTTTCTATAAATGCATTTACGCAATTCATTATATTCTATGTTTCTTTTTTTTATTTTAAAAGCATGTATCTTATTACATAAGGTATACTATTTTTAAAAAATTTAAAACACATGTAGACTGGAATTGAATTGTACACATTATCCTTTGAACAATACCTTGCATGACCAAATGTTTGATTGAGTTTCACTTTGTTGGAAACATTCAGATCGATTGAAAAACTTATTCAATTAACTCCTTTAGGCCCCGTTTGTTTTGGGAATAAACCCCTGGATAACCCCGGATAACCTTGGATAAAGGGTGTTTGTTTGCCCCGGATAACCCCTGATAAAGTATGCTCAAATAAACTGGAATAAACTGGTATATGAATTCCAATCAATCCCTGGAATTAAAGTTATCCTATGTTATTCCACTCAAATAATATGTGTCAAATCAACTGTCATTACCTCTTATAAATCACTTGTCAAATCAACTATCATTACTTTTTCACCTTTTATAAATCCTTATCCATACTTTATTCACATTTTACTCAAACAACAAAACATTTATTCTTACGTTTATCAACGAGAATAATGCAAAACACAACCAAACACAAAATCACTTTATCCTTATTTATACTCACTTATGCTTGGATAAATATATACCCAAGAATAAAATCTATCCCCGTTCTAAACGGAGGCTTAGGGTAACGTTATATACTATTTTGAGATAAATAATTATTCTAGTATAGATAATTATATCAACAGAATAAATAATTTATGCTTGGTTGTGTTTTTAGTTATTCTCGTGTTAAAATGTAATAATAGTTTTTGTTGTTTAGTTGATCTTGAATAAGTTATAGATAAAATATGAATAAGATATGGATAATGATTTATACTAAGTGAAAAAATGATTTGACATGTAACCCTTGATTAATAAGAGGCGATTATAGGTATGACATGTGAGCCCTCTTATATTAATGGAATAAATTGAATGAAATAACACAATTCCCTGAGAATTTGAAATATCTATACCAATTTATTTCCATCTATTTTGATATAACTATCCACCTAGTCCTTGCATATAAACATATTTTTTAGACTTATTCACCATTAATCACCCTATTCCACATCTATTCCTCTACGTAAACAGGGGTTTAGTGTTAGTAAACTTAGTTCCAAACAGGGTTGATCTGTTGCCCATTTATCATATTAGGTATAAAAACTTCAAAGATTAAGTATTAGAATTATTTCATTCCTATTGTTCTCTCTGATACAATACTCACAAAAGATCACTCAATGACTTCATTTGTTATCATGACAATAACATCTATAACAAAGCCTTGTTCGACGAAATTTATTTAAAATTAGTCACAATCTTTAACTTTCAATTAAACTTCAACCCAAATTAGTTGACCAATAAAGAACAAATTTTATTGAACCTTAATGCGTGAGATGTTGAGAGTCATTATCATGAGATCATTGATGCATACATCCTATATAGCTCACATAACCTATAATCTCATACTTAACAGATACCCCAACAGGCCAGAAATTCCTTGCTTTCTGATAGAGTTATTAATGCACATGCAACCTAGTATCTAAGGGTGATCAAATTTCCGATGTGGCTGCCATAGGAATTCCTTGTGACAGCTACACAAATGCAGTCACGTAGGGGTAAAGTCTATAAAAAAAAATGAACATAATTTTCGATAGATTCTTACTGGTAAGAGTCTATTAAAAAAATGAATATAATTTTTTGCACTGCATAAGTGGCTGCCTCTGAGTAGCTACCACAGGGAATAAATATGGTAGCCACACAGGAAATCCGGTCTCTGTCTGAGGCCCTTGCAATTCAAATGTCAATTTTGTTAAATAGGATTTACAGAGAATGCTCATTAATCTGTAGGATTTATATTCACATAGTTGGGTAGACTCCAGATGCACAAGATTACCCACAGCGTTTGATCCAACTGTTCCAAGCTGTTTTTTTTTGCTGTTGAATGGAAAATAAATGTCATGCCTGAAGTTTTTACTTGCAATTTCTTCAATTCATGCTCTGTTAAAATTATTTTCATGTCATCTGACCTTGGGTATATTATGCATATCTCCAGTTGCATAAGCCAGTGACAGTATAAGACTTGTAGTTTCCTCTAGTATGAGTCAGGAAAAACAGAGGAATTAAGCTCAAAGGAAAAGCTGTATCAACCAAAATTTGATCCAAAGAGATTATATTTAGTATGATGAATATCTTCATTCAGCACATCAGATAACTGTTTAGCAAGGTGAGTCTCAGTTGTCTGATCAAAGAGAGGATATTCCACATTCTCGCTAAGATATTCTTGGATATTGATACACTTAATCATTTTTAGACGCAATGTCACTAATATATTTTATTACAAAAATATATACATTCGATTACAAAAATGTAATCGAGTAAGGTTTTGGAGACTGGACTCGGTAGAAATCTTTTCTACTTGGTTCTATGGTCTCTTTTGCTTTGTTTGATTTTATGTTTTTTTTTCTATTCCTTTCATCGCCCTTCAGATATTGTCTATTTTTATACTGGTTATTGAATTAGAAATTCCTATGATTATCCTATAAAATACACATATACATTCTTTTTATATAAAAAATACACTTGATTAGTTGAATATATACTTAAAAAAAAATTGCACGGGGGTTTGTAAAAATTTATAACCACCAAAAAGACTGATGATGACATTTTGCTATATTCTACCCTAAGTTGTTAATGATAAGTAGACCTGATTTTCTTGAATGCCTTCTTCATCAGTGGTAAGTTTTGATTTTCATTTGTCGATATTAGGATCGAATAGGATGCGTGGAACATTTTGCATCCTTATCATAGAGTCTTACTTACCCTTCACTTTGCTTTATAAGCTTTCTTAAATGCTTTCATTGTCAAATCGGAAAGTGTTCAAGATTGAAAGACATGGAACAATTTTATCTTGGGCGGTCAGATAATATTCCAACTTCACAAACAACTTCAACAGTGGAGAATAACTTTTCAATATGTATGCAGCATAACTTTATAACACATGGACATCATCTGTTTTGAATAAATATGCCAGAGTTTCTCAAATTTTTTTTATTTGTATAAAATGGAAATAATTACTTACAGTCCTTTTTCTAGTCCGAATTTTATGGTTTAAATTTTTAAAAAATAGTACACATCATTTAATAAGATATATATTTTTATAAAAAATGAACTATGTACTCTATTGAATTGCATTGATCATTTATAGAAAATGTTAAATTTTTTAAAAGAGATATATACCTCGTTAATGTGAGCATATTACTCTATCAATCATCAAATTTAATTTATAAAATGGAAATCGTTACTCATAGTTTTTTTTTTCAACTCCAATTTCAATCTATACATTTTGTGAGTTTTTTTAAAATAGTATATGAGAGATATATTTTTTTTTATAAAAAATTAGTTATATACTCAAATGAATTGCATAAGATTATTTATAGAAAATATGAACATTTTCTAACTGAAACATATATTTCATTAATGTTATTATATAACACTACCAAGATATATGAGATTGAAATTTTGACTGAAAAAAAATGTGTATAACAGAGCTCTTATAAAATTTCTTGAAAAATGTTAGACTTAGTCATTTTCATAGTTTTAAAACTAAGGCCATACATATTTTTATTTTTAAATAGTTAACATTATCTAATGAGGTATATGCATGCATGCTTTAATAAAAAAATGTATATTGCTCAATTTTAAGTTGAATAAAATAATTTTTAGTGAGAATAAAAAAAAATTTAATGGGGTATATGTTTTTCTGAATTTCTAAAGAGGTATATAGGATTACATTTTAGACTCTAAAAGATACTGAGCTAGCGCTCAAATTTGTTTCAACTGGTGCTATAAATTCTACTCAAAAGACAAAGAAGACGAAGAGTTATGGGGGCGGCTCCTTCACGAGAAGAGGCCGAACACCAGGCCTTAGAATCTCCCAACAAGTCATCCAACGAGACTCAGATTCCCATTGAACACCCGAAGTTAGAAGCGAAGGAAGCCAGGGCTGAACCAAAAATCGTCCCTCATAACTTGGAAGCCATCACAAAAGAGGCCGACGATGTTGATGATCTCCACCAGAGACTCCGGTCCGGCATCTCATTGAGTAACAAAAAGAAGGCAAGTTTCATTCACTCTTTGATTCGTTTTCTTTGATCAGCGTTTGGTGATCTTCATTTTATTTATTTATGTAGAAATACTGGGTGGATGAATCGGGATTCAACTGTTTCACTGTGTTCGCGAGGGAGCTTAAGATCACATGGAGCGATGATCCGCGTTATTGGAATTGGATGCCTCTAAACGATTCTTCAAGGTGTAATATAGCCTCGTTTGAAATCAATTTTTAAATACAGTTTTTTTTTTTTCCTAAATAATGAAAAGCTGCTCTCAATTTTTTTTTGGTATTCTCTATATAGTTATGTCCGTGGAAGCTATTTTTAATTGTCTTTTTTCACAAAAACGCTGCTTGGTTGATTAGGGTGCTCTTGAATTTACAAGAATTGAATAATACCCAAACCGGTTTTCAAACAGCAAAAAAAATTACAATTTAATTAAAAGTTTCAGCACCTTATTGTAATAGAGTTACTAAAAACTTGCTTCTCCAAATATAGGTTGACAAAAGTATATAGCTTCTTGCAAATTTTATTTTATTTTTTGGCGATTTTTTTTTTAAACTAAATTGGTCCCCTTGCAAATTTTGTTCTAAACTTAATTTTTTTCTTTTTGGGAAAATGACAAACTCGTTTCAAAATGGGGATTTATCACATAAAAATCAAAATTTAAGATTAGAAAGTGAAGTTTAGAAAATCATTTTGGAATAGATTATCTATAAGCTGATTTTTGCATAGGTTCATTTTAAAAGTTAAGAGTTCATTTGAAAATCCCATTGAAAAATATAATTTTGTATAAAATAGTTTAATAAAATTCGATTCCTAAGAAGCTGATCACTTTCTATGCATTTTAAAAAAACTTATTTTTTTGTACCAAAGAAACAAACTATTTAACTAAGCATCCTTTTCAGAACCGTTTGGAAACACACTTCATTATTTAAATTTCTGCAAAAGTAATAGCCAATCCAAATGTGTTTCTATATGACCCTTTAGGCTTCATTTGAAAACAGGTTTGATAGTTAGCTTTTATTTAAAAATTGGAATTAGAATTGAGTTTTCAAGAAACTGCCTCTTCATTGATTATAAAAAGGAACTTGTTAGACATAAGGGTTTTGGTGACGGTTTTCGTCGATAATCAAAACTGTGTTTTATTGTAGTGTTTACAGTGAAAAAAACTCAAACCACACATGTTTTCATTTAAAAAAAAAATAGTAAATATTATCTAATTAGGTATATGCTTTGATAAAAAAATGTATATCATTCTATTTCGAGTTAAATGAACTCATTTTTAATAAGTGTAAAAAAAAATTTAACGAGATTGCTTCACTGGATTTCTAATGAGATATATAAGACTATACTTTGTATTATAAAAAAAACTCAGTGTAACAATGCACTTGTGAAAAAGTTAGCTTTTGATCATGTTTTTAGTAAAAAGATGCATTCAACTTTTAATTAAGCATTTTTTTTATTATTATTATTTGAGAACTGTTTGGCCTACTCACTTTTCTGCAAATCCAAAACACCCCAAACCTGTTTTGAAACAGGGAATGAGACCTTAGTCTTCTGACTCTTCTCATCAATGCAAGCAAAACCCCAAAGATCTGATTGTTTCCATCCCCTTATGCAGCGACGCAGGCATCGAGGTTGCGAGCCTACAGAACGTGTGCTGGCTGGAGGTGCTCGGTAAGCTCGACGCATCATATCTGTCGCCAGGCGTGACTTATGAGGTCGCCTTTCTCGTGATGATGAAGGACCCGTCGTATGGTTGGCATGTATCGGTGAATCTGAGGCTCGTGTGTCCAGGCGGGGTCTCGCAGGATCACAAGGTGAGCTTGAATGATAGCAACCTTAGAAATCGGTGGGTCGAGCTTCCCGTGGGGACCTTTTCGACGGGTGAGGGTTTGAAGGGGGAGATAGAGTTCTCTATGTTTGAATACGGAGGGGGGATTTGGAAGCGAGGGTTGGTCATCAGAGGTGCAGTTATAAGGCCAGTGAGGTTGGTTTGTGGTTGATGTTCAATTGTTCATGCACAGGCTTTTGCAAGAGAGATTACTAGTGTGTGAATGTGTGTGATGGTATTGCTCAATGTTCTATTGATTGGTCTAAAGGTTTTTCTGTTTTATTATGTCTTAAACAATGAGAAGTGGGGGATTGTTTAGTGGATTGTAATGTAGTGGGAATAGTCTTATGCAATAATCTTTCGGGGAAATTGTCCAAGTGCCTCTCGATCAAGCCTTCTAATTTTTCTATGTCCCTTCACCTGGGGGGATTTTTTTTTACCCTTACTTTTTGGTCCCCTTGTTTTTTTCCCTCTCCCACTGCCACCTCACATTTTCTTTCCACATATGCCATTTCCCTCCCATTGCTTCTTTCCCTCCCATTTCTCCCCCAAATCACCTGGAAAAAAAACCCAATTAAAAAAACCCCCAAATCAAAAACTCCCCCAAATCGATAACATCGTTCCTTCTTGTCTTCCCATCGAATCTGCTGGCTCGTCGTTTCCACCGATCTCTCACCGACCTGATCCCCCACCTTCTCTCTCACCATCGCCACGCACAAACCTCCCACCATCGCCGCTCACTGTTCTCCAACCATCGCCGTTCACCGATTGGACAGTCAGACCGGCCCGATCTGCCACCGCTCGATCTTACCATCCGATCTGTAAAATAAACACTGAGTGAATAAGTAATTACAGATTTATAATAATCAATTACTGTAATAGAATAACTACTTACAGAAACCTACAAACTAATTACAGAATAATATTATAAATGAACAACTACAGAAATAAAACTAGGATTTTTATACATAATTTATATTCACTTGAAAAGTTTCATAGATTTCCTCTCTCAGAAAACTTCTAAACCATCCTTTACTGACATACACTCAGAAAAAAAATATAAACACTGAACATGAAAGTAAAAAGTGATTGGCAAATTATTTAAAGATGGATTAACTGGCATTTGAAAACTATTTAAATAATCATCTCCACCTCCTTTGTGTAAGATATTTACAGGAAATTAGTACACAAAATCTAATGACGACATATATTGAGTGAATAAATAGTTACAGATTTATAATAATCAAATCCATGAATAGAATGACCACTTACAGGATATTACAAATCAATTACAGAATAATACTATAATTGAACAATTACAGAAAGGAAACTAGGACTTCTTATACACAGTTTATATTCAATTGAAAAGTTTTATGGATGTCCTCTCTCAAAGAACTTCTACACCATCATTTACTAACATACACTCAGAAAAAGAGTATAAACATTGAATAGAAAAGTAAATAGTGATTGACATATTATTTAAAGATAGTTCAAGTGGCATTGAAAAACTACTTAAATAATAATCTCCACATCCTCTGTGTAAGATATATACAAGAAATTAGTACACAGAAATCTAATGACCACATACACTGAGTGAATAAATAATTACAGATTTATAATAACCAATTACATAAATAGAATGACCACTTACAATATATTAAAAACTAATTACATGTCACGCCCCAGGGCGGCCGTCCCCGATACGTGGCAAATATATATAATATCAGCAGTCTATACAGGAGATCAATAAAATACTCTAAACAACATCGAAAATGACAACACAGACAATAAGGTAGCTGACATAATATATATAAATAGCGGAAGCTTAAACGACTGAGTCTGTAATTCAAAGACATATTACAGACCCGAATACATAATCAACTGTCTTGTGAGAGCCAATATACACAATGACATCCAAATACAAGTGTGTGCCCAAGCACAGATAACAATACATACAATCAAGAAGGGGATGCTGATGGCCTCTCACTCGCAGAACCCAAAACGTGACGCTGCTCCGCTACTGCTGTGGTGCCTCGGAGAGCTCCTCCTTCAGATCCGACTCAAATATAACTGGAGGAAAAGAATATGCGAGGGGTGAGCCACACGCTCAGTGAATGGCACAATCTATGCATCACAATTCATATTAACCTTAAATAATTTATAGTCCCTAAAACGGGAGCAACTACACATTCTAGTGGGTCGTTTCATCGCCAACCCACCTCCCCCCTCACCCTCACCCTTTAAGGCGTGACATGGGCCTTTTGGGGCATACTAGACCGCTCTCCACCCCTGGTCCACTCGGTAGCCTCTCCCACACTCCGTAGCCTCTACCTGGTATACTCCCACTATCAGTACTGTCCAACGCATCGGAGGTACCTACGGACGGGAGCCCTCTGTCAGGTCAGCTTTCCAACGCCGGGGAGTCCCTACATCGGATCCAACCAAAAGGAGAAGACAGCCTACTCACGCGGATACGATCCTCTTGGATCTGTCGACAACGATTTGTAACACTAAAAATGTCATGAATTCTCAAGAATTCCTCCAGGGCGCATAACTAAGATGCGGGGAAACATATATTATAACAACAAGGTTATAATATTCTCTAAGGCATGCTTATAACAATATGCTCTCATTTTGATTTAATTAGATTAAACTAGATGGGAACATACATAGTTCGGGGCTTTCCAATCAAGGGACATGGTGTCTAGGCATGCATAGGCCTCTATACATGATATAAGGGTGCATATCCCTAGCATACAAAGTCTAATGCGGCATGGTTACATCATATTAATCATGCATTGCATAGTTTTACATTTATTACAAGTTAATACACAATTATGGTGCCCCAGGGGAGGGCAATGCATGCCTACGTGCATCGAACGCCTCCCTACTGGGTTGGATTGTCCCACTCACCGAAACCCGGGTCGTTGCGTGACCGTCCGTCAAGATCTGCAAGACATGGGCATTCAATATGGTGAGTAACTACACAAATACATAAGAAATTTACTAGAAATACCCAATACTCGGACAAGCATGCATACGGACCCGCACGCATGCGAGCACGCGCGTACGCACGCGAGTCCGAGTGCCCCGACACCCTCCCAAACCCTCGGGCAGCCATACGCATGGCCCCCCGCACGCGCACGCACGAATGCGCACCGCATGCACCCCTGCGCCCCTGGCGCACAGCTGCGCCCCTGCCCGCGCGCCCAGACGCGCGCACCGCGCGTCCAGCCCAGCGCATACCCGCGCGCACTGCGCGCCCGACTGCGCGCGTAGACGCGCGCGCGCCCGAGCCCCTTCCACCCCCTTCTCAGCCCACCCACACCCCCTAACACCCATGCATAGCATGCATAACCATTTAAACCCCCTAATCAAACATCTAACCAAGCTAGGGGAGGAGGAAGACTTACCGAAAGAGAGGAAGAACAAGGGAGGAAGCTCAGGTGCCCTTCGCGCACCAAACCACCACCACCTCAGCCACTCACAAGGTCTAAAGATGGCTGAAACAGGGGAGGAGGAGAAGCCATGAGAGGGAGGTAAACAAAGGGGAAAACAAAACAAAAACCATGGAAAGGTAGATCACACCCTTACCTTTCTTTTTGCCTTCTAGGGTTTTCTTTTTCTTCTCCTTCTACTACCTCTAATGGAAGCAAATAAGAAGAGGGAGAGATGGATTGTGTGTGAGAGAGAGAGAGATGAAGAGAAAGAAGGGAAGAAGAGGTGGACGCCCACTAATAGGGCACACACACTCACACACACACACTCACACACTTGAACAATTTGAGTTGGTGGGATTGACTTTGAGTCAACCCAACCACAAAAAAAAAAACCATTTGACCAAGTCAATGGTCAAAATTGACTTGGTCAAAGTCTTCTTTGACTTGGTCAAGTCCCCCCTTTGACATTCCCACTCGGTCAAAACCCTAATACGATTCAGAACTGCCAAATTCTGAAACGTTACCGGAATTCGATGAAATTTTCGTGAGTGGTTTGAAATGGCACCAGGACACATAATGTGCAGTTAGATTTTCAATCGGAGTTCTCAAGCTCATGATGATAGCTAAAAGTCCAAGATTTTAGCGGTTCCGATCGAAAAAAGAAAAAGTTGAAAAACTGCCAGAAATGTTCCAAAGGTGACCAGAAGGCTAAAAGTGACATATATATAACATTACAGAATAATGCTATAAATGAATAACTAGAGAAAAAAAACTAAGACTTCTTATACACGATTTATATTCACTTGAAAAGTTTTATAGATGTCATCTCTCAAAGAACATCTAAACTAATTGACATACGCTCAGAAAAAGAGTATAAACACTGAACAAGAAAGTAAAGAGTGATTGGTAAATTATTTAAAGATGGTTTAAGTTGCATTAGAAAATTACTTAAATAACCATCTCCACCTCTTCTATGTAAGATATATACAGGTAATTAGTACACATAAATCTAATGACCACATACACTGATTGAATAAATAGTTGCAGATACAGATTTATAATAATCAATTACATAGATAGAATAACCATTTACATGATATTACAAACCAAATACATAATACTACTATAAACGAACAAATACTGAAAGGAAACTGGGACTTCTTATGCACAGTTTATATTCACTTGAAAAGTTTCATAGATGTCCTCTCTCAAAAAACTTTTAAACTAATTGACATACACTAAGAAAAATAGTATAAACATTGAACAAGAAATAAAGAGTGATTGATAAATTATTTAAAGAAGGTTCAAGTGGCATTAAAAAACTATTTAAATAACCATTTCCACCTCCTCTGTGTGAGATATATACAAGAAATTAGTACACAGAAATCGAATGACCACATGCACTGAGTGAATAAATAGTTACAGATTTATAATGATCAATTATATAGATAAAATGACCACTTACAGGATATTACAAATCAAATACAGAATATTACTATAAATGAACAACTATTGAAAGAAAACTGGAACTTCTTATACACAGTTTATATTAACTTTGAAATTTTTTGTAGATGCCCTCTCTTAAAGAACTTCTAAACCATCCTTCACTTGATAAACTGATTCAAGTGGCACTAGAAAGTATGTTAGTCACTTGATAAACATGATAAACACAAAAACCATTAGCATAACAATACTTCGAAATTACAGAAATTTGCAGGAGGCTAATTTGAAGGTGGCTGGAGAGGTGGGATAGAGAAGGTGATCAGTGGTGCAATGGTCGGAAAGGGAGAGATGGAGGTCAGTAATTGTGGGTGTTGGGTTTCAATAAGAGGGTTTGTAGAATGAGAGGGTGAGAGGGTTTTATAGTGTGAGAGGGTTTGTAAAGGGGATAGACGCATCCATTTCAAAAGAGGTGGTTTTATAACCCAATGACCACCGGAGAACAAGGGGATGCCGATGGGGGGTTTTTGATTTGGGGGTTTTATTTATTTGGGGTTTTTTCCAGGTGATTTGGGGGAGAAATAGGAGGGAAAGAGAGCAGTGGGAGGGAAAGGGCAAATGTGGAAGGAAAATGTGAGGTGGTAGTGGGAGGGGTAAAAAAACAAGGGGACCAAAAAACAGGGGCAAAAAAAAAAAATTCCTCCAGGTTAAGGGACATGGAAAAAATAGGGGGCTTGGTTCAGGGGCATATGGACAATTTCTCCTAATCTGTATGGCCTTATATAGTGGCCCGCCCACTCATTGAACGGTTTTCAAAAAAAAGACAAAAGGAAGAAAATGTTCCACACACGCACACGTAGCATGGGCCGCAGAACGCACTTAGTCCTTTACAATATATGATTAAAGATTATTGGAGGGACAAAAAATAGCGAATCGGGTTTGGGTTGAGACGGTCCGTCCCCTCGCTTTGTCACGCCCTAAGGCGGCCGTCCTCGGGTCGCGGCAAGTGTATGTAAGATATCAGCAGTCTAAACAAGGAATCAATAAACCACTCTAACAACAACTAAAATGACAACAACACAGATCAAGCAAGGCTGACATAATATATACACAGATGCGGAAACTAAAAGACTGAGTCTGTAATCCAAAACATACTACAGACTTGATACAAATCAAATGTTCTGTGAGAGCCAATATACACACATACATCCAAACATACACAAATGGGTGCCCAAGCACAGAAATATATAAATACAATAAAAGGAAGGATGCTGATGGCCTCGACTCGCGGGACGTAGAGCTACTCCGCTACTGGTGCAGTCGCTCAGGGAGCTCCTCCTTCAAGTCCTCCTCAGTGATCACTGGAAAAACAATTATGCGAGGGGTGAGCCACACGCTCAGTGAACAGCACAACCCATGCATCACAGATATATTAACCACAATTAATCGACAACCAGCCTCAAAGTGGCATAACAACATAAAACCCAGTAGTTCATACTTCGCCGAACCACCACACCCTCACCCTCACCCCTCAATAGGTGACATAGGATATTGGGACTGATAATCATCCAAACACATCCATACACATCCATACACCCTCACCCTCACCCCTCAACAGGTGACATAGGATATTGGGACTGACTAGGCTGTTAATCACCCTTGGCCCACCGATAGCCTCTCCTCCACACCGTAGCTTACCTGGTCTACTCCCACATTCAGCACAGTCTGAGTCCAAGATTAGGAGGTTCCTACTGATGGGAGCCCTCTGTCAGGATAGCCTGCTAGTGCCTGGTCTACTCCCACATTCAGCACAGTCCGAGTCCAAGATCAGGAGGTGCCTACTGATGGGAGCCCTCTGTCAGGATAGTCTGTCTATGCTGAGGAGTCCCTACACGGATCCAACGAAGGGGAGAGAAACAGCCTACCCACACGCATATGATCCACTCGGATCCGCTGACAACACACCTCTACAACTCTAGTGTCTTGAATTCATCAGAATTCCTCCAGGGTGCATAACCAAGATGCGGGGAACATGCATTAATATAGACGGGAAAAGAAACCTTGGGAGGGCAACAGGAGGTCCCGATATAGGACGTCCCGACAACCAAACAAGGAACACGGAGCACCCTAGCCCGGGTCTCAATGTTGACCTCGCAAGGCCCCTTAATATTCCCTAAGGCATGCAATAATATTACCAGTTGCATTTAATTTAACAAGTTAAACTAATTGGGCATACAAAGGCCGAGGCTTTCCTAGCATGATAACAGAGGGAACAAGATGCATGGCTCTTACACAACCTAAGGGTGCAAGTCCCTAACATAATCAGTCTAGGGTAGCATGCATACTACATATCAATCATGCTGCATGGATTACATATTAAACAGGTTAATATTAATCTATGGTGCCCCAGGGGAGGACGGTATACGCCCAAGTGCGTATAGCGTCTCCCAACTGGGTTGGATTGTCCCACTCACCGGAAGTCGGGTCGTCGCGCGACCGTCCGTCAAGATCTGCAAGACAAGGTATCAACTGGTGAGTAAAATCCACAAATACCACAAAATACACAAAAATACACCAAAAGTACCCAACATTCGGGCAAACGTACATACGTCCCGTACGCACGTTAGCTCGAGCACCCCGACTCACTCCCGCACCCCCGACAACCACCCGCACGGCCACCCGCCCCCGGATGCACCGCCGCGCCTCAGCCCGCGCACCCAGGCGCACCGCCGGGCCCCTGCCCGCACGCCTGGACATGCAGCCGAGCCACCCGGGGCACCGCGCGACCCCTGCGCCCCATCGCAGCAGCCCGCGCGCACACCGCACGCCCCGCACTGGCCCGCGCGCACACCGCATGCCCCGCGCGCCCAGCGTCTCGCCCCGCACGCACCTCCGCTGCCCTTGCCTCGCTCCGCGTGCACCCCGCGCGCACCACCGGCTCGCATCATCCGCTCGACTAGCCGCTCGCCCAGCCCCGGGTGCACCCGTGTGCACTGCGCCCCAGCGCAGGGCCCCGCACGCGCACCCGCCCGCTCGCACCCACTGCTCTCCTCACGCGCGCGCACGCCTGCGCCTCTGCCCAGCACCCCGCGCGCATGCACCTGCACGGTGCTCAGCGCCCAGCGCCCCAGCGCCCAGCACCCTCGCCCAGCACACCCAGCACCCAACACAGCCAGCACGCCCAGCGTCCAGCACACCCGCGTCTGCGCCACCCGAGCGCACTTCCGCGCGTACGCGCGCGCGCGCCCTGTCGCTGCACGCCAGCTGCGCCTGTGCTGCCATCCTACCCGGGACAGACCACCACCCTGTCCGAGCACCTCTACCACCAACCACCGGCCACCAATGGCCTCCGACCGCCCCCAACCACCACCGACAGCCACCCACAGCCGCCGACCACCACCCAACCTCAAAACCACCCTCCTAACAAGCATCTAAGCCAAAAAAAGAAGGAAAAAGAGCTTACCAAGGGAAGGAAGGGAAGTTCGGTTGCTCTCCGCGCACCGAAACGCCTCTCCAAGGGTCTCCACCACCAAGACCCCTTCCCACCTCCGAAAGGGCTCAGATCTGAGGAGAAGAGAGGGCGGGAGAAAGGGCAAGACACGCCGGAATTCGAATCGAAAACACCGGGGTGTAGATCGGGACCGGATCTAACCTTTCTATGCTTTGAGTTTTTTTATTTGGGCACCCTAGCTAGGTCAAATGGAGGTTGTAAGGGGAGGGGAGAGAGAGGGATTGCTCGGAGAAGAAGATGAATAGTGGGGTTTAAAGTCGTGGGATTTCTTTATAACCACCCCCATCCCACCTATACTCACACCCCTAATTAGTTTAGCCCTAATTAGGTTTAGGGGGGCTTAAGGGGGGTTTTAAGTGGGTTTGACCTAGGTCAACTCAACCACACAAAAGGACAAAAGAGGTTGACCAAGTCATGGGCCCACTTTGACCGAGTCAACTCTCCCAATGACTTCTCGCTCGGTCAAAAACCTCGATATGCCCCGGAACTGTGAAATTTCAGAAACGTTACCGGAATTCGATGAAATTTTCATGAGTGGCTTAGAATGGCACCAGGACACATAATATGTAGTTAGATTTTCAATCGGAGTCCTCAAACACAGGACGATAGCTAACAGTCCAAAATTTTAGCGGTTCCGATCGAAAAACGAAAAAAACTCAAAAACTGCCAAAATGCTCCAATGGTTACCAAAAGGCTAAAAGTGACACATATATAACACGCTTCTTCTGACGGCTCCCGCTGGGTGGCCGGCAATCCTCCTCTCCCGAGCGTTGTTGGAAACAGTTGGAGATGACTTGAAAAAGACCGTCCGACGCTCAAATCAACCAATGCCTAATTTAAGGTTTTGTAAAAAAGAGTTTTTCACATGCCTCAATAGGGAGAACTGATTCTCTATTTATAGTACTTTGATAGATACCCTAAAATCAATGGAGGATCTCTTTCTTATCCGACGGATGGGAAGAGATTCCAAATTTAAGGGATTAATTATATGTTTTTTTAGAGGGATTTGTAGAATCAGTTATTGATTACCCCTAGATGAATACATATAATTTGTTGAGATCTTGTTAATCAATTAAGGATATATTGTTGTGATATTAGAGAATCAAATTATTGATAGCTTTAGATTTAATATATTCTGTTAGGATTTAGAGAATTAGTCATTGATGATTCCTTAAACTAAAATTGAATGTGAAATACTAACTTAAATTTGTGCTGGTTGTCGAGTATGGAGGGTTCGACGAGTCGGATGGATGTTTGGTGAGATATCTGGGTTGTGGGCCCTCATTAATCGGGTCTTGAGTCGTCGGTACGTGAAGCATAGTTAATGGGCCTTTAGCAAATTTACGCCCATTAATGGGTATCCTAGGAGTGATTTGCCTAAACCCTTTAGCAAATTTAATTTTCTGAATGGGGGCAAATACCATGTGCATCTTGGGACTATTGGGCCTCTTGATTATCCTGACCCATCACCTCTTTAACGGCTGGGTGTCATAATATGTCAACTGCATTTGTGCTATTCACCTCGAGATTGAGAGATCTGATGAGTTCGCCATCGTCCTGGCTTTAGAACCGGACTCTCCAAGAACTTGACCTATGAAATATGAATGCCCCTTATCCTTCTCTGTTTCACGTTTAACACATTTCTTTTGAAAATCATATAACTAATTAGTGAAATGTTCATGCTGCCTTTTCATTTCACTTACAAGAATTTCTACTTTCTTTTTCAACTCAATATTTTTTCTTCTCTCAATATATCATTTACAATTGATAGTTCATAACAAGTGTCAGGGCAAAAAATTAGACCCACAAACTGTGTTCCACGTACCGGCGGCCCATAACCTTATTAGCGAGGGTCCACAACCTGGATGGCCCACTATACGTAAATCCGGCCCATCAAACCCACTATACGACCGAGCACCAATTCAAGTCAGTATTTCATAATTCAGTTTTCAAATCAAGGATCATCAACCACAAATTTTCTAAATCCTCACAAATATATCAAATTTAGAGCTATCATTAAACTGATTCTTTGAGATCACAACAATATATCCTGATTTTAGAAAAATCATGGGTTGATTCATAAGATCCCAACAAATTATATGTATTTATTTAGGGATAATGACAATAGATTATGTAAATCCCTTAAATAACACATAACCAATTCCTTAAATTTGAGATCTCTTCCCATCCATTTGATAGGAGAGAGATCCACATAGGATTCTAGGATCATCAAAGTACTATAAATAGGGAACCGGTTCTCCCTATTGAAGAGAGGAAATTTTTCTTTGCAACAATTCTAAACTGTGCATTGTATTGACTTGAGCATCGGAGGGTCTTTTGCAAGTCACACCCAACCCTGTTTCCGAAGATGCTCAAGGAGGAGAATTTTGGGACGTGGTGAAAGACTTCAGGAGAAGCGGAGTGGACGGATCCTATTGGCCCAAATCCGGATCGCTATTTTTTGCCCCTCCAACAAGTATAAGAAACTTTAGAATTTTTCAGCCGTCCCAACCCTTTATCTAGTTACCCCTACCTACCCCACTTACCTGGTTGCTCCGGTTTACCCTACCTATCCGGTAGCACCTGTTTTCCCCTACCTGGTTTGTCACGCCCTAGAGCGGCTGTCCCCGGGACGCGGCAAAGGTATATATGATATCAACAGTCAATACAGGAAGTCAATAACATACTCTAACAACATCAACAATTTCAACACAGACAACAAAAGGGGCTGACATGATATATACACGAATAGCGGAAGCTAAAAGACTGAATTTGTAACTCAAAGACATAGTACAGACTCGATACATAATCAACTGTCCTGTGAGAGCCAATATATACAAAGAGATCCAAATATAATACAAACGCGTGCCCAAGCACGGAATATAATACATACAATCAAAAGGATGCGGGGAACATATATAATAATAATAAGGTTATAATATTATTGGGAAAAGAAACCTTGGGAGGGCAGCATGAGGTCCCGATATAGGACATCCCGACAACCAAACAAGGAACACGGAGCACCCTAGCCCGGGTCTCAATGTTGACCTCGCAAGGCCCCTCCCTATAATATTATCTAAGACATGCTAATAATCATATCCTAGCATTTAATTTAATAAATTAAACTAGTAGGACACATGCATAGGTCGAGGCTTCCTAGCATGCGAACAGGGTGACAAGATGCATGGCTCTTACACATATCCTAAGGGTGCAAGTCCCTAACATACATGGTCTAGGGTGGCATGCATACTACACATTCATCATGCTTGCATGGATTATATATTACACAAGTTAATATAGACTATAGTGCCCCAGGGGAGGACGGTACACGCCCAAGTGCATGTAGCGCCTCCCAACTGGGTTGGGTTGTCCCACTCACCGATAGCGGGGTCGTCGCACGACCGTCTGTCAAGATCTACAAAATAGGGTAACCAACTGGGTGAGTAAAATACACAAATATACCAAAATACTCTAAAAATACACAACACTCGGGCAAACGTACATACGGCCCGTACGCACGCGAGCCCGAGCACCCCGACTCACTTCCGAACCCCCGGGTAGCCGTACGCACGGCCACCCGACCCAGGCGCACAGCCAAGCCCCTGCCCGCACGCCCAGACATGCTGTCGCGCCCAGCCCGCATGCCCGGACACCCTGCCGAGCCCCCCACCGGTGCACCGCGCGCTCACTGCGCCCCAGCGCAACGACTCGCGCGCACACCCGCACGCCCAGCACCCCGCGCGCACCACCCGCTAGCCACACCGCGCGCGCATAGCACTCCCTACACCCCCTGCGCAGCGCTTCGCGCGCACGCCTCCGCTCGGCGCCCAGCGCGCAGCACCCGCACGTGGCCCCGCGCGCGTAGCACGCACTGCGCCTCTGCGCAGCGCTCCGCGTGCACGCCCTCGCACGGCGCCCAGCACGCAGCACCCGCACACTCCTGCTCCACCCGCGCGCACGCCCACGCGCACGCCCGCGCGCATGCCCGCGCTGCTCTGCCAGCATGCCCGACAGCGCCCAGCCCTGCGCCTGCCTGCGCTGCCCTACCTGCCTGCCAGCCAACCCGGGACAGCCCTACCACCTCTCCGACGGCCACCAATGGCTTCCAACTGCCACCAACCGCCACCAACCGCCACCCACCACCCCCAACAGCCACCCATACACAAGACCACCCTCCTAAAATGCATCTAAACAAGAAAGGAAGGAAAGGAAGGAAGGGAAGATCGGTTGCTCTTCGCGCACCGAAACACCTCCTCCAAGGCCACCACCACCGAGATCTCTCTCAGCCCTAAAAACAGCTGAAATCAGAGGAGAAAAGAGGGCATGAGAAGGGGTCACGCATGTGGGAACTCGAATCCGAGACCACCAGAAGGTAGATCGGGAGCTCACCTATCCTTTCTCTTCTTAGGGTTTCTTGATCCAACACCTCTAGCTAGGTCAAAAGGTGGAAAAAGAGAGAGGGGGAGAGAGAAATTTGGGTGGAGAAGATGATGAATAGTGGGGGGAAAAGATATTTTAGCTCACTTATAAGTCAACCCCCACTTAGATTAGGCTAAGCTAGGTTAATTAGGGTTTAAGCTAGCATTAGGGAAGCTTAAGTGTGGTTTGACCCTAGTCAACCCAACCACACTAAAATCCAAACACATTTGACCAAGTCATGGGGCCCACTTTGACCAAGTCAAGTCTCCCAATGACTTCTCGCTCGGTCAAAACCCGGATACGCTTCGGAACTGTGAAATTCTAAAACGTTACCGGAATTCGATGAAACTTTCGTGAGTGGCTTGGAATGTCACCAGGACACATAATATGCAGTTAGATTTTCAATCGGAGTCCTCAAACACATGACGATAGCTAACAGTCCAAAATTTTAGCGGTTCCGATCAAAAACGAAAAAAAAACTAAAAAATTGCCAGAATGTTCCAATGGTGACCAGAAGGTTAAAAGTGACACATATATAACATGGTTGCTCCTAATCAAGGATTGCCAGCTTATTTTCCTAGGGTAGAGACCCTTGATGACACCGTCCAAAGAATTATCTCTAAGACAGGCAATCAGCACCAAAACACTTATCCCTTCATAATTTACAGCAAATCCCACCTATTACCCTACTAGCGGATTTTAAAATTCCAAAGTACCGCCAGTACAATGGCCGAGGGGACCCGAATGTCTATCTGACTATTAGAGTAGTGTTCTAAAAGCCATGACTTATGTAATAATGTCACGCCCCAGGGCGGCCGTCCCCGATACGTGGCAAATATATAATATCAGTAGTCTATACAGGAGATCAATAAAATACTCTAAACAACATAAAAAATGACAACACAGACAATAAGGTAGCTGACATAATATATACAAATAGCGGAAGCTTAAACGACTGAGTCTGTAATTCAAAGACATATTACAGACCCGATACATAATCAACTGTCCTGTGAGAGCCAATATACACAATGACATCCAAATACAAGCGTGTGCCCAAGCACGGATAACCAATACATACAATCAAAAAGGGGATGCTGATAGCCTCTCACTCGCAGAATGTGACGCTGCTCCGCTACTGCTGTGGTGCCTCGGGGAGCTCCTCCTTCAGATCCGACTCAGATATAACTGGAGAAAAAGAATATGCGAGGGGTGAGCCACACGCTCAGTGAATAGCACAACCCATGCATCACAATTCATATTAACCTTATATAATTTATAGCCCCTAACACGGGAGCAACTACACATTCTAATGGGTCGTTTCATCGCCAACCCACCTCCCCCCTCACCCTCACCCTTTACTGGGGTGACATGGGCATCTTGGGGCGTACTAGACCGCTCTCCACCCCTGGTCCACCCGGTAGCCTCTCCCACACTCCGTAGCCTCCACCTGGTATACTCCCACTATCAGTACTGTCCGACGCATCGGAGGTACCTACAGACGGGAGCCCTCTGTCAGGTCAGCCAACGCCGGGGAGTCCCTACATCGGATCCAACCAAAAGGAGAAGACAGCCTACTCACACGGATACGATCCTCTTGGATCCGTCGACACCAATTTGTAACGCTAATAATGTCATGAATTCTCAAGAATTCCTCCAGGGCGCATAACTCAGATGCGGGGAGACATATATTATAACAACAAGGTTATAATATTCTCTAAGGCATGCTTGTAACTATATGCTCTCATTTTGATTTAATTAGATTAAACTAGATGGGAAACATACATAGTTCGGGGCATGGTGTCTAGGCATGCATAGGCCTCTATACATGATGTATGGGTGCATATCCCTAGCATACAAGTCTAAGGTGGCATGGATACATCATATTAATCATGCATGCATAGTTTTATATTTATTACAAGTTAATACACAATTATGGTGCCCCAGGGGAGGGCAATGCACGCCTACGTGCATCGAACGCCTCCCTACTGGGTTGGATTGTCCCACTCACCGAAACCCGGGTCGTTGTGTGACCGTCCGTCAAGATCTGCAAGACATGGGCATTCAATATGGTGAGTAAACTACACAAATACATAAGAAATTTACTAGAAATACCCAACACTCAGACAAGCATGCATACGGACCCGCACGCATGCGAGCACGCGCGTACGCACGCGAGTCCGAGTGCCCCGACACCCTCCCGAACCCTCGGGCAGCCATACGCATGGCCCCCCGCACGCGCACGCACGAATGCGCACGCCCGCACGCGCCCCTGCGCCCCTGGCGCACTGCCGCGCCCCTGCCCGCGCGCCCAGACGCGCTGCTGCTCGCGCGCGCCCAGCCCAGCGCGTACCCGCGCGCACTGCGCGCCCTCGCAGCACCCCGCGCACACGCCCGCGCGTCTGTGCATACGCGTGTGCGCTCGCCACCGCGCCCGTCTGCGTGCGCCAGCGTCTGCCTGCGCGCGTAGACGCGCGCGCACGCGCACAGATGACTCTGCAAGCGTGCCCGAGCCCCTTCCACCCCCTCCTCAGCCCTCCCACACCCCCCCCCCCAACACCCATGCATACAAGCATAACCATTTACACACCTTAATCAAACATCTAAACAAGCATAGGGAGGAGAAGGACTTACCCAAGGAGAGGAAGAACAAGGGAGGGAACTCGGGTGCCCTTTGCGCACCAAATCGCCACCACCAAGGCCACCACCACCTCAGCCACTCTCAGCCCTAACAATGGCTGAAAACAATGGGGAGGGGAAGCCATGAGAGGGAGGTAAAGAAAGGGGAAAACCAAACAAAAACCATGGAGAGGTAGATCACAACCTTACCTCTCTTTTTCCCTTCTATAGCTTTCTATTTCTTCTTCTTCTACTAGGTCTAATGGAGGAAATAAGAAGAGGGAGAGATGGATTTGTTTGTGTGTGTGAGAGAGAGAGAGAGAGATGGGGAAGAAAAGATGAAGGAGAGGTGGATGCCCACTTTAGGGCACACACATTCACACACACACACTCACACACTTAAGTTTTGTGGGGATTGACTTGAGTCAACCCAACCACACAAACAAACAAAATGATTTGACCAAGTCAATGGTCAAACTTGACTTGGTCAAAGTCCTTGACTTGGTCAAGTCCCCCTTTGACATTCCCGCTTGGTCAAAACCCGGATACGATTCGAACTGCCAAATTCTGAAACGTTATCGGAATTCGATGAAATTTTCGTGAGTGGTTTGAAATGGCACCAGGACACATAATGTGCAGTTAGATTTTCAATCGGAGTTCTCAAGCTCAGGATGATAGCTAAAAGTCTAAAATTTTAGCGGTTCCGATTGAAAAAAGAAAAAGTTGCAAAACTGCCAGAAATGATCCAAAGGTGACCAAAAGGCTAAAAGTGACACATATATAACAAATAAACTCTATTATTAAGATGATTTTAGCATCTTAATGAGAATTATTATTGACAAATGCTTGCATTATATTGTTTGAAATATTGTGCTTATTTTAATTTAGTCTTGTAATTTACACTGTAGGTAATCTGGTGTGTTGAGTTCGGCTTACACGGGGAAGATTAGATTATTAGTTCCCTGTGAATTATAATTTGAGGTTCACAACCTTAGATGAACTTGGATAATCCATTGGATAAAGGTTGTAGTGCAATTCATCTTACGTAGTCTATCTTGACTACGAGAGACCGTTTCATAGGTTTCGAGTGATTATGCTAGTGAACTTTGTGTGTATTGAACGGACTAGGTTGGGTTAATCATTTTTTGTATTGACTATATAAAATGATTTACACCCCATGTTTATTATGATAACTTATGCTCTTAATCATGAAGTGGTTCTTAAACATGTGCATTTGCTATTTGTCATTTTGATTCACTTAAGAGTGAGATTCTCCCATGGATAAATAGGCTCGGTGAGTTGGGTGACAATGACACTTATAAGATGGATATCTGCTATTGATGGAATCCACGACTCCTATAGAAGATTGTTGATACTTTCTTAATGATACTTATAAGTTTTGATCATGTCTAACCCGGTCAGCGGATTTAGGTACTCCCCGGCGATGTAGGTACTCCCCGGCGATGTCTGACCTGACAAAGGGCTTCCGTCCGGTACCTTCGATGTGTTCGGACAGTACTGGTAGTTGGAGTGGACTAGGTCGAGGCTACGAGGGTGGGAAAGGGCTACCGGTGGACCAAGGGTGAATAGCAGTCTAGTCAGTCCCAAAAGGCCCATGTCACCCTCTAAAGGGTGAGGGTGAGGGTGGGGTGGGTCGGCGATGTTACGACCCACTAGCTTGTGTAGTTACTCCCGTTTAGGGACTATGACTACTTTAAGGTTAATATGAGTGTGTTGGTTGTTGTTATGCATGTGTGTGATATCTCGATAAGCGAGTATCGAGAGTGGTTGTTTTCCTTTGGGTTTCGCTTTGCGAACATGGGATCTTTCTCCCCTTCGTTGGATCCGATGTAGGAACTCCCCGGTGTTGGTTGTACCTAACAGAGGGCTCCTGTCCGTAGGTACCTCTGATGTGTCGGACAGTACGGATGGTGGGAGTGGACTAGGTGGAGGCCACGAGGGTGGGAAAGGGCTACTGGTGGACCAAGGGTGTAGAGCGGTGAGTTGAGGAGATCGGGTTGTAGATACTACCCGGGAGAGGGTTAATGAATGATGTCGCGAGCGTGGAAATCGTTCTCCCCTTCGTTGGATCCGATGTAGGAACTCCCCGGCGTTGGCTATACCTGTCAGAGGACTAGGTGGAGGCCACGAGGGTGGGAGAGGCTACCGGTGGACCAGGGGTGTAGAGCAGTCTAAGTCTCTTCCCAAAGTCCCAAGATGTCTCCTTTCAGGAGTGAGGGTGTGGATGAGGCGAAGACACGTCGCCTCGTGACCCATTCGTTGTTCGACCGTTCCCATAGTTGTTGGGTCCGGTCTCGTGATCGATGTTGAAGGACATCGTTGGGCGATTGTCTAGATGTAGATGATCCAGTAGTGTTGAGTAGACCAGTAAATCCGGGTCTCTTCGACCGACGGTATGGTCTCTCCCCATAAGTCCCAAAAGACTCCCTCCAGGAGTGAGGGTGGGGGTGAGGTTGGTCGCGCCGCCGGGTGACCCAGTTATCCATTGGGTTTCTACCCATGTTTTTCCTTGAAAAAGGGAATTGATTATGTATTGAACTGTAGATTGGTGATTGGTTTCCGGCCACTCACTGAGCTTGTAGCTCACCCCTCGCATACTGTTTCTTTTCAAGGGCAGTGTTGGGCATGGAGCTGGAGCTTTCCTGTGGCGTGGTCTTATGGGTGTGGAGCGTTCTGCCGGCGGGTGGCGAGTGCGAGGCTGTCAGCATTCCTAGAGTCATTTTATGCTTTGTAAATCGTGCATGTGGCACAGGTTGTATTTTCTTTGGTCTAGACTTGGCTTTCACAGGACATTGATTGTGTATTCGGGTCTGTAATAATGTTTTTTATTTATAGACATTGTTATATATTATGCTTCCGCTTTTCAGTCAGTTATCATTATCTTGCTTTGTCGCCTTGTGTATTGTTGTTGGTGTCCTTATTGACCTCAGGTATTGATAGCTGATATTATATTAATTTTGCCACGTCTCGGGGACGCCTGGGGCGTGACAACATCGATACGTAACCGGACCCAACAACTATGGGAACAGACGAAAACGAATGGGTCACACGGCGACGTGACTTCATCTCATCCTCACCCTCACCCTCACCCTCACCCCTAAGGGTGACACAGGACTGTTGGAAGAAAACCTTTTGTTCTACACCCTTCGTCATCCGATAGCCCTCTCCCGAGTAGCCTCTACCTTGTATACTCCCATGATCAATACATCTACCGAACGCATTGGTAGTACCTACAGGTGGGAGAGCCCTCTGTCAGGACAGCTTTAACGTTAGGTAGCTTCAACGCAGATCCGAAGAAGGGGAGAACAATTCCACGCTCGCAATATCATCCGGTAGCCCTCTCCCACGTAGCCTCTACCTGTCGGCCTTCCACGATCGGTACATCAGCCAGATGTGTACCTCGATACGCATCGGTAGCACCTATAAGTGGTGGCACCCAAACAGGACAGCTTCGAAGCTGGGGTGTTTTGACGCACGACGATGTCAGGGGAAGCACCCCACGTTTGCAAAGCGAACCCTATGGGAAAGTCAACTATGCTCGATAATCACATATCGATGATATCGGATACTCTTGTACTCCCACACAGGTGCGTCGCTCGGACGCGAGGGGTTACCTCTGCTCTCATGCAGAAATAAGCCCAAGGCATATAACCCAACAGGCGGTTCATATACGCGCCTAGCACGGGTAGGCCTAACTTAATGCCATTGCCACCGGTTTAACAATACCGATACAACAAATGAATTCTCCCGAATTCCATTCAAGTGCATCTCACGGATGCAGGGTGGCGATTCATCGCTCGCGCTCTAACTAATGAGGTACATCCCGACAGCGGGTCGTACCCATGCCTATTTCAGATAGACCTAATTAGTTTTAACATGCGCATATATATATTACAGGAGAATTATATCTTAGTTATGTGCATGAACCATATGCACGATCACCTAATAATTGACTATAAGGGTGTCCCTTAACATGGATTTACATCATAAACAATAAATCATGCAACATACATGTCATGCATGGCTAAATAATATGCATACAAGCGTGCAAGCATATAAGCATACCTCATACAAGCATACTAGCATACAAGCATACCTCATGCAGCATATAAGCATACAAGGTATACCCTAAAATGCGTTGGATATCACCAACTTAAAAGGGAAGGGTCAAGCGCGATCTCGCGCACTAACAGGTGCATGCCAATATTCCAAACGAACCTGAGTCGAGTAGGAAATCGCATCTACTTACTCAGTTCGTACATAGGGAGAGGGCGAGAGAGAGCTCATCATCTCTTGAAGTTGGTCATAGCTTTGCCCCATTGGCATGAGCGCAACAACTACACCATGCCCTCAAGTCTTATCACAAGGGAATATTAGGCATGTGCTCGTTATTAACTCAGACTTAATTATGTTGGATATTCTAATTAATATGGTAGTATTACTCATAGGGACTACCTAAGGCATGCTTATTCTATACATTCATGAAAACACACATCACACATGCCCATACATGAAGGGCGCATGCATACATAATAATTCACACATGAATATGATACATAGGCAAGTATATGGTAGAAAAGGGGGTTCTACGCAATATACGAGCTATACAGGTGTAGCATGCAAATATCTAGCATATTTAGGGTGCAAAGAAGCCCCATGGATGTGCGATGCACGACTACGTACATCAAGCGCATCCTGAAGGGTTGGATCGAACCACTCACTGCAACCCGAGACCTCGCGCATCCCATCCGACGAGATCTGCAAGGTAAGGGCATCAGAATGGTGAGTATAGCCACATTAAAACACTTAGAATATAACTAGAAATGCCAAAGATTTAGACATATTGGCTCGCACACATGCAAGTACGCACGTACGCACGCATGTCCGAGTGCCCCGGCACCTACCTGAGCCCTCGGGCAGCCACATGCGTGGCCCTGCATGCGTGCGCGCGCACTGGCGCCTTGCCGCATGCCCAGGCGCGCCCAGACTGGTTGCCCCGCGCCCGCGCATGCTCGCACGCAGCGCGCACAACTGGGGCTCACCGCGCGCGCTGCCAGTGCCCGCGCAAACCTGCGCGCTCGCTCCGAGTGCACCCGCGCGCACTCGCCCGCCTGCGCCCCTTTACGCGCGCGCATGAGCGTGAACAGACCCACAAGCGCCTCCAACCAACTTTAACCCCTCCCCCGCACTCCTCACTCATCCTAACCCATTCATCTATAATGCATGACCTCCCTAACTCCCAAACATGCATAAAAACAATTTAAAGAAGAGGGAAGACTTACCAAAAGAGAGGGGGAAGGGAAGGGGGAGATGCATGGGCTCGCAAGCTCCTTGACAACCTCGACCACTACCACTACTGCCACCACCTCCATCCTTGCTTCTCTTCTTCATGCCTGAACCAAAGGGGAGAGGAAACCATTAGAGGGGCTAGGGGAGGTGGAGAGGGAGAAGACAACAACAACAACAACAAAATCACACACACAAACCTTGATCACTTCCTCTTCTTGCTCCTCCATTTTTTCCTTCACCTCCTTCTTTGTGGCATTTAATCAAACACTTGGGGGGGGGAGGGGGGCACATAAAAGAGGGAGAGAGGTCCACGTGAGAGAGCTTCAAAGCTCACTTGGGGGGAGGGTGAGTGAAGTGGAAAAAAGGGGGGTAAACCTAACCTAAACTCACCCTCTCACACTCAAAATAACCAAAGGGTTACTTAGCTATTAAGCAAGGGGGGGGGGGGTAAGGTTACCAAAGGTGACCATATTCACCAAAATATCTAACACTATTCGACCAACCAAACCAGGAACTCTCAAAACCCGGATACGGTTCGGAACTGCATATTTTTCAAAACGTTACCGGAATTCGATGAAATTTTTATGGGTAGTACAAAACGGTACTAGGACCCATAATATGTAGTTAGATTTTCAATCAGAGTACTCCAACTCCCGCAGGTGGCTAAAAGCCAAAATTTTAGCGACTCCGATCGAAAAAAAATAAGGCTCCAAATGACAAAGGCATAACATTCTCCCCCCCTTAGGAAATTTAGTCCTCGAAATTTAAGGAAACCCAAAGGGAATACTGAATATAGCAAGTATCACGCATAGACCTTTTGCTCCCAAGTGGTCTATGCACCAGACTGGAGCTACCGACACATTGTAATCAAAGAAACGGTTTTAGCGTGGAGCATCTTCTCATGTTGGTCCTTGCCCTCGATCCACTGCTCAATGAATGACAAATCCAGATTGAGGGTGAGGCAGTCAAACGGAATGACATGAGCAGGATCGTGGACATAACGCCTCAGCTTCGAGACAAGGATGACGTCGTGGGCATGAGCCAGCTGTGGGGGAAAGGCTACATGACAAGCCACCTCCCCAATCCACTCAAGGACGAGAACCGGTTCGATGAAGGGCTGACTCAGCTTGCCCCGAACGTCGAAACAGAGGATGCCCTTAAATTGGGACACCTTCAAGAAAACATGGTTGCCAAACCCAAAGGTAAGCTCCTGGCGATGATGACCTGCGTAGCCCTTCCGTCGGTTCCGGGAGGTGCGGATGCACACACGAACCAACCTGGCCACCGCAAGGTCAAATAAATAACTTATAGCCCCTCCTACTTGCGCTCTTCAATCGTCCCAACACGAGGGAGGTATAAAACTGCGCTCGTAGAGTGCCTTTTACGATACAGTCAGAATGCTCGAATGGCAGTTGTCTTGCAGGCATACCCCAACAAATAGGTGGTGCCTTACCCAACTGCCCTTACCATCGAGCATGCAGGCACTTAGCATGTCCTCCAAGGTCAGAATCGTCCTCATTGCTTGGCCATCCGTCGGCGGTGAAACGCTGTACTTAAGTGGAGGCTCGCGCCAAAGCCCGCCGAAGGCTTCGCCAGCACTCCGAAGTAACCCTGGCGTCTCAACCCGAAATAGCGCCGACCGGAGTGCAATGTAGACGAACAATCGCGAAGGCGAATACTCGCATCAAGGCGTCCAAAGACTCAGTCAGTCAGATAGGAAGGAAAACGCGGACTTCGTCAGTCGGTCAATGATCACCCAGATGGCATCGCGACCCAAACGTGACTTTAGCGAGCCCGCAATAATCCATGATAACCCACTCCCACATCCACTGAGGAAACTTGATGGACTGACGCTTTCCAACGCGATGATGATTCTCAAACTTTGCCTGAGGGCATGCCATCCTGGGGAAACAAGGTCACCCATATCGCCTTTTCATCGCGCCACTAGCAATCTCAACGAAGACTACCTCAAAGTAGCCCACGGAGGCCCTATAAAACTTTTGAGGTCCACGAAGGCATCTGACGCATTCGTCAACCCCGGCAGCAGTACTTAAAGCTCGTAATGTCTGAAACGGTCATGAAGGCCATCAACGGAATGCCCGACTCTCGGATCTCCAATTTGAGGTACATTGCGCGAATATCGATCTAAGAGAAGACACTGGCTCCCAAAGCTTGGTCAAACAGATCATCGATTCGCGGCAAGGGTAATTGATCTTCAACCTCCACGGGGAGATCAAAACAATTCTTTGAACGATTAAGTCCAGATACTGCTCCTCGAGCATGGCTGGCACTCATGATGACACTTACACGCTTGGTAAGCCGCTCAACCACACTTAATCCACAAGACACGCAATAAGGGGTCGTCGAACCTCGACAATGCCTAAGCAACGTCATCTATTTGATAGGGCAGTTGAGTCCCATCACGAACGTTAGCATCGCGTCTCCTCATTTGCGACCAATGTGGGGCAAAACGCGACAGTATCCACAACTGTGCTCCACATGCCACCACCGACAGGTCGCCCTACTACAACCATTGGAACTCCAGCATCGTGCACTCAATGGGCAGATTCATCACGGGGAGTCCACGCTCTCGACATCATCCGGTAGCACTCTCCCAGCGTGGCCTCTACCTGGCAGCCTCCCATGCCCACAATCTCTGCCATATGGGCGCACCAACAAGCATAGTATCTGAAAGCACCTCACAGGGCTCTGGCCTCAACCGGGCAGCTACAACGCACAATGATATATCGAAGCGACTCCAGATGCCACTATGGAACCCGGTCCACAAGCGATCGCCCACCAAGCTGCAATAGGACGCACCCAATCCTGATCGTATGCATCACCACTCGCTACAGCACCTTCCAAGTGAGAGGAAAAATCAATCATCAAATAGATGCTTCAAAGGTATTCCTTGACTGGGAAAAGAACCCCTTGGGAGGGCACCATGAGGTCCTGATATAGGATATCCCGACAACCAAACAAGGAACACGGAGTACCCTAGCCCGGGTCTCAATGATGACCCCCGCAAGGCCTCTTAATCCTGAGTAGGAAGACTGGAAGAAGACATCACCCCTTAATGAGCAATATGCCACATCCTCAAAACTTGAAACTGGTGCTGTACGCAAACTCCATGGTTACCAGCAATACCGATGCACGGGAAAGAAGCTCCATTATCGAGACGCAATCCATACCTTAGAAATTGCAACCAATTCATCACTATCATACTACTGGGCTGGAATCTCCTACCCAAGCCTTAATCCCACAACAAGGGATCCAACAACTGACCCTATTCAGTTGACCCAGTCGACAACTTAAGGGTGGGTCCAGGGGTGGTCACGTCCACGTCCACGGGTGCGAGGAGGCATGTCAGCAACCTAAGATAAACTTCTAAAACAAGAGTACTCGGATGACAATCCTATGACTCATCATCTATACGACTAGACTTAGGCTCTGACAGGACCAGGCTCTGATACCAACTTTTGTCACGTCCCAGGGCGGCCGTCCTCGAGACGTGGTGATATATATAGTATCAGCTATCAAGTACAAGAGGTCAACAATGACTCCAATAAATAACACACAAGCTGGCAAAGCAATGATAACTGATAACACAACTGAAAAGCAAAAGCATAAAAATATCAATAGGACTGTAAACCAAAAATATCATTACAGACTCGAATACACAATCAATGTCCTGTGAAAGCCAAGTCTAGTCCAAATAAAATACACCCTGTGCCACATGCACGATTTACAATACATAAAATGACTCTAGGACTGCTGACAGGCTCGTACTCGCCACCCACCGGACAGAACGTTCCACGCACATAAGACCACGCCACCGGGAAGCTCCAGCTCCACGCCCAACACTGCCCCTAAAAAGAAATAGTATGCGAGGGGTGAGCTACAAGCTCAGTGAGTGGCTGGAAACCAATCACCATTACAACAGTTTAATGATAAGGCAATTTCCTTTCAAGGAAAAACATTGGTGGAAACCCAATGGATAAATAGGTCATGCGACGGCGCGACCAACCTCACCCTCACCCTCACTCCCGGAGGGAGACTCTTGGGGAGAGACCATACCGTTGGTCAAAGGGATGCGAAATTATTGGTCTACACCACACTATTGGATCATCTACATAGAGATAACTGCTCAACGATGTCTTTGAACATCGATACGTAACCGGACCCAACAACTATGGGAACAGACGAAAACGAATGGGTCACGCGGCGACGTGACTTCATCTCATCCTCACCCTCACCCTCACCCCTAAAGGTGACACAGGACTGTTGGAAGAAAAACTTTTGTTCTACACTCTTCGTCATCCGGTAGCCCTCTCCCGCGTAGCCTCTACCTGTCGGCCTTCCACGATCGGTACATCAGCCAGATGTGTACCTCGATACGCATCGGTAGCACCTATAAGTGGTGGCACCCAAACAGGACAGCTTCGACGCTGGGGTGTTTTGACGCACGACGATGTCAGGGGAAGCACCCCACGTTTGCAAAGCGAACCCTATGGGAAAGTCAACTACGCTCGATAATCACATATCGATGATATCGAATACTCTTGTACTCCCACACAGGTGCGTCGCTCGGACGCGAGGGGTTACCTCTGCTCTCATGCAGAAATAAGCCCAAGGCATATAACCCAACAGGCGGTTCATATACGCGCCTAGCACGGGTAGGCCTAACTTAATGCCATTGCCACCGGTTTAACAATACCGATACAACAAATGAATTCTCCCGAATTCCATTCAAGTGCATCTCACGGATGCAGGGTGGCGATTCATCGCTCGCGCTCTAACTAATGAGGTACATCCCGACAGCGGGTCGTACCCATGCCTATTTCAGATAGGCCTAATTAGTTTTAACATGCGCATATATATATTACAGGAGAATTATATCTTAGTTATGTGCATGAACCATATGCACGATCACCTAATAATTGACTATAAGGGTGTCCCTTAACATGGATTTACATCATAAACAATAAATCATGCAACATACATATCATGCATGGCTAAATAATATGCATACAAGCGTGCAAGCATATAAGCATACCTCATACAAGCATACTAGCATACAAGCATACCTCATGCAGCATATAAGCATACAAGGTATACCCTAAAATGCGTTGGATATCACCAACTTAAAAGGGAAGGGTCAAGCGCGATCTCGCGCACTAACAGGTGCATGACAATATTCCAAACGAATCTGAGTCGAGTAGAAAATCGCATCTACTTACTCAGTTCGTACATAGGGAGAGGGCGAGAGAGAGCTCATCATCTCTTGAAGTTGGTCATAGCTTTGCCCCATTGGCATGAGCGCAACAACTACACCATGCCCTCAAGTCTTATCACAAGGGAATATTAGGCATGTGCTCGTTATTAACTCAGACTTAATTATGTTGGATATTCTAATTAATATGGTAGTATTACTCATAGGGACTACCTAAGGCATGCTTATTCTATACATTCATGAAAACACACATCACACATGCCCATACATGAAGGGCGCCTGCATACATAATAATTCACACATGAATATGATACGCAGGCAAGTATATGGTAGAAAATGGGGTTCTACTCAATATACTAGCTATAGAGGCCTAGCATGCAAATATCTAGCATATTTAGTGTGCAAAGAAGCCCCATGGATGCGCGATGCACGACTACGTGCATCGAGTGCATCCTGAAGGGTTGGATCGAACCACTCATCCCAACCCGAGACCTCGCGCATCCCATCCGACGAGATCTGCAAGGTAAGGGCATCAGAATGGTGAGTATAGCCACATTAAAACACTTAGAATATAACTAGAAATGCTAAAGACTTAGACATGCACGCATACGGGCTCGCACGCATGTGAGTACGCACGTACGCACGCATGTCCGAGTGCCCCGGCACCTACCTGAGCCCTCGGGCAGCCACATGCGTGGCCCTGCACGCGTGAGCGCGCACTGGCGCCCTGCCGCATGCCCAGGTGCACCCAATGTTATTCTTGTGTCATTTGGAGCCTTATTTTTTTTTTCGATCGGAGTCACTAAAATTTTAACTTTTAGCCACCTACGGGAGTTGGAGTACTCTGATTGAAAATCTAACTGCATATTATGGGTCCTGGTACCGTTTTGTACTACCCATAAAAATTTCATCGAATTTCGGTAACGTTTTAAAAAATATGCAGTTTCAATCCGTATCCGGGTTTTGAGAGTTCCTGGTTTGGGTGGGTCGAATAGTGTGAGATATTTTTGAGGATGTGGTAACTTTTGGTAACCTTACCACCCTTTGCTTAGTGGTGAAGCAACCTTTGGTTATTTTTGAGTGTTTAAGGGTGAGAATAGGCTTAAGTGCACCCCCTTTTTTCTCTCCTTCTCATCACCCCCCCCCCCAAAGTGAGGAAAAATATCTCTCTCTCTCTCTCACTCTCTCTCACTCACGTCTCCCTCTCCTTCTTATTTTTTCTGTGTGTGTGTGTGTTGTTATTGAAGGAAAAGATGAAAAAGAAGCATAAGAAAGAGTGAGAAAGGGTGAGTATGTGTTGTTTCTCTTCTCTCTATCCCCTTCTCATGCCCCTTTGCACCCCTGTTTTCTGCCATGAAGGGCTTGAGGAGATGCTGATGAGGTGGTGGTAGTGGTGGTGGTGGTTGAGGTGGTCATGGGTGTGTCGAGAACCCCGCATCTCCCCATTTCCCTCCCCCTGTTTTGGTAAGGCAACACTCTGTATTTTAAAGATCTCAGTGAATCTAGTATTTAAACGCACATTTTTAGGATTATGTCTTCATATGATATGATCATCTATGTGTCTAGATGTCATATATGAAATTTGGAGTCATTATGATATCTGTGTTGTAAGTTAGAACCTGTTTTGCATGGCCTATACAGATTCACGTAGGAATTGATCTGTTTCAAGAAGTGACTTATTTCGGGCTTGTAGAGGAAAAATTAGGTTATAATGTCTTCATGGATTATGATCCCAGCATGTTAGAGAATGTGTATGATTTATTTCATAATTTTAGGATGTGTATTTGGTGCTGTGGAGATCAATTAGTTGGGCTGGTTGCAGCAGGTTTAGCAGTTTTGCTCGATTGTGTGTCAAGAGGTTGTTATGCATGTTGTGGAAAGTATCACGAGTTAGGGTCTTCATGAAGTAGGCTTATATGAGTGTCAGGAGGTTCTATTATTTAATTGTGGATCATTGGTTGTGTTTTGCAGATCTCGTAGACCGGACGCGCGGCGATCCGGGTATCGGTGAGTGGTTTGATCCAACCCTTCGGGAAGCGTTGGATGCACGTAGTCGTGCGTCGCGCATCCGTTGGGCACCCTGACTATACTACTTAATTAGATAAGTAGTATGGTCATGTCTAACCCATTATATGCTAAGTATTTGCATGCTAGGTTAGTATAGCTTGTATATTGTGTAGAACCCCCCTTTTCTATCATATACTTGCCTATGTATGTTTATGTGTGAACTATTATGTATGCATGCACCCTTCATGTATGGGCATGTGTGATGTGGGTTTTCATGAATGTATAGAATAAGCATGCCTTAGGTAGTCCCTATGAGTAATACTATCATATTAATTGGAATATCCAGCATGATTAAGTCTGGATTAATAACGAGCACATGTCTAATATTCCCTTGCGATAAGACTCGAGGGCGTGGTGTAGTTGTTGCGCCAATGCGAATGGGGCAAAGCTATGACCAACTTCAAGAGATGATGATCTCTCTCTCGCCCTCTCCCTCTGCACGAACTGAGTAAGTAGATGCGATTTTCTATTAGACTCAGGTTCGTTTGGAATATTGTCATGCACCTGTTAGTGCGCGAGATCGCGCTTGACCCTTCCCTTTTAAGTTGGTGATATCCAACGCATGCTTAAGTTATGTCTTGTGTGCTTATATGATTAATGGCCATGTATGCATGTTTAAGTGGGCCATACCTTGTATGCATGTTGTATGATTTGTTATTTATGATGTAAATCCATGTTAGGGGTTACCCTTGTAGTCAATTATTAGATGATCGTGCATATGGTTCATGCACATAGCTATGATATGATTCTCCTGTTATATATACGCACATGTTAAAACTAATTAGGCCTATCTGAAGCCGGCGTGGGTACGACCCGCCGTTGGGATGTACCTCATTAGTTAGTGTGCGAGCGATGTAATCGCCCCTGCATCCGTGTGATGCACTTGAATGGAATTCAGGAGAATTCATTTGTTGTATCGGTTTTGTTAAACCGGTAGCTTTGGCATTAAGTTAGGCGATTATCGAGAGTAGTTGTTTTTCCATTGGGTTCGCTTTGCGAACATGGAGTGTTTCCTCCCAATGTCGTCTGTGTTGAAGCGGCCCGGGTTGTAGCTGTCCTGATAGAGGGCCCCCACCTGTAGGTACTATCGATGCATGCGGCAAGATGTACTGATCATGGGGGTATACCAGGTAGAGGCTACCCAGGAGAGGGCTAACGAATGATATTGTGAGCGTGAAATCGTTCTCCCCTTCGTTGGATCCGTGTAGGAACTCCCCGGCGTTGGAAAAGCTGTCCTGACAAAGGGCTCCCATCCGTAGGTACTACCGATGCGTTCGGGAACGTACTGATCGTGGGAGTATACCAGGTAGAGGCTACCCGGGAAAAGGGCTACCGGTGGACCAAGGGTGTCACCTCTAAAGGGTGAGGGTGAGGATGAGGTGAAGACACGTCGCCGCGTGACCCATTCGTTGTTCGTCCATTCCCATAGTTGTTGGGTCCGGTTGTGTATCGATGTTCAAAGACATCGTTGGGCAGTTATCTCGATGTAGATGATCTAGTAGGGTTGTGTAGACCAGTAATTTCGTGTGTCTTTGACCAACGGTGTGGTCTCTCCCCAAAAGTCCCAAGAGTCTCCCTCCGGGAGTGAGGGTGAGGGTGAGGTTGGCGATCCAGTAGTGTTGTGTAGACCAGTAATTCCATCCGGTAGTGTTGTGTAGACAAGTAATTCCGTGTCTCTTCGACCAACGGTATGGTCTCCCCAAAAGTCCCAAGAGTATTCCTCCGGGAGTGAGGGTGAGGTTGGTCGCGCCGCCGCGTGACCTTGTTATCCATTGGGTTTCCACCCATGTTTTCCTTGAAAGAAAATTGCCTTAACATTGAACTGTTGTAATGGTGATTGGTTTCCAGCCACTCACTGAGCTTGTAGCTCACCCCTCGCATACTGTTTCTTTTCAGGGGCAGTGTTGGGCGTGGAGCTGGAGCTTCCCTATGGCGTGGTCTTATGTGCATGGAGCGTTCTATCCGGCAGGTGGCGAGTGCGAGGCTGTCAGCAGTCCTAGAGTCATTTTATGTATTGTAAATCGTGCATGTGGCACAGGTTGTATTTTATTTGGACTAGACTTGGCTCTCACAAGACAGTGATTGTGTATTCGAGTCTGTAATAATGTTTTTGGTTTACGGATATTGTTGATATCTTATGCTTCCGCTTTTTAGTCAGTTATCATTTATCTTTGCTTTGCCACCTTGTGTGTTGTTGTTGGAGTCTTTGTTGACCTCAGGTATTGATAGCTGATACTTCATTATTGCCACGTCTCGGGGACGGCCGCCCTAGGGTGTGACAGCTGTTGATTGCCTTGCAGGGAAATTGGGTGGGTTCTCCTCTCTGAGCTATGGGCCCACCGCACACAGAGGTGAAAACAAATAATCCTTTCTACTATATAAGAACTTGAAAAAGGGGCTGCTTACACGTGAGAGGGAATGAAAACGTGACCACTGTACAGAATTCAACCAGAAGGTGTTAGCCGCCTCTAGTTGAAACGTCGAGTATTGGTAAAAAAACTAGCATAAGTAAATAAGAGGTGTAAAAAGAAGAAAGTATATAGCAGAAGTAAATAAGAGTTGTAAAAATAAGAAAGTGACCACCGTACAGAATTCAACCAGGAGGGCGTTAGCCGCCTCTAGTTGAAACGTCGAGTATTGGTCGAAGAGCAGATATATAGCAAAAGTAAATAAAAGTTGTAAAAAGAAGAAAGTGACCACCGTACAGAATTCAACCAGGGGGTGTTAGCCGCCTCTAGTTGAAACGCCGAGTATTGGTCGAAAAGCAGATATATGAGTAAAGCGGATAAATAAAGCAAGTAATTATAAATATAGAAATAACCGTAAATTGCCAATTATTTGAACCTAGCCGTCTGGGTTCGACGGTTGGTTTGGATTTGCCGCCTGGTATCTAGTTCTTGGTTTTTTGGATTTGGGCAGAACCTAGGTAGGGAAGTGTTTTGGCTTTGGCTATTGAAAGTGGTGTTGGTGGTTTCTTCTTCTAGATTTGGGCAGCACCTAGGTAGGAATTTGGATTTGTTTGGCTAGTGCAAAGAGAGGTTTAAGACAATGGTTAGAGGGGTGTTTTTGGAGAATGGATCTTGGTGGGGAATGGATTTCCTTCTCTCTCAACTAAGGCTCTCTCCCTCTCTCTCTCTCTTTCTTTCTCTCTAACACACACTTTTGAAAATGAGATTGTCCACCTCTTCTTTCTCACCCTCACCCCTTCTTTTATAGTAGAAAAGGGATCATATGATTACCCCTTGGACAATGGTTTGGGTTGGATAAGAGGGTGAGGCTAAGTAACCATGATTGCAAAAAGACGCACTCAATGGTCCCTTGGGTAATAGCGTTGGTTGGACAAGAGGGTGATACTAAGTAACTTCACACCTAAGTAAAGTTGCTTTATGCTTTATGGATGAGTCCAAGTGAGAGCCGGCTACCCGAATTCAGCCTTTCGGGCAGGGCCGGCTAGTTTTAATTAGTCGCCCAGGGAGGGGCGACAAGTTAAGAGATGCCGCCGGTATGATGACCTGCCAAACGTCAAATCTCTGACAAGCGGTGGCTTGAGACGGTTACTAAGGTTGAATCGTCAAAGAAGGGGCAGCTAATTGGAACAAACAACCGCAATGATCAACATTTAATGTCAACTTTATGTCCCATCTCTGGGAAGCGGTTTGGGGGCGGCTACTTGGATTTAGCCGTCGGAGGAGGGGCGGCTACTTTGGAGTAGCCGAACTATTTCTGGCAATTAAATTTTCTAAGTGTTGGGCCATGTTTCTTTATTCTTGTTTTCTCCTCTAGTTCCCTAAAGTATACTTAAAAATGTTTTCTATTTGATCCAAAAGTGGTCATTTAAAAATGTTACTTGAAGTAAATTTCTTTTCTTCGGAAAGTCAAAATTGGGGTATCTACAATGCAGACCCATACATTATTGATTAAAAAAAAGTGGCTTTGATAAGTTGTATATTCGCCAACGCATGTAAAGTGTGTGTGCTCAGTTGAACCAATGTGAGGATCATCAAGACTTGTGTATCTGTTTTTATTTCATTATGTTATATTTGTGTCACTTTTAGCCTGCTGGTAACCGTTAGAGCGTCCTGGCAGTTTTAAAAATTTTTAGGGTTTTTGGTTGGAACCGCATAATTTCAGACTGTTAGCTATCGTCTGAGCTAGAGGACTCCGATTGAAAATCTGACTGCATATTTGGTGTCCTGGCGCCATTTTAGACCTCTCATGGAAATTTCATCGAATTCTGGCATCGTTTGCAAAAATTTCCCAGTTCCGGGGCGTATCCGGGTTTTTAAGTCGCGCTCTACTTAAAAGAAATCAAAAAAATATCTAAGCACTATTCATTGTCTTCCTCGTCGAGATCTCTCTCTCTCCCCTCTCCGTTTTTCTTCCTTTCAAGCCCCCTAGACCCCTCAAAACCAAAAACCTAAAGCACGGGAAGTGTAGATCGGGTCCCGATCTACGCTCCGGTGTCTTCAAATCCGAATTCCGACGACTCTAGCCTCCCCGACCTCCCCTCTCTCTCCTCTGTTTCGAGCCAAATCGAGGGCCGTGATAGATCGGGGCGTAAGAGAGCCTTTGGGAAAGGTTTCGGCGCGCGGAGAGCGTCCGGACTTCGCTCCCTCCCCTCGGTAAGCCCTATTTCTTCACTTTTCTTGCATAGATGTATGCTAGGAGGGTGGATCTGTGTATGAGGGGTGGTTGGCGGCTGTGGATAGCCTTCGGGGGGCGGTGGAGGTGGTCGGAGGTCGGTGGGTGGTGGTTTGGGTGGCCTCGGGCAGCAGGGGGTGGTCTCGGGCTGGTGGGGGGTGTTCTCGGGCAGCAGGCAGAGCAGCAGCGGCGCGCAGGCTGGGCGCGCGCGGCGTGCAAGCTGGCGCGCGCGGGTGGCGTGCTGTGCTGGTCGTGCAGGCGTGATGGGCCGGTCGTGCAGGCGTGCTGGGGGCCTCAGGCAGCGGGCAGCGAGCGCGAGGAGCTGGTGCGCGAGGTGCTGGGCGGTCAGGTGCGCGTGGAGCAGGTCGCGCGGGTGCGAGGTGGTGGCTGAGGCAGCGGAGGGCGTGCGCGAGGTGGTGGCCGAGGTGCTAGGCGTGCGCGAGGTGGTGGCCGAGGTGCTAGGCGTGCGCGGGGTGGTGGCAGAGGTGCTAGGCAGTGCGCGCGGGTGTGCAGAGTGCGCGCGGAGGGCGCGGCGAGGCGGCCGTGGTGCGCGCGAGGGGCGGCGGAGCGGCGGAGGTGCGCGCGGGGTGCGCGCGGGGCGAGGAGGCGCGCGCGAGGCGTGCGCGGGGCGTGGCAAGGAAGGGATGGTGTGCGCGGGGGCGAGGCGCCGCGCGCGGGGGCGTGCGGGGTGCTCGCGGGCCAGCGCACGGCGTGCGGGGCGCGTGCGGGCTGCCGCGGCTGGGCTCGGTGGACGCGCGGAGCCCCGGGCGGTGCGCGGAGTGCGCGGGCTGAGGCGCGGCGGCACGTCCGGGCGGTCGGGTGGCCGTGCGGGTGGTGGCCAGCCGTGCGGGTGGTTGTCGGAGTGCTCGGGCTAGCGTGCGTGCGGGTCGTATGCACGTTTGCCCGAGTGTTGGGAGTTTAATTATGGGTTTATGTATTTTGTTGTATTTATGGATTTTAACTCACCATATTGATTGTCTGTCTTGCAGATCTAGACGGACGGTCGCGTGACGACCCCGATTCTGGTGAGTGGGACAATCCAACCCAGTAGAGAGGTGTTATACGCACTTGGGCGTATACCGACCTCTCCTGGGGCGACATGGATAAATATTAACCTGTAATAATATGTATTGCATGTGAGCATGATGAAAATGTAGAATGCATGCTACCCTAGGCTTTTATGTTAGGGACTTGCACCCATAGAATATGCGTATGAGCCATGCAGCATGTCCCCTGGTTTTCATGCTAGGAAACCCCGGCCTATGCATGCGTCCTACTAGTTTAATTATTAAATTAAATGCTGGTATCTGTTAGATCGCATGCCTTAGGATAATATTATAGGGAGGAGCCTTGCGAGGTCAACGCTGAGACCCGTGTTAGGGTACTCCGTGTTCCTTGTTTGGTTGTCGGGATGTCCTGTATCGGGACCTCGGGCTGCCCTCCCAAGGTTCTAGTCCCAATAATATTATATGTAATGATTGTATGATTGGTATAATTATTAGTATAGTTGGTAGATATTATAGGGGAGGGGCCTTGCAAGGACAGCGGTGAGACCCGGGTTAGGGTACTCCGTGTTCCTTGTTTGGTTGTCGGGGTATCCTATAACGGGAACTCACGCCGCCCTTCCGAGTTTCTTTCCCCCAATGATATTCCAGCCTTACTGATTTTTGTACATGTTCCCGCATCTTGATGATGCACCTGGTTGAATTCAGAGGAATTCATGACATTTGAGTTGTAATGATATGTAGTTGGCGGATCCGAGTGGATCATATGCGTATGGATAGGCTGTTCTGTTCCCTGCGTTGGATTCGGTAGAGGCTACCTGTCACGCCCCGGGGCGGCCAACCCCGGAACGCGGCAAATGTATATATATCATATCAGAAACCTACACAGGAGGTCAAATGCATATACTCTAAACCACAAATAAAATGACAACACATATCAAATAGGGCTGACATAATATATATACAATATAGCGGAAGCAAAAGACTGAATCTGTGAATAAACATTCTACAGACTCGATACACAATCATACGTCCTGTGAGAGCCAATATACACGAATACACAACTGAACATATACCAACACGTGCCAAGCACGGAAATAAAATACATACAACTGAGATAAGGGATGCTGATAGCCTCTGGTACTCGCGGACGTAGCGCTGCTCCGCTACTGAAGGAATCCCTCGGAAAGCTCCAACTGCTGCTCCGGCTCTAGCTCAGGCTCAGTGACCACTGGGGAAAAACATGTGCGAGGGGTGAGCCACACGCTCAGTGAACAGCACAACCCACGCAACACAGACAATATTTACCAATATTCCATTATTTTATCCAGCCATTTGATACATAACAACATAAACCAGTGGTTCGTACTTCGCCGAACCACCACACCCTCACCCTCACCCATCCATGGGTGACATAGGATTTTGGGACTGATAATCATCTATTCACAAATCCAGTAGGTCGCTCATCGCCAACCCACTACACCCTCACCCTCACCCTCGACGGGTGACATAGGATTTTGGGACTGACTAGGCTGTTGGTCACCCTTGGTCCACCGATAGTCTCTCCCTCCACTCCGTAGGCCGCCTGGTCTACTCCCATATTCAGCACAGTCCGTCACCAAATCAGGAGGTGCCTACTAATGGGAGCCCTCTGTCAGGAAGGCCCTGTCTAACGCTGGGGGTAGCCTCCACCGGATCCAACGCAGGGAACAGAACAGCCTATCCATACGCATATGATCCACTCGGATCCACCGACTACACGCCTCAACAATTCTAATGTCATGAACTCTTCAGAGTTTCTCCAGCGCGCATAACCAAGATGCGGGGAAACATGTACAATCAAAAGCAGTGTTGGAATATCACTGGGGGAAAGAAACTCGGGAGGGCGGCGTGAGTTCCCGATACAGGGTACCCCGACAACCAAACAAGGAACACGGAGTACCCTAACACGGGTCTCAACGCTGTCCTCGCAAGGTCCCTCCCCTATAATATTCACTACTCATGCTAATAATCATACTAATCATACAACATTACTTATAATATTATTGGGACTAGAAACCTTGGGAGGGCAGCCTGAGGTCCCGATACAGGACATCCCGACAACCAAACAAGGAACACGGAGTACCCTAACACGGGTCTCAGCGTTGACCTCGCAAGGCTCCTCCCTATAATATTATCCTAAGGCATGCGATCTAACAGATACCAGCATTTAATTTAATAAATAAAACTAGTAGGACGCATGCATAGGCCGGGTTTCCTAGCATGTAAACAGGGGACATGCTGCATGGCTCATATGCATATCCTAAGGGGGCAAGTCCCTAACATGCAAAGACTAGGGAAGCATGCATTCTACACATAATTCATACAAGCATGGATTACATATTATTGCAGGTAATATTTATCCATGGCGCCCCAGGAGAGGTCGGTATACGCCCAAGTGCGTATAACGCCTCTCAACTGGGTTGGATTGTCCCACTCACCAGTATCTGGGTCGTCGCGCGACCGTCCGTCTAGATCTGCAAGACAGACAATCAATATGGTGAGTTAAAATCCATAAATACTACAAAATACATAAACCCACAATTAAACTCCCAACACTCGGGCAAACGTGCATACGACCCGCACGCACGCTAGCCCGAGCACTCCGACAACCACCCGCACGGCCGGCCACCACCCGCACGGCCACCCGACCGCCCGGACGCGCCGCCGCGCCTCAGCCCGCGCACTCCGCGCACCGCCCGGGGCTCCGTGCGTCCACCGAGCCCAGCCGCGGCAGCCCGCACGCGCCCCGCACGCCGTGCGCTGGCCCGCGAGCACCCCGCACGCCCCCGCGCGCGCGCCTCGCCCCCGCGCACACCATCCCTGCCTTGCCGCGACCCGCGCACGCCTCGCGCACGCCTCCTCGCCCCGCGCGCACCTCCGCCACCTCCTCCGCGCGCACCTCGCGCGTCCAGCCCCTCCGGCAGCACCTCCGCGCGCACCTCGCGCGTCCAGCACCTCCGGCAGCACCTCCGCGCGCACCTCGCGCGACCTGCTCCACGCGCACCAGCCGCCCAGCTCGCCCAGCACCGGCCTCTGCTCGCCCAGCACCGGCCTCTGCTCGCCCAGCACCGGCCACTGCTCGCCCAGCACCGGCCAGCACCTCCGCGCGCGCCCAGACCAGCTCTTCCCGAGCGCACGCCGCCAGCCCCTGCGCCCGAGCTACCCGAGGCCACCAGCCCACACTCCTGCGTTGCCTGCCCCTCCAGCACACCCGCACGACCAAGACGGCCAGCCCCCGACCCGCGCACGCCCGCGCGCATGCCGCGCGCACGCACGCCCGCGCGCACGCGCATCCCCGCACGCGCCCAGCTCACGCGCGGCCTGGGCTGCTGCCGCCGCTGCTTGCTGCCCGGGGCAGTGTCCCTGCCAGCCGAGCACCTCCAACCACCCCTCCCACTGCCGCCGACCACCTCCAACCACCTCCGACCCTCCTCCGACGACCCCCACCGCCGCCGACCACCCCCAAACACAAAACCTACCCCCCAAGCACACATTCATGCAAAAAAAGAGGGAAGGAAAGCTTACCGAGGGGAGGGGAAGACGTTCGGTAGCTCCTCGCGCGCCGAAACCTTCCTCAAAGGCTTTCCCACACCCCGATCTATCACGGCCCTCGATTTGGCTCGAAACAGAGGAGAGAGAGAGGAGGTCCGGGAGGCTAGAGTCGTCGGAATCGGGATTTGAAGACACCGGAGTGTAGATCGGGACCCGATCTACACTTCCCGTGCTTTGGGTTTTCGATTTTGAGGGGTGGAGGGGGCTCAAACGGAAGAAAAACGGAGAGGGGAGAGGGGAAATCACGTCGGGAGGGATGATGAATAGTGTAGGGTGATTTTTTTATTCTTTTATATAGAGCGCGACTTAAAAACCCGGATACGCCCCGGAACTGCGAAATTTTTGCAAACGATGCCAGAATTCGATGAAATTTTCATGAGAGGTCTAAAATGGCGCCAGGACACCAAATATGCAGTCAGATTTCCAATCGGAGTCCTCTAGCTCAGACGATAGCTAACAGTCTGAAATTATGCGGTTCCGACCAAAAACCCTAAAAATTTTTAAAACTGCCAGGACGCTCTAACGGTTACCAGCAGGTTAAAAGTGACACATATATAACATTATTCCCCCCTTAGGAAATTTTGTCCCCAAAATTCGCCAAAAACATCTAGGAGGGGAAAGATGCGGATACGCGTCGAACCTGGCCTCCATGAGCTCCCAAGTGTCCTTAACACCTTAACGGTGCTGCCATCGCACCTCGACCAACTGGACGGTCTTGGTGCGGAACCTCCTCACGCGGCGGTCCATGATCACAATCTACTGCTCCACGAATGACTGCCCGGCTCAGAGACGAGCGGCTCGAACGGGATGACGTGAGCAGGATCGTGGACACCTTTTCCCAACTGCGAACCCACCACTCCAAGACGGAGAGGTAAGAATTGGCGCTGAGGTGAGCCTCCGAGTAAACTCCAGGAAGCTCTCCTCGCAAGACGGGGACCACTCGAACCGGACATCCTTCCAAGAAGGCGGTTAAGAGGAACAGCTATCTTCGAGAGTCCCTCGTCAAGCTTCCTACAATAACCCTCCAACTCGGGAAGCTCCGAATCCTTGCGGGGTTCGACGGTCGGCGCCAATCTGACGCGACGAGCGTCTTGCCCGGGTCCACAGATATGCCTTCACCAGAAATCACCCAGCCCAAAAGGCCTTAACCTCTACCCAAAACTCGCACTTGATCTCTCATCTATCTGATGCTTCCATGGCATCCCTTACCTGGGAAAAGAAACCTCGGGAGGGCACCATGGAATCCCGATATAGGATACCCCGACAACCAAACAAGGAACACGAAGTACCCTAGCCCGGGTTCCAACGCCGACCTCACAAGGCCCCTTAATCCAGAAAGGAACACTGGAAGAAGACATCATTTAAAATAACACACTAACTCCTCCGGATCACCTATATCTAGATGATCACCCAACGATGTCATTCAACATCCTTTGCAAGACCGACCCAACATCATTGGGAACGGTCCAACAGAAATTGGGTTACGAGCGACCCGCCTTCGCCTCATCCACACCCTCACTCCCGAAAGGAGACATTTTGGGACTTTGGGAGAGACTTAGACTGCTCTCTACCCCTGGTCCACCGCTAGCCTCTCCCCGCTCCGTAGCTCGCCTGGTCCTCTGACCGGGAGCCTGTCTAACGCCGGGGCTGTACTACGCGGATCCAACTAAGGGGAGAGCGATTCCACGCTCGCGACACCATTCAATAATCTCTTACCGGGTAGCCCCTACCTAGCATACTCCCAAATTCAGTACCCCTCCGACTGCATCGGCGGTACCTACTGATGGGAACTCACTGCCAGGACGGCTATAACCCGGCTTCCTTAACCCAAACAACGCTCTTGACACTCACTCATCCAGATACCCCACACACTTGCATAATAACCACCAATTACACACACACTATCCTTATACTAGAAAGCTGGGAACACAAGATGATACCTCGAACCATGACACCCGAAGGCTGCGCCTCCTCGGCCGTAAGCGCTGCAACTCTGCCTTGAACCAACCGCGGCTGAGGAACAGGAGCACGCCTCGCCGGCTGCACTGGCTGCTGCTGCAAGAACGGCGGCTGCTGAGGTGGCACTCGGGGTCGATCAGCATCTGGGCAATTGTATCTGATATGCCCGATGCGCTGGCAATGAAAACAGCGCCGCTTCTCCGGCTGCCAGGACTGGATGGGCACTGCTGCAATGGGCGCCGGATCCCATACTGGCACCGCATCTGCTGGAGGAGAGGCAGCCGCTGACTGTTCGAAGCGGGGCCTCTTCCTCTTGCGCTGCCTCTGGTCCTGACTCCCGGAAGGACCCTGATCTGAAGAAGGGGTCGGAGCCCGCACTTGAATCCCGAGGTCTCTCTCGACAGTCTTCGCCCGCGAGACCAAGTCGGAGAACCTCGTGAAAGCCTGGGCGGTGACGTGCACTCGGATGGCATTGCTCAGACCGAGCTCAAACCGACGGCACCTCGTCCCCTCATCCATCACCAGGCTGGAGCGAACCTAGAAAGGCTCGTGAAGCGCGTAGAGTAGTCAGCGACGGACATAGTGCCCTGAGTCAGCTGCTCAAACTCCCGCTCCACTAGCTGTGCGCCGAGAAGGGGAAGTACTCATCCAAGAAGTACCTCCGGAATCCCGCCCATGAAAGCCGCTCCACTCCCTCTGGAATGTCCACCACTCGGGTAGCCCACCAGTCGGCGGCGTCACCCTTCAGCATAAAGGTGGCCAGGGAGACTCGCTGGCGATCGGTGCAAAGCATGGCCGCGCAAATCACATCCACCTCCCTCAACCAACGCTCTGGCGCAAGAGGATCTGCCGACTGCCCATGAAACTCGGGAGGATGGAGCTTCAGAAAGGCGTTGAGGCCGCTCTGCTGCACCCGCGCTGCCGCCTCTAGCTCCTCCTCCCTCTGCAGGGGATCCTCAACTCCAACTGCCGGAACTGCCACGGAACTGGGGGTACATCGGGTACCACAGGCGGATCTACCACCAAGGGGACCGGCGGAACTGCCTCGCGGGTCGCCCTCAGCTCCTGAATCTCCCTAGCCTGCTCTGCAATCATCCGCGTCTGTGTCTCCACCAAATCAGCCAACCGAGCGAAAGCACGCTCCCAAGCAGGTGGCTCCTGCGTCAAGGGCTCTCCGGTAGCATCCTCGTCTCTGGTAGGTCCGGAAACCTCCAAAGACCGAGAGGGACCTCGTCCGCGCCGTCCTCTGCGAGGAGGCATATCAGCACCCTAAGAAAACCAGACACTAGGATCAGAATACTCACATCGAAATCCTAGGACTCATCTCTACGAAAGGAAGACTATTGGCTCTGACAGGACCAGGCTCTGATACCAACTTTTGTCACGCCCCAGGGCGGCCAACCCCGGGACGCGGCAAATGTATATATATCATATCAGAAACCTACACAGGAGGTCAAATGCATATACTCTAAACCACAAATAAAATGACAACACATATCAAATAGGGCTGACATAATATATATACAATATAGCGGAAGCAAAAGACTGAATCTGTGAATAAACATTCTACAGACTCGATACTCAATCATACGTCCTGTGAGAGCCAATATACACAAATAACAACTGAATATATACAACACGTGCTCAGCACGGAAATAAAATACATACAAGAGAAAGGGATGCTGATAGCCTCTGGTACTCGCGGACGTAGCGCTGCTCCGCTACTGAAGAAATCCCTCGGAAAGCTCCAACTGCTGCTCCGGCTCAGCTCAGGCTCAGTGACCACTGGGGAAAAACATGTGCGAGGGGTGAGCCACACGCTCAGTGAACAGCACAACCCACGCAACACAGACAATATTTACCAATATTCCATTATTTTATCCAGCCATCAATACATAACAACACAAATCCAGTGGTTCGTACTTCGCCGAACCACCACACCCTCACCCTCACCCATCCATGGGTGACATAGGATTTTGGGACTGATAATCATCTATTCACAAATCCAGTAGGTCGCTCATCGCCAACCCACTACACCCTCACCCTCACCCTCACGGGTGACATAGGATTTTGGGACTGACTAGGCTGTTGGTCACCCTTGGTCCACCGATAGTCTCTCCCTCCACTCCGTAGGCCGCCTGGTCTACTCCCACATTCAGCACAGTCCGTCACCTCATCAGGAGGTGCCTACTAATGGGAGCCCTCTGTCAGGAAGGCCCTGTCTAACGCTGAGGGTAGCCTCCACCGGATCCAACGCAGGGAACAGAACAGCCTATCCATACGCATATGATCCACTCGGATCCGCCGACTACACGCCTCAACAACTCAATGTCATGAACTCTCAGAATTCTCCAGCGCGCATCCAAGATGCGGGGAAACAATCAAAAGCAGTGTTGGAATATCACTGGGGGAAAGAAACTCGGGAGGGCGGCGTGAGTTCCCGATACAGGGTACCCCGACAACCAAACAAGGAACACGGAGTACCCTAACACGGGTCTCACCGCTGTCCTCGCAAGGTCCCTCCCCTATAATATTCACTACTCATGCTAATAATCATACTAATCATACAACATTACTTATAATATTATTGGGACTAGAAACCTTGGGAGGGCAGCCTGAGGTCCCGATACAGGACATCCCGACAACCAAACAAGGAACACGGAGTACCCTAACACGGGTCTCAGCGTTGACCTCGCAAGGCTCCTCCCTATAATATTATCCTAAGGCATGCGATCTAACAGATACCAGCATTTAATTTAATAAATAAAACTAGTAGGACGCATGCATAGGCCGGGTTTCCTAGCATGTAAACAGGGGACATGCTGCATGGCTCATACGCATATCCTAAGGGTGCAAGTCCCTAACATGCAAAGACTAGGGAAGCATGCATTCTACACATAAATCATACAAGCATGGATTACATATTATTGCAGGTAATATTTATCCATGGCGCCCCAGGAGAGGTCGGTATACGCCCCAAGTGCGTACAACGCCTCTCTACTGGGTTGGATTGTCCCACTCACCAGTATCGGGGTCGTCGCGCGACCGTCCGTCTAGATCTGCAAGACAGACATTCAATATGGTGAGTTAAAATCCATAAATACCACAAAATACATAAACCCACAACTAAACTCCCAACACTCGGGCAAACGTGCATACGACCCGCACGCACGCTAGCCCGAGCACTCCGGCAACCACCCGCACGGCCGGCAACCACCCGCACGGCCACCCGACCGCCCGGACGCGCCGCCGCGCCTCAGCCCGCGCACTCCGCGCACCGCCCGGGGCTCCGTGCGTCCACCGAGCCCAGCCGCGGCAGCCCGCACGCGCCCCGCACGCCGTGCGCTGGCCCGCGAGCACCCCGCACGCCCCCGCGCGCGCGCCTCGCCCCCGCGCACACCATCCCTGCCTTGCCGCGACCCGCGCACGCCTCGCGCACGCCTCCTCGCCCCGCGCGCACCCCGCGCGCACCTCCGCCACCTCCTCCGCGCGCACCTCGCGCGTCCAGCCCCTCCGGCAGCACCTCCGCGCGCACCTCGTGCGTCCAGCACCTCCGGCAGCACCTCCGCGCGCACCTCGCGCGACCTGCTCCACGCGCACCAGCCGCCCAGCTCGCCCAGCACCGGCCTCTGCTCGCCCAGCACCGGCCTCTGCTCGCCCAGCACCGGCCACTGCTCGCCCAGCACCGGCCAGCACCTCCGCGCGCGCCCAGACCAGCGCCCAGACCAGCTCTTCCCCAGCGCACGCCGCCAGCCCCTGCGCCCGAGCTACCCGAGGCCACCAGCCCACACTCCTGCGTTGCCTGCCCCTCCAGCACACCCGCACGACCAAGACGGCCAGCCCCCGACCCGCGCACGCCCGTGCGCATGCCGCGCGCACGCACGCCCGCGCGCGCACGCGCATCCCCGCACGCGCCCAGCTCACGCGCGGCCTGGGCTGCTGCCGCCGCTGCTTGCTGCCCGGGGCAGTGTCCCTGCCAGCCGAGCACCTCCAACCACCCCTCCCACTGCCGCCGGCCACCTCCAACCACCTCCGACCCTCCTCCGACGGCCACCCACCGCCGCCGACCACCACCCAACCCCAAATCCACCTCTTAACATACATCTATACAAGAAAAGAGAGGAAAAAGGCTTACCAATGGGAGGAAGAGAAGTCCGGTTGCTCTCCGCGCACCGAAACCTCTCCCAAAAGGCTTCCAACGCCCGGATCTACACGGCCCTCTGATTTGGGTCGAAACAGGGAAGAAGAGAGGGGGGACGGAGGGGCAAATCTCACCGGAATCCGGATTTGAAAGCACCGGGGTGTAGATCGGGACCCGATCTACACTTCCTATGCTTTAGGTTTTAAGCTTTGAGGGCTCTAGGAGGCTCAAACGGAAGAAAAACGGAGAAGGGGAGAGGGGAAATCACGTCGGGAGGGATGATGAATAGTGTAGGGGTGATTTTTTTATTTCTATTTATATAGAGCGCGACTTAAAATACCCGGATACGCCCCGGAACTGCGAAATTTTGCAAACGATGCCGGAATTCGATGAAACTTTCATGAGAGGTCTAAAATGGCGCCAGGACACCAAATATGCAGTTAGATTTTTAATCGGAGTTCTCTAACTCAGGATGATAGCTAACAGTCCAACAATTAGCGGTTCCGATCGAAAATCGAAAAAAACAAAAAACTGCCAGAACGCTCCAACGGTTACCAGCTGGCTAAAAGTGACACATATATAACGATGGATAGGCTGTTCTAATCCCTTCGTTGGATCCGTGTAGAGACTACCCCAGCGTTAGACAGGGCCTTCCGTGCAGGGGCTCCCATTAGTAGGCACCTCCTGATTTGGTTTCGGACTGTGCTGAATGTGGGAGTGGCCAAACGACCTACGGAGTGGGGAGAGACTATCGGTGGACCAAGGGTGACCAACAGCCTAGTCAGTCCCAATACAGTCCCAATATCCTATGTCACCATATTGAGGGGTGAGGGTGCGGGATGCGGTGGGCCGGCGATGTAGCGACCCACTGGATTGTAAGTCCCAATATCCTAGGTCACCCTATTGAGGGGTGAGGGTGAGGGTGTAGTGGGTTGGCGATAGCGACCCGCTGGTTTTGTGTAGTTAGTCCCAATATCCTACGTCACCCATTGAGGGGTGAGGGTGAGGGTGTGGTGGTTCGGCGAAGTACGAACCACTGGATTATGTTGTTATGTATTGATGGCTGGATAAAATAACTGGATGTGGTAAATATAAATTGTGATGCATGGGTTGTGCTGTTCACTGAGCGTGTGGCTCACCCCTCGCATAATATTTTTCTCCAGTGTCATCTGAGTCGGATCTGGAGGAGGAGCTCCCCGAGGGACTTCATCAGTAGCGGAGTAGCGCCACGTCCCGCGAGTATCAGAGGCTATCAGCATTCCTTTTGCTTGTATGTATTATATTCCGTGCTTGGGCACGTGTTTGTATATGTAGTTGATTATCTTTGTGTATATTGGCTCTCACAGGACAGATGATTGTGTATCGAGTCTGTAATATGTTTTTGAATTACAGACTCAGTTTTTAGCTTCCGCATTTGGTGTATATATTATGTCAACCTTGCTTTTATCTGTGTTGTCATTTTTAGCTGTTGTGTGAGTATGTTATTGAACTCCTGTTTACTGATATCATATATACACTTGCCGCGTCCCGGGGTCGGCCGGCCCTAGGGCGTGACAACTTTAATGATATCAGCATTATCCCATATACCGAGTAGTCCTTCTGGACACTATATTGAGATGGCCATAGAGGAATGCTTGGATTTGGATAGGTTCAACCCAGAGTGGAATGCCATTGCCTGTACTGAAAGTAACTTCTAGTATGCTAGATCAACTAAAGGGTTGCAAAATCAAATTCTGAGCTAATTATTTGTTTGCAACCCTTTAGTTGATCTAGCATTTGTTTGCCAATTATTTTTATCACTTATTTTTCTTCTTAATTAGATAAAGGCTAAGTTCAGATTGTTCAAGTAGCATATCAACACATGAAGATGCTTCTGTTGCCTGAATATGATCAAAATTAACAAATTTTTTTTCATTATTCTACGTATTGGTTTTGGTAAATATATGAGTACTGTTCCATCTCATTGGGTATTCTAGTGCCACCTCTAAAGAATAAAAATTGTAGCACTGGATATTTTATTGGGAATTGCAGGTCTGTTTATATTTGGACTACTTTTAATTTAATTTAAGCTTAGATCCTAGAAGAGGAAGCTTCTAATGCACAAATAAAGGATTTTCCTTTTGGTTTTTTTCCACTTGGAGTAACCCCAGACCTCAATCAACTAGAAGCTTTTACAGGTTGGGATTCCAAGCTTGATTGGGAGGTAGTGAAAGTAACTGAGTTTTAACAATAAAAAAAACAAAGCTTGCAAAGGTGTTGGTAGACTATGATTTATGTGGACTCAAGGGGAAAGCTTGTCAATGTCTCAAATTACAATTGGACTAGCATATAATTCACATTTAATGGATATGGAACATAAACATCTTCTTACTAAATGTTTAGGTGCAGAAGAAATAAAAAGATTTTGAACTGCACAACCTAAGAATCAAACAACATAACATATATTCCAAACTACATGTCCCATTAATTTTTCAAAATCGCATAATCTATTTATGGAACTACACAACATTAGAATCGAATTGCACGACTTATGAATCAAATTGCACAACATTGATCACCTTATTTTGTGCCAATTCACTTGATTTCTTAGACTTCATCACCTTCTTCTTCACCATTTTATCTGCACATACAAACATATGTTAATGTCTCAAAAATTTAAAAATTGCATTTCATTTATACTTGTGTTCATTCACCGATTAAATTAAAATTCCCAGAGACATGAATAAGCAACTACACTACTCATGAAATGAACCGAAGCACTTGTTAATCGAACTGGAGCACTTGTTATAATCGAACTGAAGCATTTGTTAATTGAATTGGACTATTTGAAATAATGAAAATATAGTACTACATTGAAATGAACCAAGTGATGAATCAAACTACACTACTCATGAAACGAACTGAACCACTTGTTAATCAAACTAGAGCACTTTTTAATTGAACTGGACTATTTGAAATAATGTACAATAATATATTAAAGAAAATCACTTTCCTTATATTAAACAAAATATAACCGATTAAGTATTGCACACCTATAATTTCTAACAAATCTAGTAATCTAAGGTTCCAAAAATTAATACCCATATTAAATAAAATCATTTTGAAATACTTTGATAAAAATGTCCATTTAAAATACATAGACTATAAAAAAAATAGTCATCAAGATCGGAGACCCTTATTAACCAAGAAAATAACCTCCTTATCAATGAGAAATCGCATTTTATTTTCAGCCCTAATTTAGTCCAGCATCAATTCCACTTCATCAATGAGAAATCTCATTTTATTTTCAGCCCTAATTTCAGTCCTACCACAGACTTATTGAAAAACAGAGACATGGAGTTGCCAACCTACCACAAAGACAGAGATTAGGGGACCGACAGGAGGAGGACGATCGGTGCGGTTGGTTAGTCGTCGTTGGAGATGATGATGTCTCTTAGTCCTAGTTGGTGATGATGATGATGAAGGGGTGAAGAAGTGTTTTTGGTTGGGTAGTATGAGGAGAGAGGGAGGGAGGGAAAGAGTATTTTGGGGGAAACAAAAAACGGGGAGAGGGTTTCATTGGGTTTAATTGACGGTAATGTCCGTCACCAAAGTTTGTTCACTTTTTTTTTTAAACGTCTACGTGTCAAGCAAGGAGTGGCTACTGACTGAACTGACGACCTTCAGTTCTGAGGGGATACGGATCCTTATCTATTGTGTAGGAAATTTTTTAGGTGATATGGTTATTTTTTGAACTTTTTAAACTGTTATTTAACTTTTATTTATTTATAATAATAACATATAAAAGAAACAAAGGTCACATTGAAAGAGATTTTAGGTGATAAGATTATTTAGTGAACCTTTTGTTGCAGCTTAAATTTACTAATTATATATTATAACTTATAGATTATAGATTATAACTTTTCTGATAAGCAGTTGACATGTTTGTTGTAGCTGTTGAAAAACAGAGAATAAGTGGTTGTGGATATTTGTTTGAATAAGCTGTAAAATAGCTTTTCGCTGTGTAATTGTCAAAAATACTCCTTTCAAATATAGAAGTTCAATTTAATTTATATTTGATGAAAGAATGTGGTTTTACTTATAAAATTAATTTTATGAATATTTAAAAGACAAATTAATATAACATAAATAAAAGTTCAAGTTCACTGCAACATTAAATAATATATAAAAAAATAATGAAATAATGCATGCATTTCACATTAATTAAAAAATAGAAATTGAGAGACAAAAACATTGAAATTGATCTCTATTAATAAAAAAACACAAGTGAATATTCTAGCCACATTTCAAATTTTACCAAAAACAAAAATACAACAGTAGATGACATGTCACATTTCAACAATGGATATCAAATCTCTCTCTCTCTCTCTCTCTCTCTCTTCATTCACTGGTCTTGAATTGTTCTGTCATAAGGGCACGGCTATCCCCACTAAGTATTTTTCTTACCCCACCAATCGAGAAAAAAAAATCGGTGTTTTATCTTTTTCCACCGATCCGGCCAGGTCGACCAGATTTGGTCGCCACTTCAGATTTTGGACGACCCGACTTGGTCGTCATTTCAGATTTTGGGCGACCGGACTTGGTCGTCATTTCAAGTTTTGGGCGACCGAACTTGGTCGAACAGGATTTGTAATAAAGTTTATAATTTTTTTTCTTGGAAACATAATCCCATGACGTATATCTTCCTTGAATCCTTCATACCACTCCAAGTCTGAGTTGTAATGTAAGAAGAATCAATTATTATTATTAAATGTAGAATATAAGAACAATTTTTTTTTATATAAGTGACGGACTAATTTTCAAAAGCCAAATATATAATGTGTTTGGATCAACTTATAGGTTTTTTTTTGTTTTCAAACGAAGAATCCTCTTAACTACGAATTCAAACGAAACTTAAAAATGATATATATTTGTCTAATAAGATATTTTTCTATAAAAATTTGAATTAATTGAAAGTATACCTACTTACATTTTTTTCAGCCCCTTAGCTGTTGTTTGGATAAAAGAATAAATGTAGACTATGATGGATAAACCAAAAAGTTATTTGTTTACAAAAAATATGTAGATATAGTTTTGAACCATGTTCGACCAATTATAGTCGCCCAAAGCCTGAAATTGCGACCAAGTCCGGTCGTCCAAAACCTGAAATTGTGACCAAGTTCGGTAACCCAAAATATGAAATGGTGACCAAATTTGGTCGACCTGGATTGGTAGGAACAACCAAACACCGTTTTTTTTTTTTTTTTTTTTTTGATTGGTGGGGTAAGAAAAACGCTTGGTGGGAATAGACGCGCCCTTGTCATAATCGGTGATGGTTTGGGAAGATGAGAGGGAGATAAGACCGTCTTTAATGAATAAAGTGAAGGGTAGGACTATCTAATAGAATTTTTCTTATATAAGTTATAATATGAAAAGCATTGTCAACCTAGTTTAAAAATTATGATTTTTTAAAGTTATTTTAAACTTAAATAAGTTTTAAAAAACATGCAATAACTAGTTATTTTAAATTAAAAACTATAATCTACGGCTTATGAGTTTTAACAAACATGAACATAATCTTATAAAACTTTTATTTTTTTAAAAAATAATCATATATCAAAAAAGAAAAACTTTTATTTATTAAATTTCAGTATGTTTATAGTATTAAATTTATATATATATATATATATATATATATATATATATATAAGTTTTTCGAATTTATAGAACCAAACATTACAAAACAATTTCTTGTTAACATTTCATAGGAAAGCAAGCAAGCAACATAAATAATTTTCCGTAAAATAATTTCAATACTACTAAACACCTACAATAGATTTCCTTTTCTAGAAAAAAAATTTTATGTAAAAGAAAATCCATAAAAAGTCAAATTTTATAACATAAGAAAACATTTGCATTAATTTTTGGAAAAAACTGTTAGAATTGATTATTCTTACATTTCTTTTTAGTCTCAAACATGTTTTTATAAATGTTTTAAGCTATATATATTTGTCAAATAAATATAAAAAAATATCTAAAAACTGTTATTTTCATTTCCTTTTCTCTGTAGTTTCATAATAGAATCACTGAAAAAATGAACTGAAGATCACAATCTCAACAAAATTTCCAGTAAAACTCACATTTCCCATTCAAAATGGTTGGTATTATAAATCAATCAGCCTGATACATATATAATTGTACAAAAAATTATACCTACATATATATAAAGAGAATTGACCGTAACCAACAAACATGATTTGCAAAAGCATCCCAGGCTGGGCATGAGTTGAGACTGAACCGTGCCTGCAACACGACCGCATTTGTCAAGCTTCTACGACTCAGGGTCAGTCAAGTATACGGGGCTATCCGTCTCGCCCATGTTTGCAGAAGCAAAAGAATCGACCGACTCTGCGATGGATGGGCTTGAAATTGTGTCCTCCGAGCCAGAGATCTCAACGTCGTGGATAACTATGTGTTCATCAGCCTCTGATGATTCCGAACCCGACGTCCCCAGAAGAAGCTTGTTGATGGCCGCCTTTGCAGTGTCTACGAACCACTCATCCTCCGGAAGAGCACTAAAGATAGGCTCGCATCGAATCAGAAAACAAAAAAGGGTATGCCATATTATGAACATAGGAAGCAAGGAACTAGAGACATTTTTGCAGAGAAATACCTTTGTGGATCAACACCCTTGGAAGAGAAAGTTCTGATGGCACGTGCAATTACGGCTGAGACATTCTGGTGCACATTTCTTGACGAGTAACCACCACAAACAGCTATTTCAACGACGAAGTGCATGTCAAGAATCAACTGGTACAGGGAAAATGCAATGCATTAGTACTTGGAGATTGCATATACAGATCTTTTGAAAGCTGCATGGAGTTTCTGTGATTGCGGAAGTTGATTATAGAGAGTTTGGGTCTGCTTGTACCAATTACGGCTTCCCATAGTGACCCCAAAGTGTCAATAGGTATGTGTTGCCAGCTCAAAAGCCATGCTTACAAGCTCACCAAGAATGACACAACGGCAATAAAGCCATCTAATAATATGACAATGGCGATAAGGATAGCCTCACATGATGTGATGTCAACCATTAGTCACACGATGAAAATCCACTAATGATGCAATACAGCGTAGTAGTTGCTTCCTGATCAGGTGCCAAGCCAATTAACACCCCCCCCCCCCCCCCTCCCCACCAAACAAAAAAAAACACTCATTCTCAATTATATGAAACTTTTTATTTGATTCTACGAAATTATATGAAAATGAATTCTTCATACAAGGAAAGAAATATTTCTTTTTAGGTCATTAAGAACTTTTACACGACATGGGAGAAACCTCTCTTTCTTTTTAGAATTGATGGGGAAAAAAAAGTGACAATGTAGGGGTATTTTTGTGGTGAATATGAATTCTGCAAAGATCCACATCTGACATTCTGCAAAGATTTATGTCTGACATTAACTGATGACTACCACAAATACATGAAGGAGATGAGCAATCTCCATGAAAAAAAGAAAAAGAGGAAGATACAACAACAGAGTCCCCTAAAAAGAACAGTCTAAGAACACTGAGAATTGTTGAACAGCAGATGATCCATCCCTATTACTCACATCCTATCCATCCTACTCGGTACTTCAATCCTATTCTTAATATAATCACATACAATCCATATTCTTAGTGGCATTTTCAATTTCATAATAAAGAACAACTAACATATTACGGGGGTCACTTTTTATTTCTGTACAATGGAGAAGCCTTGCCTCCCTTTTTTAAGGATATTTGCCGATTAATAATATTTAGTGAATACCTCATCCCTGGCCCAACAACATCCTCATTTATCTGCTCGATATGATACAAAAAATTTAAATAGGATTACCATTATCATGCATGTTCAGTGACTTCATTGACTGAGGATAAGGTATACATCACCTGTTAAGAGCTTAGTCATGTCTACCAAGTACAAGCTGGAAACCTAGAGAGCTATGCCAACTGATGTTGTTGCAAGCCTAAGATCATTTGTTTGAATTCTTCAAAACTTTAATACTTAACCCTTCGCAACTGTTTTTCAACCTAGAGCCTTCTTTGGCAGGCTACATAGAGTGAAGAACCAAACTAGCCTAACTGGCTGTGGACATAACTAAAAGCATTTGGGAGTGGAATTATGCTGCAAATCATATTAAGTTGAATTCCTATAGGGTAGAATTTTTTGTTTCATCCAAATGCATTTCCCCACATTTTTTGAGAATAAAGCCATGAGATTGTTCATTTATCCATAAACAGTACTGAACAAGAATGTAATCAGAAGGTCCCAATTTGTCATTGCAGTTCAGGTCTTCCACACATGACACACCCAATAAATAACCTGAAGTATACTGAATGAAATTAGCCTGATAATTCACACTATTTTTTTCAGCAAGGAATCCTAGAATCCCTTCCATTTTCTGAACAGGAAGAAGCACTGATTTTCAGAAATTGAATCCTTATTAGGTATGAGAGGTTGGAGCTATTTGTTGAGTCTAATCTGTTAATAAGTCGGATTCAGATCGGATGGGGTTGATACAAATCTGATTGGCTAGGAAATCGGTTTAATCCAAATCCGATCCAAAACCCAGCAGGTTTTTTGAAAAAACAGACCAGGGCTGAATCCGATGGATATCTAGCAACCCGATTCGAAAGTCAGATAAAAGAAAAACATTTTTTAACATTTTTTTAAAATATTAATCTGTTTAACAGTGCTGTATTGATATAATATAAATCAATAAGACGATCACTAAAATCAAATTAAGGAAACTTAATATAGTGCCACATCACCAAATCAGCTCTAGGCACGTTGCCAGAAGTACACCCTCTTCAACGAGGGGGCCTGAGTTGATAGGGTAAGATTTAACTAGAAAATGAAGCAAAAAACTCCCTATAAAAAATAAAGAATAGTCCTTTTTCCAGTCCCATATATCTCGTTAGCCACATGTATTAATGAGATATATACCTCGTTAACAAATTTTCATTTTCTATGAATGAGTGCATATAATTCATTGGAGTATATATACTTCATCTTTTATAAAACCATAAACCTCATTAGATGAGGTATACTATTTTTAAAAAAAATCAAAACGGGCTCAAACTGGAGTTGGGGCAGGAAAAAGGATTGTGCGTAACATTATTCAAAAATAAAACATTGCCACATCCACAGTCCACCACTATATTACAAATATCTAGGATTCCAACTTCCCAACGCCTACAAGTCTACAGTTTAAGAAGCCTAAAACGATTCCACAAGTCCATAGCAAACTACAAATATCATGCATTCTAAGTTCCAACCACTACCACAAATAAACTGGGTCCTCGTTTCATCAAATCAAGTCAGCGCTAATCCAGTTGTGATCCAATAAGAATCAGATCCTTATTGGGTTTCTAACCCAAAACCATATAAAAACCTGGTATAATCAATCAGGTCAAAATGTGGCCAGATCCATTGATAGGTCTAGTCTAGTTCCAGACCCCCCTGCTAAAATATAATTGAATCCAACAGATAGACAGAATGACAGCTCTTGCGTAAAAAATAAAGCAAAGTTGGAAAAGATAAAGAAAATTGAAAATGCACAGATAAGGTACCTGCTGCAAGCCAAATGGTTGAAGATGAACAGAATCATCCTCAAACACATCCCAAAATTCCTGCTCATCAGACAACCACATAACCACTGTCTCTGTCAACCTGGAAAGCAAAATTTTCTGTATCTTTTCTTTACCAAGCAATACATCGCCTGCGACACTAGCCAACTGTTGTAATCTTGCAAATAATGCCTGCTTCCAGAAATATGAATTAGAAAAGAAAAAATTATCAACACGGATTCAAACATCTAACACTGCAGTGGATGGACACTTGTTTGAATAAGCGAAGTGATAGAACTGTATGTGATATGGTTCCTTCTAATTGACGAATTATTGAAGTGTCCAGACAATGCAGGCATGAAAGATTGTAGAAAGTCTGAATATCACAAAATTATGAGAAATTAGCTGTAGCTAGAGAGTTTGCAATGAGAGCTCTTTCACTAGGCACAGGCTTATTGATTTTGTTTAGTTTTCCAACATCACCACCTCTCAGAAGGCTTGATGAACAGAAAAGTCCACACACTACTACTTGTTTGCAGCACAATTGTGATCATCCAATGAATGCGGAACAGGAAACATGACACCTGAACCTTCCTCTTCCAAAAACCAAAATCAAAAGAGTAAACTAAAATGCAATAAGCAGAGTATCATGAGTTTGCAGGATGATATATATTAGTTCTTTATAGAGGGTGGAAGTGGAAGAATGTCCAGATATTGTTGATCAGACTAAACAATAAAAATAAAACCAATTTATTACAAGGAAAGAAGGTAAATAACTCTGCTGCTACTATGGTGGAAAGATATTGGCTATCACATTAATGCAACTGCCATGAGGGGTATCAATTGGATTGAAAGGCTTCTATTGTTTTACAAGACAAGAACAGAATTTGTCATTTGATATTCCTCCTTTACCGTGGTCAGTCATGGAAGAAAAAAGAAGCATTATAACAGCTGCTTAATGATAGTTAGCTTTACTGACTTGAACTTAGTGATCACTTCCTCTATCACAATGTAGGACAGGAGTTAAGACTTACAGCAGGCATGAGCCAGGGGAACAAGTTGGAAGTTCATCTGGCAATTAGCCTAACATAATTATATGGTGCGCCTCATGGTCAATATGGCGCACTAGGAACAACATCCTATTCAATGGAGCGACCTTCTACCTTAAGAACCTCTGGAACGCATGGATGGGCCTCATGGCAAGCTGGGTCAGCACCTAGCAGGTGCGAAGTGTGTAAGCTTGATTCATGGCTGTCTAAATGTGAGGATGTAAGGTGGGGTCAGTATGCGTACCGTGTTGGAGGGGTAGTAGCCTCAACTACCTCTAACAAGGTTCGGTTGTTTTTTGCTTTTGTTTTTCTATTTCCCCTCACCCCTACTCAAACGATGTAACTTCGACAATTCAGTAAATCGTGGTGACATTCGTCTACCTTTTCAAAAAATAATAATAATTATATGGCACAGTAAGTATAGGATATGAATATAATCTACAACATAATTAAAATTTTGATATCCTGGTATAAAGTATTATGTAACAGTGGACCAAGTTGCAGAGAAAGTGCAACATGGAAAAAAAGTGTTTTTTAAATCTAGATTTTTTTTTTTTAGGAAAATATAGGATAATCTTATTTCAAGAAACCCCCGAACATAGGAGACGAGGGATCTCCTTACAATTTAAAAAAGAAGGAAATACAATTATTGTGAAATTCAAGATTAGGCTATCCTCTCCCCCAATTTTTACCCATAATGGAACCGGGCGAAGGCTCCTCCAATATGACTGACACAATCCAATAACGAAGAGACTGCGAACCAAGTATTTTCCCAATACACCCTTTTGTGCATGAAGACTCTCGTTGTGTGTTAGCCAAATCAACCAACAAATAGCATGAGGAACCAACCATTGGAATTTTGTTCGAGTGTTTCTATCTCCTTTCTTCGGACAATCTCGGAACCATTCCCACATGCTTTCCATATTCGAGAAAGGACAAAGACTCAAGAGCTTCCCCAGCCTTCTTCCATATTTGGGCGTTAAATGAACAAGTAAAGAAGAGACGATCTCTCGATTCTTCCTCAATGCCACACAAACCACATATTGTATCTCCATCATTAGACCATTTTGCCCGATTCAATTTGGTGAGGACTTTATTCAAAGAAAGAAGCCACATAAAACCCCTGATTTTCAATGGAGAGGGCGTGCCCAAATTATGCTTTCGAATCGAGATGAAAGGTGTGAAAGTGGCCGGTTATTTAGCCTCCTGTACCATGAGCGGACAGAGAATCCATTCCTAGGAGATAGCTTCCAAATAACCGTGTCTTCCTCTTCAAGGTTCAGAGGAGTCTGATGAAGACATTCAAGAAGAGTAGAGAATTCTTCAAACTCCACATCAATAAGATTCCGACGAAATCTTGGTAACCAAATTATAGAATTGACCTCACATGTGAAAGAATAAAAAATAAGATCATCCTCATCAAGAGCCACTCGAAAGAAATTAGGAAATAGGCATGTCGGCGAAGAACCATTGCCGAGAACAAATTGAATAGCCTCCTTTATCTCCTCAACCCTTTCCAAAATATTCCTCCAAACATTAGAGATAAATACTCTTTGCCTCGGTGCAAGGGAAAGTCTTGTACAAGCCGGGTAGTATTTCTCGCGAATCACTCTACTCCACAAGGCCTTCGGATCAACAATCAGCCTCCAAAGCCACTTACCTAATATTGCCTTATTTACTTTGTAACAACCTCATAAGACTCCTACAAGCTGTGTATTTTCTTTTGTGTTCTATGTTATTTTTAAGAATTAATTAAAAGATAATCCAGAAATAAAGAGAAACAAAAAACAAAACAAAAAAGAAAAATATGCATATACATTAAAGTGTGATATACGATAATGTGAATAGATAAAACAACTGCATAATATTCTATAATACAATACCATAAATGATATAAGACAGATTATGCAGATGAGACCACCAGAAGAGGTCCACCACATAAATTACAAATCAAGGGTCAAGATCTCGAAATTGCACAAAATTCTTATTTTTTTGAAAATTCATTCATTTAGACCTTTAAATTAACGATTTTTCTATTTTTAGTAATTTATAGATTTCTAATATCTCAATCATAACATATCGGAATTGATCTTTATCAATTCATCTGATCATTTAGGATCTCATATAATTATAAAAATTAGTTTTCGAATTTTACTATTTTTAATAATTTGTTTAATTTTATGTTATTAGTATAAATAGGAGACTTGTAATCAGAGAAGAACAGTTTATGATCAATAATATTCTGAATTTTCTCCCTTTTGGGATTGTTTTCCATGTGGATTCAAGGATTCCTTGAGGATTCAAGAAGCTTATGAGATCTCAACGCTTGTTGGATCTTTTTATCAGTTTCATGCTGCGTTAGGTGGTAATAGAGCGAGGATTTGTCTGGCTTCGATGGCATATAACAAAGTGAGAGACAACCAACCTATTGAGTATTGACGGTGGTCGTAAGTTGGAGGACCTGCGAAAAGCATTCGAGGAACAACGCGATCAGATGCGAGAGATCCGCGAGATGATTGCTGGCCTGAACCTCAACGCCAACAACAAGCATCTTGAAGGTGATACGAGATGCGCTAAGGGATTTGCCCAAGGCCGACATGTTTCTCCGAACATGATTCGACGTCCTCTTCATTATCAATCTGATGATGAGGAAGATTCGGATGATGAAGATGATGGACTTCACGGATATCAACCGAGGAGGTGGCATATGAAATACAATGATTACCGATTGAAGGTGGATATTCCGTATTTCAATAGTAATATCCAGATAGGATTTCCTTGATCGGATATCAGAGGTCGAGAAATTCTTTGAGATGATGGAGGTTCCAGAGGAGAAGATGACCAAATTGGTGGCGTTTCGATTAAAAAGTGGTGCCGCCGCTTGGTGGGACCAACTTCAAAGAACCCGACAATGGCAAGGAAGAGCACTTGTTCATACGTGGAGGAAGATGAAACAACTCAAATATCAATTTCTACCACCAAATTATGAACGATATGTGCCCCAATTGTATCAAAATTATCACCAAGCTGTAAGGGTGGAATCACGGCTGGAGATGTCAAAGGCGCAAGATACAACAAGTGTGATGATTGCAATGAACCAGATTTTGCTACAAATCAAATTCACTAAGAGAATGAAGTTCTGGTTGAACCAAAAGATGATGATGTATATGATGGCGCCGAGTTCGCAGAAGAAGGTGAGCGGGTCAACTTCGTCATTGAACCAGATATTGATGATGACATGACAAGCAAAGAAGTGGAGGATGTTTTCTTCTTTGTTGATTTTGAAGAAGTTATCGGAGGAGAACAAGGGCAGTCATTTTCCTTAGTGTTGATCCCAAAGATAGAAGAGCCCTCACAGAAATTCGTGTTGCAACCTCTATGCACCATCGACAAGAGCGTTTTTTATGCTATCATCGACAGCGTTAATGATGAGAACATTGCGACCAACACAATGGTGAAGAAGTTTAGGCTACAAATTGATGTACATTCAACTTTCTATATGATCGATTTGATTGAGAAGAAATTTGAGGTCAAGAAGACGTCTCTCTTTTTGCCAAAGGTAAAATACAAGGAAATATCAATTGACGAGCAGAATAACTCAAGGGCGAGTTCTTTTGAAGAAGAGGAATCTAATGTAAGACAGATTATGCAGATAGGACCACCAAATAAATTCCAAATCAAGGGTCACGATCTCAGAATCGCACGAAATTTTACATAGAGAAAGATATCGAGGAAATCTTCTGGATTAATTGTTATACAACTAACCATTCTTATTTTTTGAAAATTCTTCATTTAGGCCTTTAAATTAGCGATTTTTCTATTTTTAGTAATTTATAAATTTGTGATATCTCAATCATAACAGATCGGAATTGATCTCTATCAATTCCTATGATCATTTAGGATCTCATATAATCATAAAAATTAGTTTATGAATTTTACTATTTTTAATAATTTTTTTAATTTTCTTCTATCAATATAAATAGGAGACTTGTAATCAGAGAAGACCAGTTTATGATCAATAATATTCCGAATTTTCTCCCTTTTGGGGTTTTCTTCCTTGTGGATTCAAGTAGCTTATGAGATCTCAACGCTTATTGGATTTTTTCTACCGTTTTTCGCTGCGTTGATAATAGTAATTCATCATAATCAATTCATGCGTTCTCTTACATGATTGCATCTATCACACAATCATTGTCAACCCAGTTGCTTAGGCAAATGACCTTGTCTCCATTAGAAACAAATACGATCACAAGACAACAAATGATCTAGATTATTATCATAAAAAAATAAAAAAAAATCTATAATGGAAGAAATGGCCCACCTGGAATGGCAATGAAGGTAGAGGATCAGGGTCCCAAAAAAGGTCTTCTGCCTTCCCATTCAGATACATCCTTGCATCCAATCGTGCTTTGCCTTCTCGAGAGTAGACAAAGTTCAAAATATAATAACGACAGAAGTGATCCCTAAGTTTATCCAATGATTTCTGAAGATGGCGTTTCCAATCTCTAAATTCTATTGTAATAATGGCATCAGGAGCAATAACTTCAGTCAGTCCATTTCCTGGTTCTTTTCTATCACTTTGTGGACTAAATATTGCAGAGACAGCCATTGGCAGCAGCTCATCCGCAACAGTAAATGCAGCTCCCATAACTGCAAGCTGTTGAGCATCAGTCTCAGCCCGAAAGTATATGGCAACTTTATTCTCTGTAGAAGTATCATCCTCTGAAGGACCAGGTAGGGCTTTAATTAATGAGTCTACATATTTGTCAAACAGTTGAGAAAGCTTGTTTAGAACAGTGCCTCCAAAATACAAGATGGCCATAGGCGTCAACTGTTCCAAAATTTCCTGCAACAGAAAGTGAAGAAGGGGGAAAAGAAAATTGTATCATAAATGAAGCCAGCATACATATCAGGTAACTGAATTAACTTTGAATATTTCTACCAAATATCATCAAACACCTCAATTTCAGCAGCATACTACAGAAATCTGCATGACAGAACCATATTTTATATTAATGGTGCATGAAACAAGGATTTATAATAACTAGATCTCTTGTTTCAGTAATAAACGGATCACTAGGCTTACCCAAATGAATTAGGTTCCATATTTCATTTATTGCCTGTCTTCCAATTATTCTAAGGTGCATCTCAGAAAAGACCCAATCAAATTAAATAATGAGGGAGAATACAGATAGGCATCTGTTGTCAAACAGCCTATAGTGATATAGCATTTGCAGATGGACCCAAGTAAATTATAAAACATTCAGGTAAATTATTTTATCCATGGATATAATTCTAAATTTTAGACACCAACAACTATTTGAAATCATCCATATTTTTGCTTTAAAATCTGAATATCAGTACAGAAGAAAGTTCACCAATAACCAGCAGTAGTAAACAGCCAGTGGTATTGTACCTTGGGAAACCACATATTACATTAGTTTTCTAACCATAAGCAGATGGTCATTGCCATGCAAAATAAGTGCGGACAGACTCAGATGGTTGCTAATGCACGTGAATAGAGGAAATAGTTTCTTTGATTTATTCATTTGAAGATATGATCATTTGAGCTTACTGTAATTTCCAGATGAAAATTAAGCGACAAAATATCTGGATGGGCATTTGATTGATATGCATATAAACAACAAAACAAATGTATCAAGCTGTCTAGAAGGTTTAAAACAACAGTATCTGTTGCATATCAGAACTTGGATAACTGATACAGTAAAGAATTATGCTCAAGCCATGGTGCAATTACTTGCAAGGATTGTGAATCTTTGTTTAGTCCTACTATTTAGCCATTCACAATACATTTCTTTGAAAAAATGATCTTGTTTCCTCCTCAAACAATCATATCTAGTTCCTGAATGATAAGAACACAAATTTAATAAATTCAATATGTTTGTGTCACATTAGAAGAGAAGGTGTCAGAAAAGGAAAATAAATTAAAAACGATGTGTATCATAACATAATAGATAAAAACACAAAAAAAGGGGAAAAAAAAGTACACATGTAGTGAAGCATGATGATATACATTGATACATTAGATCATGATGTCAATACACAGGTCTTTCATTAAGAATTGGCATACCTTAACAATGTACATAAACTTCTTTCCAGTATTAGTGAACATAATATTTGATGATGCAGCACCAGAAAGCTCTGATTCATATTCTGGTGATAAAAGCATTGGATCGTCAGTTCTTGAAAGGTCAAGAACTTTTCTTCTGGCTCTTCTGAAATTCATGTCAAGAACCTCTTCAAAGTGTGGATGCAAATGCACCATAAGAAACTTAGAAAATTTTAGTCCTTGTGTTTCCAAAGCTGCACAATGGCCAAGACTAGCCTGGAGACAGATGCTTACAGAACGAAGAGCAGATACAGACTCGGTTAGGGGTGAATTTTCTTTCACCAGCCGAATGAAAGCCTCAATTTCGCACTCAGCCCAGTGAATGAATCTGTTAATATATACAGGCGTGTCCCCAAATATTATATCGGATTCTTTCTTTGTCAAAGATATAGTAGTAAAGACCAACTGAGAGAGGGTTGCAGGATACGTTTCCACATAAACTGAACAAGACGGAAGAAAATCCTCAATTTTCTTGCGAAGTCGGAAACCATATGCGTTCAGCAGCAACTGATGTGCAGAAAGACCTTCCCCAAGGGTAAGCAAACCTGACAATGCTTTTTTCAGTTCAGTAGTGCTGACATATGGTTGCTTGGAGATCTCAACCAACTGACTCACAAGCATAACCTTCCTTTTCAGGAACATGTTCTGGTATGAGGAATCTTCATTAGCTGAAATATCCCCTGATTCATTAAGCTGAGCCAGCTCTGGAGAGTTCTTCTCTTCTGTATGCAAAGCCGAAAGTGCTTCTTCTACTTTATGTTCTGCCAACAAAACATCAATGGTTTCAAAGAATGCTACTTTAGGATCCTCCATATCAGGAGGAAGTAAATCCTTCATATCAGAATCTTGAATTTCATGTTCAGCTTCTGGGGCTTTGTCATTCTGTAGACTCCATACTTCCAACTCACGGCAAACACCACTCATCAAATCCTGTACAAGAATCCCTTGTGAAGATATGTGTTTCTGCAGTTCAATCAGCTCCTGCTCCATTTCAATAACCTCTTCAGATATTCTGAAAACCGTAGGTAGAGAAGTGGTCAGCACGATAACTAAAAAGATTCACTAAAGAAATTGCATTGCATTGAAGTAAAAAGTATAAACTGAAATCTTTATTCGATGAGAGACATAAAAAATCAATAACAAAGTTACAAAATTTCCAATATCAGCAGAACTGGATCAATTATTATGCAATCAACTGATTTTTGTACCAATATCAGGAATAACTTTGTTCGGAAATACCCATTGATTATAGCAAGAAGCTTCAATCAGTAATTAATTTGCTCTATTTTAGGTTTAAATTTCTCCATGGACATGTCCCATTGGACAAAAAAAATTAACGGACGCATCTCTGAAGCAACAAGCAATTATCAAATTTTGCACACCACCTTGGTTGGAGGGGATATATGAATTGTTATAGCAAAAACCAATTTAAAAAGATTTTGTTTAGAATAAATCGGTGAATAAAGGGAAGAAAGCAGGTCATATAAACTCCATCCATCTTTTAGGTCTTCATCTTTTACAAATGGGAAGAATAAAAACAAAAGACAGAACAGGGGCATCATGAATCCCTATAACTATCCTTTCATTCATAACAATCTCATTCAACCACAAAGGAGCCCTCTCAAGTAATACAAATGGTCTAAGCCATAAGAATAGCATTGCACCATGCTTTGAGAACAGAAAAAACAGATAACCAAATGTTCTCATAGCAATCCTTTCCATTGAGGACCACATTATCCCGGGTAAGCCATCAAGTGCAACAGATTTTTGAGGGATCATCACTATGAACTTGATTTGTTTTTTCTAATTTTCATCTCTGTCTTGAAAACTCCATAGCATTTGTTTGATGGATGAAAGATTGATAAGAAAATCCCAAGCCTTGACAATAAGTTTCCGTACTTCTCTTCTGAAGGAGCGTAGAACAAACAGATACTCTATTGTTGCACTATGATTATTTACAAGTAACAGGTGGGATCAGATCATAGGGAGCATACTGGATAATATTTTTCTCTGATTTATTTTGCCACATTGCATCTGGGAACTTCAGCAACCTCCATAACCAGAAGAGTTTGATTCATCAACTCCCGAACTAGCAACCCATCCCCCCCCCCCCCCCCCCCTCCCCCAAGAAATACCCAAAAATATAATGATAAACAAAATATTTTTCCCACATTTGAGCCATCCTATTTGACTGGATGCTTTCTCTTGCCACTCCACAGCAACCTTCTTCTCTGGATCTCTTCTCCGGAATACCTTTAGGGATAGAAAAGATTGAAAGTAGATGGAAGGATTTAATAGAACTACCTTTAAAAGCACAAGTCTAGCACCTAAACCAAGGAACCATGCTTTCTATCCTGCGAATCTTCTGTTTAACATGTCCACTAAGTGCTGCCACTCTTGACTTAATGTATCCATGATGCAATGGATGGCCAAGATATTCCATAGGAAAATTCTATGTCATGCAATTAAGGATACCAGCACAATGCCTTTAGTATTCCGTCTCATATATTTCCATGGTCTTTAATCTCTAAATATCTAACTAATAATCATATAAATCTTGGTTGGAGAGTTCATCAACCTCATCCATGTTATCAACTCCGCTTTCATTATGACCCGATTCATTAGAAAAGGAAGAAAGTGCGGGGACACATAAACAAGAAACAAGCAAAGAAAAAGGGGGAACCAGTGCGGGGACACATAAACAAGAAACAAGCAAAGAAAAAGGGGGAACCACCCTTAAGGGTATGATTCAGTAAAAGAGATGTCTACTAAAAGAACACCCCAAGGTTTCGAAAGACCAAAGCCTCTTGCTCCTCGATGAGAATTTTTCCCATAATGAACAAAACCTTACTTGCTCCCGCATAAAAGCCCCAGCATGAAATAAAATGAATCACCATCTCCTAAACATTCTCCACGTAAAGTGTTGCTCCCTAGAAGAGAAGATGAATACGTGATAACCAAATCGCCCATACTACTAACAGAACAAAAGATTGGAATATCTTGGCCTTGACGCTCCTACCATGTTTCTTTCTAAGCTTCTTGCCTGCTTCCTACATGCCCTTCGAGGTGGAGAAACCATCCTCGTTGCCAGTCGCCTCTTTAAGCAAACACCATTTCGCTTAGTCACCGAAAAGAGGAGCATGACATGCTCGGTCATCTCGCTCCCACCTTTGCACATCGGGAATGTAATATCCTTGGGTGGAGCCCATTTCATCATATATGATTTTGCAAGGAGTCTATTTTGGTACGTCAACCATGTGAAAGCTTTAACTTTCAAAGGAACTCTCGTGCCCCACACCTCCTTTGGTGTATGCGCTATGGAGTTCATCCACGGTTTTACCGCTCCGCCACTGGTCATAGCATCTCTGAACAAAGAATCCCTCCCTGGGCTGGGGCCTCCACACCATGCTCTCTAATTCCTCCGTATCTAGCTGCACCTCCTGAAGCTCCCAAGCAAAACCGCAACAAACTCCACCTCCTCATCATGCAAATTTCATCTCAGTTGAAAGATCCAAAGTCCTCATACCATACTTCTATACTAAAAACTGGTTCACTACACCATCTTCTAGAAGAGCAAGCTCAAAACTTCTGGGGAACCTCACCTCTAATGTGTTATCGTCAAGTAAAACATTGCGCCTAAAGTACACCATCTTTCCGTCTCCAACCTTCCATCTGATTGCTTTCATAAAACCTATGGCCGTACTGAATCACGCATTATGCCTTTCCAAATCTTATACAGTCTTGGAGTTCTCAAGAATCTATCCTTTTTTTTTTATTAAAAATATGGTAGGCATCCTACTTCAAATTCATTAGGAAATGGCATAGGTGATCAAAGCATACAAAAGAACTCAAAGGTGCCACACCCAAGACATATGATCTTAGTAGAAGAGATATCTACTAAAATCACACTCTGGAAAAGGACAAATGTTAATCCTCAACAATAAGTTTACCCCTTATAAATAGCACATTCCTCGCACCCACACAAAAACACCCCCAATCTTGAATAATTCACATCATCTCCCACACATTCTCCACATACTCCTTCCTCGAAAGAAGAGATGATCCTGAGAGGTTCATATTGCCCACATCGTCACCAGAGCCAGTGATTGAGAGATCTTGGCTTTTACGCTTCGGTCCCCCTTCTTCTTGAGCTTCTTCCCTGCCTCCCACATGCCCTCCATCGATGAGAAGTTGTCGTCTAGCCATGCTGCCTCTTCGAGCAGACTCCGAATATGTTTGGCTAGCAGGCAAAGAGTCATTAGGTGTTCAGTTGATTCGTTTCCTCACCTCTTTGAGCATGCTCCATTGCTAGAAAATCTGTCCACTTGAGTGTGGCTTCCACCACTCAACACCATAACAAAGACTTATCCATCAACCATCACCACAGCCATTTGCTAAGAAGATTTGTGTTCAGATCCTCCACATTGAGAATTCCTGCACCACCTTCACGCTTTCTGCTCTTCCATCCCTCCAATAGTCTCTTGAATTTTCCAATGAGGGGCAACCATTCCGAATTAGGACCCTGGTTTGGAATGCCATAGCCTACCAACCAACTGCTTAAATGCATTAGAAAAAAGTATAAAAAACAGTGGGGAGAGAATATTCCATTTGGAAGACCTCCCAGCCCTAAAAATTCCCGTATCTAAAGTATTCACCGGTACTGAAAATTTTGTAGAGGATTTATACTCTTTGAACCACATTGTCCATCTAGAGGAGAAACCATATGACTAAAGTATATATTAAAGGAACTTCCAATTTAAAGAGTCACATGCCTTTTCAAAATTCAGCCTTAAATATAAAGATCTTCTGCTTCCTTTTCAGAGCATCGGAGATGATTTCATGAGATACTGTGTGTCCAACTATAAGTCTTCTACCACTAACAAATGTAATATGACAAGGGTTAATGAGTGTATCACATGCACCCTTTATTCTGTTAGCAAGTATGTTTGCAATGATTTTATGGATTCCATTGACCAAACTGAACGGCTTGTAGTCAATCAGAATTTCTGTCCCAGAACATTTGGGAATAAGAGCAATATGAGTTGCAATTAATACAATGGAGCCCCTTTCTGCATTCACATAACTCCCCCAGCATTTCCATGATATCTTGCCTTATCACCCCCCCCCCCCCAAAAAAAAAAAAAAAAAAACACACGAAAGAACCTTAGAAGAAAGACGACCCTTGTCTCCCTTCAGCTTGAAGATCGCTTCCCAAACTACTTCTAGAAAAAGGGGCTCCATCATCATTTTAGGCAGATCATCATCATTCCACCTTGGAAACCTATTGAAACAGGATCTGAAGTAGTTTTCAATGCTCTGATTGAGATACTATCTTCAATTCACTCATCAGCTTCAGAATGAAAATAATATTTCTTCTCTAATTGCCATTTTATGGGAAAAAATTGTATTTCCATTCCCTTCTTTTACCTAGGGTCTCCGAAATTCTAACTACACTCCACTTCCTCCTGCCTCATGATACTCATAATCTCTTTATTTGCCTTTCCATGGATGATATATGACTTAGTTGTGGTGTTTTGTTTCCACATCTCAACTACAATGCACAACAAACACAGACCTTTCTGTAGATGACAGGTACATTGCGGATTGGGTATACTAAGATGGTCAGTAGCCATATATAGAAAATGGGAGCCAAGGAACAGGGAGCATAATAACAAAGTAATCCGAACTTTCCCAAATGTTCGAAAAGGTACTCTGATTGGCTACCTCCCATACTTATCAACTGTACGTACTTTTCATTAAATTATGTGTTTCATACATTCAAAATCTATGTATTTATTTAGTTTGGATGTTCTATCACGTATTTCATGATTTAACATGCTATGAATTATCAGTTCCACTCACACCCAACAAAGAATTTTTTGCATGTATTTTTCATTGTAATAATGGAATACATATCAATAATAGTTTAATTAACCCTGTACTTTTACTGAACTTATCCCGTATGATTTACGAATGTACACATACCGTACTACATGGAAAACTTGCCAAGTATGTCATACACGAACTTTGTGACTATGACAAGGAGGTTTGCGGAAACTCATGCAGAAAAAGAGTCATACCCTCCAGAAAATATATATATTCTCTTGAGTTCTAGCTATGAGATATTGGATTTTTTGGTGTTCTGTTGGTCCTCAAAATCAATATCAAGGAGTTTTTCATTTGGAGAACGCTATTAAAATTTGGCGCCATGCTTACTTATGGGCATAACTATAAAATTGGGGAAGAAAGTACATAAGTAGATATTATGATATATTCAAACAAATAAAGATATGGTTCTGCAGCAATTGTGTATGATACTATTATTACATGAAATTTATCATAGAAAAAACCTGCAATAAATGAATAACAATATGTTGCATGGTATATTAATAGATTTTACCTAAGGAAGGCCAAATACTTTGTGTGCATGTTACCACACAAATTTTCTACCGCATCCTTCAAATCTAGAAGCTCGCAACAGAGTCTCCTAATTCCCTGTAGAAAATCAAATGCATTAGAAAATTTATTTCATGTCTACATTTAATAAAATTAGTAAATAAAAAAAACATTTTCTAACTCCATATTACAAAAATTAAAGATGCATCATCTCTTTATCATGTACACGAGAAAGCATGACTAATTTTCTCAAATGAGGCACATGAAAAAAATAATCCCCACTTATTTAAATATGTTACATAATCAAAACAAGTATCACCATGATGTGAACTTGAGATTTTTAAGGCTATGTATTTTCTTTTTGGGCTAAATAATCCCACTTATTAGTCAATAATACACTTTGATCCAAAAGCATGACAAAATGTTAGATGATGTATAATTTCGATAGCAGCATTGTCCCTAAGATATGGGAACTTCTTCCATTTCTAGCTTATTATATCAAAATCCAAACTTTCAGGAATTTTCAAAAATATAAAACTGGCTAGTGTTATCACTATGAACTGCTAGGAACTCCGAAAAGACTAATCCGATCATCTTCACCAGTACTTATAAACAACAATCTATATGTTGATTCTATTACAGTCCTAACAAACCCTAAGTCCTAACCCACGACGAGATACCAACACAGAATACAAAACCCACTTCAAAATAGAAGAAAAAAGAGTCTAATCCCCAAATAAGCTAAAAAGAAAAACCAATCTTTGTTACAAATTCAACTTTAATCCATCAACCCAAATGAAAACTCATTAGAATCTCAAAACCCAACCCAGATATCAAAATATCATTTTTTAACTTTTTAGAGTTGTTGCATTTCCAAATCTCATCAAAAGACGCACAAAGTGATTAAAAACATAAAAACAAAATAAACCCATTAGAAAAACAACAATTGACAAGTATCGGATATCATTTGAGATGCATATACAATAATACTTAATGGGGTTTCTCTAATTTTGAATCTTAACAGCGCATTAACATTCATTGCCCTCTAAGTGACACTCACACACACAGATAGAGAGAGAGAGAGAGAGAGAGATAGACCTTTTCAGTGTTCGATTGGTAGATTGAGTTGATGTGCGACTGTGGTGTGATCCACTCATGGGACACAAAATCATCCTCCTCTTCACTGCTCTCCATCTCTCTCTCTCTCTCTCTCTCTCTCGTTCCACAGAAGCAGCGCAATAGGAGTGAAAGGGGAACTGGTGGGTCTTCGGATGATATCACCTCCCGGTGAGAATTACTTGAAATAAATTTTGAAGTGAAAATAAATGGGCAGATCAGATTCTCTGAAATGGTTGGAACAACAAAAGCGCAGCATAAGGCGGAGGATTCGGACAAGTTTCCTTTGGGGGGAGCTTCATTTTCCTTGCTTTCTTTCGGGCTTGGGGTCTGCGTCAACTGTTGTCTCCTCGTGACCGTTGCTTTTTTGGGGTCCGTCTAATAAAAGACCACACGAATTGGACGGCCGATGGCATGAATGGTGAGGATCTCGTGTTATCGTGGTTGTAGAGGAAGACGTCTGATTGAGCTGGAAATTTAAAATAAGCAAAAAAATCGATACAACTCCATGAAAGTTAACTAAGGGCGGTGTTTAGGTGGATGCGTTTTCAGCACTTATTAAGATGAATCCGAAAAATAAGTACTTTTTTTTTTCAATCTGGACGTTTGGTTGGCTCCCAGATTCAGAGATTAAAAAACCCCTTTAAGTAAAAAAACCGAGTAATTTTTAAGTGGGCGCAAAGTCACTTTATATTACGCAAGATGCAGGAAATGAACGCGAAATGTCAAGATTGCCCTCATGCAATACAAATAATACCCAGCACTATATAAACCGACTTTTAACTCTCTCTCTCTCTCTCCTGCGAAACAAATGCAGCGCCTGTGAAACCCTAGCCACCCCGATCACCATCTCGCTTGTTTGCCGGCCCCTCCTCATCGCATCTTCGGGTAAGATCGAACATTTTCCCTCCTTTTGCTTGCATTTCCGCCTCCCCCACCACCTCTGTGTGTGCATGATGACTCTGTGTTTGCCTCTCCTCGTGATAGATCTGAAGTGAGGTTCAACTGTCGCCACCACCATCGGCCGATTTCAAGCCTGTATCACCTCCACCACCACCCTTCGTCGTAGTCACAGCCTTGGAATGATCAATACCGGTGAGTTATTTCAAAACTTTTCCATAGAATACCTAGTTTTTATGTTTTTTCTCTTTTATGGGGTTCCTTTTGGGTATGAATCAAAGCAGTTGATTGGGATATTGGGGATGTGCAATATACTCAGATCTGGTACTTCTGTGTTTTTTTTTTTGTTAGATTATACGCCCTTGGTATTTTTAAATGGATTAAAAGCCAAATTACTCCTGATTACATTGAAATAAAGAAGTTTATTTTGAAGGTATTTTACTGTAAAGGGAAGAAAATGATCTTAGGCCAATATGGATTAACACCATGTAATCTCACGCCAATATTCATGTGTTCTCAATGGGATAGTCACAAGAAGGCTTCATGGTTTTGAAATTAATTCATACCCATGTATGAATTGTTATATCATGGTATTATATCTGACAGGTTATATAATCTAGGGATATTCTACAATTAAACCTCTGGCGAAACCAAATTCCTTTAGGTGAAATACATAAAATAGCACAACTTTAGGCAATTCAAGAAAATGTAATTTAATTACAAAAGAAAAAAAATTAACATGTTTCATCAGTAAAATAACATATATAATGTGTCATTGTAGAGCTTCATACAGGCTTTACCCAAGTATAGTACAGTCTAGTCCTGCCACCCAAATAAACATGAGTATAAAGTGAGATAGGACATTACAGTTCATACAGACTGGTGATATCTCATAAAATATAAAATATCCCTCTTATCATATGAATCTTTACTTACATTATGAGGGGCAAGATAAAACATGATAGATAAGACTCTAATCTTTTTTATGTGTCATTGTAGAGCAGTATAAAATGCTCCTACTGACCCGGGTGACAGGGCTTTGACCCAAACACATCTCAAGGGTGGCTGGCCAAACCACCTCTACATAATTGTCATGTGCTTATGTATATGGGTTGATCTCGGTGTTTCTTCCACTGATAACAATGAATAAAAAAGAAATCTCGGTGTTCCATGCCATCCTATGAAGGACTATATCATGATCTTAACATTATTATGACATTCATGACCTGATTTTCAATTATTTCATTCTTATCAAACCCTATCCCGATTAAAAAAACAAACCAATTCATAACATATAGATTCTAAGACCCAAGTTCAGCTCCATTTTCAACTGTAACATCTCAAAACATCACCAACCATTTTGAATCCTAAGACCCAAGTTCAGCTCCATTTTCAACTGATATTAGGCACTAAAGAATGACCATTGTGTTTTAAGTACCCTGTACATCACACATGCTTCGTAACATATAGATTCAACATCAACTGAAGGGGATTTGTTTTTTTAAAATAGGTAGATGAGCTGGTGAATGGGGCCAATATGTGATTGAGTATCAGAGGAATATAAGATCCAATTATTATTATTTTTTATGTAGTTGGTCCACATGTGTTTAAAAAAATCAAGTCTGATGAACCTTGGTTCCTGGAAGGTGGAAGTCTTGGGCAGATCATATCACAATATGCTTGCCATGACTCCTTTGAGTCTCTCTTATATAATCCTAAGTTCCCCTTGTAAAATAGGATATTCTAATTATAATTTTATCTCTGTTTCATTTAAACCCCACACTTATTAGCCAAGGGCTTGTTAATTTTTTATACCATGTATTTTTTTTTTAGAGAGGAGGATATGAGAGTTTTGTTGAAAGTTTGGATTATATTGATTGTAAAACTATGTGATATTCAAAAACTTGTAAGAGGTTAGATGCTTCAAATTTACCACTCCACCCTTCCCATTTTGAAAATAATTTGAAATTTAATTACCACATGAATATCATCCATCACATATACTAATAAAAAGACCAGCCTTCAAGTCATATTCTATAGAAGCAGTTAATGTCTCAATCAATCACAAGCTTAATATTTGACTAGTCATGTGTATTGTTTCTTGTCCATTTACTCCATTACTAAAGTGACTCATGTCATTACATAGATAAACAACTCTAAGTCAGACTTCATAACTTTCTTTCTCAATTTTTGGCATTATATTATGAAGTATTATTGCATGATATTGTCTATTTCATATAATAAATGGTACTGTGGGTAACAGCTTTGTTTTCATCATTTCCACAATCTCTTTCACATAATAAATTAAACTGTGGGTGAGTGCTATCTGGAACACCATTATTACATTGACAAGGATGTTAGTGAAATCTATGAGGGTTTGATCTATGTGGTGCACATAGATAGGTTGATGTCCATATATGGGTTTGGTTTCAGAGTGATCTTTAATAAGATAGGATTTATGTGGTGCACTAAAGTTGTAGAAGTTTGATATTGGATTGAAACTCATACTATTTTTTTTTTTTTTGAAGGTAGAATATGGATTGGAGGTGTGGTAGGGCTTCATGGATGGACAGACAGATAAGAACTATGGGCGGTGGTTCTTTAGGTGCCCTGCGAGATTGGTACGTGTTCTAATAAGTGCACTGGTCTTCACATATATATATATGTATTTTTTTTTGTGTTTCCATATTGATTTGTATATTTGGTTGGATATAGGACCACTGTGCCTCTTTCATATGGGCAGACACATGCCCATGATGGGAGAGTTTCAAGATAACCAACCGCAAATCCTTAGGAAGGTGGAGAAGGACAATGCAGGACCACGGTTAACGGGTTTAATAATTTTCGGATGTTGTGCTATTACTTGTCTATGTGGACTTTTTATGTTAAAATGAAACATTTCTATGATTTCAGTTTTGTAGAATTTATGTAACTGTCAAACTCTTACAAAAAGGGCCATAAGATTTTTTGCTGTCCTCTTTTTGAATTTTAATGATGGCATTTGGATGTGTTTGTAGTTCAATTGAGGAGTCTTTGTAATTCTATGAGATATGTCGAAATATATAAATATATAAGAGTTTTCAACGGATTAAACAAACAATCTATTGTTTTTCAACATGTGGGTATCCAGGCGCTATATTGTTTTGGCTCTTCAAAGGGTAGTAGTGGTTGATGTATTTTTAACATGTTAAAAAAGAATAATCTTTAATATCTCAAAAAAAAGCTGTTTTTTTTTCTATTTCAACCAAACATCAAAATAACATTCAGCACTTATAAAATGGATCAAAATACCCTTCTAATAAGTACATATGTCAACCGGTTAACCAAACAAACTTATCTAAAATACTGCTTAATATTTTTTTGCTGAACCAAACATTTTTTTTCTTGAACTCTTAAAGATTATCATCCTTTCTCTTTCTGCACTTATTTATCAGCATTTAAAATTTGCTTTCCGTCGCTGCCAAACAGCACCTAAGGGTCGTTTGAAAATGCTTAATAAAATAATTTTATTTTTTAATAAAATTAAAAACACAAATATGTTCCCAAACATATTTAAAAAAATTGATTTAATTAAAAAGTTATTTGTAATGTTTAGTATAAAAGAGTTATTTTTTAAAAAACACAGAAAATACGTTTTACAGGAATCAAAGTCTATTTATATCAGTTTATTTAAAATCTTATTTTTCAAATATATTTCCAAACGCTACCTAAATCAATTTTAGAACATTTCCAATTCAAGCTTCCAACTAGGTCTGTCAACGGTTCGGGTCTAAACCCGGACCCGATGTCTAACTGGACTCGATTACACGTGTAATATATCCAATCCGATTTGAACCCGACCTGGTGGACCTGAACATTCAAACGGGTCAGGTCCAGACCTAGGCCTGACCCGACCTGGACCCGATTACACGTGTAATATATCCGACATGATTTGGACCCGCCCCAACCCGTTGGACCCGAGACACGAGATCCATAATTTTATTTTTATTTATCAAGTTTTAAATATAACAGTATAAATCTTAACTTATTTTTTTATCCACAAATCCATGATAACAAATCCCATAAGTCATAAGTTTATAACCAATAACCAAACCCACAATCACATGTCTTTCACCCAAAAAAAAAAAAAAAGTGTCAAACCCACAAGTTTAAAACAAACCCGGCCCACGAAGTGAATATGAAAATCTGATGCCCTAACTAAGCCCTAAATGAAAATGTGAATGTGCCCTATTTTTTTCTTTTTCTGACTCTGCCATCTCTGTCTCTCTCACTCTCTGCGAGCCGCGGCAGCCGCCCCCACTCGGCCACTCTCTCCGTCTCTTCTCCATTCTCCGCCTTCATCTCTTCTCCGCTCGGACCACGCGAGCGACACCGCAGACACCGCCGTCTGCGTTTATTATATAAAAATCAATGCCTATGCTACGACATACAATACATGTAGTGCAGAAAGATCTTACTCTTTTATGCAGTTTAAGCTTAAACTCTGGAAGGGTTTTTGTGTGTCATGGATTTCATACATGACATTGACTATGGAATACAGGGTGCTTTACATTAGGAATGAGATTAACGCGTAATGCCATTTAGAAGTTTTCCTAATAAATTAAAGAATGAGAAGGAATCTACACCACTATGTCAATGTTGCATCCCAATTTAATTAGGATGTTTTTAAATAACATGGTTCAACTTTGTTTCAATATTGGAGTATGAGACGAGGAATTCTGAGCTCGAGTGAGATTAATTCGCTGAAGTTGGTGTTCCTGCGCGCAGAAGTGACCTCAATGTTTCTGAGCTAATTGAGCCATTATAAGGTTTGCATAAGATAGATGAATTTAATTTTTTTGTCAATTTCATTCAAAGTCCCTTGCTCCTGTATGACTAAATACTATATTTTTTCTAATTTATGAACTTTCTTGATTATAATATGTAGTTTGAGATTAGTAGATTGTGTTGGGCTTGACACATCCTGTGAAATGGGCCTAATTATCTGACATGCCCTGCGTGTGTCCTGTGAGATGGGCCTAATTATCTGCCCAGGGCACGGTTAACACGTGGCCCACCTGTCCTGGTTACCTGATTGCCCATAACACGATCCACATAAACAATTAAACAAACCAAAGGACACCTGGACGAACCAGCAAACCCTAGCTTCTCATCTCTTGCTCTCCCTCTCGATCTCTCATTCCCTCTCTCCCGAGCTCTCCAATCTTCTCTCTGGATCGGTTTGTCACCCCCCCCCCCCCCCCCTGGATCAATTTTATTTTCTTTGTTATTCTTCAATGGTTTCTTTCTTTGTTGTTCTTCTTCTTCATTGATTTGTATGTTTATTTTCCTCTTTAGTATTGTTGTTCTGCTTATTTGTTCATCTTCAATGGTTTTCTTCTTTTTCTGTTTGTGAAATGCATTTATCTGTTTGATGAAATGATCAAAAGGATTAAAGTGTTATCCGTGTTCTAGTTATATCTGTGTCCTATTTTTGCAAAACACTGCTATGTCGTCGTGTCGCTGTATCCTGTGTCCATGTTTGTTCTGTTTTAAGTGTAGGAAGTCTTGTAGAATAGTCAGTTTTAGGACATATCCCTTTCAGATTAGGGGTTTTATTAGGAGTTAATGGTTTTTCATGAATTAACAATTTAAAAATTTAGATATCTTGTGAATAAATAGACACAAATGAGGATTAAGGTTTTTAGCTTTTGAAGAATTAGAGAAAAGTTGCTACTTAGAGTTAGTCTCTTTCTTTCTTTCTTTCTTTGTATTTTTTTTTTTTAAAAAAAAACAATATTTTCAATGGAGAGATATGCCACTTGGAATTATGCTTCTGATAAGTTATCCTCGGGGTTGCTGATTTCAGCCCTTATTGTTATCGGATTCTGTGTATGGAAATTCATAAAAATGTATATCAAGCATCCATTTTTTTGGTATTAGTTTATAAATTGTAAACTCAATATCCAGTTTTTTGGTATTAGTTTTCATTACTGTTAAATCTTTATTTTGTGAATAACTATCAAATTTCTCTTCAGGTTCTAATTGTATGGAAAAGTTATTGCATCAAGTTATAACTTAAGGTTGTTTGATGATATCCTGACCTTGATGGACCAAAATTCCTAGGTCTCCTAAAGATCAAAATTGGGCCTTTTAGTCACTATTGTGATTTCAAACAAAGGCAACCTTATTATTTTTGTGTGGGTTTTATATGTCCAACTATGCTGTTTAAAAATTCGGAATCTCCTTAAATAGCGGCCACATGTAATTGCAGGTTTTTATGTGAAATAAAACATTGGCATTTCCAGAAAAAGACTTGCTTGCACCTAATGTTCATGTAGATGTGTTTGGTTAGATGTGCTTCTCTAAATCCATGCTGCTCTCAATGACGATGATTACAATTAAGCTGGGATTTGAATATTAAGGCCTTGCATTCAAGTTTTAACACTGCCTAGATCGAAGGGCCCCACTCGCATATTGCAGATCATATTCAATTTCCATGTGTCACATAATGTTAGTAACATCTTTCCATGTTTCTTCATGTGTACACTCTACAAAAAGATATGCAGCCATGTTCATTGTGATGGAATCTGTTAGTATCTAACTCTCTTCTTATAGGTGTCCAATGACGTTAGTATCTAACTTTATCTTCTTATAGGTGTCCAATGACGTTAGTATCTAACTTTCTCTTCTGATAGATGTCCAATGACGTTGATAATGAAAAGGGCGGGGCAAGCCAGACCGTGAACAATTTATCGACCTCGGGGACTAAATTGACATGGAATGAAACTCTGGTGAGCCTGGCTCAACAAGCATCTGTTTATGGAATAGCTGCTGGATACTGTCTCTCTGCATCGCTATTATCGATAATCAATAAATGGGCAGTCATGAAATTCCCCTATCCAGGGGCCCTAACTGCTCTGCAGTATTTTACAAGTGCATTTGGTGTCCTGGTGTGCGGGTGGTTGAAGTTTGTTGAGCATGACCAACTAGATTTACGGACAATGTGGAAATTCTTACCGGCAGCTATCATATTCTACCTCTCCCTATTTACAAACAGTGAGCTCCTCCTGCACGCCAATGTGGACACTTTCATCGTCTTCAGGTCAGCTGTCCCCATATTCGTCGCGATTGGAGAGACTCTCTATCTTAAGCAGCCATGGCCATCGATCAAGACATGGATGTCTCTTGCGACCATATTTGGTGGAAGCGTCCTTTATGTTCTGACCGACTACCAGTTCACTCTTGCAGCATACACCTGGGCTCTGGCTTATCTGATCAGCATGTCCATTGATTTTGTGTACATAAAGCATGTGGTGATGACTATAGGGCTCAACACTTGGGGCCTGGTGCTCTACAACAATCTTGAGGCGTTGCTCTTGTTCCCACTAGAGCTGCTTATAATGGGAGAGCTTAAGAAGATCAAGCACGACATCTCTGATGAGACAAGTTGGTACTCTATGGCTGTGGTGCTGCCTGTTGGTCTATCTTGCTTATTCGGTCTGGCCATATCATTCTTTGGGTTCTCTTGCAGGCGTGCTATCTCGGCAACAGGGTTTACAGTGCTTGGCATAGTCAATAAACTTTTGACAGTTGTGATAAATCTCATAATCTGGGATAAGCATTCCACCTTTGTTGGTACAGTTGGGCTGTTGATATGCATGCTTGGTGGTGTGCTTTATCAGCAGTCTACGATGAAGCCTAAACCTCTTCAGTCTGAAAACAAGTCCCAGACAGGTGATGAGGAGCAGGAAAAGCTTTTAGAAATCCAGACAATTTCAAAAGCCAATGCCGTTGAAGATCATAGCACGGATTCTATAGAGAACAAGTGATGAGTGTTTTTTATGCCCCATTCTTTCAATAATCATTTTCAAAGCTGGCCATATCAGTAATTTTGATATGAGAAATGAAAGTGGGTATTTGCAACTGAAGAAGTCTATGAAACTAGCAACATGAAACACTGTTGGAAGTTGCAAGGATAGCCCAGAGAAGATGTTACAGAGGTTTAAATATTTTTTGTTAAAGTTACCATTCATTGACCAACGAGTTTCTGATTACGTGGAAACCAAATCAGGTTCTTCCCACACTTCAGGTGGTGGTTGTTTTGGTGATGAATTAATTTTCCAGCAGTCTTTTTTCTGGTATCTTCATTGATATTATTTGATGGAAGCATTGCTCAGAATTATTTGTGTCCATGTATTCAAGTATAAGGATCTTATATCTGCAGGGGACTGCATGTCCTGCTTGTTAAATGACAATTATCTTCATTAAAATTACTGAAATTTCCAGGCTTCTCATATCTATCAAATATATTTTTTCCCAAGAGCTCATAAAGCTGATGACCATTATGAATGTGGTTGAATTGATTTTGGAATTGTGAAAGAAGTGTGATGGAATGTTCTAACACCTAATTTTTTTTTGTTATTAGGTAAATGGTGGGAATGGAATCTTGGATATCGTATTTAACTGCTTTGAATTGGTTATTTATTTTTGGAGCGTTGATACACTCAGTCTATTTTGTAACTCGTTTTGTAACTCCATATGTTATGATAATGTAGTATATACTACACTATTATAGTATATGATCTAATTTTTTTTTTTTTTGCATTATGAAAAAAAATATGTTAATGTATCTCAGTATATATTTTATTTTATATAACAGCATGCACTTTAAAATTTAAATTTATGATTTTTTTTTTTAAAAAAAAATGGGATGGACTACACCTGAGGCTAATGCAACAGGGGCAAGCTGCATGTATCTTTTTCCTTATTTTTATTTTTTAGGTTTACAAGAAGGTTTGTCTAGTTTATTTTGTGTAGCAAGAATAAAAGTAGTAGAAAATTGAAAAAAGAGAAACAATCACATTGTGGGTAAAAAATCAAAACATCATTTTATTATGATTAAGGCTTAACTTAGTAACTATGAGAAGGAGAATTTCCATCTTTTTTTAGATTATGTGGAATAAAATTTGTCTAGGATGTTAAAAAATAAACATAGGAATCAAGGATTTTAAATACAATTTTTTGGGTGTTAAGACTGGTAGCCCTAATTAACCTAAACTGCTTTTCCCGAATCATATAAATGGATTTCTTGAATGTTTCATAGGATCTGCATTTGAAAGATATTCACACATATATTTGTAAAAGTTTTATTCCTGATAAATGGGGATAAAATGGATAGTAGTTAGGACGTTATGCTAAATCACTTGAGCCAAAACTTTATGGTATTATTTTACCTATATAATATATTTAACTACTCATTTGCAGTTAGCCGTCTTAGCTCAGTTGGTAGAGCGCGTGGCTTTTAACCACGTGGTCGTGGGTTCGAGTCCCACAGACGGCGTTTTTTAATTTAATTTATTTTTTTACAGGACGTTGGTTAAATCTAGTAATTATCTGTTAAAATTAGAACAACATAAAGATAAATATTGATGGAACAAAAATTATATTATAATAATTTTAAAAGATAAAAAAATCTATAAATTTTGTTCATATATACATTTGTTAAAATTAAGATAAAAAGTTAAGATAAATATTATCTCAACATTTAGATGAAAGAAAAAATCTCTATTTTCTTTTTAAAATTGGACAATTGTCCATAGTTTATTTTAATTATTTCCTATATCAAACATGAATAAGTTATCATCCCACTCACTTATCTCCATAAATACTCCTTATCCCAACACTTATCACTTTACTAAACCACCCTAAATGAGTAGTTATGTAGACGTTTTTAATTTTTTTAAATATTTTCGTTGCTTATATCGTAAATTACACTTTGTATATTGTTTTTTTTTTACTTTGAAAAGACTTTATAACCAACGAAAGGAGGCACGTCACAAAATTGCAAATTTTAGTTTGGATAATAATACATACAATAGTCCATTTTTCACCATCCATTCTAGTTTACACGTGTTTTAAATTTTTTTTAAAATAGTATATATCACTTAGTGAGATACATGTTTTTATAAAAAATGAAACATATATTTCAATTAGTTGTATTAATGCATTTATTGAAAACGTGAAAATTTTTATTGAAGCATATATCTTGTTAATGTGGTGAGTACATGTTTTTCTATCGACACACGTAAGATTGAAATTTAAAAAAAATACCCTGTGTACCAGCACTCATTTGGTTTTTAGACTGGAGCGAGAGTGAGGAAAAAGAGTAAAAAGCATTAAAAAAAAACTCTGATATAAGAAGCACGTATAAAGCAAACACAACTAACACGAAAAAGCCTTCTCAGCAGAGGAGGCTTCTTCTACTCAGAAGGCTCACAAACACTGCCCATTCCCTAATCAGTCCAACTGTGAGAATACAGAGGTTTTCAGAATAGAACATGTGTGGGTAAAAGACCACCCCACTCTTTTTGAGCCATAATGCCCATACTCTTGCCTGATTAGGGACTGACTGTTCAATGCACGCTTTAAGACTCCTATCATTGTTCTTGGTAATGGTCCTAAATGCCTCCTTGATATTTTTCATTATTAGGGAAATACTCACTTGTATATTATTATGCACTCTGTATATATTGTTAACTCATACACTGTCATCCATCTTCTGCACATTATTATTTCAACTTTGGACATGTTATGATCCTATGTAAATTGTTAATTATCTATGCACTTTGGACATGTACATTGTTAATTGAGTTGCACATACATGCACCGTTAGACGGAAGGACCTGAAAATAGTATAACCGCAAAGATGAGGATGTTTTTAATGTGCTAAAAAAACTAATGGACCTAAATAATAACACATTAACAATACTTTAAATTAATTTCCCTTTGTATTTTTACCCTTCATTTTTTTCGAGCCGCGTATTACTTAAACTCAACAAGACAACACAAATTAAAGAAAATTGTTATTGTATTGATTTCGCTTTCAATGACACAAGTTGAAGAAATATAAAGATAACTTGAACAAATAAATGCACCATATGATGTAATTCACTTCATGATAACATTACATGTGAATTACAGATGAGTATTTCACCAAAAGGTGGTTCATTTGCAAAAGTCATTCCCATCAAGGAATTCCACTAAATATCAATTTGTCTGGTGAAGGTGCAATTGCTCTACTGAAGGCTTTATTATTATTATTATTATTATCTGAGAATGGGACGGCAAATTCACTAAAAATTACAATCAATTTGTCTAAAAAATGTTTGAATTTCACAATTGATTAGAAATGCGGTCTGTGCAGTCGCATATGTAAGCATCCGTGGCAAACAAATTTTTTTCTTCTTTTCTTTTATCCTTTACTGGGTGGTTCTAATTGGTGTAATGGCATTTTAAAGGTAAATATGAAGGTGTAAATTAGTTGGTCAACATTAACATAGAAATTGCCTCAGTAGTGACTACATGGTTTGAGGATCCATTCTTTTGAATTGAAATGACTCCTAGTTCCTAAGTTTTAATTTTATGACACTGACCTCCTATGTTCATAAAAACTTAGTTTTTGGGATGCCAACAAAATAGCTAATAAACCACTCCACTACAAATCATAAGCCATATCAATTATAAGGTATATTCTATCAGTATTTCTTGGGTCACAGCTTTATTGCACTACATGGTGACACCTACAGATGTCATATTGGTTATAATCACCAGGCATTCATATGAGTAGTATTGAGTACAATCATATTTAGCAACTAATATCAGAAGTTAAAATTTTGATAATTTATAACAGAAGTGCATGATACAATAACATGGAACAAGCCATAATTCCATACGATCTCAACAAAAAGCATATGTATAATTATCTAATGAGTTCAGATGCCTACAACAAATCCTCCCTTTCTTACTGTTATGAAAAATCTACTAATTAACTGACCAACAGAAGGAATGAAAGAAGTACAAATGGGCAGTAAGGATTGACCTGTGCACATTACAAAACAATGTTCAAAGGTAAAACAGTAATTTGAAAAAGCACAATATGGTCCAGGTCCTAAATTTTGGACGAGTTTTGATATTACATACTGTATAAAATCAAGCCTTCAGTGGGACTTGAAACTCAAACATCTACATCGTACACTCTAGTCACAACCACGACCAAAGCCATCACCCACGGCGGTCCCTCGTATAGCAGGGTACGGGGAGGGGAGAGATTCGATACGATCTCAACATTTGAATATTTTTGCACAATGCTTGAGGATAGGAAGAGAGCATGGGAACACTTTGTGAATAAAATGGCAATGAAGTTTTTGCACAAAGTGATCAAAAGCAAGGTCAATATTTTGTGGAAATCAACTATCAGACAAAGGATGGGAGGGGAAAGACATGTGGGGTTAAGGCCCTGTATGTTCAAAGGGGAGTTGTTGCAAATACAAAGATATTCATGGGGAGAGTTACAAAAGTTTAAAGTCAGGGGAGGAGCTATTGTCCCTAGCTGTCTGTGGTCACAAAACTTCAGAAAAGTTTAGGGTCACACACCAAATAGCATTACAAGACAATTTCTGCCATACGGATTCATATAATATGACCCAAAGTCAAATATAAACCAAAATCTTTATGTAATCCTCCACCGCCATTTTGGATGAACAAGAAGACACTTGTTTGATCTAGTGAAATAGAGGAGTGTGAGTGAGGGATATTGGATAATCTGGATGAATCTCCTCTTAGAGATTTTGCCCAATTTTTAAGAGCCATGGGAAATGCCCATATATGTGGGCATTGTGTCAGATGTCATTCTTTCATAAGATTATATGCAATTTGTAGTGAGCTTATTAAAATGACCATTGTTTTTTTTAACTTTTTACTTTATTTTCCACAAGCCATTTTCACAGCTCATTCACACACAATAATTTCCAAAGTCCACTGTCCCTCATTTCATTGTGTGAATACACGGTCTAAGAGATAAACAAGCCAAAAAAAAGATCCAACAGTGAGCACAGATCCAAATTGTTTTTTTTTTAAGGAGTCGAAACAGACCATACTGAACCGTACAATTCACATCAGTTTTTCACATTATCAATGCATATTGTAGTTATAATAGTAAATATGCAACCTTTTGTAATTACTTTTCTTCCATTTCCTATTTTTCTCTCATTTTTCCTTCTGTGTTTTGCACCTAGCTTAGGCCTTGATTCATAAACTTTGGAAAGGTAGAAATGAGATTGAGGGAAAATGGACATAAGAATATTTCAGCTAAAAACAGGAGAGGATAAAAAAGCACAACAGATCATGCTATTTCTTAGACATATTGTTTATACTAACTATATATCAGTTTTGGACTGTGGCAATATAATACAAGATTCCCAATCCTTCAAATCTAGTGTCAATCACCAACGGCCTCCCATTAATGGAATTCCAATGATTTTAAAATCGGTTAATACATCATTAATACCACGTCCATGTTTCAGCACATCTCATAGTTTCATTTTAACATGCCTAGAGGTAAAGGATTGGAGCTTCATATCAAAGAAAATGACACCCCTCGAATAAAGTGGGTCCAAGGGATCTCCCCATAAAAGGAAAGTATAAATCAAAATACAATAAAATAAAATAAAAAGGAGAAAAAACACAACAAAATATAAAAAAAGGACAAAAATGTTTGGAGGAACGGAGAGCTTCTATTTAAACAGTAGCAACCCTTGCCAACACGCTCCACCCTCGCGTGATGCAAGGATCATCACTCCTACAAGAGGACGCCCAAAGTCCTAAGCATTCCCACAATGGTCGCCAAAATGTTCTCAACATATGCTGAAAGTTGCTCTCTTCCAAGCCAATCATAGGCTCAAACAAACTGAAAATGTTCTAAAAAGCGGGATTACATGGGGATTAAATGGACACCGTCTCAACTAGAGGATTAAGCGGCCGTGGGAGTAGTGATTAAGCGGGGATTTAGTAGTTAAGTGGGGATTATGTGGGAATTAAGCGAAGTTTAATTTGATTATTTTGATTTTTTTGCTTGAATTTATTGTTTGTCATTTTGTATTTCAACAATTATATAAATATGTCACACACATATATATTATACATATTTATACATTCATATACACACTTATATGTATGCATGTTTATATATATGCACTTGTATATTTTAATCGTATATATTAAATTTTTTATTATTAAGAAAATGGACTTAATTCCCACCTAGCCGATTAATCCTTAGGTGACACTGACTGCCCGACTAACGCATATCGCTTTTTAGAAATTTGCACAATGCACATGGGATGGTCCCAAGGAATCTCACCATTTTGCTACAATCACCTTTCTTGAGCCTACTAGGTAAACTTTCTGACATCACATCTGTGTTAAAAAAATCACATTTCGAGCAAAGTGTGATGCCCACCAATGACCACACCTTCCTACTGAGGCAACATTCAAATGAAGATATGATCCTGGGATTCCTCAATCTCACAAAACTCACACCAAAGGTCATCATTATTCGCCCATTTCGAGATATTTAACTTTCGTGAGAAGCTTATCAAAGAAGAGGAACCACATAATAGGGGAGGGATTGAAATTGTGGGTGATTTGGAAAGAGGAGATTTCTCTTGAAGGGTCTCTACGAAGGCTTTGGTACAACGCTTTAACGGAGAGTTCAAGATATGGGGGGTATTTCCACAAAACCATGTCTTTCTCCTCTAAATCCAATTCCACCACTTGTAGCATTTTGAACAAGATGGAAATATCCTCCACTTCATCGTCATTGAAATTTTTTTGGACACGGGGCTCCAAATTATGGAGTTGTTCCCGCAAGTAAAAGAATCATAGATATCCTCTTTGCTCAAAGCCACTCCATAGAGCCTTGGGAAAAGGAGCCACCTATCCTTCCAAAATCTCGTAGTCACCGTTCCCTAGAATGAATTTAGTCTTACTCATGACCTCCACTATCTCAACAATATGTTCCACACTGTCGAGAGGTGGGCCCTTGGGTTGGGTAACAAGTTTAGCCTTGTACACCAAGATAACATCTTTTTCTCTAATCACCCAAGACCATAAGGAATCCGGGCCCACTAGGAACTTGCAATGCCACTTGCCCAATAAAGCACGATTCATGTTCCGGATGTTTAGCACCCCCATAATACCTTCATCTATCACAAATTCAAGGAATCTACTAAAAGAAGGCAAACAAAACATAAAGGTCAACTGAACCTGGTACAGTATAACATCCTACAATCATGCAAAGAGGGGCAATAGAAATATAAATTCACAAAATTCTTACACTAAATGAACCTAATCCATTGCTGATTGCCCCTTTCAACTTTCTCTTGATCAGATATCAATTCATGAAGTTCTTCTTACACTCCAATACAACCAGCATCAACCAATAAATATTACTTACATAGATGATGATGTACACAAGAATGTGTTAAGTTAAACCCTAATCCGAGAGGCGTCAGAGAAAATATCAGCAACAACCTATCTGAAGTCTAATTTCTGAACAAATACTACAGTTCCTCTCTGCACTCCAACTTCTCAAATGCCAATTTTTTTTTTGAAATAGAATCTTGACAGAGACAATGGTTCTGTAACATCTTTTCCTTTTCTATATTCAAGATTATTCATTTAAGAATGTCCCTAACACCATCCTCTTGCATATCATGCTGCTGCTGATCATTGGATAGCATGACAAAAATAAGATGCAAAGGCTATTGATTAGGATTTCAAATTTCAATCAATATATATAATGTAAACGCAGTCTAATTTGGCAATAATGCAACATTCTCCGCTATGCTTGTCAAAGTCTTTAATTTTGATCACAATTCTCTATTTTCAGACTTCAATATGTTGCATGTGAGGCTAGAAGATACAAGGTGCAAACTCCAATGTGCAAATCTAACAAATTATCAAGTGAGCATATTTCAAACTAGTATAGAAAACCTGAAGAAATAGAATGCAAACATGAATTTCACTAAATCATCAACACAAAGGTTCTGAAGGCATTACATTGCCAAAATCATCACATACCCGACCGCTAAGTGCTAGAAACTTATCATTAAACCTCAGTAGAGGGCACTTATCAATCAGATGAGACCCCTGATAAGCCTCCTTCAGGAAAACAGTACTCCTACCACCCTTATTTGTAAGATAGAATATCCCATGGTGCTTAACCAAACAAAGCAACAACTTACCCGGCAACCGATACTCCGCACGCAACGCATCCAACTGCGCAGTCGACATTCTCCTCTCCATGGTCAGGCTAAGCAGCTCGTGAAGCACAGCGACCATGCGTTTTCGCGCTTGGGGCGTAGCGTGGTTAACCCTCCTCCCGTTCAAGTACGGGGACGGGAACTCCAACTTCTGCCACTTCTTCACCTCCTCAAGGTAACCCACATTCGCCCGAAACCCGGGTGGGAAATTCAATCGAAAAGCGGACGGGCAATCATAATTCTCATCCTTGGCAATCCAATTCCCCTCTTCAAACCCTCCAAGATTTGATCCTTTTTCACGGGCGGTCACTGCAAGCGAAGAATCCCAGCTCTCAAGCCTCAAATGGTCCCTCCCCCTGATGACCACAACCGAAAAGAATCGGGGGTACTTCTCAATTATGGATTCCCTGAAGTTTCCAGGCAAACCCATTTCAGATTCAATCGATTTGATCGTCTCCAACGAAACCTGACAATCCAGCGACATCATCAACAGCTTCCTCAGCTTCTTCACTACAATGGGTTCCATCAGTTCCCTCACCTGAGCCTCTTCGGCGGCGATCCTCGCCGCCTTCTCCGTGAGAGTCACCGCGATGGGTGAGAAGCGACTGCCACCGGTGACTCTAAAGATGGTTGAGTATCTCTCGATTATGGACATCAAATTCCATTTTTGGATGAAACCCACCTCCTTTTCGAGGTCGCGGAGGTGGATGGAGTGAGTTTTGTTGGAAGTGGTGATGAGGTTCTTCAAGAGGAGGATCAATGATGGCTTCTTCTGGAGGTCCATTGCGTGGTCGAGGGAAGGGACGCGATAGTAGAATTTCTTCTTGGGTTTCTTGTTCTTCCCACCTGTGGTGGTAGATTTGGGGGTTGTTTGGATGGAGAGGAGAGTCGGGAGAGGTGGAGGAGGAGGAGAGGTGGAGAGTTTCCATGTGATGCTAATGGTGGTGATAGGTCTGAGTCTCCTGTACATCTCTGCATATCTTTGTGGACCTTGTTTCTTCAAGACTCTCAAGAGATGGGGGAAGAAGGAGGAAGGGACACCTCTTCGGAGTTTGGACTTGAAAGATAGGATTTGTCAGAGCACCTCGAAAAGACACTCCTCGTGTCTTCCCTGTGGGGAGAGACGACTCTTTGTTATTTAACAACAGGGTATTAATACACACAGTCTCTTTTACAGTATGAGCTGCAGTCTTCATGTTAGATTGCTTAAAAAATCACCTTCTCTCCTCCACGTCAGCGCGAACCATATCAACTACCTTTTTTTTTTCCTTCTTTTTTCCTTTAAAACAAAATTTCCGTTTCTCTCCAAAACTACTTTTGATAAAAATAAATAAAACAGATTTTATTTTTTCATTTATTTCACTTTTAACTTTGTTTCAGTGGGACATCACGCCTTTTTTTGCGTTAAAGCTTATGAAAAGTGAGCTTTTGTTGTTTGTGCTGCAATTTTTTTATCAACATTTGAAGTATTGTCATTAATATCTAGTTCAAAGCAGAAAGTAAGTATTTGTTTATTTGTATTTAATTCTTTCACGTGATTCGAGTAAGCATAGCTTTTAATATCTACAAATCTTGACATTTTCTTTTGTGGGAATAAATGTTTGTCATTTTTTACTTTTGATATTTGTAAAACAAGGGTTCGTTGTAAGAAAATTTGGCGCACGTATTCTATTTTTAAATTGTTATTTCGTGGATGACATTTATTTAGTGTGTACCATAACACGCATGTTCAATAGGACGAAAGAGTGACAGAATAATCGAAATAAAAGCATCAATTAAAATATATATGTACATACTACATTATCTTAGTGTGTCCTTATGTAACATAGCGTATACCTTTTTAACATAGCATATACTAAGTTAATGTTGTATATACAATATACTAAGCTAAATAGATTGTGTATTTTTTTAGTACATGAGTTTGTGCGGGGGCGATGAAATACATACAACAGATGCAAATGTCATCGTGGAAGACGAGGAAAATGGAGATACGGAACTAAAGGTTGGAATGGAATTCAACTCAATCGACGAAGCTTTCGAATCCTATAAAGAATATGCTTTTCCATTGTGGGTTCGGCATCGTTAAAATGGGAAGGAAATATACTGTTGAAGGAGATTTAAAGGCCGTGATATTTGCGTGTTCCAAGGAAGGTAAGCAGAGGAAGAAGGCAACCGAGAGTGGCCCGGTGAAATCTGTGCATCGTCATAAACCAGTCTGTAAGACAAATTGCAAGGCGAGAATGCAAATTAAGACGTATGGAGATGGTATGTGGGTGCTGGACCTGCTCGTTCTTGAACATAATCACGAGGTTGATCCAAAGCTCTCACGATTTCACAAATGTCATTGGGCATTGACTGCACATGCCATGAAACAACTGGCGATAAATGATTCTGCCGGGGTTCCGCCATGCAAGACATTTGATGCCTTAGCTGTCGAAGGAGGGGGATATTGTTATATAGGTGTCACTTTTTAGTCTTCTGGTAACCATTGGGACATTTTGGCAGTTTTTCGATTTTTTTCGTTTTTCGATCGGAACCGCTAAAATTTTGGACTTTTAGCTATCATCCTGAGTTTGAGGACTCCGATTGAAAATCTAACTGCATATTATGTGTCCTGGTGCCATTTCAAGCCACTCACGAAAATTTCATCGAACTCCGGTAACATTTCAGAATTTCGCAGTTTCGAAGCGTATCCGGGTTTTGACCGAGCGAAAAGTCATTGGGAGACTTGACTTGGTCAAAGTTGACCTTTGACTTGGTCAAATGATTTTGGCTTTTAGTGTGGTTGGGTTGACTAGGGTCAAAGTGCACTTAGACCCACCTAAACCTAATCTAACCTAGCTCAACCTAATCTAATTTCAAGTGGTGAGTGTGTGAGGTGTGTGTGTGGTCCCCTTTAAGTCCACGCCTAGGAATAGGATTTTCCCCTATTCATCATCTTCTCCACCTCTCAATCTCTCTCTCCCCTCTCTTTAAAACCCCCATATGACCTAGTTCAAGAGGTGGAAATCAAAAACCGTAAGAAGAGAAAGGATAGGTAAGAACCCAATCTACCTTCCGGTGGTCTCGGATTCGAATTCCCACATGTGTGACCCCCTCTCTTACCCTCTTTTCTCCTCTGATTTCAGCCCTCTTAGGCTGAGTTGGAGATCTTGGTGGTGGGGGCCTTGGAGGTGGTGTTTCGGTGCGCGAAGAGCACCCGTTCTTCCTCCCCTTCTCTTCCTCTCCTAGGGTAAGCTTTCTTGCCTTCCATTTCTTGTTTAGATGCTTGATTAGGAGGTGTTTTTGGGTATGTATGGCTTCCATGGTGGTTTTGGTGGCTGTCGGTGGCCGTTGGTGGCGGTTGGGGTGGTAGGCCGGCTCGGGCAGTGCGGGCTCATCGGGCCTGCGCGCGCGGGCAGGCAGGGCAAGGCAGGCAGAGCAGGCTGGCAGGGCGCGCAAGCACGGGCATGCGCGCGGGTGGAGCAGGAGTGTGCGGGTGCTGCACGCTGGGCGCCGTGCAGGGGCATGCGTGCGGGGCGCTGCGCAGAGGCGCAGTGCGTGCTGTGCGCGCGGGGCCGCGTGCGGGTGCTGCGCGCAGGGGGCCGTGTGGGGGCGTGCGCGCGGAGCGCTGCGCAGAGGCGCAATGCGTGCTGTGCGGGCGCGGTGAGGCGAGCAGGTGGTGCGCGCGGGGTGCTGCGCTGGGGCGCAGGGCGTGCTGGTGTGCGCGCGAGTTGCTGCACTGGGGCGCAGTGAGCGCGTGCTGCACCGGGGGGGGGGGGGGGGGGGGGGGGCTCGGCAGCGGGTCCGGGCATGCGGGCAGGGGCTCGGCAGTGCGTCTGGGCGCGCGGGCTGGGGCGCGGCTGTGCGCCTGGGTCGGGTGGCCGTGCGTACGGCTGCCCGGGGGTTCGAGAGTGAGTCGGGGTGCTCGGACTCGCGTGCGTACAGGCCGTATGTACGCTTGTTCGAGTGTTGGGTATTTTAGTGTATTTTTGTATATATTTTTGTATTTTACTCACTGAGTTGATTACCCTGTCTTGCAGATCTTGACGGACGGTCGCACGACGACCCGGTTATTGGTGAGTGGTACAATCCAACCCAGTAGGGAGGCGCTATATGCACTTGGGCGTATACCGTCCTCCCCTGGGGTACCATAGTTTAATATTAACTTGTGTAATATGTAATCTATGCAGCATGATTAATATGTAGTATGCATGCTACCCCTAGACTTTGTATGTTAGGGACTTGCACCCTTAGGATATGTGTAAGAGCCATGCATCCTGTCACCCTGTTATCATGCTAGGAAAGCCTCGACCTATGCATGTGTCCTACTAGTTTAATTTATTAAATTAAATGCAAACTTATGGTATTTTAGCATGCCTTAGGGAATATTAAGGGGCCTTGCGAGGTCAGAATTGAGACCCGACTAGGGTATTCCGTGTTCCTTGTTTGGTTGTCGGGATATCCTATGTCGGGACCTCATGGTGCCTCCCAAGGTTTCTTTTCCGATAATATTATAATATATGTCTCCCCACATCTTAGTTATGCGCCCTGGAGAATTTCTGAAGAATTCATGGCATTTATAAGTTGAGATCAGTGTCGGCGGGTCCGAGTGGATTGTATGCGTATGGATAGGCTGTTTCTGTTCCCTTCGTTGGATTCGTATAGAGACTGCCCCAGCGTTAGAAAGGTCGTCCCGTAAAAGGGCTCCCATCAGTAGGTACCTCCTGATTTGGATTCGGACTGTGCTGAAGTGTGGGAGTAGGCCAAGCGGCTACGGAGTGAAGGAGAGACTATCGGTGGACCAAGGGTGATTAACAGCCTAGTCAGTCCCAATATCCTATGTCACCTATTGAGGGGTGAGGGTGAGGGTGTGGTGGGTCGGCGATGTAGCGACCCACTGGATTGTGTAGTTCCTGCCACTTTGAGGCTTGTTTAATTATTTGTGGTTGATATAAATTGTGATGCATGGGTTGTGCTATTCACTGAGCGTGTGGCTCACCCCTCACATAATTTTTCTCCAGTTATCACTGAGTCGGACTTGAAGGAGGAGCTCCCCGAGAGACTTCATCAGTAGCGGAGCAGCGCCACGTCCCGCGAGTGTTAGAGGCCATTAGCATCCTTTCTTTGATTGTATGTATTATATTTCCGTGCTTGGGCACTCGTTTGTATATTACTTGGATGTATTTGTGTATATTGGCTCTCACAGGACAGTTGATTATGTATCGAGTCTGTAGTATGTTTTTGAATTACAGACTCAGTCTTTTAGCTTCCGCTATCTGTGTATATATCATGTCAGCCTTGCTTTCGTCTGTGTTGTCATTTTAGTTGTTGTTTAGAGTATTTTATTGATCTCCTGTATAGACTGCTGATATCATGTATACACTTGCCGCGTCCCGGGAACGGTCGCCCTGGGGCGTGACAGATATGATCAACTTCCATTTACATAAAAGGATTGTCGTAATTTCCTCAGTAAAGTAAGACGTATCGAGCTTGGGAAAGGCGATGCGGAAGCACTCCTTCAATATTTTAGTAGGCAGCAAGAAATAAATTCTAGTTTTTTTCATAGGATTGATTTGAATAGCGATGGTCGTTTGAAGAGTGTTTTCTGGGCAAATGCAAGATGTAGGGCTGCATATCAGTATTTTGGTGATGTGATCTCATTCGACACGACGTATTTGACAAACAAATACGCAATGCCATTTGCCCATTTGTTGGCGTAATCCACCATGGACATTCTATTTTATTAGGTTGCGGCTTGCTAGCCAATGAGACGATAGAGACATACGTATAGCTTTTCAAGGCTTGGTTGGTGTGAATGGGGAACTGTCCCCCTCAAGCGATAATCAATGACCAATGCAAATCCATCGGGGGAGCCGTTGAAAAAGTGTTTCCTAATGCAAGACATCGTCTTTGTCTCTGGCATATCTTGAAAAAAGTTCTTGAAAAACTTGGCATGATACATATACTATTATCATCAATTCATCGACTTATAATATATATCTTCTAGAGCTTTCATAAATTATTCATCGTGCAGCTAGTCCATGTTTCACATAGTGTATGTCCTTCCTAAAGCGTATACTGCTTTATTATAGCGTATACGTTTTTTAATGCACACATACGTGTTTAACATAGCACATACCTTTTTATCACAGCACATACCTTTTTATCATAATATATATTATAATAAGTTCAATTTGTGAATCAGGGTGAAAGATTAAAAGTCTTTCAAAGATCAACTTATGAATCTAGTTTATGATTGTCTCACCGTAAATGAATTTGAGGAGAGATGGGATAAAGTGATGGATGTATATGGTCTTCAAGAAAATACATGGTTGTCTTCTTTCTACGAGGACCGAGAACGTTGGGTGTGTCACGCCCCGGGCGTCCCCGAGACGCGGCAAGTGTATATAAAATATCAGAATCTACACAGGAGGTCAATAATATATCATACACAAGCAACCAACATGACACACAGACAACAAAAGCAGGGCTGACATGATATATACACCAAATGCGGATAACTAAAGACTGAATCTGTAATCAAAACACACTACAGACTCCATACATAATCACATGTCCTGTGAGAGCCAATATACATACAAAGACATCCAAATACAACCAAATGCGTGCCCAAGCACGGAAAATAATACATACTGGCACAAGGGATGCTGATAGTCTCTGCAACTCGCGGGACGTGGCGCTACTCCGCTACTGATGAAGTCCCTCGGGGAGCTCCTCCTCCAGATCCAACTCAGATGACACTGAAGAAAAATATTGTGCGAGGGGTGAGCCACACGCTCAGTGAACGGCACAACCCATGCATCACAGACAATATTGACCACAACCAGATAAGTCTTAACATCCACTACCACATTACCAAAGCCACAAAAGATAACAAATCCTCAAACTAGTGGGTCGCTACCGCCAACCCACTACACCCTCACCCTCACCCTCAATGGGTGACCAAGGATATTGGGACTAACTGCACAGAACCAGCGGGTCACTTCAGCCAACCCGCTACACCCTCACCCTCACCCTCAGGGGTGACCAAGGATATTGGGACTTACAATCCAGTGGGTCGCCACATCGCCGGCCCACCATACCCTCACCCTCACCCTCACCCTCACCCTCAATAAGTGACCTAGGATGTTGGGACTTAACGGGCAGATAATCATCCATACACAATCCTGTGGGTCGCCGCATCGCCGGCCCACCATACCCTCACCCTCACCTCTCAACAGGTGACCTAGGCTCTTGGGACTGGCTAGGGTGTTGGTCACCCTTGGTCCACCGATAGTCTCTCCTCACTCCGTAGGTCGTTTGGCCACTCCCACGTTCAGCACAGTCCTTCTACCAAATCAGGAGGCGCCTACTACTGGGAGCCCCTGCACGGGACAACCTGTCTAACGCTGAGGTAGTCTCTACACGGATCCAACGAAGGGAACAGAACAGCCTATCCATCGCATATGATCCACTCGGATCCGCAGACAGCACATCATAACAACACTAATGTTCTGAATTCCTCAGAACCCACCAGGGCGCATAACTAAGATGCGGGGAAACATGCATAAGGTTATAATAGGGTGGAATATCGTTGGGGAAAGAAACTCGGGAGGGCAGCGTGAGTTCCCGTTATAGGACACCCCGACAACCAAACAAGGAACACGGTGTACCCTAACCCGGGTCTCACCGCTGTCCTCGCAAGGCCCCTCCCCAATAATATTCACTATAACATGCAATTTTAACGAATACTAGTATTTAATTTAATAAATAAACTAGTAGGGCACATGCATCGGTCGGGCTTCCTAACATGGAACCAGGGGACATGCTGCATGGCTCATACACATATCCTAAGGGTGCAAGTCCCTAACATGCAAAGTCTAGGGTAACATGCATTCTACATTTAAATCATGCTCGCATGATATACATATTACACATGCCAATATCTATCCATGGTGCCCCAGGAGAGGTCGGTATACGCCCAAGTGCGTATAACACCTCTCTACTGGGTTGGATTGTCCCACTCACCGAAGTCCGGGTCGTCGCGCGACCGCTCGCCAAGATCTGCAAGACAGGCATTTATACGGTGAGTAAAATCCACAATTACCCCAAAATACATTTAAAATACTCTAAAAATACCCAACACCCGGACAAACGTACATACGGCACGTACGCACGCTAGCCCGAGCACTCCGGCTCACTCCCGAACCCACCGGGCAACCGCACGCACGGCCACCCGCCTCGGGCGCACAGCCGAGCCCCGGCCCGCGCGCCCGAACAGCCTGCCGAGCATCTGCCCGCAAGCCCCAGACACACTGCACGCCCGGGCGCACGCACGCGCCCGCCCGTGCGCACCGCGCGTCCGGCCCTAGGTGCACCCGCACGCATCGCGCCCCCGCGCAGCGCCCGCACGCACCCCCCGCCTGCACTGCGCCCCAGCGCAGCGCTCAAGACTGCCTGCCGCACGCCCTTGTGCCCCGCGCAGCACCCGCGCGCGCCCCGCGCACACCCCGCGCACACCACGCGAGCACGCCACACGCCCCGCGCGCCCAGCGCCTCGCCCCGCGCGCACCGCCAGCTCCGCCCCGCGCGCACCCTGCGCGCACCCTGCACGATGCCCCGCAGCGGTGCCCAGCGCCCAGCGCCCCAGCGCCCAGCGCCCAGCACCCTCGGCCAGCACCCGGTACCCGCGACCCAGCGCCCAGCACCCGGGACCCTCACCCAGCTTCCACGCGCACGCCCGCGCAACACGCGCCCAGCGCGCCTGGCAGCACGCGCCCAGCGCGCCTGCCAGCCTGCCCGCGCTGCTGCCCGCGTTGCCTGCCTGCGCGCGTCGCCGAGTGGCCCGAGCACCGCTCGCCTGCACGCCAGGGGCACTGCCCGCCTGATGCCCGAGCACCCCTGCCCTGCTCGCCTGCGCGCCCAGCCTGCTCGCCCGGCCTGCCAGCGCGCACAGCCACTGCCCGCAGCCAGCCTGCACTGCACACCTCCCTCTGCACCCCCCGAGCGCACGCCCGCGCGCGCGCACCCGCGCGCACGCGCTCGCGCGCCCAGCAAACTGGTGCACCTGCTCCCAGCCTACCCAGCTAACCCTGCCAGCCTGCCCAGCGCGCACGCCCAGCCCTGCTGGCCTCCAGCGCCAGTCGAGCGCCCGCACGCCCAGCCCTGCTGGCCCCCAGCACCGCCCGAGCGAACGCACGCGTGCACGCCCGCGCGCGCGCCCGCGCCAACCGCTGCGCCTGCACCCCGTGCGCTGCTGCCCTGCCCGAGACAGCAGCCCTGCCAGCCCGAGCTGCAACCCTGCCAGCCCGAGCTCCTCTTCCACCCACCTCCGACCACCACCACAGCCTCCGACCGCCTCCCACAGCCCTCCGACGGCCACCCACCGCCGCCAACCTCCACCCAACCCCATTTCCACCCTCCTAGCATACATCTAGGCAAGAAAGAGAGGAAAAAGAGGCTTACCAAGGGGAGGAAAGGAAATCCGGTTGCTCTCCGCGCACCGAAACCTCTCCCAATAGGTTTCCAACGCCCGGATCTACCTCCACCATCGAGATGGCTCAAAACAGAGGCGAAGAGAGGGCGGACGGACGGCCAAAACTCGCCGGAATTGGGATTTGAAACCACCGGGGTGTAGATCGGGACCCGATCTACACTTCCTAGGTTTTAACTTTTAAGGTTTGAGGGGTCTAAGGGCCTCAAACGGAAGAAAAACGGAGGAGAGGAGAGAGAGGGCTCAAGGTAGGGATGATGAATAGTGACATGAGATATTTCTCACCCACCTTATATAGCCGGGTCACTTAAAAACCCAGATACGCCCCGAAACTGCGAAATTTTGGAAACGTTACCGGAATTCAACGAAATTTTCGTGAGAGGTCTAAAATGGCACCAGGACACCAAATATGCAGTTAGATTTCCAATCGGAGTCCTCTAACTCAGGACGAGAGCTAATAGTCCAAAAATTAGCGGTACCGATCGGAAATCGAAAAAAACGAAAAACTGCCAGAACGCTCCAACGGTTACCAGCAGGTTAAAAGTGACACATATATAACAGGGTGCCAGTTTACATTAGGGATACATTTTGGGAGGGGATGTCCACCACCCAACATAGCGAGAGCATGAATACATATTTTGATGATTATATTTTTTCAAAAACAAGTTTGAGTCAATTTGTTGCACAGTATGAGAATGCGTTAAAAAATAAGCATGAGAAGGAGGCCTTAGAGGACTTTACGTGCTTCCATAGTACCCCCCAACTTGTGTCATCAATGGAAATAGAAGAACAGATGGCGAAAATATACACAATTAATATATTTTGAAAGTTTCAAGAAGAACTCAAACAATTGATCCAATTGAATGCTCGGTGTGTATCAACAGGGGATAACAACATCATCAAATACGAGGTGATTGAGATGGTGAAGAGGCTGAATAGGCATTTGAAGTTGAGGTTGTTTTCTACCGAGGCACCAAAGAGATACAATGCATTTGTCGGTCATATGAATTTAGAGGGATACTTTGTCAACATCGTCGAAACGTTCTTCGAAATGAATTCGTGACGACTATACCTAAGAGGTATATTCTCCCTCAGTGGAGGAATGATTTCAAGCAGATTCATTCTTCATCCACTACTGGCACACTCGATCATCCAAACAAAGTAATGGACTTGTTCAATTACTGTACAATTTGGGGATATGTACCATGCAAGAGGTCGTGGAGATGGTAAATTCATTTAAAGATGATTCAAAGTATGTTGCATCACTGTTTAGGAATCTAAAGACAAAAATGACTTACCATGTGTCTGGCAATTATCTTCGACCTTCATCAATTGGTAGCACACCTACGGAAGTTGATAAAATCCGACCACCTTGAAGTTGTACAATCCAATAGTCACCCTCCAAGACGAGGTTGAAATCCAGGACTGAAGTTGTATACAACAAAAAGAAGAAAATAACTGTAAGTATATTATCTGTTCGGGCGCTTTGTGTAGCACATGCTTTCTTAGGTAGCACATAACTGCGTTGCTGATAATTCCCCCCACCGTTGTGCAGCAAACAAAGAAGAATGATAAACATGTACCATCAACGCAAAACTCTACACCAATGCAGGTCAATGTACAGTCAACTCATGAGAGAATGAATCAATGTGCACCATCAATGTGGTCCACCGTCGATGCATATGCTGATAGCGAGTTTGATTGTTGGCTTGAATCCCAAGTTCCTCAGTTAACCATTGTACCATCAACGCAAAACTCTACGCCAAATGCAGGTCAATGTACAGTCAACTCAGGAGAGCATGAATTAATGTGCACCATCAATGTGGTCCACCGTCGATGCATATGCTGATGGTGAGTTTGATCGATGACTTGAATCCCAAGTTCCTCAGTTAACCATTGTAGTAAAATGTAAAATTTGTGTACTTTATTAAATTTATATACAAATTACATCAGAATACAAAATGATTGTCGGTTTGGTAAAAAATGACTATATCATCATATAATACACCACTATATGAAAAGTTAGCTTGTACGCTATTAACATAGTGTGTACGCATTAATTTTAGCATATACTAATATAACAAAGCATATACGATCTTACTATATTGTGTATTCGTTAATTGTAGCATATACTAACATAACAAATCATATATGATCTTACCATAGCGTATACTCATTTGACATAGTGTACTTGATTAACATAATGTATCCTTATCTAACATAACTATATATATTACCACCACAATGCAAGAATGATAAAAACCTCAAAAAACACATTCGTATTATAAAACCATCAAAACACATGTTTCGATACTGCATATACTATGAAAATTGTATCATGATTGTTTATACACATCACCAACCCAGCACACACGTTTATACAATAAAAATAACCATATCAAACAGGTTCGCCAAATAAAAAACGAGCGGTGATTTTAGCTCAAAGGAAGTCCATGTCATGCTCACTGGAAAGGTAGAATTCGCGTCGCTAGAACACACAGTCCATCCAATGTGACACGAAGACGCCACAATCCTGCCCACTTTTTTGGGTTGGACACCAGCGATTCTCATTCACCTTGAATGCTGATGTATCCTTCTGGTAACTCTTCAACAACCCACCTGCGCATCCTGATAACATGGAAAATGGAATTTAGGCGACATTATGTATTAATATTGGGGAATCTGAAAGTTAAGTGCAACATGTACCACTTGTTTGGCGTACGTGTAGTGCCTAGGGTTGCGGGTGGAGTTAAATACATCGTATGTGTTCTTCACTCTGTCCAAGACCAGCAACAATCAGTGATAGTCGTGCTGTCACGCCCCAGGGCGGCCGTCCCCGGGACGCGGCAAGTGTATACATGATATCAGCAGTCTATACAGGAGATCAATAAAATACTCTAAACAACAACTAAAATGCTAAAATGACAACACAGACAAAAGCAGGGCTGACATGATATATACACCAATAGCGGAAGCTAAAAGACTGAATCTGTAATCCAAAAACATACTACAGACTCGATACATAATCAACTGTCCTGTAAGAGCCAATATACACAAATACATCCAAATACAATCCAAACTGGGTGCCCAAGCACGGAAATATATACATACAGTCAAGAAGGATGCTGATGGCCTCTAAAACTCGCGGAACGTGGCGCTACTCCGCTACTGGTGCAGTCTCTCAGGGAGCTCCTCCTTCAAGTCCGCCTCAGTAATCACTGGAGAAAAATATTATGCGAGGGGTGAGCCACACGCTCAGTGAATAGCATAACCCATGCATCACAATTTATATTAACCACAAATAATCAAATCAAAAGCCTCAAAGTGGAAGGAACTACACAAATCCAGTGGGTCGCTACATCGCCGAACCACCACACCCTCACCCTCACCCCTCAATAGGTGACATAGGATATTGGGACTTACTAAGCTGTTAATCATCCATACACAAATCCAGTGGGTCGCTACATCGTCGACCCACCACACCCTCACCCTCACCCTCACCCCTCAATATGGTGACATAGGATATTGGGACTGACTAGGCTGTTGGTCACCCTTGGTCCACCGATAGTCTCTCCTCCACTCCGTAGCCGCTTGGCCACTCCCACATTCAGCACAGTCTGTCCCAAATCAGGAGGTGCCTACTGATGGGAGCCCTCTCACGGGACGGCCTTTCTAACGCTGGGGTAGTCTCTACACGGATCCAACGAAGGGAATAGAACAGCCTATCCATACGCATATGATCCACTCGGATCCGCCGACAACACATCTCAACAACTCTAATGTCATGAATTCTTCAGAATTCCTCCAGGGCGCATAACCAAGATGCGGGGAACATATATGATAATAATGAGGAAAAGAAACCTTGGGAGGGCAACCTGAGGTCCCGATATAGGACATCCCGATAACCAAACAAGGAACACGGAGTACCCTAGCCCGGGTCTCAATGTTGACCTCGCAAGGCCCCCTAATATTCCCCAAGGCATACTAATAGACATATGCTCGCATTTAATTTAATAAATCAAACTAGTAGGACACATGCATAGGTCGAGGCTTTCCTAGCATGAAAACATGGTGACAGGATGCATGGCTCTTACACATATTCTAAGGGTGCAAGTCCCTATCATACAAAGTCTAGGGTAGCATGCATACTACATATTAATCATGCTAGCATAGATTACATATTAATTAGGTTAATATTTACTATGGTGCCCCAAGGGAGGGCGGTATACGCCCAAGTGCATATAGCGCCTCCCAACTGGGTTGGGTTGTCCCACTCACCGATAGTCGGGTCGTCGCGCGACCGTCCGTCAAGATCTGCAAAATAGGGTAATCAATTCGGTGAGTAAAATACACAATAAATACCAAAAATACTCTAAAAATACACAACACTCGGGCAAACGTACATACGGCCCGTATGCACGCGAGCCCGAGCACCCTGACTCACCCGAACCTCCGGGCAGCCGTATGTACGGCCACCCGCCCCGAGCGCCCAGCCGAGCCCCGGCCCGCGCGCCCAGCGCACTTCTGAGCCCCCCCCGCCCGCACGTTCAGACACTCTGTCGAGTCCCCCCCCGGGTGCACCGCGCGCTCACTGCGCCCCAGCGTAGCAACCCGCGCGCACACCCGCACACCCTGCGCCCCAGCACCTCACCCCGCTCACACCCCGCGCCCACCACCGGCTCGCCTCACCGTGCGCGCACAGCACGCCTGCGCCTCTGCGCAGCGCTCCGCACGCACGGCGCGCACGCGGCCCCGCGCGCAGCACCCGCACGCGGCCCCGCGAGCACGGCACGCACTGCGCCTCTGCGCAGCGCCCCGCGCGCACGCCCGTGCACGGCGCCCAGCGCGCAGCTCCTGCACGCTCCTGCTCCACCCACGCGCACGCCCGCGTGCCATGCCAGACTGCTCTGCCCGCCCTGCCTGCCAACCCGCCTGCCTGTGCTGCCTGCGCTGCCAGCCTACCCGAGCCGGCCTGCCATCTTGCCCGAGCCACCCTACCACCTCTCCGACGGCCACCAATGGCCACCCACCCCACCAACAGCCACCCATACTCAAAACCACCCCCCTAACATGCATCTAAGCAAGAAAAGGAAGGGAAGGGGATCGGGAGCTCTTCGTGCACCGAAACACCTCCTCAAGGACCACCACCACCAAGATCTCCTTCAGCCCTCAAGGTGGCTGAAATCAGAGGAGAAAAGAGGGTAAGAGAAGGGGTCATACACGTGGGAACTCGAATCCCAGACCACCGGTGGATAGATCAGGAGCTCACCTTATCTTTCTCTTCTTTGGGTTTTGGGATCCAAGCCCTCTAGCTAGGTCCAAAGGTGGAAAAAGAGAGAGGGGAGAGAGAAATTTGGGTGGAGAAGATGATGAATAGTGGGGGGAGAAGATATTTTAGCTCACTTATAAGTTAACTCCCACTTAGATTAGGCTAACTAGGTTTAATTAGGGTTTAAGAGAGGATTAGTGAGGTTTAAGTGAGCTTTGACTTGGGTCAACCCAACCACACAAAAAAACAAAAGGGGTTGACCAAGTCATGGGCCCACTTTGACCAAGTCAAGTCTCCCAATGACTTCTCGCTCGGTCAAAACCCGGATACGCCCCGGAACTGTGAAATTCTGAAACGTTACCGGAATTCGATGAAATTTTCGTGAGTGGCTTGAAATGGCACCAGGACACATAATATGCAGTTAGATTTTCAATCGGAGTCCTCAAACTCAGGATGATAGCCAACAGTCCAAAATTTTTGCGGTTCCGATCGAAAAACGAAAAAACTCAAAAACTGCCAGAATGCTCCAATGGTTACCAGAAGGCTAAAAGTGACACATATATAACACGTGCCACAGAGGAAACACAATCTTCCCCACCCCTCCAAGTTCATCATGCTTGAAGCACTACTCCTCTAGGAATTTCAGGGCCTAGTCTGCCCCAAGTTTAATCATATGCTGTGTTTAAAACATATCTACGTTAGAAAATCATCTAGTATATACCACTAGAAGGACAAACCACGAAAGGAAAAAAAAGGATATACGCACGTTTGAAGTGGACTTTACAAACTTCATCTTGTCCACAGGGTCATGCATACGCTCTCTATGGGCGAACATCAACCCTAGGCCATCGATGACCTCTTCTCTGAGCCAATCATTTCCAATCACCGGAAACAGGTCTAGCCTTCTCACGTCAACATCTTCTGATTTCCAGACCACAGCACTACAAGGCAAGAAGTTTGCAAATTGTAAATAAGAAAGTATACGCTATATTAGATTAGTATACGCTATGTTATAACAGTATACGCTATGTTAGTTACATATACGCTATGTTAGCATTATGTACGCGATTTCAGGAAAATGTCACAGATTTGTAAGACTACTATTGGAAAATAGCATTAAACAGGAGAATATATCAAACTAACTTGTTCATTTTAAGCTGCAAGAATTCCAAAATGATCCGACATTCTTCATCTGAAATCGCCGATTTGAATGGGAAATTCTACAAAAGTAAAAGAAGGATGTTTATTCTAAGTTAAACGAATAGACGTATCACAGCACCGAAGGTATAGAATGTTACGTACATCGATCAGTGCCGGTTTTACTTCCTTATACACAGGCTTTTGTTCTTCCGCTTCCTTCTTCGACAACTCTATGACCTTCTGGAGTTCTATGTCGTCTTTGTCTAGATCTTGGACTATCTTTGTTTTCTTTGGTTTTTTCAATTGAACTTTTGGGATTGCAGAAGGGTTAGCTCTAGTCCTTCGTCCTTGTACAATGACCTCCTTTACAGACTTTGCGGTCTCCCCCTTTATTGTACTGCCCCTTCCAGTTCTTATTTTTCTGGGGATCGTTTTCTCGCTCGGCTCCAATATCAGACGGACTGTCCAATATTTTATTTATAAGAAGATATACTTTTATAATAAGACATACAATATGTTAGAATAGTGTACGCTATGTTAGTATCGTATACGCTATGAAAGAACAGTATACGCTTTGTTATAACGTTATCTATAAATGTATAACTTGCTTTTGTTGCTGCTGCTTCTACTTCTGCTGTTGTTGATGGTGCTGCTATTGCTGTTGCTGGTGCTTCTACTGCTCTTGTTGTTGCTGGTGCTAGTGCTTCTGCTGGTGCTGGTGTTGCTGGCAAATATATATAACATACAAGGCTGGTATAGCAATGTTAATTGATAGTTCAACTGAAAAATGCGAAAGCATAAAAATATCAAAAAATCTGTAAACCAAAATGTTATTACAGACTCGAATACACAATCACTGTCCTGTGAGAGCCAAGTCTAGTCCAAATAAAATACAACCAGTGCAACACGCATGATTTACCAATACATACAACACTAGGACTGCTGACAGCCTTGTACTCGCCACAGCCTTGTACTCGCCAACTGCCAGACGGGACGCTTCCACGCACCTAAGACAACGCCACAGGAAAACTCCAGCTCCATGCCCAACATAGCCCCTGTAGAAGAAACAATGCGCGAGGGGTGAGCTACAAGCTTAGTGAGTGGTTGAAAACCAAACACCATCACAACAAATCAATACTAAGGCATTTTCCTTTCAAGGAAAAACATGGGTAGAAATCCAAAGGATAATAAGGTCACGCGACGGCGCGACCATGCCTCGCCCTCGCCCTCACTCCCGGAGGGAGGCTCTTGGGACACTCGGGGAGGAACAACTATTAACCATAACACATGGTGTTACTGGATAACGAGATACAACGAGTCCATCCGCTACGAGGTAGAGATACACTACGATACATGAAGCGTTAGGAGTAACATACCCAGTGTATACTCGATGGGTATAAAAGTCACGTGACTACACGACTTCAACTCACCCTCACCCTCACCCCTAAGGGTGACACGGGACTGTTGGGAGAAATTCGTTTGCTCTACACCCTTCATCATCTGGTAGCCCTCTCCCAGGTAGCCTCTATCTAGTATACTCCCATGATTAGTATATCTATCGAACGCGTCGGTAGTACCTACAGGTGGGAGTCTTCTGTCAGAACAGCTTCAATGCCGGGCAGCTTCGACACGGATCTGGCAAAGGGGAGAACAACTCCATGCTCGCAATATCATTCGTTAGCCTTCTCCTAGATAGTCTCTACCTGGTATACTCCTATGATCAGTACATCTTGCTGCATGCATCGATACTACCTACAGGTGGGGGCCCTCTGTCAGGACAGCTACAACCCAGGGCGCTTCAACACAGATGATATTGGAAGGAAACATTTCATGTTCGCAATGCAAACCCAATGAAAAAATAACTACTCTCGGTAATCACCTACCAATGCTATGGAATACACATAAACTCCCACACAGATGAGTTGCTCAGACTCAGGGAGTTACCTCAACTCTCGCACCAAAAATAAGCCCAAGGCATAACCAAATGAGCGGTTCATAAACGCGCCTAGCATGGGTAAGCCTAGCTTAATGCCATAACCACCGGCTTAACGAAACCGATATGACTATGAATTCTCCTGAATTTCAATCGAGTGCATTACTCGGATGCAAGGGGGCAATTACATCGCTAGAACTCTAACTAATAAGGTACAACCCGATAGCGGGTCATACCCACGCCTATTACAGATAGGCCCAATTAGTCTAACATGCACATAATCATAATAGGAGAATTATACCGCAGTTATTTACGTGAACCACATGCATGATAACATAATAATTAATTACAGGGGTACTCCCTAACATAGATAAAAAGCATAAACAATATATATGCAACATACATATCAGGTGTGGCCTAAATAATATGCATACAAAGCCATTAATCATACAAGCATACAAGTGTACCCTAACATGCGTTGGATATCACCAACTTAAAGGGAAGGGTCAAGCGTGATCTCGCGCACTAACAGGTGCATGCCAATATTCCCAAGCGAACCTGAGTCAAGTAGGAACCACATCTACTTACTCAGTTCGCACGATGAGAGAGGGCAAGAAAGAGCTCATCATCTGTAGAAGTTGGTCATAGTTTTGCCCCTATAACATGGGCACAACAACTACACCACTCCCTCAAATCCTACGACCAAGGAATATTATGTATCCGATTATTAACCCAGGCTTAATCAGGTTAGATATTACTATCATTGGGGGGGGGGGTAGTATTACAACCAAGACTACCTAAGGCATGCCGTATTCTATACATCCATATAAATACAAAGAGATACATGCCCGTACAAGCAGGGCGCATGCAAACATAGTTATTCATTCATGAATACAATACATAGGCAAATATACGGTAGAATAGGGGGTTCTATGCAATATACAAGCTATACAAGCCTAGCATACAAAATATCTAACATAATATGGGTTAGACATGACCATACTACTCATCTAAACAAGTAGTATAGTTAGGGTGCCCCACGGATACGTGATGCATGACTACGTGCATCCAACGCTTCCCGAAGGGTTGGATCGAACCACTCACGTAACGACCCATTCATCGTGAGTTCCTCCAATGAAAGCTGCAAAACAAACCAATGATGCTCAATTAAAATATGAAGCCTCTTGATAGATGTACAAGCCTACTTCATGAAGACAATGACTCCTAATATTTTCCACAACATGCATAACAACTCCTTGACACACAATCAAGCAAAACTGGTATATCTGCTGCAACCAGCCCTACTACTTGATCTCCACAGCACCAAATACACATCCACAAATTATGAAATAAATCATACACGTTCTCTGACATGTTAGAATCATAATCTGTGCAGACATCATAACCTAATTTAGCCTCTACATGCCCGAAGTAAAATGTTTCTAGAAACTGATCAATTCCCACGCGAATCTGGATAGGCTATGCAAATTAGGTTATAACTTGCAACACAGATAATAAAATGATACCAAATTTCGTATATAGCATCTAGACACGTGGATGGTAATATCATATGAAGACATAATCCTTAGAATATGTCTCTAGGTACTAGTTCCACAAAGTTTTAAGAACACAAATCTGCCTTACTACAATACAAAACCACCACCATTCATGCATAAACACAAACAATTCATGTGCAACAATTACCCATAACAATACTCCCCTAACAGCACCCACACATACCCACATTAACACAAACACACTCACAAAGAGGGAAGGGAAGGCTCACCAATAGAGAGGGGGAGGGAAGGGGGAGGTGTATGGGATCGCAAGTGCACCCTTGACCACCTCGACCGCCACCACCACTACCACCACCTCAATTTTTGCTTCTCTTCACTTGGCAGAACCAAAAGGGGAGGGGAAAACAGGGGATCAACTAGAGGAGGAGGAGAAGATGGCATCAACAACAACACAAACAAACAAACCTTGATCACTTCTTCTAACTCTTCATCTTCTTGCTCCATCTTCTTCTCCTTCTCTTCTCCTCTTCTCTCTCTTAGATTCCTTTGTTAGACCCCCAAAAATGGCAGCAAAAACCTGTTATGCCTGTGTCAGTTGAAGGCATATTTTTTGATCGGAGTCGCTAAAATTTTAACTTTTAGCTACATACCGGAGTTGTAGTGCTCTAATTGAAAATCTAACTGCATATATTATGGGTCTTGGTACTTTTTTGTACTGCCCATAAAAATTTCATCGAATTCTGGTAACGTTTTTAAAAATATGCAGTTCCAAATCGTATCCGAGTTTCTGTTTACTAGGTTGATTGGTGAGATCTAGTGGTGCACGTGAGTTAGCCACCAAGTTATTTCTTTGGATATTTGTGTGTGTGTGGTGAAAGAAGCTTAAACTCACCTCCCTCTTACCTCATTCCACCAACCCACTTTACATGAATTAAATGCTCTCACTCTTTCTTCTCCTTGGAATCGACTTCTTCTTCTCACTCACTCTCTCTCTCGGGACGGCAACGATGAGGAGGAAAGCAAAAGAAAGAAATGAAGTGAGAAAGGTTGGGTGTGCTTGAGCATTTTTTATCTCATTCTTCTTCTTCCCCAAAGAGGGTGGAGAGGTTCATGCTTGCGGGGGGGAGCGTAGAGGCTTCGAGCGTGAAAGCGGAGGGAGCACGTGCTTGGAATACTCGGGTCCGCTTGTAGCGCGCGGAGTGCATGCGTGGAGTACTCACTTATGCTCGACAGTGCGTGTAGTGTATGCACGAAGTGCTTGGGGCTAGGCGAGCATGTATTGATGATTCAGAAGAGGTGGATGTGTGTTTGAACTTGCTTGGCCTCCCTTTTGTCCTCCCTCTCGAGGTATTCCTTTCCCCTTCTTTGAGCATGTGTGGAGGCTCCATCGCCTTGTGGTTGTTGTTGTGAGTGTTTGGAAGTGAAGAGGATGAGGGAGAGAAGCCCATGTTCATGCGTTATGTGTTGTGTATGTGTGCACGCCACCCGTTTGTGAGTATGTGTGAGTGAACAATGTATGCCTCTTCTTCTCCTCCTTTAAATGGTTTTCCTCATGCATCACTTGAACTTGTGTTTATAGGCTAAAAGGGGTGTAAGGTTGACACACCGGGTGCTCGAGTGCATGCTTAGCATTCTCGCATGCGTGCGGAGCACGTGGACATCGTGCATCAGGTGCTCGAGTGCATGCTTAGCATTCTTGCATGCATGCGGAGGGCATGGACAGCGTGCATCGGGTGCTCGAGCGCATGCTTGGCGTTCTCGCATGCGTGTGGAGTGCGTGGACTACGTGCATCGGTTGCTCGAAGCGTGCTTGCGGTGCTTAAACACGTGCGCAGTGTGTCTCGGGGTATCGGGCACTTTGTTGCAACCTAATCCAAACCATTGGTCAATTTCAGAATTGGACAATTCTTGGCGGATTAGTTTCTTGCTTCGGATTCCAAGTTGTCGCCCTCTTGCATTTCGCGAGCCGTGCGCTCGTTGGGTGAGTGGTTCGATCCAACCCTTCAGGAAGCGCTCGATGCACGTAGTCGTGCATCGCGCATCCATGGGGCATCTTGGCACCCCTATTATGTTAGATATTACATGCTAGGACTGTATAGCTTGTATATTGTGTAGAACTCCCTATTCTACCATATACTTGCCTATGTATTGTACTCATGAATGAATAACCATGTTTGCATGCACCCTGCTTGTACGGGAATGTATCTCTTTGTATTTATATGGATGTATAGAATATGGCATGCCTTTGATAGTCTTGGTTGTAATACTACCCCCCCCCCATGTTAGTAATATTTAATCTCATTAAGCCTTGTTTAATAACCGGGTATATACTTAATATTCCTTGGTCGTAGAATTTGAGGGCGTGGTGTAGTTGTTGCGCCCATGTTATTGGGGCAAAACTATGACCAACTTCTAGAGATGATGAGCTCTTTCTCGCCCTCTCTCTTCGTGCGAACTGAGTAAGTAGGTGTGGTTCCTACTTGACTCAGGTTCGCTTGAGAATATTGGCATGCACCTATTAATGCGCGAGATCGCGCTTGACCCTTCCCTTTTATGTTGGTGATATCCAACGCATGTTAGGGTATGCTTTGTATGATTAATGGCCTTGTATGCATGTTTAATTAAGCCATACCTTGTATGCGTGTTGCATGATATGTTGTTTATGCCATATATTCATGTTAGGGAGAACCCCCATAGTTAATCATATGTTATTGTGCATGTGGATCATGTAGCCTACTTGCGATAACAATTCTCCTGTTATAATTATATTTATGTTAGACTAATTGTGCCTACCCGTGCTACGCGTGGGTATGACCCTTAATCGGGTTGTACCTTATTAGTTTGAGCGCAAGTGATATAATCACCCTTGCATCCATGTGATGCACTCATGTGGAATTCAGAAGAATTCATTGCTGTATCGTTTTTGTTAAAGCGGTGGTTATGGCATTAAGCTAGGCCTACTCGTGCTAGGCGCATACATGAACCGCCTGTTGGGTTATGTGCCTTTGGCTTATTTCTACGCGAGAGTAGAGGTAACTCCTCGCGTCCGAGCGATGCATCTGTGTGGGAGTTCAAAAGTATTCTTGCCGCGAATTGATAATCTGTTTGACAAGCTCTGGGATCCAGTGTCTTCTCTTAGATCGATCTTCGCGCAGGGTACCCCAAATTGGAGATCCGGGAGTAGGACATCCCGTAGATGACCTTTCGTGACCGTTTTGGGCACTACAAGTTTTAAGTACTGCCGTCAAGGTTGACAAATGCACCGGATGCCTTCAAGGATCTCATAAGTTTTATTGGGCCTCCGTGGACTATTTTGAGGTAGTCTTTGTCGAGGTTGCTAGTGGCGCAATGTAAAGGTGATATGGGTAACTTTGTTTCCCCTGGTTGGCAAGTGGGTTATCTCGGATTTCGTTGCGGGCTCGCTAAAGTCACGTTCGGGTCGCGACGCTGTCTAGGTGATCATTGACCGAGTGACTAAGTCGACACTTTCCTCTTTGTCCGGCTGACTCTCCAGGCGCTTTGGCGCAGGTATTTGCCTCCATGATTGTTCGTCTTCATTGCACTCCGGTCGGCACTATTTTGGGTTGAGACACGAGGGTTACTTTGAGGTTCTTGCGCAACCTTTGTAGGCTTTGGCACGAGCCTCCATTTAAGTATAGTGTTTCATCGCCGACGGATGGCTAGGCAAAGAGGATGATTTAGACCTTGGAGGACTAGCTAAGTGCATGCATGCTCGACGATAAGGGCAGTTGGTGAGGCATCATCCGTTTAGTGGGTTTTTATATCATCGGTATGTGATTATCGAGAGTAGTTGACTTTCCCATAGGGTTCGCTTTGCGAACGTTGGGTGTTTTCTCTCGACATCGTCGTGCGTCGAAGCTACCGGGTGTCGAAGCTGTCCTGTGTGGTGCCACCAGTTGTAGGTGCTACCGATGCGTATCACGATACACATTTGGTGAATGTATCGATCATGGAAGGCCGATAGGTAGAGGCTACGGGGGAGAGGGCTACTAGATGATATTGCGAGCGTGGAGTCGTTCTCCCCTTCGTCGGATCCGTGTCGAAGCTACCCGATGTCGAAGTGCCCTGTATGGTGCCACCACTTGTAGGTGCTACCGATGCGTATCACGGTACACATCTGGCGGATGTACCGATCATGGAAGGCCGACAGGTAAAGGCAACGCGGGAGAGGGCTACCGGATGATATTGCGAGAGTGGAGTCATTCTCCCCTTCATCGCATCCGTGTTGAAGCAGTCCTGACATAGGGCTCCCACCTGTAGGTACTACCAATGCGTTCAGTAGATGTACTGATCATGGGAGTATACCAGGTAGGGGCTACCTTGGAGAGGGCTACCAGATGACAAAGGCTGTAGAGCAAAAGGTTTTATCCCAAAAGTCCCTAGGGACACCCCTCCGGGGGCTAGGGTGAGGATGAGTTGGGAGTCACGTGGTCATGTGACTCTTATACCCATTGAGTATACTCTAGGTATGTTGCGCCTAACGCTAAAGGTATCGTTGTCACACTATGCTTGTTGGTGCGCCCATATGGCAGAGATAGTGGGCTTGGGAGGCTACCAGGTAGAGGCCACACCGGGAGAGTGCTACTGGATGATGTCAAGAGCGTGGACTCCCTGTGATGAATCTGCCCATGGAGTGCAGGATGCTGGAGTTCCAATGGTTATAGTTGAGCGACCTATCTCTGGCGGCATGTGAAGCACAGTTGTGGATACTGTCGTGTTTTGCCCCACATTGGTCGCAAATGAGGAGGCGCGATGCTAGCGTTCGTGATGGGACTCAACCGCCTTATCAGATAGATGACGTCGCATAGGCATTGTCGAGGTTCGACGACCCCCCTTATTGCGTGTCTTGTGGATTAAGTGCGGTTGAGCAGCTTACCAAGCGTGTAAGTGTCATCATGAGCGCCAGCCATGCTTGAAGAGTAGAATCTGGACTTAATTGTTCGAGGTGTTGTTTTGATCTTCCCGTGAGGGTTGAAGATCAATTACCCTTGCCGCGAATCGATGATCTGTTTGACCAAGCTCTGGGAGCCAGTGTCTTCTCTTAGATCGATCTTCGCACAAGGGTACCACAAGTTGGAGATCCCGGAGTTGGACATCCTGTAGATGGCCTTTCGTGACCGTTTCGGGCACTACGAGTTCTAAGTACTGCCGTCGGGGTTGACGAATGCGCCGGATGCCTTCGTGGATCTCAAAAGTTTTATTGGTCCTCCGTGGACTACTTTGGGGTAGTCTTCATTGAGATTGCTAGTGGTGCGATGAAAAGGTGATATGGGTGACCTTGTTTCCCCAGGTTGGCATGCCCTCAGGCAAAGTTCGAGAATCATCATCGCGTTGGAAAGCGTCAGTCCATGGAGATTCCTCAGTGGACGTGGGAGTGGGTTATCAGGGATTGTTGCGGACTCGCTAATGTCACATTCGGGTCACGACGCCGTCTAGGTGATCATTGACCGACTGACTAAGTCCGCGCTTCCCTCCCTAATCCGACTGATTGAGTCTCTGGACGCCTTGACGTGGGTTTTCACCTTCGCGATTGTTTGTCTTCATGGCACTCCAGTCGGTGCTATTTTTGGTTGAGACACGAGGGTTACTTTGAGGTTGTGGCGCAGCCTTGGCAGGCTTTGGCGCGAGCCTCCATTTAAGTATAGCGTTTCATCGCCGATGGACAGCCAGACAAAGAGGATGATTCAGACCTTGGAGGACATGCTAAGTGCCTGCGTGCTCGATGTTAAGGGCAGTTGGGTAAGGCACCACCCATTTGTTGGGGTACGCCTGCAAGACAACTGCCATTTGAGCATCCAGATGGGCCTGAAAAAGGCACTCTACAGGCGTAGTTTTATACCTCCCTTGTGTTGGGACGGTTGAGGAGCGCCAGTTGGAGGGGCCACAAGTTATTTATTTGACCTTGCAGTGGCCAGGTTGGTTCATGTGTGCATCCGCACCTCCCAGAATCGACAGAAGGGCTACGCAGGTCATCGTCGCCAGGAGCTTACCTTCGGGTTTGGCGACCATGTTTTCCTGAAGGTGTCCCAGTTTAAGGGCATCCTCTGTTTCGACGTTCGGGACAAGCTGAGTTGGCTCTTCAATGGGACTGTTTCTCGTCATTGAGTGGATTGGGGAGGTGGCTTGTCATGTAGCCTTTCCCCCACAACTGGCTCATGCCCACGACGTCGTCCTTGTCTCATGGCTGAGGCGTTATGTCCACGATCCTGCTCATGTCATTCCATTCGACTGCCTCATCCTCGAGCTGGATTTGTCGTTCGTGGAGCAGTGGATCGAGGTCAAGGACCAGCATGAGAAGTGGCTCCACGCTAAGACCGTTTCTTTTATTACAGTGTGTCGGTAGCGCCAGTCTGGTGCATGGACCACTTGGGAGCAAAAGGTCTATGCGTGATACTTGCTATATTCGGTCTTCCCTTTAGGTTTCCTTAAATTTTGAGGACTAAATTTCCTAAGGGGGGGAGAATGTTATGCTTGTGTCATTTGGAGCCATTTCTGTTAAGTCTTTGTCACATCTGGGTAATTCAGGGCCTTTTTCTTTTTCGATCGGAGTCGCTAAAATTTTAGCTTTTAGCTATCTGCGTGAGTTCGAGTACTCCAATTAGAAATTTAACTGCATATTATGAGTCCTGGTACCATTTTGTACTACTCATAAAATTTTTATCGAATTCCAGTAACGTTTTAAAAATTATGCAGTTCTGAATCGTATCCGGGTTTTGGTCGTTACTGGTTTGTTTGGTGGAATAGTGTTGGGATATTTTGGTGGTTATGGTAACCTTGGGTAACCTCACCCCCCTCTTGCTTAATGGGTAAGAAAACTTTGGTTATTTTTGATGTGTGTGGGTGAGTTTAACTTAGGTTCACCACCCCTTTTTTCCCTTCTCATCACCCCCCCCCCCATTTGAGAAAAAGTTATTTCTCTCTCTCTCTTTCACCACCTCTCATGTTGTGCTTGTGTCATTTGGAGCGCTCTGTTTGAAAATTTGGGTACATAATTTTTTTTCCCTAGAAGTTATGTATTTTCAATTTGGTATTTGGATTTGATTTTGTTAAAATCCAAGATGAAGAGGTTTAAATATGATTTTATTATGAGATGCCCAGTTTTGAGTTAGCTTTCGTACAGAAGTGGAATTAGATAAACTGGATTCTTGTAGTAAAAGTTATGGGTATTTTTCCAAGTATACCCCGGGGATGGAAATTCTGGCAGCAGCCCTGTTCTATGTTTAGCTCTAATTTCGGAATAGCTAGAGAGATTATTTGATCTTGGCATAAACATGAAAGTTGTAGATAATCTTCTTAGCTTTCCATCGGACTTGGAATTGTGCAATTCGGAGCTATATCGAGGAAGTTATGGCTGTTCCAGTGAAGCATGCACAGAATTTCTAGTCAAAGGGCGACTAGGTCATTTTTCCTTAGATATTTGTGATAAATATCTTTCTTCCTCTCTCTCTCTCCCCTCCCAAACGTCCACGCCTATTTTCTGGTCTCTCTTTCTCTCCTTCAAAGCCCCCTAGGTGTTTGTGGAAATGCCTCAATGAGAATGAGATGGTGGTGGAGGAAGTGTTGGTGAGGGTTGTCTAAGTGTTGTTGATCCTTCTCTCTCAAGCCCTTTTCATGGATCCCCCCCCCCCTGATTTTCAGCTGAAGAAGAGGCTGAGGAGAGGACGAGGAGGTGGTGGTGGTGGTGGTGGCGGTTGAGGTGGTCGCGGGTGCGTCGAGGGCCCCTGAACCTCCCCCTTTTGTTCCCCCTCCAAGGTGAGCTCCTCCCCTTCTTTTCTTGGTTTTCTAGGCTTAAGGGGTTTTGAGAAAGTCATCCATGCTAGGTAGATGGGTTAGGGTGTGTGTGAGCGGTTGAGGAGGGTTAAAGTGAGGTTAGGACGGGGTGGGCGCGCGCTGGGCGTAGTCTGCCCGCGTGCGCGCGCAGGCGGGCGCTGGCAGGCGCAGTCAGGCGTGCAGACGCGGGTTGGCCCGTGCGCGCGGTGGCAGGCGCAGTCAGGCGTGCAGACGCGTTGGCCCGTGCGCGCGGGTGGGGAGTGTGCGCGCGGGTGAGCGGGTGCGCGCGGGAGTGTGCGCGCGGGAGTGTGCGCGCGGGTGAGCGTGTGCGCGCGGCAGTGCGCCTGGGCATGTGCCTGGGCGCAGGGCAGGGGACCAGTGCGCACGCGTGCGTGCGTGCGCGTGCTGGGGCGTGCGCGGGGTGCTGCGCGAGGGCGCGGGCTGGACGTGCAGTGCGCGCGGGCGCGCGCGAGTGTGCGTGCGCGTGCGGCAGCGCATCTGGGCGCGCGGGCAGGCGCGCGGCAGTGCGCCGATGGTGCTGGGGTGCGTGCGTGCGTGCGCATTCGTGCGTGCGCGTGCGGGGGGCCATGCGTGTGGCTGCCCGAGGGTTCGGGTAGGTGTCGGGGCACTCGGACTCGCGTGCGTACGTGCGTGCTCGCATGCGTGCGAGCCCGTATGCATGCTTGTTCGAGTATTGGGTATTTCTAATGATTTCTTTGTGTAAATTGTGTTGTTTCTCACCAGTTGGATGCCCCTACCTTGCAGATCTCGTCGGATGGGATGCGCGAGGTCCCGGGTCGTAAGGTGAGTGGTTTGATTCCAATCCCCCCCCCTCTCTAGGGATGCGCTCGACCCGCGTAGACACGCGTCGCGCATCGATGGGGCCCCCTAACTAATATGTAGATGTTTTGCATGCTAGGGATATACATCCATGTATCGTGTATAGAGGCCCGTACATGCCTGGACACCATGTCCTGTACTTAAAAGCCTTGATCTATGCATGATCAATATGATGTATCCATGCCACCTTAGACTTGTATGCTAAGGATATGCACCCTAATGTTGTGGATAGAGGCCTATGCATCCTGACACCATGTTTTGATGCTAGGAAAGCCCTGAACCTATGCATGTTCTCATTTAGTTTAATTTATTTAAATCAAGATGGGGTTATGTGATTATATTGTTGCAAGCATGCCTTAGAGAATATTATAACCTTCTTGTTATAATATATATCTCCCCGCATCTTGGTTATGTGCCGTGGAGGAATTCTTGAGAATTCATGTCATTAGAAATGTTAGGAAGCGTTGTCGACGGATCCAAGAGGATCGCATGCGTGTGGGTAGGCTGTTCTCTTCCCTTCGTTGGATCCGTGTAGTTGACATCCCCGGCGTTAGATAGGCTGTCGTGACAGAGGGCTCCCATCTATAGGTACCTCCAATGCATCGGACAGTGCTGATCGTGGGAGTATACCGGGTAATCTACGGGGCGTGGGAGAGGCTACCGGTCGACCAAGGGTGATTAACAGCCTAGTCAGTCCCAAAAGACCATGTCACCCCTTCGAGGGTGAGGGTGAGGGTGTGGTGGGTCGGCGATGTAACGACCCACTGGATTGTGTAGTTACTCCCGTTTGGGGACTATGACTACTTTAAGGTTAATATGAGGGTGTTGGTTGCTGTTATGCATGTGTGTGACATCTCGATGAGCGAGTATCGAGAGTGGTGAGTTGAGGAGATCGGGTTGTAGATACTACCCGGGAGAGGGTTATTGAATGATGTTGCAAGCGTGGAATCATTCTCCCCTTCGTTGGATCCGAGTAGTGACAGCCCCGGCGTTAGACAGGCTATCCAGACAGAGAGCTCCCATCTGTAGGTACCTCCGATGTGTTCAGACAGTGCTGATCGTGGGAGTATACCAGGTAAGCTACGGAGCGGGGAGAGGCTATCGGTGGACCAGAGGTGTAGAGCAGTCTAGGTCTCTCCCAAAGTCCCAAGAGTGTCCTTTCAGGAGTGAGGGTGTGGATGAGGCGAAGACGCGTCGCCTCGTGACCCATTCGTTGTTCGGCCGTTCCCATAGATGTTGGGTCCGGTCTCGTGATGGATGTTGAAGGACATCGATGGGCGATTATCTAGATGTAGATGACCCAGTAGTCTTGAGTGGACCAGTAAATCCTGGTCTCTTCGACCGACGGCATGGTCTCTAGACCAGTAAATCCGGGTCTCTTCGACCGACGGTATGGTCTCTCCCATAAGTCCCAAAAGACTCCCTCCGGGAGTGAGGGTGGGGGTGAGGTTGGTCGCGCCGCCGCGTGACCCTGTTATCCATTGGGTTTCTACCCATGTTTTTCCTTGAAAAAGGGAACTGATTATGTATTGAACTGTAGAATGGTGATTGGTTTCCAGCCCCTCACTGAGCTTGTAGCTCACCCCTCGCATACTATTTCTTTTCAGGGGCAGTGTTGGGCGTGGAGCTGGAGCTTCCTGTGGCGTGGTCTTATGGGCGTGGAGCGTTCTGCCGGCGGGTGGCGTGTGCGAGGCTGTCAGCATTCCTAGAGTCATTTATGCTTTGTAAATCGTGCATGTGGCATAGGTTGTATTTTCTTTGGTCTAGACTTGGCTTCCATAGGACATTGATTGTGTATTCGGGTCTGTAATAATGTTTTTGATTTACAGACATTGTTATATATTATGCTTCCGCTTTTCAGTCAGTTATCATTATCTTGCTTTGCCGCCTTGTGTATTGTTGTTGGTGTCCTTATTGACCTCAGGTATTGATAGCTGATATTATATTTTATTATTGCCACGTCTCGGGGACGCCTGGGGCGTGACAATAAAGATGGTATCAGAGCCTGGTCCTGTCAGAGCCTAAGTCTAGTCGTATAGATGATGAGTCGTAGGATTGTCATCCGAGTACTCTTGTTTTAGAAGTTATCTTAGGTTGCTGACATGCCTCCTCGCATCCGTTGACGTGGACGTGACCCCCTGGAACCACCCTTAAGTTGTCGACTGGGTCGACTGGTTAGGGTCAGTTGTTAGATCTCTTGTGCGGGATTAAGGTTTGGGTAGGAGATTTATGCCCAGTAGTGTGATAGTGATAAATTGGTTGCAATTTCTAAGGTATGGATTGCGTCTCGATAATGGAGCTTCTTCCCCGTGTATCGGTATCGCTGGTAACCATGGAGTTCGCGTGCGGCGCCAGTGTAAAGTGTTGAGGATGTGGCATATTGCTCATTAAGGGATGATGTCTTCTTCTAGACTTCTTACTCCGGATTAAGGGGCCTTGCAGGGTCAGCGTTGAGACCCGGGCTAGGGTACTCCGTGTTCCTTGTTTGGTTGTCGGGATATCCTATATCGGGACCTCATGGTGCCCTGCCAAGGTTTCTTTTCCCAGTCAAGGACTACCTTAGAAGCATCAAATTGATGGTGGATTTTTCCCTCTCACTTGGAAGGTGCTGTAGCGAGTGGTGATGCGTACGATCGGGATTGGGTGCGTCCTATTGCAGCTCAGTGGGCGATCGCTAGTGGACAGGGTTCCATAGTGGCATCTGGAGTCGCTTCGATATATCATTGTGCGTTGTAGCTGCCCGGTTGAGGCCAGAGCCCTGTGAGGTGCTCCCAGATACTATGCTTGTGGTGCGCCCATATGGCAGAGATAGTAGGCTTGGGAGGCTACCAGGTAGAGGCCACACCGGGAGAGTGCTGCTAAATGATGTCGAGAGCGTGGACTCCCCATGATGAATCTGCCCATGGAGTGCAGGATGCTGGAGTTCCAATGGTTGTAGATGAGCGACCTATCTCTGGCGGCATGTGAAGCACAGTTGTGGATACTGTTGCATTTTGCCCCACATTGGTCGCGAATAAGGAGACGCGATGCTAGCGTTCGTGATGGGACTCAACCGCCCTATCGGATAGATGACGTCGCATAGGCATTGTCGAGGTTCGACGACCCCTTATTGCGTGTCTTGTGGATTAAGTGCGGTTGAGCGGCTTACCAAGCGTGTAATGTCATCATGAGCGCCAGCCATGCTCGAGGAGCAGAATCTGGACTTAATTGTTCGAGGTGTTGTTTTGATCTCCCCGTGGAGGTTGAAGATCAATTACCTTTGCCGCGAATCGATGATCTATTTGACCAGCTCTGGGAGCGAGTGTCTGCTGTTAGATTGATCTTCGCACAAGGGTACCACAAGTCAGAGATCCAAGAGTTGGACATCCCGTAGATGGCCTTTCGTGACCGTTCAGGCACTACGAGTTTTAAGTACTGCCGTCGGGGTTGACGAATGCGCCGGATGCCTTGTGGATCTCAAAAGTTTTATTGGGTTCCGTGGACTACTTTGGGGTAGTCTTCATTGAGATTGCTGTGGTGTGATGAAAAAGGTGATAAGGGTGACCTTGTTTCCCCAGGTTGGCATGCCCTCAGGCAAAGTTCGAGAATCATCATTGAGTGGAAAGCGTCAGTCCATCAAGATTTCTCAGTGGACGTGGGAGTGGGTTATCAGGGATTGTTGCGGACTCGCTAATGTCACGTTCGGATCACGATGCCGTCTAGGTGATCATTAACCGACTGACTAAGTCCGCGCTTCCCTCCCTAATCCAACTGATTGAGTCTCTGGACGCCTTGACGAGGGTTTTTCACCTTCGCGATTGTTCGTCTTCATGGCACTCCAATCGGCGCTATTTTCGGTTGAGACGCGAGGGTTACTTTGAGGTTGTGGCGCAGCCTTTGGCGCGAGCCTCCATTTAAGTATAGCGTTTCATCGCCGATGGACAGCCAGACAAAGAGGACGATTCAGACCTTGGAGGACATGCTAAGTGCCTGCATGCTCAATGATAAGGGCAGTTGGGTGAGGCACCACCCATTTGTTGGGATATGCCTGCAAGACGACTGCCATTCGAGCACCCAGATATATCTGTGAAGGCACTCTACATGCGCAGTATTATACCTCCCTTGTGTTGGGACAGTTGAGGAGCACCAGTTGGAGGGGCCATAAGTTAATTGTTTGACCTTGTGGCGGCCAGGTTGGTTCGTGTGTACATCTGCACCTCCCAGAACCGACAGAAGGGCTACGCAGGTTATTGTCGCCAGGGGCTTGCCTTTGGGTTTGGCGGCCACATTTTCAAGAAGGTGTCCGGGTTAAAGGGCACCCTCTGTTTCGACATTCGGGGCAAGCTGAGTTTGCTCTTTAATGGGACCATTTCTCGTCATTGAGTGGATTGGGGGAGGTGGCTTATCATGTAGCCTTGTCTCATGACCGAGGCGTTATGTCCACGATCCTGCTCAGTCATTCAGTTCGACTGTCTCATTCTCGAGCTGGATTTGTCGTTCATGGAGCAGTGGATCGAGGTCAGAGACCAGCATGAGAAGAGGCTCCACGCTAAGACCATTCCTTTGATTATAGTGTGTTGGTAGCGCCAGTCCGGTGCGAAGACCACTTGGGAGCAAAAGGTCTATGCATGATACTTTCGGTCTTCCCTTTTGGGTTTCCTTAAATTTTGAGGACTAAATTTCCTAAGGGGGGAAGAATGTTGTGCCTGTGTCATTTGGAGCGCTCTGTTTGAAAATTTGGGTACATAATTTTTTTTCCCTAAGTTATGTATTTCCAATTTGGTATTTGGATTTGATTTTGTTAAAATCCAAGATGAAGAGGTTTAAATATGATTTTATTATGAGATGTTCAGTTTTGAGTTAGCTTTCGTACAGAAGTGGAATTAGATCAACTGGATTCTTGTAGTAAAAGTTATGGGTATTTTTCCAAGTATACCCCGGGATGGAAATTCTGGCAGCAGCCCTGTTCCATGTTTAGCTCTAATTTCGGAATAGCTGGAGAGATTATTTGATCTTGGCATGAACATGAAAGTTGTAGATAATCTTCTTAGATTTCCATCGGACTTGGAATTGTGCAATTCGGAGCTATATCGAGGAAGTTATGGCTGTTCCAGTGAAGCATGTGCAGAATTTCTAGTCAAAGGGCGACTAGGTCTTTTTTCCTTAGATATTTGTGATAAATATCTTTCTTCCTCTCTCTCTCTCCCCTCCCAAACGTCCACGCCTATTTTCGGTCTCTCTTTCTCTCCTTCAAAGCCCCCTAGGTGTTTGTGGAAATGCCTCAATGAGAATGAGATGGTGGTGGAGGAAGTGTTGGTGAGGGTTGTCTAAGTGTTGTTGATCCTTCTCTCTCAAGCTCCCTTTTGCATGGTTTTCTCCCCCCTGATTTTCGGCTGAAGAGGAGGCTGAGGAGACCGAAGAGGTGGTGGTGGTGGCGGTTGAGGTGGTCGCGGGTGCGTCGAGGGCCCCCGAACCTCCCCCATTTGTTCCCCCTCCAAGGTGAGCTCCTACCCTTCTTTTCTTGGTTTTCTTGGCTTAAGGGGTTGTGGGAAAGTCATGCATGCTAGGTAGATGGGTTAGGGTGTGTGTGAGGGGTTGGGGAGGGTTAAAATGAGGTTGGGATGGGTTGGGCGCGCGCTGGCAGGCGCAGTCGCGCGCGCAGCGGTGAGCGGGTGCGCGCGGGTGCTGGCGCGAGCGGGGGTGCGCGCTCGAGCGTGCTCGCGCGCGGCAGTGCGCCTGGGCTTGTGCCTGGGGGCGGGGCAGGGGACCAGTGCCCGCGCGTGCGTGCGCGTGCTGGGGCGTGCGCGGGGTGCTGCGCGAGCGTGCACGGGCGTGCGGCAGCGCGTCGGGCGGGCAGGCGCGCGGCAGTGCGCCGATGGTGCTGGGGTGCGTGCGTGCGTGCGCATTCGTGCGTGCGCGTGCGGGGGGCCATGCGTGTGGCTGCCCAAGTGTTCGGGTAGGTGTCGGGGCACTCGGACTCGCGTGCGTACGCGCGCGCTCGCATGCGTGCGAGCCCGTATGCATGCTTGTCCGAGTATTGGGTATTTCTAATGATTTCTTTGTGTAATTTGTGTTGTTTCTCACCAGTTGGATGCCCCTACCTTGCAGATCTCGTCGGATGGGATGCGCGAGGTCCCGGGTCGTAAGGTGAGTGGTTTGATTCCAACCCCCCCCCCCTCTCTAGGGATGCGCTCGACCCGCGTAGACGCGCGTCGCGCATCGATGGGGCCCCCTAACTAATATGTAGATGTTTTGCATGCTAGGAATACACATCCATGTATCGTATATAGAGGCCCGTACATACTTGGACACCACGTCCTGTACTTAAAAGCCTTGATCTATGCATGATCAATATGATGTATCCATGCCACCTTAGACTTGTATGCTAGGGATATGCACCGTAATGTTGTGGATAGAGGCCTATGCATCCTGACACCATGTTTTCATGCTAGGAAAGCCCTGAACCTATGCATGTTCCCATTTCGTTTAATTTATAAGCATGCCTTAGAGAATATTATAACTTTGTGGTTATAATATATGTCTCCCCGCATCTTAGTTATGCGCCCTGGAGGAATTCTTGAGAATTCATGACATTAGAAATGTTAGGAAGCATTGTCGACGGATCCAAGAGGATCGCATGCGCGTGGGTAGGTTGTTCTCTTTCCTTCGTTGGATCCGTGTAGTACAGCCCCGGTGTTAGATAGGCTGTCCTAACAGAGGGCTCCCATCTGTAGGTACCTCCGATGCGTCGGACTGTGCTGATCGTGGGAGTATACCAGGTAAGCTACGGAGCGGGGAGAGGCTACCAGTGGACCAAGGGTGATTACAGCCTAGTCAGTCCCAAAAGGCCCATGTCACCCCTTTGAGGGTGAGGGTGAGGGTGTGGTGGGTCGGCGATGTAACGACCCATTGGCTTGTGTAGTTACTCCCGTTTAGGGACTATGACTACTTTAAGGTTAATATGAGGGTGGTGGTTGCTGTTATGCATGTGTGTGAAATCTCGATGAGCGAGTATCGAGAGTGGTGAGTTGAGGAGATCGGGTTGTAGATACTACCCGGGAGAGGGTTATTGAATGATGTCGCGAGCGTGGAATCGTTCTCCCCTTCGTTGGATCCGAGTAGTGACAGCCCCGGCGTTAGACAGGCTATCCTGACAGAGGGCTCCCATCTGTAGGTACCTCCGATGTGTTCGGACAGTGCTTGTCACACCCTAGGGCGGCCGTCCTCGGGACGCGGCAAGTGTATACATGATATCAGCAGTCTATACAGGAGATCAATAACATACTTTAACAACAGCTAAAATGACAACACAGACAAAAGCAGGGCTGACATGATATATACACAGATAGCGGAAGCTAAAAGACTGAGTCTGTAATTCAAAAACATATTACAGACTCGATACATAATCAACTGTCCTGTGAGAGCCAATATACACAAATACATCCAAATAATATACAAACGGGTGCCCAAGCACGGAATATAATACATACAATAAAAAAGGGATGCTGATGGCCTCTAACACTCGCGGGACGTGGCGCTGCTCCGCTACTGATGAAGTCTCTCAGGGAGCTCCTCCTTCAGATCCGACTCAGTGATAACTGGAGAAAAATATGCGAGGGGTGAGCCACACGCTCAGTGAATAGCACAACCCATGCATCACAATTCATATTAACCACAATTAATTATTCAAAGCCTCTAAGTGGCAGGAACTACACAATCCAGTGGGTCGCTACATCGCCGACCCACCACACCCTCACCCTCACCCTCCAATAGGTGACATAGGATATTGGGACTGACTAGGCTGTTAATCACCCTTGGTCCACCGATAGTCTCTTCTCCACTCCGTAGGCCGCCTGGTCCACTCACACAATTCAGCAAAGTCCGAACCCAAATCAGGAGGTGCCTACTGATGGGAGCCCTCTGTCAGGAAGGCCTGTCTAACGCTGGGGCAGTCTCTATACGGATCCAACGAAGGGAAAATAAACAGCCTATCCACACGTATACGATCCACTCGGATCCGCCAACACCGATCTCAACTTATAAATGTCATGAATTCTTCAAAATTCCTCCAGGGCGCATAACTAAGATGCGGGGAGACACATATTATAATAACAAGGTTATAATATTATCGGGAAAGGAAACCTTGGGAGGGCACCATGAGGTCCCGATATAGGATATCCCGACAACCAAACAAGGAACACGGAGTACCCTAGTCCGGGTCTCAACGCTGACCTCGCAAGGCCCCTTATAATATTATCTAAGGCATGCTAGAATATACCATAAGTTCGCATTTAATTTAATAAATTAAACTAATAGGACACATGCATAGGTCGAGGCTTTCCTAGCATGAAAACATGGTGTCAGGATGCATGGCTCTTACACATATCCTAAGGGTGCAAGTCCCTAACATACAAGGTCTAGGGTAGCATGCATACTACATATTAATCATGCTTGCATAGATTACATATTATACAAGTTAATATTAAACTATGGTGCCCCAGGGGAGGACGGTATACGCCCAAGTGCATATAGCGCCTCCCTACTGGGTTGGATTGTCCCACTCACCAATACCCGGGTCGTCGCGTGACCGTCCGTCAAGATCTGCAAGACAGATATTTAACACGGTGAGTAAAATACACAAATACACACAAAATACACAAAAAATACCCAACACTCGGACAAGCATACATACGGCCCGTACGCACGCGAGTCCGAGCACCCCGACTCACCCGAACCCCCGGGCAACCGTCCGCACGGCCACCCGCCCCGAGCGCACAGCTGTGCCCCAGCTCGAGCGCCCAGACGCACTGCCGAGCCCCCTGCCCGCATGCCCAGACACGCCCGCGAGCCCAGACACACCGCATGCTCGGACGCACGCACGCGCGCCCGTGCGCACCGCGCTTCCAGCCCCCGGATGCACCCGCACGCACTGCGCCCCAGCGCAGCGCCTCGCGCGCACACCCGTCCGCACTGCGCCCCAGCGCAGCTCCCCTCATGCACTCCCCGCGTACTGCGCTCCCCTCATGCACCCGCACCACCCGCGTACTGCGCCCCCTGCACAGCACCCGTGCGCACGCCCACGCGCACGCGCGCGTGCCCTGCCAGCTAGCCCGACAGCACGCCTTCCCAGCGCCTGCCAGCCTGCTCTGCCTGCCTGCCTGCACTTAGGTGAGGTTTGACCCTAGTCAACCCAACCACACTAAAAGCCAAAATCAATTGACCAAGTCATGGGCCCACTTTCACCAAGTCAAGTCTCCCAATGACTTCTCGCTCGGTCAAAACCCGTATACGCTTCGGAACTGCGAAATTCTGAAACGTTACCGGAATTTGATGAAATTTTCGTGAGTGGCTTGGAATGGCAACAGAACACATAATATGCAGTTATATTTTCAATCGGAGTCCTCAAACTCAGGATGATAGCTAAAAGCCCAAAATTTTAGCGTTTCCGATCGAAAAATGAAAAAAATTGAAAAACTGCCAGAATGTTCCAATGGTTACCAGAAGGTAAAAAGTGACACATATATAACAGTGGGAGTATACCAGGTAAGCTACGGAGCGGGGATAGGCTACCGGTGGACCAGGGGTGTAGAGCAGTCTAAGTCTCTCCCAAAGTCCCAAGAGTCTCCTTTCAGGAGTGAGGGTGTGGATGAGGCGAAGACGCGTCGCCTCGTGACCCATTCGTTGTTCGACCGTTCCCATAGATGTTGGGTCCGGTCTCGTGATGGATGTTGAAGGACATCGATGGGCGATTATCTAGATGTAGATGATCCAGTAGTGTTGAGTAGACCAGTAAATCCGGGTCTCTTCGACCGACGGTATGGTCTCTCCCCATAAGTCCCAAAAGACTCCCTCCGGGAGTGAGGGTGGGGGGTGAGGTTGGTCGCGCCGCCGCGTGACCCTGTTATCCATTGGGTTTCTACCCATGTTTTTCCTTGAAAAAGGGAACTGATTATGTATTGAACTGTAGAATGGTGATTGGTTTCCAGCCACTCACTGAGCTTGTAGCTCACCCCTCGCATACTGTTTCTTTTCAGGGGCAGTGTTGGGCGTGGAGCTGGAGCTTCCTGTGGCATGGTATTATGGGCGTGGACCATTCTGTCGGCGGGTGGCGTGTGCGAGGCTGTCAGCATTCCTAGAGTCATTTATGCTTTGTAAATCGTGCATGTGGCACAGGTTGTATTTTCTTTGGTCTAGACTTGGCTTCCACAGGACATTGATTGTGTATTCGGGTCTGTAATAATGTTTTTGATTTACATACATTGTTATATATTATGCTTCTGCTTTTCAGTCAGTTATCATTATCTTGCTTTGCCACCTTGTGTATTGTTGTTGGTGTCCTTATTGACCTCAGATATTATATTTTATTATTGCCACGTCTCAGGGACGCCTGGGGCGTGACATGTCACGCCTCCCTCTCCCTCTTGTTTGTGTGTGTGTGTGTGTGTGTGTTTTGAAGGAAAAGAAGGAGAAGAAGAAGCAAAAGAAGAAGAGAAGTGAAAGAGAAGGGACACACAAAGGTGTGTAAATGTGTTGTTTGTAGTGATTGTTGATTCCCTTCTCTTAGGCTCCCTCTCATGCTCCCCTTTTGCCCCTGATTTTCAGCGAAGTAAGGCTGAGGAGGTGGTGGTGGTTGCGGTGGTTTTGGTGCGCCAAGAGCACCCAAATACCTCCCCTTTTCTTTCCCCTTCTTTGGTAAGCTCTCCTCCTCCCTTATCTATGTTTTAATGGTTGTTAGGGCTGTTAGGGTGATCATGAATGCCATGCATGTGGGTTTGGGTGTGTGTGAGGGCTGTGGAGGGGGTGGGAGAGATCTGGGCGCGCGCGCGGGGCCATCTGCGCACGTGCGCGCAAACGTGCGCACGCAGAGGGGTGCTGGCGCGCGCAGTCGGGCGCACCCGCTTACGCGCAGGCGAGTGAACGTGCGCGTGAGGAGCTGGCGCGGGCGCGCAGTGCGCGCGAGTGTTTGCTGGCGGGACGCGCAGTGCGCGCAGGCGCGCGCGAGTGTGCGCCGCGCGTGGCAGCGTGTCTGGACGCGCAGATGGCCGCGCGGCAGTGTGCCAGGGGGTGCGAGGGCGCGTGCGCGCGTGCTTATGTGTGCGTACGCGTGCGGGGGCCATGCGTGTGGCTGCCCGAGGGTTCGGGTAGGTGTCGGGGCACTCGGACTTGCGTGCGTACGTGCGTACTCGCATGCGTGCGAGCCCGTATGCGTGCTTGTCCGAGTCTTTGGCATTTCTAGTAAATTCCATGTATATTTATGTAGTTATACTCACCATATTGAATGCCCTTGTCTTGCAGATCTTGGTGAACGGTCACGCAACAACCTGGATTGCATATTAACCATATTTGCATGTATATGTTATTATTGGGCTTGCTAGGTTGCATCCATGCCATGTTAGACCTAACATGTTAGGGTTATACATCCTAGTACCATGTGTAGGGACCAATGCTTGTTCATGCATCATGTCCCATGTTAGGATAACATTTGATTCCTGCATGTACCCCGACCTTGCCTAAGTATACCCTTAGCTATCTATGAAAAGCATAAGTGTAAGCATGCCCTAGAAAATATTATGACCTTGTTATTATATTATTTAAATGCTTCCATGATGAATTCCTTGTGTATTTATTATCCATGTTATATGCTTAAGTTGAGCCTCAAATCATGCCTAATGAATTTAGGCAAGTGTATGACCACTTATGGGGGTCATACTTGGCAATTGTCACTATGAATAATATGTTTTCCCCGCATATGAGTTATGCGCCCTGGAGGGAATTCTTGAGAATTCGTTACCATATCGGTGTTTAGTAACCGATGTCGACGGATCAAGGAGGATCGTATCCGCAAGTGTAGATTGTTTTCTCCCCTTCATTGGATCCGATGTAGGAACTCCCCGGCGTTGGGAAAAGTTGTCTTGACAGAGGACTCCCATCCGTAGGTACTACCGATGCAATCGGGAACGTACTGATCGTGGGAGTATACCAGGTAGAGGCTACCCGGGGAAAGGGCTACCAGTGGACCAAGGGTGTAGAGCAGTCTAATCTCTCCCAAAAGTCCTATGTCACCTCTAAAGGGTGAGGGTGAGGGTGTGGTGGGTCGGCGTCGCTACGACCCACCAATTTGTGCAGTTACTCCCATCTTAGGGAGTTTAATGATTTTTTAAGGTTAAATATAAGTTGTGTTGCATGGATTGTACCATTCACTAAGCGTGTGGCTCACCCCTCGCATATCTTTTTTCTCGAGTTGTCGCTGAGTCGGATCTGAAGGAGGATCTCCCTGAGGCATCGCACCAGTAGCGGAGCAGCGTTCGCGTTTTGGGTCTTGCGAGTGAGAGGCCATCAGCATCCCCCTTTTTTTCCTTGTATGTATTGTTACTCGTGGTTTGGCACAATACTTGTATGTTTATGTCTTTGTTTTATATTGGCTCTCACAGGACAGTTGATTATGTATTCTGGTCTGTAATATGTCTTTGAATTACAGACTCAATCGTTAAGCTTCCACTATATGTATATATATTATGTCGGCTACATTGTTAATTGTGTTATTACCTTCAATGTTGTTTAGAGTCTTTTATTGATCTCGTGTATGGACTGCTGATATTATATATATTTGCCATGTATCGGGGACGGCCGCCCTGGGGCGTGACAATCGTAGTGTACCTCTACCTCATAGCGGAAGGACTTGTTGTACCATGTTAAGTCTAACACTTGAGGTATCGTAGTGTATCACTATCTCGTAGCTGTTAGACTTTTTGTAAACTATTATCTAGTAACACCATGTGTTATGGTTAATAGCTTATTTCTTCCCGATTGTCCTTTGAGTTTCCCTCGGGAACGAGGGTGAGGTTGGTCGGGCCGCCGCGTGACCTTGTTATCTGTTGGGTTTTCACCCATGTTTTCCTTGAAAAGAAATTGCCTTGTCATTCAATTGTTGTATTGGTGCTTGGCTTCTTGCCACTCACTAAGCTCGTAGCTCACCCCTCGCATATTGTTACTTCCACAGGGACGGTGTTGGGCGTGGAGCTGGAGCTTCCCTATGGCGTGGTCTTGCGTGCGTGGAGTGTCGTGTTCGGCGATTGGTGAGTGCGAGGCTGTCAGTAGTCCTAGAGTCAGGTATTTGTTAATCGTGCGTGTTGCACAGAATGTATTTGATTGGACTAGACTTGGCTCTCACAGGACGATGATTGTGTATTCGAGTATATAATAATGTTTTGGTTTATAGACTTATTGATACTTTTATGCTTCCACTTTTCAGTTAGCTATCATTTATCTTTGCCTTGCCACCATGTATGTTGTTGTTGGAGTCTTTGTTGACTTCAGGCATTGATAACTGATATTATATATATATTGCCACGTCTCGGGAACAGCCGCCCTTGGGTGTAACAAATGTTGGTATTAGAGCCTGGTTTTGTCAGAGCCTAAGTCGAGTCGTATAGATGAGTCGTAGGATTGTCATCCGAGTACTCTATTTTTAATAGTTTATCTTAGGTTGCTGGCATGCCTCATCGCATCCGTGGACATGGACGTGGCCACCCTTGAACCCCGTGAGTTGTTGACTGGGTCGACTGAATAGGGTCAGTTGTTGGGTCCCCTGTTGTGGGACTAAAGCTTGGGCATGAGATTCTTGCCCGGTTGTGTCATATTGATGGGTTGTTGCAATTTCTAAGGTATGGATTGCGTCTTGATAATGGAACTTTGTTCCCGTGCATCGGTATTGCTGGTAACCATGGAGTTTGCGTGCGGTGTCGATTTCAAGTTTTGAGGGTGTGGCGTATTCATCATTAATGAGTGATGCCTTCTTCCATTTTCCTGCTCGGGATTAAGGGGCCTTGCGGGGTCATTGTTGAGACCCGAGCTTGGGTGCTCCGTGTTCCTTGTTTGATTGTCGAGATATCCTATATTGGAACCTCATGGTGCCCTCCCAAGGAGTTCTTTTTCCCAGTCAAGGAATATCTTTGAAGCATCTGTTGGATGATCGCCTTTCTCTCTCGCTTGGAAGGTGCTGTAGCAAGTGGTGATGCATACGATCGGGATTAGGTGCGTCCTTCTGCAGCTTGGTGGGCGGTCGCTTATGGACTGGGTTCCATATCCATACCTGGAGTCGCTTTGATATATCATCGTGCGTTGCAGCTACCTGATAGAGGCCAAAGCCCTGTGAGGTGCTCCCAAGTACTATCTAGGACTCTTGTTGGTGTGCCCATATGGCAGAGATAGTGGACATGGGAGGCTACCAGGTAGAGGCCACACCGGGAGAGGGCTACTGGATGATGTCGAGAGCGTGGACTCCCCGTGATGGATCTATCCATTGAGTGCATGATGTTGGAGTTCCAATGGTTATAGTTGGGCGACCTATCTGTGGTGGCATGTGCAGCACAGTTCTCGATACTGTCACGTTTTGCCCTCACATTGGTTGTAAATGAGGAGACGTGATGCTAGCGTTCGTGATGGGACTCAACAACCATATCAGATAGATGGCGTCGCATAGGCATTGTCGGGGTTTGACGACCTCCTGTTGCGCGTCTTATGGATTAAGTGCAGTTGTGTGGCTTACCCAATATGTCAGAGTCATCATGAGTGCCAGGCCGAGGAGCATCGAGATGCTCGAGGAGCGGAATTTGGACTTAATCGTTCGAGGAGTTGTTTTGATCTCCTAGTGGGGGTTGAAGATCAACAACGACTATCATTCGAGCATCCAGATGGAACCATATGAGGCACTCTATGGGCGCAGTTTTAATACCTCCCTTGTGTTGGGACGGTTGGAGAGCGCCAATTGGAGGGGCCAGAAATTATTTAATTGACCTTGCAGTGGCCAAGATGGTTCGTGTGTGCATACGCACCGCCCTGAACCGTCAGAAGGGCTATGCGGGCCATCGTCGCCAGGAGCTTACCTTTGGGTTTGGTGACCATGTTTTCCTTAAGGTGTCCCGGTTTAAGGGCATCCTCTATTTATGACGTTCGGGCAGAGCTGAGTCGGCTCTTCATCGGACTGGTTCTTGCCCTTGAGAGGATTGGGGAGGTGGCTTGTTGTGTAGCCTCGCCCCCACAGCTGACTCATGCCCATGACGCCTTCCTTGTCCCGCAGCTGAGGCATTATGTAACGTCTTTGTAGATCCTGGGGCGTTACACGTTATGTCCACGATCTTGCTCCTGTTATTCCGTTTGAGCAGCTCATCCTCGAGCTGGATTGATCGTTCATGGAGCAGTGGATCGAGATCATGGACCAACGTGAGAAAAGGCTCCACACCAAGACCATTCCTTTGGTTAAAGTGTGTTGGAGGAACCAGTCTAGTGCCTAGACCACTTGGGAGCAAAGGACTCTATGCATGATACTTCTACATTCTGTCTTCCCTTTTGGGTTTCCTTAAATTTCGAGGACTAAATTTCCTAAGGAGGGGAGAATGTTATGCCTGTGTCAGTTGGAGCCTTATTTTTCGATCGGAGTCGCTAAAATTTTAGCTTTTAGCTACCTGCGGGAGTTATAGTGATCTAATTGAAAATCTAACTGCATATTATGGGTCCTGGTACTGTTTTGTACTATCCATAAAAATTTCATCAAATTCTAGTAACGTTTTAAAAAATATACAATTCCAAATCATATCCGAGTTTTCGTTTCCTAGGTTGATTGGTGAGATCTAGTGGTGCACGTGAGTTAGCCACCAAGTCATTTTTTTGGATATTTGTGTGTGTCTGGTGAGAGAAGCTTAAACTCACCCCCCCCCTTACCTCATTCTACCAACTCACTTTATATGAATTAAATGCTCTCACTCTTTCTTCTCCTTGGAATGGACTTCTTCTTCTCACTCTCTCTCTCTCTCAGGACGGCAATGATGAGGAGGAAAGCAAAAGAAAGAAATGAAGTGAGAAAGGTTGGGTGTGTTTGAGCATTTGTTTTTGGTCTCCCTCTTCTTCTTCCCCAAAGACGGTGGGGAGGTTCATGCTTGCGGGGGAGAGCATAGAGGCTTCGATCGTGAAAGCGGAGGGAGCACGTCCTTGGAATACTCGGGTCCGCTTGTAGCGCGCGGAGTGCATGCGTGGAGTACTCACTTATGCTCAACAGTGCGTGTAGTGTATGCACGAAGTGCTTGGGGCTAGGCGAGCATGTATTGATGATTCATAAGAGGTGGATGTGTGTTTGAACTTGCTTGGCCTTCCTCTTGTCCTCCCTCTCGGGGTATTCCTTTCCCTTTCTTTGAGCATGTGTGGAGGCTCCATCGCCTTGTGGTTGTTGTTGTGAGTGTTTGGAAGTGAAGAGGATGAGGGAGAGAAGCCCATGTTCATGCGTTATGTGTTGTGTATGTGTGCACGCCACCCGTTTGTGAGTATGTGTGAGTGAACAATGTATGCCTCTTCTTCTCCTCCTTTAAATGGTTTTCCTCATGCATCACTTGAACTTGTGTTTATAGGCTAAAAGGGGTGTAAGGTTGACACACCGGGTGCTCGAGTGCATGCTTTGATTTCTCGCATGCGTGTAGAGCACGTGGATAGCGTGCATCAGGTGCTCGAGTGCATGCTTAGCATTCTTGCATGCATGCGGAGGGCATGGACAGCGTGCATCGGGTGCTCGAGTGCATGCTTGTCATTCTCGCATGCGTGCGGAGCGCGTGGACAGCGTGCATCGGGTGCTCGAGTGCATGCTTGTCATTCTCGCATGCGTGCGGAGCGCGTGGACAGCGTGCATGGGGTACTCGAGCGCATGCTTGGCGTTCTCGCATGCGTGTGGAGTGCGTGGACTACGTGCATCGGTTGCTCGAAGCGTGCTTGCGGTGCTTAAACACGTGCGCAATGTGTCTCAGGGTATCGGGCACTTTGTTGCAACCTAATCCAAACCATTGGTCAATTTCGGAATTGGACAATTCTTGGCGGATTAGTTTCTTGCTTCGGATTCCAAGTTGTCGCCCTCTTGCATTTCGCGAGCCGTGCGCTCGTTGGGTGAGTGGTTCGATCCAACTTTTCAGGAAGCGCTCGATGCACGTAGTCGTGCATCGCGCATCCATGGGGCATCTTGGCACCCCTATTATGTTAGATACTACATGCTAGGACTGTATAGCTTGTATATTGTGTAGAACTCCCTATTCTACCATATACTTGCCTATGTATTGTACTCATGAATGAATAACCATGTTTGCATGCACCCTGCTTGTACGGGAATGTATCTCTTTGTATTTATATGGATGTATAGAATATGGCATGCCTTAGGTAGTCCTTGTTGTAATACTACCCCCCCCCCCATGTTAGTAATATTTAATCTCATTAAGCCTTGTTTAATAACCGGGTATATACTTAATATTCCCTGGTCGTAGAATTTGAGGGCGTGGTGTAGTTGTTGCGCCCATGTTATTGGGGCAAAACTATGACCAACTTCTAGAGATGATGAGCTCTTTCTCGCCCTCTCTCTTTGTGCGAACTGAGTAAGTAGATGTGGTTCCTACTCGACTCAGGTTCGCTTGGGAATATTGGCATGCACATGTTAATGCACGAGATCGCGCTTGACCCATCCCTTTTAAGTTGGTGATATCCAACGCATGTTAGGCGGCCTTGTATGCATGTTTAATTAGGCCATACCTTGTATGCGTGTTGCATGATGTGTTGTTTATGCCATATATTCATGTTAGGGAGAAGCCCTATAGTTAATCATATGTTATTGTGCATATGGATCATGTAACCTACTTGCGATATAAATTCTCCTGTTATAATTATGCGCATGTTAGACTAATTATTCCTACCCGTGCTAGGCGTGGGTATTGTAGATAACCTAATTTTGACTGTCCAAAAGGACAAAATTTACTTCAAGTGATATTTGGGAATGACCACATTTGGACATCCAAATAGAAAAATTCCTTAGAAACCAAAACCGAAAACCCTAATCCAAAAACTTAGAGAAATCTGAGACCAAGACAGGGGCGCTACTCCCTTATTGGGCGGCTAAAAATAACTAGCCGCCCCCTAACCGACCCCAAACCGCTTCCCTTGGATGGGACATAAAGCAGCATTTAATGCTGATGATTGCGGCGGTTTGTTCCCTTTAGCCGCCCCATCTTGGCCGGTTCAACCCTAGTAACAGACCCAAGCCACCGCTTGCCAGAGATGGGACATTTGTTAGACCATCATGGGGACGATATCTCTAAAGTAGCCACCCCTCACCGGGTGGCTACTTACAACTAGCCGCCCTTGACTTGTACACTATCAAAGAACAAAGATCTAATGGAAGGTCAAATCAATCACCTTATTACCCATTTTGATCTATTGTCCAGTTGACACTCCCCTGCCCCTTTTTTTACTATAAATAGGGGGCATCTAAATCATATCTAACATATCCCCAATTAAAATCAATCACCCATTCTCATAATCATCAATTCACAACAATCCACCACACTGCCACACCCACCACTTGAAAACCTTTGAGAGAGAGAGAGAGAGAGAGTCAATTCCACCCAATCCCACTCCAAATCCACTCTCCTAGGCCCTCTCCAAAACCCAAGTCAAATGTAGTTTAACTGTAGCCAAACCCTAACCCATTTCCTACCCAGGCTCTGCCCAAATAGAGCCAGACACCAGACGGCTACTCCTAACTAGCCGTCCCCCACCAGGCGGCTAATTCCCATTAGCCGAGCCTCACCTACACCCTGACTCCCAAACATCCTTTAGTCGAGTTCCCGAAGCAGCAGAGGATCCTTGTTTTTCACCTTTGTGTGTGGCATGCCCGTATCTCAGAGCGGAACCCCCATAAACTCCCCCACGAAGGCGACCAAATCCATCCCAACTTTTCCTGCTTTTTGAGAAAGCAGGTGGCGATCACAACCACCCCTGAATCCTCTTGAGGAGCTGCCGGCCGCCTCAGCAAGGAACCAACACCCTTCCCCCTTCCGGGAGACGATCTGACTGAACCTACCAAGGCACGCCTCCGATCGGAATCCCCACAGACTCCCCCACGAAGATGATCAAATCCACCCCAACTTTTTCTGCTTTTTGGGAAAGCAGGTGGCGATCACAACCACCCCTGAATCCTCCTGAGGAGCTGTCGGCCGCCTTAGCAAGGAACAAAAACCCTTCCCCCTTTCGAGAGACGATCCGATCGAGCCTGCCAAGGCACACCCCGGATCCGAATCTCTGAAGAACCCCCACACACGCCAAAGAAAGCCCATATCCTTTTCTCGGAGGCACCCACGCACCCGCTCCTACGTGAAAAACAACAAAAGGTAATCCCCCTCTGCTTCTTTCCACAACTTGATTAGAATGCCATCACCCCTTTAGGAAAGCTAGAATTTCCCACCCCTCAAGTCAGACCCTCCTCTGCTTTGCATTACAACATCCTTTACTGCTTTAAGCCGCACACAGCTGCGCACCCTTTACTACTTTAAGCCGCACACAGCTGCGCACCCCTTTGCCGCTTTATTTACTACTTTAAATCTGCATTCATTCACACCTAGGCTTTTTCATATTCACACCATGGAAGCCTACACCCATGAGAAAACAGTAGAGGAGAAAGACAACCAGGGAGACCAAACCGCCCAATTCCTCAGCCACCTAGAGGAGAGGATGGCTACCTTAGGATACCAATCGGTAGAGGACATGTTCAATGATCTCACCGACTATTGCCAGGCCAAGACCTTGAAGTGGTAAACCCTTGTCAAAACCCCCAAGGCTTGCCCCACCCCCAATACCCTACCAACACCCGGTTTCTCGATTAATCCGAGTCCAAGCCCTTTTTCTCCCAGCCCTCACCAGGCCATGTCCAACCCGGGACCACTGAATTGCCCACCCAAGGCGGAAACGCTTGACGAAACCATCCGAAGAATTCTCTCCGAGACTGGTCCTTCTGCTCCCAAGCACGTCTCTACACAACCTGAGACAAATTCTGTCAGTCAGCCTACCGGAGGGATTTAAAATACCAAAATTTCATCGGTATAATGGTCGCGGAGACCTAGACATTCATTTAACTGCTTTCAATCTGGATGCCCGACATTTTCTAGATAATCAACCTCTGTTAGTATTCCTCTTCCAAAAATCATTAGAAGGAGAAGCACTACAATGATTCTCCACGCTCCCTCTAGACCATTTGTCAAATTTCTCAGCTGTAAGCGAGAATTTTTAGGCCGTTACTGTCACGCCCCAGGCGTCCCTGAGACGTGGCAAAATAAATATAATATCAGCTATCAATACCTGAGGTCAATAAGGACACCAACAACAATACACAAGGCGGCAAAGCAAGATAATGATAACTGCCTGAAAAGCGGAAACATAATATATAACAATGTCTGTAAATCAAAAACATTATTACAGACCCGAATACACAATCATTGTCCTGTGAAAGCCAAGTCTAGACCAAAGAAAATACAACCTGTGCCACATGCACGATTTACAAAGCATAAAATGACTCTAGGAATGCTGACAGCCTCTCACACGCCACCCGCCGACAGAACGCTCCACGCCCATAAGACCACGCCACAGGAAGCTCCAGCTCCACGCCCAACACTGCCCTTGAAAAGAAACAGTATGCGAGGGGTGAGCTACAAGCTCAGTGAGTGGCTGGAAACCAATCACCATTCTACAGTTCAATACATAATCAATTTCCTTTCAAGGAAAACATGGGTAGAAACCCAATGGATAACAGGGTCACGCGGCGGCGCGACCAACCTCACCCCCACCCTCACTCCCGGAGGAGTCTTTTGGGACTTATGGGGAGAGACCATACCGTCGGTCGAAGAGACCCGGATTTACTGGTCTAGAGACCATACCGTCGGTCGAAGAGACCCGGATTTACTGGTCTACTCAACACTACTGGATCATCTACATCTAGATAATCGCCCATCGATGTCCTTCAACATCCATCACGAGACCGGACCCAACATCTATGGGAACGGTCGAACAACGAATGGGTCACGAGGCGACGTGTCTTCGCCTCATCCACACCCTCACTCCTGAAAGGAGACTCTTGGGACTTTGGGAAGAGACTTAGACTGCTCTACACCCCTGGTCCACCGGTAGCCTCTCCCACCCTCGTGGCCTCCGCCTAGTCCTCTGACAGGTATAGCCAACGCCGGGGAGTTCCTACATCGGATCCAACGAAGGGGAGAACGATTCCACGCTCGCGACATCATTCATTAACCCTCTCCCGGGTAGTATCTACAACCCGATCTCCTCAACTCACCGCTCTACACCCTTGGTCCACAGGTAGCCTCTCCCACCCTCGTGGCCTCCGCCTAGTCCTCTGACAGGTATAGCCAACGCCAGGGAGTTCCTACATCGGATCCAACGAAGGGGAGAACGATCCCATGTTCGCAAAGCGAAACCCAATGGAAAACAACCACTCTCGATACTCGCTTATCGAGGTATCACACACATGCATAACAACAACCAACACACTCATATTAACCTCAAAGTAGTCATAGTCCCTATACGGGAGTAACTACACAAGTTAGAGGGTCGTAACATCGTCGATCCACCCCACGCTCACCCTTTAGGGGTGTCATGGGTCTTTTCAGACTAGGCCACTCTCCACCCCTGGTCCACCCGGTAGCCCTTTCCCACCCTCGTGGCCTCGACCTAGTCCACTCCAACTACCAGTACTGTCCAAACACATCGGAGGTACCGGACGGAAGCCCTCTGTCAGGTCAGCCATCGCCGGGGAGTACCTACATCGGATCCAACCAAAAGGAGATACTCACACAGATACGATCCTCATGGATCCGCCGAAACCGATTGCAACTCTACTAATGTCATGAATTCTCCAGAATTCCTCCAGGGCGCATAATTAAGATGCGGGGAGACATATCATAACCACAAGGTTACAATATTCTCTAAGGCATGCTCACATTTTGATTTAAATAAATTAAACTAAATGGGTACATGCATGGTTCAAGGTTTTCCAATTAAGGACAAGATTACTAAATATGCATAGGCCGCTATACATGATATAAGGGTGCATATCCCTAGCATACAAAGTCTAAGGTGGCATGGATATATCATATTTATTATGCGTAGATCAAGGCTTTTAAGTACAGGACATGGTGTCCAGGCATGTACGGGCCTCTATACATGATGCATGGATGTATATCCCTAGCATGCAAAATATCTACATATTATAGCTAGGGGCCCCCATTGATGCGCGACGCGCGTCTATGCGGTCGAGCGCATCCCTAGAGACGGGGGGGGGGGGGATTGGAATCAAACCACTCACCTTACGACCCGGGACCCCGCGCATCCCATCCGACGAGATCTGCAGGTAGGGGCATCCAACTGGTGAGAAAAAACACAATTTACACATCGACAACATTAGAAATACCCAATACTCGGACAAGCATGCATACGGGCTCGCACGCATGCGAGCACGCACGTACGCATGTGAGTCCGAGTGCCCCGACACCTACCCGAACACTTGGGCAGCCACACGCATGGCCCCCTGCACGCGCACACACGAATGCGTACGCACGCACGCACCCCAGCACCCTCGGCGCACTGCCGCGCGCCCAAACGCGCTGCCGCACGCGTGCACACTCTCCCGCGCACCCGCACGCACTGCACGTCCAGCCCGCGCCCTCGCGCAGCACCCCACGCACGCCCCATCACGCGCACGCACGCGCACGCACGCGCACGTGCGCACTGGTCCCCAGCCCCGCGCCCAGGCGCATGCCCAGGAGCACTGCACCGCGCGCGAGCACACTCGTGCGCGCGCCCGCGCGCACCCGAGCGCCCACTGCGCGCGCACGCACCCGCGCGCGTCTGCGTGCCCGACTGCGCCCGCCTGCGCGCGCAAGCGCGCAGACGACCCGAAACGCGCGCCCAGCCAACCTTAACCCCATTTTAACCCTTCCCAACCCCTCACACACACCCTAACACATCTACCCAACATGCATGACCTCCCAACCAACCCTAAGCCATAAAAATCAAGAAAAGGAGGGGAAAGGCCACCCCTCACCTTTGGAGGGGAATGAAAGGGGGAGGCTCGGGGCCCTCGACGCACCCGCGACCACCTCAACCGCCACCACCACTACCACCACCTCCTCAGCCTCCTCTTCAGCTGAAAAATCAGGGCTGGGGGAAATCCATGTAAGGGTGCTTGAGAGAGAGGGGAACAAACAACAACAACACAAGAACCAACCCTCTCTTCTTCCTTCACCTCCTCCTTCTCTTCATCTCTTTGAGGAATTCTATCAAACACTTGGTGGGGGCTTGAATGAGAGAAAGAGAGACCAGAAAAATGGCGTGGAAGTGAGAGGGAGAGAGAGAGAGAGAGAGAGATTTATGCTACAAATATCTAAGGGGGATGAAATGACTAAGTCGCCCTTTGACTAGAAATTCTGCGCATGCTTCACTGGAACAGCCATAACTTCCTCAATATAGCTCCGAATTGCACAATTCCAATTCGTTGGAAATCCAATAAGATTATCTACAACTTTCATGTTCATGCCAAGATCAAATAATCCCTCTAGCTAATCCGAAATTAGAGCTAAACATAGAACAGGGCTGCTGCTAGAATTTCCCTCCCCGGGTATACTTGGAAAAATACCCATAACTTTTACTACAAGAATCCAGTTGATCTAATTCCACTTCTGTGCGAAAGCTAACTCAAAACTGGACATCTCATAATAAAATCATATTTAAACCTCTTCATCTTGGATTTAACAAAATCAAATCCAAATACCAAATCAGGAATACATAACTTCTAGGAAAAAAATTATGTACCAAAATTTTCAAACAGAGCGCTCCAAATGACACAGGCACAACAGTTACGGTTACCAGAGGATTAGAATCCCCTCTATCTCAGACCTAACCGTAGAAAGGATGAGGCCTAAGGAGGAATTTGAATAGTACGTGTCAAGGTGGCGCACCCTAGTCCACAGAACTGGCCTCCAACTAACAGAATGTCAAGATATTGACATGATGTTACAAAGCTTGAGTCCAAAGCTTCATACGAGTCTTTCGTACGGAGCCTGCACAACGTACCAGCTTCTAATGGACCACCACAACAGGATTTCCCGTTGTACAGCCCCAGTAGTCCAAACAAAGTCCCCACCTATCAGCCATAGGGTTGGACAACCGCCAAGAAAGGTGCAAACCCCCACGGTAGAGGGGATCACACAAGTCTCGACACTCTACCCAAACGGAGCGTGGGTCCCTGATCAAGGACCAGCTCCGAGACAGTATACACTTGGTTCATCCGGATATATGCCGCCTCAGCCAAACAATCAAAACTTTGCTCCCCGATCAGTACCCGTCCCGTGCTTACATGAAAAAAACCCAGTAATCCAAAGCCCTTCAGTCCAGAACCCCATGGTTCAAAATCAGGGTCAATCCAGAAATCCCCCTTCCTACTCTGCTCCCCCAAGAGCACAAAACTTAGTTCCCAGGCAGCCTACACAAGGCCCCTACAACGAAGTCTCCCCTCCAACATTTTATGGCCCAAGAAGAGTAGGAAAGAGAGACTCTTATCCACCTCTCCCAGAAATCTTAACAAATATTTTTAGGGTGATGGTAGACACCAATAGTATCTCTCTCCCTGCAGCCAAACCCCCACTCCCAGGAGTTAACACTACACGTTACTGCCAGTACCATCAGCAGCATGGTCACACTGTAGAACAATGCATAGTTTTTCAGGATTTTATCTATGATCTGAATGATGATAGGCGCCTTGATTGGGCCATGATCAAAAGCCATCTAAGCTAGGGTAATCCCCCTTGCCAAGCCACCAAGCCACTTGGCATATTCTCTAACCCAATGCCAGATCACAATCAAGCTTCCTCTTCTAGAGCCCACATTGTCAATGTGGTCAAAAGGGGGAGACATCCGCCACCGGAACCAAGCAACTCAGAAAAGCACCACCGATGGCAGTTTTTCAGAAGGATCTGAGGAAAAAGGGCAAGAAGAACCTTTCCAGCTGAACCTCAACGATCACGACCTCTCCATATTATATGGTGAGGAGGACCAAGTAGTCCCTACTATGGTTGAAGTCATCAACATAGAATCACATGAGAGCGGACTAGATAATCCGGGGGAAGAAGAAGAGGAGGAGGAGCCATTCGAGGAGGTCCTCGAAGGAGCAAACGAAGGACCCGAGGAGGGGGAATGTACTTCGGATGATCTGCATCTAGATGACAACGGGTCCTCCAAAAGCACTGACACAGTAGACGGCCCCTGCCGTCCAATGACCATCTCCTTCATCGACAAAGACCTTCTTGATCGAATACTGCGAGTATATCCCCTCCATGTTCGCAGGCGACTCCAGGCCATCCCACTAAACAACATTTTCATCGATCTAGGGTCAGGGATGAACATCATGACTTGTTCCACCTACCAGGAAATACCCAAGCAAGGCCGCCCCTTTGTTCAGCCGGTACACTCCACCATTCAAGCGATCAACCACTCTGGAAAGACCATCTACGGTCCAGGGGTATTCAAGCTAGTCGTTGGTCCCGTAATTTGTGAAACAGAGTGGTTCATGGTCGACATTGACACTAGATACCCTCTAATGCTGGGACGGCCATGGTTAGACAATATCCAAGCCATCTGCTCCCCAAGACATCAATGTCTCTGATTACCATTCATGGACCACGTACTGACTATCTGGGGAGAAGCGTGCCTCAGGTACGGAAACAAAGATAACCGGGTCATACACAATATGTTTGCATTAACCGTGCACCCAGGTATCGAATCTGAAGGTGACAACCCACCTGGATCTTCCTACAACAACCATTACCTCAGAAGAAACGGCCGGGACCATGAACTCGAAAAACAACCACGTAGAGCCCAACCAGATTGCCTTCCTCCCCCATGAAGCCCCAAAGATTGGAGCCCGCTCCGCGCCCCTCACAATCACTACAAGTCTCGAGGGGGGAATTCAAGCACATTCTCATCGATACGGGAGCGGAAACTAACGTCCTAATTTATTCTGCCTGCCGAAAGCTTGAAGGCAAGGTCCCCACGCTGGAACCGTCAAATGAGTTCATCTACGCTTTTGATAGCACACGCAAAAACGCCTGCGGACTGGTCACTCTCCCACTTAAGATCGGCCCGATAGCCACGATCGTCAACTGCATGGTGATGGACATCCAACCCCTCACCCCCTAATTGTTGGAATGACGTGGCTAGATAGCATCAAAGCTGTCTCGTCCACCTGGCACCAATGCCTTCGCTTCCCCTATCAGGAGAAGTGGTATTTGTCTGGGGAGAGGCGCGTTTTAACGGAGCACGAGTTCAAAATTGGAGCATTTGTGCCTGCGCATCTGGCTAGAGGTGCTCGCATGCTGGAAACCGAACTCCACTGGTGAGGACCCGTAACAACAAGGGAGACCCCTCAAGAAGTTAATAGAGGGAGAATTTGGAAATAGGGAACCACCACCGGATATAAGTCGGCCTCCAAAGGCTAGCCGACTCGAAGAAGTGGTTCAGATCCACGAGCCTGGGACTGATCCACCCAAGTAAGCCTTCACACTTTCAAAACTCCTGTACATATTTGTTTACAAGCTTTCTTAAACAAAACAAAAAATCTAAAAAAAATATATATGCTAATCAGCTTTCATTCCAGACTCCTGTACATATTTGTTTACATGCTTTCCTAAAAACAAAAAAATCCAAAACATTTGTTTATCAGCTTATGCTTTCAGATTCATATACATATTTGTTTACATATTTTTTTAAAAAAAAGAACAAAAAAATATAGACGAAAAGAGGTTAAGAGCTGCAGACCATGCCCAGGCCTACCAGAGGAGGGTGGCAAGGGAATTTGAAAAGAAAGTAATAGAGAGAAAATTTAAAATTGGGGAGATTGTGCTTAAGCAAATTATGCCATCAAGACAGCCCCATCCATAAGGCAAGCTGCAACCCACATGGAAGGGACCCTATGTGATCACCCACGCCTACTTCGGGAATGCCTACCGCTTGGTGGATGCCGAAGGAGTTGAAGTCTCAGGTTCATGGAATGCACTTTATCTAAAGAAATTCCATGCATAAAACTCTCAATATTTGAGAAATATTATTCTTCCTTCCTATGATTTCCTGTGTTTAGCACCTGATGATAGAACTAGAAAGACTCTTAAGGATAACTTGCATTTTACTTGAGCTCATATATTCACCACTCATGCCACCTTCATCACACCAGTATGACTTAGGAATCAGTTTATCTGATAAAAGGAAAAATTGCCTACCCTGTAGTCTGGGACAATTTTTTAAACCCAAAGTATCTCCCTTTTATTCTCGCCTTTACTCGTATCAATACGAAGTCAGAATGAGGAATTACCTGGACCTGGCATATGTCCCAAAACTGGCTCTGACACTATATAAACACTTCTAGAGGGGAAGCAGAAAAGAACAAGGGTGAAAAAAAGAAAAGCGCCCCCCCCCCTCAAAATAAAAAAAGGAAAAACAATGAGAGGCCAGAAATCAAAACAACACCCAGAAAAACGGGTTAAACTCTTTATTTTAGTAGGCGTGAACGCCTTTACGCACAGTATATGCTGAACAAAAGGCTATAGTAGTATACATCCAAAACAAACCGATTGTACTCTCCACTCAAAACATGTGTAAACACTCGGCATGCTATACTCTCCACCCAAATAAAGAAGTGGTAAAAAGAAGAAAGCCAGAGGGACCTAGAAAGTAAGACATATGCCGGACTGGGACAATTCTAAAAATTGTCCCAAGGAAATAATACTCTTGCCCCTTTCACCCCCACCCTTTTATTTTTGCTATGGAGTTGAAATTGAAATATGTCTGCTTGGAAAGGTAAAATTTCAACCAAAGATAGACCTTTCCCTCTGTTTACAACAGTGCACACACTCACATGAGTTCATTTAAAGTCTTGCCCATCTAAAAGAAGCTTGTTTGACTTGATTCCTGGTTTATTCATTGATTTCCCAGCATGTTTAGAATAATATGATCAAGCATCTGAGAACCATTAACTTGAGAAATTGACACCTGAAGCCAATACCTTTCAAATACAATCTTGTTTTAGACATGGGTGACCACAAGGGCCACTCTTCAAGGACTTGATGGTATCTTTTACTTCAGGAAATTGAAAACATTGCCCTCCCACATGAAAGATCCTTTGAAGAATTAAAATGCTCCCTTATGTCACTCACACTTATGCATAAGATTGTATTTTTCCTTTTCCAAACATTTAGGCATTCAATTTTCTCAAAATACCACAATTGACTCCCATACCAAAAGAAAATTGCCCCTATTATTTTCATTTCACACCCTTCCACACACACTCGAGATTTTTCCATTCTCACATATCTTCACGCTTAGAGTAGCTTAGGCTCCCTCCTTTGTATGTCGTATGTGGCTTCTCGCACCTTTTTCCTTGCTTTACTTTTGAATTACCTTAGATGGGTTGTAGCCCTTGACAATTCAAGCAAGAGGGGCTTGAAAGTCAATGCAGGGGCACAATCCAGATAGATTTAACACTTGGTCCATGGAAAGAATGTTCTTTGCAGGTTTTAGAGGTTGACCAAACACTCACGGGACTCCCAGCAATGACAGCAAGACAATGGAATCAAAAAAATTATCCCAGGCCAGGGGCAGCTAAACCTGACTAGCCGCTTGACATCAGACGGCTGCAATCAACTAGCCTTTGTTATGCCTGTGTCATTCGGAGTCTTATTTTTTTATCGGAGTCTTATTTTTCGATCGGAGTCACTAAAATTTTATCTTTTTAGCTACCTGTGGGAGTTGGAGTACTTCAATTTAGAATCTAATTGCATATTATGGGTCCTGGTACTATTTTGTACTACCCATAAAAATTTCATCGAATTACGGTATCGTTTGCGAATAATATGCAGTTCCGAATTACATCCGGGCTTGGTCGTTACTGGATCGGGAGGTGATATTTGATTGTGCATGTCTAATTGGTTGCTTGACCTAGTCAAAGAGAGCATTTCTTTGGTTGTGTGTGGTTGGGTTGACTTGTCAACCCCCACCTGTATTAAAGGCCCCCAAGTGAGTTTTCTCACTCTTACTCTCTCCCTCTCTCATCGGACCTCTCTCTCCCTCTTATTTGGTTTCTTTTTCCCTCTCATGCTCTTTGGTCCAGCCCCTATATGACGGTGTTTTGAGCATGTTTTGAAGAGGGAAGTGAAGGAGGAAGTGAAGGTGTGTGTTTGTGCAAGTAGTTGTTGTTGCTATTGATTCTCTTCTCTCTATCTCCCTCTCATGCCCATCCCCCCCCCCACCCTCCCGTTTTCCATCCAAGAAAGACTTAAGGAGAGGCTGAAGAGGAGGTGTAGTGGTGGTGGTGGTTGAGGTGGTCGTGGGTGCGTCGAGAGCCCCGCATCTCTCCCTTTCCCTTCCTCTCTCTTGGTAAGTCCTCTTCCCCTTCTTTTCTGATTTTTATGGCTGTAGGGGCTATTAGAAGAGTCATGCATGCTAGGTGAATGGGTTAGGGTGTCTGAGGAGGGTTGGGAGAGGGGTTAAAGAAGTCTGGGAGCGCGCGCGGGTTTGTCTGCGTGCGGGCGGGCGCAGTCGGGCGCGCGCAGGGAAGCTCGTCTGGGCGCGCCTGGACGAGCGACAGGGCGCCAGTGCGTGCGCGCGAGTGCAGGGGCACGCGCGAGGCTGCCCGAGGGCTCGGGTAGGTGTTGGGGCACTCGGGCATGCATGCGTACGTGCATGCTCGCATGCGTGCGAGCCCGTATGCGTGCATGTCTAAGTCTTTGGCATTTCTAGTTAACCAATATGATGAGTAAAACCACATTAATGTGTAGTCATGCGTAAAACCAATATGATGAGTAAAACCATATTAAAACACTTAGAAATTAACTAGAAATGCCAAAGACTTAGACATGCACGCATACGGGCTCGCATGCATGCGAGCACGCATGTACGCACGCATGCCCGAGTGCCCCAGCACCTGCCCGAGTGCCCCAGCACCTACCCGAGCCCCTGGGCAGCCCCGCGCATGCCCCTGCACGCGCACGCACGCGCGCACAAGCACTGGTGCTCAGCCGCTCACCCAGGCGCGCCCAGATTTGCTACCCCACGCTCCCGCCCAGCCACTTTTAACCCCCACCTAACCCTTCTCACACACCCTAACCCAATTATCTAGCATGCATGACTCCCCTAACAGCCCCTAGGACAAGGAAACCAAGGAAAAGAAGGGGGAAAGGCTTACCAAAGGAGGGAAAGAGAAGGGGGAGATGCGGGGCTCTCGGATGCACCCACAATCACCTCAACCACCACCACCATTACCACCCCTCCTCAGCCTCTCCACCAGTCCTTCTTGGCTGAAATCTGGGGAAAAAGGTGCATGAGAGGGAGCATAAAAGGGCTAGAGAGAAGAGAATCATCAACAACAACATCAAAGGCACACACACACACACCTTGCGCTTCTTCTTCTCCTTCCTCTTCTTTGGGGCATTCCATCAAACACAAAGGGGGGTGAACAAAAGAGAGGGAGAGAGGTCCAGAGAGAGGGCTTCAATGCTCACTTAGGGGGGGGGGGGTAAACCTAACCTAAACATGTTAGGCCTGTGTCATTTGGAGTCTTATATTTTTCGATCAGAGTAACTAAAATTTTTGTTTTTAGCTACCTGCAAGAGTTGGAATACTCTGATTGAAAATTTGTCTGCATAATTATTCTCCTAGTATTGGCATTGGCCTACCTGTAAATTCGCGTCGCATTCTGACATCTTTGTAGAAGTTATGCATTCCAATTGGTATTCGGATTTAATTTTGTTAATATCCAAGATGAAGAGGTTTAAATATGATTTTATCATGAGATGCTCAGTTTTGAGTTAGCTTTCATACAAAAGTAGAATTGGATCAACTGGATTCATGTAGTAAAAGTTATGGGTATTTTTCCAAGTATACCCCGGGGATGAGAAAATCCTAGCAGCAGCCCTGTTTGATGTTTAGATCACCTTTTGAAATATGTGGAGGGGTTATTTAATCTGAGCATAAGCATGAAAGTTGTAGATAATCTTCTTGGCTTTCCAATAGATTTTGAATTGTGCAATTCAGAGCTATATTGAGGAAGTTATGGCTGTTCTAGTGAAGCATGTACAGAATTTTGGGTCATGGACGATTTGGTCCTTTGAACCCCACTTTGGCTATATAATGTCCTCCCCCCCAAATGTCTCCTCTCTCACTCTCTTTGGTCCAGCCCTCTTGAGTGTGTTTGGTAGAGTTTTAGAAGGGGAAGATGATGAAGAGGTGCTTGGAAGAGCAAAGAAGAGAAGGTGTGTGCCATTGTTGTTGTCTCTTCCCTCTCCTCCTTCTATTGCTCCCCCCTCATGTTATCCATGGATCCCCCCCTCCCCTCTGGTTCAGCAAGAAGAAGAGGAATGAAGGCTGAAGTGGTGGTAGTGGTGGTGGTGGTCGAGGTGGTCATGGGCGTGCTTGCGAGCTCCCACATCTCCCCCTTCCCTTCCTCTTCTCTTGGTAAGCTTTCCCCTCTTCTTTTTCTGGTTTTTCAGCTCATTGGATGTGTTGGGAGGTGGTGCATGCTGTCACGCCCCAGGGCGGCCGTCCCCGGGACGCGGCAAGTGTATATATGATATCAGTGACAGGAAAACCAATAATAAACCGCAACCAATCACTAAAATGACAACACAGATAAAAGCAGGGCTGACATAATATATACACCAAATGCGGAAGCTAAAAAGATTGAGTCTGTAGTCAAAACATACTACAGACTCGATACACAATCGTAAGTCCTGTGGGAGCCAACATGTCATAAATATACACAACAAAATCCAATATAATCCAACTAAGTGCCCAAGCACAGAACATATACATACAACAGAAAGAAGGGTGCTGATGGCCTCAAAACTCGTGGGACGCGGCGCTGCCCTCTGTTGGTGTAGTCACTCGGGAAGCTCCTCCCTCAGAGATCACTGAAAAGACAATATGCGAGGGGTGAGCCACACGCTCAGTGAATAGCACAACCCATGCATACAGTTCATATTAACCACATTTAAGCAATTCATAAGCCACAAGTGGCATAATATCACAATCCGGGGGCTCGTTCATCGCCGAACCCCATACCCTCACCCTCACCCTCACCCTCAACAGGTGACCTAGGATGTTGGGACTTAGCGGGTTGATAATCATCCATACATAATCCTGTGGGTCATCGCATCGCCGGCCCACCAAACCCTCACCCTCACCTCTCAACAGGTGACCTAGGCTCTTGGGACTGACTAGGCTGTTGGTTACCCTTGGTCCACCGATAGTCTCTCCTCACTCCGCGGTTGTTTGGCCACTCCCATGTTCAGCACAGTCCTTCACCAAATCAGGAGGCGCCTACTAGTGGGAGCCCCTGCACGGGACAACCTGTCTAACGCCGAGGTAGTCTCTACACGGATCCGACGAGGGGAACAGAACAGCCTATCCATCGCATATGATCCACTCGGATCCGCTGACAGCACATCTCTACGACTCTAATGTCTCGAATTCCTCAGAATTTCACCAGCGCGCATAACCAGGATGCGGGGAACATGCATTTATTAATCATAATACAGGGGTGCAATATTATTGGGAAAGTATCCTGGGGAGGGCAACGTGAGGTCCCGATACAGGACGTCCCGACAACCATACAAGGAACACGGAGTACCCTGACCCGGGTCTCAATGTTGACCTCGCAAGGCCCCTCCCTATAATATTGACTAAAACATGCAATCCTCATTTATGCTAGCATTTGAATAAACAAATCAAACTAATAGGACGCATGTAGAGGTCGGGCTTTCCTAGCATGATAGCGAGGAGGCAGGATGCATGGCTCATGCATAATCCTAAGGGTGCAAGTCCCTATCACACAATCTAGGGTGGCATGCAATTCTACACACATATCATGCATACATGGATTACATCACGCAGTTAATACTAACTATAAGCCCCAGGGGAGGACGGTACACGCCCAAAGCATGTAGCGCCTCCCACACTGGGTTGGGTTGTCCCACTCACCGGGAATCGGGTCGAAGCGCGACCGTCCGTCGAGATCTGCAAGACAGGGTATTAACTGGTTAAATAAATCCACAGTTATCCAATAATACACAATAAATACCCCAAAACCCACCACAAACACCCAACACTCGGCAACCACCCGCACGGCCACCCGACCGCCCGGGTGCACCGCCGCGCCTCAGCCTACGCCCCCAGCGCACCGCCGGACCCTCTGCCCGGCGCCTGGACACGCCACCGCACCGCCTCCGGGGCTCCGCGCATCCACTGCGCCCCGCAGCAGCAGCCCGAGCGCCCCAACCACCTCGCGCCGCCCTGCGAGCACCCCGCGAGCACCCCGCACGCAGCACCTTCCCGCGCGCACCCCGCGCGCGCCTCCGCCGCCTCAACGCGCCTCGCGCGCACTGCCCTGCTCGACCAGCACCTCGCGCACACCTCGCCTGCCCCACCGCGCCTCGCGCACACCTCCCCTGCTCGGCCATCACCTCGCGCACGGCACCACCACTGTCCGCCTGCACCTCGCGCACGCACCGCCACTGTCCGCACGACTAGCACCCGCGCGACCAGCTCCTCGCGCCCAGACCAGCGCGACCAGCACTGCCAGCCCCAGACCGCGCACACCCGCGCGCATGCTGCGCGCACGCACGCCCCCGCGCGCACGCGCGCATCCCAGCACGCGCCCAGCCTACGCGCTGCCTGGGCCGCTGCCGCCGCTGCCTGCTGCCCGGGACAGTGCCCCTGCCTGCCGAGCACCTCCAACCACCCCTCCCACTGCCGCCGACCACCTCCAACCACCTCCGACCACCCTCCGACGACCCCCACTGCCGCCGACCACCTCCCAACACAAAACCCCCCCTAGCAATCATCTAGACAAGAAAAAGAGGGAAAGGAGGCTTACCGAGGGGAGGAAGAGGCGTCCGGTGGCTCTCCACGCGCCGAAACCCTTCCCAAAGCCTTCTCACGCCCCGATCTAGCTTGGCCTTCAAATGGGCCAAATCAGAGGACGAAAAGGGGAGGTCGGGGAGGCTAGGATCGTCGGAAATCGGATTTGAAGACACCGGAGCGTAGATCGGGACCCGATCTACACTTCCCGTGCTTTAGGTTTTTGGTTTTGAGGGGTGTAGGGGCTCAAACGGAAGAAAAACGGAGGAGAGGAGAGAGAGAAGCAAGTCGTAGGGATGATGAATAGTGTGATTGATATTTTTATTCCTTTTATAGCGCGACTTAAAAACCCGGATACGCCCTGGAACTGTGAAATTTTTGCAAACGATGCCAAAATTCGATGAAATTTTCATGAGTGGCTTAAAATGGCACCAGGACACATAATATGCAGTTAGATTTTCAATCGGAGTCCTCTAGCTCAGACGATAGCTAACAGTCTGAAATTATGCGGTTCCGATCGAAAAACTAAAAATTTTAAAACTGCTAAAAATGCTCCAATGATTGCCAATAGGCCAAAAAGTGACACATATATAACATTCTCCCCCCCTTAGGAAATTTTGTCCTCAAAATAAATACAAGTACATCTAAGAAGGGAAAAGATGCGGATACGCGTCACGCATGGCGTCCTCGAGCTCCCAGGTGGCCTCGGCACCGGAACGGTGCTGCCATCGCACCTTGACCAGCTGGACGGTCCTGGTGCGGAGCCTCTTCTCGCGGCGGTCCATGATCTCAATCGGCTGCTCCACGAAAGACAAGTCCGGCTCGAAGACGAGCGGCTCGAACGGAATGATGTGAGCAGGATCGTGGACGTATCGCCTCAGCTGCGAGACGTGGAAGACGTCATGGGCCTGAGCCAACTGTGGGGGCAGAGCTATGCGATAGGCCACCTCTCCAACTCGCTCGAGTATGAGGAAAGGCCCAATGAAACGCGGACTCAGCTTGCCCCGCACACCGAATCGGAAGATGCCCTTCATCGGGGACACCTTCAAGAACACATGATCACCGACCTCGAAGGAGAGCTCACGGCGACGGCGGTCGGCGTAGCTCTTCTGACGACTCTGAGCGACTCGGATACGCTCGCGGATCGTCTTCACCATCTCGGAGGTCTGGTGAATGATCTCTGGTCCCTCTAGCTGGCGCTCTCCGACCTCATCCCAACACAGGGGGGACCTGCAGCTGCGGCCATAAAGTGCCTCGTAGGGAGCCATCCGGATGCTCGAATGATAGCTGTTGTTGTAGGCAAACTCCACCAACGGAAGGTGCCTCTCCCAACTGCCCCCGAAATCGAGCACACAGGCCCGCAGCATGTCCTCAAGGGTCTGGATCGTCCTCTCCGACTGGCCGTCCGTCTGAGGATGAAACGCGGTACTGAAGTGGAGGTTCGTACCAAGGGCGTGCTGGAGGCTACGCCAGAACCTCGAAGTAAAACGCGCGTCTCGATCAGAGATGATACTGACTGGAGTGCCATGGAGTCGGACAATCTCGGAGACGAATAACTGCGCCAGGGTGTCCAGAGAATCGGTGAGTCGGATGGGGAGGAAATGAGCAGACTTCGTCAGCCGGTCGACGATCACCCAGATGGCATCGCGACCCGAGCGTGACCTCGGCAAACCCGAGACGAAGTCCATAGTGATCTGCTCCCACTTCCACTGAGGGATCTCAATGGACTGCAGCTTCCCCGCAGGGCGCTGATGCTCCGACTTCACCTGCTGGCATACTAGGCATCGGGCAACAAATCTGGCAATATCTGTCTTCATCCCGCGCCACCAGTAGCCGCGACGAAGGCCCCTGTACATCTTCGTGCCTCCAGGGTGCACTGTGTACCTCGAGCGATGGGCCTCGTCCAGAATCTTCCGCCTCAGCTCTGCGTCGTCGGGGATGCACACTCGGCCTCTGAATCTCAGGATCCCGTCTGCACGAATCTGGTAGTCCTGACGCTCGCCCCGGGCGACGCCTTCAGAAAGGACTATAAAATGCGGGTCCTGAGCCTGAGCCGTGCGGATCTCGTCGAGAAGAACCGGCTGCACCACCAGCCTGGCCAGAAAGCCACCCGCAGGGGTCTCCCGAACACTGATCCAGCAAGCGGCCTCCTCCAGAAGCCTCCAACGACGGACAGCCATGTGGGCGGCCATGCCCAGGGGCTGTCTACTGAGCGCATCTGCAACGACATTCGCCTTACCCGGATGGTAAGCGATGTCACAGTCGTAGTCTGTCAGGAACTCAACCCAACGCCTCTGTCGCATGTTGAGCTCCGGCTGAGACTGCAGATACGTCAAGCTCTTATGATCAGTAAAGAGCTCGAACTCCTCTCCGTAGAGATAATGCCTCCACATCTTCAGCGCAAATATGATCGCAGCCAACTCGAGGTCATGGGTGGGGTAGTTCTGCTCATGGGGCTTCAACTGACGAGACGCGTAAGCCACCACCTTACCGTGCTGCATCAGGACGCAACCCACACCCAACTGCGATGCATCTGTATACTGCGAACCCACCGCTCCCAGATGGAAGGGTAAGAACTGGCGCTGAGGTGAGTCTTCGCTTCAGCTCCTGGAAGCTCTCCTCGCAAGAAGGGGACCACTCGAACCGAACGTCTTTCCGAGTGAGGCGGGTAAGAGGAACGGCTATCTTGGAGAAACCCTCCACAAACCTCCTGTAATAACCCGCCAAGCCCAAGAAGCTCCGAATCTCAGTGGGGTTCGACGGTCGACGCCAATTCGACACGGCGAGCGTCTTCTCCGGGTCCACAGCTATACCCTCACCGGAAATCACATGGCCCAGAAAGGCCATCCGCTCCAACCAGAACTCGCACTTGCTGAACTTGGCGAACAACTGATGTCCAGCCAGAGTCTCCAAAACAGTGCGGAGGTGGTGAGCGTGCTCCTCCAGACTCCTCGAGTACACCAATATGTCATCGATGAATACTACCACAAAGGAGTCGAGGAAGGGTCGAAATACCCGGTTCATCAGATCCATGAAGGCCGCCGGCGCGTTCGTCAACCCGAAAGGCAGTACTCTGAACTCGTAGTGCCCGTACCGGGTGCGAAAGGCCGTCTTCGGAATATCTGACTCCCGGATCTTCAACTGGTAGTACCCCGAGCGGAGATCGATCTTGGAAAAGACACACGCTCCCTGAAGCTGGTCAAACAGATCGTCGATCCGCGGCAACGGGTACTTGTTCTTCACTGTCCGCTTATTCAACTGCCTGTAATCAATACACAGCCGCAGTGAACCGTCCTTCTTCCGGACGAACAGGACAGGGGCTCCCCACGGAGACACACTCGGACGTGCGAAGCCCTTCTCCAGCAACTCCTCCAACTGCTCCTTCAGCACCCTCAGCTCTGCGGGAGCCATCCGGTACGGAGCCCTCGAAACCGGCTCGGTCCCCGGAAGCAGATTGATCTCAAACTCAATCGCGCGGTCCGGCGGTAATCCCGGAAGATCGTCGGGGAAAACCTCGGGAAACTCTGCCACGACTGGAGTCTGACTGATATCTGCCCGCAGCGGTGCATCCTCCAGAGCAATATAAGCCAGAAAGCCCTCGCATCCACCCTGAAGGAGTCTCCACGCCTGCATGGACGACACGAACCCCAGAGGAGCTACGTCTCGATCGCCCACGTACTGGAAAGACCTCCGACCAGGAAGGTGGAACGACACCGACTTGGCGAAACAGTCGATGCTGGCATGACTAGCTGCAAGCCAATCCATCCCCAGGATGGCATCAAAATCCAACATCGCGAGCTCCACCAGCTCTACCGGAAACTCATGATCCGCGATCTCCACCGTGCACCCTCGGTACACAGAACTAAGGAGAATCCGGTCTCCCACGGGCAATGCTACCTCTAACACAGCATCTAGAGGAGCGGACGCCACACCCGTCCGTCTCGCGAAAGCGGGAGACACGAACGAGTGGGTGGCTCCGGAATCGAATAGCACATAAGCAGGAAGCTGGGAGATCTGAACAGTACCTCTAACCACGCTGCCGGATGCCTGGGCCTCCTCTGTCGAAAGCGCTGCCACTCGGCCCTGAACGAACTGAGGCTGAGGAGCAAGGGCACGCCTCGCCTGCTGCGCTGGCTGCCTCCTCTGATCAGCACGGCCACCCTGTGGCTGCTGCTGCTGCTACTGGCGCTGCTGCTGCGGCTGGCGCTGAGGCTGCTGCTGCTGGCGCTGCTGAAACGGCTGCTGGAACGGCTGCTGCTGCAACTGCGCTGCTGCTGCTGAGGCATCACTCTCGGTCGGCCAGCGTCGGGGCAATTATACAGAATATGCCCGACGCGCTGACAGTGATAACAGCGCCTCGTCTCTGGTCGCCTCGACTGGACCGGCACGGCTGCGATGGGTGCTGGGCCTCGCGCTGGCACCACATCTGCTGGAAGAGAGGGAGCCGCTGACTGCTCGAAGCGGGCCCTCTTCTTCTTGCGCTGCCCTCTGTCCTGACCTCTGGGTGGCCTCTGGTCTGTCGGCGGGGTCGGAGCTCTCACCTGGATCCCGAGGTCTCTCTCGACTGTCTTCGCCCGCGAGACCAAGTCGGAGAACCTCGTGAAAGCCTGGGAGGTGACGTGCACTCGGATGGCATTGCTCAGACCGAGCTCGAACCGACGGCACCTCGACACCTCGTCCATCGCCAGAGCTGGAGCGAACCGGGACAGCCTCGTGAACCGCGTGGAGTAGTCAGCGACGGACATAGTGCCCTGAGTCAGCTGCTCAAACTCCCGCTCCACTAACTGTCGCGTCGAGAAGGGGAAATACTCCTCCAAGAAATATCCCCTGAATCCCGCCCATGTGAGCTGCTCCAGTCCCTCTGGGATGTCCACTGATCTAGTAGCCCACCACTCGGCGGCGCTACCCTTCAGCATAAACGCAGCCAGGGAGACCCTCTGGCGGTCTGTGCATAGCATCGTCGAGAAGATGGTATCCACCTCCATCAACCATCTCTCGGGAGCAAGGGGGTCCTCCGTCTGTCCTCTGAACTCGGGAGGGTGGAGCTTCAGAAAGGCTGAGAGTCCACTCTGCTGGACCCTCGCTGCTGCCTCTAGCCCCATCTCCCTCTCCTGAGGATCCTGAACTCTGGCCGCCGGAATCTCCACCACGGGGACTGGGGGTGTATCAGGCACTACAGGCGGATCTGCCGCCAAGGGAACCTGCGGTACTGCCTCGCGGGCCGCCCGCAGCTCCTGTATCTCCCGTGCCTGATCTGCTAACATCCTCGTCTGGGTCTCCACCATATCTGCTAACCGCGCAATCGCGCGCTCCCAGGCAGGAGGCTCCTGCGCTGGTCCTGACCTCTCGGCTGAGGACTCACCAATAGCATCCTCGACTCTGGCAGGTCCGGAGACCTCCAAGGGTCGAGAGGGACCACGTCCGCGTCGTCCTCTGCGAGGAGGCATATCAGCAACCTAAGAAAACCAGACACTAGGATCAGAATACGCATATAGAAATCCTAGGACTCATCTCTATGAAAAGGAAGACACTTGGCTCTGACAGGACCAGGCTCTGATACCAACTTTTGTCACGCCCCAGGGCGGCCGTCCCCGGGACGCGGCAAGTGTATATATGATATCAGTAACAGGAAACCACAATAAACCACAAACAATCACTAAAATGAAAACACAGATAAAAGCAGGGCTGACACAATATATACACCAACGCGGAAGCTAAATAAACTGAGTCTGTAGCCAACAACATACTACAGACTCGATACATAATCGTATGTCCTGTGAGAGCCAACATGTCAAATATACACAACAAAATCCAATATAATCCAACTAAGTGCCCAAGCACAGAACATATACATACAATTAGAAAGAAGGGTGCTGATGGCCTCAAAACTCGTGGGACGCGGCGCTGCCCTCTGCCGGTGTAGTCGCTCGGGAAGCTCCTCCCTCAGAGATCACTGAAAAGCAATATGCGAGGGGTGAGCCACACGCTCAGTGAATAGCACAACCCATGCATACAGTTCATATTAACCACATTTAAGCAATTCATAAGCCACAAGTGGCATAATATCACAATCCGGGGGCTCGTTCATCGCCGAACCCCATACCCTCACCCTCACCCTCAACAGGTGACCTAGGATGTTGGGACTTAGCGGGTTGATAATCATCCATACATAATCCTGTGGGTCGTCGCATCGCCGGCCCACCATACCCTCACCCTCACCTCTCAACAGGTGACCTAGGCTCTTGGGACTGACTAGGCTGTTGGTTACCCTTGGTCCACCGATAGTCTCTCCTCACTCCGCGGTTGTTTGGCCACTCCCATGTTCAGCGTAGTCCTTCACCAAATCAGGAGGCGCCTACTAGTGGGAGCCCCTGCACGGGACAACCTGTCTAACGCTGAGGTAGTCTCTACACGGATCCGACGAAGGGAACAGAACAGCCTATCCATCGCATATGATCCACTCGGATCCGCTGACAGCACATCTCTACGACTCTAATGTCTTGAATTCCTCAGAATTCCACCAGCGCGCATAACCAGGATGCGGGGAACATGCATTTATTAATCATAATACAGGGCAATAGGAAAGTATCCGGGGAGGGCAACCTGAGGTCCCGATAGGACATCCGACAACCAACAAGGAACACGGAGTACCCTAACCCGGGTCTCAATGTTAACCTCGCAAGGCCCCCCTATATTGACTAAAACATGCAATCCTATTTATGCTAGCATTTGAATAAACAAATCAAACTAATAGGACGCATGCACAGGTCGGGTTTTCCTAGCATGATAGCGAGGGGGCAGGATGCATGGCTCATGCACAATCCTAAGGGTGCAAGTCCCTATCACACAATCTAGGGTGGCATGCAATTCTACACACACATCATGCATACATGGATTACATCACGCAGTTAATACTAACTATAAGCCCCAGGGGAGGACGGTACACGCCCAAAGCATGTAGCGCCTCCCACACTGGGTTGGGTTGTCCCACTCACCGGGAATCGGGTCGACGCGCGACCGTCCGTCGAGATCTGCAAGACAGGGTATTAACTGGTTAGAATAAATCCACAGTTATCCAATAATACACAATAAATACCCAAAACCCACAACAAACACCCAACACCCTCGGCAACCACCCGCACGGCCACCCGACCGCCCGGGTGCACCGCCGCGCTTCAGCCCGCGCACCCCGCGCACCGTCGGGCCCCTGCCCGCCGCCTGGACACGCCACCACACCGCCCCCGGGGCTCCGCGCATCCACTGCGCCCCGCAGCAGCAGCCCGAGCGCCCCAACCACCTCGCGCCGCCCCGCGAGCACCCCGCGAGCACCCCGCACGCAGCACCTTCCCGCGCGCACCTCCGCCGCCTCGCCGCGCCTCGCGCGCACTGCCCTGCTCGACCAGCACCTCGCGCACACCTCGCCTGCCCCACCGCTCCTCGCGCACACCTCGGCCACCACCTCGCGCACGGCACCACCACTGTCCGCCTGCACCTCGCGCACGCACCGCCACTGTCCGCACGACTAGCACCCCGCGCGACCAGCTCCTCGCGCCCAGACCAGCGCGACCAGCACTGCCAGCCCCAGACCGCGCACACCCGCGCGCATGCCGCGCGCACGCACGCCAGCGCGCGCACGCGCGCATCCCCGCACGCGCCCAGCCTACGCGCGGCCTGGGCTGCTGCCGCCGCTGCCTGCTGCCCGGGACAGTGCCCCTGCCTGCCGAGCACCTCCAACCACCTCCGACCACCCTCCGACGACCGCCACAGCCGCCGACCACCCCTCATACACAAAACCCTCCCCTAGCAATCATCTAGACAAGAAATAAGAGGGAAAGGAGGCTTACCGAGGGGAGGAAGAGGCGTCCGGTGGGTCTCCACGCGCCGAAACCCTTCCCAAAAGCCTTCTCACGCCCCGATCTAGCTTGGCCTTCGAAATGGGCCCAATCAGAGGACGGAAAGGGGAGGTTGGGGAGGCTAGGATCGTCGGAAATCGGATTTGAAGACACCGGAGCGTAGATCGGGACCCGATCTACACTTCCCGTGCTTTAGGTTTTTGATTTTGAGGGGTGTAGGGGGCTCAAACGGAAGAAAAACGGAGGAGAGGAGAGAGAGAGAGCAAGGTCGGGGATGATGAATAGTGTGATTGATATTTTTGATTCCTTTTATATAGTGCGGGACTTAAAAACTCGGATATGCCCCGGAACTGTGAAAATTTTGCAACGATGCCAGAATTCGATGAAATTTTCACGAGTGGCTTAAAATGGCACCAGGACACATAATACGCAGTTAGATTTTCAATCGGAGTCCTCTAGCTCAGACGATAGCTAACAGTCTGAAATTATGCGGTTCCGATCGAAAACACTAAAAATTTTAAAACTGCTAAAATGCTCCAATGATTGCCAATAGGCCAAAAAGTGACACATATATAACACATGCTAAGTGTTTGTGTATTGGTTTGTGTGTGCTTGGTTGCTTGAGTGTAGGGGTGTCGGCGTGCCCGTGTGTATGCTGCCCTATGTGTGCTGCCTGTGCCCAGCATACTATGTCTGCTGCCCTGCCAGCACCAACACTCATGCCTAGTGGCTGTGCCCAGCATGCCCTGCCTGCTGCCCTGCCAGCATCTGCGTCTGTGCCCAGCGCGTCCTGTGGCGTGCCCTGCGTCTGTGCCCAACGCGCCCTGCGCCTGTGCCCAGTGCATCCTGCGACGTTCCCTGTGACTGAGCCCAGCGCGCCCAGCGACTATGCCCAGTGCGTCCTGCGACGTTCCCTGCGACTATGCCCAGCGCGCCTTGCCCTGCTTGTGCATCCTGAGTGCTGCCCCGCGTGTGTGTGCCTCCCCTTGCATGCGTGCTGCCCCGCTTGCCCTACTTGCGTGCTGCCTCGCGATGCGCGACGACCCGGGTTGCGGTGAGTGGTTCGATCCAACCCTTTGGGATGCGCTTGATGCACGTAGTCGTGCATCGCGCATCCATGGGGCTTCTTTGCACCCTAAATATGTTAGATATTTGCATGTTAGGCTTGTATAGCTCGTATATTGCGTAGAACCCCTTTTTCTACCATATACTTGCCTATGTATATTCATGTGTGAATTATTATGTATGCATGCGCCCTTCATGTATGGGCAGGTGTGATGTGGGTTTTCATGAATGTATAGAATAAGCATGCCTTAGGTAGTTCTTATGAGTAATACTACCATATTAATTGAAATATTCAGCATGATTAAGTCTGAGTTAATAACGAGCACATGCCTAATATTCCCTTCCGATAAGACTCGAGGGCGTGGTGTAGTTGTTGCGCCCATGCTAATGGGACAAAGCTATTACAAACTTCAAGAGATAATGAGCTCTCTCTCGCCCTCTCCCTCTGCATGAACTGAGTAAATAGATGTGTTTTCCTACTCGACTCAGGTTAGTTTGGAATATTGGCATGCACCTGTTAGTACGCGAGATCGCGCTTGACCCTTCCCTTTTAAGTTGGTGATAATCCAACGCTTGCTTAAGTTATACCTTGTATGCTTATATGATTAATGGCCTTGTATGCATGTTTAAGTGGGCCATACCTTGTATGCAAGTTTAAGTGGGACATACCTTGTATGCATGTTCCATGATTTGTTTATGATTTAAATCCATGTTAGGGGATACCCTTATAGTCAATTATTAGATGATCGTGCATATGGTTCATGCACATAGCTATGATATGATTCTCCTGTTATGTATATGCACATGTTAAAACTAATTAGGCCTATCTGAAATAGGCGTGGGTACGACCCGCTATCGGGATGTACCTTATTAGTTAGTGCGCGAGTGATGTAATTGCCCCTGCATCCGTGTGATGCACTTGAATGAAATTTAGGAGAATTCATTTGTTGTATCGGTTTTGTTAAACCGATAGCTTTGGCATTAAGTTAGGCCTACCCGTGCTAGACGAGTATATGAACTGCCTGTTGGGTTATATGTCTTGGGCTTATTTTTGCGTAAGAGCAGAGGTAACCCCTCGCATCTGAGCGATGCACTCGTGTGGGAGTCCAAGAGTATTCGTTATCATCGATATGTGATTATCGAGCGTAGTTGACTTTCCCATAGGGTTCGCTTTGCGAACGTGGGGTGCTTCCTCCGGACATTGTCGTGCATCGAACACCCCAGCGTCGAAGCTGTCCTGTTTGGGTGCCACCACTTGTAGGTGCTACTGATGCGTATCGCGGTACACATCTGGCTGATGTACCGATCGTGGAAAGCCAACAGGTAGAGGCTACGCAGGAGAGGGCTACCGGATGATTTTTGCGAGCGTGGAATCGTTCTCCCCTTCCTCGGATCCGCATTGAAGCTACCCGATGTTAAAGCTATCCTGACAGAGGACTCTCACTTGTAGGTACTACTGATGCGTTCGGCAGATATACTGATCATGGGAGTATACCAGGTATAGGCTACTCAGGAGAGGGCTACTTGATGACGAAGGGTGTACAACAAAAGGTTTTCTTCCAACAGTCCTGTGTCACCCTTAGGGGTGAGGGTGAGGATGAAGTGAAGTCACGTCGCCATGTGACCCATTCGTTTTTTCGTCCGTTCCCATAGTCGTTGGGTCCGGTTACGTATCGATGTTCAAAGACATTGTGAGCAGTTATCTCGGTGTAGATGATCCAGTAGTGTTGTGTAGACCAGTAATTCCACGTCTCTTCGATCAGCGGTATGGTCTCTCCCCAAAAGTCCCAAAAGTCTTCCTCCGGGAGTGAGGGTGAGGGTGAGATTGGTCACGCCGCCGCGTGTCCTTGTTATCCATTGGGTTTCCACCCATGTTTTCCTTGAAAGGAAATTGCTTTAGTGTTGAACTGTTATAGCGGTGATTGGTTTCCAGCCACTCACTGAGCTTGTAGCTCACCCCTCGCATACTGTTTCTTTTAAGGGGCAGTGTTGGGCGTGGAGCTGGAGCTTCCCTGTGGCGTGGTCTTTTGTGCGTGGAGCGTTCTGTCCGGCGGGTGGCGAGTGCAAGGCTATCAGCAGTCCTAGAGTCATTTTATGTATTGTAAATTGTGCATGTGGCACATGTTGTATTTTATTTGGGCTAGACTTGGCTCTCACAGGACATTGATTGTGTATTCGAGTCTGTAATGATATTTTTGGTTTACAGACTTATTGATATTTTTATGCTTTCGCTTTTCAGTTGAGTTATCAGTTATCATTGCTTTGCTAGCTTGTGTGTTATTTATTGGAGTCATTGTTGACCTCTTGTACTTGATAGCTGATACTTCATATATTGCTACGTCTCAGGGACAGCCGCCCTGGGGCGTGACAAAACACACCCTCTCACACTCAAAATAACCAAAGGGTTACTTAGCTATTAAGCAAGGAGGGGGTAAGGTTACCAAAGGTCACCCCATTCACCAAAATATCCAAACACTATGCCACCCATCAAACCAGTAACGCCCAAAACTCGGATACGATTCGGAACTGCATATTTTCCAAAACGTTACCGGAATTCGATGAAATTTTTATGGACAGTACTAAATGATACAAGGACCCATAATATGCAGTTAGATTTTTAATCAGAGCACTCAAACTCCCGCAGGTAGCTAAAAATCAAAATTTTAGCGACTCCGGTCGAAAAATAAGACTCTGAATGACACTGGCATAACATTCTCCCCCCTTAAGAAATTTAGTCCTCGAAATTTAAGGAAACCCAAAGGGAAGACCAAATGTAGAATGTATCACGCATCATGTCCTTTGCTCCCAAGTGGTCTAGGCCCCAGACTGGCGCTACCGACACACTTTAATCAAAGGAATGGTCTTAGTGTGGAGCCTCTTCTCCTGTTGGTCCTTGACCTCGATCCACTGCTCCACGAACGACAAATCCAGCTCGAGGATGAGGCAGTCGAATGGAATGACATGAGTAGGATCGTGGACATAACGCCTCAGCTTCGAGACAATGACGACGTCGTGGGCATGAGTCAGCTATGGGGGAAAGGCTACATGACAGGCCACCTCCCCAATCCACTCAAGGACGAGAACCGGTCCGATGAAGGGTTGACTCAGCTTGCCCCGAACATCGAACCGGAGGATGCCCTTAAACCGGGACACCTTCAGGAAAACATGGTCACCAAACCCGAAGGTAAGCTTCTGGCGACTATGACCTGCGTAGCCCTTCTGTCGGTTCCGGGAGGTGCGGATGCACACACGAACCAACTTGGCCATCGCAAGGTCAAACAAATCACTTATGGCCCCTCCAACTAGCGCTCCTCAACCGTCCCAACATAAGGGAGGTATAAAATTCGTGCCCACAGAGTGCCTTTTCAGATCCATCTAGATGCTCGAATGGCAGTCGTCTTGCAGGCATACCCCAACAAATGGGTGGTGCCTCGCCCAACTACCCTTATCATCGAGCACGCAGGCACTTAGCATGTCCTCCAAGGTCTGAATCGTCCTCTTTGCTTGGCCATCCGTCGGCGGTGAAACGCTGTACTTAAATGGAGGCTCGCGCCAAAGCCTGCTGAAGGCTATGCCAGCACCCCAAAGTAACCCTCGCGTCTCAACCTGAAATAGCGTCGATCGGAGTGCCATGAAGACAAACAATCGCGAAGGCGAATACCTGCGTCAAAGCGTCCAGAGACTCAGTCAGGGATATGGAGGGAAACGCGGACTTAGTCAGTCAGTCAATGATCACCTAGACGGCGTCGCGACCCGAACGTGACTTTAGCGAGCCCACAACAATCTATGATAACCCATACCCACGTCCACTGAGGAATCTCGATGGACTGACGCTTTCCAACGCGATGATGATTCTCAAACTTTGTCTGAGGGCATATCATCCTGGGGAAATAGGGTCACCCATTGCTTTTTCATCTCGCTACAAGCAACCTTGACGAAGACTACCTCAATTTGTCCACGGAGGCCCAATTAACTTATGAGATCCCTGAAGGCATCCAGCGCATTAGTTAACCTCGACAGCAGTACTTTAAACTCATAGTGCCCGAAACGGTCACGAAAGGCCATCTACGGGATGTCCAACTCTCGGATCTCCAATTTTGGGTACCCTGCACGAAGATCGATCTAAGAGAGGACACTGGCTCCCAGAGCTTGGTCAAACAGGTCATCAATTCGCGTCAAGGGGTACTTGATCTTCAACCTCCACGAGGAGATCAAAACAATCCTTGGACGATTAAGTCCAGATTCTGCACCTCGAGTATGGCTGGCGCTTATGATGACACTTACACGCTGGGTAAGCGGCAGGGGCACGACGCTGACAGCGACGACAACGGCGACGTTGACAACAACGACAAACAACGGCGATGAAGGATTTAAAAAAAAATTAGGATTTTTGAGGTGGTGGCTCTGATACCATGTTAGAATCATATAACAAAATAATGGGAATCCTTGTATTGCACTTAGGATTTAATCCTTTTATATACAAGTACACATAGAATTACATGTGTAATATACTATGACATAACACATATAATCTAACATATTCATTTTAGTTTTATTTATTTATTTTTTAATGTGAAACCAAACTCAAATCGAATTTCAAACCAAATCAAATAAATATTAACTCAAAAAAAAAAAAACTCAATCTAAATTATTATGTATTCGATTTAATCGAACCATGTTGCCCCCCCCTAGATAAAACTAGTAACAAACATTCTTGGCAAAGGCACTACACTTTGCTGTCCTTGTTAGTTAATTCAGCAATATATTCTCTACAGCTACATCTTATGAAACTCACATGATCCTCCGAGTCTAATCATTTCCTGATTTTTTAAATTCATAATTGACCTTAAAAAAAACAAAACCAATGACCCTTCTATTCCATTATTCATTCTCTTTTTTTTTTTTTTTTTTTGAATAACATTATTTACTCTCTATTTTTTGGTAGTCTGTTCATTCTCTATTTGGTGATACAAAATGTTCCACCAAAAAAAAGGGGGCTCCACACATGCGTGTTATCTAGGGAAATGTGGAAAAATTGGACTGTTATTCAGGGTCACGGGTACAACCTTTTTCCTTAGTCTGATTGACCAAACGAATTAAAAGCTGTTCAGATAAGAATAAAAACAAGACCACACCCACTTGTGTTATATTTTTTAATTTATTTCACAGACAGATTCCACTTGCATGGATACTTCTCTCCTCTTGTAGTAAAGGACACACACAGAGTAAGCGAGGCATTTTTTTTTATTTTTTATTTTGGTCTTTAATCAGATCCTGAGAAACAGCAGAGATGATGAACCTTATGGAATGTCTGCCCCTGAAGTTGTTCTTTAGAACAACACCATATAGTTTGTGTTTTTCTTTAGTGTATTTGTGCCATATGAAAAAATAAAAAAAAATAGAAAAAGTAACAATTTTTTCTTGGACCATATAAAAAATGAGAAAAAACTTTTATTTATGCTAAACAAAAAGTAAGAAAAAACTTTCCTCACCCCAAAGGAGGGAAACTGAAAGAAAGTAAGTTTGTTTTTTTTTGGGTTTGAATATTAAATGTTTAGTAATATTGAATATTTTTGTTTGTTCTTATTTTTTATTTTATAATAAAATAATAAAAGTATTATTTAAATTTTTTTATTTATTATGTGATATGTCCTTGTTAATTGTCTTCCAAAATTTTATTTATTTAAGATATTTGATTGATAAGTTTTGTTTCTTTTATATTATATTTAAATTAGCATACAAACAATTTTTTTTTTATCATTTTTCATCACTTTCTCTAATAACATAAATAATATATTTCATTTTCCGTCATTTTTATCATAAGTACAAAAAAACAGTTTTTATTTTCCGTCATTTTCCATCACAGGCATAAACAACAATTTTTATATTTCATCACTTTCCTTAACATGTACAAACAAAATATTAACTGGTCAAAGAGAAAATAATTTATTTTCTATCACTTTCCTTTTGACCCAAATTCATTCACCTTCTTTCATTTATCCTTTGAGATTGTGCACAAACACACCCTTCATGTTTCAATCTCTGGATTTTTGTTCATATGTTAAATGGGATCTAATTTATCTAAATGGGAATCTTGTCACAGCACTGTCCTCTTCCCTTTGGTTTTTGTACTGGACTTAATTTGTGTCCATATGTTTTTAACCCATGTTCATAATTAACATGTATAAAGAATTATAAAGTTGTGTTTGGTTTGAGGTATTTTAAAATATCGAGTATCTTCTCTTGAAAAAAAAAAACCAGCATCTTAAATATCCTCATATTTTCAAATAAGAGTGACAAAACATGTACGATTTATTGGTTAAATCCAATGATCAATATTTGGTAATTCCAAAGATGTCACTAATTCTATTATTAGACAATAGTATGAGCACAGACTTGCAAGAAAAAAAAACGTGTTTTAAAGATATGAAATGATATATAGTTAAATCAGATATTAATCTTGATATTTGGTATCTAATATTTGATATTTGATATATAATGGATGCGTTGAGCCAATTGGTTCGAGTGAGGGTGAAGTGAGACCAGTGTCACGATTTGGTTACATATATCAGCTAATGGGTGCTAAGTACAAACTCATATACAGAAAGACCTATTTTGAAATTGAGAGTGTGGTAGATAAAATATCTCTAAACCTTAATATCAGTATTGGATTTTGTAATAGAGTATTGTATTCTATAACCCCCATTTAGGTAGAGAAATTAAATTATTCAAGATAGATAACTATACCGGTAAAGATAAGTATACAAATGGTCATTTTCTGTTTGTAATAATAAAGTTTTTATTGTATGGTTCACCATAGATAAGCTGTAGATAAAATGTAAATAAAATGTGAAAAATGATTTAACATGTGAGCCTGTTGATGACATGTGCATCATCCATCAACTAATAAAATAGATTGAGTAAAAAAACATAATTTCTAAAATGATCTGAAATACCAATACCACATTATTTTTTTATATATTAATATAGCTATGCTCGCTTGTTTCACAATCTAAAACAGGGGGAAAGAAATTCTCCTACATGCAACAACCAGTTTTTTTGGTTTAAAAAAAAAAAAGTGATTGGATGTATAACGGTCACCGTTGAATTGGTTGATAACCTTAAACTGACGTAACGGATCATCATCACGTGAAATGCCCTTACCGTATGATAAAATGAAAAGAAAAACAAGTAAAATAAAATTATGTACCTTTTAATAATTAGGCCGACACCTCATTTGGTATCATCTGCAGCTGTAGCATCACATGTTTTAGCCTTATTTTATATACCTCATAAAAAAGTGTAGCTTTTTTTTATTTAATTGTCGCCCGTGACTGGACAAACAAGAAAGGTCGCGTCAATTTGGGGCCCGTGATTTCATCATGTTAATTAATTAAAAATAAGGAACCTAAGGTTTTGTTCACAATTTAGAAAAGACTAGGGGGGTTCATACAGTAAGTTTTCTATTGCTTTCTATGTTATTTAATTGTGAATTTCGGGAAGAATAATTTTTAGGGTTTAATATTATCTTCTGTGTTCTTATATTCCCAACATTGTCACCAGAGGATCGCAGATTTGATATATCTCAACACTTATACACTGTTCGGGTACAGAAACAGGGGAGAGTAAGTTTAAAAATTTATTTGCTTGTAAGGCCTGTTTGGATAGAGACATAAACTATTTTAGGGTTTATACCTATTCTAGGAATTGTTGAATTTATCAATAGAATAAGAGATTTTGTGTTTGGTTGTGTTTTCAATTATTCTCATTGGAAAACGTAATAATAAATATTGGAGTATTTGGTTGATGAAGAATAAGATGTGAATAAAGTGTAAAAAGTTGATTTGACATGTGGGCCCCATTGATGTTTAAGAGGTGATGACATGTGATTTAATGTAATGACACGTGATTTGATATGTGGGTTATATTATTCCAGTGGAGGAATAACACAAATCCATGGGTAGACTTGGAATACAAATACCAGCTTATTCTCTCTTAATTCCGCATAGCTATACCCCTTTATTCCCTCTACCCAAACGCCTTTTTGCCTTATTCCCCCCTATTCCACCCCTATTCCTCTAGCCAAACAGCCCCGTAAGGAATAGGTGGGTATAATAATTTCAGAATAAGTGAGAATAAACTAGTATTAATATTCTAGATTCTCTCTGAAATTGTGTTATTCCACCAATCTACTTTACCCCCTCCCTCCCCCCCCCCCCCCCCTCGGCCATTTGTGGTGGAGAATTAACAGAGGTGAATACTGGAGAATAACCCTTATTCACTGTTTGTTTTATCTGGATAAACTTTGATAGCTATGTCTGGATAAGCTACGATAAAACCTGATAACTATTCTAAGGAAATGTTAGAATTGCTTATCAAAGCTTATCTATGTCAATGGATAAAAATATTTTTCTCTATCATTTTAAAAAATTTATTTTATGTAACAGTCTCATATACACATTCCAAACATTGTCACATTTATTAAGTCGGTTACACATCTCTCATACTTATTTAAGGGTAAAGTTACTTTAAACTTTTATTCATCTCTTATCTACAATTTATCATCAATTTATCTAAGGTGAACCAAACAAAAAAAAAATCACTTTATGTTTCTTAATGAGTAACAGAAAAAGCCACTAAACAAAAATTTGTTTATTCAACATGGATTTTTATCTATCCAGATATAACTGATAAGGACGAATAACCTTATGTTACACCCATAAGAGCCCAACTAATATAAGAGGTATCCACATGTCAAATCATATATCATCACCTCTTATAAATCAATGATCCACTTGTCATCATTTTTCACACTTATAAATTCATTCCCACATTTTATTTACTTTTTATATTAAACTTATTTATGGTCAATCACACAACTAAAACTTAATTATTACATAATCTCAATTAGAATAACTAAAAACACAGTTAAACAAAAAATCATGATATATTTATCTATCCAAAATAACTTATATCACAATCCAAATGAAAATTTAATAAATAAATAGAAAATTATATAAAATAAAATCCACATGTGCATCAAATGTAATTATCTGTTTGGCTCTCCACGTTGATTGAATGGTGGTTTTGACCATTGGTTCACTGCATGAGACCTTTTCTCTTCAAAATAAACTTTCACAGTCTAGTTGAATTGAAGAAGCTAATTAAGTTGGTGGTGATACAGTCTAGCAAACACTCTTATTAGTAGTTAACTAGTTATTATTTTATTTTATTTTTATTTTTATTTTTTATTTTTTTTTGTATAAAAATCCTAGAAATAATGGTGGAAAAGAACAATGCACGTGTCGAAAACAAATTTTAATCTACATAAAATGATTACCCTACAACTCGTCTACATCTTCTAGCACATAGTATATAAAGACTCTGAGAAAATTCTTTGATAGTTAATAAGATTATCATCTTTTATGTCTATTGTCTAGCTTGGTTTTAGATTATATTTATGTCCGATTGACCTTTTGGAGGTCGTAATCCACAATAAACATATATTATATGCACAATACAAATAACATATTAATTGTAATGCTTGTTTAAGCTAAATTTTCTTCTTCCCCTGCCTGGGGTCACTTCCTTACATCTTATTTCTCCTCACTAATTATTATTTTTCTTTCCTAATGTAAATGTATCTAAAGCCTGATCAGGAAGCACAAATGGCATCTAAATCAATGAATTTGCAGACCTGTCCACCACATAAAAGAAAAAAAAAAAAAAAACCACTATAGGAAGGTTTTGTCAATCATTTGAACCATATGAGCAACTCAACAATTACTTTATATGATGATTACATTACGAAGTCCAAAAAGTACTTCCTTGCAACAAAACCACACCAAAAAAGAAAGCACCTACCTGTCTCAAAACAAATTATAATTCTTCTCTCTCACCACCATGGATAGAGAATGGAGGAAGTATGTAGATCCTAGATCTGTTTGTGATCACTCTATACTGAATGTGGTCCAATAAAAACATTTAACATAAAAGGTCTACATTTCCCTTAAAAAATAAATGGTATAAGATAGTTTCAAGAAATATCATCAATTTTCATGTTATTTACCAAAAAAGAAAAAAAAAATCAAAGCATGCACACCTAACAGCACTCTTTTCACATGACAGTTTTTCATCAGCCAACAAGATTTTTCGATATCAAAATCTCGGAGGATCCTATCACAATGGAGAAGCTGCAGGGAAAACAAAAGCTCTATATCACTCCAAATCAACAACGCTCACCAAGTAACCAAGGTTTTCTTTTGTTTTTTGTGATTTTTTTTTGGATCTAATGATACGTTTAGAATACGATTTTATTCTTAAAAAACTCTTTTTTTTTTTGGGCTTTTAAAACTTGATTTCTAGAAAACATATTATTTTGTTTTTAAAAAAAACTGTTTTGAAATGTTACTTATAATTAAAAAGGTGAAAGCAATTTTTTAATTAATTATTCAAAATTTCAAGCGTTAATAAACACTTCTATAGCTTTTGGCTTCTTAGAATATTTATAATCATCCACACTGTGTTTTCAAATGTCTCTTAAATGTCAAACATGGATATGTCGATCTCATTGGTTAACAACATCTATCTTCTATTCATCACTTTGGGTATGCGCTTGAATAAAATTGAGTCACATGTTTACAGTTCTATGTAAAAAAGAAAAAAAAATGGTCTACAGAAGTTTAGATCAATGCACCGATGGGATAGTAGGAGAAATAGAGATGCACAAACAGCCAGCCCTCCTGGGATATCTCGTCTTCCAAAGTTGCATCTACCAAATCAACAAAGAAATCAAACATTTTGGTGGTTTCTATTTTGTTTTTCTTTTTTTCTTTGCGTTCTTCATTTCGGACATTATCTATTAAATACCAAGCCAAAAAAAAGACATTACCTATTAATTTTGGTTTTAAAATTGAAATACACATGACTTCAATTTCCACAAAAAAATAAAAATCAAACAGTCCCCTCGTTCGACTGGCAATTCAAATTGACCTACCTATGAAATATGATCCAAATATCAATGTCAATAGAATATAAAAATCTGTTTGTAGTCAAAGAATGTGGATGTCAATTTGACATAAATTAAGATCAATATGCATGAATAAGACACACATGCAATATTCGAGTTGATTCAACAGGAAAATAAATGTACGTAGTACAGTAATATATATAAGCTTACATTTATAAAAAAAAGGTAATAATTTTGGAAAATGAACAGACCCTACAGTGTTATGGGCTTGTCATCTTGTGCATCTGGGATTATTTATCAACTAATACTAGGAATATCCGACACCAAAAAAGTTGAAATATAAATCAAATTTTTAATTTTTATCTCAATCTTACGTGTCCAGATTTTTTCTAAATTTAAATTTTCATCTAACATGCAAATATATGTATCACGCCACCATCCAAAAAATAATCATAATAAAAAATTCAATCAACGATGTCATTACAAGTGCTGACAGGATCAAAAGCCAATTTTGAAAATATTTGATGCGCGAGATCAATTTTGCTAATATTCAAAATAGTGAGTTAATCTTGTAAATTACCTTATAAAATATTCGAGTTTCCATCATGAAAATAAATAAATAAAAACATAGACCAAAGAAAAAAAAGCTGTTTTTTTTTTTTTTAAATCCTTTGGTAGATTTAATGTTTTAAAATCTGACTCAATCCGACAGCTTGTTGAATTAGTTAAACTTTCTCCCGCTTTAAATTCTGGTTTGGTTTATCCTCAAAACCCAATAGTATAAAAAATCAGTAAAACCCAATCAACCCTAAGGTTAAACCGAAGGTTTTAGAGAACCCTCTACGGTTTAATTACACCAATCGATTCTTTATTTATACAAGTTGTGATTAATTACTTGTTCAAATATTAATTCTACTAAAAATTTTAGATAGTATATAATAAAATTATGTTATGTTGTTAAGTAAAAGTTTAAAAAGTATTACAATTAAGACTTAATAATTATACAAAGATTTTCTTAAAATTTTCATATTCTTATAAATTTATTTACGTTATAATAATAATTAATATTTCACAGTTCAAATCTGATTGACCCACCAGTTCAACTAGTGTCTCTTAATCCGTTCATGTTTTTGGTTCAATGACTGGTTCAATTTTTAATACACTGGGTAGCCGAGGTTTTAATAAAATTTGTTTTAAAAAATTACATTTTATGGATATTAGGATTTTCAGACAATTTTTTTTTTTTCAAAAACATTATATAAAAAAAAACATAAACCCAACGGTTAGAAAGCGTGGGAACAATAAAAAAAAAAAAAAAAAGTTCCTAGAAAACAGAGGCTCCGTTTGTCTTCACACAGAGAGCACACTCACTCACACAACCCATGTCTTTGTTCTTTTCTCCCCCACCCTCCCACCACTCTTTTGTTCTCTTCCCACCAACACACACAAAGAATACATCATAGACTGTTAAAGCAACCCACTGAGTGAATCAAAGAGATATGTCTGCACATCTCAACCTCTCACTCTCCCAACAACAATGTCTTCCCTCCAACAGCTCCTCGCCGAAGATGGCTTCCGCCTCCCCAAACGCCACCAACCCCTCTCTCTGAACCACCACCACCCCCTCCCCCTCTTCATCTGCCACGACCGCAAGAGCATCGACAACTCCTCCGTCGCCACCACCACCCGCCGCTCCTCCTCGAAACGCACCGACTCGCGATCGGGCGACAACAACAACAACGACGACAATGCCGAACCCCCCACCGTCATCATCGAAGACCCGACCGTCGACGAGGTCGCCGCGCGCGCGGTGGTCTCGATCCTTGCGGGATACGTGGGCCGCTTCTCCCGCGACTCCGCCTTTCGCGCCAAGGTCCGCGAGAAGTGCGAGTCCTGCATGGCGAGGCCGCGCAGGGAGTCCGCGCACGCCGCCATCGCCAACACGGAGCTCGCCATCGAGAGCATCGAACGCCTCGCCGAGGACCCCGGCACGTCCAAGGAGTCCAAGATCCGCTCCCTCCGCAACTCGATCAGGCTCCTCAGCATCGTCGCCTCCTTGAAGAACAACGGATACACGTGCGGGGTACCCAATTCGCACCTCTCGGCGTGCGCGCACCTCTACCTCTCGATCGTTTACAAGATCGAGAAGAACGACCGGGTGTCGGCAAGGCACCTATTGCAGGTCTTCTGCGACTCGCCGTTCCTCGCGAGGCGGAACCTGATGCCTGACTTGTGGGAGCACTTCTTCTTGCCGCACCTCCTGCATTTGAAGGTGTGGTATCAGAAGGAGGTGGAGTTCGTCTCGGGCGGAGCGGCTGAAGATGGCGCGGGGGGTGTTGAGAAGGAGCGGATGATGAAGGCGCTGAATCGGGTTTACAACGATCAGATGGACGCCGGCACCGCGCAGTTCGCCGCGTACTACAAGGAGTGGCTCAAGACAGGGGCGAAGGCGCCCAATGTGCCTTCCGTGTCCGTTCCCGCCCGGCCTGGTTATGGGTTCTTGGGGAAGAGATCCGTCTCATCCTTGAATTTGCCTTCTTTCAATAAAAACCTGTGAGTTTACCAAAACTCCTGGATACCCCTTGTCAGTGAGAGGACTTGTGTTCGAGTCTTATCATCTGATAAGAGAAGATTCGATCAAGAAAAAATGTCTTTCAATAATAAAAAAAAAAATTGATTCATCAGAGGGATTGGGTATTGTTAAAACGTGTGTTTTTTATTGGGGTCTTTTATCTTTTTTATTTATTTTATTTACTGGTGACCGCCGGGTTTGATCTCCAAACCTCGTTTACTTATCAGGGGGGTGCTAGCAGACTTCAAATATTGATTTCTGATTGTTTTTTTGTGTGTGATACGAAGATATCGAGCGGTTTTTGGGCCGTCATTCGAACAGGAATCCGAAGAAGGCGTCGAAAGAGAGAACCGAATCGGGAATCTAACGACGGTGAGTGAAGGTCTGGAGACAGAGAAAGATGTGGGAGGTGAAGAGAAGCAATTGAAACAGAGGAACTCTGTACATGTGCGCGACTCCGTCTCTCTTCCTCTCCTCATTTCAATGCTATTTTTTAGACTAATATAACATGATTTGCTGACCATTGGTTACAATTCATGACTTAGACAGAGCGATTCAGGGCTCCGGCGACGCTCATCGAGCCACTTAAACGGCACTCCGAGGACCGCTCAATTGGAGCCGACGCATCATAAATCCGATTACCTGCGATTCTTCTCGTGCCGTAGTGAACAGCTGGGATGCGTGGTGCGTCGAGGTCTAGTACCTGTCAAGCAAGAACAAATGATGCCCAAGGAACCAGACACGAATGCACATCCGATGAATCTCGGCCACGCGATCACTCTCGTCTCCTCTTCCGACAGCCTCAAGGAATGCGAGGCCTCGGTCCGTGTCATCGCAAAGGCTTGGATGGATTCCCATGGAGACTCGATCATCGAAACCGCCTTATCGAGCTCATCGGTGATAGAGGGACTCCTCGAAGTGTCGTTCATCTCAAAAGACGATGAAGTGCTCGAGCTATCGATATCAATATTGGCCGAACTCGTCGCGAGGAATGAAATCGATCGCCAGATAGTACTAAACGCGGATCCGCAACTGGAAGTCTTCATGAAGCTGCTTACAAACAACAACCTCTATTTGAAGGTTGCAGTGCTGCTTTACTTGCTGAAACCGAAGGCGAAGCAGATGTTGTCTCTTGATTGGGTTCCTTTAGTACTGCGCGTTCTCGAATTCGGGGATCAGGCGCAGACGTTGTTCACGATTCAATGTAGCCCAAAGTCCGCGGCGTTTTATTTTCTGGATCAGTTGATAACAGGTTTCGATGTGGATCGAAACGTCGAGAATGCGAAGCAGGTTGTTTCACTTGGAGGGCTCAGATTGCTCGTTCGGAGGCTCGAAACGGGGGATACGCAGCAGAGGAAGAGAGCAGCTTCTCTGTTGTGCATTTGCATAAGAGCAGATGGAAGCTGTAGGCAATACTTGACTGTGAATATAAAGAAGGCTTCAATTCTTGAGTTGCTGCTGGGGAACCAAATAAGGTCTAATGGGTGCACTATATCTCTATTGGCAGAGTTGATCTGTCTCAGCAGGTATGTCTCAAAATAGTGCTTTTCAATGTTTGTGTGCCTAAATAGATTCTCCTATAGTACTATTCCATTTTGTTGGTTTGTGCTTTGATGGAGGAATTACATGTACCCAATAAGATTCCCCTACAGTATATGTTTTTAATTTAATTTTTAATTGCATTTGATGGTAGAGTCAAAATTACCAAAAAAATAAAAAAAATAAAAAAACTTGGAAGCCGTTGTTTTAATAACAACTTTTAAAATAATGGAATATGAAAAATACTACTCTCCACCGGTATTGTTTGTAAGAGTTGTTTTTATTGACATTTAACACATAGTAAATTAAAATTCAAAATCGAAAGCTGAAGATAAAAAAATACATGTTTAAAATTGATTATCTGAAAACTGTTTCTACAGTAGCTGCATTTGACAGGCTTTTAATGTTAATGGGCCTAAGTTTCCATGGAAATTCTTTTCAGTGTGTTAAATTTTCTGTCAAATGGTGGTTTTGTTTTCACTGAATCAATGAAAATCTGTCATCTTGAATTATAAAATCATTGGATATTCAGTTTTTTTTTTTTTTTTTGTCAAGATACCGAAACAGACTGTCCTACAGTATCCCCATTTGGTGTCAATGTGATCAATTATATAACAAGTATGCCTGTTTTGATTTGACAATCAAACAGAAGATCCCAAATCACCAAATTCTTGACTGGATTGAAGAACGAGGGATACTTCAACACAATGCACATCCTACTTGTCTACCTCCAGCAAGCTCCGCCCGAACAGCGCCCTCTAGTTGCAGCAATCCTACTACAACTCGATCTTCTGGTACCTCTCAAGACCCTCTCTTATTTGCTTATCTATTAAATGCGTTACCATTAGAGAGTACACTATATTTCGTCAGTCATGTCGCAGGGAGATACTTCGCAGTACAGCGTATACAGAGAGGAAGGCATGGACACATTGGTCTCAGCTTTGGAGAACAATTCGAATAAGAAGGTCCAAGAGAGGTCGAGCAAGGCTCTTTTGCTGCTCGGTGGCCGTTTCTCCTCAACAGGACAACCATTGTCTGAGTCTTGGCTACTGAAGCAAGCCGGGCTAGACGACACTTTCACTGAATTAAGCGCGATGGGAGCCCCCAAAACGGTATCGATTAGCCTTTTGAGTATCTATATTGATATTTAGTCTTTCGAAAGTATCTTTTATTAACTATTATTAGCTCAAAAAGAGAGTTTTTTTTTTCTCAGGAATCCAGTTCTGATAGATTCATTGGAATGAGAATTTAGCCTAGAATGTTTAGAAATAAACACATGAATAGAGGATTTCAAATGTATTTTTTCTAAGTGTTAAGTTGAACGAGAAAGAGAATAAACTACAAACTAGCACTTCGTCACAGAAAGGATTCTATTAGGTACTTATTATTCACATCTTTTACTCATATAAGGTACTAGATGAAATAGTACCTTATATGAGTAAAAGATGATTAAACGATTCAATGAGAGAAAGAAAAAAGATATAAGCTCAATGATTAAACGATTCAATGACTAAACACATAAACTCAAGCATATAGAAAGCAAAGAATATAGATTTCAATGAGAGAATTCATTAACAAAGATGTATTATATTGTGACATTGTGCGTTACACTTTTTTTTTTTCAAGGAGAGGGAGGAGAAAGAGAGCGAGGACTGGATGAGGAAAGTGACCAATGTGTTGCTGAACAGCGGGAACAAACGTTTGTTATTGGCGCTATCAAAGCGTGTTGAGGACGGGACTCCACGTCTGGTGAGGGCGTGCCTCATGACGATCACGTGGATGAGCGCATTGATCGCGTCATCGCGAGATGCCAATGTAAGGTCTCTAGCGTGTCTGGTCATCATGCCTCGGCTGCTGGAGAGCTTGAATTGTGACCGGGCACTGGAAGAGCGAGTCCTCGCTTCGTTGTCCCTCCTAAGTCTAGTCAGGAATCCAGGTAAACACAGACAACATCTTATTTTTTACAAAATCTTATACCTCATCTAATGATGTATGGGACTTTTATAAAAAGTGGAAAGTGTATATTCTAATGAATTGAATGAAAGAAGAATTTTTATCGATGTATATACCTCGATATAGTGAGTGGGGTGTACTAATGAAGTCGTATCTCTCGTAGAATGTTATTCGAAGCTTTTCCCTATGCGCAAAGAGTCGATCGCATTCTTGAAAGACCTAGCGAGGATAACATGGACAGCGAAAGAGCTTCTTTCACTGGCCACGATCGGCTCGACATCATCCTTCAATGGCTAAGCTACAGATGGGAGTTGGATTCTTGTATATGTTCTGAAATAACATCCCTTGAATTGAAGAGGTAAAAGAAAAGCAAGAGATGAAAGAGGAATGTGCAGGTCTTCTTCATTGATGTCATACTTTTGTAAAGGCTGATGAGAGTGTTTGTTGTTGTATTTTTGAGGGGGGGGGGGGGGGGGGGGGTAGCTGAGCTTTTCGATATGTGTGTGAACAAGGTTGTTTTATGTTTACAATTCACCTTCATTGGAAGCAGTCAATCACAAAGTACCACGTGTTACATACTACATTGTTTCTCCAGATACTGTTTTCTGTTATTCTTTTTGCAACATCTCTGTAATATCAGGCGGCAATGTTTGTTCCCTGGCTCCCTACTTACCTGGTGCACAAGGTTAATATATATATAATTATATATATGGGCTTTTTTCAACTAATGTGGAGTTTTGTGAATCGAGTTTTGGTTAAGTCGATAAACACCTCTCCTCTCCGTGAAAGAGGCCACAAACCCTTGGAAGCACCATCATTCAAAAATAAAACTAATATGGGGTTTTTTGTACATAAAAATACGATTATTTCGTCAATACCATTTCAAAAAAGATTATCATTTGATTAGTGATGAAATGTTAATATGTACAGAACATGATATTGAAATTTTATTTGAGGAACTTGATCGATAAAAATCAAGTTTTTTTTTTTTTGTGTAAGATAGAAAATGAATGAGGCAAATAGATATTTAAAAGAGCATATTAAAAGAAATATGTAAAAGAAATATTAACAAATTCAAGCTTCCTTTTTAAATAGGACAATTTTAGGTACAAACCCAAATGTAGTCCCACAAGCAATCTGCACGTTTTAATTTTTTAAAAATTGTACCTCATCTAATGAGTTATATGTTTTTAATAAAAATATATATCCTTCCATTTTAAATCGAAAGAAATCATTTTTAATAAGTATAAAATATTTTTAATAATTAATTCTCATATCTCTCCAATGTATCACTTGATCATCTAAAAGTATGTCCATATTTTTAAACGTGTTAGTTATTTAAAAAATATATGTATCCTTATGTATCCGAAGAATTTCAGGTATGAAAATTAAAATTTGTGTCTAATTATCTAGGACATCTAGGACTATTAAACGAGCCGAGCAGCTCGGGCTCAGCTCGGTTAAACCTCGCTCAAACTCGTTCGATTAGACAAACAAGTCGAGCTTGAACAATTTTTAAAGCTCGATTTATAAATGAGCCGAGCCGAGCCTGAGCCCAGACGAGCTCGTTTACTTAACAGAAAAAGGGTAACAAGCAGAGCTCGAGCTTGAGCTTATGTTACTTTCACATGTATAATGTGTTGTAATTTGTGAAATATGACTTCTCAAATACTAAATTAACAAGTTTTTTTTTAGCTAAATGAGCCTGAGCCGAGCTTTAACCGAGCTTTTCACAAACTCAACGAATCGAGCTTGAACACGAAATGAAGCTCGGTCCTAAGCCGAGCCGAGCCTGATACTAAACGAGTCGAGCCGAATGAGCCTGAACAGGTCAAAGCTCAGCTCGTTCGGCTCGTTTATCACCCCTAAGGATATCCAACATATGGCTATTAATGTTTCCGATTTGAATTTGATCTGTTGACAGGCTTGTTTTGAACTGAACAGAATCAAATGCGGGAAAATACGCCGATGAAATGTACAAAAGAAAAGGACAGGGAAGGGGGTGTTGGCTAATGTAATAATTGACAACCAGAGGTTTTATCTCTTGGGACCATCACTGGATAGCCTTTGCTCTTGTCCAACTGTACGTGCTCAAACCATTAATAATGTAGTGAAACAACTTGTAGTAACACATTTAACTGTGTTGTAGTATCACAGTAACTTCAATTATAGTCGATGCTGTGGGGATGGCACATGCTATTCATCAAGAATCAACTGTCTTTCAGAATCCCATTTGCTTCTGCTAGAATGCTTTTGTCTTCTTGGATTTCATCAGTACAACAGGCATAGTAATAAAGTATCCTATACTTTTCCTAATGTTTGTTAAAATACTCTTATTAGATCTCTGTTGATATTCGGTGACCAAAAATGCATATTTTTACATTATGCCTGATGAGCTATTTGAAGAGTTACAAATGCATGAATTACTAATGAATGCATGAGTTACAATTGGATCATTTACCACCTAAACGTTTGAATTTGTGTGTCAACGTGTACATGTGATTTCAATGTGTAGGCGCGTTTCATTTCCCACCTTATTCTCTCTCTCTCTCTCTCTCTCTCTCTCTCTCTCTCCTATTGATTGATTGATTCATATACAAAAGCACTCATTCCGTATACACACAAATTCGAGAGTTCCTCACTAAAGTTTCATCTCCACCATAAAATGTTACTTGTTACCAGAGGAGATGAGAGAGTTGCATGATAAGGGTTTTGTCATATCAACCAAAAAGTATTCATTCTCTTAGAATCATCTGTTCCTTTTTAACTCATCAAACTCTTGTCATTCCGATCCTTGATTTGGGCGTATGAAAATATTATAATCTGTTCATTGTGGTTTCTCCGTAACTCGCACCCCGAAGAAACAAAATCAAAGTGGTCATATATACATCTCTATGGTAGAAGCCGTATAATCCTATGTGTGAGAGGGACACTATTCATTGAAGACAGGGTGCAATTCGCTCTCACTTTTTTCGGATATGCATTTCTAGCTAATTCTTGCATTTCTTTTTATCGATGCTTAATATTTAGATGCATACAATATCATATTCTTTATTGTAATAGAGTTTTCATCATCTTGGGTTTATGGTGCTAATATATAAGAATTTGTATTTCTCCTAAATTTTTATATGTCACGCACAACAATATATCCTATATAAAATGTATAGTACCAAATATAAGAATGTGTGAAATTCATACAATTCCGCCACCAGCCCATCTTAGGGAAGGGAACTGATTGAACATGTATGAAAATGGAAAAATACAAGACAAAAGATACATCTTGTTGATGCCCCTCAAGAACTCCTTGGATCGGCGGATTCTTTGTCCTGAAGAACACATACTACACAGACTACTTGGTTGTCACTCCAATTATAGGACCCCCCTAAAACTGTGTTGTTTTTGTGAAGCAAAATAACATATCATAAATTGATGTAGGCAATGTTGTGTGGTTCACATAAGATAAAATGAGGATTAACGGTAGATAAGAGTCTATGATTTTTAAATAACAATTACAGCCCTAATTAAATTGTTTGTGTTTGATAATAAATGTGACAAATGTGTGTGAGAATTTTAGGTGACATAGTTTTTAAAAATAATATGTAAATGTATTTTTATCTACTGATTTGTGGGTGGGGGGGGGGGGTAATCGATACGGACTTCGATGGATTTATGTAGACATTATTTAAGTGGTGGAGTTTCACAAACTTTTACAGACTTTTTCTGACTTTCACAGATTGACTCTCACAGACTTTTATAGACTTTTGCCGACTTTCACAGATTTACTCTCATAGACTTTTACAGACTTTTATATGCTTTCACAAATTCACTTTCATGGACTTTCACAAAATTTTACAGACTTTCACAGACTTTTACGGACTTTCATAGACTTTGACAAACTTTTACAGATTGACTCTCATGTATTTTTACAAAATTCACAGACTTTTGCAGACTTTCAGAAATTGATTCTCATTGACTTTCATAGACTTTCAAAGATTTTTCATATTTTCACATATTGATTCTCATATAATTTCATACACTTTGGTAGACTTTCATAAATGGATTTCTATTGATTCTCGTAGACTTTTGTAGACTTGTTTTTTATATTTTTAAAATAATAAATATTCAAATTCAACATGAATTATTCACACCCAACATAAAATATAATTTAATATAGTAGATATCGATCTTCACATATCTGAAATGTATACTGTTACAAAAAAAAATCTTTGAAATTTATTAATGAGCATTGAATTTAATTCATGACTTTAAATTATTTAAATTTATAATATGTACTTTTCAAATCATTTAAACATGTGGGTTGTAATTTTAGATGTTTTTACATGGTCATTTTTTTTAGTTAATAAAAATATCAGAATTAGAGCTATTAATACCGTTTAAGAGCCGATAAGGGGCTTTGTGAAGTTATGTTTCTCTCTGCAGCTTCTTATCTAAATATCACTCTTTTCTTATACTAATAAATGTCATTAGTAATAAATGAAAATCTATATGTCAGAATTAACTGATATAAAATGGTATATAGATTCTAACCAATTATTAGAATTAAGTTATTATAGATTATTTAAACCAAAAGAATATGTAGACCCATTGTGAAATTAACTGTCATCACCTCTTATAAATCATATGTCATCATTTTTTTTTACTTTTTATAAATCCTTATCTACACATTATTCACATTTTATCCAAACAACAAGAACTTTATTATTACATTTCTTAACGAGGATAATTCAAAACAAAATCAAACAAAAAATCACTTTATCATTATTTTAGAATAATTATAAATCTCATAATAACTTAATTATTGAACCAAACATGGGCGTAGGGTTTTCAAGAGGTTAGGCGGCTGCAATATGAAGAGAGAGAAGGTAGTGTTGTAGTGGTTGGAAATATATATAAGTTCTTAATAACAATAAGGGCAAAGATATACCCACTACCCAACTTATCTTTCCCACTATCCAAAATTACCAAAATGCCATTGCTTATTTTATTTTTTTGTCACCCTTTCCCACTACCCAGTTCGACAGCGTCCAGTTAAATTCTTTTTCACTGGGACGACAGAGGTACGTCGATTTGTCTAATTAAGTGTCGACAGAGGCCCAGTCGAAGTATGTTTTACTAGGACGACAGGGATCCGTCGATCTGTCTGAGCAAGTGTCAACATAGATATGTCGAACCCTTCAAAACAACAACTCTCTTCAAAGAATCAATCACTTGTACAATCATTTAAGTCCTTACGAAAAACAAAAATGTCATTTAAGTCATTTAAGTCTTTTTGAAAATCATTCACATATATATTTATTTAAGTATAAGAAACAAAAATATCAAACAAAGAGTTATTTGAACCAAATAAACAGTAAACATTTCATATGGACAAGAAACATTATTTTCTTTTCTATAGAAGTGGAGTCTAATGTCGAAAGTATATGGAATGTTTCTTGGTACTCCATTCCATTTGTGTATATTGAATGTTTAATGTTTATTTCATTTATATGACTGTTTGGTTTTTATTTTTATACTTTGTATTTAAATGACAAAATATGTGAATGATTTCCAAAAGAACTAAAATAACTTAAATGGAATTTTTGTTTTTTGTAAAGACTTAAATGACTGTATAAATAATTTATTTTTAGAAGATAGGTGTTGTTTTAAAGAGATCGACACGTCCCTGTCGACACTTACTCAGACAGGATCGACGGATCTCTGTCATCCCTGTGAAGCAGATTTTGACTAAGTCCCTGTCGACACTTGTTTAGACAGTTCGACGGACCTCTATCGTCCTAGTGAAAAAGATTTTGACTGAGCGCTGTCGAACTGGGTAGTGGAAAAGGAAGACAAAAAAATAAAATAAATAATGATATTTTGATAATTTTGGGTAGTGGAAAAAATTAAGATGGGTAGTGGAAATAGCTTTGCCCTAACAATAAAGTTGTTGTGGGCATTTCGGTCATTCAACAATCTTGATATTGGGTTTATAAACCCAGCATTCCAAGGAAGGTGGACATTGGAGCTTCCGTAATGGCAATTTTTTCTATTCAAATAACCGTCTAATCTCGCCGATTCGTCAACCGCAATCATGTTTGTTTTGTGTTTGGTTTAGCGATTGATGATAATTGATTCTCCAAAACGGACCCATTGTCTATTTGTCTTTAAGGTTTTTAACATTGATGCATTTTACATTAGACCCGATGGAAGAGGAGTAATCCCTAAACAACAAACATTATGTGACACATACTGATCTGAACAACTCATTCTGATATGGGCTATCCCATCTTTGTCTTCTTTGATCAACTCCCTAATTTCAGTAATCTGACACATTATATTCCGTAACAAGTGGGGCTTTTACACTCCACAATCAACAATTTGTTAAAGGCTTGACAAATAATCAATATAGTCACTAAGAAGGATAAGTTGTGGATTGGGATGAAGTCAATATTTCAATGAACACGAAATTATAGAATACAAAAACATGTCTCAAAGATCACTTCAAAAACTATATCTACTAGTTTGCATATGTACAGAAAACTAAGTTAACTAAGTATATGTGCACACAAAAGTTTTTGTGAATATATATAATTTCTTCTGTATAGACGACCATGAACATGCAAAACTTTGCATGTGCATGTTGACTATAGACCAAGCAATTTTTCGGGCAGATACAGTGCAAAGCAATGCATTCTACAAGGATAATTGCTAGCTTCTCATGGGCTTTGGCCCAGGTTGATCTCCATGCCCTGTTGGGCTAGTTTCCTATGGGTTTTGACCCATTAGTTGTTATAGGGTCCATGTTGACCTGTCAGTTCTGTGTCACTCTGTTTGGGTCTATGTACAAAAAAAAAAAAATGTATTCTACAAGGATAATTTGATTGAAAATATATTTAGGGACTTTTATTTATTTTCCCTACTATTTTCAATCCCTATCTATTCCAGTTCCGTTTTTCAAAATTTCGAACGTACCCTTGCTTGCAAGCAACTATCACCAAGATAGTAATGGGATTGACCTATACTGGGCTTATTAGATCATCAGTTTATTTGGAGAAAAGCATTGAAATGCAAGCTTTTATTTCATAATGGTTTAATATGTCTTTTCTGGATACCCTTTTCACAAACATGAATAGACAGATGGCAACAGAATACAGGAATGCATATTTACTTCTTGGTGGTGAAAGAGTACCCTATTCAAATTGCAGGAGGTGGATCCACTTGATAGTGACATTCTAAACACAGATGTGCATATATGTAAGTACATATATCCGTGTCATACTGTCATCTTATATGACCCCCTGGGACCTGGTAAGTGAGATGTTATGTTTGAACTTTGAACCTGATAAAGAATTTATGGGGGTTAATTGAAACTTGAATCTGATACATCATTGTTCATACAGCATCAATGCTATGTAACACGGGTGTAGGGCAAAAAATCAGGCCCATGAACTATGCTCCACGTTTCGATGGCTTAAGACCCAATTAGCGAGGGCTCATGATCCAGATGGCCCACCGCATGTGAATCTGACTTGTCGGACCCTCCATACTCGATGACCAAACACAAATCTAAGTCAATATGTCATATTCAATTTTTGAATAGAGGATTATAAATGACTGATACTCTAAATCTTGGCAGATATATTAAATCTAGAGCTATCATCAAATTGATTATCTGAGATCACAATAATATATCTTGTATTTAAAATAATCATCATTTGATTCAAAAGATTCCAATAAATTATGTGTATTTATCAAGGGATAATGATAGCAAATTCTGCAATCTCTTTAACAACACATAATCAATTCCCGGAATCTGAGATCTCTTTCCATCCGTCCGATGGGAGAGAAATTCACACTGGATTCTAGGACATCCACTAAGGTACTATAAATAGAGAGTTAGTTCTCTCTTTTGAGGTATATGAAAAACTCTTTTTTTGCAAAACTCTAAATTGTGCACTTGACTGACTTGAGCGTTGGAGGGTCTTCTACAGGTCACTCCCAACTCTGTTTCCGATGACGCTTGAGGAGAAGAATCGCCAACAACTCAGTGGAAGCTGTCTAGAGGAGCAGAGTGGACGAATCCTACCGACCCGAACCCAAATTATTATTTTCTGGCCCACCAAGGGGTAATAATAAATGTTCAAATTAACTTGTCTAATATGTTTGATATGAAATAATCTATTTTTGTAGCATCTAGGAAACGACTTTGAAAAACAGTTTTTCATTTAAAGCAAATTTTGAACACTAGGCCTATTTGGATGGAAGAATAAGGGAAGAATAAAGAGGAATAAGAGAGAAAAAGACCGAAATGGTGTTTGTTTTCTAGTAATAAGAGGGTATAATTATGTCAAAATATGTGACAATAAACTTGTATTGGTATTCCAAGTCCTTCTAGAATTATGTTATTTCATCTAATTTATTCCACTGATATAAATGGGATCTAAATATCAAATCATTTTTTATCTTTTATAAATCTTTATTCTCTTATTTAGTTTTTATTCACAACTTATTCATTGTCAACTAATAAAAAAATTGTTATTACATTTTTCAATAATAATAACTAAAAAAACAATCAAACAAAATGATTTATTATTTATCTATATTAAAATAGTTATTTATACATATCATAGTTTATGTCACTACCCAAACAGATAGAGAAGATTTGAATTTAGTATGATTTATGTAAAAGAAAAATTTTCAAATCTGGCTAAACTATATAATTTCCAAATGCAGCCTAATAATTAATGGGTGTCGTTACGCGTAATCTTTTAATGCACTATTACCTGAATGTCATTTCACTAATGAACCACATTCTTATTCAGATGAATTATGTGAATTTTTTTTTATTTTTTTTTTGCATGAGATTGTCATGTAAAAAAAGATAGTGCCTGCAGGAAAAAAAATATAAAGAAAAAAATTATGTAATAATCTAAAAATATGATTTTTTTCATTATGTATTTTTTAAACTCCTTTGACCATTGATTTGAATTTTTCAATTTTCAATTTATGATCTAGAATTCACTGCTTTCATAATTGAATAATTGTTGTGTAAATCGTTGTCATTATCCATTTCACCATCAGTACGGATGATACTCTATCTTTAATGAAGACAATACGTGGGAGTAACAGCATTAATGAAATAAGTGTTTTTGGTGCCTACATGATTCATTGGATTGTACTTTTTTAATTTCTAGAAGGTCTATGTTTTGTCACGTATAGTGTGCACACTATGAAATATCAAAACACTTGGGAATCGTGGAAGATGAGGAATGCAATCGAAGATAGAACTCTTTTTAGACTTGGAGATACATATAGCAAATACATTTTCTTTAAACTATATTTGCTCTGATTTCTGTTTGAAGTTCCTGGAGGGATTCTTAGTAAACTCGTTATTGGATACAACGAAACCTTATTGTCACAATAAAAAGACTAAAATTGGTATTCATGCATTGCGCTTAAATTAAGAATATGCACATTCAATCAATTTTCTATTTTTAAATTAAGAGTAATTACATGATTTTTATATAAATAGTTTGAAAGATAAAGTTGGAGATACAAATTTTAACTATATTTGATTTGTAATATAAATCATATGATTGGAATCAAATCTCAATACAAAATTATTTTAGGTGTACAGCTGCATGACAACATTTCATATAAAATGCATATAGATTTAGCCACAAATCTAACTCAATAAATGCATAGTAAAACATGCATATACACAATTTAACGTAGGATATGCGCTTGATAATTTATGTATCTGCTTGACTTATATAATTTATAAACATGTGCATATAGCTGTTTATATCATAATTGTTTTGTGTATACACATATATAAATGACAATCATCTTAATTAGTAATTTCCATAATTTCTTATCTATTCTCCAATATACTTTAACACTTTTTGAACATGCGTGCATGTCAATTAAAGTTCATATTTTATAGAAAATGAATTTTATACTTGAATGAATTGAATACATCCGCTGCTATAACATACTCCATTTTTAGCCCAATTTCTCATCCTAGAACTACATACCTTCATTTTAAAGATCTATCTATTTTACTAATCATGAGCACTTTTCAACTTTGTTCATTCATTACGCTATTTGAAAATGATAAAATAGAAATTTGAATTTTTGAAATTGGACAAGATTGATAATTAATTATTTTATAGATACATGGAATGGATGGAAGTGATCATGCCACATCATCATTTTTAATTTTTTTTATTGATTTTAGATTGGGGTAATAATGGAATAAAAAAATATCTATATATATTTTTAAATTAGATAATATCATAGATCCATTATAAATTCTGAAATTTTAATTTTTTAATTATAATGTATTCCTTCATTTAATTACTATAACAAATTATAAAATTTTGGGTAAATTGTAAAAATAACCTTAGTTTTTTTAATATTTGAAATTATAGCCCTGCCTGGTGAATATTAGCAACAAATAGCCTAGACCCAGTTGACTATTTTTTTTGTTTTTATTTTTACAAAAGAGGCGTGATTTATAAATTGCGCCTCCCTTTTAAAAGGATGCATGATTTAAGTATCACGCCTCTATCTCCCTTCGTTAAAAAAAAAAATTAGTTATTTTTTTTATACGGGAAATGTGATTTATAAATCACGCATCATTTTTCTCATGTATTTTTTAAGTATCTTTGTTGTTAAATAAATGGATCAGATTATTTTGGATTTTATCTCAATCTCAACAGATAAGATTGAAATTTTTAAATTTTAATTATTTGAGCTTTTAAAATTTATAGAAAATCTTAATAGATAAAATTTAAATTTGAATTATATTTAATTTAATAGATAAGATTGAGATCTCAAATAATTAAAAATTTAATATTTCAATCTTATCTTTGTTGAGATATAGATAAAATTTAAAATAATCTTATCTAAATATAATTAAATATTTAAAAGTTTTTTTAATATTATCTAATTTTTTTCTAATTTGAAATCCAATCTAAAAATGTACAAATGTGGATATTGGATAAAAAAAAATACAGGAGAAAAAGTAGGCGTGATTTATATTTCACGCATCCCTTTTAAAAGGAGGCGTGACATATATATATCACACATTGTTTTGAAAAAATAAAAAAAAATCCAATCAGTGCTGGCCTGATAGCATTGGTCTAGAGCCGTTTTCTGCTAATATTCATCAAGAGGGATTATTGTTGCAAATATTCAAAGAATTATGATTATTTTTACAAATTACCTTAAAGATTTTCAATCACTATCATTTATGTATAATTTTTAAAAAATTGGGATTATCTATCTATTATACTAACAAAAAGTATTTGAGTTATCATGTTTGTTCCTTTGTGTGTAACATTTTCATTTTCCAATTTTACTCTTGGCTATTTATGTTATTTGATTTTATATTAAAGGGTAAGAATGAAAAAAACACATATTTTTAATATTTTAAAGATAATATGAGATATTAATCAAATCAATCTTTTTAATCTATTTAAAGTACTAACCAAATGTGTTTAAGTTGTCATGTTTCTTCCTTTGTGCGTAACATATTTGTTTTTCAATTTTATCCTTGGCTATTTTTTATATGATTTTATATTAATGGGTAAGAATGAAAAAAACATACATTTTAAATATTTTAAAAGATAATATGAGATATTCATCAAATCTATCTTTTTAATATTTATCTATCTATATTAATGATATATTGAATGAATGGTGGTAATTGTGACACATCATCATATTTTTGTTATTCTTTTTATTAGATTTATATTGAAATAATCATGGAATATATGTGATAAATAGCTAATTTTGGGTGAAACATGGGTTTCAACATTTAATCTCACTTTTCATCATACAATTGTTAGTTTTGAGAAAAATCTATTTTACAGTCATTAATATATATCCAATAGCTCTTTCTCACAAGCTATTGATCACGAACAATGAGAATTATACTTGAAAATTTATGAGTTTTAAAAATATTGAGAATAATTTAATTCGTGATTTATTTTATTTTATTTTTATGGACCCTAAAAAATCACATTATTCAAAAGGGTTAAATTATATATGAGCATCATTCTTTTTATCTATTCGAGCCATATTGTTGGTTTGAGAGTTTCAAATGTGTTATTTTTATAATATAAAATTAGTTGAGGGGTATTTATGCAAAAACCTCATTTTCAGTTGTAATATATCTCTTTTATCTGTAATTTCATAATAAATTTTATAAAAGATTTATTTAATCATTATTAAAAAAATTATTGTATCATTTATGTATATATTATGTGGTATATTTTTTTTTTCAAAACCGGTAGACTAGAGCTACCCCGATTGTATTAAGATCGTATAGCTTTGGGCCGAAATAATTACGTGGTATATATATTACGTGATATATTAATTATATTGCGTTGTGGTATATTAACTAAATTTAAAGTATTGGTTGTGGGTAGCTTTTTCAAAATAATTTTTTTATTTACTGACACATCGGGCATATGGGAAGACTAGTAGTAATACTATTAGGACTCGACAGGGTGTTTAAATTTTAATTTTTTTAATTTACACCCACATTGTTTATGGATTTAAATTAGTATATATATAGGAATATATGCGTTAGGATACATGCACTAAAGTGAGTATATGCTTTGTTAATTTTCTATTGAAGCATGTAAGACTGGAATTGTTCTAATTTTTTTAAACAATCAGAACAAATGAAAATTCAATATCGGACTAATTTAAATGCTTTAGTTAATTGCGTAAGATTTTTTATTTATTTTTGAAAACAGTAGACAATTGAAACTATTAATGTTATCATCAATGACCTTGCAAATATTAAATCTCATCGAGGACAATTATAAAAGTTTATATATTAAAAATTCTTGATCTTCTCTCTTTGATGCTTTTTTTTTTTATTGTAAGTTGTTATATTTTCAAAAGAAAATTTTATGTTTTTTATAAATATATAATTATTATAATAAGTGTAGATTTTTTAAAAATTTTGTAATATTTATTTTTCTAAATGACCCCATCTATAAAAAAAAATTCTAGAGCCGCCATTGAGTGAAATACATAACTAAAATTTGATTGTTGTCCACCGGAAATACTAGGTTAGGGACCATAGAAAATGACTGTATCAGCTTCTGCTTGTTAATTTGTGGTTGAGGACATGAAACCACCTTATTATATGTTTTGTGAAAAGTGATAGTTTATTTATAACTTGAAATTGATTACAAATGAGTTGAATACGGGGAGAGAGTAGAATAAATACAACAAGAAAGAGTGGGGTATGAGGACCCTGATAGAGGCACGATGGCGCCCCCACCTTATTATATATGTTACATCCAAAACAAATTTTATAATAGACCATGCAATGAAAATTAAATAAGAGCATCTCATCCCATCCAAAAGTGAAATAAATTATCATCCATTTGTCTGTTTCCTTCAAACACACCCCCCCCCCCCCCCCCCCCTTAAAATTCATATAACTCTATGTAAAGTGTCTGTGATCTATGTAACTTTTTGATTTTTTTTTAAAGTCCATATAACCTCAAGAAAATACAATTGTAAATCCAAATAACTCATTAAATTAAATTTATGTTGATAGATGAGGAATTTGATGTTTGGTTAACTCTGATTAAAAACTTAGTATATCAAAAATCCCCTACAATATGTTAAAAATATAAAAAATTTTCTATAAAAGATAATTTTACTTCTCTAAATAGAGTTTTATAATCTATTCGGCGGAATAAAATTATCATTTACAGAGGGTTTATCGCATTTTTAATACATTGTAAGTATTTTTTAAAATATTATATTTTCAGCTATGATTAATCAAATGAAATATTTACATAATATTCATTATCTGTGAATGAAAGTTTAACTCATGAGATTATTTTAATTTACGCAGATATTTTTAAGTGGTTAGATGGATTTTATGAAAAATTGGAGGGCTATATAGATTTCGGATAGTTTAGGGGGGGGGGGGGGGGTGTGTTGGGGGGTGTTATTTGAATTTGTCCCTTTTTCTCTTGTTTTTTGGTATAAGTCTGTTTCCTTGCCTTGCCCATTTGACATAAGTTCACCAATCCAACACATTAGAGGCAGCAACAAAGCAATCTCTTCTTCAAATAATAAATAGGTACTGCAAACCAACCCCCACGCCCTTGTTCCACCACCACCACCAAACAAAAACAAAAAAGACTTCTTCTCGTGTGAGAATCTGGAATTCTCTGGTGCGTTCTTCTCTTTTCATCCATTCCTTCGTTTTAAAACATGGGTTTTCGATTTCTGTTGTTGACGTTTTGTTCTTTGATGAAACCATGTTTTTATTATTAAATTTAGAGTAAGAAATTGATGATCTTTCATTGTGGTTGCGATGTGGTTTTGTGTTTTTTTTTTTTTTTCTGGCCTTGGTGGGTGGTTTAAGGTTTTTTGGCATCTGGGTTTCCTCTAAATGAGGTTTTTTTTTTTAGTTTCTATTGTTTGTGGCATTGCCCATGATCATCTTATATAGGGTCATTGTATTCTGGGTAGAAATTTTTCTTCTGTTTTCTTCATTTAGTTTTTGCTATCTTATGAATGATGCATTGTTGTTTAGTAAAGAAGCTTTCTTCTATATGGGCTTTTTCAATAATATTTCATCTTCAACATTTGATGTTTGTTTTGTCAAATGTTCTTCCCCATCTGATCTTTAGTATGCGTCGACCCACAGCTATCTGAATTAATAATGTCTTTAAGATGCCCGAATAAGCAGCCTCTCGTTTGTGTTTGGGTTGAGTGATTATAGAAGGGGCAACTTTGTGATCATGCTTTTCTACATTGCAATTGAATTGTGGGGCAGACCTTAATCCAGAGGATCCTCGTGTACATTACCTAATAGAATGATTTATCATTGATATCGATAGAGCCATTATTAAAGTTTTCTTTTTGTTCACATATATATACTCGACATCATTGCTACCACTTTGCTTTTGTTTATGTTCTATCGAACTTCCTTTTAGTCTGATATTGTTCCTTCGCGCCAGACACCTTTTATTTGTCCGATCAATTTTTGCTATGGGTGCCTTCCCTCACATCTGATCATTGATTCATATTAAATTTGCTGCATTTGATTGTTTGTTTCTGATTGAGGTTTCCCCCAAGCTTCCTCCAGTGCCCAACATTTTAATACCGTTCGACTGGCCATATTGGTATATAAAGTTTTCCTCAGGTTGTTAACCAAACATCAGTCAGAACATGAGGCATATGTTCATCTCATCTAATGAGAACAAACCGATCACTTTCCCTATCTATTGAAATGATTATTTAGAAACATCTCTTTTAAATAATTGCTGGCTATTAACTGTCCTCTCGTTCTTCTATATATTTTATGTCATAAGCATCTGAGTATGATTCATATACTGAAGACTTCGCTTATGCTCCATAGATTATTATTGATTATTGACTAAAGATTATCATATGCTATATTATTCAAGATTATCATTTGCTCTAATATTCTAGGAAATTTATTAACTTAGAAGATAAATAACTGGTTTCTCCTTTAGCTATGAAAGCTGCAATTTTCAGCAGTAAAGGATTACTGTCTTCTATTTAGTAGGAAATGACAATCAACTTATAGTAGTGCCTGTTTTATCAATTATCATCAATATAATAAAAAAAAAAAAAAATCACTTCGCCAGGGAAATATATTTTACTTTTTTCATAATTATTGGAAAATAAAGATGAGCTGCTTTTTATTCTGTCAGTGCCCCAATCTATTACAATTCCAGTTCTTTAGAATGCTTTTCTTCATGAGAATGCATAGCTAAAATCTAAATAATGTATTTGCCGCATATAATGTGCATTCTTGATTGATAATTATTTTTGTCAAAGTGAATCATATCTTCTTTTTTTTTATTGGAAAAGTGAATCATATCTTGTGGCTCATTAGATACATGGAAGCTCTTGTTTAGGTTTTAGTTGCAGAAAACTCCTAGTTCCTTAGCCACTTCTAGTCTCACTGCAGAGTAAATTCTTAATTCTGACTTGTTGAATATGATGTTTCCATGCTTGGCTTCCGATCTCTCCTTGTGCCTTTGCAACTAAGGTCTAGGAAATCCAATCCTATTTTGTGGAGGATTGTAGGATGTATAGTCCCCTGTAACATGTGGCAGAAAGGCATGGAATCTGTATGGTGATCAATTGGACTTGGAAATTAAGGGTAAGTAATGTCAAATGTTTTATGATAAAGAAGGGGTGGGGAGGGCGGTGGTGTTCTTGTGAAGTATTCCCTGAGCTTATGGATCACATGGATAATAGATTATGGGTGTAACACCTTCATTTGTGAATCAGGGGACTGACAGTGAATAATTGTACTTTGGAAATTTTGTTATCTTATTTTCCTTAAAGCAATTTATTGTGATTGGGGGATAAATAAGTGCCCTGTGTAAAGGTAGCTGAACCTTTATGAACCATTCACTATTATCAATTATGGGCATGAGGTGAGAAAAATAGATCACATTGGTTAAGCATGGTGCAACTCAACACTTTTATGTATAGGACTGAGTTTGACTCTATCCTGAGGAAATGTTGAGTTTAATATATTTGAAGACTATTAACTGGTTAGTAGTTAACAAGGCAGCAGATTCGACATAGAGTACACATGGGAAGGCAGGCTTCTGAAGGATTGGGGAAAGTGCTGAGCTGTTATCTCCTCATTGTCTTCCCCTCTCATTTCTGATTTTCTTTCAAGTTTTCTGTTTTTATCTGATATAGACCTATGATCTTCTATTATGGGTTTTTCTGTAGAAGTATGGTGTTCGCCAATTTTATTATATGGTAAACATTGGTAGAACATACAAAAAGGCTAGAACCAAAGTAAAGGAAGAGATGGACATCAAGATTGCCCCCTCCTTAAGGCGTTGCTTATAAAATCCCTTGCACAACAATAAAATTTCTTCTCCCCATGAATAAGTATATTCTATGCCTTCAATTAATAGGTACACCAGCGTTTCAGGAAGCATACCACAATTGCACATTTTTTTTTAAGTTTTCTTTCTTGAAATATAATTTTTGATTTCTTGTTAGAGAAATTCTTGGGAGCAATAGTAAAATCAAGAGAAAATCCTGGGTTTGAGTCCTCAAAGTGGCTAACTTGTGCAGAGAATGCTAAAAGTTAACAATGTGTTCAGTCTTTCCCTCCTATTACCCTGCGTTGTGTGTGATTGTTCTGGGTGATGACCCTTTTTTCATGTTAGCCAAATCACCCAACATACTGCTTGAGGGATTATTATTATGGATTTGCTCTGCTTTCTTCTATTTCCTCTCTTTCTCTTTTTTTCAAAAACTCCACTCTCACCATTAGATTGGTGAGCAACATGTCCTTTTCTTTAGTAATTCCTAGAGTCAAAGGTCTCCAATCGCAACCAGATTGGACTCATTAGATGGCAACTAAGAATGGGATTTAGCAACTAAGAATGGAAATCTAGACTGTATAGCCAAACATGGATAAACAAGAATAAAATAATTGAAACTTTCCATCAACTCACTGTTGGAAAAAACAACTGATAACGTTGGAGCTTTCAAGGTTACCAAAATACAGAAATTAAATATTTAAAGTTCGCCTTTCTAGTGAGGTCCGGGTAACCTTTTATAGGCCTCAGGAGGATAGAAAATACCAAGGTTTCATCCTTATGATGAGCTTTCTCGACCAGATCGAAGGCTACTTTTAAAGGGCTGCTCATGCTTATGGCCAAGAAAGAGCAGTTGCCCCTCCGGGTGATGAATACTGAACACCTGTCATCTGATGATTAAATTTCAAATTCAGGCAGATTTTTTAAATTTCAAATTAAAATTCAAAATTTAAACTAAACCTAAAAGCAGAAAATGACTGATTGGGACCATTTTGGCCATTCCCTGGCTTGTGGACTGATGACAGCTCTATTTAAGTCATCTCATGGCCTGTATGTTTTGGTGGTTTGGCGACCACCCTTTTTTTTCTTTCCCCAGCAGCGGCCACTGAGTGGCTGTTCTCCTCCATACCACCTTATCCTCCACTTCTTGATTAACTCCCATCTCCTGTAGCATGTTTAGGAGATTTTCATCTTTTACTACTACTGCATCTGACAGGTTCCTATTAAGCCTTGGACACCATATCAATGATCCATCCACAATTCTGAAAGGCATCTGCACTCTGAAATGCATTTGCTACTTTGTCTTCGATGTCTGCTATAACTCTTATGAAAAGATATGTCATTGAGAGCATCTCCAATGACCATCCAAATCTCCAATTTGGAGGACAAATTGCTCCAACCACACCCCAATTAAGCCTCCAATTTATGGAGTTTTGGAATTGGCCCTCCAATTTGGATGTTTGGAGGGCCATTTGAGGCCACCTTCAAAACACTATTTCACTTTTAAAATACCTAAAATCTCCTCCAAACACATTTAAATTCCTTTTATGTCCTTTTTCATTTTGTACACTAATTACTTCAATATTGTGTAAATTTTGATCTTCACTGATGTTTTGGAATTGACCTTCAAACTGGAAGCAATTTCAAGGCGCCTTACAGTGATTTTGAACCACCGGATATCGCTGTCCTCTCCGTCACAAGTGAGCAATGTATCATCTGCATATTGCAGATGAGTTTTATTAGGTCCTAGCTGACGAACCTGGAAAATGTTAGACTGAGCTCCGTTTCTAGCCCCAAATGTTAGACTGTGGCTTTGAGACAAGATTATTCATACCTTGTTATGCTACTGCTCACCCACCCACCCATAACCCAAATTTAAAAAATAGTCCAAGTCCAACAAGATGGTGAAGTTGTTTTTTCAGATTTCCCCCCTATTTAACTACATTTATTGAAGTGGAAAAGTTCTTCAATGGTTAAATTTTGTACATCAAGGCTGAGAAACAAAATGGTCAATAATGTTATCATGTCAAACTTAAGGTTTATAACATAACCATTGCTCACAATGGAGTGTATGCCAGTATTTGGGGTTTTCTTCTGCATGTTTAATATGGCATCCTGAATATCCTCAGTAATGGTTGATATTGATCAAGTGATTTGAGGCTGTATGTCTTGTGATCATTGTGTTCAATTTGATGAACTAAATAATCTTAATCATCTTGTGAAATAATTTTTCATTTAATATATTGTTCAACAGCAGATGCATTTCTCCAGAAGTGCCTGAAAATCCCATTCTATTGTGCCATGACTCTTTAAGTACATTCAAAGAAGCTCAGACACTCTCATTGCTATAATCTGGTTTTATCTTGAGATATAACAAATATGCCTTGTTATCAGTCAAACTCATAACTTCACTTTTTCAACTGTTATCTTGTAATGCAGGTTTGCTACATCAGAGTCATGGCAATGGAGTCTTATCGGTACCAGGCGGAGGTACTAGTCAGAGATTACTTGCTGGCAGACATATCTATGCCATACACTTCAGTGATTGGAGGCATTTTTATGTGCAAGATGGTACCATTTGAACTTCCTCATCTTTGCCTTCTGTTGAGAAGATGAATGATTTTGACTTCTTTAGGTCAAGAAATTTTTCTGACGTATTCTAACACCCTATTTGATATCGATTTCTTTGGGATTAGGAATTGGAGTATGAATGTTTTTACTTAAGCCAATATTATGCAGCCTTGAATGCTGAAAAAGAAATAAAATAAAACTCAATCTGATACTGGGTGAAATCAATTTTAATAGTAATACATGTGTGATATTACAAATTCTTTTATTTATTTTTGTAGAAAGAGAAACTTTCTGGATGTCCTGGTAATAGAAGGTTCCACAAATTTGAGAATACCTGGAAATTTGAATTATGTATAATATTTGCAAGTATAAATAAAACAAATGATTGTGAATTTGCATGTACAGGGGAGCAGAAGCTTACAATTTTTCTCAAGTTTAATGTGTGCCATTAATTTATATGAATTCATATTGATGTTTTTAAACATATCATTATTCTTTCTGGAACAACAGATGAGACCAATTATTTTTTTTAACAGCATCTCTTTGGGAAGTTTATCATTGGCAAGTAAAACCTCATCAACTTAATTCTGACATTCTTGATATAAAAAACCTGGAGATAAAACTAGCTTCCATTCTGTCCACTGTCATATACCATCAAGCCAATGCATATGGAGTCATCTCCCTTGATTGTCTAAATTGTCTATTCGTACAATTACAAATTACCTAGTGGAGGTGACTTTCTTCCTAGTTGTGTGACCTAGAATTCCATTACCCACAAGGTAGGATCCCTGGTCACCATCTGATCTCTGCCATGGCATTGCAGGTCCCATCTCAGAATTCTGGCTCAAACTAATAGTAGGCGGTTGAACTCAAACTGATGGTTCTAGTCATTTTGTAAATCATTAGAAACAATGTCAAGTAATGATGTTTATGCTTCTATCAAGGTTGCCAGCCCATATAATGGACTAGGCTTGTTGGTTATGAACATGATTCTCTTTAGGTTAATTTTTGGTCTTTCTTTTCATACCTTATATAACATCTTGACCTGGCCCCTTCTACACACAGCTGCTTCATACAATTCTCTAAGAATCTCCCTGCTCATGTCAGATGAAATTCACTTGGCATATATACATTATTCTTTTTCTGCTATCCTCTGTCTTCAGTTGTTTGAATTTTTTTTTTTTTTTACTTGGGGTCAATTGATTAGTTTAGAGTCCTTGCCAGAGCCCCTGCAATCTGCATGTACTCAGAGTGCCTTTTCTTTTTTTGTGGAAAAGGAGTAATATCTTCAATCTAAGATGGATAATGTCTTCTTTTAATCTCCTTCACTTCCCCTCCTTAGGAATAGAATTGCTTATTTTTGTATAGCCTATGAAGTAAACCAGCTCCTTGGTATGCTTTGGGGAACATTAATATCTGCTCCAGTCACTCTTTACAGTATATTGATCTAGTCTGTTATCTATTTCTTGATATTGCCCCTTTCTTTAAATTTTCATCCATCTGTCCTTTTGGAAGATATGATGGCTAGATCTCCATGTTTGGTAGTGTTAGGAACCATAGTTTTATTATACAATGGACTAATCTATCGTCATTCTTACAGGCGTATGATCTCTCACAACTGATCAGCTCTGTTTACTTCAAGGGATATCTTACGCTTACCAAACTCCAACGCATTGAGTGGAACAATAGGTGAGTACCTTAATAGCACAATCAAACTTTTTTTTTTTTTTGCCTCACATTCATATGTTTCAATTGATCTATCTTTACAGGGGTATGTCGAGTGTCCATGCAGTTTTTATCACGGTCATGTCATTGTATTTGGTGTTCTTTTCGGATCTGTACTCTGATGATGGCACTGGGCTCATTATACTACGAAGTTCGCCTTTGTCCTCTTTCACATTGGGGGTGATGTATTTTTGTTAATTCATTGAAACAAGTTTTTATAGGAGTTGTTTTCTCCAAATATGTGGGTTATATCTTTTTTTCCATATAATAAGTAACATAATTTAGATGCTACATGTCGGTTTTTCAGGTTTCAGTTGGATATTTTATCACAGACCTTGCAATGATTTTTTGGTTATATCCTTCCCTTGGGGGTATGGAATATGTGAGTAAATTATTTCTGTACTCACCCACTTGTTTTCCTGAACCCGCTTCTTGAAATGAAATGCAACTTCTGACATGGAAGTACAGGAAAATTTAAACTGATACCAAACCAGCCATCTATTTCTCTTTCCATGTGATTGCTTCTACAATCTTGTTAAAAACATTTTATTACAGGTCCTCCATCATTTGCTTTCTGCAGTCGCTATTGCCTATGCCATGTTGTCTGGGGAAGGGCAGATATATACCTACATGGTCCTCATCTCCGAGATGACAACACCCGGGATTAATCTGAGATGGTAACTTATAAAATATGCAGGAAATCATCTTATGTAAGCAGTAAATTTGTAAAATTTGACAATGGAATTTTTCATGTCGTAAATTTATGCACACTGTGTGTATTCAAGGTTCCTTGACATCGCGGGAATGAAAAGATCCAGGGCATATCTTATCAATGGAGTGGTGATGTTCTTTGCATGGCTGGTGAGTGACTTTTTTTTTATAAATATTTTAAACTGATACTAGACTCTTAATTTTATGGCATTTTATTTTAATTGAATGGAAAAATTAATCAGTATGATTTGTTAGAACATGTCATGAAGACTTTATATAAGAAAGACCCAAGCTCAAACCTTGTTTTCCACCATCCAATTGAATGCTTGTTTAAACCAGTCGAGTTTTTTGAGATGATGATCAACATATTATATATTGAGAAGGACCTCATTTATCTCTAAATGGGCTCAACTTTCAATGGTGTTTAGAACATGAAATAAATGTGACAAAATAGGTAATTATATCATTTCAGTAATGAATTAATATTATTTTCGTTTTGGGTATAATTCAAACCTTACACACTATAAAGTCATCAAAAGTAATACAATTGTACATTTCCATAGAAATGTGGAAAATGTCCAATTTTGTAAATTAACTAAATTCTCACACTAAACATTTTAAATTGGGCGCTGTTACACCCAGATCCATTTCCAGCCCCATGCGTCGATAGATTTCTATCGACGCATATGCTTACGTTAACAAAGCATATGCTTCGAAAGAATTTTTTTACATTTTCTATAAATGCATCCATGCAATTCATTGGAGTATATGTTTCATTTTTTATAAAAGTATGTACCTCATTAGATGAGGTATACTATTTTTAAAAAATTCGAAACACATGTAGACTAGAATGGAGGTTAGAAATGGGGCTGGATGTAACATTATCCTTTTAAATTTGATGTATTCTGGTGCCAAACATGCTGATGGATGGTGCTACTATGTCGCACTTTATTTTGCTATATGATAAAATGGTTGCACATTATTTGATGAAATGGTTGCATTATATTAAAGAACACTTCAATGATAATATGGTTTTAACCAAATGTTGCAAGATTTATATTGGAATGATCCAGCCTTACACACAAAATTGTTGTCAGCTTTGTCCCTCATCGGGATCATGGCTTTAAAATGAGTCTTAAAGCATGTTGTTTGCTGTCTTATATACGTGATGTGGTTGTATCATGATTTAGAGGGATATTTTTGTCTAAGCCAGTACCTGAGATGACAAACATGATAGAACATTTTTAAAAATGATTAGTACACAATGAAATGGATTTCAATGTCATTTTTCTGCCAATCAATTCAATCTTTGTTTCGTTTGCTTCACATCAACTCCTTGTCCCATTTTCTTTCCCTTTATGAATGGTTTATTTGACTGAAGTTCTTGATCTTTTGGGCAGACTGCCAGAATTCTCTTATTTGGTTACTTGTTTTACCATGTGTATTTGCATTATGATCAGGTATGGAACTTGATATAGTTTTCCATTCTCTATGGCCACAAATATGCTCTCCAGAATACTCATCATTGTCTTTGATAGCAGGTTGAGCAGATGCAAACTTTTGGTTTCCTCTTGGTGTTCTGCGTCCCTTCGATTCTCGCAATCATGAACTTGATGTGGTTCGGTAAGCTCCTCAGGGGTTTGAAGAAATTATTGACCAAGAGGCAATGAGGAGTCGCATGCATCGAATTCTTTCATTCCTCTTCCCTTAAGTTACACGGTTAATCATTGCATCCCTTTAGCATATCTTTTTTTTTTTTTTGTACAAATTCCAGGTGTGTGTGTGCGTGTGTGTGCATAGTAGGGTATAGGAGGAATTACTTGTAGGATTGAAAGTTGGATTTTGATAATTTTAAAATTGAATTGGTGTATATGGGTCCAACTTTCATAAACTACCACCTTATTTTTCATCTTTAATCGAGAAGTTCTGGTCATGGTGATATTTATTATAGCACATGATTTGGTTGGATTGCACGTGCACTTCATAGATTGTGCAAAGTTCAGTAGCTATTGTTGGAGTGTTATTACAATGCCTATTTTACACCAACATTTATACTCTAATATATTTCATTAGCCATATGCACACTCATCGTAACGTGTATATATCTCAATAGATTTTTTTTTTTGGTATTCTAGAAATGAGTTCATAGAATTAATATGAATATATGTTTCATTTTTTTTAAATGTATATATCTCATTGAATGAAGTATACTATTTAAAAAAAATATATAAAAAATGTGTGAACTGCATGGTTAACATTTTCCTTGTATCTGACCATCAACATGTCCACTTCTTTTTTTTTGAGGGAAAATGTTAGATTCAGTTATTTTCAGCCCTAAATGCAGTCTTTAAACTTTTTTGTTGTTTTTTAAATATACCTGTATTGAGTTGTTTATGAAATTTATTAAATGTGTAAATTTTTTTAACTAGGTATATATTTTGTTACAGTGAGTGTAAGTAGATCTGTCAAAAGGTCGTCGGTCGATCCAGACTCGACCCAATAAAAGGTGTGAAATATGAGACCTAAAGGACCTGACCCTTAAAATGGGTTGGGGTTGGGTCCACCCCGACCTGATAGACTTGTCTTGGGTTGGGTCCACCCCCATATGATCCGACAGACCCATCTTCCAATTTATGGTTCACATAACCATAATTCAAAAAGGGCACTGTTACACTCAGTTTTTTTTACAGTATAAAATATAGTTTTATATACCTTGTTAGAAATCCAGTAAAACATATAACTCATTAGGCGATATATATTTCTCCTTAATTTTTTACACTTACTAAAAATAGATTTTTTTCAAATAAAAATGGAGTGATATACACTTTTTATTGTAACATATACTTCATTAGATGATGCTTATAATTTAAAAATAAATAAAAATGATTTGAGTTTTGATTGATATAAATGACCTTGGTGTAACATTTTGCATGTGGAATTATGGTTCTATGAGGTAAACATTGTATATATCGTCAATCCAAGTTACCTAGCATTTTATATATATGGTCACCCATCCCATTAAACATATATCAAATAGAAAAATGTTAGGCTCCGTCGATTTTATCAACCAATATTCAGATTACACGTATTTTCAGATTTTTAACAAATACATTAATTGATATATGTTTGTTTATACAAGAAAATATATCAATTGATATTTTTTCACAATTTTTTTTTAATGAATTGTGTATACTTGTTCATGGAAGAAAATATAAAAAATATATGCTTTATGTAACCAATATTCAGATTACACATATTTTCATATTTTTAACAAATATATTAATTGATATATGTTTGTTTATGCAATGATATTTTTCCATAATTTTTTTTAATGAATTGTGTATACTTGTTCATGGAAGAAAATTTAAAAAATATATGCTTTATGTAACAAATATATACCTTATTAGTAATTACTAAGGGGAAATGGGAGCTGTTATAAAAGGGCACCAATCTACTCTCCCGGTTAGGGGCTCTCGACCGCGAGGCCCAGGACGTTGGGAGCGGGGTTGCCCACTCCGTGATGACACTGCTCGTGCATCCGTGGAGGGGAAGGCCCCCCCTGCAAACAAACCTAGCTTAGGTCCCCTTCTGGTTTTCCTCCTGCGTTCCTCCCTGTATCTCTTTCTCTGCACTTCAGCCCGTTTTGTAACAACTTTGCTTCGTTATAAAATGGATTACATTGTCTAAAAAAAAAGAAAAAAAGGGCACCAATCTTCTCACCCACATAGTTATTCACCCCACCATGCTTAGAAACCAAAGAATGCGTTCCTCCCCCCTCCTGACCTAACCCACCCCATCTAAACTAAACCCACCCCTTGCTCGACTTCACATGGTCAAATGAGTCAGAGAGACTTAGTGTGAAATCATCATCTATATCGATCCCAGCTTGACTTCAAAGTGTCGAATGGGCCACAGAGACTTAAAACCTTCTCTGTAAACCATTCGACATTGTGAAGTCATCACCTATATCCCAGCTCAACTTCACAGGGTCGAATGGGTCACAGAGACTTAGAGCCCTCTCTGTAACCTGTTTGATATTGTGAAGTTGTCACCAATCCCAGAAAGACTTAATAGGGGCGAACGGGTCATAGAGACTTAAAGCTCTCTTTGTAACCCGTTTGACTTTGTGAAGTCATTACTTATACCTCAGGTCGATTTTCACAAGGTTGTAGTGCACAAAATTTGGGCTAGCAACAACATGATATCCATGGAACTACATCATATGATATGTGGATCCACCCGAAGAGATAAAACCCATTGGGTGCAAGTGGATCTATAAGAATAAAGGAGGATCAGACGGAATGGTTGAGACTTACAAAGCAAGGCTTGTGGTGAAGGGCTTTACTCAGAAAGAGGGAATCGATTATGAGGAAACATTTTCTCTGGTAGCCATGATGAAATCTATCCGGATTCTCTTGTCCATTGCGGGTCATTTTGATTATGAAATTTGGCAAATGGACTTCAAGACAACTTTCCTCAATGAAAGTCTTGATGAGTGCATCTATATGGTGCAACCAGATGGTTTCATAGCAAAGGGTTAGGAGCATATGTTGAGCAAGCTGAAGAAGTCCATTTATGGACTCAAGCAGGCATCAAGATCTTGGAACATCCGTTTTGATTAGGCAATCAAATCATTTTGTTTTGATCAATGCCTAGATGAACCTTGTGTGTATAAGAAGCACAACGGAAATGTAGTGGTATTTCTAATACTTTATGTAGATGACATCTTACTCATCAGAAACGATATTGGAGTATTGTCTACAGTTAAAATATGATTATCTAGTCAATTTGATATGAAGGACTTGGGAGAAGCCATTCACATCCTTGGGATCAAGGTCATATGAGATCGTAGGAATAGGATGTTGGGCTTATCACAATCTACTTATATTGACTCGGTTCTTACTAGATTTAGCATGCACGATTCCAAGAAAGGTTTTCTACCCTTCAGATGGAATTACTCTATCTAGGGAGCAGTGTCCAACTTCTCCAAAGGAGATAGAGAAGATGAAGGCAGTTCCTTATGCTTTGGCTGTAGGAAGCCTCATGTATGCAATGCTTTGTACTAGACCTGACATTTGCTTTGCAGTTGGCATAGTTAGCAGATATCAGTCTAACCCTAGACAAGAACACTGGATTGTGGTAAAACATATTCTCAAGTACTTGAAAGGGACTAAGGATTATATGTTGGTTTACCAGGCAGAGAGCCTAACACCCATAGGATACGTAGACTCGGACTTCATGTCAGATAAGGATTCAAGAAAGTCAACATCAGGATATGTGTTTACTTTGGGAGGGGAGCCATAGGTTGGAGGAGTATCAAGCAATCATGCATTGCTGACTCCACCATGGAAGCTGAGTATGTGGCGGCCTCTGAGGCAGTGATTGATTATTAAAGTTGTTATTAATTACCGCAAGTGCACGGATCGTTATAGAAGTATAGATCTAGCAAATACGGGTCGAACCCACAGAGAATTGTTCAAATCAGATTATTAATCAATTTAACTAATCGAACTAGAAAGAAAGATTGATGAAGTTTTTTTTTATTATTATTATTAAAAAGAGAATATTAATATGAAAAGATAACTAAGGTTTTAGAATCCACCATGAAATACCAATTTAGGGATTATATTCAAATATGAAACTCCACTATATAACTCAATCAATATTGACGTTAATCAAATACCAATCGAAAAAAATATATTTAAAATCATATTAATTATTTCATAAAATCAGATTTGAAATCAAAACAATCATCTCAATATTCACATATTAGGAAGAGAATAAGATATCAAATAGTTAACCAAGCATACCCTATCAAGCCCTAAACAAGAGATCCTTGAAGATGATTCTACGATTAAAAACCTTGATTTATGAAAACCCAATAGAATGATCTATTTCTCTTCTATTTATAAAATCTACCAACTCAATATTCAACATGTTAAGAAGAGCATAAAATATCATAGAACTCAATCAAAACATATTTTATCAAATCAAATACAAGAGATTTTTGAAGAAGGTAATAAGAAATTCACATAAAAGGTTTCAAAAGAGAATTGAAGGAGAGATTGATACGCAATAAAGCAAACAATATGGAGAATTCAGATCTAAATATAAAATCCTAAACTAGCATTGCATGGTTTCATCTTCAACCCTAGTTGAAGATTTAGCTACTAGAAGACATGATCAAATAAAAGAAAAGAAAAATAAAAGACATCATATTATTAAAAAATTCTTGAAAATAAAAACACAAAATTAATATTAAAATTCAGATCTAAATATATACAACATCTGTCACGCCCCAGGGCGGCCGTCCCCGATACGTGGCAAATATATATAATATCAGCAGTCTATACAGGAGATCAATAACATACTCTAAACAACATCGAAAATGATAACACAATCAATAATGTAGCTGACATAATATATAAACATATAGCGGAAGCTTAAACGACTGAGTCTGTAATTCAAAGACATATTACAGACCCGAATACATAATCAACTGTCCTGTGAGAGCCAATATAAACAAAGACATCCAAATACAAGTGTTGTGCCCAAGCACGGATAACAATACATACAAGCAAGAAGGGGATGCTGATGGCCTCTCACTCGCAGAACTCAAAACGTGAATGCTGCTCTGCTACTGCTGTGATGCCTCGGGGAGCTCCTCCTTCAATCCGACTCAGATACAACTGGAGGAAAAGAATATGCGAGGGGTGAGCCACACGCTCAATGAATGGCACAATCTATGCAACACAACTCATATTAACCTAAAATAATTAAAGTCCCTAAACGGGAGTAATTACACAAGCTAGTGAGTCGTAACATCGCTGACCCACCCCACCCTCACCCTCACCCTTTAGGGGTGACATGGGCCTTTTGGGATAGACTAGACTGCTCTCCACCCTTGTCCACCAGTAGCCTCTCCCTCGCGTAGCCTCTACCTGGTATACTCCCACGATCAGCACCCTCCGACGCATCGGTGGTACCTACAGATGGGAGCCCTCTGTCAGGACAGCTTTCCAACGCCGGGGAGTCCCTACTCGGATCCAACGAAGGGGAGAAAACAGCCTACCCACACGGATACGATCCTCTTGGATCCGTTGACAACGATTCCTAACACTACTAATGTCATGAATTCTCAAGAATTCCTCCAGGGCGCATAACTAAGATGCGGGGAAGCATATATTATAACAACAAGGTTATAATATTCTCTAAGGCATGCCTATAACAATATATTCTCATTTTGATTTAATTAAATTAAACTAAATGGGAAACATGCATAGATCAAGGCTTTTCAAGCATGGGACATGGTGTCTAGGCATGTATGGGCCTCTATACATAATACATGGATGTATATCCCTAGCATATAATGTCTAACAAGGCATGGTTATATCATAGCAAACATGCATTAACATGGTTTTTCATTGATACAAGTTAATATGGAATTATGGTGCCCCAGGGGAGGGCAATACACGCCTACGTGCATCGAACGCCTCTCTACTGGGTTGGATTGACCCACTCACCGAAACCCGGGTCGTTGCGTGACCGTTCGCCAAGATCTGCAAGACATGGGCATTCAATATGGTGAGTAATCTACACAATTACACATGAAATTTACTAGAAATACCAAATACTCGGACAAGCATGCATACGGACTCGCACGCATGCGAGCACGCACGTACGCACGCGAGTCCGAGTGCCCCAACACCTACCCGAACCCTCGGGCAGCCACTCGCATGGCCCCCCGCATGCGCACGCACGCATACGCACGCACGCACCGCCCCAGCACCCTCCGCGCACTGCGCGTCCAGCCCACGCGCCCTTGCGCAGCACCCCGCGCATGCCCCAGCACGCGCACGCACGCGCGCGCGCGCACTGGTCCCTAGCCCCGCGCCCAGGCGCATGCCCAGGCGCACTTCCCTGCGCGCGCGTACGCTCGCGCACCCGCGAGCACTCCCGCGCGCACCCCCGCTTGTGCCAGCACCCGCGCGCACCGGCGCGCCCACTCCGCGCGCACCCACGCACTCGCGCGCACACGCCCGCGCGCGTCTGCGCGCCTGCCAGCGCTCGCCTGCGCGCAGACAACCCCAAACGGGCGCCCAGCCAACCCTTACCCCTTTTTAACCCTCCCCAACCCCTCACACGCATGACTTCCCCAACCATCCCAACAGCCCTTACAAATCAAAAAGAAGGGGAAGAGGACTTACCAAAAGAGGGAAACGGAAAGGGGTAGGTGCGGGGCTCTTGACGCCCCACGGCCACCTCAACCACTGTTATATATGTGTCACTTTTAGCCTTCTGGTAACCATTAGAGCATTCTGGCAGTTTTTGAGTTTTTTCGTTTTTCGATCGGAACCGCTAAAATTTTGGACTGTTAGCTATCATCCTGAGTTTGAGGACTCCGATTGAAAATCTAACTGCATATTATGTGTCCTGGTGCCATTTCAAGCCACTCACGAAAATTTCATCGAATTCCGGTAATGTTTCAGAATTTCACAGTTCCGAAGCGTATCCGGGTTTTGACCGAGCGAGAAGTCATTGGGAGACTTGACTTGGTCAAGGTGGGGCCCATGACTTGGTCAAATGTTTTTGGCTTTTTGTGTGGTTGGGTTGACTAGGGTCAAACCACACTTAAAACCCCCCTAATCCTTGCCTAAACCTAATCTAACCTAGCTTAACCTAATCTAATTTCAAGTGGTGAGTGTGTGCCTAAATAGAAGTCCACGACCACATGATCCCTATTCATCATCTTCTCCACTCAATTTCTCTCTCTTCCCTCTCTTTAAAACCTCCATAAGACCTAGCTATAGTGCTTGAAACCAAAAACCCTAAGGAAAGAAAGGTTAGGTTTTGTCCCGATCTATCTTCCGGTGGTCTTGGATTCGAGTTCCCACATGTGTGACCCCTTCTCACGCCCTCTTTTCTCCTCTGATTTCAGCCATTTCGAGGGCTGAAGGAGATCTTGGTGGTGGTGGTCCTTGAGGCGGTGTTTCGGTGCGCGAAGAGCAACCGATCTTCCTTTCCTTCCTTGGGTAAGGTTTCTTTCCTTCCTTTTCTTGCTTAGATGCATGTTAGGAGGGTGTTTTTGGGTATGGGTGGCTGTCGGTGGCGGTGGGTGGCCGTTGGCGGCGGTTGGTGGCTGTTGGAGGCCATTGGTGGCCGTCGGGGAGGTGGTAGGCTGTCTCGGGTAGGCTGGCAGCGCAAGCAGCACAGGCAGGCGGGCTGGCAGGCAGGGCAGGCTGGCAGGGCACGCGCGCGTGCGCGCTGGCGTGCACGCGGGTGGAGCAGGAGCGTGCGGGTGCTGCGCGCTGGGCGCCGTGCGGGGACGTGCGCGCGGGGCGCTGCGCAGAGGCGCAGTGCGTGCCGCGCGCAGGGGGCCGCGTGCGGATGATGCGCGTAGGGCGCCGTGCGGGGGCGTGCGCGCGGAGCGCTGCGCAGAGGCGCAAGCGTGCTGCTGTGCGCGCGCGGTGAGGCAAGCCGGTGGTGCGAGCGAGGTGAGGCGCTGGGGCGCAGGGCGTGCGGGTGTGCGCGCGAGTGCTGCGCTGGGGCGTAGTGAGCGCGCGGTGCACCGGGGGGGGGGCTCGGCAGAGTGTCCGGGCGTGCGGGCTGGGCTCGGCAGTGCGTCTGGGCGCGCGGGCCGGGGCTCGGCTGTGCGCCCGGGGCGGGTGGCCGTGCGTACGGCTGCCCGGGGGTTCGGGAGTGAGTCGGGGTGCTCGGACTCGCGTGCGTACGGGCCGTATGTACGCTTGTCCGAGTGTTGGGTATTTTAGTGTATTTTTGTATATAATTGTGTATTTTACTCACCGAGTTGATTTCCCTGTCTTGCAGATCTTGACGGACGGTCGCGCGATGACCCGGTTATCGGTGAGTGGGACAACCCAACCCAGTAGGGAGGCGCTATATGCACTTGGGCGTGTACCGTCCTCCCCTGGGGCACCGTAGTTTATTATTAACCTGTTTATTATGTAATCTATGCAAGCATGATTAATATGTAGTATGCATGCTACCCTAGACCGTGTATGTTAGGGACTTGCACCCTTAGGATATGTGTAAGAGCCATGCATCCTGTCACCTTGTTATCATGCTAGGAAAGCCTCGACCTATGCATGCGTCCTATTAGTTTAATTTATTAAATTAAATGTGAACTTATGGTATTTTAGCATGCCTTAGGGAATATTAAGGGGCCTTGCGAGGTCAACATTGAGACCCGGGCTAGGGTACTCCGTGTTCCTTGTTTGGTTGTCGGGATGTCCTATATCGGGACCTCATGGTGCCCTCCCAAGGTTTCTTTTCCCGATAATATTATAATATATGTTTCCCCGCATCTTGGTTATGCGCCCTGGAGGAATTCTGAAGAATTCAAGACATTAGAGTTGTTGAGATGTGTTGTCGGCGGATCCGAGTGGATCATATGCGTATGGATAGGCTGTTCTGTTCCCTTCGTTGGATCCGTGTAGAGACTGCCCCAGCGTTAGAAAGGCCGTCCCGTGAGAGGGCTCCCATCAGTAGGCACCTCCTGATTTGGGACGGACTGTGCTGAATGTGGGAGTGGCCAAGCGGCCTACGGAGTGGAGGAGAGACTATCGGTGGACCAAGGGTGACCAACAGCCTAGTCAGTCCCAATATCCTATGTCACCATATTGAGGGGTGAGGGTGAGGGTGTGGTGGGTCGGCGATGTAGCGACCCACTGGTTTGTGTAATTGTGGACCAAGGATGATTAACAGCTAGTCAGTCCCAATATCCTATGTCACCTATTGAGGGGTGAGGGTGTGGTGGGTCGGCGATGTAGCGACCCACTGGATTGTGTAGTTCCTGCCACTTTGAGGCTTTTAAATGATTAATTGTGGTTAATATGAATTGTGATGCATGGGTTGTGCTATTCACTGAGCGTGTGGCTCACCCCTCGCATATATATTTTTACAGTTATCACTGAGTCGGACCGGAAGGAGGAGCTCCCCGAGGGATTTCATCAGTAGCGGAGTAGCGCCACGTCCCGCGAGTGTTAGAGGCCATCAGCATCCTTTCTTTGGCTTGTATGTATTATTTTTCCGTGCTTGGGCACTCGTTTGTATATTATTTGGATGTATGTGTGTATATTGGCTCTCACAGGACAGTTGATTATGTATCGAGTCTGTAGTATGTTTTTGAATTACAGACTCAGTCTTTTAGCTTCCGCTATTTGTGTATATATCATGTCAGCCTTGTTTTAGTCTGTGTTGTCATTTTTAGCTGTTGTTAGAGTATGTTATTGACCTCCTGTATAGACTGCTGATATCATGTATACACTTGCCGCGTCCCGGGGACGGCCGCCCTGGGGCGTGACAACCACCACCACCACCTCTTCAGCCTCTCCTCAGCCTCCTCCTTGGCTGAAAATCAGGGGGGAAGGATCATGAGGGGGAGCTTGAGAGAAGAGAAGATCAACAACAACAACACATGAACAACCCTTCTCTTCTTCCTTCACCATCTCCTTCTCTTTGGGGAATTAAAACAAACACCTAGGGGGGGCTTTGAAAAGAGAGAAGAGAGGGCCAAGAAAATGGACGTGGAAGTGAGAGGGAGAGAGAGAGAGAGAGAAGATATTTGTTGCACAAATAAATATCTAAAGAGGGATGGAAATGACCATTTCATCCCTGACTTAGAAATTCTGCGCATGCTTCACTGGAACAGCCATAACTTCCTCGATATAGCTCCGAATTGCACAATTCCAAGTCCGTTGGAAAGCTAAGAAGATTATCTACAACTTTTATGTTTATGCCAAGATCAAATAATCTCTCCAGATATTCCGAAATTAGAGCTAAACATAGAGCAGGGCTGCTGCCAGAATTTCCCTTCCCGGGGTATACTTGGAAAAATACCCATAACTTTTACTACAAGAATCCAGTTGATCTAATTCTACTTTTGTACGAAAGCTAACTCAAAACTGGACATCTCATAATAAAATCATATTTAAACCTCATCATCTTGGATTTTAACAAAATCAAATCCAAATACCAAATTGGAAATACATAACTTCGAGGAAAAATTATGTAACCAAATTTTAATCAGAGCGCTCCAAATGACACAGGCACAACAGAAGGAGTCTCCACGCATGGATAGATGACACGAACCCCAAAGGGGCTATGTCACGATCGCCCACGAACTGGAAAGATCTCCTACCCGGAAGGTGGAAAGACACCGACTTTGCAAAGCAGTCGATGCTGGCGTGACTAGCTGAGAGCCAATCCATTCCCAGGATGGCATCGAAGTCCGTCATGGCGAGCTCTACCAACTCTACTGGAAACTCATGCTCCGCAATCGCCACGGTACACCCTCGGTAAACAGAACGGAGGAGAATACGGTCTCCGACGGGCAATGATACCTCCAGCACAACATCAAGAGGGGCGGACACCACGCCCATCCGTCTCGCAAAAACGGGAGACACGAACGAGTGCGTGGCTCCGGAATCAAATAGCACATATGCAGGGAGCTGGGAGATCAAAACAATACCTCGGACCACGCAACCATCTAAAACTCGACCCTGAACAAACTGCGGTTGAGGAGCAGGGGCACGCCTCGCATGCTGCACTGGCTGCCTCCTCTGGTCAACTGCTGCTGACGCTGTGGCTGCTGCTGCTGGCGTGGCTGCTGGTGCAGCACACGGGGTCGGCCAGCATCAGGGCAATTATATAAAATATGCCCGACGCGCTGACAATGGTAACAGCGCCGCATCTCCGGTTGCCTGGCCTGGACTGGTACTGCCGCAATGGGTGCTGGACCTCGCGCTGGCACCACATCGACTGGAGTAGCGGCGGCCGCTGACTGATCAAAGCGGGGCCGCTTCTTCTTGCGATGTCCCTGGTCCTGGCTCCTGGGGGGCCTCTGGTCTGCAGAAGGGGTTGGAAACCCCAAAGGGACCCCAAGGTCTCGCTCGACCGTCCTCGCACGAGACACCAAGTCTGAGTACCTCGTGAACGCCTGTGAGGTGACATGCACCCGGATGGTGCTAATGAGACCCATCTCGAAACGACGGCATCGCGTCTCCTCATCCATCACCAAGGCGGGGGCGAACCGGAAAAGCCTCGTGAAACGTGTGGAGTAGTCAGCGACTGACATGGAGCCCTGCGTCAGCTGCTCGAACTCTCGCATCACGATCTGGCGTGTCGAAAACGGGAAGTACTCCTCCAGAAAGTACCTCCGGAACCCAGCCCATAGAAGTCGCTCCACTCCCTCGGGGATGTCCACCGATCGGGTAGCCCACCAGTCGGCGGCGCTACCCTTCAACATGAAGGTGGCCAGTGAGACACGCTGGCGGTCAGTGCAGTGCATGGTCGAGAAGATCTTGTCTACCTCCATCAACCAACACTCATGGGCAAGGGGGTCCATCGTCTCGCCATGGAACTCGGGAGGGTGAAGCTTCAAAAAGGCAGTGAGGCCGCTCTGATGCACTCGTGCCGCAGCCTCTAGCTCCACCTCCCTCTCCAGGGGATCCTGAACTCCCACTACCGGAATCACCACGGGGACAGGGGGTACGTCGGGCATAACCGGTGGATCTGCCACCAAGGGGACCTGTGGAACTGCCTCGCGGGCCGCCCTCAGCTCCTGGATCTCTCGTGCCTGCTCAGCTAACGCCCTAGTCTGGGCCTCCAGTGCCCTAGTCTGAGTCTCCACTAGATCTGCGATACGAGCGTAAGCACGCTCCCATGCAGGAGGCTCCTGCGCCGGTCCTGGCCCCATAGCCGAGGACCCTCCAGTAGACTCCTCACCTCTGGTAGGTCCGGAAACCTCCAAAGGCCGAGAGGGACCACGTCCACGCATTCCTCTGCGAGGAGGCATATCAGCAACCTAAGAAAACAGACACTAGGATCAGAATACTCATATAGAAATCCTAGGACTCATCTCTAAGAAAACAATTGGCTCTGACAGGACCAGGCTCTGATACCAACTTTTGTCACGCCCCAGGGCGGCCGTCCCCGATACGTGGCAAATATATATAATATCAGCAGTCTATACAGGAGATCAATAAAATACTCTAAACAACATAAAAAATGACAACACAGACAATAATGTAGCTGACATAATATATACAAATAGCGGAAGCTTAAACGACTGAGTCTGTAATTCAAAGACATATTACAGACCCGAATACATAATCAACTGTCCTGTGAGAGCCAATATACACAATGACATCCAAATACAAGTGTGTGCCCAAGCACGGATAACAATACATACAATCAAGAAGGGGATGCTGATGGCCTCTCACTCGCAGAACCCAAAACGTGACGCTGCTCCGCTACTGCTGTGGTGCCTCGGGGAGCTCCTCCTTCAGATCCGACTCAGATATAACTGGAGGAAAAGAATATGCGAGGGGTGAGCCACACGCTCAGTGAATGGCACAATCTATGCATCACAACTCATATTAACCTTAAATAATTTATAGTCCCTAAACGGGAGCAACTACACAATCTAGTGGGTCGTTTCATCGCCAACCCACCCCCCCTCACCCTCACCCTTTAAGGGGGGTGACATGGGCCTCTTGGGGCAGACTAGACCGCTCTCCACCCCTGGTCCACCCGGTAGCCTCTCCCACACTCCGTAGCCTCTACCTGGTATACTCCCACGATCAGCACTGTCCGACGCATCGGAGGTACCTACAGATGGGAGCCCTCTGTCAGGTCAGCTTTCCAACGCCGGGGAGTCCCTACTCGGATCCAACCAAAAGGAGAAGACAGCCTACTCATACGGATACGATCCTCTTGGATCCGTCGACAACGATTTGTAACACTAATAATGTCATGAATTCTCAAGAATTCCTCCAGGGCGCATAACTAAGATGCGGGGAAACATATATTATAACAAGGTTATAATATTCTCTAAGGCATGCTTATAACAATATGCTCTCATTTTGATTTAATTAAATTAAACTAAATGGGAACATACATAGTTCGGGGCTTTCCAATCAAGGGACATGGTGTCTAGGCATGTATGGGCCTCTATACATGATATATGGGTGCATATCCCTAGCATACAAGGTCTAATGTGGCATGGTTACATCATATTAATCATGCATTACACAGTTTTACATTTATCACAAGTTAATACACAATTATGGTGCCCCAGGGGAGGGCAATGCACGCCTACGTGCATCGAACGCCTCCCTACTGGGTTGGATTGTCCCACTCACCGAAACCCGGGTCGTTGCGTGACCGTCCGTCAAGATCTGCAAGACATGGGCATTCAATATGGTGAGTAAACTACACAAATACACACGAAATTTACTAGAAATACCCAATACTCGGACAAGCATGCATACGGACTCGCACGCATGCGAGCGCGCACGTACGCACGCGAGTCCGAGTGCCCCGACACCCTCCCGAACCCTCGGGCAGCCATACGCATGGCCCCCGCACGCGCACGCATGAATGCGCACGCACGCATGCGCCCCAGCGCCCCTGCCCGCGCGCCCAGACGCGCTGCCGCGCGCGCGAGCACGCTCGCCGCCTGCGCGCACCCCGCGTCCAGCCCAGCGCGTACCCGCGCGCACTGCGCCCCCGCGCAACACCCCGCGCGCACGCCCGCGTGTCTGCGTGTACGCGCGTGCGCCCGCCAGCGCGCCCGTCTGCGCGAGCAGACGCGCGCGCGCGCGCCCGAGCCCCTTCCACCCCCTCCTCAGCCCACCCCCACCCCCTACCACCTATGCAAAGCATGCATAACCATTTAAACACCCTAATCAATCATCTAAACAAGCTAGGGGAGGAGGAAGACTTACCAACAAGGAGGGAAAGGAGAAGGGAGGAAGCTCGGGTGCCCTTTGCGCACCAAACCACCACAACCGCCACCACCAAGACCACCACCACCTCAGCCACTCTCAAGGCCTAACAATGGCTGAAAACAGGGGTGGGGGGAAGCCATGAGAGGGAGGTAGAGAAAGGGAAATCAAAACAAAAACCATACAAAGGTAGATCACACACATACCTTTCTTTTTCCCTTCTAGGGTTTTCTTTTTCTTCTCCTTCTACTACCTCTAATGGGAGAAACAAAGAACAGGGGATGAGTGATGGAGTGAGTGAGAGAGATGGTGAAGAGAAGAGAAGAGGAGAGAAGGGGGGACGCCCACTAATAGGGCCACACACACACACACACACACACTCACACACTTGGAACAATTTTTGTTGGTGGGGATTGACTTTGAGTCAACCCAACCACACAAAAAAAACAAAATCATTTGACCAAGTCAATGGTCAATTTGACTTGGTCCAAGTCTTCTTTGACTTGGTCAAGTCCCCCCCTTTGACATCCCCACTCGGTCAAAACCCGGATACGATTCGGAACTGCCAAATTCTGAAACGTTACCGGAATTCGATGAAATTTTCGTGAGTGGTTCGAAATGGCACCAGGACACATAATGTGCAGTTAGATTTTCAATCAGAGTTCTCGAGCTCATGCAGATAGCTAAAAGTCTAAAATTTTAGCGGTTCCGATCGAAAAAAGAAAAAGTTGAAAAACTGCCAGAAATGTCCCAAAGGTGGCCAAAAGGCCAAAGGTGACACATATATAACATTCAATGCCATTGTTCCTTCAAAAAATGACTGAATTTCAAATTCAAATTCCACCTAGATCGACGGCTCTTATTGAGCCTGTCGCTCAATCACCCGACATCTCCACCAAGAGCCGTCGCCCAGGTGCCTGACAGCGCCTATAAGATTCGCTAGACACTGTCTGACTCCCTGCTACGGTTTGGTTCATAACTTGACCAATACTCTTCCGATTCAAGATCCGTAAGGAGCGTTGGAAAACCAACGAAGCAAAGAATTCAACCATGCCAAAATATAAAAATTTTGGGGTACTAAACACACCACAAAAAAAATTTAATTCGAGGCCTAAAAGTCATAGTTGTTATAGATTTGTTGTGGAATGAACTTTTCCTAAAGAAGGTGATGGCTTGGGAGAGTCTCACAGGGCACTCTTGTTCGATTTGGTTCATTCAGAGGAGAGAGAGAGGTGAAAAGAGAATTTTAAATACCCTTGGTAATTAGGGGTATTAGGCAGGGTCTTTTTTGTCCTTTCGCAGGGCATCATAACGGGCGGATAGCGATTATTGAAAAAAAGGTAAGGTGGGATGCACTGAATTTTCGGTGGGTTTTTCTACTGAATGAGGGTTTCATTAAATACTAATTTAGGATCCAACCAAACAATGTTTTCATATATAAGTATTGATTTTAAGGATTCAGCGAAATAAGTGCTTAAAATATGGCCAACCAAACACCACCCAATCTTCAATGAGCCCCAAATATCCCCAAATAAACCACGTTTCTACTCCCACGTTGTCAAAAAAAAAAAAAAAAAACAAAACAAGAAGAAGGAAAAGAAGATTCATTGTGTGAAACCACGGACCCCATTGAAAAGCCTTCCCACACTATCCCCATTCAGTCTTGAATGTGTTGAATACTTTTTTTTTTTAATGATGTTTATTTTAAATACTTGATCTTTATTTTTTTTTCTTTATACTTGATCTGTATTTGCTTTCTATATGTCGATTTAATTTATTTTTATTGATTGAATTATGAGATTTGAAAAAAATTGAATTCATCTTTAATCTTTTAAATTTTTGTTACAGTAATTTTTTATATAAATGTTTGTTGGGGATTTGATTGATTTTTGTGTGTATTTCAGTATTTGTTTGAATGAATTTGGGTTAGATTTGATGGGTTCAACAAAAAATTATTATATGTGAATAGTGAATTTCATTGAGTTGCAGTGATTTTTTTTGTTAGATTTGGTTTAAAAAAACATATTAAAAATATGGATAATCTTGGACATAGCCCCAGGTGTCGTCCCTCATATATGTTTAATTCTTTAAGAAAATTAGAATATTGAATTATTAGACACTAACTGGATGCTAGTTGTGTTATTTTTCTTTATGATATAGTTTTAGATGAATTTTATGTAATGAAAAATTGTCAAGCACAACTAAAATAGAAGATATGTAATTTCTTATTTATTTTTGTGGATATTAACAAAAATATCTACGAGATGATAATTGGTGCATTGATTTATTAAAGAGTGAGTTGAATTTTAAATTTTTTTCTTAAATTATCATTATATATATATATATATATATATATAAAATAATTCTTAATATTTTAATATATATGTGTGTGTGTGTGTGTGTGTAAAATAATTTTTATATTTTAAGTTTATTATTTGGTTTTTGGCCCCCCGTTGTAATAAATCCTGGGTCTGCCCCTGGAAACATATACATCATTAAACTATGTATATACTTCATTAAAAATTTTTTTACACTTACTAAAAATATGTTTATTCAACTCAAAATTGGATGATATAAACTTTTTATCAAGACATATATCTCATTAGATGATTTTATCATTTTAAAAAATGAAAAAAATGTATGATATGAGTTTTAGACTGTAAAAATGATTGAGTCTAACATTTTCCTCACATAAAACAAATCCTAAACAAAGAGTCCATCCACGAAGTGAAACCATATATATTCATTCTCCGAATACATTAAAAAAAATCCTCTGTCATCTACAGTCAAAGGAAGCCCCAATTCATGACAAAGCCCCCATTGCATCGGCAACGGGCCGAGCCAGCCCGGGTCGTTGAAACAGGGGCCAAGCCCTGCGCAAGGGGCCCGGGTAGGCCTGTCAACGAGTCGGGTTCGGGTCGGATCAGGGTGGACCCGGACGCGACCCGTAACAGTACCTGACGGGTCCGGAGAAATGTGGACCCGGACCCGTCGGACCCGGGTTGGGTCCGAGTCCGACCCGACCCGGATGGTTGGGTAAAAAAAAAAAAAAAAAAAGAGAAGAGCTCATATATTTGTTTGTCTTATCATTCTATTTGAAATTTTTTGTAATAAAACATTATTGTTAATGAGACTATGTTTGAATATAATTTTATACAATTCAAAAGAAGTAAATGAATTATTAAACAACATCCAAAACAATAATCACTAACGTAAAAAACATATTAACCTAAATAATAAACATAACTAACCTAAACAACATTCAAAATAATATTAACCTAAACAACATTCAAAACAATAAACATTAACATATTAACCTAAATAATAAACATAAATCATGCAACAAACTAATTAATCATATAAATTCAAATGCTAATAAGTTAATTGTCCAAAACAAACTGATTTATAGGCTTGTTATGATTATGATTTATGAACTTGTAGATACAAAAATAAGTTAAGTAAGAAATAAAATTATGTATCAACTAATACTAATGGTCTTATAATATATGAACATATATTAAAAAAAACAGTCGGGTCCAACGGATCCAACGGGTCAGGGCGGGGTGGACCCGGACCCGACCCGTTTGTTTGTTCGGGTCCGCCGGGTCGGGTCCAACTCGGGTCGGGTCCGAATCGGATCGGGTATATTACACGTGTAATCGGGTCCGGGTCGGGTCGGGTCCGGGTCTGGACCCGACCCGTTGACAGGCCTAGGCCCGGGCTTGACGGGCTGGGCCAGGCCTGCGAGACCAGATTTTAAACATCTTATTTTTTTTGATTTTTTTAATTTTAAGTTATTTATTTGTATATAAATGTTAAAATAATAAAAAATTGAAAGTATAATGTTGAAAAACTATTTATGTTTATTGAATTTTTAAAAATAAAAATATAAAATGAATCAATTATTTGAAAAACTAAATAACTACATGTACCTAACTAGGTTGGCACCTACATAAATATCAATAATTTGCAGAATTCAACCATAATTCAAATAAAAATCATATAAAATTTCATGTGACTCATTTATTGGATTGTCCCATGCGGGCCTATAGGTCGGGCTCGTGGGTGGGCCAGTGGGTCGGGTCCGTGGGCAGGCTTGCAGACCAACCCGAGTGGGCCCAATTCAGACGAGCCTCCAAGCCGGGCTTTCAAGACTCGGGCTTTTTGGGGACCCTTACCCCACTCCCCGTGCACGTATGTCTTATTAGAGGTGGACAATGCCATCGAATCCCATCCCATCACCACCACCACCACCATCACATCTACACCTAGTGGTCTCTCTCATACCGCACCAAACCCTAACTTTCAATCTCCACAATCATTCAAAACCTCCCCTTATATGCCACACCTTTGTTCTTTCCAACCACATGTGACTCATTTATTGGATTGTACCATACGGGCTTATAGGTCGGACTCGTGGGTGGGCCAGTGGGTCGGGTCCGTGGGCAGGCTTGTAGGCCAACCCGAGTGGGCCCAATTCAGACGAGCCTCCAAGCCGGGCTTTCAAGACTCGGGCTTTTTGGGGACCCTTACCCCACTCCCCGTGCACGTATGTCTTATTAGAGGTGGACAATGCCATCCAATCCCATCCCATCACCACCACCATCACATCTACACCTAGTGGTCTCTCTCATACCGCACCAAACCCTAACTTTCAATCTCCACAATCATTCAAAACCTCCCCTTATATGCCACACCTTTGTTCTTTCCAACCACATGCACACTTCTCACAAACGAAGGTGGGACAAAAAAACAACAATGTCTCTTCTGTCTGTGTTCATTCTCATTGCAACCACCACCCAACTCACCCCATGCAATGCAAAGCTCACCCAACCCACTTCACTAGTCTTGGGTCTCATACACTCTAGAGCCCTTTTAGCACGAAAAGCTTCAAATCCAACAGAAATGCTTGACATGTTGGAGCCACTGATAGAACACAGAGATGGGTATTTATTCCCACTCAAGCTAGGCACACCCCCACAAGTCTTCCAAGTGTACATGGACACTGGCAGTGACCTAACATGGGTGCCCTGTTGGAACCTCACTTTTGATTGCATGAATTGTGATGACTATAGGATCTATAAGTTGATGGCCTCTTTCTCCCCATCCCTCTCCTCCTCCTCCCACCGGGACCTCTGCGGAAGCCCATTGTGCTCCAACGTCCACAGCTCCGACAACCCTTACGACACTTGCGCAGAGGCTGGTTGTTCGTTGAGCATCCTCTTGAAGGGCACATGCCCAAGGCCTTGCCCTTCATTCTCCTACACTTATGGTGGTGGTGGGGTTGTCACAGGGATCCTCACTAGGGATACACTAAGGTTCCATGGGGGTGACACTGGTGTCCTTAGGGATGTAACAAATTTTTGTTTTGGGTGTGTGGGAACTACTTATAGAGAACCCATTGGGATTGTAGGGTTTGGGAGGGGCTCCCTTTCCTTACCTTCACAATTAGGGTTCCTTAACAAAGGCTTCTCTCATTGCTTCTTAGGGTTCCAATTTGCCAACAACCCTAACATGACTAGCCCTCTTGTAATGGGAGATCTTGCCATATCCTGCAAGGATCACTTTAAATACACACCCATGTTACGAAGTCCAATGTTCCCTAACTACTATTACATTGGGTTGGAAGCAATAGTAGTTGGCAACAATGTGTCAATTGAGGTGCCCTCAAATTTGAAGGCATTTGATTCTCAAGGAAATGGAGGGCTACTCATCGACTCCGGTACAACATACACTCAGCTCCCTAGGCCGCTCCATATTCGGCTTCTCTCGGGGATACAATCGAAGATGGCTTACCAACGATCAAGCAAGTTCGAGAAGCGAACAGGGTTTGAGCTTTGCTACAAGGTTCCTTGCTCGAAGAACTCCTGCATCGGAGATTTTCCCTCGATAACCTTACATTTTGTTAAAGATGTCAAGCTAGTCTTGCCAAAGGAGAACTGCTTCTATGCAATGGCAGCTCCAGTGAACAACCATGTAGTGAAGTGTTTGCTTTTCCAAAGCATGGAAGATGAGACCTATGGACCAGCTGGTGTTCTTGGGAACTTCCAACAGCAGAATGTGGAGGTTGTGTATGACTTGGAGAAGGAGAGGATTGGATTTCATCCAATGGACTGTGCTTCCTCAGCAGCCTCTCATGGACTACTTGAAAAGTAAGCTTTTCTATCTGAACACTTTGATAACAAAAAATAGTACTTATTCAAAGGTTGTTGAGATGCTCTTAGGAGAATATATAAAATATAAAGGGACAATGAGCCCTCTTTTTCACTTCAAGGTTTGTACTCCTTCAGTGTATTGGATTGATAAAGAGTGATGGACAAATATTTATGTGGGGATGTAAAGGATGGTTATTTAATTATGAGATAGATTAATGTTCATGGTTTGCAAAAGATCTATTATTGCGTGTACTTTCATTGCCATCAATCACGCAGTTATGGTTTGCATCAAATAAATAAATAAATCACACAGGGACGATAAAAGCCCAACCTTTTCTAACCCATAATATACTATCCTATTATGCATGTATTCCATTTATTTAAATTTATATTTTATTTTATTTGTAAAGACGTGTATTTCTTTGAACAAATATAATAACTTCAGATGGGAGTGTGGGACTTTAACATTTTCTTTACTAAAAATTGATAGAAAAAAAAGATAGTTTTCATCCTGTTTAATGGTTAATTTTCATTCAAATTAGGAGCCTTATATAGGAATGCAAATCCATTGAGACATGATAACATCAGGATCTGGATCAGATAACATCATTGTATACAGTTGGGTTGCCCGGCGGTTGTGTGGGCTATATGGCTTGCGCGGAACGGTCGGGTCTTCCGCAACACAAGAATCTACACAGAAAATGTATGGGACTCGGCGTTGTTCTTTATCATTGCTTGGGGAAAATCATGTCTGGGAGCTCGGGTGGTACTGTCTAGGGGCAAATTGGTGATTGATGGCTAGTGTTGCAGCCCCGGTTTGGCGGCGTCGGCAAAATCCTCTCTTGCTGAGGCAGTTTTTTGCTTAGTTTGGTTCTGTTCTGCATGTAAGGTTACTAGTTGGGTTGCCCCCTATTTAGTTAGCCATATTTCCTTGGGCTGTGGCTTCTTAATAAAGCTATAACCGAACCACTTGCTCAAAAAAAAAAAAAGCATCATTGTATACAGGACCTCATGCATTTATGGTGAGATGGATTGCTTTGTTTAATTATTTTCTCCTCCTGTCTATTCGGATTTCCAATACATGCCTATGTGTAACGTATGTTGGTATCCTCTGTAATAATGGGTCACCATTGTGAAACAAGGGAATCAAATTATTCAGAGATTTTTATGGCTCGGTATACATACAACCAAAGGCAAGTTCTGATGTACAAGATTTAAAAATCATGCAGGACTGGCAAGCTATCCTTTGTAACGACCTTCAATTCACAGACATTCTTGGCAAATAGAGCCTCCTGTTATCTAAGCCAGACAGTTAATGAGTGTTAAATGTGTATATATGTTAAGTTTATGGGTATATTTGTCTTTTCCTCTTTTTCCTTTTTGTACTATAAATATTGGGTATAAACTCTAATAATATTTTGGTTCATTCTCTTCAATTCATGATTCTAATATGGTATCAGAGCTTAAATCCATATTTTTTTTCTTTGATTTTTTGTTGATTTTATTCTCCGTTTGCTAGATCGACGCTCCGCTGTCCATCGCCCCGTTCATGTCACAGCTGCGCGGCCGCACCTAGATCCACTGCCCCCACGCAGCCCTGCCGCTGCTCCGTCGCAGATCCGCTACCCTTGTCACAGCCCCGCAGTTGCCCCGCTCAGATCCGCCCTTGTCGCAGCCCTATCGTTGCCCATCACCGCCTGAGCCGCCCTGCCCTGCCACGCCACGCGCCCTACCCTGCCGCTGTCACGCCCCGGGCGTCCCCGGGACGCGGCAAGTGTATATAAGATATCAGCAGTCAATACAGGAAGTCAATAACATACTCACACAACAGCTAAAAATGACAACACAGACAAAAGCAGGGCTGACATAATATATACACAAATAGCGGAAGCTAAAAGACTGAATCTGTAACTCAAAGACATATTACAGACTCGATACACAATCAAATGTCCTGTGAGAGCCAATATATACAATGACGTCCGAATACAATCCAAACTGGGTGCCCAAGCACGGAAATATATACATACAATCAAAAGGATGCTGATGGCCTCTGAAACTCGCGGGACGTGGCGCTACTCCGCTACTGGTGCAGTCCCTCGGGGAGCTCCTCCTCCAGATCCGACTCAGATGACACTGGAGAAAAATATTATGCGAGGGGTGAGCCACACGCTCAGTGAACAGCACAACCCATGCATCACAATTTATATTAACCACCAGATATTATTAACCACAATCACATTACTCAAACCTCAAAATGGCTGGAACCAAACAATCCAGTGGGTCGCTATATCGCCGACCCACTACACCCTCACCCTCACCCCTCAATAGGTGACATAGGATATCGGGATTAACTACACAAATCCAGTGGGTCGCTAACGCCAACCCACTACACCCTCACCCTCACCCCTCAATAGGTGACATAGGATATTGGGACTGACTAGGCTGATGGTCACCCTTGGTCCACCGATAGTCTCTCCCCACTCCGTAGGCCGTTTGGCCACCCCCACATTCAGCACAGTCCGTCCCAAATCAGGAGGTGCCTACTGATGGGAGCCCCTGCACGGGACAGCCTTTCCAACGCCGGGGTAGTCTCTACACGGATCCAACGAAGGGAACAGAACAGCCTATCCATCGCATATGATCCACTCGGATCCGCAGACAACACATCTCAACAAACTCTAATGTCATGAATTCTTCAGAATTCCTCCAGGGCGCATAACCAAGATGCGGGGAACATGTATAATAATAATAACAAGGGTTATAATATTATTGGGAAAAGAATCCTTGGGAGGGCAGCATGAGGTCCCGATATAGGACATCCCGACAACCAAACAAGGAACACGGAGCACCCTAGCCCGGGTCTCAATGTTGACCTCGCAAGGCCCCTCCCTATAATATTATCTAAGGCATGCTAATAAATCATATGCTAGCATTTGGTTTAATAAATTAAACTAGTAGGACGCATGCATAGGTCGAGGCTTCCTAGCATGATAAACAAGGTGACAGGATGCATGGCTCTTACATATATCCTAAGGGTGCAAGTCCCTAACATACAAAGTCTAGGGTAGCATGCATACTACATTTTTATCATGCTTGCATGGATTACACATTACAACAAGTTAATATAAATCCATGGTGCCCCAGGGGAGGGCAATACACTCCCAAGTGAGTAGTACGCCTCCCTACTGGGTTGGATTGTCCCACTCACCGATAGTCGGGTCGTCGCGCGACCGTCCGTCAAGATCTGCAAGATAGGGTAATCAAATCGGTGAGTAAAATACACAATAAATACCAAAAATACTCTAAAAATACCCAACACTCGGACAAACGTACATACGGCCCGTACGCACGCAAGTCCGAGCACCCCGACTCACTCCCGAACCCCCGGGCAGCCATACGCACGGCCACCCGCACGCGCACGCACGAATGCGCACGCACGCACGCACCCCGACACCATCGGCGCACTGCCGCGCGCCTGCCCGCGTGCCCCGACGCACTGCCGCACGCACGAGCATGCTCGCGCGTGCCCGCGCGCACCGCGCGTCTAGCCCAGCGCGCCCCCGCGCGCACTGCGCGCACGCACTGGTCCCCAGCCCCGCGCCTAGGCGCATGCCCAGGCGTCCTGCCCCGCACCCAGGCGCAGTGCGCAGGCGCCCTGCCCGCGCACGCGCACCCTCGCGCGCACGCCCGCGCGCACCCCCGCTCACGCCTGCACCCGCGCGCACTCCCGCGCGCACCCGCGCGCAAACGACGCCCAGCACGCGCCCAGCCCATTCTAACCACATTTTAACCCCTCCAAACCTCTCACACACCCCCAAACACCTCTACCTAGCATGCATGACTTTCCCACAACCCCTTAAGCCAAGAAAACCAAGAAAAAAGGAGGGGAGGAGCTCACCTTGGGAGGGAAAAGAAAGGGAGAGGTTCGGGGGCCCTTCGCGCACCGAAACGCCGCCACCGGAACCACCACCACCACCACCTCCACTCATCCTCCTCAGCCTCCTCTTCAGCCCTCTATGGCAGCAAAAACAGGGGGGGGGGAGAACATGCAAAAAGGGAGCTTGATCTAGAGGGGAGAACAACAAACAACACACAAACACAAAGATCCACCTCCACTAGCACCTCCACCTTCTCCTTCTCATTGAATCATTTTATCAAACACCTAGGGGGAGGGGTTTGAAAAGAGAGGAGAGACCAGAAGAGGCTGGTCGTGGAAGTGAGAGGGAGAGAGAGAGCCTTTTTAGCACACAAATATCTAAAGGGGAAAAGACCTAGTCGCCCTTCGACTAGAAATTCTGCGCAAGCTTTACTGGAACAGCCATAACTTCCTCGATACAGCTCCGAATTGCTCAATTCCAAGACCGATGGAAAGCTAAGAAGATTATCTACAACTTTCATGTTCATGGCAAGATCAGATAATCTCTCCAGCTAATCCGAAATTAGAGCTAAACATGGAACAGGGCTGCTGCCAGAATTTCCATCCCGGGGTATACTTGGAAAAATACCCATAACTTTTACTACAAGAATCCAGTTGATCTAATTCCACTTCTGTGCGAAAGCTAACTCAAAACTGGACATCTCATAATAAAATCATAATTAAACCTCTTCATCTTGGATTTTAACAAAATCAAATCCAAATACCAAATCAGGAATACATAACTTAGAGAAAAAAATTATGTACCCAAATCTTCAAACAGAGCGCTCCAAATGACACAAACACAACATTCTTCCCCCCTTAGGAAATTTAGTCCTCGAAATTTAAGGAAACCCAAAAGGGAAGACCGAAAGTATCAAGCTTAGACCTTTGCTCCCAAGTGGTCTTCGCACCGGACTGGCGCTACCAACCCACTATAATCAAAGGAACGGTCTTAGCGTGGAGCCTCTTCTCATGCTTGTCCCTGACCTCGATCCACTGCTCCACGAGCGACAAATCCGGCTCGAAGACGAACGGCTCAAACGGGATGACAGGAGCAGGATCGTGGACACAACTCACACCCAACCGCGATGCCTCGGAGCAAACTGCGAACCCACCCCTCCCAGACGGAAGGGTAAGAACTGGCGCTGAGGTGAGCCTTCGCTTAAACTCCAGGAAGCTCTCCTCGCAAGACGGGGACCATTCGAACCGGACATCCTTCCGAGCGAGGCGGTTAGGAGGTACAGCTATCTTCGAGAAACCCTCGACAAACCTCCTGCAATGACCCGCCAAGCCCAGGAAGCTCCGAATCTTAGTGGGGTTCGACGGTCGACGCCAATTTGACACGGCGAGCATCTTATCCGGGTCCACAGATATGCCCTCGCCAGAAATTCACGTGGCCCAGAAAGGCCATACTCTCCAACCAAACTCGCACTTAATCCACCATCAATTTGATGCTTCTAAGGTATTCCTTGACTGGAAAAAGAAACCTTGAGAGAGCAACATGAGGTCCCGATATAGGATACCCCGACAACCAAACAAGGAACACGGAGTACCCTAGCCCGGGTCTCAACGCTGACCTCACACGGCCCCTTAAACCAGAGAAGGAACACTAGAAGAAGACATCACTCTTAAAGAACACTACCAACCTCACTGGATCATCTACATCTAGATAATCACTCATCGATATCCTTCAACATCCATCACAAGACCGGACCCAACATCCTTGGGAACGGTCGAACAACAATTGGGTCACGAGGCGACGCGTCTTCGCCTCATCCACACCCTCACTCCCGAAAGGAGACATATTGGGACTTTGGGAGAGACTTAGACTGCTCTACACCCCTGGTCCACCGGTAGCCTCTCCTCCACACCGTAGGCCGCCTGGTCCGCTCCGACAATTCAGCATAGTCCGAACCCAAATCAGGAGGTGCCTACTGATGGGAGCCCTCTGTCAGGAAGGTCTGTCTAACACTGAGGAGTCCCTACTCGGATCCGACGAAGGGGAGAACGATTCCATGCTCGCGACATCATTCATTAATCCTTTCCCGGGTAGCCCCTACCTGGCATACTCCCACGATCCAGTTTTTCATGAACGTACGAAGCACATTGAGATCGATTGTCACTTCCTCCGTCATCATTTTGTTGCAGGCACTATATCACTCCCATATATTCCTTCGTCTCTTCAGTTATCTGACTTATTCACAAAGTCATAAACTTCAGCGGCATGGTTTCTTGTTGAGCAAACTCTGGGTGTATGATCCACCATAAGTTTGAGGGGAGTGTTAAATGCGTATATATGTTAGGGTTAAGGGTATATTAGTCTTTTCCTCTTTTTCCTTTTTGTACTATAAATATTGGTTATAAACCCTAATAATATTTTATTTCATTCTCTTCAATTCATGATTCTAACAATGGGTAAGATTTCATAATTTGTAACTATTTGATATATGTTATATAGTCTACCTTTCACCTCAAGTAAAATAATTTGATGGGATGACAATCCTTGAGATATTCGAATTCTGAGGTGAGAGCCTCAGGGCTGGATGGGGTTGGTATATCCACTCGAGTATTCTTTGACTGTGGCATGCAAACCTTACATCAGTTGACGCACTCAGAGGCAGAACCAAGAATTATGATATGATGGGGGCAAAAGACTTGGGGTGAGTTTGTGTCAAAGGAAAAATGAAAGAAAGTGAGGGAAAGTGAAATTTTTTCATTTGACTATTCAAAATTTTTAGTGTTTGTGTAAAATAATGGAAGGAAAAAAATTTCACAAACATACACTCGAAATAAAGAGAGAAAAAATATTTATAAAATAAATAGATACATAAATAAATGATAACTTAAGACTATCATTTATGATAAAATTAAATTAAGATCATCAGATCATGATGGATTAATTGACGTGATCATATGGATGGCTAAGATCAATGTTTATTTCACCTTTTTCCACGTCTAGAGATGAAATTTTTTTGGAAATTCTAGGAAAAACACATTCCCATAAAAAAAAAAATTAAAAGAATAAAGAATCTTAGAAAAAAAATTTAAAAAAATTGAATACATAGAGAACATTAATTATAAAAATGAGATCGGATTAGATCCACACGCATCAGACAATATGTGTATACATCCTTGGGGCAAACATGCACGCTCGGATTAGATGTACCCTCCTGCAATATCAGACTAGGAGCAACAAATTAAAGCCTCCCAACCTTCCATGATGCATGGGTCATCATACAACTGATCATTTTCTACATCATAATGTCACTCATGAGCAACAATGAGACAATTCCCTAGACTCCAAATATAATGACATTACATTGGTAATCAATTTGTTTTTTTTATTCCAATGCATGTTTTGTGGTAATATGCTTCTTAATTTCTCATTCTTTTTATAAAAAAAATTTCTTTTTATGCTTTTTTTATATTGGTAATCAAGTATTTGTATTGCATATCTTTTGAAATTTTACAAATTCACGTCTCATTACAAAGAAGGTGAAAAAGCTATAATAAAAGAAGGATATCCTCGTTTGTTTTTTCCTCTTATTTATTTTCTCAATTTTACTCTTTCCTAATGAAATTGAAACCTTCAAATTGCTCTAAAATTTCTAATCCAGAAAGTGTTTGAGGAGCAACTCTCCATTCCTGCTTGCCATTAAATCGATTCTTATTTGCCCGGAAGCTATGATCATGTGGAAGGAACTGACGATGAGCCATATAACAGTGCTTCTTTCCATGTTTCAATCTAACAGAACATGTGTCTTTGTTATAACAAGGACGAGCTAGTGCCTCTTTAGTGCTCCATCTTGAGAAAATAGCATATGCAGGGAAGTCATTTATAGTCCACAAAAGTGCCGCATGCATTTGAAAAGTCTCTTTCTTTAAGTGATCATAAGTGGAAATCCCATCTGTCCATAACTCCTTCAACTCCTCCATCAATGGTCGCATATACACATCAATATTATTGTCAAGCCCAATTGGACCAGGAATAAGTAAAGACAAAATCATGTTAGGCTGCTTCATACACATCCATGGGGAGAAGTTATATGGAAACACAATAACAGGCCATGTGCTATATGTACTACTCATGGTTCTAAATGGATTAAACCCATCACTTGCTAGAACAAGTCAGACATTACGAGGCTCGGTCCTAAAATGTTCATATTGATCATCAAAATATTGCCATGCTGGAGAGTTTCCAAGATGTCATTGTTTCTCGTCCTGGATCCCTTCCTCATGATGTCATGTCATGAAGGAAGAAGTCTTTGATGACATAAACAACCTCTGTAACCTTGGCTTCAAGGGAAAGTGATGAAGGACCTTGGCAGGAACTTTCTTCTTCTTCTTGGAGTTCCCAACTTCCTCGTCATCTATGTTTTTTTTTTTGGTTGGTAAAGCAAAATTGTATTCCACTAAATATTAAACAGCATGTACAAGATGGTTAGGATTACAAAAGTTCAGGTATATCCAAAATGGAGATGGAAATGGGATGTTGCGAAGGAACAAAGCCAGCAGGCTACCTCTGTGCATCCACCCAACCCTTTTCTAGTCCAATTTGAGTATTCCATGAGAGCCTGTGAATACAATTAGCATTAGCATCTTCAAAGTTACAGTGAGGAAATTAAGAGAATAGAGGGGGGTGCTCGAAGATCACTTGAGCTTCTCTTGAATAAAGGGGTCTCCGCTATGTCTCTGTCCAAAAGAGATTTGAGTTCTGGCCAAGCTTGGGTAGTGAGGAATCTGGTGGATCCCAATTGTGATTGCCAACTTGCACGGATGTCGGCAGGGGCATTTCCTTCCCTATGAATGTGTGACATCTTAAAATCAATGAAGGAACGATAATTGAACCTGATAGAGTTGCATAATCTGCATACTGTCCATGGGACTATGTCACTCTTTGTAATCCAGTGCACTGCAACCTTGGAATCACTTTCCACCTAGAGATGATGAACCCTCAATTCCAATGCAGCTTTGATGCTCTGTCCAATGGCCAGTAGCTCTAGGAAATTAATGGATCTCACTTCTGTTTTAACCGCCTCTACTTGAACTAGTTGTCCATGGTGATCCCATAGCAGCCAGCCATGCCCAGCCCTATTGTCGGATTTGGAACCATCAGTGTTGGCTTTGAGCCATTCATGTAACGCCCCCGAACCCACGACTCCATTTTTGAAGCATGAAATCCGGTTGCGTTACTTTAATTCTTCAACATCTAATAGTTCTATATATATATATATATATATATATATATATATATATATATATATTTCATCTAGAGAACATAAGAATACATCACCATAAATATACATCCATTGTCAAGGCTAAAATCCAACACAAATTCAATATACATCGGGAATAACAGAATTTATATATCCACACTATCATACATATGGGTCCCCTATATGCCAAAGAAATGACCAACACCTTCTACACAAGTCTAGTGCTCCAAAAATCATTATCTAATCACTACTACACGAGATCCATCAATCTAAGTCTTTAACCTGAAAGCGGAAATAATGAGGAGTGAGCAACCACACGCTCAGTGAATAAACTATCGTTATCTCGTTAGTATAGTTGTGTTCAAAATATCATAATCATAGTATGCCCACACAGGCATACAATATATCAAAAGAGTAAATATACAAAAGGCCACCAAGACATGCAATATATATATATATATATATATATATATATATATATATATATATATATATATATATATATATATATATATATACACACAATCCTATCCAACATGGTGCATGCAACACCAAGAACACGCATGTCCGTCTTCGCAGCACCTAGCTCGCAGGGCCTTTCACAGGCACGGTCACATAGACATAGCCACAAAGACTTGGGTCCTACATTCTCGGACCTGGCCACGTAGACGTACGCCCACCTAGACATTGGCCACTAAGACCGAGCCACCTAGACGAAATGCATGCATTTGATAATCTACCATATCTTCAAAACCACAAAAAAAAAACAGAGCATGCACGATCTTAACATACAGACCATAATATGATAAACATATCAACAAAAGCATGCTCACATTTTTATATCTAAACTAGCAGTTATATTCCATAAAATAAGACGATCTTAGCATGAATACATAATATATATTCCTTTGAAATCTATATATGAGACTCAAGTCCACTCACCTCTAGTCCATGCAATACAAATCGATACACGTACATGAACGCTACACACTCGCACGTGAATAACCTAGCACAACAATTATGCGATAATAAATAAAAAAACCATTCAATCATGACCCAAACAACTAACAACTAACTTACAACAACATTGGCCCAATAATCCCAAGAGCCCATACTTAATAGACTCACAATCCGCAACTCTCGTCAAAGGCCTAATGAAAATCCCAACTCCAAATAAATATTAAAATATTCATATACTCACAATGATCATCTGATAATCAGTATCCATTTATTTCATAAGGCCCACATAATCGATCAATCCTCGAATAAATAATTAGATAAATCCAATAAGGCCCCACTACAACTCCAATGTTAACTCAACCAATTTACATCCAAATAACCATAATATCCAATTAATATTCATTGATCACACTAAACCAAATTATCAATTTAAGATCTAATTTGAGTCACAAAGATCAATAAAATCATCAAAACCCAGAAATCAAATTATACTCATTAAACAGCCATTTGGGATCCCTTTAATCTCTAAAATTCATCAAACTTGGTCATGAAGCTAAATATTAGATTCTAAGAAACTACACATAAATATTTGAAAAAGCATAACTTTCTACCTATAACTCCGAATTGGACGATTTATGATTCGTTGGAACGATCTTTTCAAAATATATTTCTGTTTCTGAAATACATTTTTCCCAAAAATGATCCCTTGATGGTCAAAAACACAGTTTAACGTCCAAGTATATAATCAACCCGAAAATAACTCTTTAATTCCCAAAACCAATAAATCTAATTTGATCTTAAGAAATCCATTGAGACCCATTAAAACCTAATCAAATAATCATCTAATTAAAATCAATCAACCCTAACCCTAATCCATCAACCTTCTTCCCCAAACAATCGATTGACACAATCATCTCCTAACCAAAATAAACTGAAATACTAAACAACAAAATCAATAGAGAATGATTTATCACCTTCTTATGGTACACGACGGGTAGGGTTAGATTATCACCACCCTTCATGCCTTATGTGATTTGGATGAAAACCCTAACCCAAAACGTGCTATTTAAAGTGGGTTTACCAAAATTACAGAACGACCCCTTAAGTATTCTAGGTTTACAACTAGGTCCCTATCCAATTTACAAACACATTCCTATCCATTTTGCAAATAGATCCCTAAAGGCTATTAAAAAGTTTTCTGGATTCGCAACCAGATTCTGAGCCCAATAACTTGACACTTAAGCCTAAAAATCTAATTTCCCGAACTCCGAATCTCACCAAATTTCAACCAAAGTATCTTGAGACTATAAAGATCTCTGGAAAAATACAAAATAAATATTTCAAGATCAATTTATAATTATCATAAATATAAATCAAATTGGACCCATTTGGGCTCACCGCCAAATCCAAAAAAATGAAATAATAAAATTTCAATTTAAAATTTTCATTATATATTTAAAATAAATATATAAGGCTAAAAATACAAAGACGTTACAATCCGAGAGAGGAGCCACCCAATGAATTTCCTGGGTCTCCAATGTTGGCTCAGTAATGCTAATGCAAAAGTTATCTCTCAATTGGATTACATCTGGAATGAGGATAGATTTGAAAGGAAGGGGGGTGAATTTTTGTTTGATGTCTCATATGACCAAGGAGAGAACTACATCCATTTGCAGAGATTTATCTTGGGAGATTCTTCGATTTCTCGCCATCCATTTTGGCCAAACCAATGTAGAGAGAGCAGCCTGCATTATCTTCTTTGGAACTTCAGCTTTGAACTTGAGATCAAGCCAAATAATCTCAGGGAGGAGAGAAGAGATCATGCTCTTTGTAATTCCTGTTTTATATAGTATTGCTTGCCATAAAAAACAAGAGAATAGACATTGGAAAAAAAGATGTTGGCTGGTTTCAGGGCTTAAATTGCATATCTTGCAAGTTGGGTCCGAGATGAGATTTTTACGAAACAACCTTTCCAAAGTTGGCAGTTTATCTAAACATGCAAGCCACAATGTGAATGCATGTTTTGGAACCTGTGACTACTGCCAGACCCAGTCAGACCACACCTTTTTTTCATTATGTTGTCGCACAGCTTTCCAGGACTCTTTGAGGTCGAGGGATCCAAATTTGCTAGGTCACCATATAAGTTCATCCCTGCCCTGTCCACAAATTTCAATCTGCGCAATTTCAGCCCAAAGTTGCAAGTTCTGCTGGCCATCTTCTTGGTTTGGACCATGTGCCTTGACTGATGAGTTTGCACACCTTCGCATCTTTCACTGGGCCCAACAAATTGTAGTTTCTTTCCCCAAAGTGAGCTCTAAGCCTTCACCCCCAAGCCAAGGGTCTGAGTTCAAGTTTATGTGTTCCCCATCATAGATTATATATCTAACATGCTGTGTAATCCAGGGTATAGATGCTAGTATCTTTCGCCAGACAGCAGTGCTGGTGGGTCTTGATTCAACTTCCCATATTGACTTCTTCTTTAGATAGTGGCTATGAATCCAGTTCACCCAAAGGCTTTGTTTGTTGGCTGCAATGTCCCAAAAGTGCACCCCAATAGCAGCTAGATTCCAATATGATATTTTTTTGATGCCAAGACCCCCTTCTTCCTTTGGACTACAGACAGTAGGCCAGTTAGCATAGTGTGTAGTTCGCTTTTCTAGTTTATCCCGTCAGAGGAAGTCTCTGATCAACTTCTCCACCTCCTTGACTGTTCTCTTCATAAGTGAGTAAGCCTTTATCTAGTATAAGTGGAGGCCATTGAACACTGTCTTGGCTAGCTCCAATCTATGTTGCCATCAGTTATCTTCCATCTCAATGTTCCACAAGTGAAGCATGAAGTCAGGTTGCAGATTCTCTCTAATATAACATGCAATCATTAGGACATGCATGAATCTTGTCATAACTCAATCCCAACTCCCGAATAATCTTCTTCAGTGTTTCGACTATATCAAAGTCATATCAGTGAAGGAAGCATCACAACATCCTCAGTTTTCGTACGTATATTTACAACATTACATATTCAAAACTGCAATATAAAAAACTCTTTAACAAAATTCATTTTAGTTAAATTGCAAGATGGACTGTGGGACAGTGATTATTCATATTATGAGACAGCATGCCCTTCATGTAGAATTGCTAACAAACATGACAAGGAATGTGTGCACATACATCAGAACACACCTCATAATAAATTTCCTAAGTGACAAAAAGATGACATACACAGATATATGATGATCACAGAGTTAGAACAATGTAGCTTGATTGGTGACTCTGAGTGTTTAGTAATGTATATATATGAAAATTTTGTTATGTATATGAGTGCAAAACAAATTTTGAAAGATGCAAACATCTTTAGAATATATTGTGATGTGTTTAAATGAAAAATTATAATTTCTTATGCTTTGTATGTTTTGAAGAATGTAAAGCAAGTGGTATTGGTTGATTGTTGATCACTAACATAGACTATGATTTATGCTAAATGTATCTAAAATTTGGAACATGTAGCAGTATTGTTACATAAAGTTACAATAATGTAAGTAGTTTAAACTGCAATGTAACTAACTTTTTATCAATGTAACTAACAATTTAAAAATGTAACTGAATTATGATAAATGTAACTCAGTCTCTTGAAGAGCACATTACAAAACCTTTCAGAAATCAATAAAAATGTTACAAAACATGTCACTAAAAAAAGAAAACAAATGCTAAGGAAAATAAAGGAATCACAAAGCAGCAGATCCAACAGCTTCACCAACATTTTGGACATTGCAATTTTCATAAATCTTCACTTTTTTTCTCCTTGGCTTGAAAATCTTAGATGCCTTCCTTTTCAATGGAGCCACCTCTTACTTCGACCCTTGATTAGAGAGTGAATAATTCAGTCTGGCCATGATTTTTCACCAACAGTACTACAGTTAGAAATTTATGTCGAAAAGTTTATCAGAGATACATGCAAGAAATGTAACTGATTTTTGAATGTTGCTCAACAAGCCAATGCCAATATAACATCAACACTCTAAAAGTTTCTCCAGAAAACAATTTTAACATAAAAAAAACAGTAGATTCTAACATGAAACATGAAATCCAATAAGAAAAATGAAAACAAATGAAAAAACAAATAATAACAATGGTCAATTGATCAATTGTTATTTTAGATCAGATCACATGCTGAAAGTCCTCCAACAAATAAATCAGAGGTTCAAAAACTAGAAAAAATCTTCTGATCTGCTTCTCTGTGTTCTTATAAAAAAATTATAGTGTTGAAAAAAAAATTATCGATGATGATGGACAATTAACAATTCAATTGTCATAACAAAATAAAACGGTAATTTAATCTCCATTAATCCTTCCACATAAGAAAATTCTAAGCGACCATTAAATGTGGAGAGTGATTATCGAAAATGGTTTCAAGGGTATATTAGTATTATCACCTATGCCACCTCATGGGGCTTACATAGGTTCTACAAGATGGGGCTTGTGAATCATTTCCCTTAAAATATTCTTGTAATTGTCTGAAATCTTTACAAATTAGAACAAAAATTATATTCAGACACTCAACTAAAAATAACCAAAATCTATGAGACACAATATAATTACTTGAAAATTGCTTCAAATAAAATGCCTAGGGTAGCTGATCTCCATATTGAAACCAAACCAATCCTAAATACCCATAAAAAATATTTTGTTTATCTTTGTCATTCATATTTCTTTCACCTTATTAATGATAAAAAAGATATAACAAATCCTTGAAAGAAGTAAAAATAATATCATAATACACAAATGCATAATTTGATATTCTATTAATAAATCCAAATAGACGACATGTCTGACAATAAAAACTATTTGTGGATAAAAAATAAATTTATTAATGGGTGTTTCAACAAATCACAAATAAAAATGAATTAAAAGAGAAGAGGAGAACCTGGTGGTTGTTTTGTCGCACGGGATTGGAGGATGCAGAGGAGATGATGGAGAAGGGTTGTGGGACTAGAGGAGAGGAGATGGAGAAGGGCTGACGTTGATAGTGGGGGTTTAATTTCAAATTTATTAGAATCTTTAGTGGTGGAATAATGTAAAATGGTAGAGAGAGAGACCAGTCCTTTTTTTTTCTTGTTTTACGGGGAAGCAATCATGGCCGAGGAATTGTAGTAGAATTGAGAGAAGACGCTGATTTTTTGCCTCTCTTGATTCTCATATATTTTGCAAGATTCATAATTACAATATAATTATATGGATACTAAATGTACCTTTTAAATTTAATTGTGAATATGCTTTTTGTGACATTTCATTAGTGTATTCACTTAATAAATACAAATGGTAAAATTTCAATTATGTTTGTCACCAATAAATATCATTTGTAACCTTTTTAACAAGTGTGTTATAATAACTGGTATTTATGTGACACATTTTAAGCAGCTATCATAAAAATAGAATTTTGCGATAAACAAATGTAATAGTCATCAAAAACTATGTTTTTTGTGACATGCATTCTTGGCTGTTACCTAACGATAGTTTTAGGTGATAGCTATTCAAAATGTCTGTCACCAAAACCCTGTTTTGTTGTATTGGATGTTGGGCATTGAAGCCCAGAGCACCCCAGATAAGCTATATCATAATAGTGTTTCCCCAGAATAGAGGAATAGATGTTTTGTTTTTCTGGAGGGTATGACAACCCCTGGTCGGCTCCTTCAACTATTATAATGCCCAAGGCTGGATAGGATTTGAGAGAACCTCATGGACAAGACAGCAAAAAGAAGGTGTGCACCCCTGGGGAGCTCCTTCAACCATTGTAATGTCTAGGCTAGATAGGATTTGGAATCTCTGCACGAACTTAAACAACCATAATTTGCTTTTGCTTTGATGCATCCAACAGTGCAAAATAATTAGCTGATGCATAGAAATCCCTTCATAGAGCTATCTTTGTGCTAATTTGCTTCTTTATTTGTTGTCCCTTCATATTTTTGTTCTTGGAGTTTTTTTTTTTCTTTTCTTTTTGGTTATTCGAAGTCTCATTTGTGGGACCGGATTATCAGGTCCATATTTTATCAGTTTGGTCAGTAGCCATTCAGAGCCTGATACATGTACAAAATATGCAATGAAAAAGAGTGATAAGGGAAGCACTCAATTACCATGAGCTTTCCTTCTTCTTTGTTTCTTTCTTTCCTCCCCCTGTCCCCTTGCACACTATTTTTCCACTCCCAATGTTACTGAAAACCCTCCATGTCTACATCTCTATAAATCTCTAAATCAATTTAAATTGGATTTATTTTTAAATGTATTTTTTCAGATGTATGGATATGTACATAACTTCCTTATCATGTGTTGGAGGTTTTTTTTTTTTTTGCTAGATTATGGCATGTTGAGGCTCCAATACAAATTTTATTCGAATTATAGAATTTTGTTAGATGAGAGGAGTGGATAAAGTTTCAGTATTGATCATGTAAATGTGATAAATTGCATAATTTTATGTTGAACATGTAAATAAAATTTTATTGTGTTGATCATGTGAATGTGTTGAATTGCATAATTTTAAAATTAATATTGTAAAATGACCCAAACTTAGATACTATTGAATCAAACTGAACGATTTATAAATCAAATAAAATTCTACAATGTGAATTAAAATTTGTATTGGAGCCTCCCACATGCTATAACCCAGCAAAAAAAATCTCTAGCACATGATAAGGAAGTCATGTACATATCCATACATTAGAAAATATATATATATTCAACAATTTCTATTTTAGGAATTGATTTAGAGATTTATAGAGATGGAGGGTTTTAAGGAACATACGGAGTGAAAAATTAGAGTGCAAGGATAAATGGGAAGAAAGGAAAAAAAAAAAAGGAAATAAAAGGTTAGAGAGTTTCAGGGAAGAGAGAGATAAAAACGGTTAATGTGATAGGGGGTTTGGGAATAAAAGAAAAGAAAAAAAAAAAGCTCATGGTAACTGAGAGCTCCATTAGCACCCTTTTTTTTTTATCACGCTGAATGTATATGTTGTACAGGTGTCAGGCTCTGAATGGTCACTGAATCAACCCATAAAATATGGGCCTCACTGAATCCGATCCCCTCTTTTATCCATGTCTAGTATTTTACGTCTTATTTAATTGGGTTAAAGACATCTAAGTCCCTACAAACATGGGAAAACCCATATAAGTCCCTACTAAAATTAGGACAGACGTACGAGTCCCTGAAAACTCAGAAAAACCCAATTATCATCCCTGAGTTAAATTTTCATCCAAACTTAACGGAATATTCCCAGAATATTCTGTCACATATAATTGTGTTGACATTGAAGTCCTTATAACCCCTGAAAGACTTTTACATTAAATTGTGTACACATTGCAGTCCCTGTAAACAATCATAAAGACAAATTAGTCCTTGCAAAAGACAAAATTGCCCCTGAAAGATTTTTACATTTAATTGGATAGACATTACAGTCCTTATAAATAATCGTAAAGACAAATTGGTACATGTAAAAGACAAAAATGCCCCTGAAGAATTTTTACATTTAATTGTGTAGAAATTACAGTATTTTAGAGGGTATTTAATTTTTAAATTGCAATGTCTGCACAATTAAATGTAAAAATCTTTCAAGGGTATTTTTGTCTTTTAGAGGGACCAATTTGTCTTTACGATTGTTTATAAGGACTGTAATGTCTATTCAATTATATGTAAAAGTCTTTCAAGGGCAATTTTATCTTTTACAGGGACTAATTTGTCTTTATGATTATTTATAGGGACTACAATATATACACAATTTAATGTAAAAGTCTTTTAGGGGTAATTTTATCTTTTGCAGGGACTAATTTGTCTTTATGACTGTTTATAAGGACTTCAATGTCTATACAATTATATGTGATGGAATATTCTAGGAATATTCCATTACATTTGGATGGAAATTTAACTCAGGGATGATAATTGGGTTTTTCTGAGTTTTCAGGGACTCGTACGTCTGTCCTAATTTTAGTAGGGACTTATATGGGTTTTCCTATGTTTGTAGGGACTTAGATGTCTTTAACCCTATTTAATTTACACTAGGGGTCCATTTGGTAACATGTTTGGGGTTGTTTTTAGCTTTTATGAAAGCTAAAAATCTCAAACTGAATGTCAAACACCATTGCTTAAATGAAAAGCCACCTTCCGATTCTGTAAAAAAATGTGTATTGAAATATGTGATTTATAAAGCGAAAAAAGGTATGCTTTCTGAGATTTTTATATTTTGAAATCAAACCATAGCTATGCAAAAGACTATATTACCCATGCATTTTCATAAATTACAACTCTATATCCACATGAAACCCTCGAATATTTTCTTCTTCCCGTTCATGTTTTTTTTTTTTTGTCTCCCCTTGAGACCCCAAATGATGGAAGGTCCGATTCATGAAAATGATGAGGATCTCGTTAACAAGGCACATTTAAAAACCATAGATCAAAATAGTTTGCATTTGGAAGAGAGGATGAAAAGATTGATTGAGCGGCTGGTTAAGATCACTATCGGCACACCGCCGAGAGGGTTGATGGTCGGCAGCCACGGTTGGGGGTAAAAATGTTCGAAGACAAACTGTCAAAGAGATGCTCATAGTGTGATGAGAAAGAATGGGACGTGGTGGTGAAACCCTCAATGGGTTTTTATTTGGTGAGGATGAGTGTTTATTTGGTGAAGATGGAGGCAAAAAAGTAATGTAACCCTTTTGTACTTTTTAATTATTGATTTGTAATAAAAAAAACACCCTGATTTCAAATATCTAAAAAGAGCTTCTGCTAGCAGCAACAAATATAATTCCTGAATTAAACAAAAAATAGCCATAAAAATATATGATAAAAATGTAAGTGAAAAAACAGCTTTATACTTAAAACTACTTTTCAATCTGTGTTTTAAACGAACCCTGAATCATCATGAGTTCTGATCGTTTTGCGTACTTCATGCATATGAAGTTTGATGAGCTTTGTGTTTTTATATATCCATGAGGATTTTAACTTTTTCGGATTGTTTTTCTTTTTGTTAATTTATTACTTGCATGTCACACTATCACTAGTACGGGCCTCTCTGTTTCAGCCTCCAAGGAGGGTCGGTAGTCAATCCAAACTTTAAGTATCTTATTGGATAGGGTATTAAGACTCCTATAACATGAAATAGCTTGGTATAAATCTATTTTAGGTGTTTGATTTTTCATAATCATAAGTGGGTCCATATTTATATTTTTTTTTTTCATTTCAAATCAATTTTTTATACCTTATTCACATTTTATTTTTCATCAACCAATCACTCCAATCTTTATTGTTACGTTGACCGACGAGAATAACTGAAAACACAACCAAACTGAAAAATCATTTATTTCATTGATAAAGTCAACAATACTTGAAATAGGTATAAACCCTAAAATAACTTATGCCTCTATCTAAATGAGACAGATTTTTGTGGAGATTATTTAAGTGATGAATATTCACAGACTTTGTAGAGTTTCACATATTTTTATAGACTTCCACAGACTTTTGCGGAATTTCACAAATTAAATTTTATTGACTCTTATAGACTTTGACTTGTTTTTATAATTTTTAAAATAACAAATTTAAATATAAATTTATCTATAAAATATGTTTTTCAAATAAAATAAAATAAAATTTTAAGGTTCAACCCAAATATTCATACCGCCTCAGGGACTAAAAAAAATTCTTAATATTTTAGAGACCTAAAAATAATTCACGGGTGTCTAAAAGGACCCCTAATTCCCCTATCTCAAATGCATACTGTTTTAATATCATCATTAAAAATATCATTTTTAATTAGATAAATATGTCATTAGTTCACCATAAATATTGATGTCACGATCATCCCACATATGCTTAGCCATTGTTCTAAAAATCCCTTCTACACCCCGATTAATATTGTGCAGAAATATAAGCATCCAAAGGCAAATCAAATCAAAGATTATGAAATTATTGCACATATAATTAACTAAATAATAAAATAAATATATATCTTTCAAAACTATTTATCATTATAAATAATAAAATATAATAAAACTGATTGATTGCAATACAAACAAATTTACTATTCTCATATATTCATCAAATATATAAAATGATATCAATATTTCATGCACATAAGTTGTAACACCTGTGCATTTTCTCTTATTTATATATTTGATTTAAATATATAAATAGGATATTTGAATTAAAATTATTGTATTTTGTGTGTTTTTAAATTTTGGCCCATTTAGTGTATCCTTATGGGCCCATTTTAGTTTGCAATTTTAAATACTATTTGTTCATTTTAAAAATTGTATATATTTTCTTTCGAAGATTTTCAAGGTTTTAAATGGTTACAATTTTATAAAATTTTAGAGCTCAAAAGATTAAGTTTTGAGATTTCATTATTATTTATTTTCAGGGACTTAACTTTGAATTATGAATTTCTTGTAATAAGATGCAATGACCTATCTGTAATTCATATAGGGACCTATTTGTAAATCCGAAACAATCCAGGGCCAGTTTGTAATTTTTGTTAGGTTTAGATATCTAATTATATATGTTGGGGTGAAAGAAAAAAAATGTGTGCGGCTGTGTATTCTATTCGGCAGAGAGAGAGAGAGAGAGAGAGGTACTCTTCTTGGCTATTGATTTTCTTTTAAATTATTGTTATTTATTAGTGATATTAGATTTATGTTTAGGTTATTAAGTCTTCTTTTTTTTAAAATAAAATTAGGGTTTTGATTTATTTTCATGGTTAAATATATTTTTATGTTATGGGATTTTTAGTTTTTGATCAAATTAGAGTTTTGATATATATACGTTCATGTTGTTAGATTTTTATGATTTTATAAAAAAAAAAAAACAAGGGTTTTGATCTATAATTTATTATTATTAGATCTATGTTAGGTATTTGGATTTTTGAGTCTTCATAAACTTAGGGTTTTGATTTATCATTTATTTTAAAGAATAGATATGTGTTTAGATTATTAAACTATGAGTTTTTAATTTATCATACTAGGTTTATGATTTATACAAATCCATAAGATGATAAGTTTTATTTGTTTTCAACTTTTACTAATTAATAGTTTATTTTTATAGAGAAAAATATATGTTTTCATGTTATTATATCAATTTTTGTTATTTTATTATTATTTTGAATTTTCTGGATATTGTCTTTTTCTGTGTTTTATCTTTTCTGGTTTTGTCTTTTAGTGTTTGGTTAGATGGTAAATAGGTTTTTATTTTTCTTCTTAGGTTCTATTATATTTTCTTTTGTATGATTTATATGAAATAAATTTAGATCATTGGGTATAAAGATTTATACCTATTGATTATGATTAGAGAAATTAGGTCTAGGCTTGAATTATAGGTTTTAATTAATAATTTATTTGGTTCATCTAGGTTGTAAATTTTGTTGCGGGCTTCATTCTCCGGACCTAGGGTCCATTCGAGGTGAGTGGGCTTATCGATTTATTTCATGTGAGCTTTTGCTCTATAACGCTGAATTTCATATGCCAATGATATTTATTGTGATAAATTTGCATGATTTGCATATTTTTTTCATATTGGTCAAATTTCATTTTTATTAAATAAAATTGCATGATTTAATTCATTCATTATGTCATTTAAAATAGCATGTATTATGCTATTCATGTTTCAAGAATTAATGTAATACATTTTCTAATGCTTATGTTTTTGAAATAACATTTGGATTAAGGATTATCATTTTTGATATTTTTGGAAAAATTTAGGACTAGTGGAGACAACCTAGTCCTAGGTGATTTTATTAAGATGCACATCATAGCATATTTCAGGAATAAATCCCCCCGTTGTATTTCGCCTTTGGGGAGGAAGGTCTAGGACTCGAAGAGTCCCAAGATCGGTGAGGGGTGTGGTAAAGCATTCCTTGTAGCGGCGGATTCCTTTGTTTGGAGTTTGCAGCAACCGGGGCATCCTGTGCTGGTGTTCTCGTAGTGATGGCAGCGGCGACCCATCAGCGTCTTCTAGATCCGACGTCTCCTCGAGGGAGCTTTTTGAGCGATTTAGTCGCTTGGGGCTTGGCACACCTATTTTGGGGAAACGGTTCTTCCGATTAAGAACCCGACCTGGTCATATCATTTATCATTTAAACCTCATGATTTCTACAACGTGGGTCAATGATTGGGCCACATGATTGCTTTAAAAAATATATATTTTTTTAAGCTCATGCATAATTTATATTGATTTATTAAAGGAAATTCTTGTTTTTAATATAACTTTATGTTATGTATATATATGATTGTATCATTTAACTCTCATGCTTTTTCTTGTGTGGGCCAAGGATTGGGCCATGTGCTTGCATTAAAATGTTTTTTTTTAAGTTCATGATTTTAAATCGATTTAATAAAATAAAAGATTTATTAAAAGAAATTTTGAATTTTATATAACTTATTTTTATATATAACTGTCACGTGAAGTAATTTGTCAATGGGCTTATTCACTGAGTTAATTGCTCACCCTTTTCGATATGGGCTGGTTGTTTCATAACCAGGTATCGCATATTTCGAGGATCAAATTGAAGTTTGGGCTTTTCGCATCTTTCATGAATATCTTCGAAGTAGTGGTTCAAATGTGAATTATAGTCACGATCGACTATTTGGGTTTGTTCAGTTTAGATGGCTCCCACAGGGGTGTTTTATTGTGTATTTTCTTTTAGTATCTTGTTTCCGCAAAACTCTGATATTTTGTAAAACCATTGGTGATTTAAAAACATTGGATATTATTTATATTTATTATCATCTGTTTTATTATATTGTTATCATAAAAAAAAAAAAAGAGCTGCAAATTTTTGTCTTATATTTAGATTAAATTTAGTAGCGACGCATTTACCGTCCGATAAACGGTTAGGTAAATGTGGGGCGTTACAGATGGTATCAGAGCCACGTCCTGTCGGAGCCTAGGTTAGGGTTTTGTCTAGAAAAAAAAAGGGTGTTATTATTTGTGACATTTGTTATTTCATTTAGGATTTTCTTTATGACAGTAAGGGATTGTAGTGTTGTCTCTATTACAGGTCATTCAACGTATGTTCTTTTTAGGGTTCCACACATTCATTCACTTTATTGGATTTGCAAAACTTTTAGTAAAGAAGTTTACAATCTTGATGTCTACTTTTCACATAACGATTGTCGTCGGTGAACAAGTTGTCACCAAGGTTCGCTTTCTCTCTTGCTTGGTTCAGATCAATGGGCATTAGATGCTTACTAATCTCTTCATTCTCGATATTCTTGGTTTCAAAGTTATCTTTGGCATGGATTTGTTGTTAGCCTGAACAAGTGTTGATTGTTTTTCAAAAGTTGTGACCTTTCGTATTCTCAACTGACAATCGTTCTGCTTTGGGGGTTTTGGTGGATCATATACGATCGGAGTCGTCTTTTCTCCTCATGCTCAGAGATTGCTAGATGAACAATGTCAGGGATATCTATCCATCATTGTGGACTTGAAGGCCTAAGTTAGTATAATTCCTATTGTATCTTAATTTCTTGAGGTATTTCCAGATGAATTGTCATGTCTTCTCATGATCGTGACATCGAGTTTTCTATCGATCCCATTCTTGATTTTCTATGAGCCTAAGCTTAGTTAGCATGTGAAGTTTAGGACTTAAGTTTGATCATCCTAAGGAGATTATATTGGTCTATAAAAAAAAAAAAATTATTTGATTATTTTGGTTACCCTAGAGCCTAAATCTATTGATTTCTTATTAAAGGGGAAGTGACCCATATTTTTTTTATATATATATACACGTTTTTACCTTGCCATAAATTTAGCGGTTACTCATGTTTATTTATTTATTTAAATGAAAGATTTCAAATCATATTTATATAAATTGTAATTATATTTTTAGTTTTCAAAGTCAAATTTAAGTAAATCATATCGATATATTCAAATCTTAATAATTCAAAAATAAAAATATTACTAGATCTTTCTTAATTCAACTCTCTACATATTTATTACATTAATTTTATTACAATATAACTCTCTATATATAATTTACACGGCTTATAAATTTATTATGCTATATATTAAATGGAATGAGCTTTAAATTCTTTTAATACATTATTTATACTTGTCTATCATGAAGGTTTAATTTTTATATATACAATATTTAATATGTTAAATATTTTTCTACTTTATGCTATGCATATCGATATTACAGTTGCATCTTGTAAATTCAGGTTCATATGCATTTAGCATGCATATAAATCTAGCTATATCTTTAAGAGTTTAGATTGCATTATTGGATCTTAGGACATCCCACCTGAGTTTTTGGATACCCTATCTTATAGAGCTTAGTTATTTGGGTTCATTGTAAATTATTATTTTCTTAGAGCCTCAAGATAAGCCAGTATGAGAGTCATTCCTTTGAAGCCTAGGATGAGTTGGGTCAATTAGGATTGATGCATATAGGATTTGCATTCTTATTAGTGGATATTCTATGTAAGAGCATATGTGGTGGATGATAGCTCATACTAAATATACGTTGAAGCATGCTCACATGAGAGGCATATCTTAACAACTGATATTTTCAAATTGTTCAATATGGCCATGTACCCACAATTTTATTAGGATGCTTTTCAGGTTTTGTATAATGTCACAGATGGTTCAATCAATCCGTGAATGTCCATGTCAGCAGATGGGTTTCTTATATAGATAAATTCTAAAGATTGTAAATATCTTTAGTTTCATCTTGTTGTCATTATTATTGCCCGTATGTTGACGATACAAGTTTGATCATTTATGGTATGGGACGTAGATGAGCCTAACTTGTACAATTATGTATGAAATTGTTTGACGTGATTGTTTTTTTGATATTGTCAATGTTTGCATTGTATTAGTTGAACCACCTATGGTATGGGACATAGGTGGGCTTGGCTTATGCATTTGGTTGCTTGTAATGTCTTTGCTTGTTCTGTGCAAATGGAATCACCCATAGTATAGGACATGGGTGAGCTTGACTTGTATATTTTTATTGTATTGTTTGCCTTTTGCTTATGTTGTATGAGTTATAACACCTATGATGTGAAGAATGGGTGGATTTGACATATACGTTTAATTATTGCAAATGATTGTTATCATTGTTTGTGATGTATAAGTTCATCCACTGTGATTTGGGTCACTAGTAGAGTGGCGCAGCGGAAGAATTGTGGGTATAATTTATATGATTATTTTGTTGTGTGATTGTATGTCACTTGTATTGATATTGATTGAAACTTTAATGCAGAGCATTGATAGTTTTGCTTGTGCATTTAATTGAATATTGTTTGTAGGGTATAAGTTAGAATCTTATACCATTTTTTTCATATTATTGAGCTTGTTAGGTATGAGTTGGATTTGTAAGCCGACTTATATAATTATTGTATGGATGTCCATTTGTTTGATTGTTTGTGGGGTATAAGTTGGATTCTTATACCATTTTCTATATTATTGTGCTTGTTAGGTATTACACGGACGTGTAACCCTACTAGTAAAATGATTGTATTGATGTTGTTATGAGTTAAAATTGTAAGACTACTCTTACAACTATTGGTTGGATGATTGTTATCATTGGATGTCATATATCTTTTATTTTGTGTTCTCCCCTGAATTTAGAGGACTAAATTCCTAAAGGGGGGAAGTATGTAACACCTGTGCATTTTCTCTTATTTATATATTTGATTTAAATATATAAATAGGATATTTGAATTAAAATTATTGTAATTTGTGTGTTTTTAAATTTTGGCCCATTTAGTGTATCCTTATGGGCCCATTTTAGTTTGCAATTTTAAATACTATTTGTTCATTTTAAAAATTGTATATATTTTCTTTCGAAGATTTTCAAGGTTTTAAATGGTTACAATTTTATAAAATTTTAGAGCTCAAAAGATTAAGTTTTGAGATTTCATTATTATTTATTTTCAGGGACTTAGCTTTGAATTATGAATTTCTTGTAATAAGATGCAATGACTTATCTAGTTATCTGTAATTCATATAGGGACCTATTTGTAAATCCAAAACAATCCAGGGCCAGTTTGTAATTTTGTTAGGTTTAGATATCTAATTATATATGTTGGGGTGAAAGAAAAAAAAAATATGTGTGCGGCTGTGTATTCTATTCGGCAGAGAGAGAGAGAGAGAGAGAGAGAGAGGTACTCTTCTTGGCTATTGATTTTCTTTTAAATTATTGTTATTTATTAGTGATATTAGATTTATGTTTAGGTTATTAAGTCTTCTTTTTTTTTAAATAAAATTAGGGTTTTGATTTATTTTCATGGTTAAATATATTTTTATGTTATGGGATTTTTAGTTTTTGATCAAATTAGAGTTTTGATATATATACGTTCATGTTGTTAGATTTTTATGATTTTATAAAAAAAAAACAAGGGTTTTGATCTATAATTTATTATTATTAGATCTATGTTAGGTATTTGGATTTTTGAGTCTTCATAAACTTAGGGTTTTGATTTATCATTTATTTTAAAGAATAGATATGTGTTTAGATTATTAAACTATGAGTTTTTAATTTATCATACTAGTTTTATGATTTATACAAATCCATAAGATGATAAGTTTTTATTTGTTTTCAACTTTTACTAATTAATAGTTTATTTTTATAGAGAAAAATGTATGTTTTCATGTTATTATATCAAGTTTTGTTATTTTATTATTATTTTGAATTTTCTGGATATTATCTTTTTCTGTGTTTTATCTTTTCTGGTTTTGTCTTTTAGTGTTTGGTTAGATGGTAAATAGGTTTTTATTTTTCTTCTTAGGTTCTATTATATTTTCTTTTGTATGATTTATATGAAATAAATTTAGATCATTGGGTATAAAGATTTATACCTATTGATTATGATTAGAGAAATTAGGTCTAGGCTTGAATTATAGGTTTTAATTAATAATTTATTTGGTTCATCTAGGTTGTAAATTTTGTTGCGAGCTTCATTCTCCGGACCTAGGGTCCATTCGAGGTGAGTGGGCTTATCGATTTATTTCATGTGAGCTTTTGCTCTATAACGCTGAATTTCATATGCCAATGATATTTATTGTGATAAATTTGCATGATTTGCATATTTTTTTCATATTGGTCAAATTTCATTTTTATTAAATAAAATTGCATGATTTAATTCATTCATTATGTCATTTAAAATAGCATGTATTATGCTATTCATGTTTCAAGAATTAATGTAATACATTTTCTAATGCTTATGTTTTTGAAATAACATTTGGATTAAGGATTATCATTTTTGATATTTTTGGAAAAATTTAGGACTAGTGGAGACAACCTAGTCCTAGGTGATTTTATTAAGATGCACATCATAGCATATTTCAGGAATAAATCCCCCCGTTGTATTTCGCCTTTGGGGAGGAAGGTCTAGGACTCGAAGAGTCCCAAGATCGGTGAGGGGTGTGGTAAAGCATTCCTTGTAGCGGCGGATTCCTTTGTTTGGAGTTTGCAGCAACCGGGGCATCCTGTGCTGGTGTTCTCGTAGTGATGGCAGCGGCGACCCATCAGCGTCTTCTAGATCCGACGTCTCCTCGAGGGAGCTTTTTGAGCGATTTAGTCGCTTGGGGCTTGGCACACCTATTTTGGGGAAACGGTTCTTCCGATTAAGAACCCGACCCGGTCATATCATTTATCATTTAAACCTCATGATTTCTACAACGCGGGCCAAGTATTGGGCCACATGATTGCTTTAAAATATATATTTTTTAAGCTCATGAATTTATATTGATTTATTAAAGGAAATTCTTGTTTTTAATATAACTTTATGTTATGTATATATATGATTGTATCATTTAACTCTCATGCTTTTTCTTGTGTGGGCCAAGGATTGGGCCATGTGCTTGCATTAAAATGTTTTTTTTTAAGTTCATGATTTTAAATCGATTTAATAAAATAAAAGATTTATTAAAAGAAATTTTGAATTTTATATAACTTATTTTTATATATAACTGTCACGTGAAGTAATTTGTCAATGGGCTTATTCACTGAGTTAATTGCTCACCCTTTTCGATATGGGCTGGTTGTTTCATAACCAGGTATCGCATATTTCGAGGATCAAATTGAAGTTTGGGCTTTTCGCATCTTTCATGAATATCTTCGAAGTAGTGGTTCAAATGTGAATTATAGTCACGATCGACTATTTGGGTTTGTTCAGTTTAGATGGCTCCCACAGGGGTGGTTTATTGTGTATTTCCTTTTAGTATCTTGTTTCCGCAAAACTCTGATATTTTGTAAAACCATTGGTGATTTAAAAACATTGGATATTATTTATATTTATTATCATCTGTTTTATTATATTGTTATCATAAAAAAAAAAAAAGAGCTGCAAATTTTTGTCTTATATTTAGATTAAATTTAGTAGCGACGCATTTACCGTCCGATAAACGGTTAGGTAAATGTGGGGCGTTACAGATGGTATCAGAGCCACGTCCTGTCGGAGCCTAGGTTAGGGTTTTGTCTAGAAAAAAAAAGGGTGTTATTATTTGTGACATTTGTTATTTCATTTAGGATTTTCTTTATGACAGTAAGGGATTGTAGTGTTGTCTCTATTACAGGTCATTCAACGTATGTTCTTTTTAGGGTTCCACACATTCATTCACTTTATTGGATTTGCAAAACTTTTAGTAAAGAAGTTTACAATCTTGATGTCTACTTTTCACATAACGATTGTCGTCGGTGAACAAGTTGTCACCAAGGTTCGCTTTCTCTCTTGCTTGGTTCAGATCAATGGGCATTAGATGCTTACTAATCTCTTCATTCTCGATATTCTTGGTTTCAAAGTTATCTTTGGCATGGATTTGTTGTTAGCCTACACAAGTGTTGATTGTTTTTCAAAAGTTGTGACCTTTCGTATTCTCAACTGACAATCGTTCTGCTTTGGGGGTTTTGGTGGATCATATACGATCGGAGTCGTCTTTTCTCCTCATGCTCAGAGATTGCTAGATGAACAATGTCAGGGATATCTATCCATCATTGTGGACTTGAAGGCCTAAGTTAGTATAATTCCTATTGTATCTTAATTTCTTGAGGTATTTCCAGATGAATTGTCATGTCTTCTCATGATCGTGACATCGAGTTTTCTATCGATCCCATTCTTGATTTTCTATGAGCCTAAGCTTAGTTAGCATGTGAAGTTTAGGACTTAAGTTTGATCATCCTAAGGAGATTATATTGGTCTATAAAAAAAAAAAAAATTATTTGATTATTTTGGTTACCCTAGAGCCTAAATCTATTGATTTCTTATTAAAGGGGAAGTGACCCATATTTTTTTATATATATATACACGTTTTTACCTTGCCATAAATTTAGCGGTTACTCATGTTTATTTATTTATTTAAATGAAAGATTTCAAATCATATTTATATAAATTGTAATTATATTTTTAGTTTTCAAAGTCAAATTTAAGTAAATCATATCGATATATTCAAATCTTAATAATTCAAAAATAAAAATATTACTAGATCTTTCTTAATTCAACTCTCTACATATTTATTACATTAATTTTATTACAATATAACTCTCTATATATAATTTACACGGCTTATAAATTTATTATGCTATATATTAAATGGAATGAGCTTTAAATTCTTTTAATACATTATTTATACTTGTCTATCATGAAGGTTTAATTTTTATATATACAATATTTAATATGTTAAATATTTTTCTACTTTATGCTATGCATATCGATATTACAGTTGCATCTTGTAAATTCAGGTTCATGTGCATTTAGCATGCATATAAATCTAGCTATATCTTTAAGAGTTTAGATTGCATTATTGGATCTTAGGACATCCCACCTGAGTTTTTGGATACCCTATCTTATAGAGCTTAGTTATTTGGGTTCATTGTAAATTATTATTTTCTTAGAGTCATTCCTTTGAAGCCTAGGATGAGTTGGGTCAATTAGGATTGATGCATATAGGATTTGCATTCTTATTAGTGGATATTCTATGTAAGAGCATATGTGGTGGATGATAGCTCATACTAAATATACGTTGAAGCATGCTCACATGAGAGGCATATCTTAACAACTGATATTTTCAAATTGTTCAATATGGCCATGTACCCACAATTTTATTAGGATGCTTTTCAGGTTTTGTATAATGTCACAGATGGTTCAATCAATCCGTGAATGTCCATGTCAGCAGATGGTTTTCTTATATAGATAAATTCTAAAGATTGTAAATATCTTTAGTTTCATCTTGTTGTCATTATTATTGCCCCTATGTTGACGATACAAGTTTGATCATTTATGGTATGGGACGTAGATGAGCCTAACTTGTACAATTATGTATGAAATTGTTTGACGTGATTGTTTTTTTGATATTGTCAATGTTTGCATTGTATTAGTTGAACCACCTATGGTATGGGACATAGGTGGGCTTGGCTTATGCATTTGGTTGCTTGTAATGTCTTTGCTTGTTCTGTGCAAATGGAATCACCCATAGTATAGGACATGGGTGAGCTTGACTTGTATATTTTTATTGTATTGTTTGCCTTTTGCTTATGTTGTATGAGTTATAACACCTATGATGTGAAGAATGGGTGGATTTGACATATACGTTTAATTATTGCAAATGATTGTTATCATTGTTTGTGATGTATAAGTTCATCCACTGTGATTTGGGTCACTAGTAGAGTGGCGCAGCGGAAGAATTGTGGGTATAATTTATATGATTATTTTGTTGTGTGATTGTATGTCACTTGTATTGATATTGATTGAAACTTTAATGCAGAGCATTGATAGTTTTGCTTGTGCATTTAATTGAATATTGTTTGTAGGGTATAAGTTAGAATCTTATACCATTTTTTTCATATTATTGAGCTTGTTAGGTATGAGTTGGATTTGTAAGCCGACTTATATAATTATTGTATGGATGTCCATTTGTTTGATTGTTTGTGGGGTATAAGTTGGATTCTTATACCATTTTCTATATTATTGTGCTTGTTAGGTATTACACGGACGTGTAACCCTACTAGTAAAATGATTGTATTGATGTTGTTATGAGTTAAAATTGTAAGACTACTCTTACAACTATTGGTTGGATGATTGTTATCATTGGATGTCATATATCTTTTATTTTGTGTTCTCCCCTGAATTTAGAGGACTAAATTCCTAAAGGGGGGAAGTATGTAACACCTGTGCATTTTCTCTTATTTATATATTTGATTTAAATATATAAATAGGATATTTGAATTAAAATTATTGTAATTTGTGTGTTTTTAAATTTTGGCCCATTTAGTGTATCCTTATGGGCCCATTTTAGTTTGCAATTTTAAATACTATTTGTTCATTTTAAAAATTGTATATATTTTCTTTCGAAGATTTTCAAGGTTTTAAATGGTTACAATTTTATAAAATTTTAGAGCTCAAAAGATTAAGTTTTGAGATTTCATTATTATTTATTTTCAGGGGCTTAGCTTTGAATTATGAATTTCTTGTAATAAGATGCAATGACCTATCTGTAATTCATATAGGGACCTATTTGTAAATCTGAAACAATCCAGGGCCAGTTTGTAATTTTTGTTAGGTTTAGATATCTAATTATATATGTTGGGGTGAAAGAAAAAAAAAATATGTGTGCGGCTGTGTATTCTATTCGGCAGAGAGAGAGAGAGAGAGAGAGGTACTCTTCTTGGCTATTGATTTTCTTTTAAATTATTGTTATTTATTAGTGATATTAGATTCATGTTTAGGTTATTAAGTCTTCTTTTTTTAAAATAAAATTAGGGTTTTTATTTATTTTCATGGTTAAATATATTTTTATGTTATGGGATTTTTAGTTTTTGATCAAATTAGAGTTTTGATATATATACGTTCATGTTGTTAGATTTTTATGATTTTATAAAAAAAAAAAAACAAGGGTTTTGATCTATAATTTATTATTATTAGATCTATGTTAGGTATTTGGATTTTTGAGTCTTCATAAACTTAGGGTTTTGATTTATCATTTATTTTAAAGAATAGATATGTGTTTAGATTATTAAACTATGAGTTTTTAATTTATCATACTAGTTTTATGATTTATACAAATCCATAAGATGATAAGTTTTATTTGCTTTCAACTTTTACTAATTAATAGTTTATTTTTATAGAGAAAAATGTATGTTTTAATGTTATTATATCAATTTTTGTTATTTTTTATTATTTTGAATTTTCTGGATATTGTCTTTTTCTGTGTTTTATCTTTTCTGGTTTTGTCTTTTAGTGTTTGGTTAGATGGTAAATAGGTTTTTATTTTTCTTCTTAGGTTCTATTATATTTTCTTTTGTATGATTTATATGAAATAAATTTAGATCATTGGGTATAAAGATTTATACCTATTGATTATGATTAGAGAAATTAGGTCTAGGCTTGAATTATAGGTTTTAATTAATAATTTATTTGGTTCATCTAGGTTGTAAATTTTGTTGCGGGCTTCATTCTCCGGACCTAGGGTCCATTCGAGGTGAGTGGGCTTATCGATTTATTTCATGTGAGCTTTTGCTCTATAACGCTGAATTTCATATGCCAATGATATTTATTGTGATAAATTTGCATGATTTGCATATTTTTTTCATATTGGTCAAATTTCATTTTTATTAAATAAAATTGCATGATTTAATTCATTCATTATGTCATTTAAAATAGCATGTATTATGCTATTCATGTTTCAAGAATTAATGTAATACATTTTCTAATGCTTATGTTTTTGAAATAACATTTGGATTAAGGATTATCATTTTTGATATTTTTGGAAAAATTTAGGACTAGTGGAGACAACCTAGTCCTAGGTGATTTTATTAAGATGCACATCATAGCATATTTCAGGAATAAATCCCCCCGTTGTATTTCGCCTTTGGGGAGGAAGGTCTAGGACTCGAAGAGTCCCAAGATCGGTGAGGGGTGTGGTAAAGCATTCCTTGTAGCGGCGGATTCCTTTGTTTGGAGTTTGCAGCAACCGGGGCATCCTGTGCTGGTGTTCTCGTAGTGATGGCAGCGGCGACCCATCAGCGTCTTCTAGATCCGACGTCTCCTCGAGGGAGCTTTTTGAGCGATTTAGTCGCTTGGGGCTTGGCACACCTATTTTGGGGAAACGGTTCTTCCGATTAAGAACCCGACCCGGTCATATCGTTTATCATTTAAACTTCATGATTTCTACAACGTGGGCCAAGGATTGGGCCACATGATTGCTTTAAAATATATATTTTTTTAAGCTCATGAATTTATATTGATTTATTAAAGGAAATTCTTGTTTTTAATATAACTTTATGTTATGTATATATATGATTGTATCATTTAACTCTCATGCTTTTTCTTGTGTGGGCCAAGGATTGGGCCATGTGCTTGCATTAAAATGTTTTTTTTTAAGTTCATGATTTTAAATCGATTTAATAAAATAAAAGATTTATTAAAAGAAATTTTGAATTTTATATAACTTATTTTTATATATAACTGTCACGTGAAGTAATTTGTCAATGGGCTTATTCACTGAGTTAATTGCTCACCCTTTTCGATATGGGCTGGTTGTTTCATAACCAGGTATCGCATATTTCGAGGATCAAATTGAAGTTTGGGCTTTTCGCATCTTTCATGAATATCTTCGAAGTAGTGGTTCAAATGTGAATTATAGTCACGATCGACTATTTGGGTTTGTTCAGTTTAGATGGCTCCCACAGGGGTGGTTTATTGTGTATTTCCTTTTAGTATCTTGTTTCCGCAAAACTCTGATATTTTGTAAAACCATTGGTGATTTAAAAACATTGGATATTATTTATATTTATTATCATCTGTTTTATTATATTGTTATCATAAAAAAAAAAAAGAGCTGCAAATTTTTGTCTTATATTTAGATTAAATTTAGTAGCGACGCATTTACCGTCCGATAAACGGTTAGGTAAATGTGGGGCGTTACATAAGTATTCATCAAAACTAAAAAAATAAAGATGATAAACAGACAAATTATAAAAAATTAGAACCACATGAGATAACTGAACATTTATAGAAAAATAAATATTTTTTCTTTTTATAAAAACAACATAAAAGTTAAAAAGTAGAAAAAGATTGGAGTTTTGTGGAAAAAAAAGTGCTAGAATGAAAGTTCAAGAGAATTCTACCCATTTGGGTAGGATTTTGAAATGACTTTTTTCTTCATATTTCACTCTCTAAAGCCCACAAAAGTCCATCACTTATGAAAGTCTTTACAAATCATGTTGAAATTGAAGAATATATGATAATATGTCTACAACAAGATGCTTGACTTTTTGTCTATGAATTTATGTTTTAATCGACTAATACTAGACTTTTTATACATTGATTAATGCCTCAATCGAATAACCCTAGACTTTTTGTCCACAAATTAATGTCTCAATTGAATTATGCTGGACTTTTTGTCCACGATTTAATGTCTCAATCGAATAAAGCTAAACATTTTTATCACGAATTAAATGTTTCAATGGAATAACGCTTGACTTTTTATCTACAAACTAACATCCTAATTGAATAACCTAGAATTTAAAAATCCATGGACATGGACATTTTATCCATAAAAGTCCAGATTGACTGCCCCCACCTAAGATTTGGATTGAATCAAATTCGACTACTGCTATCGCTTAGGTGCATGGCCGAGGAAAAATTCCTTGGAGCGCTTTCCGTTCACTGAGGATGATTCACCAAAGTCTTGAGCGGCTAGAGAGTTGGAAAGCCACACATATACATAGGGAGGATAATTCTCTAGCAGACTTACTTCCAGCCTACCAGTCTACAAGGGGTGAAACTATTATTCACGCTGCCCAGATTTGGAGTGAACTAGGGGTATATGCGCTCCCACTACAACAAAAATTGGAATAGTCCATGGTCCTAACGATCATGATTAGTGACAAAACGTGATAATAAATACTTAAAATCGCATATATAGAAGATTGCACAAAAAATGTGATAATGTTCTTCTAAATTAATCTTCGCTCACGGTTGCGTGAAAAAACATGAATAAAGCTACCCGATTATCAAGATTTTCTATAATAGTGAAACACAAATTGATCATTTGAGGATGATTTGTATTACCTATGATCACAGTAATGTTCAAAGGGTGATTAAAACAATGCTCACAATGATACTTAATCACTTATTATCAAAGAAGAAGAATAACGATCACAATGTAAATAATTCCGTGATCAAAAGAATGTTTTTTAAAATTTTTGGACCGATTGACAATATGACATGTAATCCAGCTAATCACTTGGTCTGCAGTTGATTCATTGACCCTGCATCATTTGGGAGTGCTCCTATTTTGTATCTAACCCATCACCACTTCCTCAATTTTTGGTGAACAATGACAGCAGCAGTTAAATAGGGTGGGCATGCCTCTTTTAATGCCACATATCCTTTGTTGTAGCTCTTTTTCCTTCTCTTTTGTAAAGAGCTATGTATTTGTATAGTTCTCAAAGTTACAGCAATACAAAATCTTGATTATCAATCATAAAAAAAAAGTCATTTTTTAGTTAATTAGTCTCACCTTGCCATCTTTGCACCTCTTCGAAATTAGTTAGAATATTTTTAACATTTCATCAATAGTGTTCACCATTGCAGTAAAGCTTGTTTTGTTTCTAATCTTGGAATTATTGACTATTGAGATTTTGTAGTTTTTGTACCCTCTTCGGAGAGCGCTAAGGGAAATTATATAAGAGAACTTTAGTATTTTACTTATTAAGGGTTTTCAGTTTATTTTTCATTATTTAGATTTTCACTTTTTATATCTAGTATTTTGACTTTTTCATAATAGTGATAAACATTTTTCTAGAATCTAATAAAGGAAAAGATATTCAAATTGGCAAATGACAAAACCCCCCCTTTGATGTCCCCCATCTATACTGCCTATTGTAACGTGCAGGTCAGATTTGGTTTTGAACTTGAAATCCGACCCGAACTATATTAGAAATATAAAACTTCATGAATATTCTTTTCATTTCACCTCTTCTCTTTTATGGGTCTTAAAATAATTTGATTGGTTGAATTCTTTAATGTTATGCATATTGATATATGTTTTAATAGAAATATTCTATGAGATCATTAATGTTATGAAAAATTATGTTCTATCTATTTCGATATTTTTATTTTGTTCATATAGAAAAAATTGATTGTAATTTTCTTCTATGATAAAAATAATTTAATTTTATTAGATACTCCTTTTATTATGCTAACTACATAACCCAACCCATCGTCCACAGGGTAGGCGCAGGTTCGACTTTTGCTACAAGCAAGAGTGAAAAAAACAGTAATAACAGCTCAGTTGGGCTTGTGTCATGGGCTACTAGGCCCAAGTTTAGTCTTATATTAGGTACTTGTAGCCCTTTGGAGCCTTTCTATAAAATAAAATAAAATAAAAAATACTATAGAACTCGACCCTATTAGTATGGATTTCAAGATGTAAAATTCGAGATATGATAGTGAGTGTATGGATTCAAACACCATGACCTCAGGCTGGATTTGGGTTACTCCACTCCAACACCACCCATTATCATCCTTAATTAAGATCAATCTAAACATAACATAGAGTGATATCACTGAGATCTTTGCTTCCCTTGTTCATAAAATTGAGTACACATGAGATTGGAAAATTTGAGAGAAAGAAATAACAAATAAGATTCAATTAATATACGTGGTGGAGTGAGTGAGGGAGAGAAAGTTCAATAGGCAAAACTTAAATATTAAATACTTACTGTACTTTTTTTTTGTTGTGGGGGTGGAGTCACATAACCTTTGTTTGGGGATCATTTTATTTAACCCTGGGTTGATCTGTTGCTAGCTGAGGCCAAGGCAAGGATGGAGTTAGCAAGCTTGTTGATGGAATCAAGGAGACCATCCATGTACTGCTTGGTGAGGTCTGCCTTTGTCTCTTGAATCCTCAACCTCTTCTCTTCCAAACCCAGCATCTTTTTCTGCCTCTCCTTCTCTCTCTCCTCATTTGCCAATAATGCCTCAGCCAATACACAAGCACCCTTAGAAATGGCAGTGGCTAGCTCACTTGTAGGGTTGTTGTTGGTGGTGGTTGTGGTGGTAGCAGCATTGCTGGTCCCCTCTTCTTTTCTCCTCTTCCTCTTCTTCTTTGATAGTTGTGGTGAGCCTGATGAGTACTGACTCCCATCAGAGCCTGAGCTGCCACACAACTCCAACATGAGGAGATGTGCACGAAACAATTCAATACCAACAATCCCTCTCATAAAGTGTATCATCAATTGCATGTAATCATCAATGTCTATAAAAAAAAAAGACAGGAAGAGAGAAAGTCCAGTCAACCATCTCCTTTTTCTATAAAGATGGGCCACTGAGAAGGGATGAGGACAAAATAGATATAAAGCCATTAGCAGAAACAGTGTCATTGCTTGAAGGAGAGATACAATGGGGAGAGAGTAAATGGGGAAGGGCACTGATACAGTAATTTTGGGTCCCCACTTACTAGGGGAGGTAATTTATTCGAGCATATATATGTACATTTTTTTAGACAGATATATCCTTTTGTAAAAAAAATTTAGTATGGGCTGCAAGAAAAACTACAAGAATGGCTCTTCCATGGGGAACCAAAATGGATCAGATTGAATGCCTAAGATAATTAATGCAATGTTTGAAACTCCCTGAGTGTGGGAGATAGAGCCAATATTTTTCCCTGATTACCAAAAAACTGTACATTCCAAATGAACTATTGCTGTAACAGCTACAAACGCATGCTATGATGTGTGTGTGCGTGTGTGTGGTTGGGGGGGTTGTTGAGAGAGAGAGAGCAACACATGCAAGACAACCATACACTCCTTTGTCCTAATAATCAGAAGTTAGAAATAGGTTCACACATGAATCAACCCAAAGTAGCTTCACAAATTGTATGCTTCACATGAATCAACCCAAAGTAGCTTCACATGAATCAACCCAAAGTACCCCACTTACAAGACAGTCTAATGATGGCATGTCTGTATGCTTGTGTGAAAATATAGAGGGGTGGGGGAAGATTCATCCATAAAGAGAGCATATCAGACAACCATTTTAATAGTGATGCAAGCTATCCATTAATAAAAACAAACAAAACAGCATGCAAAGACAGTCAAAGATTGTGGCTGAAAAGAATAAACTAGTACTCCCAAAATGTCTCTTTTTGTTGTAACATAGAAAGAGAAATAGGGATACCTAATGTGGTTTGGCAAAGGAGCCAAACCATGTGTTGGTGGTGGTGGAGGTGGTGGTGGTGGAGGAGGAGGTGGTGGAGGTGCCACTGTCACATATTGCACTGTCAAAGGAACATCAGCAGCAGCAGACACTGATCTCTTCCCCCCCAAAACCTCAGTCATGGCCTCATGAATCTCACCCAACATGTTGGAAGGCAGCCCCCTCTTCTTCCTCTCATTCCTCTCAAGCTTCCAATATGAAGAAAGATCAGAGCCCACAAAACCAGACTCATAGTCCCTCACCTTCTTGTAGTCCCTCATGAGGTTGTCCCACTTGTCATTGCATTGGTTCTGGCTCCTCAAACACCCAAGCCTCCAACAGTAGTCCTCAACCCACTTCCACCTCAGCTCAGATGGCCTGATGTGACTGCTGTTGCTACTCCCTTCACCACCACCACCTACCCTCTTCAGCCTTCTCTCATTGTCCATCTTTTTGGCTTCTATGAGGAGCATTGTCTCATGGAGTGTCCAGTTGCCTCTCCTGTACTCCCTCTTCTTATCTTCCTCCTCCACCACTACCATTGCATGGCCTTGATCAACCATTGTAACTCAAAATCATGATTCAAACAATTAGCACCCTCTCTGTGTAGGTTAAAGATTTTGGTAGCTTGATTTGAAGTGGGGTTTTTTATTTTATTGGGGGGGGGTTGTTGTAGTGTTTTAAGTGGGGTATGCATGCATTGAAAACAACCCGAGCATGAGATGTGAACAAGAAAATACCTGTACCTCTCTCTCTCTCTCTCTCTCTCCTCTTTTTGGGTGGGGGCTCCTTTGATCTCACATGGTCACCTTTATAGCCCCCTCTCGAAAAGTAAACTTGTTGTTATCGTTGTTTTTATTTGCTGCCTCACATGCAATTTCATATCTTAAACGAGATATGCATTTGTTTCAAGCGTAGATACACCGTTCAGTCCTTTCTACAGCACCGTCTATAGTCCCATATTTCATGATATAATAGTGTATATTGATTGTACTATCACACAGCATGAGCTCTATTATAATATATATATGAGGTTACAATTTTGTTATTTTTTTCAATTGCAAGGAAAAAATATGTTAGGGTAGCTCACTGTATACTTTAAATCATATGATAGTAAGTGTTTTTTTTTTATATGAGAGGTATTAAATATATTCATATGTATTAGGGGTATTTTAGTATTTCTTGTCATTAAGGGTAAATTAGTCCTTTTATTCATTCCTTTTGTATTATATATATTAGGTTTAAACCCTAATGAAATCTAAAGATCCAAAAATCATTTAAACTATATCAAAATTCATGAAAACCCAAGAAAAACTCAAGAAACCATCCAATCCTTAAATACATGCGAGACTTAATACCATCATCTAAAACATTGCAAAACATCACAAAAACAAAGATATTCCAAAATCATGAAGAAAAGTCAATCTTTTTATTGAAAAACCTCAAAATCTGAAAATACGTACGAAGGGCTTCCAAGAGGATCATTATCAATCAAAAACACCTTGTAAATTAAGAAGAATACCTACCAAATATGAATACTTATAATTGTTCTTCACTAACACACCAATACAAGAGAGAGAGAGAGAGAGAGAGAGAGAGACTTCATTTTTTTTGGGGTTTGAGGGAGGGAGAGAGGTGGAGGAAACTTATATAAAAAACTCACACGTTTAAGGGAAACTTATATAACCAATAAAAAAAAAAGTGATGAAGTGACATTATCATTACATTTCACTCCATGTATTTTTACATAAAATTTGTAGCGTGATGAAGGAATAAAGTTGAAAGGAAGGGTGACGAAAACAACTCGTGGTTAGTAAAATTGAAAGATGGAAAATGATATGTCCAGTTGTGCAGTCATGTCCGCAACCCTCATTTTTTTTATTTTTTAAAACTATAAACTCACTCATCGAAATACATACTGTTATTGAAAGTAAAGTATACACTGAGATACATTAACTTATTTATAAAAAAAATTATTTTTAAATTTTTATACACTGTTGAAGAGGTATTTTTTCCCTTTAATTAAAACAATCGGTCGAAGCCGCTTTCTCGAATTCGTACTTGGTTGAATGTGGATCCTGCACTCAAAAGAAATTAGGGGGGACACTGGTGTGACACCAATCAAAGGGACTCCGAAGAGATGTATCAGTAAGGGAATTCAAAGGATAATATCACTCTAAAGTTGGCTTGTAGGCAAATGAAAGTTAGATACCTTGATTTGTTCATTCCCTACCCTTTTATAGGGTTCTCCGACTTAAATAGCCGTTGTCACTGGTTTCATAACCATTGTAACAACTCTTGCTTAATGACTGCTTAGTGGGCGAGTTTTGTGATAACTACCCTGCTTTATTGTAGCTAAACGTGCCCTTAATTACCCATGTTTTACGAGTAATGGGCCTTAATCACCCACCTGACAGTTATAAGCGTTATGGGTGTCTCACCGTTTCTCCGATCCTCCTCGTGGTTTTGGCCATATTAGTACACGGGATCTTACTCGGCACATACCTAGCCATTTATCTGCAAGGTGGAAGACTGTCTAACCAGACTTTCAGTCCGGTCGTGTCTCACCTATACAAAATGACATTCGCCCACGAGGTGTAAAACCGTCCGACTAGACCTTCAATTTGGTCGAGTCTCACCTACTTGGAAGTGCCTATTCGGTATTCCGAATTTAAGTTCGGGTTCTCAGATATCGAATATGGTGGCCCACACTCATCTAAGCCCTGACACATGTCATCTTTCAATTCGGTGCTAATTTTTCCCACAAATCCCCCCCCCTCCTGTTCTTTCAAGATTTTGTGAAAGTAGATGTGGAAAAAATCATTTTGTCCCCAATCCTTTAGAGTTTCAGAGATATCGTCGTCTGTCACCTTGGGATCTTCTGATCTACAGAGGATTCGATGGTTGATTTGTTGTGCCAATATTAATGATGTGTGGCTTTATTTTCCTTTTCAAAGAACTCCATCGACGGCGTCTCTTCGATTCTCGTGATTGATGTATTCTCGAGGCAATTATTGCCCCTAGATTTTCACAGTTAATTATTGCAGATGCCTTTTCAAAGTGTCGCCAGGAGAGGATTTAAGGAATGGGTGGGATAAACTTATTTGTCCATCATCATCTTCTTTCTTGAATTCTTGAACCAATGGTTGTGGCTTCTTCTTCCCTCTCTGCCCTTAACAAAGAGTTGGGAGTCCCCTCTACCTTTTCATTGGAGGAGCTCTTCGGGGATGAAACCCCTTCCTCTATTCCTGACTCCGTGCTCCTTTGTCCCAATTATTTCAGGGATAGAGGTCTTTCCCTTCCTCTACTACATCTGGTGGTAGAGTTTCTTGATTTCTTTCACCTTCATCCGTTCCTAGTGGTCCCCAATGTGTACCACATCCTAATGTGCGTGGTCACGCTGGGTGAAAAGATAGGGGTGAGACTTGGTCTACCTGAAATTCCTTAGATTTATCAGGTCAAAGCCCCGTCCACCAGCCGATCCCCGTCCTTCTACATCTCCCGCTGGTCTAGGGCACAAGAGTTGGTCCTCGGCATGTTATGGGGTGACATCTTTGACTGGCGGGACCGAACGGTTCGTGTCCAGGGCCCCTGGATGCCAAATAGTTAGGACATGTCGCACCACCTATGTTGTCCCCGAAGGCCAAAAGTCGATGTTCCCGGGCCAAAGAAGGAGGAGGTGAGATTGGATGATATCCACCGGGTGATGGAGTATCCAAACCGATTATGGTGAGAGCTTCTCGGATTGGACGCGCCAAGATGTGCTCTACCGGCTACAACATTTCTTGCCGGTGTGATTGAGTCGACCGGAGGCTCTGGTTCGGTTCCCACCACCTCTACCCGCTATGGTAGTCTGCGGCGGTGCTCAAGGCTCCTCCTATCAGGTTCAATGATGTGTTTCTAATATAATACAATTCCTTTATTGGGTTGGGTGAAAACAAAAAGTGTGTGTTTAGTAAGTGTGGGTTTGGGAGGGGGTTTTGGGAGGAGAAAGTCATTTTAGATCATGTTTCACTGCCCGATAGGTGGTTCTGTCCTCTTCATCACCATCCTCTTCTCGCGCTGCCACAGATATGGTTCCCCCCCCCCTCGCCTCCGACTGACTTGGATGTTGAATCTGCACCTGTAGAACCTCTGGTGATTCCAGGTGTTGGCACGGATGCATCCTCATCTTTGGGAAGCAACCTTATGGGTATCAAGCTGGCTTTGGCAGGTTCATCAGTGGATTTGTTGATGACCACATATGCAACTCTCCTCTCCTTGAACTAGCAGATGCGCACTATTCGTGAAGAATGTGTGGGCACCGAGGAAGAGCATCTCCTAGAGTTCATCAGCGGATACCGCATGGGCTACTCTGATCATTCTCGTGGTTTTCAAGAGATGAGCAACCAGAAGCTTCCCAACCTCCACTCGGTAGCAAAGGAAAAGAGATGTCGAGATGCCGTGGGGAAAGCGAGGGAGAGGGCTAATGATCCCGAATAGCATTTTTTTTTTTTTTTTGCATCTTGTAACCCTTAGCTTTTTTGCAAAATAAAGGTACTCTTCATCCATTTCTGCTGTCTTTGTCACTTTCCAACTTAGCTGAGTATGAAATAATTGAAGACTTAGCTGAAAACGATAAACGATTCTTTTCTTCTTCGCATCTCAATTCTTCAAACCTAGAACACCTCGCCTTCGTTCCTCGTAACAATTTATCCAGGTGAGTAGAAAAAATTTCACTTAACGAGTAGAAACTTCTTGGTAGCAAACAGAAAGATTATAGTGGTGAGCTGAATAATCTTGGTTTGGCTGTAAAGGGCTCCCTACGATCAGAGTAACGAAACAACCAAACTTAATTGGCCATGTATAGGGCTGGTGCCACGAGGAGAAGTTTGACCAATTAGTCGATGAGTGTGTCACGTCATCGACACGCCTGTCGAAATCAACGCCTCACGTTTTGTGTCAATTGTACCTCAATCTCTATAGAAGATGATTGCTGCATATCTTCTGCGGTTTGATTTCGCGCATTCCTTCATGATTAGGGGTGATTTCCAAGGAAAACCTACTAAATGTAATACAGAGAAGATAAAGGGGGAGAGAAAACAAAAGTTGGTCTTTTGTTATCTCCTCTCCATCCCCAATCTACACTCCCAAACATACATTCCACTTTCCCCTTTCTCTGTCGCCACCATGTCTGCCTCAACATTATCAAGAAACTAAGGACCACCCTGTCCATTCCAGATTCCATTATCATTATCCTGATTAATTAAAAGAACATCGATACGATAAAGGATCGTGGACTAAACAAGCTGTACATATATCTTTCCTAGATGTCAGGAGCGCACTCTCGTTTCCTCTCCCCTTATTGGTAAGAAGTTTTATGTGTCAGTTTAAGCTTCATCTGACCCAATGCTCTCCCAACCTTCTGAGGATTTTGATGTGCCTCATCTCCATCAATCACTCACTGCATCTTGACCTCAGGGTCAATGATATCTACCATGTGTACAACTTGAGAAAGACAGGGGGCGCTTTTTATTTGCGAGCCAGAGAGGGCGTGGCCACCTTTGTGGAGTGTCTTCCCTCTTCGAACAATGGATGGAACCAAGAGAACCTAGTTTTGCGCATGGAGGCTTGACAATTTTTGACACACGGTCCTCACGAAGGACCCTTCATGCCCTGCCTCGCACCCCCTCTGTCTTGGTAAACATCATAGCATCATCCCACTGTTTCCTGTTCTCCCTAGTGCCATTTAGTTATCTCCATCCTTTTCCTTCTACATAAAGAACGAGCGCATACCCCCTGACCTGTCTGTGGTGAAACTCGACCAAATTGCTCAAGCTTGAGAATCTCAAATCAGATTTCTGAAGCATACTTCACCTTCCTGTGCTGGAACCTAGCAACCTTCCGGAGCTGCTGGAGCTATCACGTTGTAGATACCCCAATTTTGACCGTCCAAAAGAAATGAAAATACTTCAAGTAATATTTAAAAATGACCACATTTAGACATCTAATAGAAAACATTTTTCAAAAAGGGAACAAGAGAAACCCTGGCCATAACACTTAGAAAAATCAAAGAACCAGAGATGGGGCGGCTAGTGGAAGGTAGCCGCCGCTTACTTGGTGGCTAGTTTCAACTAGCCGCCCCTCTAACCGACCCCAAACTGATTCCCTTAGATGGGATATAAAGCAGCATTTAATGCTGATGATTGCTGCGGTTTGTTTCCTTTAGCCGCCCCATCTTGGCCGGTTTAACCCTAGTGACCGCCTCAAGCCACCGCTTGTCAGAGATGGGACATTGGGCAGGTCATCATTGGGGCGACAACTTGAGTGTAGCTGCCCTCCTCCTAGACAATGTTAGAAGAACAAAGATCTAATGGGAGTCAAATCAAACACCCTATTATCCATTTTGATCTATTGTCCATTAGACATTCCCCTGCCTCTCTTTTACTATAAATAGGGGGTGTCCAAGACATTTCTAACACATCATCTATCCCCAATATCAATCCATCAACCACAATTAGCTCAATCAAACCCCCTTACACTCACTACTTGAAACCTTTGAGAGAGAGATAGAGTCCTATTTTGAGAGAAGGAAACCCATTTCCTACACAAATCCACTCTCCAAACCACCTCTCCAAAACCCAGGTTAACCCTAGCTTAACCTTTGCCAAACCCTAACCCATTTCCTACCCAGATTCTGCCCAAATTGAACCAGAAGCCAAGCGGCTAATCACAACTAGCCGTCCCCCTTTAGGCGGCTAACTTGCACTAGCCGGCCCACACCCCACTCACACCCTGCCCTTTTAAACCCCCTTGTCAAGTTCCCGAAAGCAGAAAAGGATTCCATGTTTTTCACCTCTGTGTGCGGTAGGCCCGTATCTCAGAGTGGAGAATCCACAATCCCCTCACGAAGGCGATCAATTACAACACACAACGGCGATCACAACCAGCCCTAATAACCCGTATTTTTATACACTATTTGCTAGCATGATCACCTATCTGATATATAATGAAATATAGTGTACGGCATGCCTTAGGTAGTCCATTTGTAATACTACCTCTATGCTAGTAATTATTTAGTGTGGTTAATCATTAGTCGATCCCTATTATTCTATGCTTAACTCTTGCTAGGGCATCTGTATCAGCTTACTAGTAAGCATATGTTGAGATGTCATATGACATGTATATGTGAGTAAGAGTTGATAATCGATTAATGTTATGCATTTGGTGCATACTTTATCAGGCCTTGTTGTGGATTTGAGTGAGTGGTTTGAACACCTCACTTATTCAGTAAACATGCATATTTTGGGTGATTCCTATGTAATCGGAATGCATGCTAGTTATGAGCATATAAATGCATGTTGTATTTTAACCTTTTGACAGGGAAATTAATCAATTGTTTTACTAGTAATCCAATATTCACATGGCATGACCTTATGTTAATAAGTTACATAGTGTTTTTCTTATACTGTTGTGTATGTTTCTAAGTAACATGTTCCTTGTGGTAATGTAGTTAAGACTCATTCGATAATGAAATTCTTATTTGTTAATGGTTTGCCTTTATTTTGAACTTTAGATGGGTCTTATTTGCCTCTATTTGATATTGGATGAGTCATTATGTTAAATTATAGTGATGAAGTTGTTTGTATTAGGAAATGTGATTTTCTTTCATTTCCTTAGAATATCCTATGAGGAGTGGTGAGTTTATTATCTCATAAGTTACTTAGCATTGTCATTCGTTGATTACCCGCTTGTTTAGGGAATCAAATTCCATGTGCTTGTACTTATTGATAGCTAATGAAATGGGTTCCACTATTATCTTGTGCATATGGTGGAATCATGTGATCGATTTAGGAAATATGCAGTTAATTCTTGAATGCTAGGTACTTTGTATTCTCTTTTGAGATGGAATATCTTCTGCGTTATATTGTGCGCATCTTAGACTCATCAAGCCTATCTATAATAGGTGAGTGTATGACCTTCTGTCGGTCATGCTTTAATATTTTTGTGCCTAAGAAAAGTAGTTAACTGCATCCATGCGATGCTTTCATATGGGAATTCGGGATAATTCCTTTATTGTATTGGTGTTCGTTAGCAGATAGCTATGATATATGCTTGGCCTATCCTTAATAGGCGCGCGTGGAAGACTCGCATTTAGGGTCATGCATTGTCATTGTTGAGTGCGAGAACTTAACTATATTTCCCCGCGTCCGAGTGATGCAACTGTATGGGAATGAAAGGGAATTCATTAGTATCGGTATTTGCTAATCGATAATAATTGATCTGTAAGGATCGTATTGCGAGCTCGGAATGCTTATTCTCTATCTCGTATCCGCGTTGAAGCTACCCGGCGTTAGAGCTATCCTGGATTGTGCCGCTACATCGTAGGACGCCCAATGTGTATATCGATACCGTTTTGACGTCGGACCTACCATGCATGGCTGCTAGGAAGAGGGCTACCCGGGAGAGGGCTACCGGAAGGTTAAGGGAGTTAGCGAGTTGATTTCTTTTTTTTTTAATAGTCTCATGTCACCTCTAACGGTGAAGGTGAGGATGAGGTTGGAGTGCTTCCTCTCCGTATCATCGTGCGTCGAAGCTTCCCTAGGTGGTGCCGCCGCATCGGAAGGCTGCCAGGGAGAGGGCTACAAGATGATATCACGAGCACGGAGTACTGTTTCCCTACATCATCGTGCGTCGAAGCTACCAGGTATCGAATCTGTCCTGTGTTATGCCACCGTATCATTGGGAATGCCTAGAGTATGATGTGACTATCATACGAGGCTCGAGTACCAACCACCGGTGAGGCCGTATCGTTGGGAATTCTCAGAGTATGATGGCACTACCGTACGAGGCTTGAGTACCGACCATGGATGGCCGCCAGGATGAGGACTATTCGGGAGAGGGCTACCGGATGATGCGAGACATCGTAACGTATTATATATCGATGTGGATAATCTTTGTAGTCTCGTGCTAGCTTGTGATACTACACGTTACTGTTAATGGATTAGTTGTTTTCCCAAATGTCCCCCCCGGGGGGTGAGAGTGAGGTGAGGTCACGTCTCCACGTGACATTTATATCTGTTAGGTTCTCCCATCCATATCTTTCCTTAGAAGAAAAATGTGCTAATATTGTATTATTATTGTAGACCTTGGATTCTTGTCACTCACTAAGCTTGTAGCTCACCCCTTGTGTATTGTTTATCCACTAGGGATTGGGTTGGCGTGGAGTTGGAGCATTCCTCAAGCGTGGTTCGTGCGTGGAGCGTTCCACCTTTCGGTTGGCGAGTGCAAGGCTGTCAGCAATCCTTTTTTTGTTTATGTATTAGTAATCGTGCGTGTCGCACATGTGGTTGTATTTTGACTAGACTTGGACTCTCACAGGACAGTGATTGTGTATTCAAGTCTGTAATAATGGTTTTGATTTACAGACTTATTTTGTATTTTATGCTTCCACATTTTTAATTGGCTATCGCTTCCATGTTGCCTTATGACCTTATTCGATCTTTGTTGGTTATTATTGTATTTTATTTGGAGTCATTATTGACCTCTTGTGTATGACTCCTGATATTGTATGATTGGTATGGTCCCGGGGACGGCCGCTCCGGGGCGTAACATCGGTGCATATTTTTTCCTCCACAACTGTGATATCGCAATATATACTGAGAGGTTATTTTCACCCCCTTTCATTGTTATCACCCCATTTTTTTAACCCACTCTACCCAAATTTTATAAATTACAACCACACCCATATGTACATCAAACTTTACACCGTGGAACCCACCCCATTAGATTTTCCTTCTCTCTCTCTCTCTCTCTCTCTCTCATCTGGTTCGAACCTCGCTCCCTCTCTCCCTTGCCGGTTAACTTCACCTTCTCTAGTGATGGAGGTGACAGATGGGGCTACTTTATCCCATGTGTAAGGGCTTTACTCGACCACTTCTTCACCCACGCCGCCTTCGATGCACCAGTGGATTCGTCCCCTCTTGACTTGCTCCTTGAGAAAGGCGTGCTGCTGAGATTCCTTGCCATCACAGTTGCCTTCGACCACGCGCCACCGTTGGTCCTTGTGAACCATTGCCACGAACTCATCCCCGCCGCCATAGGGTCCCCGCAGACCATCGTTGTCGGCCCTTATCCACTTCTTCTCCCCGACCATGAACAGATCCTTCCACCTCCTCATCGGGGCCTTTCCGATTGGCTAGATTATCGGGATATGAATGGGCGGTTTGTGGTGGTGGTGCTAATGTACGAAACACTCATCGGGGTTAGTCCATTTTATTGTTCAAAATATAGACAGCAAATGTTTCAAATTTATTTTTTAAATCATATATCTCATCTAATGAGGCATGTATTTTTGTAAAATGCGAAGTATATGCTCCAATGAATTGAATGATATTATTTATTGAAAATGTAAAAAAATTCCAATGAAGCATATACCTTGAGTGAAAAAGATTAACAAGATATATCTGACTACATTTGGGACTTTAAAAATGACGAAATGTAACAAAGCTCATTTCTCAAAGGAAGTGAATAAAATACGGTCCCTATATACTTTTCGCAAAACTGATGGAGAGTATCCGAAGTGTCCAGATCTAGTCAAGCCTGGGTACTAGCAATACTAAACTGTGCAGCTTATTAATTGAATTACATATCATATGAATTGAACTACACAATCAATTATTGGGTACAATGTCACTCTTTGTACAGTTCAATTCATAACTATATAGTTCGATTTACAGACCGTGGAGTTCAATACTCATGGTATTGATGTTACGAAGACCTGAAGGGATCCGGACTCGTACCAGACGGCCTCATTAAATCCCGACCGTCCAGATTTGGATCTCGGCCGTTCCCTTCGACATACAACTATACAAGTCAAAGATGCATTCGGTCCATGTCGTTCGAAACAATACTCAGACAAAACGCCTTTACCCCCTCTCAAAGACAAAGAGAAGGCGATCGAAACGGAATTTTCGATCGTCTCCTCTCAATGCAAGAGGAGCCCTAACTACTCACTAAATCTCGAGCGATCGACGAAATCGATCCATCGATGGCTATCTTCGCAAGTTCTTCTTCCCTCCCCACCACCAACACCAGCAGCGGCGGAAGCCACGGCAGGAAGAGGTGGTTGAATCTGTTGTTCCTGCTGTTCGGCGTCGCCTTCTTGATCGAGATGACCTTCCTAGGCCGCCGCCTTGACTTGTCCGGCGAAGCCGAGGAGGTCATGCACAACTGGGCTCACACGTTCTTCCGTCCCACCCAAGTCACTCCTTCAGTCGCGACGTCCTATCGGCGGGCCGGAGGTGATGGGGATGGGATGAGGGAGTGCGAGGAATGGTTGGAGAAGGTGGACTCTGTGAACTACAGTAGGGATTTCGGGACGGATCCTGTCTGGGTCGGTGGTTTCGAAGAGGTCTTGCTTTCTTAACTTGGATTGCGTGGATTTTTATTTTTAGATTTTGATGATTGTTAGGTCGTATAACTTGCTATAAGAAAATTTCCATGAAAACTGAATAACGGTGTCACCTTTGATAAATTGACTTGGGTTTTATGCAAAATGAATGCAAAAATTGATAATAGGTTAAAATCAAGGTTTCACCGAGTAGTTTCATTAACCTCATTCTTTAAGGGACAAAACCATTTGGACATATTTTTGTCTTCAATAAATGCATAAGTCTATTAGGATGTCTTCAGAATTCAAATAAAAAATACAAAATTTTATTCTTTGCACTATAGCTACATCAATGATCAATGCCAGAGTGATCCTCTTTTTTTTTAATTCTTATTATAAGCTTTTTAAAATAAAATAATGGGTTTAAAATCATTTCATTTATAGAGCATATGACGCAATTGTAACTTATTGTATTATTTGAAAAATATTCTTTACTTAATCACATGAAATGTCATGAAGGGAATGGGGGTGAGGAACAGGGCCCAAGAAGAGATGAATTCATAAAATCTTTGTGTCACTTAGACCAGTTGAAACAGGATTGTATTCCAGTAGCTTGTGTCACTTAAACCATTGGAAACAGGATTGTATTCCAGTAGCGTAATCCAAAGCAGGAGTGGTTAGCAGGTAGGATTTCTTGCATCCATGGATTGCATGAATTGCTACTTTACTAGTCATGCAGACATATTCGTTGAACGATGGATCCTTCTTATTTTACTTTATTTTATTCAAGAAGGTGGGATTTCCACCTTTATATATATGATAATATAAAGTTTATATCCCAGGTCAAGGTAGATCATAACACACCATTCAAAACAAAAAATGGGAAGGACAAGGAATAAACAGATCTGTTCACCCCAGAAACCTTTTGCCCTATCTTCTTCTTGAGTTTCTTATGGTTCTCCCACATTTGTTGCATCGAGTAAAGTCAATCTTAAAGTTCCATACCCTTCACCTAGTTCCTTGCTGATAGATTATGAAGTAAGGAGATGGTCAGTGTTCTCATCTTCAGCATTACTCAATTTGCAAGAACTGTTGCCTGTCTGGTCATCTATTTCTGTTCACACTTTTATTAGCAATTTATTTAAGCAAGTAGATGACATGAACATTTGAACCTTTAAAGATGACTTTGTACACCAAATCTCCATGCATTTTGGTGCTGTTTTGATACAACCTCCAAATCATCCATTAGCAGAGACCAGAGAGTAAAAGGACCTAACAGCGAGCCCATCTCTTTGTGTGAAGTTTCCATATAGCTTTTGATCCACAGTAGTTCATTCAATATTGTTTTCTTGCTGTTTATGCACCAAGTTGATACTCAGAATCTCTTCTTCCAATAATTTTATTTCCTAATGGTAAGGATCTGCTCTCTCTCCTTGGAGATGAAAGAAGTTGCAAATGCCTCAAATTCTTATCTTTAGTAAATTATGACTATGAATAACTTTGTGAAAGCCACCAGAAAGAGTTCATTCATAAACAAAATTTCATGCCAGAATTTAATGCACTTTGTGTGTTGTACTTAAATCCTTGTGATGCAATGCAAGCAAGGGAATGTATGTGCCCTGTCCTTTCAAGTGAATTTCAGGAGGTCGACATCTGCCCATGTCCTTGCCGAATGCTTCACATTCAACATCAGCCCATGTCAATGTCTCATTGTTGAACGTTGGTCTATCAACATCAAGAATGTCATCCACTCATCCTGTTCTATGACATCCAAATCAATTAGGTTTTGTTGTGCTGGGTTTCATTGAATATTATAAAAATGTTCATGCAACTTTTGATTGTACTACATGAACATTGAATGATTCAACTTCTTTTGTTCAATCTTTTTGTCTTCTTGGTGTGAAGTTGTTTCAAACAAACAGATTTGTAGTTAAAGCTTAAAGCCTTAGAACCTCAATTTTAAAAATCATAATTATTAAACTTCAAAGTGCAAAAGTATGCTCAAATGTGCTTCAGTTTCGCGTTCGCTCACAACCCGATGGTGAACAAATCAACCCAAGAATTTTGATGTTTAACTTCCTCAACTACTTGACTTTGCCTCCATATTTTATTCCACCGATTAATTGGATCATGGTATCCCTCTTGTCTCCTCATGACACCGCAACCAAATGGACTATTTTCGTGCAAATAAATATCTTTAACTCTTTTGTGGAGTGTCTTGTACATGAGTATTTGTTTCTATTTTTTACATTGCATGTGCACAACATAACATATGTGTTTGGATTGCTACATCTTAGTCCGTGCATACTCCACAATTAAGAACACACGTATCATGATAAAGATCAAATGACATCTGACGAATTCATTGTTCTTGACAAGTCTATATGCAGGAAGCCTATGCTAAAAGTATTGCATAATCTTCTCTTTTGCTCTTTCCATTGCATGATATAAGTATCCCATGGAGGGCTCATGCTCTCTATACATCTTTCCAAAATTTTACGAAAGAATAAATGTCTCTTAGTTTTCCAGTTCTAAGTTTACACCATTTGTTATTCCTCCATTTTGTGATACCATGAGAGTTTAAGTGCATCCCTGTGCCCCATCAATAATTGGAAAGTTAAAAAAGATGTTGCAAAATCTAGTTGGTCCTAGTTTAACATTATTTTTACATAACAATCAAGTAAAATGCAATAGTTTACTGCGAATCATAGTTTTCTGGGCGACGCCTAGCCTAGGTGACCGCCTATGCGGTCTAGATGGACCTAGGCGACTGCCCACTAAATATCATGTTAATTAAGTGGGCGCCTGGGCCCGCCTACCCCCCTAAATCATGCCTAGCCCACCTTAATCACGCCTAGCCTGCGCAGTCCCTCACCTAACCTAAAAAATAAAAGACAAAAAAAATACGATCGAAAAATTGAAACATCACCTACCTTGTCGGCCTACGGTACAGCGAATTCTCCCGGTCTCAAATGAGTCTCTATTGGTTTTTTGTCTCTCCCTCTCGTCTCTCTTTAAAATTTCTGAACTCTTTTCTCATTCTCCCTCAATCTCTCCCCCCTTTTCTCATTCTTTAATGCCATTAAGATTAGATTATATTAATTTGTTGAAATGGACATGCACCAATAAATTATATCTATGTGTTCTTTATTTATAAATAACATTATTCATTTTAAGTAGTATTCCTGGAAAAATTAAAGAATGAATAAGCAAATAAATAACTTTAATATAATCACCAATTTAAATAATAAAATCTTAGTTAAGAGGCGGCTAGGCGGCTAGCCGCCTAGACAACTATGCTGTGAATAGATGAAAATAGTGGTCAATTTTAGCTACAGTAATAGTTTGGAAGAACAACTTACCAGCATCTTCTAAAATTAAATCAATACAAAGTGCCATGCATGGAGTCCAAAAAATAGTGGGGCATTTATGTATCACTGGTTCGTATGCCACTTTGCTTTATAATTAACAGCATTATCAATTACATTCTATACAACATGTTTTTTCTAATAATATTTTCAGTAGCATCATCCATATCCTTAAATAAGAATTGTGCTGTGTGAATATGCATATGTATCAGTAGATTTAAATTTACATAACAATATAATACTTTTACGAGAATTGGCTAAAAAGTTAATTTTTTTTTTTTTTTTTGTCATTTATCTGATCAACCTTAAAATTTCTAGTGTTCAGTATATATTTCTAAGATTTTTCCCGGTTTAACTACTTTTTTTAGACTTTTTTTTAAAACTAAACTCATGGATCGTAGGTGGGGCTGAACCACGCCCAAATATACCTATTGCTTATAATGCAACATGGAATGATCTCGTAGAAAGAGTATGAAAAGATACACCCACGTACAAAGCACATCTAACTATTTTTTGGGTTGTAATTTTTTATTTATTTAAAAAGTTATTTCCTATGGCTGTTTGGGTAGGGCCTCCCCTCAACCTTTGATCAATTACCCTACCCCTAGTCTTTTTCTTTCTTTGTTTGGAGGGGGGAAGAATTGAACCAGAACTTGCAATTTCTTTTACATAATCTTCAACTTATTTGATCCTCTGTCTCTAACAAAATCGTGAGCAAAATGTGCACTTTTTGGTCACTTTCTAACCATTTCTTCTTTTTCATGCCCATAAAATCTTATATTTCATTCCTAATTTCTTGGGTTAATATAGGGTATTGTTTTGAATTAGCACTTTGTGAATGCAACAAATGTTCTTGAGCCTGGTAATGCCACCACTACGCTGATGTTGGCATAGTAATCTTGTAACAATGTGTTTGTTTATTGATGCTTTTATATTCACCATATTTCTATATCTTTTGATGTAGCAGGTCCAAGACTAGGACTAGATGAATTGATCTTTGAACTTGGAAGGGTGCTCTTGTGGGGATTAGCTCAATTCTTTTTTTGTAATTTAAGGGGATTAAGGGATGGGTGTAAGAGTCGGGTGACTTTCTGTCTCATTAGTTTTATGTTTTTCTTATGTTCATATTTGTTTGTTTCTCTTTTCTTTTCATCTTTGGTATCCCTAGTCTCTGGCATTTGTTTATGAGGCAACATTTAACATAATATTATGCTCCTACTCTTGCCTAGTAGCCTCATAAAAGATTAGATTAAATAGGCTCCAAAAGAAGGCATTTTTAAAATTTATGAAAAAATAAGTTCCACTAAGTATTAAGGATTTTTAAGTGCTAAATTTTTTTTGATGGTGATTATCTAAATAAATGGTTTTTAGTACTTTAGTTGCTAACTACAAAAAGATATGAGTAAATAACCTAAAAATTAGAGAAAGAAAAGACAAGAAGCCCTCCACCAAAACCCTCTAAGAACTCCTCCAAAATAGTCCAAAAATTCTACCAAAAGCCTCATAGTCCACTATTAGTTCTCCCAACAAAAAAATTAGGGGATTTTGATGGAATTCTGGTGACTTTTGGATGATTTTTTAGGTTTTTTCTGGCTTCTTGGGGATTTAGGGATTTCTTTGGAGAGATATTTGCTAATTGTAGTAGAATATTGTTAGAGGTTTGTTGTACAGAGTGAGTAGTAGAGATTGTGTTTGAAATGAGTGTATTGGGGGTGGGGGGTTTACAGATTTTTAGAAAATAGGGACTACAATCACGTTTTAAGGGAGTTTAGGGGGTTTTCTGCAAAAAAAAACCTAGCCCCAATAGTTAGGTTTTGAATTGTTGGGATCCAATGGAACTTTGGGTAGCCATTAGATCCCAACAATTACCACTTTACCGGTTTCTCGATACATGGATGTCTCAGTGATACAACAATGACAAACATGACATCATCACTATATTGCAAAGGGACTGTAAATGTCTCGATTTCCACGATCCATCCCCCTTCCAAATCTATACAGAGGATGGATATCTTGATATATCAATCATTAATGGTTGAAGAGAGGGTGTATTGGACATCGCCTCATCCCATTTTGGCACTGCAGCATAGGGAGATTTGGGGACAAAAACCCTGTGAAGGTGCAAGAGTTCATGTGGCTATCCTATCATGAGATGCTAGTGACAATTGTGTATAGATATAAATGGGTGGGAGGTGAGTCTACTTCTTTTATGCTATGTGGGTGGTACATCTGTTCTAATCTTGTTTCTTTGTTAGGCCGGTGTGGCTGTGTTTGGGTGCAGCAGGGGATTTTAATCCTCATTTTGATAGGTTGCATGGTTTTGGGTAAGTGGGGTGGAACCTGAGGGAAAAAGGGATAGAATACTTAAGGCAAAGGTGTCTCAACTGTTGGGCCATCTGGCTGAAGAGAAACAATGTGGTGTTTAAGAATGATAGACCCTATTTGGAGAGTGTGTGGGAAGGCACTCTCTGGTTTATCGAGGACTGAGCTATGAGTTGTGTTGGGGCATCGTGGGTGTGTTTGGTGGTGGTAAACTGATTGTTAGAGAGTAATTTTGTTTATGATCTGGTTGGTTGGCTGTAGATCACTAATCTACTAGCATCCGGTTGTGTGTGTTTTTTCTTTCTGTAATTTTTTTTTCTTTTGCTAATGCCTCCGAATTGTACCCCATTTGATCAGTGATATGGTGGTAGGATCCCTAAAACATGCCTTTTCTGCTCAAACATTGGCGATATCTGATTTGATGCCCTTAACAACATATATAACATATATTGTTCTTATTGCTACATTCTTATCCCATAAATGATATGGTTAATTTCTTGTCAAGTTCCCATAAAAGATTGGAATTCCCATAAAAGATTGGAAATTTGTGCCACCTGTGATATTTTCTTTTTTTATAATTGTTTTGAATTTGTTCTTATTGAACTACAATAACTTTGTAATGTTGGAAGCATTTATGCACATTGTTTTACGTTCTTATCTTTTTCTCTTAATTTCAGGACTGGAGTTCCTGTTCTGTTGGATGCAAGTTCTCATCTCAGAGTGCACCAGATAAGAAACCTGATGCTGTATTTGGACTACATCAAAATCCTTCAACGTCTACTGTTCTCCGATCTATGGAGTCCTCACATTACTATGCAGAAAACAACCTTGATCAGGCACGACGGTGGGTAAGCACAAATTGGATATCTCTAGCAATAATGATAAACTATGACATTCAATTATGTATTATCTTGCTCCAATCGTCTTCTATGACCTTTGAGATGATGATTTGATCTTAATCAAACTATGGTTTGGGTTTTACAATTATCAGAATTTTTTTTACAATTGTCAGAAACTGATTGATTGTACCAGGAGAGGAGGAAATAGAAATTGTTTCTGTGAGCAATGGAGTTACATTTTCAGTTGTTGAGTATGTAACAATTACAATAGCAGGGAATATGCAGAATTTTTCCTTCTTTTATTCTACCTGGAGATGTGCACATAGGAGACAATATTAAAAACAAAGGAGGAAAGATATGCAGCACCCAGAGAAACGTTGCGGGATATAAGGTGAATTTCCTATGCAATGGAGCTCTGGGAATCTGCTAATATTCTAGCGTTTTAGATAAGATTTAGTCCAATGATATTGTGGAGTCCACAATTCAGTGAGAAGATCATAACTGTAAACATCCTTCATTCTATTTTGTGCAACATTACACTGCTAGGAATTTCCTGTTTAATCTTGTCATTCAAGAAATATTTCATTTAAGCAGGAGGATCAAAATTTCCACAACCCTCATTATGGTTTCCGTCCTTATTCTCAAAGCCTTTGGGTTTTTTTTATGAATAAGGTGGACTAGAGAAGAATAGGCTTAATTATGAAAATAACATGTTTTTTTAGTGTGTATAAAATGTATTGTTATGCTTGATAAGGTAGAATAAACTCTGATTAATACACCTGGGAAGATGATGTGGATATTTCACATCCAAAACTATAACTACATTCTAATAAAACACACAATAGACAAAAAAAATTTCAAACTTTGAAAGGAATAGCAAGAAAATAAAAATAAACCATCTAATTCCCCTTTATCCCTATTTTATGCCCAAATAATCTACCGTGAGCTAACGAGTATTGTTCTCCTCAAAGTGGTTCTAACAAGTCTTCCCCTTTACTTCTTCCATATTCAAACTTCCTTGTGGGGTCCCTGGGAAGATGGAGAAAATTCAAAGGAGATACCTATTGAATGAATCCAGTGAAGGAAGCAACAAGGCTCATCTTGCTAGATGAGATCTCATTTGCAGATCCATGAAAGATTAGACAATGGGGGTGTTCTAAGCGTTCGTAATATGAATCAGGCATTATTGGGCAAATGTTTATGGAGGATGCTCGCCGATCCGGAGGCATTGTGGTCTAGAATAGTGTGTGAAAAATATTATTCGGGATAGTTCTTTCAAAGGTGTGGAAGGATATCATGGAAGTGGTTGAGGAGGTGCAGGTATGCCAGCTCATCTCTGGCAATGGTGTTGAGATTCATTTTTGGAAGGACGATTGGTTTAATGGTTCCTCTTTGGCTACCCTCTTCCCCAACTTCTTTTGTATGGCTTTTGATGGAGATGATCTTCTCTATGACTCCTTTACATGTGGAGAGAATTCCATTAATTGGATGTCGAGGTGGAGGAATTGACTACTCTTCTTGTGATCCTTCAATAGGTTGATTTGAATTTGGAGGAAGACTCGGTAGCTAGGATATTTTTTTCTTGAACCGGGTTTTCCGTGCGTCCTTATTCTAGAAGATTGACAAGATACCCCTTCCTCATCTTCTCACATCCCGCTTTGAATACGTCATTTGGGGTGCCCTCGCACCTTTGAAGATTAGGGGGGTTATGTGGTTACTCTCCATTGATAAAGTTTTTACCAAAGTTAATTGAGCAAAATGGTCAAACGATGGTGATATTTTGTATGAGCTTTGTGGCATGGAGGTGGTGGCAAGAGACCATTGATTTTTAAAATGTTTCTTTAGCACAAAAATATGGGAGGTGGGGGAGGCTATTGGCTCTCCTTGTACTTTCGTTGATCTAGAAGGAATGTGGAGGTGGTTTTGAAATCGAAGAAAGGGGGGCGCGATAGAAGTAATTTAGCTAAATTCCAATGGTTGGTTCCTCACATGACATGTTGGTGCATTTGGCTCACACGTAATGAAGGTAGTTTTCAAACAAAAGACTACATTGGGAGAACACATCGGTGGCGATTCACTCTATTTTCAAAGATTGGGTCACTGTCATTTTGGAGGAATCATTGCCTTCATTAATTTTGGGTAACCATTTGTCCAGGTGATGTAGTTCGGGTATCATTTTATCATGGTTCTCTCCAGAATTTTGTAATTTTTTCCTTCCACGTCCTCTACTCTCTTTTGTAAGGAGATCTCTCATCTCTTTCTATCCGGGGGTTTCTTTTAATCAGACACTCCTATATATTCTGTCTCAAAAAAAAAAAAAAAAAAATTATCCGTGAACTAAACGTGGGTACAATGCATGGTCATGAAAATAATGAAAGGTTTTAATGGTTCTTTGTTTTGGCATTATATAGAAAAAATGAATATTGTACTAGATTTGGGTTGATTAGGCCATTCTTGGCTTATGTGTCATGATATCATGATGCCATGCCAACGACCCTTCATGTGGGAATCAGATGAATTCTTGGGTTGTCAATCTTGACCTGGTCAATGGCACAATTGGACCTAACTAGCTGCCACGTGTTTGTGTAGTGTGCGGCACCCATATGTGTTAGCGACTGCTTGAATGCATTGCATTTATGTACTCATTGACCATTAAGGTGCTTACAGTCATAGGAGTTCTGGTCTTGGGTTCTTCCTTTGGAGGGATGTAGCATCCCTGGATAGTAAGTTTGCCCAAGGACTGTTTGAAGCACGATATTCATAGATCGTTGATCGGACTCATCTTTATTGACTTTGAGAATCATTGTGGATGCTGGTTTGGGATCCTGCAGTACCTGGACACATTAGGGACATGGATAATCAAGGTTTGGTTGAATCCTCAAACCCATACTGTGCTTGATTTATAACTTGCATACCGATCTCTTGAACCTTAACTGGAGTCCGATAGACCCGGAGTTACCCTTGTCTTTTCCTGCGTATCTTGATCGACATTAAGAGGTAGACTTCAGGTTCCTGCGTGGTACCACTCTTTTGTGAAATACTGAAATCTTGAAGGTCTTCATACTTGAAGCGTGTTCTGATTGGATCCAACTCGAATTCTGACCTTGCGTTTAACCCAAAAGGTCGTTCATATCCTGGCCCATGTGCTCCACCTGATCGCATTGATTTGCGTGTTTGTGTCAAACTTGCCGGTAAATGGTGGTTTTTCCTCGCTACAATAGCAAATTATGAATTTTTGCTCTTGCCCAATCATTTCCAAATTCCGACTAGTGAACTGGTTGTGTATTCCAATTCTTCACCGCAATTGTGATTTTCTTTTTTTGTGTAAACTGTAAAGAATATGGTTTGTTAGACAATTGGGATTCTACAACACCGATGTTTTTGTAATTGGACTATTGGGATTGTAAAACGCCAATTTTTTTTTATTAGTGCATGTTAATAACTGTTTGTTGGAGATATATAGATTCCCTTTTAGTAATGAATTTTTTTTTTTTAATACTGTTGCTTTCTAATGTTTTAATGTTTGACTTTTCTTGTAAATTCATTTCATATTAATTTTCTTTTACTGTAATAGGAGAGGGTTCGATATCATAATGACAACTAGTCTCTCGTCAGATGTCCCTGTTGGCTATTTCTCTTGGGCCGAATATGACATCATGGCTCCCGTGCAGCCAAAGTCTGAGAAAGCCCTTGCAGCTGCTTTTATTTCCAATTGTGGAGCTCGTAATTTTCGTTTGCAGGCCCTTGACATGTTAGAAAACTTTAATCTCACTATAGATTCTTATGGGAATTGTCATCGGAACCGTGACGGTAGAGGTACGTGTATTAAGCCCTTTTGCTACTCTAATCAAGACGCAAATTTTGTTGATTTTTAAAATTGTATAGGGTATCATGGGCCTTTTTTTTGGGTAACTAGGATATATCAGGTAATGCAGATTTTGTCTGTGTTGGATGAAGGACAATGAGCCTTTGAGTCTTTGACATAGGTCCAAAGCCAAGATCTCTGATGTTCTTGTTAAACAGTGTTAAGATCGGCAGCCCTCGTGTTGTTTGACACTTTGTGGTTTCCATGGATTGACTTCATCGTGAATATTTAACATATATCATTTCGGGGTGTTAGAACTCCGAAATTAAGCGTGCCCTCACGTTGCACCTCAAATTTGTTTTCCATCAAAACAAAAAAAAATCTATTATTTAGACAAACATGTCAGGTGAATGCAATTTGTTTTTGATCAAATCATTAATCAAGCTATCCTGAATTTTCTTAATTTTCCTTTATAGGATAAAATTTCCATCATAAACCTATGAGTAAAACACCAATGGCTCTTTGTTCATATGAAAGTACTCATTGTTGTGTTCGTTTTTCAAACTGGACACTAAGGCCTAATTTGGTAAAGGAATAAATATTTAGGATAAGTTAGCCTAATTTATGGGGATAAAAAACACCACTATTTTTGTTAAGATTTATATTTGCTAATGCATTTTGTTATCCCTATTTTTTTGTGTTCTTATCCTCAATTTTGCATTTGGATCACATGATTTAAAATATGGGATAATTTAAAAAAAAAATTAAAAAAATACCAAGTCTACACTTTCTATTAGTGGGGCATTAATATTGTTTGTTTTGGTTTCATGAAGTTTTTGGTTTTTATTTTTTTATGAAGGACGGTTATAAAAGTTGTTCGTGTTTTACAAAATGCGGTTAAAAAATGGGGATGAAGTTTGTTCCACCTTAGAACAAAACATCCTCACGTTTTCTCTCAAAATACGAACAATTGTACATGCTTTATCCTTTTTTTTTTCTTATGCCATATGGGATAACATGTGATTTAATCCAATTATTTCTTTATCCTAACCTCTTATCCCAATGCCAAACCAAGCCTACCGAATATGGATGGAGGCATGGGGACAGCAGTAGTGGATGGATGTTGTATGTCCTTTGTAGTCTTCCTAACTCCTATGATCTCTAGAGGACTGGGGTGCTTGAAGCAGAAATCTTATTAACATGGTAAAAATAGGGTTCCATCATTCCAAACGGCAAACTGGATGCAGAGAGTGCATTGACATGGCTAAACTTTCTACTTACGTTAATAGCATTTCAAAAGGCTCCTCACAGATGCAGAGAGTTATTCTGCAAGAAAATCCCATTCCTCCATTTACTTTTCATACTGATTGCTAATGTCGTCAACAGCAGTATGATTGTCGTAGAGGAACGGGGCTAGGTAAAAGGCTTAAATCGTCTGACCATTTCACATGTTACTTATGCTGATAACACTGTTCCCCAATTTAATATTTTTGAACAAATTCTTGTGGCAGGGTTCCCAAGTTTTTCAAAAAAAAAATGAAAAAATAAAAAGGGAATTTGTCTCTTTCAAGTAGAGGTCAGAAAGAGGTAAAAAAATAAGGAAGAAGGGTGATATAGTATGCTGCAAGGTTTACCAAGCTTATCATTCAAGCAAAGTGTTGGGCACTCTGGATTGCTAGATAGATATGAGATTATTTAAGGGGACAAACTTGTTTTTTTTTTATAGAATGTCTGGGTATCTGTCTTGAGGTTTCTTGGAGATTGAGGCATTCACTTTTTAGGGGCTGAAAATGTGGGGTTTTGAGAGATGTTAAGCTTATGGTTGGGTGACTTATTGCTGTATGGTTGGGTGACTTATTGTTGTAAGCTGCCCTCTTTATTTTGTACTCTCATTGGGAGGGAGAGAGAGTGCTTGTCATTGATGAACTTTATTGTTGCTGCATCTGCTGTGTTAATCAGATTTTGCTATTAATTTCTACTCAAATATTAGTTCCGTTTAATGAATAACATTGTTTGACAGTGGACAAAGTCGAAACATTAAAGCGCTACAAGTTCAGCTTGGCTTTTGAAAATTCCAATGAGGAAGATTATGTAACGGAAAAATTCTTTCAGTCTCTTGTTGCAGGTATTCTACTTTGACAGTTTTATAATTCTACTCTCATGGTTGAATGTCCTTCTAGATTGGTTTTTATTATACAATTATATATTTATATTATAGATTTTTCAAGGACTAGGGAATCATCCTTATTGAGTTCTTAATACACCCTCTACTATATGTATCATATTTTAGGTGTTGGCTGATTCTGATACTTATCAGCCGATAGTGTTGGATTTTGGAAAACCTACATGGCACTGGTGATTATCACAAGGCATTTGTTGATATTTCAAATGAATAATCCTTCTTTCAATCAAAGAGTGAAATCACTTACATCAGATGAATGGTTGGAAGTAAAAAATATTAGAGTTTAAGAAGGATCATTAATTAACAATATAAGTAGTTGTGCTGTTTGAGCGATGTTTAAAACATGTTATCTTATTTATTTTTTTTGTTAGCCACAAAGAATATGATGTTCATTTCTAATTGTTGGACTTTAGAGAAACTTGACATATAAATGTAAATTTTGTCTCCTGTGTAACGTGACTATGTAAGTTTCTGTATATTATCTGGTAGAATTGTTCAATATGGTGTGACTTCCTACATTTCATTATATAAGTATATTTTTAAGTTTTTTTTATTTCCATTCGTTTATTATTTCCATCATATAATTTAAAACAACATGGTATGTATTGTTTTTCTCAAAAATTCAAAGCTGGTGTACATTGGTTTTGCATCGAACATTGGGAATGCAATGGGAAATAACCATCTGTCTTGCTAAAGAAAAATGAAAGAATTTATAATTTTGGTTTTTACTCAAAGTCATACTTAAAATGCTGCTAAATATATAAAATGTGTGTGTATATTGCAAAAACTCAAAATTTTCAATTTAAAAACAACACCTCTTTTACGTGATCTAAAATAAATACTAAATGATATGAACATTGGCGGAAAACTTCGTCGTGGGGTTGCACCCTCGCGGGTGCACGCAGTGTGCGTCTAGTTGGCGGGGTGTTTCATATTGATCCAGGCTAGTTTTTTCTTGTCACGCAGCGGGGTTGTGGTCTGGTATTCAGGCCCTGTTTGTCTTCCCATGTATTTTAATTTTCTCTTGGAATTAGTGATGGCTTACTCATCTTGTGTGATCGTTACTATTCCCCTTGTTTTTCAATCTTCCTTTCTCACCCCCTCTTTCACTTGCATAAGATACGGATGTAACATCCCTTGGAAATTATCTATAGTCTACATTTTCCTCAATAAAAAAACATTGGTGGAAAACTAAAATAAAATTTATAACATTGGTGGAGATTTTGGGGTAAGCTTAATATTAGATTGTGTGTGTATATTTCAAAAACTCAAAATTTTCAATTTAAGAAAAAAACCCCTCTTTTAAGTGAACTAAAATAAATAGGGTAATTTAGAAAAATAGCCTCATAAGATTGAATAATTGCCTACCATTTATACATAAAAACATATTGAAAATATTTGCAAAAATAGCTCCTTCAATTGAATATTAGCAAAAAATAGCATTGGACCCGGTCTGCGCTGACCCATTTTTTTTTTACCAGATACTTTTAAAAAAAAGCAAAGGACAATGAGAGGTGCCTTATATATATGGCGCCTCCCCTTATAAATGTTACTACATGAGAGGGCTTCTTGTCCATGGTGTGGATCTATCATTCATATATAAGTGGTAGCATTTTTTTTTTTTTACTTGTAGCGGTTTGAGTTGGATGAGTACTCCATACCATGATTGGTAGACCCAAATAATTAAATGTTATATTTTTTTAGGCCAAGGAGCAACAAGTGTTCCATTCAATATTTTTTCCCTACAAAAATATGGCGCCTCTAGTAAAAAATTAAAAATTTGGTCAGTGACGTGGCAACATTGAGCGGGTCGAATGCTACTTTTTGCTAATATTCGATTGGGGGTGCTATTTTTGCAAATATTCAATCTCATGAGACTATTTTTACAAATTGCCCAAATAAATACTAAACGTATCCTATTTTCTTCCCTCCATTCCATAGTTTTTACTATTTTATGTATTAAAACAACTTGATCAGGATTGGTTATTACTTATCTGATATGAACAATACAGCGTTTTCTTTTGGAAAACAGATTGTGATGCTATTAATGAGATGTAAATATTGGTGTATTTACCAAATGTATAAATCTCAGTATTAACCAAGACCAAAGCGGTTACTGGTGTGCAAAATAGATTCAGAGCACTTGTTCTGTTGGCTAAATAATTGTTCCATTTTAAAGTTATTGGAAGCATATAAAGAAAAGAAAATATGTAACCCTATCAAATGTTAAACATTGGATGATTATTACATATAATTTTATTGACCACCTAGTTTATTTTAAATAACCATTAAATTCTAACCAGCATATGGTCTGGCTCTAAACATTATTTAACATGCATCCCCATGCCCTGAAACTCCTTTCACTCAACTTTGGAGTGTAACCTCAAAAGCCAATGTTTTGGTTGTTTTAGCTAACAAAAATCATTTGCATATTTTTGCCAACACCTATAATTTTTCTGCATGTATATGTAGTGCATTATATATCTATGTGATACAATGTTTAAAAACTATATGCAAATTGCATATGCGGTAGGGTACGCACATGGTACATGTGGCCGCACATAGTGTTTAATAGCCATTCGAACAACTATTATTTTTTGTTTCTGAACATTCTGCCACTTGTCTGTTCCAGCGGACTCGAGCTGACAATAGTGTTCAGGCCCGAACCTTTCCATTCACCTCTTCCCCTCTCTTCATCCGTTTGAACTTCCTACCATCAAATCCTCCATCACCACATGTTTTTCAAACTTCTTCCAAATCCTCCAAAATGACCAAGTGAAGTGATTCAAAAGAGTTTCATTTGATTTTCATAAATCAAGGTTCCTCTTTTTCATCCCTTTTATTAACTAATCTTTTTTTTTGTGTTGGTTTAGATGAAAATTGGTTGGAGTGGTGTTTATTGTTGTATATGTTGTTGTTTTGCATAAAAAATCTCTTCCTTTTTTGTGTTTTTCAATCATACATCTGAATCTCAAACCTTAGGTCACCAAAACGCTAACCATGCTTCTTTCCGAATTATTGTCTTGGTTTTTGTTAATGGTTAATTTAATATATATAGGCTGACACTTAAAGCACTGTGTTTTGAGGATACTTTTTAATGCATACAAGGAATTTTTTATTTTATTTCCTTTTACAATATTATATGGTTGCTTCTACACAAAATTTTGCAGGTTCTGTTCCTGTTGTTATTGGTGCGCCAAACATTGAAGAATTTGCCCCTTCTCCAAATTCAATATTGCATATTAAAGAGCTCGATGATGTAGCTACAGTTGCAAGATCTATGAAACACCTTGCAACAGATTCAGCTGCATATAATGACATGTTAAGGTGAACAACTGCACCCTCCCCACCCCACACACGCCCCTCCCTGTCCTCTCCTTTTTGTCCATCACAAAAGTTGAGAAACTCCTCATATGGAATCTTTATTGCCCTTTTTGATGTCTTTTACTTTTTTTCCATACAAGGAATAACTTGATTTAATATTTACAAAGATTATATCTTCATAGCAGTGCCTGGTTTTTTTCACTTGATAATTGAATCATAGATAGAAAAACAGATGAGCATTAATGTGTTAGTGTGTCAAGACAATGTTGTGCTTAATAAGGATCCTTCTAGAGACCTTTGCTATGGCCCATTTAGTATAGACAGATTCTGGATGACCAAGTCTCCATTGAAGATATGAGGATTACTGCATTGTCTTAAAAATCAATTTTTTTGATACATTGATGGGGTCCCCAATTGATATACCAATTCGATTAATATATTGATTTAGGAATTAAATTTTTATTGGATAAACATTGGAAAAATAAAAATAAAAAATTCAGAAAAAAATATAAACATGTAAAAAGTTTACAGAAATATAGAGAAATATGTAAATATTGTGCAACATGAGATGATTTATTTGAAAGTAAAATTTTAACAATATGTACTTTTCAAAAATGAGAATTTATTTTGAAAAATTGTTCATTGTGGAGTCAACCCCATCTTTGCCTTGGGTTCCACCTCGATGTCCTCCATAATTGTTGCCACCCTTATTGCTGTCATCATTCTCAGAGTTGGAATCTACATGCACCTCTTGAATTTCATTATTTGTGTCCTCTATTTGTTTAGATCCAGCTTCTTGGCCTTCAAATTGTGTTGTTTTTTTTTTTTTGATTTAATCAAATTGTGTTGTTGTAATGATTGCTTCTCCTTTATCATTATCCTCATCTTTACCTTGATCAATAATAGTTTCCCTGTGTCGACAACATTGATTTCTCTCCCATTCGATATAAAGAGTCCACTCGTTATCGTCTATAACAATAAAACTAATTGGGTTTTGATTTGCTGGGTTTTGGTGGAGATTTTGGAAATGTTCATGCAACTACTGATTATGTTGCACGAACACCAATCATTCAACTTCCTATGATTCAATGTGTCTCTCTTCTTGTTGTGCAACTATTCCAAACAAAAAAAATGTATGGTTAGAAGTTAGAATCTGAGAAAATCTCTAATGAAATTTTTTTAAACAAAGTATAACTTGCATGCCCAAATATGCTGTAGTTTCTCTCACCACCTGATGATGAACAAGTTAGCCGAGAATTCTGATGGCTAGCCTCCTCAAGGGCATAACTTTGTCTCATATTTGTCCCACCAATTTGTTGGGATCATGATATCCTTTTGTCTCTCAGGATGTTCTATTTGAATGCGTCTTCTTAATGCAAATAGCAATCTAACCCTCTTTGCAGATTGTCCTGTATATCATGATCTGGTTCCATCTATCGCAATGGAATTTTTACCATCACGTCCCCTTTTGTGGACTTTACCCATACTCTGTGATTGAGAACTTATGCAGCTTGAGAAATATCAGATTACATTTGACAAATCCATTATTCTTCAATGATTTCTATGATGAACCTATTTCCTTAAAAAGTTTGCGTAGCAGCATGTAGTACTCTCTGTACTTCTTTCTGAAATCGAAGAGAAATAGTAGTTTTCTCTATTAATTTTCTAGTTCTTTCTTTACACCACTTGCTAGTCCTCCATTCCTTTGATGCTCTTAGTGTTCTAACTGCATCCCTTCATTCCATCAATGATGAAAAGTTAAAAAGAATGTTGCAAATTTAATTAGTACTGACCTACCATTGTCTGCATTCTAAAATAATATAGTAATATGCAAGTGTGTGCACACATGGAAGCACTAGTTACGGCTCTAAGTTTGAATGTACAATTTATAAAATCAAATCAATACAAGTCAGTGCAAGGAGCAAAAAATAGTGGGGTATTTATCCATCACTAGTTCACATGCTATTTTATAATTATCCATATTATCTGTTATAATTTGTACAATATGCTCTTTTCAATAATTCTTTCAATCAGCTCTATCTTTTTAAACAAGAATGGTGGTGTGAGAATATGCAGATGCATCGATAGATTTCAAAAACATTGTTCCTTATGGAGAATTAGCTAAAAAGTTTATTAGTATTCATTGTTATTTATCAGTCCATCACATATTGATGTACAACCCTGAATTTTCCAGTGTCCTTTACGTGTTTCTAAAATTTTCTTCTTTCAAGTACTTATTTGTGAGGCACCTTATCGTTTATTTAGTAAGTTTTATTTTGATTTAGAAGTTATTTACAGCAGATGTCTCAACGGAGCTTTCACCTTATCTACTGTTTCTGGTTTGACTAGTTATCACACATTGGACTATTCTTCATTTGTTTTTTCTTTTTAAGGTAAATGTTTTATTTTCTTTTTCTTCCTCATTAAATTTTATCCTATCACTAGGAATAAGACATGAACCAGGACCCTACACCTACAGTGAATTGGGGTAGCTCTGCCAACTTACCAAGAGGTGGTTTGATACAACAATCTTCAACATATCTTTAGATTACTTTGTATCATCTATATTCTATCTACTTTTATTAGGTGCATACTGCACAGAGATCAGAACTTGAACATGGGATAATGACTATGTTGGTTCTACAAATTGTAAAAATGCTGAGATTTTGCATATATTAATGAAGTTTTGAGCTGACTGCATTTAGTCAATTATGCAGGTGGAAGTATGAAGGACCATCAGATTCTTTCAAGGTACTTGTAGACATGGCAGCAGTCCATTCTTCTTGTCGCCTTTGTATCCATCTGGCTACAAAAATCCTAGAAAAAGAAGAAACAAGCCCTGCTTTTCAAAAACGCCGCTGCCAGTGCACCGGCAGTGCAGGAACCGTGTATCATATGTACGTGAGAGAACGAGGGAGATTTGAAATGGTTTCCATATTTCTTAGGTGATCCTCTCACTCTTTATTCATCTATACTGATGTATCATCATGGAAGTCATTAACTATTGGATGGACTGCCAAGTCACTGATTCCCCTAGACACAGTAGTATAAATTAGTTGTTGATCACTTCCCTGACCCTTTCTCCATGTTCACAATAAAATCTGATTGCTTTTAAAAGCATCATGATTGTACACGTCCCTCTCTTCTAGATGATCACATTAATCTCCGTTTCATATACGTCATGCACTCTCCAACTGATTATTGAATTGTTTTAATGGCACATCTGGTGTTGATCTTGCAGGTTTGGAAACTTGACCCTGAAAGCATGGGAGTCTGCAGTGCTGGCAAAGTTTGAATCAATGAATCACGTACCCATCTGGAAGAAAGAAAGGCCAGAAAGCATTAGGGGAGGTGATGAATTGAAAGTCTACAGGATCTACCCTGTAGGGATGACCCAGAGACAGGCATTGTACACTTTCAGATTCAACAGTGATAGCGAGTTTAGGAGCCACATTGAAAAAAATCCTTGCGCAAAGTTTGAAGTTATTTTTGTCTAGTTGGAAAACCAAAAGGTATTCGTCACTCAGTGTCTTTAATTCTTACTCCATTGAGAAGATTTTTATTGGTATATAGGTTTAGCCACTGTAATTTATGTGCATAAGAAACTAACATTATTGAAGGTCTTGTTGTTAGAGTGCCCTAATTTTGGTGCCAATGAAAAAAAGATATGAACCATTTTAATTTCTTGAATGCCATTTTGATTTTTGGTTATCAATTTACATTTTACACACACAGATCAATCTTTGATCAAGCTGATCAGCACTTGATTGAAGGCATGAGATAGCAGGTGGTTCTCAGGCTTTAATAATTTCTTTAACAATCCCTCCTTTTTCCTAAACCTAGTATATATTAGGTTAAAAACATGTAAAAAGGAATGTATTCAGTTCGTTTGAATGTGTATTTTTGTTTTTTTTTTATATATAAATAATAATTACATATCTCAAAAAATTCAAAACGTATTTAGGGCTTTTCTTAGATTTTAAAAAGGGCTGCATCATCAGTGTTTTTTTTTTTTTGTTTTTTTTTGGAAAATTTTATTTGAAGTAATTTTTTTCAACCCCTCTAATAGGTTCATGTGGAGCATATCAAACGCCCTTAGATTCGCCAATACATTTTTCAGTTTCTTCCATCTTTTCCATTGTTCATCCCATTATATACCCTTTGTACATTGTGATATGCACTGTGTACATTGCTAAAGTAGTTTTTTTTTTTAGGATGTTCGAGGGACCCTTATGGCTGACCTTACAGTTAAGCTGGAAAAGCTATCTCCGTCTGTTTGTTCTTGTCCTATAAAAAATTCTTTTGAATTAAATGTCAATAAACCGGTGGGTAAGTCAGCACCAAGACTCGAATCCAAGACAAGAACTTGTACAATGTTATCCAATCCTTACACATTGTTATGTTATTTTTGTAATTTGTTATATATTCTATGTACATTGATGAATCTTGTATACTGTTAACAATCCCAAGTACATTTTTATCCATCTTGCACGTACAAACAATGTTGGAAGAGAATATATGTGGAATAGAAGAAAAGAAGAGAATATATGTTGAATAGAAGAAAAGATGTGGAATATGATGAAATAAGCCTAAAAAATTTATTTGTTTGTAAGGATGGGTAGGTATATCTATGTCAAAATAAGTAAAAATAAACTGGTATTGGTATTCAAGGCCCCTCTTGGGATTGTGTTATTTCACTTAGTCTATCCCACTAGTAAGAAGGGATTCGCATGTCAAATGACATGTGGGGGAGAACCGGAGATGACAACTCATCTCTTCTGTCTCTTTGTCAATTGGCGTCATGGTTTTAGTACGAATTCAATGCGTCAACTATGTTGAGTGTTATAGAAGACCAAATATGAAAATACCCGATAAGGAGATCCATTTAAAAAGCCATATTGCCCCAGCCCATCACCTTCTACCACGAACACAATGCCATCCCAGGTTGGGCCAATAAACGGTCTGGTCAAACTCCTGACTAGACCTGAGTGAATGAATAGGGACATAGCTTCTGTCCAAACTGAACAGAAGCAGTTGAACCATGGAGTCCAACCCGATGCGAGGATCATCTACGTACACAAACATCGATGAGATAACAGAAAACTTAGGGGAATATTCTCTTACACAATAGTTGTAACCAACTGTCAGAAATCGGTTATGATGAGCTCATCCCAAGGTCACACATGTCGATCAATCCTAGGGCCACGTGCAAGATTCCATCCCATGATAGGCTCACACCTCAAGAGCAAAATCGGCACACCCTCTCCCAGTATAAAAGGAAGGGTATCCCTTTATAAACATGGTAGACCCTTCTTCCCCAAAAAACTGAGACTCAAGCTTAATTCTCCTCAAAAATGAAAAACTGACTTGAGCGTCGGATGGGAGTTATCCGACACCATACTGGTGTGAATTACACGTGGTAGGAGCAAAAGACGGAGAAGGGTGACTCGATGACGGAAGATCCACATATGCGACCGAGGTCTTCTTGGTGCTTCTTCTCGGATATACATTTGAAGCCCAAATTGCCTAGAATCAGTCCTAGAGGAAGAAGATCAGATTCCACCTCCCACAACCGTGTCATTCTCCGATTTGCAGGGGTTGTGAGTTGCGGTGGACAAGGCTCTCAGGGCAACAGGGCGATTGAAGCGCATCGGCCAAAATTTCAAAAATCTTGGTACCCGCAGGTACTTAGACAATTTGGTTGATGATAATCAGATAATTTTTAAAGGTATTAGGGTATATGTGGAGAATATGTTGGAGATGGTGACACAATTCGTGATGGATTGGGGTCGATTCATTGTGAGAGTGAGCGACATCAGTTTTCACAGTGGGGCGCCTCTTCATCAATGCATTGGAGATGACAAGCTCACTGGCTTGGAAATGGAAGGGTAGATTCTCATCTATCAGCCTATTTTATGGGCTCATGCGTGTAGATACTCTAATTTTGGCCGTCCAAAGAAAGAAAATTTACTTCAAGTAATATTGGAAACAACCACGTTTGGACATTTAAAAAGGAAACTCCCTTAGAAACCAAGACCGGAAACCCTAAGTCCAACACTTAGAAAAATCTAAGAACCTAGACATGGGCGGCTACTTGAGAGTAGCCGCCCCATACCAGGCGGCTAGTTTCCATTAGCCACCCCCTTGACTGACCCCAAACAGCCTTCCTGGATGAGACATAAAGCAAGTATGATTGCGGCGGATTGTCCCTTCTAGCCGCCCCATCTCAGTCGGTTCAACCTTAGTAACCGACCCAAGCTACCGCTTGTCAGAGATGGGACGTTTGGCAGGTTATGATGGGGGCGGCTACCTGAGAGTAGCCGCCCCTCACTGGGCGGCTAAACACAACTAGCCAACCCTCACCTGGACATTGTCAGAGAACAAAGATCTAATGGGAGGTCAAATCAAGCACCTTATTACCCATTTTGATCTATTGTTCAATGGACATTCCCATACCCCTTTTTTACTATAAATAGGAGGGTCTCCAAACATTCATATCCATCATGAATTCATAATCAATACCCATCAATAACCCCCAACCACCCACATTCCCAACACCACCACTTCAAACCCTTGAGAGAAAAGTGAGAGAAAAACCCATTTCCTACACCAAATCACTCTCCAAAACCCAGGTTAAACCTAGTTTAACCTCTGCCAAAACCAAACCCAAACCCAAACCCTACTCAGGTTCTGCCCAGATTGAATCAGACACCAGGCGGCTACCCACAACTAGCCGCCCTCCCACCAGGCGGATAAATACAACTAGCTGGCCCTTCCCTAGCTCACCTCAAGTCCCAATTCTCCTTTAGTCAGGTTCTTGAAGCAGAAAAGGATCCCTGTCTTCATTTCTGTGTACGGCATATCCGTGTCTCAGAGCGGAGACCCAACAAACTCCCCACGACAGCGATCAAATCTGCCCCAACTTTTCCTGCTTTTTTTAGAAAAGCAAGTGGCGATCACTACAAGCCCTGAATCCTCCTGAGGACCCGTCGGCCGCCTCAGCCAGGAACAAAACCCCCTACCACCCCTTCCGAGAGACGATCTGACCGAGCCCGCCAAGGCGCAGCTCTCCGGACCCGAGCCTCCGAAGAACCCCCACACACGCACAGAACCTACTGGAGGGCCAGAGAGGAGGAAGAGAGGGCCCCCTTTCTTTCCTTTTTTTTCCCCCGAAATCCGATACCGACAGCCTGGTGATCACGGTGGGACCTCCCTCGTGAAAGACAATAAAAGGTAATCCTCTTCTGCTTCTTTCCCAATAACCTGACTAGAATGCCATCATCTCTCTAGGAAAACTGAGAATTCCCACCCCTCAAATCTGACCCTCCTCTACTTTGCATAACAACCTCCTTTACTGCTTTAAGCCGCACACAATTGCGCACCCCTTTTACTGCTTTAAGCCGCACACAGCTGCGCACCCCTTTTACCGCTTTAAGCTGCACACAGCTACACACCCCTTTACTGCTTTAAGCCGCACACAGCTGTGCACCCCTTTATCGCTTTATTTACTACTTTGATCTGCATTCATTTACACCTAGGCTTTTCCATATTCACACCATGGAAGCCTATACCGAGGAGAAAATAGTAGAGGAGAAAGACAACCAGAGAGACCAAACCGCCTAATTCCTCAGCCACCTAGAGGAGAGGATGGCTACCCTAGGATACCAGTCGGTCGAGGACATGTTCAATGACCTCACCGACTATCACCAGGCCAAGACCTTGAAGCAGGAAACTCTAGTTAAGACCCCCAAGGCTTGCCCCACCCCCAATACACTACCAACACCCGACTTCTCGGTAAATCCGATTCCAAGCCTACTTTCCTTTGCCCCACCTTCCCCCGCGAATCCAATATTCCCAACCGTTTCTGCCCCGAGCCCTTACTAGGCCACCTCCAACCCGGGACCACTAAATAGCCCTCCCAGGGGAGAAACGTTGGATGAAACCATCCGGAGAATTCTCTCCGAGACTGGCCCTTCTGCCCCCAAACACATGTCTCTACACAACCTGAGACAAATCCCGGCAGTCCACCTACCGGAGGGATTTAAAATCCTAAAATTTCATCGGTACAACGGTCGTGGAGACCCAAACATTCATTTGACTGCCTTTTATCTAGATGCCCGACTGTTTCTAGATAACCAACCTCCTCTAGTATTCCTCTTCCAAAAATCATTGGAAGGAGAAGCACTACAATGGTTCTCCACCCTCCCTATAGATCATTTGTCAAACTTCTCGGCTGTAAGCGAGAAGTTTCTAGGCCGCTACGGTTATCAGAGGATTAGGACCCCCTCTATTTTAGACCTAACCGTAGAAAGAATGAGGCCTAGGGAGAAATTTGAACAGTACGTGTCCAGGTGGCGCACCCTCGTCCACCGAATTAGCCTACAACTAACGAAATGTCAAGAAATTGACATGATGTTGCAGAGCCTGAGTCCAGAGCTCCGTACGAGTCTTTCGTACAGAGACTGCACCACGTACCAGCTTCTCATCGACCGCCACAACAGGATTTCCCATTGTGCAGCCTTAGTAGTTCAAACCCAGTCCCCACCTATCAGCCATAGGGTTGGACAACCGCCGAGAAAGGCGCACACCCCCACGGTAGAGGGGATTACACCACAAGTCTCGGCACTCTACCCGAACGGAGCGCGAGTCCCTGATCGAGGACCAGTTCCGAGACACTATACACCTGGTTTGTCCGGATATATGCCGCCTCGGCAAGCTACTTATCGAAACACCTTTTTTCCTCGATTGGTACCCGCTTCTGTGCCGTTACGACAAAGCTCGTTAACCTAGAATCCCATAGTCCAAAACCCTATAAACCAGATCCCAATACATATAGATCCTGTAAAAAATATTGAAAAACAAAAGCTAGAACCTATTATACAAGCCCTGATGGAAGAACCAGAAAACCTAAACGTCTACACAATAAGAGCCACGAATCATGAAGAATTGCCTAGGATCATTCTAGGTGGTTTAATCCTTCCAGCACCTTCCCCAATGAACCCAAACCCTATCAGGCCCCTCACCCCATATACAGGACAAGTACCCGAGCCCATCACAATTTATCCCGTAAAGGGAGGTCCCATCCGACCATTGGACCATTTCTCCCAGGCACAACCTAATCAGACCAATGACATTAGGGCTAGAGCTCTTCCTACCTATCCCTCTGCTCCACCGAGGATGCAAACCTTTGTTCCCCAACAAGCACCACAAAGGAAATACACCTTATTCCTCCTCCATCGACTTATGAGTCTCCAACTCCTGAAATGATTGAATCTACAGAATGTCCCAAGCAGGACTCTGACGATGATGAAAAATTTATGGATGGAGAACTATCGGAACTCTTTGACCCTACCCCAGTACAACCTGAATCCATCATCCAAACCTTACAACCAATTGAATCTAAATACCCATTATCCCTACCTGCTCAAGATCAAATCATACCGATGCCCGTCAAACCTACCTTGGTGACCTCAGATAACTCAAATCTTGACTCATCAGGTTCTGAGATGGATCAAGATCTGGTTCAACCAATTATGCATATTCTCAAATCAAAACCACTTATATTTAAAAATGCACAAATTGAGGGAGCAGTCAAGCCATCCCAATTGCCAGACCCACTCGACTTCCCATCCTATCTGTCTAAGGAGCTCCCTCCAGATTCCCCCACCATATCCAAATCAATTATTCTAGATCTGGCCCACCAGCCCCTAATTGCACCAATTGATGAGTTTTTACCCCCATCATCATTAGGGCCTCAACATTATGGTAAACCGTGCTCCCTTGCACCTGTTCAGTCAGTAGTCACCTTTGTGACTTACTTTTCCATATCCACATCCTTATTGACTGACCCCCCTTTGAGGAAAGATTCTCTTCCTACTAAGGGTTTATGACAAATCAAGCTCCACTTGCGTTTTCGACGGCATTTAGGCTTTGATATTCTGATAGATGCTGTCAGAATAGATGCTAAGCAGCAGTGGTTAAGAAGGCATCAAACGGGCTTCAAGATAGAGGAGAACCGATACGCAAGTAATGATACATCAGATAATTCATGTATCATCTCCCTGAAGATCTTTCAATTTGAGCCTCCATAGAGGACTCACCTTGCACTATCATTCCTGGAGGCCACCCTTCAGTACTACATATATTATCTTTCACATACTTTCATATTTTCAAATCTTTCCATGCTTTCAAAAACAAAAAAAATCCAAAAATGCTAAACAGCTTTCATTCCTCATTCATGCACATATTTGTTTACATGCTTTCCTAAAACAAAAAAAAAAACCCCCACAAACCAAAACAAAAAAGAGACAAAATTAAGAGTCGCGGACCATGCCCAGGCCTACCAGAGGAGGGTGGCAAAGGCATTTGAAAAGAAAGTAATAGAGAGAAAATTCAAAATTGGGGAGCTGTACTTAAGCAAATAATGCCATCAAGGCAACCCCACCCCAAAGGAAAGCTGCAACCCACATGGGAAGGACCCTATGTGATCACCCATGCCTATTCCGAGAATGCCTACCGCTTGGTGGACGCCGAAGGAGTCGAAGTCTCAGGTTTGTGGAATGCACTTTATCTAAAGAAATTCCATGCATAGAAACTCTCAATACTTGAGAAATATTATTCTTCCTTCCTGTGATTTCCAGTGTTTAAACCTGATGATAGAATTGTAAGACTCTCAAAGATAACTTGTATTTTATCTGAACTCATATATTCACCACTCATGCCACCTCCATCACACCAGTATGACCTAGGAACCGGTTTATCTGATAAAAGGAGAAATTGCCTACCCTGTAGACTGGGACAATTTTATAAACCCAAAGCATCTGCCCTTATTCTCGCCCCCACTCGTATCAACCCAAAGGCAAAATGAGGGATTACCTGGACCTGGCATATGTCCCAAAACTGGCTCTGACACTGTATAAACACTTCTAGAGGGGAAGCTGAAAAGAATAGGGGTGAAAAACAGAAAAGCCCCCCCCCCCCCCTCAAAACAAAACAAAACAAAAGAAAGGCAATGAGAGGCCAAAGATCAAAACAACACCCAGACAACGGGTTAAACTCTCTACTTTAGCAGGCATGAACGCCTTTACACACAGTATATGCTGAACAAAAGGCTATACTAGTACACATCCAAGCAAATAGATTGTACTCTCCACTCGAAATACGGGTATACGCCCAGCCGGCTATACTCTCCACCCAAATAAAGAAGTGGTAAAAAGAAGAAAGCCACAGGAACCTAGAAAGTAAGACATATGCCAGACTAGGACAATTCTAAAATATTGCCCCAAAGGAAGATATTACTCTTACCCCATTCACCCCCCACCCTTTTATTTTCTTGCTATGGAGTTGGAATTGAACTATGTCTACTTGAAAAGGTGAGATCTCAACCAAAGATAGACCTTTTCCTATGTTTACGACAGCACACACTCACATGAGTTCACTTAAAACACTTGCCTGTCTAAAGGAATCTTACTTGACTTAAATCTTGGTGCATTCATGGATTTTCCAGCATGTTTAGAATAATATGATCAAGCATTCGAGAAACCATGAACTTGAGAAATTAACACTTGGAACCAAAACCTTTCAAATACAATCCTGGTTTGGACATGAGTGACCACAAGGGCCCCTCTTCAGGGACTTGATGGTGTCTTTTACTTTAGGAAATTGAAAGCACTGCCCTCTTACATCAAAAATCCTTTGAAGAATTAAAATGCTTGCTTATGTCACTCACACTTAGGCATAAGATTGTATTTTCTTTTTCCAAACATTTAGGCATTCAATTTTCTCAAATACCACAATTAACTCCCATGCCAAAAGAAAATTGCCCCTATTACTTTCATTTCATACCCTTCCACACACATTTAAGAAGGAAAACTACCCCACTCTCATGCACACCTAAGGCTTTTTTGATTCTCACATATTCTCAAACTTAGAGCCATTTAGGCTCCCTCCTTTGTGTTATATATGTGTCACTTTTAGCCTTCTGGTCACCATTGGAGCATTCTGGCAGTTTTTCAACTTTTTCTTTTTTCGATCGGAACCGCTAAAATTTTAGACTTTTAGCCATCATCATGAGTTTGAGAACTCCGATTGAAAATCTAACTGCACATTATGTGTCCTGGTGCCATTTCAAGCCACTCATGAAAATTTCATCGAATTCCGGTAACGTTCAGAATTTTGCAGTTCTGAATCGTATCCGGGTTTTGACCAAGCGAGAAGTCATTGGGAGACTTGACCAAGTCAAAGATGACTTTGACCAAGTCAAGTTTGACCCTTGACTTGGTCAATTGGTTTTGTTTGTTAGTGTGGTTGGGTTGACTAGGGTCAAAGTTCACCTAAACCTAATTTTTTTCTAAGTGTAAGTGAGTGAGTGTGTGTGTGGTGTGTGTGTGGCCCTTTAAGTGGGCGTCCCCCTATAGTGCCCCTCCTATTCATCTTCTTCTCTCTCTCACTCACTCACAAACCCTCAACTCCTCTCTTTAAATCCTCCTTTTGACCTAGTAGGAGAGGTGGAAATGGAAAGCCATTGAAGAAGAAAAGGAAGGTGACGACCCGATCTACCTTCCTATGGTTTCATTTTTGCTTTTCCCCTTGTTTGCCTCCTCTCTAAGCCTCCTTTTCTCCTCTGTTTTCAGCCATCATTGGGCTGAGAAGAGATCTTGGTGGTGGTGGTCTTGGTGGCAGCGTTTCGGTGCGCGAAGGGCACCCGAGTTCCTCCCCTTCCCTTCCTCTCCTTGGGTAAGCTTCCCTCCCCCCTATTTCTTGTTTAGATGCATGATTAGGATGTGTATTTGGGTGTGCAAGGTATGCATGAGGGTTGGGGGTGTGGGAGGGCTGAGGGAGGTGGTGGGATGGGCTCGGGCGCGTGTGCGGGGTCACCCGCGCGCGTGCGCGCGCAGTCGGGCGCGCTCGGGGCGTGCGCGAGTATGCGCGGGCGCGCGGGCGTGCGCGCGGGGTGCTGCGCGAGGGGCGCAGTACGCGCGGGTTGACGCTGGGCTGGAAGCGCGAGGCGCGCTGCAGCGTGCCTGGGCGCACGGGCTGGGGTGCGGCAGTGCGCCCGGGGCGCAGGCATGTGTGCGTGCGTGCGCACCCGTGCGTGCGTGTGCCGGTGGCGGTGCGCATGGCTGCCCGGGGGTGCGGGAGTGTGTCGGGGCACTCGGGCTCGCGTGCGTGCGGGCCGTATGCATGCTTGTCCGAGTGTTGGGTATTTCTAGCGTATTTCTTATGTATTTGTGTAGATTACTCACCATTTTGATTACCATGTCTTGCAGATCTTGACGGGCGGTCACGCGACGACCCGGGTGTTGGTGAGTGGGACAATCCAACCCAGTAGGGAGGCGTTCGATGCACGTAGGCGTGCATTGCCCTCCCCTGGGGCACCATAGTTGCATATTAGCTAGTATTGAATGTGAACTATGTCTTGCATGATTAATATGATGTATCCATGCCACCTTAGATTTGTATGCTAGGGATATGCACCCTTACATCATATTAGAGGCCTATGCATGCCTAGACACCTTGCCCCGACCTGTGCATGTTCCCACCTAGTTTAATTTAATTAAATCAATGTGAGCATGTCTTAAAGAATATTATAACCTTGTTGTTATAATATGTGTCTCCCCGCATCTTAGTTATGCGCCCTGGAGGAATTCTTGTGAATTCATGCCATTATTTTAGCGTTACCATCGGTGTCGACGGATCCATGAGGATCGTATCCGTGTGAGTAGGCTGTCTTCTCCTTATTGGTTGGATCCGATGTAGGTACTCCCCGGCGATGGCTGACCTGACAGAGGGCTTCCGTCCGGTACCTCCGATGTGTTCGGACAGTACTGGTAGTTGGAGTGGACTAGGTCGAGGCTACGAGGGTGGGAAAGGGCTACCGGGTGGACCAAGGGTGGAGAGCGGTCTAGTATGCCCCAAGAGGCCCATGTCACCCCCAGGAAAGGGTGAGGGTGAGGGGGGGGGGAGATGGGTTGGCGATGAAACGACCCATTAGAATGTTGTTGTTGCGCCCGTGTTAGGGGCTATGAATTGTATAAGGTTAATATGAATTGTGATGCATGGGTTGTGCTATTCACTGAGCGTGTGGCTCACCCCTCGCATATATTTTTCTCCAGTGATATCTGAGTCGGATCTGAAGGAGGAGCTCCCCGAGGCACATCAGCAGTAGCGGAGCAGCGTCACGTTCTGCGAGTGAGAGGCCATCAGCATCCCCCTTTGATTGTATGTATTGTATTCCGTGCTTGGGCACACGTTTGTATTATATTTGGATGTCGTTGTATATATTGGCTCTCACAGGACAGTTGATTATGTATCGGGTCTGTAATATGTCTTTTGAATTACAGACTCAGTCTTTTAGCTTCCGCTATTTGTGTATATATTATGTCAGCCTCATTGTTGTCTGTGTTGTCATTTTTTATGTTGTTTAGAGTATGTTATTGACCTCCTGTATAGACTGCTGATATCATATATACCATTGCCGCGTCTCGGGGACGGCCGCCCTGGGGCGTGACACTTTGTATACCGGACGCGGCTTCTCGCATCTTTTTCTTTACTTTACTACCTTAGACGGGTTGTAGCCCTTGACAATTCGAACAAGAAGGACTCGAAAGTCAGTGCAGTTTTAAATCAACTCTTTAGACCTTTAAGACCTATTAGGAATATTTCTTCCCAAAACCTGCATACACGCATTTCATATACATATACATTCATAAAACCTGTATAAAAATGAATCAAACAGCAACAGAAACCAAAATCACATACCAAACCATACACCCACCCCCAAACATTCATTCACAAACCCAACCATTCACCACACATACACAATCATCAAAGTAAGAATCAAAATGCTTTTAAAACTAAACACCCATGTTTAAATGCATAAAACATGCATGAGAAGTCATGAATCATCCCTAAAAATTACATAAGAGAAAGTCTTTATGAAAGAAAAGAAAGGATAGGTCCACTAAGAGCTCCAACTCCGAGTATCTTGGGCCATACACCATCAGAACAAATCACCAGAGCCAAAAGAAAAGAAGAAAACCATGAATTCATTGTCACACACAATTCTTCTACCCAAAACCAAGATAAGCATTACCTCGGTGTATCATCATCCGCGGGAGGCTGGGTCGAAGGCGGAGCATCCTGGCCTGGCTAAGGAGGTGGTTGCTGAGGAGAAGATTGAACTTCTGGAGCATTCGGAGCCCCCTCACCGAGGAAGCAGCCCTCGCGTATCTCCCACGACTTTGAGTCGCCGAAGGACGAGTGGCCCGACTAAAGGTGGCCCCTGTAGCAAAGGAAGTTGAGACCGAATGGTCAGGCTCGAGAGGGAGAAGATCGAGATCCGCCTCCGTCATGGACACACCCCCGACCAGCTTCCCCCTCATAGTGGCCTCCCAGAGGTGGACTTGCTGCATGTCTCGATCTATCCTCTCCAGCCTCTTGCGAAGGCGACCCTCCATACTCCTGGATCGGTCCTCGACTGCCCTCAACCTCTCTTCCAACTCCCGTGCCCTCGCCTCTGAGATCCTGAGAGCCTCCCGATCCCTATCCCCGATTGCCTGAAGAGAACGGACCAGGTTTCCCATCAATCCCCCAGGCACACCAACCGACACCTCCAACTCTGACACCCTAGCCTGGAGGAAGTCCCGCTCACAGCCCAGAATGGAAGACTCCTCCTCCCTCCGTACAATGCAGGACCACAGCTGGTCCATCTCTCCCTCTCTCAAAGCCCTCTTGGACCGCAGCAGGTTCACCTCATCCTCGGCCCTCGCAGCCCTCTCCGTCTCCTAATCGAGCTCCATCTGAGTAGCCAGGAGCTCGCTACGGACCATGCCCAGCTCGTTCACCAACTCGAGCTCTCGATCAAAGGCACTGGACGGAGGAGGAGAAGAAGAGGAAGAAGCACCGTCGGCTCTCGCTTTCGACAGAGCATCCACTTGAGCCTCAAGAACCCGAACCTGGTCCTGCAAGCGTCGCCTCTGCACCCGCAACCCTTCTACTTGCTCGGCCCATGCTTGGAGGTGCTCGTTGGCAGTCTCGAGCTTCTTCTCCAACTCATTCAGCTCAACCTATAAAAGAAGGCATCATTTAGAACACAAAGAGAAGAAGCAAGGAGGGAAAAGAGAAAGGATCTTTTCTTACATAGGCATCCGGGATCTCCTCCTCCATAGTCCCGAGGATGTTGACATATTCCTGGCGGAACCAGACCATGTACTCCTCACTATCAACCACCTCGGGGCGACGCTCGATCAAAGTCCCCCTCTCGACCCATCCTCGCATGTGCACTGCATAGTTCCTCAGGAGGTTCGTATCTCGAGGAATTCCGGCACCCACTGATGGTATTCTAGCTGGCGGACCACCCGGCTGATCGCATGGAAGACCACCTCATTGAAGAAGATCAACCAGATGTCCCGCGACAGCTCCTCCGGGATCTCCTCCTTGGTATAAGGCCTCCAAGACATCTACAAAGGATACCACGAAATGAGAAGAGAGCTTAGTTAAAAGAAAATCAAGTACAAGCTAGAAAATTCAGAAAATATACCTCTTCTTCCTTCAAAACACGGAAGGCCTCCCGGAACTGAGCGAGGCGATGCAAACGAGAAGCCCCCGGAGGTGCCCATCTCATGGCCCAAGGGAGGGCACGGTCGAAGATCAGCTGGGTCGGACTAGCAATGGCGAAGTGCTCATACCCAAAAATCTGCAGAAAGAAAGTCAAAACCAAATTCAGGTGAAGTTAATGAACTTAAATCAAATCATTTCCATCTTCACTAATTATACCTGTAGAAACGCTGCAAAGCCGCCGAGATTCTTGCCCCTGGCCCTCTTCACCTTCTTCGACAACTCCACGAAGAGGTGAGCCAGCCTGGCCACTCCCCAGGCAAAGCGACCCATGGCCTCTAGGTCCCTCATCAGCAACAGAGAGTGAGAGGAGACCTTGTCGGAGGCCGTTGAGAAGAGAACCCATCCAAAGAAATAGAGGAAGGATGCCCTCAACTCCCTCTATGCCCTCTGTGGGCACGCGGCCGCCTCTCTCGCCTCGATCATCAGCCTTCTCCTCTTGAAACTGGCCGCAGCCTCGCCCTTCTAACGCCACGTGAAAGAGCCGAGGCCATACTACCTCAAAAGTTGTCTGAGAGGGATCCAGTTCAACGTCCTCTCCTGCTCCACGTACTCCCAGTCACCAATCAACTCCCGGAAGAGTGCCCTATAGTCTGGATTGGTAGCCGCTATCACCACCTCGCCCAAGACTGGGAGGCCCGTGATCCGCTGAACGTCCTCCAACGTCAGCATCACCGCACCAGTGGGGAGGATGAATGTGCAGCTCTCCGGATCCCACCTCTCCACCAACGCCTCTAGATACGGGCGGTGGACATGGAACGGCTCAATCAGAAAGGAGTGAAAGCCCGCTTCATCCACTAGGTTCCTCTCCTCTGGCCTTAGGGCATCATACCACCTCTTCGTCCCATGCCAGAGGGCTCGGATACGGTTCGGCCGCTGAAACAAACAGAAGAAGAGGGGTTAGTCTGAAGACGTCCGAAAGGTGAGAATCCCAAAACAAAATTTTCATTTCTAAACCATGCTTAGAGAATTAAATATACATATGCAAGCATGAAACACTACCTTTTTCCTTAAAAACTCCCACCGTGGTCTATCTACAAATTAAAATTCACCCTACTTAAAACTACATAGACATACCTTCTTCTTGGCATGTAATAGCATGCTTATGAAACTCCCACTGTAATTATCAACACATACTTGCTTACCTTTCTATGCCCTTATCACATCAAAGCATATCTATTCCAAGAATTATCACTCCCCTAAAAACTCATGCATATGCAAACCCACCACTAGCTCTTGTACTAAAACAACACCATACCTATATAGGCAAACCCACTATGCAAACATGTTAAAACATTCTATAGACTATGAAATAGCATGCTTATAACACTCCCACCGTGATCATTTTTCATACACAAACAAACATGCCTATTTTAAAGACGCGTATATATATACTTCTTACACACTTCATGCATACCACCAAAAACATTTATATACATACATTTAGAACAAGGTAATAGGTAGAGGGAAATAGAGGCATACCACGGCTCGTGTAGCCCCAGAAGCCTCCGCCTCGGCCTCGTCAGGATCGTCTCCCTCCTTGTCATCCCCCTCCTCATCATCCCTCTCCTCCTCAATCACGGCCTCCTCAGTCCCCTCCACACCAATACCCCTGGCCTCTGCGACCTCAACCCCAGTACCCATGGCCTCTTGGGCCTCAAGCCCAACACCCACACCCTCCTCCACGCCCACGGCACCGAAGGCCAACACCTCATAGTCCTCCATAGCCCTCCTCACATCCTCCTCACCCCTCACTTGGGTCTCACCCTCACCTAGACCCCCCTCATCCTCGCCGAAGACCTCGCCCAAGATACGGGACATAAAGCAAACCGATTGGGGTTCACTGGGTCCATGGAAAGAATATTTTTTGCAGGTTTTAGAGGTTGACCAAACACTCACAGGACTCTCAGCAATGACAACAAGAAATGGAATCAGAAAAATTGTCCTAGGTCAGGGGTGGCTGAACCCGTCTAACCGCCTGACAGTAGACGCTGCAATCAACTAGCCCTCGCCCTACAGGTAAATTCTACCAGACCTGGGGCGGCTAAACACAACTAGCCGCCCCTCACTTGGCGGCTTACACTACATAAACGCATTTTCCTGTCATTAAAATTATTCATTCATGTAAAGCATGCTTATAACACTCCCACCATGGTCATAAACACATGTCTACATGCCATCCTATATTACTATCACACCTAAAAGCATATTCATTTAAAAAATTATTCCCTCTTTTATTTTTTTCACATACACATACATCTCTTGTCAAAACCAACACCATATATACAATAAAGCATCATATAAACCATAAAGAATGCATGCTTATGAAATCCCACTGTGATTAATTTTCTATGTATACACAAGCAAAGCATGCATATTAGAGACCCATATATACATTTCTTACACATTATTCATACCACAAAAGACATAAAAGCTAGACAAAGGGAAATAGAGGCATACCATGGCTTGTATAGCCCCGGGATCCTCCGCCTCGGCCCCATCAGGATCGTCCATCCCGTCGTCGTCTCCCTCCTCCTCATCATCTTCCTCCTCCTCAGCCATGGCCTCCTCGGCCTCAACCTCAACACTGGCCCCCGCTGTCACGCCCCAGGGCGGCCGTCCCCGAGACGTGGCAATATATATAATATCATCTATCAATACCTGAGGTCAACAAGGACTCCACTAACAACACACAAAGTGGCAAGGCAAAGATAAATGATAGCTAACTGAAACGCGGAAGCATAAAATATCAACAATCTCTATAAACCAAAAACATTATTACAGACTCGAATACACAATCACTATCCTGTGAGAGTCAAGTCTAGTCCAAATAAAATACAACCAGTGCAACATGCACTATTACAAATACAAGACTCTAGGACTGTTGACAGCCTCGCACTTGCCATTCGCTAGACGGGACGCTCCCACGCAGGCAAGACCACGCCATAGGGAAGCTCTAGCGCCACGCCCAACACCGCCCCTATAGAAGAAACAGTACGCAAGGGGTGAGCTACAAGCTCAGTGAGTGGCAAGAAGCCAAGCACCATAACAACAATTCAATACTAAGGCAATTTCCTTTCAAGGAAAACAAGGGTGGGAACCCAATGAATAACAAGGTCACGTGACGGCATGACCAACCTCACCCTCGCCCTCACTCCCGGAGGGAGGCTCTTGGGACACTCGGGGAGGAACAACTGTTAACCATAACACATGGTGTTACTGGATAACAAAATACAACGAGTCCATCCAATACGAGGTAGAGATATACTTCGATACCTCACGCGTTTGGAGTAACATACCCAGAGTATACTCGATGGGTCTAAGAGTTACGTGAGACATGACTCAACTTACCCTCACCCTCACCCCCGCATGGGTGATCCTAGTGACTTTTGGGATAAAACTGCTTGCTCTACACCCTTCATCATCCGATAACCCTCTTCCGAGTAGCCTCTACCTCCCCCATGATCAGTACATCTTACCGCATGAATCGATAGTACCTACAGGTGGGGGCACTCTGTCAGGACAGCTACAACGCTGGGCAACATCGACACAGATTCGATGAAGGGGGGAACGATTCCACACTAGCAATAACATTTGTTAGCCCTCTCCCGGGTAGCCTCTACCTGATATACCCTCATGATCAGCACATCTTGCCGCATGCATCGATGGTACCTACAGGTGGGGGCCCTCTGTCAGGACAGCTACAACCTGGGCCACTTCAACACGGACAATATTGGGAGGAAACACTCCATCTTTGCAAAGCGAACCCAATGGAAAACAACTACTCTCGATAATCGCCTACCGATGCTATCGAATACATATGAACTCCCACACAGATGCGTTGCTCGGACGCAAGGAGTTACCTCGGCTCTCGCACCAAAAATAGGCCCAAGGCATAACCCAATGGGCGGTTCATACACTCGCCTAACATGGGTAGGCCTAGCTTAAACACCATAACCACCGGTTTGAAACACCAGTATAACATCGAATTCTCCTGAATTTCAACAAGTGCATCACACGGATGCAGGGTGGCAATTACATCGCTTGCGCTCTAACTAACTAAGGTACAACCCGAAAACGGGTCATACCCACGCCTAGCACAGGTAGGCACGAATAGTCTAACATGCGCAATTATAATAGCAGAATTCTATCGCAGTTATATACATGGTCCATATGCACGATAAGATAGAATTAACTGTAGGGGTTCTCCCTAACATGGATAAATCATAAAATATATATATATATATTTGCAACATACATATCAAGCATGGCCTAAATAATATGCATACAAGGTATACCCTAACATGCGTTGGATATCACCAACTTAAAAGAGAAGGGTAAAGCGTGATCTCGCGCACTAACAAATGCATGCCAATATTCCCAAACGAACCTGAGTCAAATAGGAACCACATCTACTTACTCATTTCGTGCAAGGAGAGAGGGTGAGAGAGAGATGAAGCCTCATCATCTCAAGAAGGTCATAGCTTTGCCCCAACAAGATGGGCGCAACTACTACACCACGCGCTCAAGTCTTATTACCAGGGAATACTAAGTATGCACCCAATCATTAACCCAGGCTTAATCCTGCTAGATATTACTAATCTAGGGGGGTAGTATTACATGACCACCTAAGACATGCCATATTCTATGCATCCATATAATGCAAGAAGATACATGCCCATACAAGCAGGGTGCATGCAAACATGGTTATTCACATATGAATACAATACATATGCAAGTATATGGTAGAATAGGGGGTTCTACGCAATATACGAGCTATACAGACCTAGCATGCAAGATATCTAGCATAATATGGGTTAGACATGACCATACTACTCATCTTAGCAAGTAGTATAGTTAGGGCGCCCCACGGATGCGTGACGCACGACTACGTACATCCAACGCTTTCCGAAGGGTTGGATCGAACCACTCACCTAACGACCCATTCATCGTGAGTTCCGCCAACGAAAGCTGCAAAACACAACCAATAATTCACAATTAAAATATGGAACCTCCTGACACACATATAAGCCTACTTCATGATGACCCTAACTCCAGATAGTTTCCACAACATGCATAACAACTCCTTGACACACAATTAAGCAAAATTGGTATGTCTGCTGCAACCAGCCCTACTATTTGATCCCCACAACACCAAATACACATCCAAATATTATGAAATAAATCATACACATTCTCTGATATGTTGGGAGCATAATCCATGATACATCATAACCTAATTTTGCCTCTACAAGCCCGAAATAAAATCTTTTCAGAAACTGGACAGTTCCCACACGAATCTGGACAGTCCATGCAAACCAGGTTATAACTTACAACACAGATATCATATTGACACCAAATTTCATATATAGCATCTAGACACATAGATGATCATATTACATGAGGACACAAGCCTCCAAACATGCCTCTAGGTACTAGTTCCATAAGGCTCTTAAGAAGACACAAATCTGCCTTACTACAATACAAAACCACTACCATTCATGCACAAACACAAACACCTCATGTGCAATAACAATTTAACATAACAACACTCTCTTAACAACACCCACACTGTCACGCCCCAGGGCGGCCATCCCCGGGACGCGACAAATGGTATATATGATATCAGCAGTCTATACAGGAGGTCAATAACATACCCTAAACAACATCAAAATGACAACACAGACAACAATGAGGCTGACATGATATATACACAAATAGCGGAAGCTAAAAGACTGAATCTGTAAATCAAAGACATATTACAGACTCGATACATAATCAACTGTCCTGTGAGAGCCAATATATACAACGACATCCAAATATAATACAAACATGTGCCCAAGCACAGAATACGATACATACAATCAAAGGGAGGGGGGATGCTGATGGCCTCTCGCAAGCAGAATGTGGCGCTGCTCCGCTACTGCTGACGTGCCTCGGGGAGCTCCTCCTTCAGATCCGACTCGGAGATCACTGAAGAAAAATATATGCGAGGGGTGAGCCACACGCTCAGTGAATAGCACAACCCATGCATCACAATTCATATTAACCTCAAATCATTCATAGCCTCTAAGTGGCAACAACTACACAAACCAGTGGGTCGCTCATCGCCAACCCACTATACCCTCACCCTCACCCTCAAACTGGTGACATGGTCTTTTGGGACTGACTAGGCTGTTGATCACCCTTGGTCCACCGATAGCCTCTCCTCCACACCGTAGCTCGCCTGGTCTACTCCCACATTCAGCACAGTCCGAAACCAAATCAGGAGGTGCCTACTGATGGGAGCCCTCTGTCAGGACGGCCTATCTAACGCTGAGGAGTCCCTACACGGATCCAACGAAGGGAAGAGAAACAGCCTACCCACACGGTTACGATCCACTTGGATCCGCCGACACCGATCTCAACTTTATAAATGTCATGAATTCTTCAGAATTCCTCCAGGGCGCATAACTAAGATGCGGGGAAGCATATATTATAACCACGAGGTTATAATATTCACTAAGGCATGCTAATTACAAAAGCTCACATTTGATTAACATAAATTTAAACTAAATGGGACGCATGCGCAGGTTGACGCTTCCTAGCATGAAAACATAGTATCAGGATGCATGGGCCTTTATACATATCATAAGGGGCAAGTATACCTAACATACAGGGTCTAGGGTGGCATGGATACTATATAACAATCATGCATGCATAGCTATACTTAATACAAGTTAATATGCAACTATGGTGCCCCAGGGGAGGGCAATACTGTTATATATGTGTCACTTTTAACCTTCTGGTAACCGTTGGGACATTCTGGCAGTTTTTTTATTTTTTTCGTTTTTCGATCGGAACCGCTAAAATTTCGGGCTGTTAGCTATCGCCTTGAGATTGAGGGCTCCGATTGAAAATATAACTGCATATTATGTGTCCTGGTGCCATTCCAAGCCGCTCGTGAGAGTTTCGTTGAATTCCGATAACGTTTCAGAATTTCACGGTTCCGAGGCGTATCCGGGTTTTGACCGGGCGAGAAGTCATTGGGAGACTTTGACTTGGTCAATGTGGACCCTTGACTTGGTCAAATGATTTTGGATTTTAGTGTGGTTGGGTTGACTAGGGTCAAACCACACTTAAGCCTCCCTAAGCTAGCTTAAACCCTAATTAACCTAGCTTAGCCTAATCTAAATGAGGTTTGACTTATTTAAGTGGGTAGCAAAAGTTGCCATGTACTATTCATCATCTTCCTCTTTTTGCTTTCTCTCTCCCCCTCTCTCTTTTTCAAGCTTTTGAGCCCCTTGGAGTGCCCAAAACTTAAAACCTAAAACATAGAAAGGGTAGATCCGGTCCCGATCTACACCCCGGTGCTTTCAAATTCGAATTCCGGCGTGTCTAGCCCTTTCTTCCGCCCTCTCTTCTCCTCAGATCGGAGCCATTTCGGAGGTGGGAAGAGGTCTTGGTGGTGGAGACCCTTGGAGAGGAGTTTCGGTGCGCGGAGAGCAACCGAACAACCCTTCCTCCCCTTGGTAAGCCCTTCTTCCTCTTCCTTTTGGTTTAGATGCTTGTTAGGAGGGGGATTTTGAAGTTGGGTGGTGGTCGGCGGCTGTGGGTGGCTGTTGGAGGTGGTTGGGGGCGGTCAGAGGCCATTGGTGGCCGGTGGGTGGTGTTAGAGGTGCTCGGACAGGTTGGTGGTCTGTCCCGGGCAGGATGGCAGCGGGAGCAGCAGGCAGCGCATCAGGTGGCCGGGCGTGCGAGCGTGCGCACGAGCGTGCGCTCGGGTGGTGCAGGGGGTGTGCTGGGCGCGCTGGGTAGGTGGGCAGTGCTCGAGCAGCAGGCGGGCAGTGCTCGGGCGGGCAGGCGAGCGGTGCTCGGGCCACTCGGCGATGCGCGCAGGCAGGCAACACGGGCAAGCAGCGCGGGCAGGCTGGCAGGCGCGCTGGGCGCGCATTGCCGAGCGTGCGCGTGGGCGCTGGGTGAGGGTCCCGGGTGCTGGGCGCTGGGTCGCGGAAGCTGGGCGCTGGTTGTGGGCAATGGGGCGCTGCGAGCAGGGCGCCATGCGGGGGCGTGCGTGCGGAGCGCTGCGCAGAGGCGCAGGCGCGCTGTGCGCGCGCGGCGAGTCGATGGAGTGCTGGGCGAGCGGATGGTGCGCGCGGGGTGCGCGCGGAGCGAGGCGAGGGCGCGGTTAGGCGAGCGGTGGTGCGCGCGGGATGCGCGCGGGGCGAGGAGCTGGGCGCAGGGCGTGCGGTGTGCGCGCGGGCTGCTGCGCTAGGGCGCAGTGAGCGCGCGGTGCAACCGGGAAGCTCGGCGGCGTGTCCGGGCGTGCAGGCTGGGTTCGGCAGGGCGCCTTGGCGCGCGGGCCGGGGCTCGGCTGTGCGCCCGGGGTGGGTGGCCGTGCGAGCGGCTGCCCGGGGGGTTCGGGAGTGAGTCGGGATGCTCGGGCACGCGTGCGTACGGGCCGTATGTACGTCTGTCCGAGTGTTGTGTATTTTAATGTGTTTGTGGATTTTACTCACCAAGTCGATACCCTGTCTTGCAGGTCTTGACGGACGGTCGCGCGACGACCCGATCTCCGGTGAGTGGGACGATCCAACCCAGTAGGGAGGCGTTACATGCACTTGGGCGTGTACCGTCCTCCCCTGGGGCACCATAGTAAATATTAACCGGTTTAATATGAAAAACTATGTAAGCATGATAATCTGTAGTATGCATGCCACCCTAGATTTGTATGCTAGGGACTTATACCCTTAGGACCCGTATAAGAACCATGCACCCTGTTATCATGTTTCCATGCTAGGAAGCCCGACCGATGCATGTTCCCATTTAGTTTAATTTATTTAAATAAAATGCGAGCATGTGATTATTAGCCTGTCTTAGTGATATCATAGGGGAGGGGCCTCGCGAGGACAGCGGTGAGACCCGGGCTAGGGTACTCCGTGTTCCTTGTTTGGTTGTCGGGATGTCCTATATCGGGACCTCACGCTGCCCTCCCAAGGATTCTTTCCCCGTTAATATTCCAACCTCTTTATTATTATAATGCATGTTCCCCGCATCTTGGTTATGCGCCCTGGAGGAATTCTGAGGAATTCATGGCATTAGAGTTGTTGAGATGTGTTTGTCAGCGGATCCGAGTGGATCATATGCGTGTGGGTAGGCTGTTCTGTTTCCCTTCGTTGGATCCGTGTAGAGACTGCCCCAGCGTTAGAAAGGCCGTCCCTTCCGAGGGCTCCCATCAGTAGGCGCCTCCCGATATTTGTGACGGACTGTGCTGAAGTTGTGGGTGAAGGCCAAGCGGCCTACGGAGTGGAGGAGAGACTATCGGTGGACCAAGGGTGACCAACAGCCTAGTCAGTCCCAATATCCTTTGTCACCCATAGAGGGGTGAGGGTGAGGGTTGTGGTGGGTTGGCGATGTAGCGACCCACTGGATTGTTAGTCCCAATATCCTATGTCACCATATTGAGGGGTGAGGGTGAGGGTGTATGATTGTGTATGGATGATTATAAGTCCCAATATCCTATGTCACCTATTGAGGGGTGAGGGTGAGGGTGTAGTGGGTTGGCGATAGCGACCCACTGGATTTGTATAGCTGTTGCCATTTTGTGGCTTTTAATAATGTGATTGTGGGATAATAATTTCTGGTGGTTAATATAAATTGTGGGGCATGGGTTGTGCTGTTCACTGAGCGTGTGGCTCACCCCTCGCATAATATTATTTCTCCAGTGCTATCAGAGTTGGAACTAAAGGAGGAGCTCCCCGAGGGACTTCATCAGTAGCGGAGTAGCGACACGTCCCGCGAGTATCAGAGGCTATCAGCATCCCTTGTGATTGTATGTATTTATTCCGTGCTTGGGCACGCGTTTGTATATATTCAGTTGTATATTGTGTATATTGGCTCTCACAGGATAGATGATTGTGTATCGAGTCTGTAGTATGTTTTATTTACAGATTCAGTCTTTCGCTTCCGCATTTGGTGTATATATCATGTTAGCCTCTTTGTTGTCTGTGTGTCATTCTAGTTGCTTGTTTATGGTCTATTGTTGACCTCCTGTGTAGATTCTGATATTATATATACACTTGCCGCGTCGCGGGGACGCCCGGGGCGTGACAAATACACTCCTAAGTGTATAGAACGCCTCCCTATTGGGTTGGATTGTCCCACTCACCAATACCCGGGTCGTTGCGTGACCTTCCGTCAAGATCTGCAAGATAAGGTATTCAAAACGGTGAGTAAAATACACAATACATACAAAATACGCTAAAAATACCCAACACTCGGACAAGCGTGCATACTTTCCGCACGCACGCGAGCCCGAGTGCCCCGACTCACTCCCGAACCCCCCGGGCAGCCATGCGCACGACCACCCGCACGCGCACGCACGCCCGCCCCGGGCGCACAGCCGCGCCCCCAGCCCGCGCGCCCAGACGCGCTGTCGAGCCCCTGCCCGCACGCCCAGACACGCCGCCGAGCCTCTGCCCGCACGCCCAGACACACTGCACGCTCGAGCGCACGCTCGTGCGCGCCCGCGCGCACCGCGCGTCCAGCCCCACGTGCACCCGCGCGCATTGCGCCCCAGCGTAGCACCTCGCGCGCACACCCGCACACACTGTGCCCCAGCGCAGTACCCCGCGCGCACGCCCGCTCCCCTCCCCGCGCGCACCGCACGCACTGTGCCCCTGCGCAGCACCTCGCGCACGCCCCCAGGGCCCCCAACAGCACGCGCCCAGCGCGCCCGACACCAGCTCGCCTGACTGCGCCCTGCCCTGCCTGCGCTTGCCTGCGCGCACAGGCCCGCGCGCACGCGCAGGGATGATCCCGTACGCACGCCCGAGCCGCCCCAAACCTCCAACAGCCCCCAACAGCCCCCTCCAACTCCCCAACAGCCATGCATACCCAAAAACACCTCCTAATCAAGCATCTACACAAGAAAAGGAAGGAAAGAAAGCTCACCCAAGGGGAGGAAGGGAAGGGGAGGAGATCGGGTGCTCTTCGCGCACCGATTCGCCACCACCAAGACCACCACCACCAAGCTCTCAACTCAGCCTAAGAGGGGCTGAAAACAGAGGAGAAGAGGGTCCATAAGAGGAGGAAAAACAAAGGGAAATGAAGATCCAAGACCATAGGAAGATAGATCGGGTCCTCACCTATCTTTTCTCCTTCTAGGGTTTTTGATTTTAACCACTCCTACTAGATCATAAAGGGGAAATAAAGAGAGGAGATGAGAGAGCTTGAGAGAGATGGAGAAGAAAATGAATAGGGGGGGGGGACACTATTGGGGGACGCCCCACTTAAAGGGCCACACACACACCACACACACTCACACACTCACCACTTAGGGCTAATTAGGTTTAACTAGGTTTAGGTTAGGTTTAGGTGAGATTTGACCCTAGTCAACCCAACCACACTAAAAACCAAAACCATTTGACCAAGTCAAGGGTCAACTTTGACCAAGTCAAGTCTCCCAATGACTTTTCGATTGGTCAAAACCCGGATACGATTCGGAACTGTGAAATTCTGAAACGTTACCGGAATTCGATGAAATTTTCGTGAGTGGCTTGAAATGGCACCAGAACACATAATATGCAGTTAGATTTTCAATTGGAGTCCTCAAACTCAGGATGATAGCTAAAAGTCCAAAATTTTAGCGGTTCCGATCGAAAAAAGAAAAAGTTAAAAAACTGTCAGAATGCTCCAATGGTGACCAGAAGGTAAAAAGTGACACATATATAACAACACATACCCACATGCTGAAAAACTAGTAGAAAGAAGAGGGAAAAGCTTACCAAGAGAAGGGGGAGGGAAGGGGAGATGTGGGAGCTCACAAGCGTGCCCACGACCACCTCGATCACCATGACCACTACCACCACCTCAATCTTAGCCTATCTTCTTCTTGCTGAACCAGAGGGGAGGGAAACAAGGGAGAAAACCATGAGAGGTTCTCTAGAGGAGAAGGAGAAGGAAGAGACAACACAACAACAAATCCTGCACACACACACACACACACCTTGATTTCCAATTTTTCTAACTCTACATCTTCTTGTTCCATCTTCTTCTCCTTCTAAAACTCCACCAAACACACTCAAAAGGGCTGGACCAAAAGAGAGTGGAGAAAGAGAGAGAGAGGAGAGACATTTGGGCCTAAATACAACAAATCTGGTGGGGGCGAAATGACCAGGCTGTCATTGACTAAAATTCTGGACAGTCATCACTAGAACAGCCATAACTTCCACAGTCTAGCTCCGAATTGTACAATTCAAAATCCATTGGAAATCCAAGAAGATGATCTACAACTTCCAGGTTTATCCTCAGATCAAATAATTCCTCTAGCTATTCCAAAATGTGAGATAAACATTGAACAGGGCTGCTACCAGGATTTTCTCATCCCAGGGGTATAATTTGAAAAATACCCATAACTTTTGCTACATGAATCCAGTTGATCTAATTCCACTTTTGTATGAAAGCTAACTCAAAACTAAACATCCCATGATAAAATCAGATTTAAACCTCTTCATCTTGGATATTAACAAAAATTAAATCCGAATACCAATTGGAATTGCATAACTTCTAAAAAGACGTCAGAATGTGACAAAAATTTACAAGTAAACCAATGCCAGTACCAGGAGAACAATTATGTAGTTAGATTTTCAATCAAAGCACCCCAACTCCCGCAGGTAGCTAAAAGCCAAAATTTTAGCAACTCCGATGGAAAAATAAGGCTCCAAATGACATAGGCATAACACCCGTGGCCCCTGTGTCCACACCCACGGCCTCTTCAGCCTAACTCCAACACCCTTGCCTTCCTCCGTGCCCACCGCACCAGAGGCCAACACCTCAAAAGCACCTAAGGCCCTTCTCCCCTCTTCCTCAGCCCCGGTCTCTGTGGCCTCCCTCTCTAACATCCCGACAATAGCATCCAAGGATGCCCTCTCACTCTCACTGACCCCCTCAACCTCTCCCCCCTCAAAGAACCCTCGGCCGACACTCCAGCTTCCAAACCAATGCTTCCGACCACCACCGGTCGATCACCGCGCCTCCTCTTGCCGGTATACCCAATCATATCGCCCGTAGGAACCGTAGAAACCCCCGGGACAGCCCCCGAAGGCGTGCCCCTGACCGAACCTGTGCCAGCGCCCACCAACGGCGTCTCCGCCGCACCTATCACCTCACCCACGACCTCCTCCTCCACCCTATCGCTCTCCGACAATAAGGAGCTCGGGCTATGCTCTCCACGAGCCACCCGTGATCGTTTCCCCCTTGAAGCAATCGCCTTTGACCTCGTCATCTTCTCGGATTAAAAAGAAAAAGGAGAACCCAAAACCTAGGGTTTCGAAATCAAGAGGAAGAGATTGATTAGGTCAAAATAGAGGAAGGGAGAGTAAAGGAAATGAAGGTTTTCGGTTTTGAAATGAAGAAGAAGGAGTAATGGAGGGAGAGAAACGGTTTTAAAACGTATGGAGAGAGAGAGAGAGACTTTTCAGTTATAATGGGCCCAGTCAGGCGGCGGCTACTCACGACTAGCCGCCCCCTGCCCAACGGCTAAAACCGACTAGCCACCCCTCCCTGGCGGCTAAATTCATCTAGCCGCCCCTGCCAACTTCTCAAACACACTTATTTCCAAGTTTTCTAAACAAACAACCATGTATTGGTTTATTTCCAGGTCTTACTTGATCAAACACAACTTTCTTGAAGTTTTTACAACATTTCCAATGCCATTCAGTTTGGATTTCTTCAGTTCTGGTTCTTTTCTAGAATTTTTTATCCTTTGGATGATCCAATCCACCAAATTCAAACACATTTTACTTGCTTTCTGTCTGCGATATCCCCTTGATTTGCTGAGTTACCCAAGCACGGACAGTAGGCACAAGGAAACTGACGCCGGGCTGCTCCATGCACGATGGCTAAGAACCCCGTCCGAGGGTTGGATCACTCGCTACTTTACTTCTTTTCGCCTTCCACCTGGATCATCCTTTCGGTTGAGAATTCTAGTCAAGACTTAGCCTCTGACAGTCTAAATCAACTCCCTGAATAGTATTGGTCATGTGTCCTAAACTTCTTAAAGGTTGGGCCGGCCAAAATAAGGGTATCTTTCCTTATCATCGATCAAAGTCTTTCTGTTTCACACAAAGACTCCATCCGATGAGGGACAATTGTAGATACCCCAATTTTGACCGTCCAAAAAGACAAAAATACTTTAAGTAACATTTAGAAATGACCACATTTGGACATCTAATGGAAAACTCCTTAGAAACCAAAAACTGAAAACCCTAGTCCAACACTTAGAAAAATCTAAGACCTGGATAGGGGCAGCTACTTAAGAGTAGCCGCCCCATATTGGGCGGCTAGTTTCAACTAGCCGCCCCCCTAGCCGACCTCAAACCGCTTCCCTGGGATGGGACATAAAGCAGCATTTAATGCTGATGATTGCGGCGGTTTATACCTTTTAGTTGCCCCCTCTTGGCCGGTTCAAACTTAGTAACCGACCCAAGCCACCGCTTGTCAAAGATGGGATGTTTGTTAGACCATCATTAGGGCGGCTAGTTGAAAGTAGCCGCCCCTCACTTGGACACTGTCAGAAAACAAAGATTTAATGGAAGGTCAAATCAAGCACCTTATTACCCATTTTGATCTATTGTCTAGTGGACACTCCCTTGCCCCTTTTTTACTATAAATAAGGGGCATCCAAAGCATTCAAAACAACACCAACAATATCTACATATCATCAATCACTCATAAGTCACCCATTCCTTCCCCAAACCCTTCCTCACTTGAAACCCTAGAGAGAAAGAGAGTCTTATTTGTGAGTAGAAAAACTCATTTCCTACACAAATCACTCTACAAATCCACTCTCCAAAATCCAAGTTAAACCTAGCTTAACCTCTGCCAGCATCCAAACCAAGCCCTACCCAGGTTCTGTCCAAATTGAGCCAGGTCCCAGGTGGCTACTCCTAACTAGCCGCCCCCTTCTAGCCGGCTAAAAACAACTAGCCGACCCTCACTTACACCCAGATTTTCCAAAACCTCCTTTAGTCAAGTTCCCAAAGCAAAAGAGGAAACCTGTTTTTCACCTCTGTGTGCGGCATGCCCATTCTCAGAGCGGAGACCCCACAAACTCTCCCACGAAGACAATCAAATCCACCCTCAACTTTTCCTGCTTTAAGAGAAAGCAGGTGGCGATCACAACAAACCCCGTCTTTTCTGAGAAGCAGTTGGGCAGCTCAGAAATGACTCTCTGGCGATGACCTGATCAGTCGCGAGACGGATCATGACCAAGTTCGCAGAACCCCAAAGTTTTACATATCGACAACTATCATCTCTGATACTGACTTGTGGCATAAAAGGTTAGGTCATGTTTCTGAGTCTCGTCTTAAAGACCTTATTCGGTCTAGTGATTTGGGTCGTGTTACATTTGCTCTTCTTTCTGTCTGTGAGGGTTGTAAACTAGCCAAACCCTTGCTACTCTATTCTTGTCTAGTAATCATCAGTCCTCTAGTCCATTTGAGCTAGTATATTCTGATATCTGGGGTACTTCTCATATCATATCAAAGAGTGGTTTTTCATATTATATCAGTTTTATTGATGACTATTTTCGCTTTACCTGGATTTATTTATTACGTCATCTATCTGGGGTCCCAAAGATATATGAGGTCTTTACCACTATGTTTCACACCTAGTTTCAGACTCGTATCAAGACCTTTAGGTTTGATTGTGCTCGAAAATATATCTCTTCCACAATGCGTTCTCTTCTTCAATCTCATGGCACTCTTTTTCAGCAATCCTACCCTTATACTCATAAGCAGAATGGTGTTGCTGAAAGAAAACATCGCCATATTCTTGAGACCGCTCGTTCTCTCTTACTTTCTTCTTCAGTCCCTAGCACATTCTAGGCTGAGGCTGCTCTTCTATCTGTTCATCTTATCAATATCACTCCCTCGTCTGTCCTCTCTGGTATGACTCCTCATGAGTGCCTTTACTCCTCCAAACCTTATTATAGCAGACTTCGCACTTTTGGATGCACTTGTTTCGTTCTTCTCCCTCCTCATCAACGCACCAAGTTGGCCGCTCAGTCAGTCAAGTGTGTATTCTTGGGGATTAGTTTTGAACACAAGGGATATCGCTGCTATGATCCTGTTGAAGATCGTTTTTGGCTCACTCGTCATGTGTCATTTGTCGAGGATGTTCCCTATTTCTCTTCTACATCCACTGCCTCCTCTTCTCCTGTGCCTTCTCCTGTTCAGGCCTCTCCTATTGAGTCTCTACCTCTTCTCGGGCCGTCTGTTGTACTTGAGCCCGCTCCTAGTTCTGCTCTCCCTGAGTCTCCTCTTGGCACTCCTACTGCTAACTCTCTTGGTTCTTCGTCTCCTCTTAGCACTCCTACAGCCACCTCCCATGGTCCTCCTAGCACTCCTCCTATTGTGTCTTCTCTTGCTCCTCCAGCAAATGACTCTACTGGTACTCCGTCTTCCACGGTTGATGCACCTTCCTTTGATGTGGATCCTCGTCCCTCGACTCGCTACCCTCAGCGTGAGCGTCATCCACCTGCCCGCTTCAGTTTTGACTCTGGACCACCTGACTGATTTGGCTTTGCATCCGTGAGTACCTATTCTACAGAGTTCCAGGCCAATCTCACCGCTATACATTCCCATCGTGAGCCCCGATCTTATTGAGAGGTAGTTGAGTACCCTGAGTGGCAGCAGGCCATGGCTGAGGAGTTTCAGGCGTTTGAGCAGACACATACCTGGGATGTTGTTCCCCTTCCTGATGGTGTTACCCCTATCAGCTGCAAATGGATTTTCAAGATCAAGCATTGCCCTGATGGTTCCATTGAACGACATAAGGCTCGTCTCGTTGCCAGAGGTTTCACACAGGAGTATGGTATTGACTATGAGGAGACCTTTGCTCCCGTTGCTAAGATGACTACTGTCCGCACCCTTCTCGCTATTGCTGCTGTTTGTCGCTGGTCTCTCTTTTAGATGGACATGAAGAATGCTTTTCTTCATGGTGATTTATCTAAGGCTGTTTATATGCAGCCACCTCTAGGTCTCAGCAGCCCTCCTCAGCATGTTTGTCGTCTTCGGCGGGCTATATATGGTCTCAAACAGGCACCTCGTGCCTGGTTTGAGCGTTTTCGCAGCTTTATTATGGCAGCTGGTTTTGTTGAGAGCCTCTAAGACCACTCTATGTTTGTCCGATCCTCGTTGTAGGGCTGGATCATCACTGGCGATGACTCCGCCGGTATTACTCTGGTCAAGAATCACCTCAGTCGACAATTTCAAATGAAAGATCTCGATACTCTTCGCTACTTCCTTGGTCTCGAGATTGCACAGAGTGATTGTGGGATTCTACTTTCTCAACAGAAGTATACGGCTGACATTCTTGAGCGCGCTGCCCTCTCAGATACTCGCAATGCAAATAACATTCTTGAGCTTCATGTGAAGCTTCGTCCTACAGATGGTGAGTTCCTCCCAGACCCAACTCAATACAGATAGATCGTTAGTCAGCTTGTGTATCTCTGCATCACCTGACCTGACATTGCTCATGTCGTTAGTATTGTTAGTCAGTTTGTCTCGGCTCCTCGATCAGTGCATTATGGTGCTCTTATGCGTATTCTCTGATATTTACGCGGTACTATCACCAGATCGATCTATCTGTCGTCCTATTCGACCCTGGTTCTCAGGGCCTACACTAATGCCGATTGGGTTGGAGATCCGACAACTAGACGGTCCACCACTGGGTTCTGCATATTTCTTGGAGATTCCATCATCTCCTAGCGCAGCAAGAAACAGGAGGTTGTTTCACTATCCAATACTAAGGCTGAGTATTGAGCCATGGCCATCACCACCAAGGAGATTGTTCATCTTAGACGTCTCTTGGTGGATCTAGAAGTTATTATGTCTGGTTCTACTCCTCTTCATTGTGATAACCGGTCTACTATTCAGATTGCCAACAATCCGTTTTTTCACGAGAGAACCAAACACATTGAAATCGATTGTCACTTCGTTCGTCAGCACTTTCTTGCAGAGACACTATCGCTTCCGCATATTTCCTCTGTCGAACAACTTGCTGATTTCTTCACGAAGTCACATCCAGTTTCTCGATTTCAGTTTCTCGTTTGCAAACTCACTTTGTATGATCCACCGTGAGTTTGAGGGGGGCTGTTAGATAATATGTGTTATGTCATTATAGGTGTAGCATATTACACGTATAACTCCTGTGTACTTGTATATAAAGGGATTGAACCCTAAGTGGAATACAAGGATTCTCATTCTCTCTCTCTCTTATTGTAATAATAAGAAATTTTTTAAAATCAATTGTATTCTAGATGAACCCCTAACAAGATTCTTCATTTATAAAGGTTGATTTTGAAATCCATTTTAAAAAAAACAAATCTTTTCTAGTAGATGTTCAACCAAATCTATTCGCCCCTCTTTGGATAGTGGAATAAAGGGGGGATAGAGAATAAACTCAAAAACTTATTTGTTTGCAAATATCACATATACTATAAATGTAAAATTAAACTCATTGATATTCCATGTTCCATTAAAATTGTGTTATCACCTAACTTATTTCATTGATATAAGAGATTTACATGTTAAATTACACGTCATTATATCTTATAAATCAAATGATTCACATGTCAAATCATATTTTTACCTTCTATAAATCACTATCACATCCTATTCACTATTTATCTAACAAAAAATGATTTATTATTTATTAATATTTAAATAGTTATATATCCTAAATAAATTTTGTAACTATGCAAATGGAATACGAGGGTCTGGATTCAATCATGACTAGGTTGGGTATGTTCAACATATAAATCAAACTACACGGTCTATGAATCGAACTGCACTGTCCATTGTTAGCTACACGTTTCAATCTCCTGAGCATTGTAGTTTGATTCATAAAATGTGACTGACTAAGCCAGTTCTGACTATCCGAACTCGGAATCTTCATTTTTCAAAATGGAAGAGGAATAATTTTGCCATCACATGTCGGCTACGCAACCTATATAAATGATTTTTTTCCCCTTGTTTGGTGACATCCGGTCCTCATTCTGGATTGCAACCCTTCTTTGAGCCTCTCATACTCTCTGCAGATTCATACATCAAACAATATTCAGAGAGAGAGAGAGAGAGAGAGAGAGAGAGATGGAAGAATCAAAAGAGGAGTTCTTGAGGCAGTACGGAGAGGACTACGGCTACCCCAACTCGGCGAAGGGAATCGACGACATACGCTCCTCCGAATTCAAGCGACTGGACGGTCAAGATCCAATCTTTTTTTAGTTTTATGGGTTCTTTTTTTACTTCTGGGTTCCTGAATTGTTTGTGTGTTATGTAGGGCTTGCTTACTTGGACCACGCGGGGGCGGGTTTGTACTCAGAGAAACAGATGGAGGCGGTGCTGAAGGACCTCACCTCGAACGTCTATGGCAATCCTCGTATGCGATTGGGTTTTCCTTTTCTTTGAATGTTTTGGTGCGAAGCATTCGAAATTGGGTACCATTTGAGTTGATTTTGGTTTGGTGTTATTCAATTTGGGTTGTTTTAGATAGCCAGAGTGATGCGAGCTTGGCGACTTCTGAGGCCATAAGGGTTGCACGGCAACTGGTATGAATTGTTTTCGTTGAATTTGTTTTGGTTGGGTATCAGTGATTGAATTTCTGAATTACGTTTGTGGAAGTCATTTGCCCCATAGTGCTTGATTGAGTGGGTTGATATTCTTGTGAGGTTTTTATTTATTTATTAGAATTAGATGATTTGATTGGTGGGACTGAGCTCTATGGGGCTAAGTTGATGCATGAAATGAAATTGGCTCCTTTTGAGTTTTATATTTGATCCTACCAATTCAATTAGCATGTACTGTTGTTATGTAATGGTTAATCTTATACTAATGATTACTTAATGGAAGTCAGCAGTACGGAAGAATGAGAGCCTCTGCAATTTAACGTATCTTTGTGGACTGGGACATGACGGAATTTTGAGTTTTTTTTCCCTTATTTCAAAAAATTATTTGTAAGGGGTCAAAAGGGTTTACATAGTATCTTTGGTTTCTCTTGTTTCCTAGAGTAGATTTAATTGTGTCATGAGTAAGAGATGACGAGACAAAACCTTTTGCCTCAATGATATATCATACATGTATAGAAGATTCAATGATAGAACGTACAACAAACTTCGAAGGATTTTGTGCAATATTTTGAAACATCTAATGGAAGAAAAAGGAGAATGTTAGGTAACATGATCTCTTATTCAGCCATCAATATGAAGAGACAATGTACATGAGGACCAATGCCGGTAAAGCTGGCCATTAGAAAATAAAATGAATATCAAAATTTCAATGCTGAAAGAAATAAATTGATTATTCCAAATGAATTTTTTTTTTTGAAAGAAATAGTAGGCATCTGACCTCAATTTTTTAAAGAATATTAAGTGCTCAAAGTGAAGAATAAAAACACCAGCTAGGGCGCTGTGCTCTGTAGAAGTGGTATCTACCCACAGCCTAGCCCCAACCCCCCTTAAATTGACTACCGTTTATTTATGATTTGCTCTCCCACCAATGACACAGTTGAAATCCCTACACAATGGATACACCAATCGTTAATGAACCACATCACTTCCTTCGTTCCTTCCGTAGCCATATAGCCCATGCCGCAACAGGAACATAAGACAAAGAAATCTTAGCTGGTACGCTGTAGTCTCCTCTTTGCCTTAACCTTCTTCCGACTAACCATAAGCTGTCCAATGTGTTGAAGTCTGCCACCATCCCCATAGCAGTGCTCAATCTGACCCAAACCTGCCTTGCCACCAGACATAAAATAAAGAGTTGATCCTTGGTTTCCTCCATTGCTTTGCAAAACAAACGTAGCTTGTCATAATTTGGTGCCATCTCGTCTTGTAAGATTTTGTGAGCAACTTGTTTTGATATACGAGCCACATAAAGGCCTTGATCTTGATGGAAGTTTGAACACCCAAATCTCTTTTGATTTCATCGCGATCTCCCTAATATGAGGTCTATCCCTCCTCATCCACCAATAACACCTCTGTAGAAAAAAATTCCATCTTCGGTTCTGGTTTCCACATTAGTTCATCCTGCACCCCTTCCCTTATCTGAATAGCCTGAAAATCTCCACAAGCAATGCCTCATACATGGTGATCTACTCTTCTCGTGAGTTCCTTATAATTCTAACCTCTCAATGAACTCCATTATCTTCACCACTCCAGCACCAGTTGTCACGCGGAAAAAAAAAAAGTTGTACCCCCACAAACTAAGCAATGGCCTTCCTGAATCTACTAGTCAGGCTACTGATGATTTTCTAGTAAATGTATAAATAATGCAGTGATTTGGGTAAAACGCTTAGGAAACTGTCACCCATGATGTGATCGAAAGAGCATGGTGGTGGTAGCATTCTAATATGAATTTTGGCATATCATATAACTTATGTATTGGGTCAAGCTACACAGTTTTAATGCTTAACAATGTTTTTGTTGACTGGACTCTTCTTCTTTTTTTACCTATAATGCTATTCTTGCATTTGGTTTTTCCTTGGTTGTTTTTGCTTTTTTACGCTATTCTCCCCTTTTCGGACATTGTCCGTTTTGAAAGTTTTCTTTGAAATGGAAATGCCCACAATTTACTCAAAAAGAAAAAAGAAAAAGAAGGAAGCACGTCTTTTCCTTTCTTGATATTGTCATATGGTACTTCTTTCTTTTATTTTCCACTTCATATGTTTGAGGAAGGGTACCACATGTATCAGGTGCTTGAGTATTGTAACGCTTCTCCTAAAGACTACAAATGCATATTCACATCTGGGGCTACAGCAGCATTGAAGTTGGTAGGGGAGGCCTTCCCCTGGAGCAGAGAAAGCTGTTACATGTACACAATGGAGAATCATAATAGTGTTCTTGGGATAAGAGAGTATCCTATCAAAAATTGATATATATCATAAGGAATGAAGCGTTTGTCTTTTCATTGTACAGACAAAATTTTTACTTTTTAGAATGTATTGTATTGTCTACCATTTTTGTATGTTGCAGATCATGATAATTTTTTTTTAATTCCCATATTCTTGTGGATTGCATTGGAAGATAAAATGAAAAAATTAAAAGGAAAATTCTGTTTGGACTGTACTCAAAATTCTGAATTTTATGTTTGGATATGTTATTAGGTTGTATGATGAGTAATTTTTGTTTATTTATTTATATTTTTATTTTCAGTTTCCTTCCATTTCCAGGGTTCACTAATACAAGAAAATACTGAGAAAAGTAGTGCTTGATTAAGTCAATTTCTACGGTGATTATCTATAGAGAAGTTGAAAGGGTAGTTATGATGTATATGTAGTTTTATGTAATATTCCTATTAGCCATAGTGTGTTTTTTTTTTTTTTTTGAAATAGGTGTCCCCCCTAAGACACTCACATACCACAACTCATTAGATGACTAGAATGTGTGTGTCAATGATAACAAAGGTTCAAACCTCATATGGCTTCCAAGAAGTGAAATGGGGTAAATATGATCTGCCGTTCAGATTAATAATAGAGGAAAATGGAACTTGTAGGCGGACAAACAATAATTATGTATGATTATGCTGAAATGACCTTAATTTGTTCAGCACAACATAAATTTTCTGAGATATTCCTTCATTAATTTTCTAAACACTCAAACTGCTTCAGTATTTAAATATTATTCGAATCTAATCATGTCAGTTTCATATGTCACATATAGAATTCTATTAAGGGTGCATATATATAGAATATGTTAGCAATATATTATATAACGCTAGGGTGAGTGATTCTTAGTACTTGTGGTACTGGTAGTTATATATGTATAAGATATCATTGAATTCAATTGTTTCTCTTGAAAATGAATGGGCTTACTTCCACTAATTTTATGTCATTGGTCATCATGGGAATGTGCTCGTACTTTGCTGATCTGTATTTTTTGATGGATAATTGAAATCAATGTTATATCGGCAGCCATTAAACACGCTTTCTGTGTTCTCCATGCCTTTTGGTTTCTTTCCGTGGATTTTGTTTGTTTTCTATCCTTAATTTCTGAAGATATGCTCTTGATCGAGGAGCTGCAGCTCTAGCTATAGAAGTTGAAGAGGTTGAATCTCTTTCTGGTCCGTTTAAGGAATATGGAAGCTCTTTCAAGGTGCTCCAACACCCTGTGCAAAGGAGAGCTGTGGCATCTACAGAAGATTCATTGAATGGTACACGACATATCTACTCTCAGTGATTTTGAATTAAGATTTGCTTTGGCTGGCTATTAGCAAAGAGTGTGTATAAAGTTTCAGGATGCTTTCATATGGGAATACGGATAATGATGCAGATGTGAATCCAGATGCTGTTTGCATTTAATGTAGGCTAGAATATGAGAGACACCTCATATGCAAATTGCTGAGCATGGGACTGTTTTGACCATTTCCATGATGCATCTGGATTGATACCGCATTTGCTTTGCATCCATGGCTTCTGCATAGGTGCTTCTTTTTATATTTTGTATTTGACTATTGTTGATTGCAGGTGAGACATGCCACTTATTTGCATTCCCATCAGAGTGCAATTTCACTGGTATGAAATTTAGCATGGACTTGGTGAACATAGTTAAAGAAGACACAGAGAAAATATTGAAAGGCTCATTTTGCAGGTGTGTCATGCGCACTTCATTTATTGTGCAATTCTAATCTTTCCACTAAATTTATCTATGTGGCATGATTTTACTTCTTTTTGTATATATCAAGCCATTTGTTAGTCGAATTTCATCACCCCTACTTATTTTCCTCGGCAAAATATTACTTAGTGTCATCATTGGAAACTAGTTTCACGAATTGAATTATGGGTGGGGACATGTCTAATCTCTTATATCCTCCACCTTTACTTTGTTCTCTCTTCATTGTATCATGCAAGCATTTGCTAGTTTTACTAGTTTATATAATTGGTGACGTTACTCTTCATTAAAATTCATGTACTTGGGTGAGGACTGTAATATAGTTAAAGAATATCTAAATTGGTAAGAAGTGGTAATGCTCCGTCTTTGTGAAGTGAGAAAGTACAAATCGAATATAACTAGCAAATTAATAATTGCATATTTGACCTGCTACCTGAATAACTTCACTAGTAAAAAATAAAACTGTAAGGGGCCTTGGTACCAGATTGTGTGAATTAAAATTTGATGCTATTAGAAGATTCTAGGAAAACCGAAGTTACTCTCTCTTCATGCTAGAGCACAATGTCATCATATTTGCATGTGGATTCGATGTGATATATAGTATCCATACAAATACAGAAATTTGTCTGTCACTTGACATGAAGCAATACAAGTGCTCTTCAAATAGATTTTCTGTTTGAAGAGAAAATTCCACGGTGTAGAATTGCAAAGTTTGACTGAATTTTGTGAATGAATGGTCATATGCTTGTTATTATTTCAATGAGGCAGGGGACGCTGGATGGTTTTGATTGATGCTGCTAAAGGATGTGTGACCCAACCACCGGATCTGTCTAGATTCCCTGCTGATTTTGTTGTTCTTTCTTTCTACAAGGTTTGATGCCTGTAGATTTTTTCCTTGAATGTTTAAAAAACTTTTTCTTCCAGATATGAATTACTGAAGGTTTTGGATATCTTCTTATTAGATCTTTGGTTATCCTTCTGGTCTTGGAGCTTTGATTGCTAGAACTGGTAAGTAATGAGATAAGGATTCATCATAGATTACTGTGGACATGATGGATTCTATTCAGACATATTTGGATTCATTGCGGTTGAATTTTTTTTTCGGATGTCTGAATTGCACAATACCCATAATTAAATGATAAAAAAATGAATTGTTTCCTAACATTCATGATTCACCACTCTCTCTTAGTTGCATGAAGAATAGTGTTCATGTTATTTGTCATGTCCAACGTGAGGAAACCTATTATTACTTTCTTAATTCCAACATTGGATTCCATTAAAAATTCATCACTATTTCCAAAGCAGTGATGTTAGGTTCAACTGAACTTCAATATGACAAATGGAGCACACTGTCAGAGTGAAATTTTGAAAACTTTCCTTGGGGGGTTTGGTTGGTGTGCTGTGACAACATTATGTTATGCATATGCTATGAGAATCCAAACACTGACTGACATATGTTTATATTTTATTTATTCGGGGAAAAGACATTTTTTTTTTCCTTTTTTTTCTTTTCCCTATGACCCTATCTTCATGGTGACAATGGGTGTAATAAGGTAAAAATTGAATGTTGATGGCTCTAAGTCAAGGAGGGAGGAATTCAGGAACAGGAGGGACAAATTTCAATTTTGGTGCATAAATTTAATATGCTATTGAAAGAAGGGGCATAGATCAAATGTAAGGGAGGCTTGAGAAACGTTAACACTAAGGGTTTGCTTGTTTTGATGTAAACGTAAAAGCTCTTCCAGTGATCAGCTGTAGCCAAGGAAAATGGAATGAGCATGGATAAGCAGATGCCATTTTCCAGAACTTTCTGAAACCCAAATGCCTTGTTTGGCTACAGGTATAAAGAGAATATAAAGGGGAATAGGGTGGTATAAACCAAAATATACTCTTTGGTTGGGTGGTTTAAGCTGGAATCCGGATGCCAGAATAATCAGAAATAGCATGGAATAGCCATACCAACCAGCCCCCTAGAATAAGCAAAACCAATGGAGAGGTGTAAGTGGGCCCCACCTCTCCCATCAAAATTTTTCCACAACTTGCCCGTCAACAGTAACCAAGCTTTCACAAGCTTCTCCCCTGCTATGTCTCTACGGAAAAAAAAAAACAGGTGCTCACCGTCTTCTTCATCTTTCCTCTATTTTTTAAAATTTTTTTTTTAAAGATTTTTCAACCTCCCTGTCAGACCTTTTTATACTCAATGAGGAAAATTCAGGGGCTTTTGCTTGGATGAATTTAAATACCTGAGGTTCATTAAACTTTGATGACTACATGAAATGTAATGTGAACAAATGGAAGATATTCATATTGACAGACAACCTAAGTTTTTTTTAATATCACAAAAATTTTCATTGAAAAAATTGTCAATCCAATTTTTTATTGTAGGGGTAAGATTGTCATTTGCAGGGTATAAGCCCCATCATCCATACCTACCCACATTTTATCCACATCTTATTCTTCTTCAACCAAACACTCCAACCTTTATTATTACGTTTCCCAACGAGAATAACTGAAAACACAAACAAACAGAAAATTACTTATTTCATTGATAAAGTCAACAATTCTTGGAATAGGTATAAACAACCCTAGAATAGCTTATGTCTCTATCCAAACGGGCACAAAGTTTTTCACTCTAACGGCATATCATTTTGACACAACATGAATAAGGACTATTCTTGATTATCAAAATATCAAACAAAATATTCTTGCTAGAAAAAATGCTATGAAATTTTCACATCATCAATATAGTGATATGTCATATTATTGGTGTAGGATAGAGCACATAAAATTTTATACATAAGGTCTTTTGATGTCCAGATCTTAATGGATGGTCTTGATTTTCATACCAAAATGGTCTTTTGTTTTTATTTTTTTTTTGATGAAAAGGTGTACTAGCTACCATGATTCATTAATTGGGAAACAAGTCGACTATTGTCACAAAAGGAAAATCCAAAAAAGAGAGATTCCATCTGGGAAGTAGTGGAAAACACTACCTTCCGGGCATAGGATCCACACACACACAACCACCCCTACACACTCAATTAACAAAATACCATCTACAAAATGGTCTCAAACATCATAATTGAAAATTTTCTTTTAAGGAAACTAAACCAATTGAGACCCTTCTTAGAGGGAAACCAAACTCATGCAAACCAAAAGGACTCCGAACTAGATGAGTGGTTGTTATAGAGATCTCTTAATTTTTTTTTGGTTGGTAACTAAGATCTCTTAAAGTTTTGCATGTTAATTCATACCAAAAGAACCCTGAACTAGATGGCTGTTATAGAGAACTCATGCCTTGTTTGGGTAAGGGATAGGGAGAGAATAGGTGGAATAAGAGGGAATAAGCCCAAAAACTTATTTGTTTGCAAGGAATAAGTATAGCTATGTTAGAATAAATGGGAATAAGCATGTTCCGCGGGGCGAATATGTTAAATCACATGTCAACCCCTCTTATAAATCAATGGGCTCACATGTCAAATATTTTTTTATCTTTTATAAACCTTTATCCACATCTTATTCACATTTTATCCACAACTTATCCATGGTCCTTCCTGGGTTCGAGTCTTTGCGCTGACTTACCCACCTGTTTGTTGGCGATTATTCGAAAGAATTTTCCGTGGGACTTGGGCAAACAGGCGGAGGTAGCATTCCCAGCTCGACCGTAAGGTCAGCCACGGGGGTCCCTCCGATATCAAAAAAAAAAAAAAAAAAAGCTTATCCATGGTCAACCAAACAACAAAAACTTCATTATTATGTTTTCCAATGAGAATAACTAAAAACACAACAAAAAATTTCTTATTCTTTATCTATACGAGAATAGTTATCTATCCAGAGTAGCTTATGTCGCTACCCAAGTGAGGGGTTAAATTTTATTATTTTTGGTTGGTAACTAAGATCACTTAAATTTCAGCATGTTAGTTCATACCAATGGATTGATTATGCATACATAAACTGGAAATCAGTTTTGAAATCATGTAGACTTTTTTTTTTTATGTTTCTTGTTTGTCTTTTCGTTGATGGTATGAATTTCAAGTAGTTATTTACTATTATTCGTTGTTATATATCCAGAAGCTGCCAACATGCTGAAAAAGATATACTTCAGTGGAGGTAGGTGTTTCTTCGCTTCATTGCTGTTTTGAGTTGTATGACTATAAACTACATTTTTCTTCAAAAAAAAAAAAAAAAAGAGCCACATTTCATGAATTAAGTTTATCAGGCACAGTATCAGCTTCAATTGCCAACATTGATTTTGTAAAGAGGAGGGAGGGTATAGAGGAGCTTCTTGAAGATGGCACTCAATCATTCTTGAACATCAGTTCCATCCGGCATGGTTTCAACATAATCAATACGCTAACCACATCTGCAATTGTTCGGTATGTTAATCAATGCTTATCTGTGGAATATGGATGTGTTGAGTAATAGTAAACAACAATGCTATGCTGACTCCAAAAAAAGCATGTAAATTGCTCATGTGCATCTGAACTTGGATACTGCAATTATTATGCATCTTGATGTGGAGGTTGCAATAATCATGAATTAGAATTGGGGATTGCAATGAATCATGCATCAGAATTTGGAGGTTGCAATTATCATGTATCCAAAATTAGGTTGCAGTATGTGTGCATGTCGATATGCATAACTATAATGGTGCAATTAATCAAGAGAGTAAGTTGTAAATCCTTTATGGAGGATGTGATGTGGCGCAAACATATGTGCACACGCACACACACGTATTGCACAGTTGGGTGCTTGTCAACCATATCGCATTTCTCAACTCAACTCAGTATAGCCTGTTTGACAATGGTTAGAGTTTATTCACACCTAGTTCATGCCAGATATTCTTCCAATAAGAAGTCCTACCTATGGCATCCTTTCTTAAAACCTCTATCCTAACCTTCTTTGGTCATTCCGTCATCTTCTTAGCATTACCATTCTTCATTTCTCATATATTCTTTCTTGTGCATGGGACATATTTTTAGGCATTTGTACTATTCAAGTATATCCCCTATGTCTGGTAAGACATAAAAGTCATTAGTACATTTCTTTTAAATATGGTTCAAAAAATGGCTGATATGGCATATATTGGTTGATGCTCACTGGATTTTCTGAAAAATGATGCATGATATATACATATATGTATGTGTTTTTGTATTGATCTGTACCATAGCGCATAAAAATCGATCTCTTTATAGTGCACGTATCAGTTGCATCTGTTAGAAACAACCAATATATTGTCTGAACCTGCTCATTGAATATAATGATGCCCAAAACAGAATAATTTTTTTTCCTTTTCAAAATTATCCTTAATGGATATCATCATTATTTCTTATCATAAGATTTTTCTGTTCCTTTTTTTTTTGAAAATAAATTGGTGCCACAGGTGAGAACAATTAAAGCTTTACCACCCATGCTTTATAGTTTCTTGTTTGTTAATACTTTAAAATCATGCATCTCATGCCATTAAGTTTCTGGGGATATGATGTGTATGCTTATATAAGGAGCATAAAGAGATGGCTGATCATTTGATGGCGTGGTGAGCCAATAGTTGTGAGATTTGGGGTATGGTTTTTCTTGGGCAAGGACGGGGGGGGGGGGGGGAGAGGGGAGGGATTCAATCAGTTTCTTCCACACATGCTCTTTGTTCTAGTTTGCGGTTCACAAAAATGAAAGGAATCTCCAAGGAAAGCAATATTATGAGGAGTACACGTGCCTTGGCAAGGCGTTGGGGACACATTTTTTTTTTTTTTTTTGGATTTTCCTAGTATCAGCAGGGACAAGGTTGATTAAAATTTTCCGCTTATCTGGAGTTCTCTGTCATTTATGACCAATAAATTCTGGTGGTTATTTTTCACCTTTTTCTCAAAAAAAGAAGTTTATTAGTTCATCCATGTATATTTACAAGGACATGTACATATAAGTTGCTAATTAAAGTTTTGACTGAAATACATTAACATTCATAATGTGCAAAGAAATAATTTTTGTGATGGTGCCCCTCAATTGACAAGGTTGATGTCAACTTTTAGAATTATCTCCACATTTTCGTTTCTTGTCCCTTAAAGAGGGGTCATTTATCTGCTTTTCAGTTTATCATGAACGTGAAATGGGTTCCCAATCTTTTATTCAATAAATTTATCTTACAACATGAATTTCTTCCTCTGTTTATAACATACAATGAGTGGCAGTATGTTGCTGGTATGTTTCTCCTCACCTTGTTGCATCCATTAATTGATGCTTCTTAGTCTCTCTTATTGAATATGTTTAGCTAAGTTGATGAAAGCATGATAAGGGGTTTATTTTATCTTTCCATTTTATTATTTAATTTGATGATAAAGCACTAACATTTTCCACTGTAATCACTTTCTCTTCTTTACTAAGTGATAATATTGTAAAGGTTTTTAATATGATTTTTCTCCACTGCAAGGCATACCACGGTGCTTGCCTCATATGTTAGAAACAAGCTTATGGCATTGAGACATGAAAATGGAGCTGTTGTTTGCACAATTTATGGCAGCAACATTGGAAAGGTTAGGTTTGTTCCTCTCTAGTTGGTTGTCTTGTACTCATTTAGTTTGATTATTGAACTTCAAGATGAAGGCATATATGAAGCTGAGTAGTGTTATTTTTTTTTATTTTTTTGAAAAAAAAAGAAGAAAAAAATAGGAGCATTCATGTTAAAAATGTTGCCCCTCAAACAAGAGGAGAGAGATCTTCAAAAGAGAACAAAATCAAAACATAAAGAACAAAAAGGAAAAGACCAGTGAAGGCCTTGGGAAAGAAAAGACCTTGAGTGAAGCCCCAAATATTAGGTTTACATCCTTTCCATTTGTTTCCCATCTCTCGAAGGTGGGTTCGCCCAAGGAGGTCTTTACCTAAGCGTGGAGTGAAGCCAAATATTTGTCACGTAAGGTCTTTTCTTTCAAAAATATATTCATTTCAAGCAAGCCAAATATTCCAACAAACAACATGGGGCATGAAGCATTGAAATTTTTGCTTTATTGCTTTGGTCTCCTTTCTTTCTTCTTTTTTTTTGGAATCATTCCCACATTTCTTTGAAATCATTGAAGACATATGTTGAACCAATAGCCAAGCTCACGTGGGACCATAGGGGAGAATATGAAAGCAATCACAAAATAGGTGATCTCTTGTTTATTCTTTCCCTCCACATAGTTTACAAACCACATTTTTATTCTTTGCACATTTTGCTTGATTTACTTTCGTTAGAACGTTGTTTTTTATTGGAGTCATTATATAGGCTTGTTGTTGGGCCTATACGCGGAGGCCTGGGGGTTGGGGGGCAACGCCCCCCATGGGCCATAGGGTATAAAAATATAACTATATAAGGTTGGGGGGCCCGGGGGTTGGGGGGGGGGGGGGGGGGGCAACGGATTTTTGTCATGGGTATTTTGATCTTTTTCTGTTTCTAGGGTTTGTACATCTTGTAACTATATAAGGGACCTTTCGGCCTCCATTACTCAATACAATACATTATTCCATTTATTTCTTCTTGGTATTAGAGCCACAAAGAAAACCCTAGGGTTTCATGATTTTTTTTCCATCACGCTTCGTGGTGATCACTATTATTTTTTCCTCTCTCGGATCGAGATTTGAGGTTTGCAATGGACACAACGCCGAAGGACCCCACGCCACTGTCGGGTGTGGGGATCAAGGACACCATCATCCCGTTAGGGCACAATTCTCATGCTCAACGGATTACCAATGCGCTTCTTGATGGACGAAAATATCCATCCTGGTCGCGTTCCGTTCGATTATATTTGGGTAGTCGAGGTATGTCAGGCCTTCTTCTTGGCACCATTAAAAAGACAGCAAAAACTGATGCAACTTTCAATTAGTGGGAGATCAATAACTGTATGGTTCTTGGTTGGCTCTACAATTCCATGGAGACTCGGATCTATAATATGTTCATGTATCATGATATGGTTGACTCTCTACGGGCTGCGTTGAAGAAGACCTATGGCCATGCCAGGAATGACTCACGGATCTATGAGTTGTACAAGAATATTGCCCAGGCCACCCAAGGTACCCAATTTGTTACCGATTATTTTGGATTTCTATAGGCTCGTTGGGAGCATAGTAACAAAGTTCGGTAAACTTCACCAAATATTCGGTGAAATTCACCGATTTGGGGTGCCCCGAATGGAACGGCCGAACATACATTAACTCGCTGGATCTTTCAAATATTCAGAAAATCCGTACCAAATCCGTACGGAACTGATCTTTCAGATCACTGTTTATTTCTTCTCAGTTTATCGTCTTCATTGACCTATGACGACCGATTCACCTTCAGAGTCCGGCATCCTCCCTTATTTGCTGATCCCCTGCCCTGCCCCCAAGTCGCCGCCATCCGACGCAGGTGACGCTGTCTTCACTCTTCAGTCTTCACAAATCACAAATCAGCCTTCTGTTCATGGTTTGTTTATCTACCTCTCTGTTTGCTGGATTCTGGTTTTTACCTTGTCTGAGTTTCTGAGACTGATGAGTGATGAGAGACCATTGATTTTGTTATGTCGAGACAAGTGGTACTGGTTACTTGTTATTTATTTATTTTTATTGGATATGATATGACTTGACAAAGGTTTTTAATATTTGTTTTTGAAAATCTTTTCAAAGAGTCGGTACACATGTTTGATACTCTCATCTTTATGTATTTTTTTTTTCTTTTCTGGATCTTTTTTTAAAATTGAAATTTCATATGTGGTTCGACGTTCTATTAGGATAATAAAATATAGTTTGATATTTTATGTTTATTCATGGTTTATATCATATTTATAGGTTTCTGTACATTTTTTGTATCTATCCCGTATGATTCACGAATGTACACGCACCGTACCGAACGGAACACTAGCCGAACATTTGCCGTACATGAACTTTGTTACTATGGTTGGGAGGAACTTGCCTACTATGAGCCTCTCTCAGAGTTGCCTAAGGAGGCTACCACGATTGTGGTTGGCCGACTACAACGCCAACAGACATATGCGTTTCTTATGGGCCTTCGATCAGAGTTCGAATCTCTTCGTGTTCAGATCTTGAATACCACACCACTTCCTTCTCTATTCGAGGCATTTGCTATTATTGAGGGTGATGAGCATCGCCGTCAGATCTCTTCCTCAGCGACCACTGAAACCCTTGGCGATCAGATGGCATTGGCGGCCACTTCTGGATATGACTCTCGCGGCCACGGGGATAGTGGTCGCGGTCGTGGTCGTGGACGTGGACGCGGCAATATTGTGACTTGTGGCCACTGTGGGAAAACAGGGCATGAAAAAGTCAGATGTTTTCTTCTGTACCCACACTTGATGCGATCTCGCAATGTTGGAGCTCCTTCGTCTGCCCCTCGTGCTGCTGTTGCTGATGCCTCGGTTCCGGGTGATGCCCCCTCTGCTCCATCTGGGTCCTTTGATATGCGTAATATTCAGAACCATATTGATGCTATGGTTCGGGAGAGTCTTGCCTCTCATGTCTCTCATGCTGGTCTCTCTAATGCTGGTCCAACATCCTCTGCTGCTTCTTCCTCTACCTCAGGTATCCCCTCCGCCTACCATGTTAACCAATCAGGGTCTCCTACTTGGGTCATTGATTCAGGCGCTACAGAACACATGTCTGGTGAGTCTCGATTGTTTGTTCCCTTGACATCACCTTCTATACACAGAGAGGTACGCCTTGCTGATGGCTCACTTACACCTGTCATCAGTAAGGGTACCGTTCCTTTATCTTCCTCTTTATCATTACACTCTGTGTTACATGTTCCCAATCTTGCTCTTAACCTTCTTTCTGTTAGCCAATTGACTAAGGCTTTGAACTGTTCAGTGACTTTTTACCACCTTGATCATTGTGTTTTTCAGGACCTGAGTACACGGAGGATTTTTGGCAAGGGGTATGAGAGAGATGGCCTTTACGTCTTCGGAGAACCACCCACCACGGCCCATGCTTCCATTTTGTCCACCGATCATTCGCATAGTTTTTCTTTACAATCTCTAGATTTATGGCATGCTCGTTTAGGACATGCCAATTTTCAGCATCTATGTTCTTTATTTCCTACTTTTCGCTCTTCATGTAAGACTCATAAATTTCAATGTGCTGTGTGTGTGCTTTCTAAACATACACGTACTACTTATATTTCTCGCATGAATAAAGCTTCTGGGTTGTTTGATTTGATTCATTCTGATGTGTGGGGTCCCTCTCCTGTTACTGCTTTTGGTGGTCATAGATATTACTTGACATTCATTGATGATTTTTCTAGATATACTTGGGTTTATCTTCTTAAATCTCGGTCTGAGGTATCCTCTCAGTGTATTAATTTTTTACGCATGATTAAAACACAGTTTAACATTACTGTCAAGAGTATCAGGTCTGATAATGGGGGGGGTATGTCTCGGATTCTTTTCGGTCTCATCTGAATGAGTTGGGAATCCTTCAACAGTTGACTTGTCCATATACACCTGAGCAGAATGGGGTGGCGGAACGCAAGAATCGTCATCTCATGAATGTGGTTCGTTGTCTCCTTCGAGGAATGAATGTTCCAAAGTCCTATTGGAGTATGACAGTCCTCACTGCTGCCTTTTTTATTAATCGGACTCCCAGTCGTACTTTAGGAGGTCAAGTTCCTTTCCATGTTTTGTATCCTGGTCGTACTCTTTTCCCCATCACTCCTCGAGTCTTCGGGTGTACTTGTTTTGTTCAGGATAGGGGGCCCTCACGCACCAAGCTTGATGATAAGTCTATACGTTTTGTTTTCCTCGGTTATTCCATCATGCCCAAAGGATATGGATGCTATGATCCTATTTCTCGGAGATTGTTCCATTCCCTTGATGTTACATTTTTTGAGGATGTGCCATATTTTTCTAACACGGTTCTGCAACATTCTTCTTCACCAGTTCGACCGGCTTCATTTTTTCAGTCATTGCCTTTGCTACAGCCACAGTCGCCACCACCATAGTCATCACATCCACCGTCATCACCACCACAGTCCCCTCTTATTGTAGACCTCGACCACCTCTCTCTGCTGCTCACTTATCGACATCCTCCTCGGACTCAGGTATACCTTCTTCCTTGATCACTCCACATTATGTTCCTGATTTGCCTCCATTTGACTTTGATATGCCTATTGCTCTTTGCAAAGGTCATCGGAGTTGTGTCACTGCTCATCCTCTTGCCCAGTTTGTTTCTTATCAGGGACTTTTCGATTCCTACAGAGCTTACCTGGCTGCTACATCGTCTATCAGTATTCCTCGTACTATTACTGAAGCAATACAGGATCTTCTATGGACTGCCGCTATGACCGCAGAGATGGATGCTTTGCAGAAAAATCAGACGTGGGAGTTAGTTGATCTTCCACCAGGGGAGAGGACCGTTGGCTGTCGATGGGTTTTCACAGTAAAATACAAGGCTGATGGGGTTGTTGAGCGGTATAAGGAACGCCTTGTTGCAAAAGGCTTTACTCAGACTCCAAGGAAGGATTTTCATGCTACATTTGCTCCTGTTGCCAAGCTAACTACTGTTCGGCTTCTTGTCTCTCTTGCTGCTTGCCATAATTGGTCTCTTCATCATATGGATGTAAAGAATGCTTTTCTTCATGGCGACTTGACGGACAAAATTTATATGGATTCTCCGCCTGGTTTTCGTCTTCAGGGGGAGTATTCCGGGAAGGTGTGCCTTCTTCTCAAGTCCCTATATGGACTGAAGCAGTCACCGAGAGCATGGTTTTAGAGATCAGTGTAATCATTCTCTCTCTCGGATTCACTCGTTGTCATGCTGATCATACTTGCTTCATTCGTAGAAGTAATGGATGGTGCACCATTGTTCTAGTTTACGTGGATGATATCATTATCACAGGAGATGATGTTGATTACATTGTCAGAGTAAAGACTGAGCTTGGACATGCGTTTGATGTGAAGGATTTAGATCCTCTTCGGTGTTTTTTGGGGATTGAGATTGCTCGCTCACGCCATGGTATTTTGCTCTGTCAGCGAAAATATACTCTTGACTTTCTTGAGGATACCTGGATGCTTGGATGTTGCCCTGCCACTTCTCCTATGGACCAAAACCATCGCCTTCATGTTGAATCAGACGACCTTCTACCAGATCCTTCTTCGTATCAACGTCTAGTGGGTCGTTTGATCTACTTGACGAATACTAGACCTGATTTGACTTTTGCTGTCAGTGTGGTGAGTCAATTCATGTATGCCCCACGGAGTTCTCACCTAGATGCTGTTTATGGGATTCTTCGATACTTGAAGTCATGCCCGGGTCTTGGCTTATTCTATGCTACTAGTGCTCAGCCTATCATTTCTTGCTACACTGATGCAGATTATGCTAGTTCACTCACTGATCGTCGATCCACCTCTGGTTTTTGTACTTTCCATGAGAGCAACCTTATTTCCTAGAAAAGTAAGAAACAGAGTGTTGTCTCTCGTTCTTCTGCTGAGGCAGAATATCGTGCAATGGCCCAAGGCACATGTGAGATCATTTGGTTGCGCTCTCTTTTGACAGAGTTGGGATTCCCTGTAGCTGGTTCATCTACTTTGTTTTGTGATAACCGATCTGCCATTATGCTTGCCTCGGACTCAGTTCTTCATGAGCGGACCAAATACATTGAGGTTGATGTTCACTTTCTTCGAGAGAAAGTATAGTCGGGCGCCATTGACACAGTTTTTGTCTCTTTCAATGAGCAGCTTGCTGATATGTTCACCAAGTCCGTTGGTCCCTCTGTTCTTCGATCTAGCTTGACCAAGTTGGGGTTGATTGATATCTTTGCTCCAACTTGAGGGGGAGTATTGGAATCATTATATAGGCCTGTTGTTGGGCCTATTCCCGGATGCACGGGGTTGGGGGGCAACGCCCCCCATGGGCAACCCTCGAATTTTTGTCATGGGTATTTTGGTCTTTTTCCGTTTCTAGGGTTTGTACATCTTGTAACTATATAAGGGACCATTCGGCCTCCATTACTTAATACAATACATTATTCCATTTATTTCTTCTGTTTTGTGAGAGCAACCTAATGAAGCACCTAATTTTCAAAGAGGTGTCAAGCTCCCCAAATTTGATTTGTAAAAGCAAGATTCTCATGTGAAGGATGCTAATTGCTTCTATAGAGGATTTCCATAGTGAAACCTCATTCGATGGCTAGTTTCCAAACCACTGTGTTTTCCTCTTCCAAGTCCAGTGTCACCTCTCGAAGGAATGCATGAAGTGATGTGCAATTCTATCACTTCCTCATCATAAAATTGCGACAAAACCCGGGGCATCTTTTTTTTTTTTTTTGAGAAAATAAGATGGTTGGCCTTTTCTAGTTGTGGAACATGAAGTATAGAGTCGTGAAGGACCATAGACACAAAATTAAAGAAGAATCAGGAAAAGAAAAGAGGAGGAAATCTCGAAGACAAGCCGCTGTCTTTCGGAAAATCTGAAAAAGAACAAAGATTACTCAATTACAAGTTTTCCCCACTTGAAGCGGACCGAAAAAGCCCCCGCGGATACATCCCGAGTCAATAATATATCTTTCCACCGATCCAACACCTTTTCAAAGCGAAAACGACCATTTGGAAAACCACTTGGTTTTGTGCGAGCCATAAAGCCCAAGCTGCCACTAGAATCAAAATTTGAGAAACCTCTCTGAGAAATATGATGTTGCGACATGTTAAAGAATCAGAAATCAAATCAAATTTGTTCTTCACCACCCGAGAGAGACTTGGAAAGAGGTTGACTGGGGAGTCTCCATTAAGCCATTTGTCCTGTCAAAGAAGGATTTAGTGATCTTTTTATTTTTTGGCGTCTACCATATATGAAGCATAACTAGATTTTGATCAATTTTAATCATTTTTTTCTTGTAGGTTAACAAATTCAGATATTTATTTTGATAATGTTATGTTCATATTTTCACATCTCAAAGTTTGACAAGTTTCCCTGTTATTACAATTTAAAATGGTATAATTTATTTCAATAAATGAGAAACATATACTTGTGGAATAAGATGTTGTATTAGGATGGGAAATGAGTGATATTTTTGTACTCTTCAGTTTTTTCATTGGATTTCCTGTTCAACATGAAAAAATATCCAACATTTTTTAGTCAGAAAAATTACAAGTTCTATTTTTCAAATGAATAAACTGTGGTTATGTGGATTTGAATCATGCATCATGCAACAAATTCATATTAGTGATCACTAATATAGTTTAGGTCATTACTTGGAGAAATGGTAAAAAAGTTTGATCCTACAACCTTTAACTCCTATGGACTATCTTACAACCTCATGTACCATATGCAACTAGAAATGATCAAAGTTACAAATAAGAATGATAAGGTGGATATCCATAAACTAGGAATGGACAGTGTAAATTATAAATTGTTTTTATACATGTTCAGCAAATAAGAATGATAAAGTGCGTATCCAGAAACTAGGAATGATCAAAGCATCAAATATTGAATTGAGATAGCGTTAATAAAATGATGAACCAAGCTTTGGTTAAGTCGGTAAGCAACTCCCCTCCCTTGAAAGAGGTCAAGAGACCAAATCCTGCCGAATACCATTCTTCAAAAAAAAAGGTAAATGTTATAAGATAGGATGCAGAGTGATACTTCAAGATATATTAGTTTTTCATATCTGCTTTTATATAGTAGCTACCTTATAAACTCCCAAAAGATATGCAACGTGACCCCTTCTAAAACTCTCTTATATTTTTCCTAATGTTTAGGGTTTTCATCTTATACATTAGCAACACAAAGTGAATAGGTAAAAAATTATGAAAAAGATAAATGAAAAAGAAAATGCATACCATGGTATGAAAAAAATTATGAAAAAGATAAATGAAAAAGAAAATGCATACCATACCAATAAATGGTATGTGTTTATGAAGTTTAAATAAATTGAAATGTCTTTGTAGATATCAAAATTTTGAATAATTATATATATGGGTTGAGAAAAAATGGAGGGGGGAGGACAAGGACCAAGTTGGTCCTGCTAGGACCGAGTTGGCCCTACTGCAGGGACAAAGACACCAAGTGGGCCCTGCTACAGGGATGAGGACCAAGTTGGCCCTGCTGTAGGGCCAAGCCGGCCCTGTTGGCCGCCCCATAAAACCAAATAAATAAATAAAATTAAATCATATCACAAATCAAATCTATCTTGGGGAGGGGGCTCGTTCCTCAGATAACCATCTTTGGGGCATGTTCTTGACATAACCACCCACTATCTCATTCCTCTATAAATAGGAGGGAGGGGAGAAGGTAAAAGGAGGAGAGAAGCAAGAGGGTATGACAAAGAATGCCAAAGATGCAATGACACAGGAGGCACATCAAGGTTCGAATGTTCATGGTGCTCGTGTTCGGATGGTGCGTACTGAAAATGAAGTGGAGATTGTAATCCCCTGTAATTACATCTCCGATGACGACGCCAATTCCGGATCCTCATACGAATCCGCGACAGGGGACATGGCGTCAAGACGACTGACACACTCTTAACTATCCCTCGACGTCCAGACTCAAGGAACAAATTCATCAACTCAGCTAATCCATGGTGCATATGACCTAGATGATGGTGGAGAAGGACCATCAGATCAGTATTCTCCTCCAGAAAATGGGCTCGAAGGTTGATATCAGTGCCTCCAATCAAGTGTCCATGTCACTAGACGCTATCCTTGCGTAAACCTTGCCCCTCGAGCAACCAATGGTCGTTCCTTCAACGACGATCCTCGCGGCGTCTCAAGCCTCGGTTGCCCCGGCTATAACTCTACAACAATCACAATCGTTAGTGGTAGACATGGTTCACACTCAAAATGGCAGATGTTCAGTCTTCAGCGGGGTATTCCAAGCCTTACACTCAATGCATTCAACAACTATGCTTCGCAACAGGGTATCAACTGCCAAAGTTCCAGCACTTTGATGGGAAGGGCAATCCAAAACAACAGATTGTTCATTTCATTGAAACTTGCAACAGCGCTGGCACCTATGGCGACTTAATGGTAAAACAATTTGTGTACTTTTTTAAAGGGAATGCATTCGATTGGTATATTGATCTCTTACCCACATCAATCGACAGTTGGAAGGTTTTAGAGCGGGAATTCCTCGCTCGCTTCTATAGCACTCGCCATACTGTCAGTATGACGGCGTTGGCTGCAGTCAAGCAACACAAGGATGAACCGGTGATTGACTACATCGACTATTGGAGAGATCTTGCCCTTAATTCGCGAGATCGATTGTCAGAACCTTTGACAAGAAATGTGCATCCAAGGCATGCATTGGGGTCTTCAATACATCCTCAAGGGAATCAAACCCTGTTCTTTTGAAGAATTGGCTACTCGAGCGCATGACATGGAGCTCAGTTTGGCCACTCACGAAGACTTAAAGCCGAAGGACCTTCCGAAAGATGATAAGGACAAAGCCTATAAGTGAACTATGTCAATATTGTCTCTTCAAAACCATGGGGGACTAGTGGGACTAGTGGTGCGTCAGACAAAGGCAGGCCCGATCTAGAGTCATCATGGAAGAAAGCACCACCTGTGACCCTTGAAAAACTCAAAGGCAAAGTATATCCTTTCCCAGACCCTGAATTCTCTACCATGTTCGACCAATTACTCAAGGAGAAGATGATCGACCCCCCCCACTAAAGAGGCTAGAACAAGCAAATTGTATCAATGATCCGCTATACTGCAAATATCACAGGGTGGTTAGCCACCCCATTGAGTAGTGCCTCATTTTCAAAGAAAAGGTGTTGGATCTTGCAATTCAAGACATGATTGAGCTCGACTTGGGACTTGTCGCGTCAGCAAACACGATATCAGTCTCCTTTGGCTCCTTCCCACCTGTTCAAGTCCCGAAGCAGCTTAACCCACCAAAACCACTGCCGACATGCAATTGGACACATGCTCTTATGCGGTATGATCCACACCTTGAACGCATTTCTGGGTGAATATCAAGTTTCGGCATTTGGAATAAATATGCATCATCTCAAGATTGATGAGAGAGTTCTAAAGAAAGAAGAATATTTCAGAAGTCTTTGCCCTGGATGTTTCGTCACTCCATGTTCTAACTGCTTTAGGGGAGAGTAGTTTCTTCCTGACATTGATGTCACTCCTATGCCAGAACCAAAGATACGTCCTTCCCCATATGGGTGGGGAGACGAGGTATCAGCGTCCCAAACTCCAAGTGGGCTTGCTGTTATCTCTCATGATTCAGAGAAAACACCAGCCTTGTAGCAAGTTTGATCCCCTCCTCAAACATAGTTATCTTGACGAACATTCCTTTATTCTCGAGGAGGACCTCATCGATGAAGAAGGATGGACTGTGAAGGTACACAATAAGAAGTCGCATAAGCCTTCCTTTGTCTGACGCACCACTCGCCCCCCATGGTTTTGAAGAAGAGGCGATATTGACAACGTTCACCTGCTTTTTTTTAGGGGCGTAGGCTTTGTCCTTATCATATTTCGGAAGGTCCTTCGGCTTTAAGTCTCCCTGAGTGGCTAAACTAAGCTCCATGTCATGCGCTCGAGTTGCAAATTCTTCAAAAGAATGGGGTTTGATCCCTTGAGGATGTAGAGAAGACCCCAATGCATGCCTTGCATGCACATTTCAATTGATGAAGGTCTTGACAATCGATCTCGCGAGTTAAGGGCGAGATTTTTTCAACCGTCGGTGTAGTCGATTACTGGTTCATCTTTGTGTTGCTTGACGGCTGGCAAGAGATCAATATACCAATCAAATGCATTTCCTTGAAGGGAACACATGAATTGTTTTACCATTAAGTCACCATAAATACGAGCGTTGTTGCAAGTTTCGATGAAATGGGCAATATGTTGTTTTGGATTGCCCTTCCCATCCAAGTGCTGGAACTTTGGCGGTTGATACCTTGTTGGGAAGCGTAGTTGCTGGATGCGTTGAGTGTAAGGCTTGGAATACCCTGCTGAAGACTGAACATATCCGCCATTTTGAGTACGAACCATGTCTGCGACGAACGATTGTAATTGTTGTACAGTCATACCGGAGCGACCGAGGCTTGAGACATTTCGAGGATCATCATTGAAGGAATGACCATCGGTTGCTTGAGGGGCATGTTGACGTAGGGGCAGCGTTTGGTGACACAGGCACTTGATTGGAGGTGCCGATATCATCCTTCGAGCCTATTTTCTCGAGGAGAATGCTGATCTATGGTCCTTCTCCACCATCATTTGGGTCATATGCGCCAATCCCGCCATGGATTGGCTGAGTTGCTGAATTTTGTCCTCGAGTTTGGACGTCGAGGGATGGTTGAGAGTGCGCCGGTCGTCATGATGTTGTTCCCCTGGTGTGGGTTCGTCTGAGGAGGATCCGGAGTTGGCATCGTCATCGGATTACAGTCTCCACTTCTTTTTCAGTATGCGCCATCCGAACACGAGCACCAAGAACATTCGAACCGTGATGCGCCTCCTGCGCCATTGCATCTTTGGTGTTCTTTGTCGTACCCTTGCCTTCCGTTTCCAAAGCAAGGGTTGCCGTAGTGGCCTTAGCATGCCTGGTGTAGACGCGTAGGGCAAGAGTGGTAATTGGTACTGCATCACGAGTCTCCTTGAAGAGATTCTCCAAACTGCCTTGCTGAAGTAAGGTAAGATCGCCAAGAGGTGTATCGGCTGCAAGCATGGCATTGGTATTTTCTTCAGACATGGTTGTACTTTGAATGTCTTAAGAGAAAGAAGCTCAAGCTTAAGATTTTTCGAGAATTACAACATCAAGGATTTACAAGTATGGGAAGATTGTAAGAAAAGGAAGAAGAGATTTGCGGTGCGTGATCCTTCTAGCGATGCTTTGCTCTTCACCACTTTGCGAAATTTCTTGACTTAGAATTTGATTTGAAGTAGCTTCGATATATTGAATATTGGGCATGATCTTCCTTTGACTGAACTTTCTCCTTTGTGAACAGAGCGAAAATTGTTCTTGAAGAACGTGGAATCCTTGGAGAGTTTGTATTTCTGCCACTTGGATTTTCTCCACCTTCTTCTTCTTTTTTTTTTGGTGGTCTCTTTTTCTTCATGTCTCTTGCTTCTCTCCTCTTTTTACCTTCTCCCCTCCCTCCTATTTATAGAGGAATGAGGGAGTGGGTGGTTATCTCAAGAGCTTGCCCCAGAGGTGGTTATCTAACGAGCTCCCTCCCCAAGATAGATTTGATTTGATTTAATTAATTAATTCATTTATTTTTATCATGGGGCGGCCAAAAGGGCCAGCTTGGCCCGCAAGGCCAACTTGGTGTCCTCGTCCTTGTAGCAGGGCTAACTTGGTCCTTGTCCCCCACCCTACCCCATATAATTACCCTTTCTCAACATTTATATGATTATTCAAATTTTTGATATCTACAAACACATTTCAATTTATTTGAACTTCATGAACAAATACCATTTATTGGTATGGTAAGCATTTTTTTTTTCATAATTTTTTTCCTCTACACTTTGGGTTGCTAATGTATAAGATTAAAACTTTAAGCATTAGGAAAAACATAAGAGAGTTTTAGAAGTTTATGTGGTAGCTACTATATAAGAGCGAATATGAAAATCTATATCTTAAAGTATCACTCTGCATCTTATCTTATAGCATTTCCTAATTTTTTTTTTTTTGAAGAATGGTACTCCCTAGGATTTGATCCCTTGACCTCTTTCAAGGGAGGGATTGCTTACTAACTTAATCAATGCTCGGTTCGTCATTTTGATAACGCTATCCCAATTCAATATTTGAAACTTTGATCATTCCTAGTTTCTGGTTCGTCATTTTGATAACGCTATCCCAATTCAATATTTGAAACTTTGATCATTCCTAGTTTCTGGTTACCCACCTTATCATTTATATTTGCTCAACATGTATAAGAGCAATTTATAATTTAATATTTCCAAATTATAAATAGTACTAGACAAAGCCATTCTGACGAACAATTCTCATTAAACAATTCATTTTATGTAAAGTGCCACGTTTATGTAGTTCTTTCTCTTAATGATCTCTATATATAATCAGAATATTATGTTGCCATGTTATAAAATTGCATGTGTAATGGTCACCATTTTCATGATCATCATAGCATTATATATTGATGTGTGGAACTTTATATGTTGCAGAAAATTCTGTCTCTGACTCAGATCTCTGAGATGATAAAATATGACAAAAACTATACCAAGAATCGGTTCACGTAGGAATGGACGTATTGGTTTACGTAAGACTGGTGTAACATATCATATAACTTTCCTCAAGCTTTATATGTTAATGTATCTTTTTGGTGATGGAGAGCTCCAACAAGAGTTGGGAAAACCCAGACGCTTAGCCCGCAAATCCTGTGTGTCATACAAGTCTGGGCTGACTCTGACTTGATACTTGTGGGGAGCAAACCCATTTCTCTTGCAAACTATCTTCTATGGGCTTACTAAAATATTTTCCAATCTGAGGTTATTTCTAAGGTTTATTGTCCTCCATATCTTTCCTATCTGTCTCCATTCATGTTTTCTTGGTCGTACTCTCTTTCATTGTATTACTGTCTACCATTAATTCTCAACCCTTCTTACAAGTACCTTGGGTGAAAAAGTTTTACTTATCCAAACCACCTTATATCATGCTCAATGATTTTATCTCCTATAGAGATAGCTCCTACACACCTTCTAATATGACATTTTCCAATCTTATCTATTTTAGTTTTTCACATCTATCTCAATCTCCACATGCAGTAAATTTACATGTTCTTTCTTAATATTCAGAATTTGCTCTAGTCAATAATCTCTTTTTTTCCCCTCCAAAATAATAGTGTCAAGCAAGTTTGAGACACCATTTCATCTTCGGACAACTTTTGTATGGCATATTTATTTTAAGCGTTGAAATTGCTTTTGCTGCTTTATATTCAGCTTCTGCTTGTAATGCTACTTGACTATATTAAATATTTGTTTGTAGTTACGTATTGGCTTTCTTGAATGAAGGTTCTGAATCTGGGTCCAACAATAGCATTTAATCTGAAGAGGCTCGATGGTTCTTGGTTTGGCTACAGAGAGGTGGAAAAACTGGCTTCTTTATCAGGGATTCAGTTACGGGTAATATAAATCATAATTATCCTCTACTTTTTTAGCTCTAAAGCTAACACATGAATTTGGACATATTTTCTAGCCTCTGATCATCTCATTAGATCTATTGAATAAGAACTATAGGCCAGAATTGCATGATCCACATATTTGCTGGCTTTATTCAACCTGTCCCTGTCCAATTCATTAATATAAGAACAATGAGTTTCTTTAATTCTGGTAATCTGATACAAACCCAGATCTATTTTATCTGTAAATAGGCTGGCCTGGATCCGAATATGTGGATAGACAAGAAGTAATGTGAGATGCAAAGCCCAACTGGATTAGCTTATTTTTTGAGGGACAATACATTTCTAAATTTTACATTTTTTTGTGATATTTGAAGAGCTTTGCACTTCTAGGGGTGAGGGTATCATGGTTTGGGGTTTCAGAACTAAAAACCATCGGGCTAATCCTAAAGCTGTTTGTTGGGCAATATGGCCTGAAATGGAAAGCTATTCGAGGGGAAGAATTCACTACCCTGAGAACATTTGAGCTGCTCTCCCCTTCTTCTTGGTTTGTTTGTTTTTTTTTTTTTTATCTGAAAGTAGTGAGATTTGTGGTTGCAAATTCTTTGTTGTCAATTATTGAGTAATGGGTCCAACCCCACACTTGGCTTTTGAAAGTTTGATCTATCAATATTATTATAGCTGCGAGATTTATAACTTCAGGGAATTTTAGTTTATGTATTGACTAAGATTAGGAGTGGAGTTTGATGATTGAGATACTCCTGGTATTTCTGTATCTTTTGTTTCTTTTATTTTGCACTTTTACTTTCTGAACTGGCAGGAGTGGGAGGGAGGGAGGGAGGGAGACCAGGAACCAAGTGTATCTTTGAGGGTTGAGTGGATAGGGTTTGGATGTGTGGTTATAGGCTGTAGTGTTAGAGACCATAGTTTGTGTTAGATAAGGATAATGAAGGGATTTGTGAGAGACTGAGAGATGGGTTTGGACGATAGGAGTCTGAAAAATAAGGGGGCTGCTGGACGGTTACAATGCTGGTGACCTTGATGCTAAGGGATGCCCATGGTAGAGGAGGAAGTCGGGTTTAATTGGGATAGTACTGCTTGAATGGTGTTGGCCCCCAAAATTTTGTCCATAGAACTTATTAAGATGGGCGATTGCAGTCTTCTCATTGTTAAAGACCAATATATACAGCGACTCAAATCTCAGCTAGACCTTAACCAAATCAATTCTTAAGTCCTTAAATTCATCCAGTCATGTTTAACCCTAACCCATGAAAGGAAGACGCTTGAGGCAGCCCAAAAAAAAGACAAATCATAGCCTTTCAGCATCTTTAGAGCATCAAAAACTTTAGGAACTATGTTAGAGTTATCCTTTTGTTTTTGTTGATTGTAAACTTCTTATGTTGCATTATATGTTCAAATAAGCTAAGAGTTGCTAAATAATCTGATTCATTTGAGGATAATTAGGTTGTCAGACATCTGGTTTGTGATTGCAAATTAAAAATCAGCATTTCTATTGTGGATTATTTAGATGAGTCAATGAGTGCAAATCATCCATGCAATTTAGTGTCTCAATGAGGCCGTTAGTGGATTTCGAATTCAGTTACCTTTTTGGCAAAGCATTCCTAGAGTCTAGGTCACATCTAAGTTTGTTTTCTTTTTAAAATTTGCCTGTAACAGATTAAAATATTATGCAGATTGACTAACAAAATATTGCTTTAAGTTTTTTTAAAAAATGGTACCATGAGGGTGCTCTCCAAGAGGAATTTGCTCCACTCGTGTTAATTGGTACAGTAGTTTTATGATGATGAACAGGAATTTGGAAACCTAGAAAAACTATTTGAGAGTCAAAGCGATTGCATCAAAGAAAAAGGGAAAATATAGATATTTCTGCTGCATGATGACATGCTGATGTTTATTGTTTCTGAAACAATGAAATGAACACAAAAGAATTTCCATTAAAGGAAAATGAAAATGCAAATCTTGAATGATTAATAACATGCTGGCCTGTAATTTTCTGGTACCAACTTACTGTAACTTTCCTGTAGACAGGTTGCTTTTGCAACCCTGGGGCATGTGCGAAATATCTTGGTTTATCTACTGCTGATCTTCTTTCCAACGTGGAGGTGCGTCACTCTCTTATAAGTTGGCTTTATTTGTTATCTACCATATGCTTGCTTCTCGAATTGTTGCACATTTCACATATCCAGGCTGGACATGTTTGCTGGGATGATAATGACATTCTACATGGAAAGCCAACAGGAGCTGTCCGGGTGTCCTTTGGCTATATGTCGACTTTTGAAGATGCAAAGGCATGTTTTATATTTTGCTAAACTCTCCATTGCCATTGAATTTCTTTGAATGTTCGATTATTTCCTTTCATGAGAAACTCTTTGATATATCTATAGCATATTTATTTTTTAGGGACTTCAATTTTATCTTGGGAGATAATATTTTTCTGCATGTTAACTTTCTTTGTTAAAGCTCCAATTTTCGGGTTGTAAACGAGCAAGCTAACATGTATAGAACACCTTTTCGATGAATCAGGCATTCTTAAATAAATTTAATGTTGACCCCAAAAAAAGGGGATTAAGTTGTCAAGGATCATTGGACACATGTCATGATGATTGCAATCTTCATTCTATATCTTTGCATTTACAACCATGCCAGTAAACAAATAAATTTTGCTCTATCTGTCACAAATACATGTCTATTCATTTTAAGTTTATTCAGTTCTTGCCTTAGGCTCTTTTTGGATGTGCTTTTGGGAAAATTCTGTTTTGGCAGGAATCCATTTTGCCCTAAATCAATTCTGAATGTGACTCCTAGTGTGAATATCTCAGACATTTTAAATTTCCTATGACTAGGGTCTTAGAATTGACACTCCAGGAAAAGGTAAGCTGTTCATTTTGTGCAATTGTCCTCATCAATGAAATACTATGATTGCTTTTTGTCTTTGGCTTCATAGTATGTTCTTTTAGTTGTATTTGTTTCCTTGAGACCTTTCCACCACCCCTACAGGACCTCGCTTTGAGCTTCCTGATCTGCACATCAATTATTCCCTTTGAAATCCTCACTTTTATTTGAATTATCAATTGTGTTCATCCTTGATGACTGCAGTTCCTTACTCATGAAGGATTGATGGTTCATTTGACCACCATATTCAACAAAAGATCACTGGAATTTGTTAATGGATGAAGGGCTTTCGAAGCCCTCTCTTGTATATATTCTTGGACCTCAGGAAATCCTCTGATTCTTGGATCAAAGACAGTTTTTTGCAAGGCACATTTTTATTTGAACACACACTTGGGCAAGGCTCTACAATATGGCTAGGATTTTCCACTTCCATTGTTGTTTTATTGAAATTAGTCCTTTCGTATTTTTTCTGATTCTATTATTTTGGGCAGATGTAGAATATTACTATCGTACTAGAAAAAGGTTGGTTCCATGGAGAACTACTAAGCAGTCATAGGTAATTGCGTAAGATAAGATTTTGATGCTTGGTTATTATACACATCTATATCCATATGGTTAGATAGGATGGATTTTCGATCTGAATTAGTTACTGCTGGGGGATGGAGGCTTGGTATAACTCTTGTTTTATTACTCATATCGATTTTTTAATTTTTTTCTTAAACTTTTGCATCTCCCTCTTCTCTTTTGCAATTACTCTTTTCTTGTCGATCTTTGGCTCATTGGAGTTCTGTCAGTAGAATCAGGGGAGGCCAACTTTTCTTTGCTTTGGCAGGAATATTTTGTTTTTCGTTTTTCTATACAATGAATGGGTGTTTCAAGATTGATGGTTATGTGTAATTGATTGAAACATATAAGAGATATTCTTTATGAACAATCATGATGAGTATATTATGTTCACTCATGTATCCTTCATTGAAATCCTTTGGTAGCATCATTCTTTGATGAATTGCTCATTCTTTCATTTTATTAATTTAATTATTTATTTATTTCGCACATGATTTTTTTTTTGTTTTGAAAATAAAGGATTGGGGCACCAATATTAATATATATATTTTTAATGAAACTAATGTTATTATATTGCACGTGATTTTAACATGAGATACATATTCCCCTTACCATTGCATACCTCTTTACTATGATGTGCAGAAATTTATTATGTTCATAAGACAATCGTTTGCTGCGGTTCCATATATCATTGGGAGCGGACATATATCGAGGAAGAAAATGTTCTCAGGTAAATTATATTTCTGATTATCTGAATGTGATTATCTTGTTTCACATAAACTTCCTAGTGTTGGTATGCGTATGTATAAACAAAATATTAAACATCAATTTGTTGTATTCCTTTAGTTGGTTGTGCATCACCCCTAAAAACTTGCATAACCTAATGAGATTGAGGTAAGTTTTGTATGATTGATCGTCTATATGACATCAACCCTCCTTAGCTAGTCAACATTCTTGGTAGCATCCGTTTGCTACAACATCAATATCAACATCAAAATAGCTAATCTTAGAAGGCAATGTTTAAAAATCATGTGTGGATCGCATGTTCGGTTGGTCTGCACATGGTACATGCGGCCATGCATTGTTCCCAATAGCCATTCGAACAAGGGTTAAAAGGTCTATTTTTTTAAAAACCATATGCCACTTGTCCGTTCAAGCAGGCAGGCGGACGGACTCAAGCTGCAAATAGGATTCAGGACGGGAAACCATTCATATTAACTTCTTGCCCTCTCTCTTCATCCGTGTGAACCATCTACCACCAAACCCCCAAACAGCCTTTTTCTTTTCAAATTTCTTCTCCTCCTAAATCATCAAATACAAAGTTGGTGAAGTGATTGGGAAGAGTTTCTTTTGATTTTCTTCAATCAAGTTACCTCTTTTTCACCCCATTTTCAGCTAATCTTAATTTTTTCTGTAGTTTAGTTTAAAATTGGTTGAAATGTTGTTTATTGCTTATATTGTGGTTTAGCAGAAAAAATCCCATCTTTTTGTGTGTTTCAATCCCACCTTCTAATCTCAAACCCTAGAACCCCAAAACTCTAACCATGCATTATTCCCAATTTTGTTCTAGTATTGATTTTCTTAATGGTTAACAAAGTTCTTGAAAAGCATTCTAGAGAAGATAAAGACTGTTGAATCAAAGGATCGTGCTTGATATATTTAAACTTTTTAAAAAGAATTTGGGTGACGCACACAATCGCTGCTTGAATTTTTTTATCAAAGGTGGCAAAGGTGCTGTATTGACTGATATCCCATTGCTAGGAGATTTTATGTAAAAGACACTGTTAGATATTGAGATGCATAATGGCATGGAGATTTTGCATGCTTTCATATGTCAAGGACCCATGAATAAAACATGTGTTTGACCTTTTTTCCAACACCAAATATTTGTCCTTCTGACACCAATATAGGTGCCTCATATCACTGTTACATGTTTTTTCATTCATGATATTCATATTAGTTATGTTTTCTTCTATTAAATTAGATATAAGAAATTTTATGGCACATGGAATGATAGATTTTACTAACATCTTCAACCTCTTCAAATAGCAGGTATTGGGAGGAGGCATTTGGCAAGGTCTCTACATCTGGAGTCCATCACAATTTACCCAATTAAATCTTGTTCAGGATTCAGTGTTGATCGATGGGCTCTAAACAATACAGGTAACATTATTAATCTTTTACATGGATGTGTTTGCTTTAGCTACATCTCTGCTGTGTCATCTGTTTATATTTGCTCTGCATTAGCTCTGGATGCACTTGTTTCAATTATTCAACAGGTTCTTAATTAAACTTTATATCCAATCATCCATGCAATATTGTTATTCCTAGCAAACTCAACATGGGTTAGCTGGTTAGCACTCACCCTCCTTCCACTTGAGAGGTTTTTTTTTTTTTTGGGGGGGGCGCGGGGGAGGAGACCAATTTTCAAAAAATAAAATATTGTTAATCCTATTAGATTTACATGAGATAAATGTTGATAAATCCGTCAAAGCCAGAGTTTATATTTATCTTATATAGACAAGAAAATATCGATTTATAATCCTATTAGATTTACATGAGATAAATGTTGATAAATCTGTCAAAGCCAGAATTTATTTTTATCTTATATAGACAAAAAAATATTGATTTATAATTAAAAAGTTTGCACAATTAAATTTGCATTTAAATCGCTGACCTGGTGATAAAAAAATGTCATTATAGAATATGCTTTGTGATTCCTTTGTGCATAGATAATTCCTTTTGTGCCTGTTATTTAGAGAGGGAGCTTACATTAAGGATTTGCATTTTCTTGGGAATTTGATTAGCAAAAAGATGAGCAATTGGGAATTTTCCTCTAGTGAGTGATAGCACATAGATGCCATGTCTGAAGTCAACATCGAGGAAATGAAATTATTATTATTATATAGAACTTCCTCTTTTTCGAAAAACAAAACTTTCTCTTCCCAAATTGCTGCTCTTTGGTTCAACTGATCAATGAAGCCTGTAATTCATGTATCATTAGTTGGACTTCCCGGGTTTAGGTTTTCCTCTACCTATTCCCATATGCCTATCTGACCTGCATGCACACCAAAAAAAAAAAAAAGAATATTTAACTTGTATGTATACACCTTGTTATTTATAGTATATAGAATGCATGTGCATTAGGCATTTCATTGAACATCTATCTCAACTTTTTTCATGATTATCCATTAAATGTAAATGCAACAAAATTTCTAGTATGCGTGCAACGAGTTAAATGTGAAATATGAGTTGTGAAGGTTATTTGAATGGCTTTCTCATTTTCTCTGTCTTCCATGGCTTTGGCAAATGTTAGCAGGATTGCAGTATGATCGAGAATGGCTCATCAAGGGCATAAATGGTGACATTTTTACCCAGAAAAAGGTTAGTATTCACTGAATACAAATGCCAAATAGAAGGAACATTGCATTTTTTTAAATTCACTCTAAATCATGTTATTTACCTGGTTTTTCTTTACGTAAAACATGAGTGTTTACATACATATTCATAATGGTAAAATTCCAATCCTTCTAATTATTCTGATTTTTTTGTAAAACATTGGGATAAAATTATATTTTTTTTCCAGCTGAGGAATATCCTATAATGGAAGTCAGGGCCTCGTGAAGTGTCCAAAATGCCCTGGATTTTCTAGGTTATTAATGTGGGGAACTTTCTAAAATTACAAGTGGAGGTGATGGAAATGGAGGTTTGATGGCAGAAGAAGACAAGGTGAAAGGAGAGATGTTTTGGGTTGGGATTGAGGTGTGGGAGGACATGGTGGTACTATTAGCTGTGGTTCTAGAAAAGGGGAAGGCGATGAAGTCTGGTATTGGTGGCTTCTGTGGAGGGTAAGGTGGTTGGGGAATGAATTTGGGAGGAGGAGCTGTGGATGGATGGTTGTAATAATTGTTGGTTATTAGGAGGGTTGACAGGGTTGAGTTTACAGGGTTGGATGGCTGGAGGAGGAGAAGTGTACAATAGGACAAGTGGTGGAAAAAGAGCATGAGGATAGGAATTTGTGGAAGAGAGTAAGATGGGAGAAAAAAATATGGGGAGTTGACATGTTCGGCCCATTGGAGATGGGGAATGGGATACTGGAGTCAGTCACAAGTGAGGTGATGTCCAGCCTGGAAGAGGTGACTAATATTGGGGCCAGCAGAAAGGGAATGGTATGGAAAGCACAGTCGGTCGTACTTGGTAGAAAAAGAGGAAGAGACCCGCGGTGGAGCAGGGGTGTAACTAGTCCAGTGGGATCATCAGGAACTAGAGGATGACAGATGTTGAGTGTTGCTATTCAAGTGTGCGGGATACAGATGAACATGAAAGCAACAATAAAGCTGTATACTCTTAGTTGTTAAGGTTCTCTGCATCTGATAACTCTATTAATAGATATAGTAGCAAGCAGAAATGTTGTAATAATCAAATTCTAACATAAGAGGGAAGGCCTGTCCACATCAAATTCTATCTTCCTGCCTCCAACTAGTTGACAAGAAATGGATATCACATATGTTACTAAAGTTTTAATGTCCACTAAATGTTGTAATAATCAAATTCTAACATAAGAGGGAAGGCCTGTCCACATCAAATTCTATCTTCCTGCCTCCAATTAGTTGACAAGAAACGGATATCACATATGTTACTAAAGTTTTAATGTCCACTTAGTCAAATAAACAACATACTGCAGTTGGTAATGTGGAGAACTGAGAATACCCTGGAATCTATCAGAAAAGCTCAAATGGTGAGACCTAGATGTAAGCTATAATTTATTACCCACCATCCAGCAACTTGAACAACGTTAAATAAAGTTCTGCTATTAAATTTTTGCCTATTAGAACAGAAAAGAGGTAGACAATGAACATAGATTACTGGGAACATTAATCAATCCACAAATATTGATCACGTGCTATACATATCAAAAGATCTTCCTCTTAGAGGAAACCTTCCTTTTTTATGATTATAATATTTTAATCATATTTGTGATGTAGGACAGTCCTTCAAACCTCTGTATTACTGTATAGATTTGACCTAACACCGGCATAATCCAATGGAGTCAGAACACTAGTTTCCCAATCATTTGCACCTCGACGGGATTTGAGGGATACTTCTCCTTCAAAACTGATTAGCTTTAAGCTTGATGATCTCTTTGATTTATTTATTAGATTACTTCAAACTGACTAATTTTATATAAATTTAAGTGAAGAAAAACACCTGTAAAATTCGTGCAAATTCTAAAGGCCTGATTAAACCATGGGCTTGTGTCATAAATTTAAAAACAAAGATTAAGAGGACCTAATTCATGACTTTGGGAAAAAGTTACAGGAGTTTCCTTTATATCAAGATAAAAGTTATGAAAATCAACTAAGAACAAGGCTAAAACTCTATGCAATCATCTCAGAGAATACATGGACTATAGGGTCCATGTCAGCCTTTATCATGTAGTTACTTTTTAGATAGGAGCCCTGTTTGCCTATATTCACTTAAATTCCAGTAACTACAACTTGATAAACATTTAAAATAAGCCACATGTCCCACATTTTGGTTCTTTTGCTTTTCTGATATAAATCCTAGAAAGATTACCTGATTCAATATCACACAAACATTCCTCAGTTCACTTACGTATCCATACATCTTGATTAACTCAAATGGCAATGAAGAGCCTATATGTTGGACTATTGATGAAATCTTTATGGATTTATTTGTAGCAATGCTATTTCATCGGCCTATATTATGAGTATCGAAATAGTTCTCTTCTGCTCCAGTAAGTTAAAATTTGATAGATCAAGTGGATTTTAATGATTCTTTTAGTATAATCCTGTTGCATATGTATCTAGTTTTTCAGCATATCAAAATACTAGAATTGGAAAAAACTTGTTCTCTCTTTATAGTTTCATTCAAATTTTTATTTCATTATATAATATGAATATTTATTACGTACGGTTATAGATACAAGGTTTTGTTTTGCAGGTTCCAGAAATGCGTCTTATAAACACAATTATTGATCTTAATCTTGGAAAGTTGTTTGTTGAGTCCCCTAGTTGCAAAGTGAAATTGGAGATTAATCTTGATCAAAATTTACCATGTTGTGAAAAAGAAGAATTGGAATTGCTTGGTCAGAGGTATTTGGATATTAGATTTTCTTTTATGCATATTATATTTTATTATAAACGTCTTTGTTCCGCTTATCTTTCCCTTGAACCATTTTCCATAATCATTTGTTGCTTTTCATATCCATAATGACTTAATGCTAGAGGTTCAGAAACTAACATATTACTGATGACTCAGTTGTCTTAATTTTGTACTTGTTATGGGATATCATGATATATCATAATTTGTTATTCAGTAGAGCTGGCAGGATTGGATTAGGTGTGTTCAGTCAATGATTTTTAAGTATTGGGTTTCAAGAGAAATATATGATTCCTATGTATGTATCATCATATGCTTGTACATATATTGGTCTGGTACCTAGATAGTATTATCCAACAGTTATTGGCCAACATTACCAATACAAATGTTCTGATTTTGTTGAAGTGTATATGCTTTATAATCGTGTACAAAATGCAACCTGTATTTGTACTGTTATATGCGAGGTGATGATTCTCATGATTGTTGTTGGAATGAGAATAGGTAAGCTTAATGTCAATCTATATTCTAACCGGGGCAATGTTGGTTATGCTTCATTTAAACTAGGTATCAAGTACAGGGTTATGATGAAGAAGTCAACATGTGGTTTGCTGAAGCTCTAGCTCGTCCTTGTATGCTATTAAGATATTGTGGTTCTGAGTATCTCAATCCTGTAACCAAGAGATGCAGACCACAAACTTGCAGAGATGAGCAGAGCAGGTTAAATTTTGTCAATGAAGCACAGTTCTTACTGATATCTGAGGAGAGTGTCTGTGATCTCAATGACAGGTTAAGCTCAAGTATGTCAATGATCACGTTTAGTCTCATACTCTCATTTCTTTCTTGCTCATTATTTTAAAAGAATCAAGGGAAATAGCAGTCATTGTATTTGAGATTATTTGGTTTGTGAATTCCTTACGTCACTATATAATCTATGTTTTTCTATTCTATGTGGAATTATAATTTCATGTGAGAATTAGATGGTTCAGATAAAATAGGTAATCATTTTGGAGAGCTATTCAGGGAGAGTGTCATATTAATATCAGGGTTTTGCATTGGTTATTTTCAAATCTCCATCAATTTAAACTCATGATTTTTCTTCTCTGGTAGATGCATGGAAAGGTAAATATGGGCCTGGGCAGAACATTCATGTTGATGCTATGAGATTCCGTCCCAATCTTATCATATCAGGAGCAGAACCTTATGAAGAAGATAGCTGGAGAAGATTAACAATCGGGGGAGCTTATTTTACTGTAAGTTCTAGAAAACATAATACAATGCCTTGCATGAACTGAGGTTAAGACATTTTCAATTCTAATAATTTATGGATCTCTGTGAAGTTTTGACTAACATGCGTGACAGTAATAACAGGATTTTCATTCTTCAATACACTGCTGCATGCAGGATGATTGTTTGACATGTAGAAAGATGTTATGTTCATCTTACCCTTGTTGTACAGTTGTTATATTCTGTGTTGTGAGATAATGGTTAGTTCGGGATTTTATCAAAACTGGGTTATCTAGTATGAAATATGGTGTCCATGTTGGAAACTAGCAGTAGAAAATTGTTTTTTTAAATAGCAAAGCTATTATGACATAGTTGATAGCAAGACAGACGATAAAAAAAACTTTGTCGGAGAATCAGACCATTTTATATAGGGCATCCAATCTATGATCAACTGTTTGATGTGAGGGAATTATTATTAAGTTGTGAAGGTCAATGGCTACAGTTGGCCAGGCTCATCCTCAATCTCATTCTTGGATACATTGAAGTAATGCAAGCAAACATATGTTTTGCAATGGCGGCTATTTGACTATGATCTATCCTCATTTGGTTGTTTTGTCAAATGCGCCCAAAGTAATCTTATCAATCTCTGTTATAATTTATAATTTATGCATTAGCATTTATTGTTAAACTTAAGATTCCTAATGAATCTTGAAGACAGCTTTTATGCTGTACATTCAGTGACTTGGAGGCACTATTTTGGTTGACTGAATTTCTGACTGACTTCATTCCATCAGATGGAACAAGATATTTTGCGCACAAAATTTTAAAATTTTAATAATTCTTCATCCCTTTGAAATATGTTATAGATGTCTATAATACATGGTTATCGACAATTTTGTGTTTATTTATTTTTTAAGTGGATCTTCTAATACAGGTATTATACGGATAAATAATTCTCATGTCGTTTGTCTTTTCATCCTTGCAGTCATTAGGTGGATGCAATAGATGCGAGATGATTAATCTTGATTTTCAAAGTGGAGAGGTGCGGAAGTCAAAGGAACCTTTGGCCACTTTAGCGTCATTCAGAAGAGTGAAGGTCGACTTTTTGCAAATGAAGCATATAATGCTATAATTCTTTGTGGGAATGGCTGAGGCAATATTTGAATTTTTTTTGTTCACATGATCTAATATCGTAACTGTTCTGAATGAATTTAGGTTATATTTGAGTAATATATCTGTACAGCAACACAAACCCTGGTTTGATTTAGTTAAAATTTCTGTAATTTCTTGCTTGAGAAGGGCAATGGTATCTGTGAACTGTTAGATTCAAGAATGTGAAAATTTTGTTTAACTTCATAGCTAATCAATACATGAAATATTACGAATCATAAAGCATCCAACCCTGGTAGACTGGCTCGAGAGTGTGGAATGAAGTATAAGAAACATCATAGCTACCATTGTTCTTTCTCTTTATGCTTTTTTTAATAGGTGGAAGTGGTGTTCCTTAACTCTAGATTCAAGACTAATTGTTTGAATGCATGTATTGGAGCAGGGAAAAATCTTATTCGGCATCCTACTGCGTTACGACTTCAGCTCAAACGAATATGAAGGTGGAAATGAGGAGACCTGGCTCGAGGTTGGACAAAAGGTTCATCCAGACATGAGCTGAACCCTTCTGCGTTACGACTTCAGCTCAAACGAATATGAAGGTGGAAATGAGGAGACCTGGCTCGAGGTTGGACAAAAGATTCATCCAGACATGAGCTGAACGCAGACACTGATGTTCCAAATTTCTTTCTTTCATACATTCGATACACAAGGTTTTACAATATGGGGTTCAAGTGGGTGCTGCTTCAATTTTACATAGAATGCATGCTTCATGTCTTCCCCAGAAATGAAAAAGAAAAAGAAAAAACTGTTGTATACAAACATGTATAGGTTATTACGGCATCTGATATGCTCATGAGTGACAATGACATTGCTGATATATTACAAGAAACATTCACTCCAGTAATTTTTTTTCGGCCCTAACTTCGTCACATCAATAATGGCAGCCAATGTTTTTCATCTATATGAAACTGCAACCTGCCTCTTTCTTCACCCCTTGATCCTCCATCGCCACTCTCGTAATCCGTGCATCGTCCCATCTCCCAGCAGCAGCCAACGCATTTGAAAGCAGCACGTAGCGTCCCCCATCGTGCGGCTCCAGTTTCACCATCCTCCTCCCGACCCGCTCCTCAACCTCCGTATCCCCGTGCATCTTGCACGCGGACATCAATGCGCCCCATTGTGAAGCCGTCACCTCCATGGGCATGCCAAGCAGCATCGACTCCGCCTCCCTCGTCCGTCCCACCCTCCCCAACAGATTCGCCACGCATCCATAGTGCTCTCTCTGTGGCTCGACCCCGTGATCTCTCTTCATCGATTCGAACACTTCGACCCCGCATTCCACCTCTCCCGAATGCACGCATCCACACAATACGCTCAAAAACGTACTCCCATTGGGCGGTATCTCCCGCTCTCGCATCCTCTTCAAGAGGTCGACTGCATCCTTTCCGTGTCCGTTCACCGTGAGCCCTCCGATCATGGCATTCCACAACACGACATCTGCTTTTCCTCTGAACCCATCGAAAACCTCTACAGCCGCATCGACGCACCCACACTTTGCATACATATCAACCAAGGCCGTTGCAAGCACCACATTCACTTCTCTTCCTAACCCCTTCCGATCAATATATCGGTGCACCGACCGCCCCACATGAAGCATGCTCGTCTCCGCACACGCCTTCAAAACACTAACAAGATTGACCGCATCGGGCTCGACCCGTTGAGCACGCATACGATCGAACACCCGCAGCGCATCCAATGGATGGCCCGCGGTGACAAATGCATCGATCAAGGCCGTCCACGAGGCGAGGCTCCTCTTGGGCATTCTCTCAAACAGATTCCTTGCAATCTTTAAATCCCCAATTCTTCCATAACCTGATAACATTGTATTCCAAGATATGATATCCAAATTTCCACTCAACCCAAACATCAATTCAGCTTCTTTTAACAGACCCAATTCACAATACACCCTCAACAATGTGTTCTTCACCACCAACAGCTCCTCCACCCCACATTTCACAACCTGCCCATGCACCTCCCTCACTAGAGAACGACCCATATCACCGCCACCGGCAGCGGCCTTTGCGAGAAGTGCGAATGTGTAATTGTTCGGCGGGGCCGCTCTCGCCCGCATATTAAAGTAGTACCGGACGGCGGAGGGCCCGGGGGAGTGGCCGGCGATCATGGCGTTCCACGTGTACACGTCGGGGTGGTCGATCGAGGCGAACACGGCGCGCGCGTAAGCGGGGCTTGTTTGGAGGGAGAATTTGATTAGGCGGCTGGCGCCGAACGGGTCGGCGGAGAGACCGGAGGTTATGGTGTGGGCGTGGACGGCGCGGAGGTCGTTGATTGGATGATGGTGTTGGGCGGCGCGGCGTAGGAGGGGAAGGATTGGGTGGGTGGGGTTGGGGGTTGGGAGGTTGTGGAGGGTTTTGAAGGGTGTTGGTGATTGGGGGAGTTGGGTGAGTTTGTGGAGGTTTTTGAGGAGTTTTGGTGGTTGGGTAGTTTGCATTTGTCTTTGGTCTTTTTGTGCAAGTGGGAGGGGTGGTCCTTTTTTTTTTTTTTTTTGGTGAGAAGGGTGTGAGTACGTGAAAACTGAGAATTCCAAATTTAAATGAATTGTGGTGGGTTTGGTTTCCTGATGCGGCCTTTATTTTTTTTATTCTTGTTTTCAAAGCTCTGAGGGCTTATATATTAATATTATTACATACTATACATTAATAAGAATTTTGCATTTATACCCCTGGAAAATGCCTATTTTTGCGTTATACCCCCATAAAAAAGCTAATTGCATCTATACCCCTAAAAACTTCTTTTGTGTTTCAACTATGCCCCTCCGGTTAAGTTCTGTCAGATGGGAGTGAAAATTTCTGAGAATATTCGTCTAACGCCGTTAAGTCGTAGAAAAATGTCTAAATTGCCCTTTAAGACCGTTGGGGCTTTAAGAAATTGCATCCATACCCCTGATGCCTATATAACCTTTCTTCAACCTCCAGACAACGTTCACCATTGGTCCAACGGCTTTCTTCGCTGCTCCAACGGCTTTCTTCACTGCTCCAACGGCTTTCTTCGCTGCTCCAACATTCACCATTGCTCCAACGGCTGCCATCTAACACCCCGAAGCAACAGCCTGTATAAGTCATCTTCAACCTCCAGTCCAACAAAGATGAGTGAAGCTTCTCAATCATCTTCTTCTGTCCGTGCCATTCGTAACCCCAATTGTCGATGCGGGTCATCCACTATAGTGTTGACATCCAATAGAGAAGTTAGCAAAGGGAGAAAATTCTATGCCTCCACATTGCCGTAATACGTGGGTTTTTGAAGTTTTAAGATATGATTTCAGGTTTGGAAGGGGGGATTTCAGGTTTAGAAGGGGAGATTTCAGGTTTGAAAGGGGGTTTTGCAGATTTTTGGGTTAGGGTTTTCGTGGAGGGTTTTTCGGTGGAAGGAGAACGTATGAGAGGGAGTGAGAGTATTTTTGGGGATTTAGGGTTGAGTTAACAACAGGGGTAAAAGAGATATTTCATGCAGTAGAGTTAGGTCGGTAACCATGGTTGATTCAGTCTCGGTAACGAACACAGACGGAGGGGCATAGTTGAAACACAAAAGAAGTTTCTAGGGGTATAGATGCAATTAGCTTTTTTATGGGGGTATAACACAAAAATAGGCATTTTTCAGGGGTATAGATGCAAAATTCCCTTAATAATACTTATACAAGGTAGAGAATCATTGAAGACTTGCTGCTCTACCTCATTTACACAACCATGAAAAGACTCAAAACAAGAAAATGCAATCGACCAGATATGTGGATTCTGTCGTTACAGACAATGAGCTGAAGACTTAGACTTCTAGCATAGTGGCTAGTTCTTTTGCTCCATGAATTGAGTGACGTTGCACCTTAAAAAACTCTACACTCTCAACTGTATTAAAGAGACCCGAATTTATGAAATAATTTCAAATAGTTGAGGAGGACCGGACGCAGACCCTTTAAGTAACTGGATGAGATTCTGTGCATCAGAGCATACTCCGAATTGTTTTTAGCCCCAGTTGACATGCCGAAGTGATGCCAATCCTAATAACTTCCGCCTCAACTCGGAAAGGAAAAGCCCATGGCCAAAAAGCATAACCTGCTGCCAGACTTATATGGCATTTATTTGTGCGGAGTATTAACAAGATTGCCCGTCCAATGTACTGTTTGGATTAATATGATTACATGAGTTATTTGCTCACATGTTTATGTACAAAATTATTTGATAAACTGATTTTAGGTGATGGGATGATTCGGATCCCCTTAGAACCCAACACTATTAGTCCGGTCAATGCCCACCAGATTGGTGACACGTGGACTGAACTAAAAAAAAACACACACACACACACACACACACAACAAGATTGATGGACATTACCATCTATTCCATCCCAATTTTTTTATCCCCCCCGCCCCTGGTTTTCTTTCCACCCTCTCTCTGTGGGCTCCCATAAAAAATCAAAAGGCCCCAACAAAAAAGCCCAACGAAATTGGTTTTTCATATGTAAAACCCTACGAAACTAATTTTCAAATTTTCTCTTTTATGCATATTAGGATCCAATGAAAAGCCCAATGAAATTGGTTTTTCAACGAAATTGGTTTTTCATATTTTCTCTTTTGTGCATGTCAGGATCCAATGTAAAATCTTCACATTAATCCATAGTGAGTGACTTTATCCCTCTTTATATGTTCATCGTCTACCTCTCCTTCTCAAACTCTCTCACTCTATCTTTATTTGGAGGACTAAATCGAGTTTATAGGGTTCGGGGAGTTGAGAATATTGTTTGATTATATATTTGTCAATTATTATTCTAAGAGGTGTAATTTGAATATGTTAATATGTTTAATAGATTATAAATAAAAATTGATATATATTATATGGTTCAGTTCATATCGTGCAGTTTGAAACAAATTATGTGTGTTTTAATTAAAAGGTTGTGTATTTCGATTCAATTATTATATTTTTCAATTTGAGGTTGTATAATTCGATTCATAAGTTGTGTAATTCGATTAATAGGTTGTGCAGTTTGGTTCACCTATACAATTCGGTTAAAATGCGAGACCTTGATTTGAAGGATTGTGTAATTCAATTAATATGTCATGTTATGTTTTGTAAGGGATTTAAATTTTTGCATTTGTTTTGCAATGTATTGAAAAGATATATGTGTCAAATATAATTAATTTTTGTAATTGAAGGAGGATTAAATGGAGTTTATAGGGTTTGGGGAGGTGAAAGTGTTGTTTGATTATATATTGTGAAATATTATTTTAAGATGTGCAATTTCAATCTGTGAATTTTTTCAAACTTTTGAGGAGGATATTTTCCCCTTCAGTTAAACTATCGGTCTTCGGAGCCTTCCTTCATGACCTCGGACCCGAATGGAGATGGATCCTGCACTCACAAAGAAATCAGGGGGACACCGGTGTGGTGCCAACCAAAGGCCCTCCGAAGAGATGTATCAGTCAAGGATTCAATGCAAAACTCACTTAAAATTTGGTGGCTTAAAAGTAGTAAATCATATTTGATTCGATACATTATCCTTTTGAGTTACTTCCCTTTTTATAAGGTCACCTCAGCTAGATTGCCACTCCCACTATCCTTTGGTTGTTATAACCGTCTTTTCATTAAACACTTAGTGGGCGATTTTGGTGGAAACCTCCACGTGTTAATGAGGCACGTCGTGCCCACTAATTACCCACGACGTGCCCACTAATTACCCACGTCGTGCAATTAGTGGGCCTTAACTGTCCACCTGGCAGTTATAAGCGTTATGGCCCTTTGACCTTTTCCTTGACTTTGCTCGTGGCCCTTTGATCTGTTCGTTCGTCTGGTACGTCTTTGAGTGCGTCTGCGAGGTGAAAGATCGCCCAACCAGACCTCTTATCTGGTCGTGTCTCCCCTACTCGTTCGCGAGGAGTAAGGTCGTCCAACCTGACCTATAATCTGATCGTGCATTAACTACTCGAGGTGACATTCACCCATGAGGTGTCTGACTGTCCGACTAGACCCTTGATCTAGTTGTGCCAGCTTGCTCTGGAGTGTCATCATGACATTATAGATTTAGATCCGGGCTTGTGGGCCCCAAGTGTGATGGCCCATATACGTCTTGGCGTGACACGTGTCATTTCCTGACATGGTGTGGATTTTTACCTCTACAACTATAAATAAAAATTGATATATGTTGTATAGTTCGATTCATATTGTGCACTTTGATACAAATTGTGTGTGGTTCAATACTTATGTTTTACCCCTCGATTCTTATGTTGAGCATTTCGATTCAATTACTGTATTTTTCAATTGTAGGTTGTATAGTTCAATTCATAGGTTGTATAATTCGATATCAATTGTGCAGTTCGATATCACGGTTGTGCAATTTGGTTCACATGTACAGTTCGGTTAAAATGTGAAATCTTGATTTAAAGGGTTGCAAGTTCAATTAATATATCATGTTATGTTTTATAAGGGGTTTAAATTTTTGCATTTGCTTTGCAATGTATTGAAAATATGTATATGACAAATATATTTATTTTTTTGTAATTGAATGTTGTTGAAATATCGATATATGTTAGTATTCTTTTATATTATTGCGTGTACAGATTAGTGAATCATATTTGATTTCGTCGAAGAAACTATACTAATTCCTCATAAGTTAGTTTTTGAAAAATTGGATTCTAAGATAGGTAATGCAATTTGACTCAGCTGAAGATGCAGAGAATTTATATACTCAATATAGTAAGCAAGTCGGATTCAACATTCGAAAAAATTCAACAAAAATTGTAAATGCTATTATTCGAAGGAGACAATATATTTGCTCAAGAGAAGACTTTCGGAAGAATGATTGACTTGAGAAAAGTGTTCCGGTCCAATGCGCAGAAACAAGATGTTGATGCTATGCAGAGTTTACCATTCAACACAAATTGAATGGAAAATATATCGTATCAAGATTTGAGTCAGCTCATAATCATGATGTGGTGAGCCCAAGTAAAGTTCAATTTTTAAGGTCACATAGGCGTATCACTTCTTTCCAAATGATTGAAACTGATACAGCATCAAGTTTTGGACTACCACCAAAAATGACAATGGAATTGATGAGTAGGAAAGCCGGTGGACGTGACAATCTTGGTTTCACGAATGTGGACTTGAAGAATTATTTGCATACAAAGCGAAAGATTGCAATGAAAAGAGGGGATGCACATGCTGTGATGGAATACTTTCAAACCATGCAAGAATGAAATCATTCTTCTTAATATGCCATTCAACTTGATGATGAGGCACTGTTAATTAATATCTTTTAGGTAGACTCTACAATGATGGTTGATTACACACATTTTGGTGACGACGTTTGTTTTGATGCAACATATAAAACCAATAAAAAAGAACAACCATTTGGTTTATTTGTTGGTGCAAATCATAACAAGCAATCAGTTGTGTTTGGCGTTGCTCTATTATATGATGAGACAATTCCTATATTTAAGTGGTTGTTCCATGTTTTTGTTATAGCAATGAATGGGAAGGAATCTAAGACTATTATTACTGATGAAGATGCAACAATGACGAGTGTTATATCTTCAACTTTGCTAAATACATATCATCGACTTTGTGTGTAGCACATGTATGAAAATGCTGCTATGAAGATTAATGATGTTTTCAGAAAAAATTGAGAATTTGTGAAGGACTTTAAAATATGTCTATGACTATGATAATGATGAAGAGTTTGTAGGGACATTGAAGAGAATGATTGAACAATATGATCTTCATGAAAATAAATGGTTACAAAAGAGATTTAAGAGGAGAAAAGTGGGCTCTAACATATGGAAAATATACATTTTGTGCCGACATGTCAACCACCCAACGAAGTGAAAGCTTGAATGTCTTGGTTAAATAGCATATTAGTAGTGGGATGGATTTGATGTGTTTCTTTAAATACTTTGATAGGCTGTTGGATGATTGACGCTATCAAGAGTTAGAAATTGATTTCATAATGAGCCAAAACATCCCTTACATGCATCAGCAATTGAAGATATTGAAACATGCAGTATCAGTGTTACACCCCAACCATGTACAGGCAATGTTCTAAAAAGCGCTAGGCGCTAGTCGGGCGGTTGAGAGGGGCCTAGGGATTAATCGGCCATTATTTTAATAATATAAAATAATATAGATATGTATGTTTAATATATATATAATAGCTAAATATTGAAAAAATACAATGAAGATTAATGACTTAATACATATATAATGAGAAAATAGACCAACCCAATTACAAATAAGAAACTAAACAACCCCAAAAAAACCTAAAATTCACCAAATCAAGAAGACTTTAAAAAGGATTGTGTCACAGTAAGAGAGAGAGAGAGAGAGAGAGAGAGAGAAGAAAGCAGCAGCAAAAGAAGAAAAAGTAAAGAAGGAAAGAAGAAGTAGCAAACAAAGAAAAGAAGAAGAAAAGAAGAGGAAGAAATAACAGAAGAAGCAGAGGAGAAAGGAGGAGGAAAAGAAGAAGAAAAGGAGAATCACTGAAGCAAAAGGAGAAGACAAAAAAAACACATGATTACATATAATCTATGTTCATCTTCATCTGGTGCTGCTGCTGTTGCGTGCCTGCATCCTGTTGAGATGTTTATGCGTCGCCGGAGGATCGTCGAATTGGACGTGGAAGAGCTAAAGTGAACAAATGGGGTTCGGGACAACTAGGGTTTTTTTTATTTGGTCACCTTCACGAGGAGGAAGGGAGGTTTCAGATTTGTAATCGGGTTAGATCCTTATCCGGATACCTAATTACAACTAAACCAAATAAATCAGCCTACCTAGGCCTGCCTAGGCGACCGATTTCATGCAAACCGCCTAGACCAGGCGATTACACCCTCATCGGAGCAGGGAGGCCCCGCCTACGCCTAGGCGACCGACTAGTCCCCACCTAGAGCTGCTTTTTAGAAAAGTGTGTATAAGTTGTTTGAAAAAAAAATGGTATAGATTGTGGATCTTGATTTTTCTATTGATCATGTTGAAGGAACAAAGATGGAATTCAAAATCACTGATGAGGATAGTACTCATGAATGCAAAGTCTTATATGACTCATCTAATTATGAGCTTGTGCGTAGTTATCGAATTAATGTTTGAATTTGTGGGGATCCTTAGTAAATACTATTTTAAAGTATTAAATCGCTTGAATGCCAAGAGTATCCCTGAGCGCGATGAAGAAGTAAAAGGAAGGGATTGTTTTTTATCCTCGTGGATGTGGATTACAGGTTGATCTAAAATGGGATATGTTGGCGAGATACAAAGAGGTATGCTACATGCATGTTCAGTTGGTAAGAAAGGCAGCAGCTTTTGATAAAACCACTCAAATGGTTTTTGATACTTTTAAGAATGCAATGAAAGAAATTGATGATTGCTTGAAGGAGATGCATCTTGAAGAAAACAATATGGAGTTGAAGAAATCCTATTGCTCATGATCAAGTTGTGGTTGAAGAATGCATTAACAAATCAGATAGGAGAATATGATCTGATTCTTGGTGGATTCTCCTAAAGCTTGGTTCCGATTCGTCTCGCGACAAATCAAATCACTGCCTGGAGGGTCGCTTTGAATAGCCCAATAGCCTCTCAAAATGACTAAATGTGATTGCCACCTGCTTTCTCAAAAAACATAAAAAGTTGGTGTTGCTGTTGATTGCTTCTTTGAAAAATTGTAGGATTCTCCTCTCTAAGCTATGGCCAGCCGCATTCAGAGGTGACTAACTTGGTAACTCTTTTGCTTTTGAAAAACTCAGGTGGATCTTCAGGCGTCACACGGCCATCATCAACAACTTGCTCTTGAATCATCGACCGGGTTCTAGTCATCATCATCTTCTTGATTTTTGAAGTTGGGAACGGCTTTTCGCTAGTGTCCCACAGACGGTGCCAATTGTGGGGGATGAAATTAGGTCCTCCACTCTTGGGGCGGATCGACGTAGAACCGGGCTTTTGATGTAGGTTCAAGAAGATGTTGGTGCTTTCTCCTCTTCGTGACTATCCAAAGTGAACTCCTTCTGTTCACTGCCCTCCTTCTTCTTAGGCCTTCAAATACCTGAAACTCACACCAGTGTGGTGCCGGGTAACGCCCCTCTGACACTCAAGTCAGTGACTCCTGCATAAGAAGAAGAGGAAGACTATAGAATTCTTGAGCACCAGTAAGGGAGAGAGGGAGTGCATGCCTTGAGGGGGGAGGAGATGTCCTCCTTTTATACTAAAGAAGGGCGTGCCGAGCTTAGCCCTGTGGACTGAGTATAGCGTGGAATGGAATCTCCACGTGGCTCTAGGATTTGTGGACACGTGCCACCTAGGGATTGCCATATTGTAACTGATTTTCTAACATCTAGTCATTTTCCTGTGTGAGGGAATATTCCCTTGGTTAACCGTTATTTTACAAAGGTGGATATATGGCCGACCTGTATTCCAGTTCGGGTATTATGGTTATGACAGCTCATACTTCAGGTTGGTCCTTTGGTATTCGGCCACCTTGACTTGTTCGGGCAATACTATGCGTCCGCTCTTGGTTGGCTAGGGACTAAATATCCGACCTGTGTGAAAGTCCGTCTTGACCTGGTCGGGCAATATCATTTGTCCGACCTGATGGGGAAGGTGGGCCTGTTTAACTCATGGGGTAATTTGGGTCCTTGGGCCTTCCCATTCTGGATTTCCTGCCAACCATAATGGGCGCATCTAATATCATCCAGTAGCCCTCTACCAGGTAGCCCTCTTCCTGATAGCCTTCCAAGATAGGTACAAAAACACAAGGGTATTGAAATACACATTGGGCATCCTATAATATGGCGGCACAATCCAGGATAGCTTCAATACTGGGTAGCTTCAACACGGATACGTGGTAGGGGAGAAGCATTCCATGCTCCCAATACGATCCTCACAGATCAACTACTATCGGTTAGCAAATATTGATGTAATTGAATTCCCTTGAATTCCCATAGAGATGCATCACTTGGATGCGGGGAAAAATAGTTAAGTTCTCGCACTCAACAATGACAATGCATGACCCTAAATGCGAGTCATCCACGTGCGCCTATTAAGGATAGGCCAAGCATATATCATAGCTATCTGCTAACGAACACCAATACAATAAAGGAATTATTTGGAATTCCCATATGAGAGCCTCGCATGGATGTAGGGCAGATAAACTACTACAAGTCCATCATACTTAATAATATTACATAAATCAAATGTAACATGAGGAATTCTACCTCATAAGAGGTACATGAACCATATGAAAACATAGCAAGCAACATAAGATAACATAGGTGCACCCTAATAAATGATTCTGCGATGAACATGGTTCAATGTTCAATACCCACCAAAAGAAGGTACATATAGCTACTACCAGTAGAACATATGCTAAATGTCTATATAGATAAAATAATGAATAACATTATCATCACTATTCGATAGAGATAGTTCCAATTATAATGTTGAAGCTTTCACCCAAACACCAAAAATGTGAACTAAATTAAGTAAAAAAATGATCTCAACGAAGAAGAATTGCATTACAAATCACTTCATATTATCTCTTTTTCGAGTATAAAAACCTCTTTCAATTGAAATATATCAAGTCCTAGAGAGGACATGATTGGCTCATATAGCCATGCATGTAGTGGAAGACCTTGAATAAAACAAAAACACCTCAAATACCCAACTCCCTAAAATGGCTCAACTGATATAAATCCAACCTGCACTCCAAAACTATATGTGTTCAAGCAATAGAAAAGTCATTCGACATAGAACTTTCCAACAAGTGAACAATTGATATCGCATTAAAAGGTAACACCACAATATTAGCTAATATGTACATGTTAACATGCTTTTGGAGTAAATAGAGACCAACAGTAAATAACATGCATATTACTACATAAGTGTGACGGTCAAACCACTAAATATATGCACAATTATCACAAGAGAGGTATATTGACCACATGTCCAAAATCCAAATAACCTATGAATAAACCATGTATATACACACTTTATACAATTCAACCTAGGCCTACTAGTAAGCTAGCATAAATGTCATACCATGGCTAAATATGACACAATCAGACAACACTACAAAAGACTACCTATGGCATGTCATACTTTATACTTCATGATATATAAGATATCACCTAATGCTATCAACTATGGATCTAATATATCAATATAATCTATCAATCATGATTGAGTATAACTAGGGTGCCCCACGGGTACGCGATGCACGACTATGTGCATTGAGCGCTTTCCGAAAGGGTGGATCAAACCACTCACAGGTACTTGGATCGTTGCGCGTCCGGTCTACGAGATCCGCAAGACACAACCACTAATGCTCAATTAAATATAAAGCATCCTAACACATATACAAGCCTACTTCATGAAGACAACAACTCCTAATATTTCCCACACCATGCATAATAGCTCTTGGACACATAATTATGCAAAAACTGGTACATCTACTGCAACCAGCCCTAAACTTTGGTCTCCACGGCACCCAATACAAATCCAAAAATTCTGAAAAAAAATCACACACACTCTAAGACATGTTGGGATCATAATCCGTGAGTACATCATAACTTGATTTAATCTCTAAATGCCCGAAATAAAATATTTCCATAAACTGGTCAATTCCTAAGCGAATCTGGACAGTCATTACAAAACAGGTTATAGCTTACAACACAGGTAATATTATGACACCAAATTTCATATATAGCATCTCGACACATGGATGATCAAATCACATGAAGACATAATCTTCATAACATGCATCTAGGTACTAATTTCATAAGGATTTTCATAAGACAGAAATATGCCTTAAAACAACACAAAACCCCCAACAACAAGAAAGGGGAAAAACACATACAACAGGATTTGTACATCCTTGCTGACCACTCAAAATTCTAGATAGCAACACTCATACTTCTTTGAAGCATAAACACTAACACCTACATGGCACAAAGGGGAGGTGAAGATACCTTGGGAACAAGAAAAGAGGGTGCACATAAGGGCTCCCACCATCACCATCACCATCACATGCTACCAGGCCTACACACACTCCCTCTCACAACAAACAACACACATACATTCAGCCACCATTTCTCAGCACAAACAGACACACAAACAACACCAATAAGGGGGAAAGGAATGACCTTTGGGAGGAATAGGAAGAAGAGGTGGTTGGGGCTTCACAAGCACAAACACACACCCACTACCTTCTCCTCCTACACTCCACTACTTTGCTTCCTTTCCTTCACTTTCTCTCCTTCTCATTCTCTGTTGGTCGTAACACAAAGGAGAAAAATATGAGAGTGGGGGAGAGAGAGATGGAGATAAAAAGGTTTAAATGAGAGTTTGGTGTGATGAGATGGTTAGGGGGGTGAGTTTATGCAAATCTCACTCACCAAATAGTGATTTAAAGTGGGGGTGGCTTGCTCGGCAAGCTAATGAAAGATGAAAGATCAATTTCACCCGGTTTTCAATCTAGTAAAAATCAAATCTAGATACCAGTCAGAACTGCATAATTTCAAAAACGATGTCAAAATGCGATGAAAATTTTCAGGTATGCCAATGCCAGTACTAGGAGAGTAAATATGCAGTCAGATTTTTAAACTGAGTGCTCAAACTTTTTAAAATAAATAAAACACGATATTTGACAACAAAAAAGTAGCACAGTCTTAACATAATCTATTTAATGAATAAGTTTTGTTTAGATGAAACAAGTAAATTGTTATTTGAAAATTTTAAAGTGTATATGTATAGGTTAGAGAGAGAGATGTCACTATTTTGCATATTGAGGGGGGTATGTTTTCGGAATTGCATGGGTAGAGGCCATCGAGATGCTACTGGATGGCTCACACATGAGCCATCGGTCTGGGTCTTGGACGACTCATTAAAAATTTGTCAGTTTTGTTCTGGGTGACCTGTAGGGGTGTCATCGGTTCTGGAATTTTGGGTTTTGTGTATCCTGTTTGTTGAATACTCAATATTCATTCGGATGTTATATGTTCAAGATCTGGAGATTGTTATAACATCAAGTAATCTTCATTTTCAAATCAAAGGACAAGAGATGAGTGGATGTCGCTATATTTATTTGAAAATCATAATATATGTATACATGTTGGCATCATGCTAATTTCATGAATACGAAGTCTATTTTTATATGTAGCATGTCATCATGTCATAATTATATAAGTTGATATTTCGAGTATGTATGGAATGCATTGGAATTATGGGATTTATGAAATTATTGCATGCTTGTATACTCGAAAGATTAAGTAGTTTTGATTATGCATGCATTTTCTAGGTGGCTCAATCTAGGTTACTACGGTCTAAAATAGACACAAGTTTAGGTGGCTATGTCTACGTGGTCCGATTTCCAAAGTGAAATCTCTACGGTTAGGTGTCGTGGAGAGCAGACATGAATGTTTTTTGCATTCATAGACATCATATAGTTTTAAATTTATGAGAAAATTCCTAATTATGATATCATATATTATTCAAAAGTGAATTTATTATTATACTCTTGTATGTTTTGAATGATATCTTTATCATAAGATTTTAGTATTGTATAAACTATTTTGCATGACATTTTTTAAAATTCATTATTTTGAAGCATAATATATTATTGGGATACTTGTGTCAATTCACTGAGCGTGTGGTAGCTCACTCCTCATTATTTGCCCCTTTTCATATTTAAATACTTAAATTGGTGGATCTGATATAGCTGCAGTTCAGATCATGATATCTGAAGTACTAGACTTTGCGTAGAAGGTGTTGGTCATTTCTTAGGCATGTAGAGGATCCATATCTATGATAGTGTTGAAATATTTAGATTCATTTGTTCCCGATCGATGTATATCCAGTATTTTGAAAACTTGTGTTGGAATTTTAGTCTTGATAATTGATATATAAATTGGCTGTGTTTCTTTATATTCTCTAGATTAAAAAAAAGGAATATTAGAACTCTTGGATTTGAGGAACTAAGGTAACGTAATCGAATTCAACGCTTCAAAATGGAGTAGTGGGTTCGGGGGCATTACCTAATTAGCCCTCCCTAGTTGCACAGCCAAGAACTGGAGACCAGGCTTTCAGAGGTAATCAGATTTTCATACTTACAGACGATGGTAGTGTTCATCACCAGAATTTTAGTGTTGGGGGAGCATTTGTATTGAGTGATGGGTTTTATTCATGGCCTTGGAGTACACCTATCCGAGCAAAAGCGAAAGCTATTCGTCTGAGTCTACAATATGCTCGGAGTAGGGGACTTTTCAACTTACGGGTTTGCTCTGATTCAGCCCAGCTTAGTGATATATATTAAATAGTTCAAGTGATGGTCCTCAGCTAAGTGGGCTGATCAAGATAATATGACTGCTCAACTAGACTTCAGATCCAGTGCAATTCATTCCCCGAACGGTGGTGATTGCTCCAGATTTTTGAAAATTTTGCTCGACATACTGAATCACAGGCTATACTAGATGGGTTGCAACATGATTGTATTAGGGGGATGCTTCAATCTGTACGGCGAAGTTTGTATATATGTACAAAATTGAGGCCTGGACATGAATGCTCAGTTTGAAAACTTATTTGTCCAGCCATATTTTTTGGATAGTTAGTTAATACAATGCCCTTTCAAGGGCTTTTCACTTGTCAAAAAAAATTAAAAAAGTGCCCCCAACCATGTTATGTAGGTGTTCTGAACTAATATGTATTTTATCACAAGAAGTTGGCACGATAAGATTACACGTGTCATTGGTTGATTCAACTAGAGAGGTATCTTTTACTACACACTACATATCCATTTCAATATGATATTAAAATAGACAATGTCTAAAATAAGGATGAGAGGAATAGAGAACCAGAAAGAAAAAGAAAATGCAAATAGAAGCCAAAGGGCATGTCACAAAAAAAAAAAAAAATCCGGCCAACCCCCTCGGTACCCGAAACATGGTAGATAAAATATCTACCTGGCTCTGCCAAAACCCCAATCACTCTATCACACTTGGTGCATCCTCGCCCATATGGATATACTGGCATCTGCCAACCCCACACCCCACTATGTGATTCTGAGTCTCACAATTTTCTATGAGTTTTCAAAGTACGTAGAAAATTGCACCCCTAAAACCCATCTTATTTCTGAATCTCCAGATAGCCCACACACACGCCGCAAAAATAAAAAAACATCACCTCCCCCAACTTACGCTCCTCCTCCTCCTCCAATCTCCATGCGTGATGCCACCTCCCAAAGAAATACCACCTTAGAGCAAGCCTCCCTACAAGAATCATTCATTAACATAAGGAGCTGAAAATTTAAAAAAAAAAAAAAAGATCAAAAAAACTCCTTAAAAGGCTCCATAAAATTATTTTTTTCCCTACAAGGCTCCATACAATGTAAAAGGACCACATTACCCCTTTCAACAAAACCCTTTTTTTTTCTAGCCAACTCTCTCTCTCCTCATTTTTTTTCCAATCAAAGAGAAAACCCTAGAAAAAAATAAAAAATCCTCTAAATGGATCTCATCTTCCTCTACAAACCCTAGAAAAAATAAAAAATAAAAATATTTGATTTCATCTCTTCAACTTTTGATTCTATCCGAACTCCTCCGTCTGTTCGCCGTCCGTCCGTTGATCTCTCTCTCTCTCTACTTCTCTCTCTCCCTCCCTTCAACAATCATCTTCTCTCTTTTGAAAGCATACATGCATCAACAGCTCATACTCTGTCTCTCTCTCTCTCTCACACACACACACACACACACACACACACACACCGGCCTTGAATTGGTATGATCTAAACCTTTTTAATTTTTTTTTAGTTTTTAAGGGTTTTATTTTTTTGGGTTTCGAATTTTTGTAGAAATATTTGAATGTGTCTGCTGAAGAACTCTTTTTTGTGGGGTGGGGGTTTTGAGGTTGGTTATGCTAGAAACTTGGAATTGGTTCAAATTTTTTTTTATTTTTGTGTTTCATATTTGTCTTTTATTGTTATGCTTAATTCTTTGATTTTTAGAGTAATAAAAAAATTATGAAATGTGTTTTTTGATTTTGTAATTTATAGATATGAATAAGGGTAAATGGGTTATTTTGGAATGAATGTAGGGTAAGAATGAAAAAGTTTTTAGAGTGATAAAATAAAGGCTCCCTACATGTCATAGAGAACTTTTTTTTTCCTACAATGTAAAAAAACATTAGGGAGACTTTAAGAGATGCTCTTATTTCAATAACCCAAACAAAAAAAAAAAAAAACACCACCTTGATTCTGGAGATCCTAGACTTCTAGGTGAATGGTATTTGGTGTAATATAATTTGTTGTATTTTTGTTGTTAATCATCATCTCATAAGCTTGATTTAACCATAGATGCTAACAAAATTCAAATGTGCCAGGTGTTAAGCGCATTAAATCTAAAAGGAGCATATGGATGACATTTGAAGGAATGAACAGTGTCATGCGTGTGAAAGGTGCAAGGCATGCTACTATTTAATATATTAAAGAAGGAAAAAGATACATCCGCCCCATTGGAAAAATATAAACAAATTTTGTAAATAACCATCCATACAGAATAAATAAATTTTGTTTAAATATATTTTCTATTATTATTATTTAAAAAAATGTAAATATAACATATTTTTGTTGTTTGTCTTATCTCGGATAAAATAAGGATAAGTAGTCGATAAGCAAATGGAAATATATAGAGTTTATGATTTTTTAAATAAAAATTATATTCATCTATAAATTGTTTGTATTTGGAAATACGTGTCAGAGGTGTGTGTGATATTTTTTGGGATGCGTGTGAATTGAGTAATAATTTTTTTTAAATGACAAAAAAAATTATTTTTAATCATTTTTATAGATAAACCCTAATAAGTAATTCTAGCACCCTCAAGAATAGTTATCGAACCTATTTTTATTTTATCAAGGCATAGCTATCAAAATTTATTTTTTCAAAACAAACATTTTTCTTTCCTTATTCCCCTATAGTCCTCTTTATTATCTATTTATGCTCCCCCAAACAAAGGGTAAGAAAATAGTTTAATTGTCTGAGTATTTTTATTACTTCTCCTTTTTTTGACAAAACAGTAGGCAGAAGTCCAAAATTTTATTGTTAAAATTAAGAAACCCAGGAATTGGGAACAAGAAACCAAGGAAGTGGGGACTGGTAGAAGAATATACTCGGGTTCTGTGCACACCCAAGACCTTTTCCACAGTTAAGAGCTTTCCCCTAGTTAGAAAACTCAGACCCCGGGACCACCATAGAAAATAGTACCCAATGTTTAATGAACCATACAATCATATCCTACAAATTTTCAAAATACACCTACATATACCCCTAGATATGAGATGGTTCCTAAACAACCATAAGGCCCAAGTGACTGTCAGGACAATGGACTATAACACTTAAGCTCTGGCACTGCAGTCGCCACGTCGCGTCAATTTCCGGCATGCCTCCCATAGCTCACCAATGGACGAGGCCCGATCGGCAAGTCCCACGGCCAACTTCAACTAATGCCAAACTTTTCTCTGAAACGGACACGCCACCATGATATTAGTGGTGGATTCCTCCCCGTTAGTATAAATCGAGCCAGAGAAGGAATTTGTATTTTTGTCACACTTACGTCACATGATTTATAAATATAAACAACTCGTCTTGACCACATCTGTCCAGACAAGACCTGTCGCACACAAATTTTTTTACTATACTTTTAATTTGAAAGTCAGTGCAATAATATGTTAATGCAAAAGCACGCATGGATTGGATAGGTTCTTTTGAAAAAAAAAAGCATGATACGTTTGAATGTACACAAAATGAATTTTTTTTTTTTTTTTGATAAAATTTTATGTGGTAGCATTTATCGATATAAAATATGGTCCTAGAACATCCATCTAGAAAGTCTTCCGGTTGATAGTAGATTGTTCTAAATATATATGTTAAAACTCTTTATGTAGATTGGCGATTTCTTGTGGCATGAATGAGATTGAAACTTTACGAATGAGGCATCACAGGACCTGTAATTCTTCTTTTAATTGAAAGAAATTTGATTGATATAAATCATCCAAAAGAAAAGATATTCAACTTATAATTGATTCATTGCCTTTCTCTTGGTCATTTAACAATATAATAATACACTGCTAAAACCATGAATTCACCTATATTAAATAATCTAATGATTTTTTTTAGAGTGCTGTTACACTCAGTTTTTTTCTCAGTCCAGAACACAGCCCTATATACCACATTAGAAATCCAGTGAAACATATACCTCGTTAGATGTTATATATACCACATTAAAAAAAATTTAGACTTACTAAAAAATGGTTCATTCAACTCGAAATGATGTGATATATACTTTTTATCAAATCATATACCTCATTAGATGATGTTTACTAATTTAAAAAAAATGAAAATATGTGAAGTCTGTGTTTTGGTCGCTAAATGTTACTGAGTGTAACATTTTCCTTTTTTTTATTCCCACATTGTTACACTTGGCCCATTTTACAGATCCATTTACAGCCCCATATAACTCATTAACTACCTGCGCAATTCACTATAACAAGATATATAACTCTTTAAAAAACAGTTTACATATAGTTTATTACAATATATAATTTATTTTTTATAAAAATACATATCTCATTAAATAATATGTAATATTAAAAAAAAAAAAGTGATAGATTGCATCTAGGGCTAGAAACAAGTCTACCATTCTCTTGATCCTTGTTTGACAATGAATCCAGTATGGACTGTTTCCTGTGATAGTTGTTTCCATAAGAACTTCAACCACCACTCTGACAATGAAAAATCTATACTGGATTCACATTCAACCCTCATTAGTCTTGTAAATCAGTGCATGAATTTCATCGAAATGCCTATTTGGCAAATTGATCGGGTCAATGCTTAATGTAATCAGCATGCATGACTCATTAAAACAGATGTTACGTCCGGTGATATTAAAATTCCTTTTTTTCAAGAAACTATAGACATTCCTTGATCCATTGGAGAGTCTTATTCCAAACATTTTCAAAATAGAATATTAAAATTAAAATTCATACGATACTAAGAAACTGATCCAATTTGTTTAATGATAATTTCTAGGCCATGTAGCATCAACATTGATGGAAAATAACGACACATTTCTTGACAAATTAGTTGAGATAACCCTTTTCCCCAAGGTGCATTGTGGATTCAAGTCTTACTCATAGGTGATATAAAAAAAACTAAAATTTTAAAAATACTTACCTACCAAACAAGATTGAAGGAAAAATTGGAAAATATTATTATTTTTGTATAACTATTAAATAGAATGTATTACAAGGAGGAATAGTCCAGGTTAAAACGAAAACATCATAAAAAAAAAGACAAAAGGAGAAAGTGGTTTTACCCATGTTAATTTGATGAAAAAAGATACACGTGGCCCTCAATGCAGCCCCAATTGCACTCCATTCCTTTTTTTTTTATAAAATTATACACTCACTCTTTGAAGTGCATCCTATTATATAAAATGAAGTATACATTGAAATACATTAATATATTTTTTTTCATAGTGAAAAAATAAAAAAAATGAACTGCAGTATATATTATAATAGTGCAATATATATTATGATAATACAGTATATACTACATTATCTTAACGTATAGGATGCAAAACGGGCTGTAAAAATGGACTGCGTGTATCAGCCGTCTAATTTGATAGTTGTTGGGCTGTATAGCTCATATGGCACACTAAGCACTTAGCACTTGATAAAAAATAACATTATGATTACTTTTTGCTTAAGTTTAATTTTTGCAATTTGAATAGTTGTTGGGTGAACAATATCTTTTGTTGGACTATAGCTCTTCAGTATTCGTCCTATATCTGTTCTGGAAAAAAATGCAACCCTTGAAAGGTTGCAAAATTCAAATGGAAGAAGGCAACTATTCAAAGAGGCATTTCTAAATGCCTTATTTTCGCCCATTCATTCTGGAGATTCAATTACCAATTTTTCAAACAGTTTTAGATAGAGTTGTAAGAAATTTTTAGAATTGTTATCCGCATATTTCCATTGAATTTTATTGTATCCTGTAAATCTTTTGCAAATTCGATTTTTAGTGGGAGCAATATCACATTAAGGAAAGTGTTTACACGCCTCCAAACTTTGATTCCTTTTTTAATTTTATCAATTCTCTTTAACAATAACTTTTGGGAATAAGAGTTTAATTGAGTTGTACTGGAATAAGGTCAAATTTCAAATATGATTTAGTTGTTGAAATTTGTATCTATCCAAACTTAGTTATTTAACTATATAAGTAGATATATTATAATCTCTTTATTATCAAGTGATAACGGAGATGTAGTCTCTCGTCTGTTTATATTTCTCTCCCTCTTCTCTGCATTACCTTTTATATTATTTTATATTTTTATATTTTCAACATGCCCCTCTTTCCTTAATGCTTACATATATGTTCAGAAAAATTGACTGAAAATGTTGTTTTTGGAACTTCTGTTCACATAGTGGCAAATCTTCTTCGGGTCCCCATCATATAGTTCCCTATGTCATGAATACTTAGAGGTCAATTGTGCTACATTTTTCAAGGGAAAAAAAAAAACAAATGCAATCAAATATATATACTTAATTTTAATCCACAAAGATTATGAGTTCAAAATGAAGAAAGTGACCAGAGAAATTCAAATGTTGCTGAGCCTAGCTTGACTTCATAAATACTCATTTTTAGGTGTTATGACAAATTAAGACCAGAAGTATTCCCATTAGTCAAAAATTAACCAATTATTGTGTCATGACTTTTGACGATCTTCACTTCTTTTATGCAATCTATATGGTCTTTCATTTTTTTTTTTGACAATCTCCATTTTTTTTCCTTCTCATATGTGATAAAATAATTTAAAACATTTTTCATCTTACTGGCATAAAATTGTTCACATGAATTTTCAACTGGAACTGCTAGAATTTTCTTACGTGATTACTTTTTATTATTAAATTGCAAGGAGAGCATACGTCTAGACCTTACATTGAATTTCAAATAAAGTTGACTTTATCTTTTTTAGAGTATATGATGACTTCATGGTGCTAATTTTTAGTTGGAAAGATTTGGTCAATTTTTAGTTGGAAAGATTTGGTCAATTTTTAGTGATACCAAATATAATAACTCTCAAGCAAGAATTACATGGTAGAAGTTGTCCAAGCATGACCCATTTGTCATTTAATCTAATGTTTTTAAATTAATTAGATAATTCAGCTTATCCATTAATGTTTTAATTTTACATCCCTTCATTCAAATTTCAAAACATTATTGTGTTTAACAAGCTAGTTTGACAATGTGATAAGTGATGAGATAAAAACATAAATGTAAGGATAAGTAGAAGGAGAAAAACATATCCCTATCATTATAAAAAAAAAATAGTCTGAATAAGATGGAAACAATTGTTCTGATTTTGAAATGAAAATTCAGATTTTTTTGTTTCAACTATTAAATATAATAATAAAATAACATTTATCACAAACATGAATAAGAATAAAATTAATGTTATTTTATTGTTAAAATTAGGATAATATATCTCAAAATCTTATCACCATGTCAAACTAGCTCTTGAGTTTGAATAGCTATTATAATTGAAAGACTATTCAATTCACTTTACATAATATTTATACATGGACATTTGTAGGGCCCAAAAATAAGACCCACCAACTATGCTCCACGTACCGGAAGCCTATGACCCGATTAACGAGGGCTTACGATCCGGATTGCCCACTATGGGTGGGTCCGGCCAGTCTTACCCTCCATACCCGACCACCAGAAAATATCAAGTTGGATTCGGGGTTAAATCCCAACAGAAAATATGATTTTGAGATCATCAATGCAGAGATCTCATATTATATATTAGATTTGAAATTATCTTTAACTGATTTTTGAAATCCCAACAATATATATTGATTTGGGACCATCAATGGTTGATCTCCCAAATCCCAATAACATATATTTTTAATTATGGACCATCATGAATGATTCCTAAAATCCCAACAACATATATATTAGATTTAGAGTTATCAATAATTAATTTCCAAATCTCAACAATATATATTTGGAAACTTCATTAATTGATTCCATAAAATCCCAAACAAAATATGAATATTTATCAGGGATAATCAATGTCTGATTATGCAAATCCCTAAATATACATCTAAATCAAGGATCTCTCCCCATCCGTCCGATGGGAGAGAGATCCACCATTGATTTTAGGGCACCCACCAAAGTACTATAATTAGAGAATCAGTTCTCCCTATTGGGGGGGGGTGATTTTGTTACTAGATCCATACACCAAAAGAGGAACTAAGTTTGACTTGATCCCTTTACAAGGGTGCATAAGCAACCTAAGAGGTCATATCAGGTTTAGTCCAAATCAAACGAAACCCGAACCGCCCTCGAGTCTGGTCCATTCAAGGAGGAGGATCGTTGGCAACCAGATGGTATACATCGGAGGAGACAGGAGCGAACGGATTCTGACGACCCGAACCTGGTATGTCATTTTTTGCCCCTCTAGTTTGACGCGCCAGGTAGGGGGCGTCGTTAACACGAGAGCATGCTTGTGATCATGCCTCGAAAAAATCCTCCGACCGCGCCAACTCAGGTGACTCGGCCGATCCAAGAGAACTCTTCGTCCTAGCCCGGCGTAATGTCTTGAGTGAAACCACCTCCGAACGTTGACAAAAAGCCATCCCATCCTTTCCAACCTCGGATTCAAGGATCGGCAGACGAGGAGAACGATTAGGGGGGCATCTCCACATGAGAGATCTCTCATGTTTAACTCAATAGTAGACCGTTTTGATATCTTTTTCTAATCTTAATATATTATCTATTGATAACTTGTTTGATCTCTTCTTTGGTTCATCTTGTCGGTTCAACGAACATGGCGATCCAGCAAACCGAACCCGATCTTGAACCTAACAATTGGACCCTTGGTGCACCTCCTCGGGTCACCTCGGCAGATTGGCTTGCCACCTCCGCAGGTCGTCACCTCACCGGCTCGCCTTCTTGGGTCACCTCAGCAGGTCGGCTCACCACCTCCGCACGTCGTCACCTTGACTGCGCGCCACCAAGCGCCTCCATGTGCCATTGCACCCGTCCACACGCCACTGAGCGTCTCCGTGCCTGTCCGTGCATCGCTGCGTACCTCTGAGCTCGTCCACATGCCTCCGTGTATCTCTGAGCCCGTGTGCCACCGTGCCCGTCTTCGCGTGCCTCCGCACCCATCTGTGAGCCTCTACGTGCTCCTTTCGTGACCGTCCACGAGCCTCTACGTGCCTCCGAGCAAGTCCGTGTGAGCCACCCGCACAATCAGCGCGACCGCGTCTGCGCCATATGCGCGCCAGCACACCCATGCCATCTCCGCACGCGTCTACCAGCGCAATCTATGAACGCACACGCGATTTGCGCGTGTGCCAACGATCCCAGGACAGTGCCCTGGATATCACGGGATCTACCTCGCCAGCGTGTGCTAACTCTTCTGGATATCCCGGGATCTGCCCTGCCAGCGAGTGCCAGCCCCTGTCAGTTTGTACCAGCGCTCTCGGGACAGCGCCCAAGATCTCCAGAGACAACACCCTGGATGTCCCGGGATCATGTACGGGACACTTCCCAAGCGCACCTCAGCACGCCCTTGCACGTCCTGAAGCAACCATGCGCGCGCCCCTATGCGCCCCTACCACTGGCTGCCCCCCGGCACCTCGGCCGCCTTTCGGTCGCCTCCAGCAATCTTCCTCTCGAGGGGGGTTGAAATCATGTCTTTAAAGGTCACGCTGTCCGGACAGCTCAAGCCAATGAGACTCAGACTGATCCCCGTAGGGCTATGCCGTCTTCACGATTCAAGCCAGGGAGCAACGTGTTATCCAGTAGGTGACGCCATTTGGTGGTTAAAGCCAAAAGGATAACATATAACTCAGGGATGCGTGGATCACCACTGACCCATATTCCGTGAACCTACCTCATAGGATGATGTTGCACAGCCGGTTCAAGCCATGGGTAGCTCGTGAATCTTCTCTGAGGGCAACGCCATTAAGATGGTTCAAGCTGGAGAAGGGAAATTTGTCTCTAAGGGCCACGCTGTTTTCACGGTTCAAGCCAGCAAGACATAGACCGAATCCCATAGGGTGACGTTGCACAGCCGGCTCAAGCCAGGGATAGATTGATTACCGTAGGGCGACGCTGCACGGTTGGCTTAAGCCACAGACAGATTGGACCCCCATAGGTTGATGTCACACAGGCGACTCAAGCCAGGGTCTCAGACTAGGTTCCTTAGGGCTACGCCGCTCAGACGGTTCAAGCCAATAGACACACGAAATAACCCCTGCGGGGTGACACTGCGCAGACAGCTCAAGCTAAAGACAAATCAAAATTCCCCTCAAAAGGCAACATCGCGAGTGCGGTTTGGCCTAGGGACGATTCAAATGTCTTTCAGGGTAGCGACGTCCTCACAATTCAGGCCACCAAGACATGGTCCAGCTCCCACACGACTACACCTGGAACGGGTCACGTCAACTGGATGAACAAACCCCATAGCAAGCCATGCCGACGACACGACAAGGGCTTGGGGGCAACCCACCATCCTGAAGGAAATGCCACGTGGTGGCTAAACCCAAAAGGACGGCCAACTTATCTAGGGGTGTGTCATGCTCGACACTGACCCACACCACTCTGAATAGCGGAGGAGCCACGTCACACAAGTGATTCAAGCTATTCGTCTTATGGACTCATCGGTTTTTAATCGCTCCACGCGATTAAAAACCCAAGTCCTCTACAGTCCTAATACACCATCGTCACTTAGAATGTGCCGGAGGGTAACTCAACTAAGACCAAACAAACAAAAGGTTAGACACGATTAGTCTGACTCAAAATACAGCTATCAGGATCGAGCATGCAATGGCGGGTCGGGACAGGCACCTTCTAGCCCCTCTCCACACGCTCGACCGAACGTAGACTAGAACAATCAAGTACTGGTTTTACGTGCCCAACGGGTAGTGTGTGATACCAGCTATCTCCCTATGGACCGTAGACTAATCCTCCCCCAAAAAAGGTGATGCTTTAAACTTTTCAAGCCAGGTTAGAGAGCTCGCCCTGCTCGGCCACGTAGTTCCAATAGGTCAAGCCCAGAACAGCTCAAAAAACCAATCTCTGAGAGCTACACCATCTGACGGTTCACGCTAGTGAAACCTATATCGACTCCCACATGGTGACGCCGTCTCAACGGTTCAAGCATGGGGGCAATGCTTTATCCGGTGGGTGACGCCATACGATGGTTAAAGCCAAAAGGATGGCTCACCATCTAAAGATATGCCACTCGCAATCGACTCATATCCACATGATTAACAGGACCACGTCTCATGAATGACTCAAGTGCCTGTTGTGAAACTGACCTGTATCGGTTAATGCCATTCTAATGGCTAAAACCTACCAAAGCATCATCTCGTCGCAACTAATGAACGTCGAGCCCCTTGAAACTCAATGAGCCAACGCAATTTAGCCCGGCAGCGCATGAGGATTGACGTGCATTGATCGAGACCGGACCTGCACCAATCGACACGTGTCGCCTCGGGTACGTTTTTTTCACCCGACAGGAGGATCTTTGATCCCTATCAGATGGAAAAAAGGGGGCATCTGTAGGGACCAAAAATCAGACCCACAAACTATGCTCCACTTACCAGAGGCCCATGACTCGATTAACGAGGGCCCACGACCCGGATTGCCCACTATGGGTGGATCTGGCCAGTCTTACCCTCCATACTCGACCACCAGAAAATATTAAGTTGGATTTGGGGTCAAATCTCAACAGAAAATATGATTTTGAGATCATCAATGCAGAGATCTCAGATTATATATTAGATTTAGAATTATCCTTGACTGATTTTTCAAATCCCAACAATATATATATATATATATATATATATATATATATATATATATATATATATATATATATATATATATATATATATTTGATTTGGGACCATCAGTGGTTGATCTCCCAAATCCCAATAACATATATTTTTAATTATGGACAATCATGGATGATTCCTAAAATCCCAACAACATATATATTAGATTTGGAGTTATCAATAATTGATTTCCAAATCTCAACAATATATATTTGGAAACTTCATTAATTGATTCCATAAAATCCCAAACAAAATATGTATATTTATCAGGGATAATCAATGACTGATTATGCAAATCCCTAAATATACACCTAAATCAAGGATCTCTCCCCATCTGTCCGATGGGAGAAAAATCCACCATTGATTCTAAGTCACCCACCAAAGTACTATAAATAGGAAACCAATTCTCCCTACTAGGGGGGTGATTTTGCTACTAGATCCCTACACCAAAAGAGGAACTACGTGTGACTTGATCCCTTGACAAGGGTACGTAGGGAACCTGAGAGGTCATATCAGGTTCAGTCCAAATCAAACCAAACTCGGACCGCCCTCGAGTCCGGTATATTCAAGGAGGAGGATCACCGGCAACCAGACAGTATACGTCGGAGGAGATAGGAGCAGACGGATTCTGACAACCCGAACCCGGTACGCCATTTTTTGCCCCTCCAACATTGATTTAATTCATATGCAGTAGAATTATTTTCGTATAAATATTTGCACCTATATGTAAAAAAGAAGGAAATTGATAAATTCATCCCCTTTTGCAATCTCATTTACAGTCCATCCATGTTTTAATTTTTTTTTCCTGAAATATATACTTAAATAATAAAGTACACTATTTTATAAAAAAGAATGATGTATATATTTTTATAAATTAAATGTATATTTTTTTAACTTTTTTAATATGTAATGAAATATATATATCTTGCCCGTAGAGGTGCAACTTGGGTGGGTTGAACCCGACCATACCCGGTTCATGGGCGGGTTTGGGTTGAGGTTTTTCTCTGTCGGGTTCAACCCGATCCGAACCCGAACTAACCCGAACCCAATTCGGGTCGGGTTCGGGTTGGGGGGTTGGGTTAGGCGGGCTCAACCCGAACCCGACCTCCAATGCATGTTAACATAAATGTTATGCTGCCACAACATGCCTACATTTCACTAAACCCTAAAAACCCAAATTACATATTGTCTAATTTTTTTTGTTTTTTTGTTTTGTGTAGACTTATTGTGTATGTGCGTAGTAAAAATTGATTTGAACATTGAAGGTGAAAGGTTTTTTAGCAAGTGGTGAAGGTTTTTTTTATATTTTTGTTCAAAAGCGATGAAGCTATGTTTAACTTAATTAAAATTTAGAATATGCATTCATAAACTATTTGGATTTTGTAATTTTTTTTGTGGTGAATATACAGTTAATTAATTAGAGTTTATTGTGTTGTTTATTAAATAATTTTTATGATCTTTTAAGTATTAAACCCGAGCTTGACCCGAGTCCTACCCGAGCCCGACCCGAGCCCGAATTCAAGCCGAACCCAATCCAAAATCCGCGGGTTGAGGTCGGGTTCGGGCTCGGGTTTGGGTTGGGCTCTATGCAATGCGGGTTAAAGCCGAACCCGACCCAACCCGCTCGAGTTACACCCCTACTTGCCCAACTTGAAACACTATCTCTAGGGGTGGTAAACGAGCCGAACGAGCCGAGCTTTGATCTGCTCAGGCTCGGCTCGTTTAGTATCAGGCTCGGCTCGGGCTCGGCTCGGTTCGGGAACGAGCTTCATTTTGTGTTCAAGCTCGGCTCGTTGGGCTCGTGAAAAACTCGGTTAAAGCTCGGCTCGGCTCGTTTGTTAAACAAGCCAAGCTGAAGCTCGAATCAAGGCTCGGCTCGGGCTCGTTTAGCTAAAAAAAATCTTGTTTAGCATTTAAGAAGTCACATTTTATAAATCACAACACCTTATACATGTGAAAGTAACATAAGTTCGGGCTCGGGCTCGGCTCGTTAACCTTTTTTCAGTTAAGTAAACGAGCTCGTCTAGGCTCGGGCTCAGCTCGGGCTCGACTCGTTTACAAACCGAGCTTTAAAAATTGTTCAAGCTCGACTCGTTTGTCCTATCTTAAAAGCAAGATGACCACAACAAAACCAAAATGTACTTGCTATATCAGTGCCCCCAAAAACGAAAGAAGGCCCAGAAAGGAAAAAACCACAATGCTAAATCGACTAGGTCAGTCTATCTCTCAACCACCACTGAAAGGGACCCATGTCACTCATCTTTCATAATCCCATTCCCATTCCCATTCCCATTCCCATTCCCATTCCCAGAGACTCAATTCAGATTTTTTTTTATAAAAGAATTATGTTGTTTCACCCTTCCTTGAATGAGGGTGGATAGAAAAAAATTTGATGTTTGATGTTACCAGATGGAGTATTCAAAATTTGTATTGAATACTGGGTCAATTCACATGAGTCTCATTATTTATCCTATATGAAATTACATCATTTTGTTATTCATTTACACTGCTCCTAACTAGTTGAACAGGGGGCTCAAGATATTAATATGGACATATATAGCTATCTTACCCAATTTTCTAAAATTCTCTTCTAAACCCTGATTAATCCCCTACCTAGGTCTAAGCATTCTCTTTCCTCAACGCTAGTGCCTAGCTATTTTCTTAATTAATCTCTAGTTGACTAATAAGATATTAAGTTATTTTACATATTATATATTTGCTAATTAAATTTTTTATGTTATCCCTATTATGTTTATATTATTAATTTTGTTTTAATGTTACTTTATTGTTATTTGTAGTCTAAAATTATTGTTTATATAATATGGATATGCATATGAATTATATTTCTGTTTCTAAAAGGTGATTGATTAATCTCCGCTTAGCCAATTAATTCCTAATCTCTCCTGAACCGCTTGACCAGCTGCTAGCTTTTTGTAGAACATTGATCTTATCCTTGTTGGTGTATTTCTTCCTCCAGGCCTAGAAGTAGGCCTGTCAACGGGTCGGGTCCGGGTTAGGTCAGGGTGGACCCGGACCCGACCCGTTTAATTGTCGGGTCCTTCGGGTCGGGTCCATATCGGGTCTCGGGTCGGGTTGGGTCAGGTCGGGTCAATCCATTAACAAGCCTAGGCCAAACAAAGAGAGGTCGAAGAACTTCTCAAGGGCCTACAATGGCTTTATATTTTTTTTTTTAATAGAGTGTAGTGTATTATAAATAGTTCTTCACTATTTTGATTTTGTTAATATTTAATGAGAGGACATTTTGAATACAATTTGGATTATTATGCTTTTACGTGAAGTCAAAAGGTTGTAAAAATATTTCAAATGTTTAAAATTTTAAATGATTATTCAATATTTAGTTATAAATGTTTGGTTGAATCATAAGTGTTTGGTTGTATCATAAATAAAAAAATTACAAAATATTTGGATTGGGTCAATCGGGTCCATCGAGTCCATAGGATCGAGTCGGGATGGACCTAGACCCGACCTGTTTTCATTGTCGGGTCATTCGGGTTGGGTATTTATGCCTTTTATCGGGTCGGGTCCGAGTCAGGTTTGAGTCCGACCCGCGACCCGTTGACAGACCTACCTAAAAATAGAGATACTAATATAGTTTGGGTTGGAGAGCAACTATAAGCCTGTAAGAGCTACTGAAGCGAGAAAATCTTAAGAAAAACAAGTTCAAAGAACTCTCAGAATGTCTAAGAGCCCTGTTTGAATAAGTGGTATGGAGCGAATTCTGCGACGGGCAAACTATCAAAACTCCATCTCAGATCCAAACATAATCGCGATGAACAATTAGACAATGAAGTCACATTGGACGTATTTTATGCACAAAATGGACCGCATTCAGGACAGCTCCCAAACAATGCTTCTCTAACTTGGGATTTCAAGTTTTCAACCCCTCGCATATCAGAACAGAATGCCCGCAATTCCAAATGAGGCCTAAACTTCAAATAATTATAATTGTTTATTCACACGTTAAAATAACTTATCAGGGGTAGCATGACGAGCCGTTGCATTGGTAAACCTATCACTCATTTTTCAAAAATTCCTTCAATCTCAAAATCCATTTGTTTCTATTCAATTTACCATTTATGGTGAATTAATATTTTGGGTGATTAAATTATCATCTAGAGTCATGTTTGAATGTTTTTGTTGTTGTAAAGGTTTTGCTAGTATAATTTTCTTATCTTTTTAGAATATTTTTTATAACTGTATCATTGAAAATTTGATTCTACAATTTATGGAGTACAACAACAGTATCACACAGGGACAATTATGACTATTCAAACAACCCTGACAACAATCTTGACATCACATGGACATTCATCGCTACAAGCAACCGGGTAACCACTTAATATTACATAAATACAAATGTATATGTAATGCATTTTAACCTTCTATAAGCCTATCATAGGCTTCGAAGGAAAAAACCTACTCCTACACTCAGGCAGGCTTATCCTAGGACTTCAACATGATAACCTAAACTCTGGAGGATATCCTAATCTCCACAAAATAACATACATAAGCTCTAGGATCAATAAGATAGTCAACCTAATTAAGCTCCTTATAAGTTGATCAAACTTAAACAAACTTCACAAGCCAACTAAGCTTAAACTCGTAGGACATCAGAAATATGATCTCTCTTACCAATCTATAATGCCCCTGAATCCACTATCCTTATAGTGGCGTAAAACCTGGTGCGCTATCTTACAATCCATCTCAAAGGTTAAGCCTTTATATACATATACAATCACTTTTGGCTAAAAATTTTAAATTTTAAATTTTCTATGAAATGTAAAAAAATCTATCTTCTATATACTATACTAACAAAAAATAGTTTTCAAGTGTTTGTAACATAATTCTGCATCTCTACCCTCTAACAAATTTATTAAAGTGCATTATTATTCAAAACAAATTTTCAAGTGATTTCTTCTCCTAATTTTATCTAATGATGTTAAATAGATAATTAGATTTTATAAATTTAATATATAACCAAATGCTCTAACTAGTTAATTAAAAAATATGGATTTTTATAAAAATAAAATAATACATTTATAGTATCATCATAAAATATAGGCCGAATGTCGTATATATATTTATCAAATCTCAATATTTTAATGGGTTTTTTATGCATATATACCCTTAAAAATCACATTTTGGTAAAATGTCCCTCATGATTTTTTATATCCAACAACACCCCTCAAAACTCAAAAGAGTTTAAATTGTCCATGAATATTGTTTTTTACCCATTTGAGAGATATGGATTGTTTTAGATTTTCAAATGGGGGATTTTGATATTATAGGAGAGCCAAATATGCAAAAAAAAACCCATTTTCAATTGTAATATGCCTCTTTTATTTGTAATTTCAAAATAAATTTTACAAATAATTTATTCAATAATTATTAAAAAATTTATTATATTATTTATGTGTATCAAATGTTATATTATATCAAATATAAACGGGCTAGAAAAAATGGAGAGTGTTGGTTTAATGTAGTTTTCTCAAAAAAAATATTTTTTATGTAGGTGCACATCGTCCATGAATGAAGGACTAATGTTGTACTAATTAAACGGATATTTAATTTGTGAGAGTAAATTAAAAAATAGGGGTATTTTGATTTTTTTGCATGACTCGGTGATGTTAGTGAGCATATTTGGATAAATAAGAAAACTTTACTAGAGTGATAAATGTACAAAATTTAAAATATGTAATTATATAAAAATAAATAGATTGTTTGTATGGGTATGAATAAATTAGAAAATGTTAGACAGTCCTGTTTAAAATCGCTACAATTTTGATAGTTTTTTCAACTAGGTATTTACCTCGTCAAATAGTTATCGAGGTACATGTATTGTAGACGTGGCTATAATGGGGTTTGTGTAACAACATTTATATAAATAAAGGAAAATACCCAAAAAAATCTTTTAAAAGTTAGAAATTCCCAAATCGACCACTTTTTAAAATTCTATTAAAAAAAATCTCATTTCACAATTTTAAAAACTAAAAAGAGTAACATATCTTTATGTAATTTTTAACTTTCTCTAATTATATTTAACAACTTTTCATAACCATCATTTAATTAAAAAATAATATTAATATAAGAAATAATTTTTATTTGAGAGTGATTTTACATGTTATTAAATTTTTTAAGTACTATAAAAAATGTTACAAATATCAAAATTGTTATTCATAAATTTTATTTTTCCTTTCTTTTTTCCTAATTTTTTGTTATTTATATTTTATAAATGCCTTGCATAAAGATTTTTTTATATAATATTAAACATATATAAGTTCCCGAAAGACTTTAGAAAATTTAGAATATTTAAAAAATATTTTATAACGAAAATTTTTAATTTTTTACAATTTAAATCTTAATGGTTTATTAAATATACAAAAAGTAATAATAAACTTCATGCACAAATCAAAAAAATATTTTATTATTTATAAATATTTTTTAATTGGGGTGTCAAACAATTAAATATATGTGATGATATTTAAATAGTTGATAACATAAGGGTAGTCAAATTATTGTACTTTCTAAAATTGTAAAATAATATTTTTTAAGTATAATTTTAAAAAAATGATTGATTTAGATATTTCTAATTTTTGAAATATTGTTTTGAATATTTTCTTAATGCATGTATTTTGGAGGGCATATATTCGTAAAACCCACAATTATTTCTTAATGCAAATCATCAACCTAGTCATTCTCAGCTTGTCCACCCCCATCTGAAGAGAGACAAATAAATAAAAACTTGCATTAATGGGGACTCGCTGAACCCCACAGTGAATGAAAAGTGACATAAATGTGAAGTAATGACTAAGCAGTCCTTGTTTTCAAGAATTTAAATACTAACTATATCAGTCAAGTGGTGGTGAACAGTGGAGAATTCTAGAAGTTTGACATGGTACAGAATTGGAATAAAGGTATTCAAATCTTGAAAACGTCATCCAAAAATTTTGGTCCAAGAGAGCCAGCCAAGTCACCAATCCTCCCCTCCAAAAAAAAAAAAAACCCTTTTTTCTAACCCTAATTCTGTTGTGTAAAAATCCCACTGTGTATCAGTCAAATTCAAGAAAACGTGCTTGGATGAGGAAAATCCATTAGCAATTTTTTTCATGTATTTTTTACAATTCCTATAAATGATATTTCTTTTACGCAGAATCTATTGTTAATGATCGAAAGGACTCCGTCTCGCAATCAAAGAAGTCAATGTGGAGGGACCACGCGTGCTGAAGAAATAAGCGGTCAGGTATTGGATTTAGCAACTAATTACACAGTATTATTAGTTGCTGAACAAGAATCACAAGCAGCAGCAAGAAGAGAAGGAGAAGGATAAGGTGCATGCGATATATATTCAATTAATTGGAATATATATTTCATATTTTTATAAAAAAAATACATAGTTATTAGATGAGACATGATTTTAAAAATAAAAATAAAAATACGTGCGGTCTGCGTTTTATATTTTGTGTAACTTTTTCTTTGGATTCAAGTTTCAAAAGGATCGGAAGATATATATGTCTATCACTTGCATTAATAAAAGCCACACAAAATCCGAATGTAGCTTTCTCTTTGCACTCATAAAGAAGGAAGTCAGTCCATAAATAGACATCTTTCATCACCCTAAGAGCGAACAAATTACATCAAAACTCATGACTTTGACTTAAAAACTCTTCTCTTCACATTTATATAAGAGAGTTAATTCATATGTCTTTTGAACTAGAAAAAGAAAAAAGAGATGGAGATGGAGCTGAAGACTGTTAGAGGAGGTGGTGGTCGGGGAGAGGAAGATGAAGAAGTTGAGCTCCCGGGCTTCCGATTCCACCCGACGGATGAAGAGCTCGTGGCGTTCTATCTGCGAAGGAAGGTGGAGAAGAAACCTCTCAGAATAGACCTTATCAAACAGGTGGATATCTGTAAATATGATCCATGGGATCTTCCAAGTAAGTTTCATCTTGTTTCTGTTACTTTATGTCTAAAACATGCATATAAGGAATTATTTATTATTATTGTATTTTTTTAATTAGTGAGCTCAATATATAAGAATCCTCCTCCTCTTTGTTATCCAAAAATTAAAGGTGAATTATCACCTTTTTAGTATATAGGAGTGGAAGGTTTGTATCTAGCTTATGTTTTTGCAAATAATTTTTCTTCCTCCTATCAAAAGTTAGATGTCCCTTAAATTTACAGAAAATAATATTCCTCCTCATCAAGTTATTATATATCCATTTATTTTCATAATCCACAAATTTCTCGTTTTATTCAATGTAATAGTTATGAATAAAAATCATGGTATTTTGCATTTGAACCATTTTTTTTTTAAAAGAATTTTTTTATTGAATGTGAATCTTATGGTCTATCACAGAGAAATAATCATTATAAGGTGTTGGGAAAATAAAATATATATAGTAATTATAGAAGTGAAACAAGTGATCTGTTGCACTGCATGAAACATATCAATATAGCACTTATATTCACCGATTATAGTGTTCTCCAAGAAATCCCTCAACCTTCCCATTTCTAAAGATAAGCGTGTACTTAAATATTCATAATTGACCTTAATTAATTAATAATGTTGGTTTCCATGAACCATTGAGGATTATATTGCTCCACAATAACAATACCTTTAGAATAGAATAAATTTCATCAGTTCGATCTGCATGCTTGATTTTATGTAAAACTACTGCTACTGAATAACACTATTTTCTTTTGGTGACAACAAATTAAGAGGTTAGTTCAGGAAAGCAGGATGAATGGTACTTCTTTTGCCTAAGGGGGAGGAAGTACAAGAACAGCATAAGGCCTAATAGGGTTACCGGTACCGGATTTTGGAAGGCGACGGGCATCGACAAGCCGATATATTCCACCGCCAAATCCAACAACTGCATTGGCCTCAAGAAGTCTCTTGTTTACTATATAGGCCGCGCCGGGAAGGGAACAAAGACTGATTGGATGATGCACGAGTTCAGACTCCCCACCAACGGGGAGGACACCAACTATGGACATTCAGAAACTAATCATCAATCCGCGGTAAACAAAATAAACTTTAGACCACGCTTGGATTTACGTTTGGACAGATTTTATATTTGAAAAGGAAAAGATTTTTAAATGCAGTTCAAACACATTTTCAAACCACCTTCTTTTTTTTCATTGAAAAGTTTACAAAACAATCATTTTTAAAAACTGGGTTTGAAATGCAAAATTTTTAAAAGAGGGGGTTTAAAGCAATTCCAACAGGTTGTTAACACACCCCCAAATAAAAGTAAATAAAAAAATCTGGGGGTGGGTTAGCAAACTGGAAAAAAAAGGTAAAAAAAAAAAGAGAGAGAGGGAGGGAGTGAGGGCCGGGGACAGTGGGGGAGGTGGTGACAGAGGAGTGTAACAACGGTGGTGGGCAGAAGAGAGCATGGTGGCGGAGGGCAGTAGGAGGAGGGTGAGAGGAGAAGAGAGAAAGTGAGATTGAAAGAGAGAGGGCGGTGAAATCCGCCAGCCACCTCCACCCTCCCCCTCCTCACCGCCCTCCACGGATCCGCCACCCTCCCCCTCTCTCTCTCTCTCTCTCTCTCCTCTTGCCCCTTCCTTCCACCACCCTCATCTGCCCACTATCGCCATTGCCCTCCTCCGCCCACCACCTCCGCAGCCCTCTCCTCCCTCCCTCTCTCCCTTTTTTTCTTTTTTTTTTTTATTTTTGGGGGTGGGTTGCAACCTAGAGGGGTTTTTTAACACCCCCTTTTTTAAAATACCAACATTTCAAACCGCACATTCAAACGTAGACTTAAATAAATTTTATGTGATGTTTGCTTGTTATGGATGAAAAAAATTTCATGTGATGTAGGAGATCTGGACAATTTGTCGAATCTTCAAGCGAAACGCGACATATAGGAAGTTCAACTACCAAGAATGGAGGGTTTCAACTGCCAACAAGAACACTCCAACCGAATCAAGCTCAAAAACATGCAGTTTTGAGTCTGACAATGGAGATGAATACAGGTCTGTTGGAGCTTCCACCACCCAATATGGGGGAGAGAATGCATTGATGAAGAACCAGTGCTGTGTTGATCAGTGGGGCACAGTGGTTCAGTCTCCATTATTGACAGCCATTAATCCAAACTTTCTGAACTTAAATGGGGGTGAATTCTTTGGAGAGGGAAATTGGGATGAGCTCGGACGGATGATGGAGTTCACTGTTGATCCAGCATCGCTTTCTTGAGACTGTAGATCTTAATCTAGAAGCACATGAATGTTATATTTCTTTGTTATTTCAGTTTTATAGAGATCTGAAACAACAAATGTAAAAATATATAATGTATATGTAGAACAGCTTGGTTGAACTATGATGCATGATTTAGAGTGTTTTTTACATGTATGGGTGGTTTAAATATACACGCAATATGCATGGACAACCCCGCAAGCAGTCAATATACCTCGATGGTCATTCAGCAGGGTATATATCTCCTTAGATGAGGTATATACCTCTTTTTAGTAATTTTTTATGTTTTTCATTCAATTGATCAATGGATTAATTACATCATGAACGTGTGTATACACGTTCATAAAAGGGCGCTGTTACACCCAGATCCGTTTCCAACCCAAATTCTAGCCTTATATGCGTCGATAGATTTTTATCAACGCATATGCTCACGTTAACAAGGCATATGTTTCGAAAGAATTTTTTTACATTTTCTATAAATGCATCCATACAATTCGTTGAAGTATATGCTTCATTTTTATAAAAGCATGTATCTCATTAAATGAGGTATACTATTTTTAAAAAATTCAAAACACATGTATTCTAGAATTGAGGCTAGAAATGGGGCTGGATGTAACATTATCCTTTATAAAAACATATATCTCATTAGATAAGGTTTACTATTTTTTTTAAATCAAAACATGTGTAGTTGGCAAGTGATTCAGCTTCATTTGTATTTTTAGTTGTCTTTGGATGCTTGCTTTCAGCTCAAATGGAGAACAGAATGTCTCATGCAATACAGAGATGGCATGTGTTAGATTTACACAAAAGTGTTTTGATACTTCCATTTAGATTCTCTACTAGTTTTTTCATGTTTATATATTGTTTCATTTTTATTGTAGAATTGTCATCATAGATAAAATCAAATGCATGTTTATAAATCCATTAAATCATAAATAGATCTAAATGTGATGAATGTATTCATTTCATTTGATAAATTTAAGATTATTTGATTGATTTAAACACAAAATAAGCATGAAAAAACAAGCTAAGAGAGGATTCATTTCCTGCATCACTCAGGTATCCTGGCCTTCAACATGGTAATGCAGTGGCCCGGTCAACCAGAAAATGAAGAAGAATAGGAATCCTCGAGAAAGTGATTGAGAGAAACAAGCTATATAGTAATCTTTATGTTGATTCAACAGCATCAAATTATAAGCCTAAAATAGCTATAAAAGCTTCTTTAAAACTTTAGAAATATAATTCTAAAAAGATATTATCTTTATTTATAGGCACTTAAAGTCAAATCGAATTCCCGCTTTCGGCGGAGTGCTCTGATTGGTTTATTTTAAAAGACTATAATTTTTCTATATATATTTTAAATCAATAATATGAAAAATAAGTTATGGAAAATATGATAAAGCATGCATCTAAATAAAAATCCAAATTCTGAAGATATATAATAAACATATAGTGTAATTGTAAAATATGTTTGACACAACAGTTATTCAATCACTTGAACTTTACAAACATTCAAAATAGTATAGTTGAGCACTTTATAACTATTGCCTTCAAATTCAATGAAGACTAAAACCACATATTTGTGATGCTATTTTAATTACTGGTCTCAAGTCATTGCATAAACACATTCAAGCAGGACTCTGGGGATCCTAACTGGTAAGGGAGCCAATCATAGCACCAATGAAGTACATGATTTAAAATAAAAAAATAAATTATACATCATGTTTTTATACAAATGATTTTATATATCACTAAGGAAGTACATGATTTAAAAATATATATATATACATCATCTAATGAAGTGTGTGATTTTATACAAATTAATTATATACTTTAATAAATTGCGTGACTCAATCTATAGAAAATACAAAACTTTCTAATGAGGAATGTACATCGTGAATGTGAGTATATGACGCTTATGAAGTATATGATACTAGAATTAAGACTTAAAAAAAAAAGACTATGTAACAACACTATTTTATCTTTTTCATTAGACATTGTTACATTCAGTCTTTTTTATAATTTCAAATGAAGTCTCATATATCTCGTTTGCTCACTCCATTCACTGTTATGAGATATATACCTTATTGAAAAATTTTATATTTTCTATAAATGTCACGATTCAATTTATCATAGTATATATTAGTATATATTTCACATTTAATAAAAAAATATAACTTTTTGAAAAGAAATAAAATAAATGCATGCTGTGTTTTGTACTGTAAATGGACTGGGTTTGTAAATGGACTGAGGTGTAACATGTTATTTTTTCCATTTCTTGGGTGATATTTGTCGATTTGTAAACTTGTAGAGCCCACAAAACACTATGCACTTATTTAATGGTTTCCAAGGAACAGGTGGATCAATCCATTCACACAGTGAAGACATGCACATCAAGCAAGTTTTCTTTCTTTATCTTTTTTTTTGTTTTGTTTTTTTTTTTTTTTTTAGGATTAGTTGGTCAATATAATAATGTCTTCTTCCACAGTTTTCCATTTGTGGAAGTTAGGATGTCAAGAGTTATCTAGTTTAATCACTTTGTTATCATTCAAAACAAGATCCATGGTGTATCAATATAAACGTTTATGGGAGGGATCTCCGTAGCTGACTTTACGATCGATTTGGAAAGACTACCTCCGCCTGTTTGTCCCGGTTCCACAGAAAATATAAACGTTTATGCCGTAGTGCTAAAACTGAATAGATACCTACAATTGTTTGATAAAATACCAAACAATATTTCATAATATATAAAAGGCAGGCTTATGAAGATTAATGTTTATTATCTACTTTGATATTTGTATAATAGAATTCAGTGGGACCTTCTGGGGCTGCTATGTATGGACCAACAGAGTGACATTAAGGGATCATTTTTGTACCCCTCTTATCATATTCTTATTTTATTTATTATAATGAAAACTATGATGAAAACTTGAAATTCAGGGAGAACAAAATGAGCAGTTTTGTGTTTTGCTTCTTCCTCAGTTAGTTGAAGTGCTATAAAATGGTTCAATAATCGTAAACTTTCACTCATTTATCAAATAAAATTTTAGAAAATAATTCCTAAAAAAATTATTTTCCTAAGATCATGTACTTATGTTATTATGTGCATGGAAACAGTAAACTAGTGTGTAATATTTTATGATATAGCAAATATGCCTTCTCAATATATTAAAATTAGTCTCAAATTCTCCAAAAAGTCAAACAAATAATAAGAAATTAAAGAAATGAATTGAAAAGACAAGACAAAAAAAAGGTAGACAATTTTAATATCTCAGATGTCAGTGATGTTGAATTGGTTATTCAATGGATCCCTTCCAGAAGGAGCTCTCTTTCTCACTCTATAATATTTTCAAAATCACTGGGTGTTCACTAGTCTTTGATGGAGATATGTGGATCAAAGATATTCAGATTGAAGATTATGTACCGTTATTTTAATTGATTTTGTTATCTAATAAACCGATTCCATATGCAACTAAGCATATCATAAAAAAATATTTGAAAGAGAATAGAATCATCATAACGACAGGTCAAAGAAAAAGAATGAGTCAGCTAGTGTTACTTTCATTATAAAAAAAAAATAGCATGACTTAAAAGCAAAAAATATAGCAAGGCATTTATATCATTATCCAGGTTAACTGTAACCGCGTTTCCAAACAGTAGGTAATATTGGAGCTATTGCTACAGGCCCAAAGGAATCTGGAATCCAGACGCTGGTGGACCATGGGTTTCAGGTGAAAGGCGGAATCAATGTTAAACCCAGTACATTTTACAATCCAAAACACATACTGATCTTTTTTTAAAATAGTAAATATCACCTATATATATTTTAATAAAAATTGTATATCATTATATTTTAAATTGATTCAAATTCTAATAAATATAAAAAAAAATAACGATGTATATATTTCATCTAATGATGCATATACATCACTGAATTTCTAACCGTGGGAGGTGAAAATGTCATCCTCTTTTATTGGGCCAGACTCGAGGGCGGTCCAGACTTGGTTTAAGTAGATCCGCGAAGAGACAACAATTAGGGTCCACCGTGGAGGGATTGACGAGATTCGTCTGGACTGGACCTGATGTAAATCAGGCTACCTACGTACCCTATTTGAGGGATCAAGCCACATGTAGTTCCTTTTTGGCGAGAACCTCCGACGGTGAAGCCCAATCTCCATTAAAATGGGATTTCAAGCTTGGGTCTAGGGTTCTATTTTTTGGGGAAGAAGAAGAAGTCTCTCCCTCTCTCCATTTTTGATGAAGGGGATACCCTCCTATTTATAGTGGGAGGGAGTATGCTTATTACCATGGAGGTGTGAGCATATCATGGGATGGAATCTTTCACGTGGCACTTGGATCGGTCGACACATAGGATCTTGGGATCAGTGCCTTATAACCACCTTCTAATAGTTTATTACAGCCACTGTGTAAGAGAATATTCCTTGGGATTTCTAATATCTCACCGATGCGGACTCCGTGCTTTTGATTCAAGTCGGACAAAAGCTATGCCCCCATTCACCCAGGTCTGGTCGGGAGTCTGACCAGACTGTTTATTGACCCGACCTGAGATGGTGGTGTGTTTATGACCCCATGTCATCGGCCGATGCGGTATGGTCTTTTAAACAAATCCTACGGTGTGAAAGATTTTTGGTTCTACAAATACCCCCTCTTCTTGGTCTTTCTGGGATCGGGAGAGCAGAATATCAAACATTGGGACCTCGCATGCTAAATTCTAATCTGACTTTTGTCGAGACGACGTCTTTCTATTTCTTTCTGATTTTAACATGGAAGACAGGGAAGACCTGAAAAGGTGAACTGCCAAGGAAGACATGAAAAGGTGAACGGCAGGGTAGACCTGAAAATGTGAACTGCCAAGGACGACCTGAAAAGGTGAAAGGCAAGGTAGACCTAAAAAGGTGAGGTAGACCTAAAAAGGTGAACGGCAAGGTAGATCTAAAAAGGTGAACTGCCAAGGAAGACATGAAAAGGTGAAAGGCATGGTAGACCTGAAAAGGTGAATTGTCAGGGAAGACCTAAAAAGGTAAACGGCAGGGTAGACCTGAAAAGGTGACCTGCCAAGAAAGACGTGAAAATGTGAACGACATGGTAGACATGAAAAGGTGAACTCCCAAGGAAGACCTGAAAAGGTGAACGGCAGGGTAGACCTGAAAAGGTGAACTTCCAGGGAGACATAAAAAGGTGAACGGCAAGGTAGACCTGAAAAGGTGACCTGCTAGAGAAGACTTGAAAATGTGAACGGCAGCGTAGACCTGAAAAGGTGGACTGCCAAGGAAGACCTGAAAAGGTGAACGGCAGGGTATACCTAAAAAGGTGAACTACCAAGGAAGACCTGAAAAGGTGAACGACAAGGTAGACCTTAAAAGGTGACCTGCCAGGGAAGACTTGAAAATGTGAACGGCTGGGTAGACCTGAAAAGGTGAACTGCCAAGGAAGACCTGAAAAAATGAACGGCAGGGTAGACCTGAAAAGGTGAACTGCCAAGGAAGACCTGAAAAGATGAACGACAGGGTATACCTGAAATGGTGACCTGCAAGGGAAGACTTGAAAATGTGAACAGCATAGTAGACCTGAAAAGGTGAACTGCCAGGGAAGACCTGAAAAGGTGAACTGCCAGGGAAGACCTGAAAAGGTGAACTGCCAGGGAAGACCCGAAAAGGTGAACTGCCAGGGAAGACCTAAAAAGGTGAACTGCCATGGAAGATCTGAAATGGTGAGCGGCAGGGTAGACCTGAAAAGATGAACTGCCAAGGGAGACCTGAAAAGGTGAACGGCAGAGTAGGCCTGAAAAGGTGAACTCCCATGGAAGACCTTATCTTCTAGGAAGACTAGAATTGAAGACCTGCTCTGCCTCAAATTTGATATGGACGAGTACGACTTATTTGTATTCGCGACCTCATCCGTGCCTCGTTCCGTTGGAGAGCGTCTTAATTGTACTGTTGCGGCTAGTGCGCAACCCTTAGTCCGGGGCGACACGAGTGCTACCCGATAAGTGAATAGAGTAGAGCTCCTCGCGACCCTTGACCTGATCGGTGAAAGGGTGCAAATCACTTAGCAGGCGGAGCCTTAACTCCTCTCGATATCGTCTGTGCCCCATCCCATTGGAGTGCGTCTTGGTTGCCGTTGCGGCTAGTGCGCGACCCTTAGTCTGAAGTGACACGAGTGCTACCCGATAAGTGAATAGAGTAGAACTCCTCGCGACCCTTGACCTGATAGGTGACAAGGTGCAATTCACTTAGCAGGCGGAGCCTTAACTCCTTGCGACCTCGTCTGTGCCCCGTCCCATTGGAGTGCGTCTTGGTTGCCGTTGCAGCTAGTGCGCGACCCTTGACCTGATCGGTGACAAGGTGCAATTCACTTAGCAGCTGGAGCCTTAACTCCTCGCGACCTCGTCTGTGCCCCGTCCCATTGGAGTGCGTCTTGGTTGCCGTTGCGGCTAGGTGTGCGTCACCTCTTATTTTGAGATGGACGAGTTCGGCTTATTTGTATGCGCGACCTCGAGTCCATAACAGATGGGTGCGGCTTTTGGGGTGCACACCTCTTATTCCGAGATGGATGAGTACGGCTCATTTGTATGAGCGACCTCGAGTCCATAACAGATGAGTTCGGGTTTTGGATTGCGCACCTCTTATTCCGAGATGGACGAGTACGGCTTATTTGTATGTGCGACCTCGAGTCCATAACAGATGGGTGCAGGTTTTGGGGTGAGCACCTCTTATTCCGAGATGGATGAGTACAGCTTATTTGTATGTGCAACCTCGAGCCCATAACAGATGGGTGTGGATTAAGGTGTCCTGTCCGTTGAGAAGACTTGAAAATGGTCCGTTGAGAAGACCTGAATATATGGCCCGTTGAGAAGACCTGAAGAGGTGGTCCGTTGAGAAGACCTGACTATATGGCCCGTTGAGAAGACTTGAAAATGGTCCGTTGAGAAAACCTGAATATATGGCCCGTTGAGAAGACCTGACTATATGGCCCGTTGAGAAGACCTAAAGAGGTGGTCCGTTGAGAAGACCTGAAGGGGTGGCCCGTTGAGAAAACCTAACTAGATGGCTCGTTGAGGTGACCTGACTAGGTGGCCCGTTGAGAAGACCTGAATAAGGGGGCCGTTAAGAAGAGTTGAAGGGGGTGGCGTTGTTCATTCTCTGAGGTTTTCGTTGGTGGAAAGTGGAAGAGGAGGAAGCCGAGGTGACCTCTGCCGACGTGCCACCATTCATTCTCCGAGGTTTCTGTTCGTGGAAGATGAAGAAGAGGAATCCGAGGTGACCTCCGTTGACATGTCGCCGTTCATTCTCCGAGGTTTCCGTTAATGGAAGAGGAAGAAGAGGAAGCCAAGGTGACCTCCGCCGACATGCCACTGTTCATTCTTCGAGGTTTTCATTAATGGAAGAGGAAGAAGAGGAAGCCGAGGTGACCTCCGCCGACGTGTCGCCGTTCATTCTCCAAGGTTTCCGTTAATGGAAGAGGAAGAAGAGGAAGCCAAGGTGATCTCCGCCGACGTCCCTCCGGTCATTCTCCGAGGTTTTTGTTGGTGGAAAGTGGAAGAGGAGGAAGCCGAGGTGACCTCCGCCGACGTGCCACCATTCATTCTCCGAGGTTTCCGTTCGTGGAAGATAAAGAAGAGGAAGCCGAGGTGACCTCCGTCGACGTGCCGCCGGTCATTCTCCAAGGTTTTCGTTGGTGGAAAGTGGAAGAAGAGGAAGCCGAGGTGACCTCCACCGACATGCCACCATTCATTCTCTGAGGTTTCCGTTTGTGGAAGATGAAGAAGAGGAAGCCAAGGTGACCTCCGCCAACGTGCCGCTGTTCATTCTCCGAGGTTTCCGTTAATGGAAGATGAAGAAGAGGAAGCCAAGGTGACCTCCGCCAACGTGCCGCTGTTCATTCTCCGAGGTTTCCGTTAATGGAAGAGGAAGAAGAGGAAGCCGAGGTGACCTCCACTGACGTGCCACCGTTCATTCTCCAAGGCTTCCGTTCGTGGAAGATGAAGAAGAGGAAGCCGAGGTGACCTCCGCCGACGTGCCGCCATTCATTCTGCTAATTTTCTGCTAATGGAAGAGGAAGAAGAGGAAGCTAAGGTGACCTCCGCCGACGTGCCGCTGTTCATTCTCCGAGGTTTCCGTTAATGGAAGAGGAAGAAGAGGAAGCCGAGGTGACCACCGCCGACGTGCCGCCGTTCATTCTCAGGGGTTTCCGTTAATGGAAGAAGAAGAAGAGGAAGCCGAGGTGACCTCCGCCGACGTGCCACCATTCATTCTCTGAGGCTTCCGTTCGTGGAAGATGAAGAAGAGGAAGCCGAGGTGACCTCAGCTGACGTGCCGCTGTTCATTCTCTGAGGTTTCCATTAATGGAAGAGGAAGAAGAGGAAGCCGAGGTGACCTCCGCCGACATGCCACCGGTCATTCTCCGAGGTTTTTGTTTGTGGTAAGTGGAAGAGGAGGAAGCCGAGGTGACCTCCGCCGACGTGCCAACATTCATTCTCCGAGGTTTCTGTTAATGGAAGAAGAAGAAGAAGAAGAAGAAGAAGAAGAAGCCGAGGTGACCTTCGCCGATACACGGGAAAGAAGCTCCATTATCGAGACGCAATCCATACCTTAGAAATTGCAACCAATTCATCACTATCACACTACTGGCTGGAATCTTCTACCCAAGCCTTAATCCCACAACAAGAGATTTAACAACTGACCCTAACCAGTCGACCTAGTCGACAACTTAAGGGTGGGTCCAGGGGGTCACGTCCACGTCAACGGATGTGAGGAGGCATGTCAGCAACCTAAGATAACCTCTAAAACAAGAGTACCCGGATGACAATCCTACGACTCATCATCTATACGACTAGACTTAGGCTCTGACAGGACCAGGCTCTGATACCAACTTTTTGTCACGCCCCAGGCATCCCCGAGACGTGGCAAAATTAATATAATATCAGCTATCAATACCTGAGGTCAATAAAGACACCAACAACAATACACAAGGCGGCAAAGCAAGATAAAAATAACTGACTGAAAAGCGGAAGCATAATATATAACAATGTCTGTAAATCAAAAACATTATTACAGACCCGAATACACAATCAATGTCCTGTGAAAGCCAAGTCTAGACCAAAGAAAATACAACCTGTGCCACATGCACGATTTACAAAGCATAAAATGACTCTAGGAATGCTGACAGCCTCGCACTCGCCACCCACCGGTAGAACGCTCCACGCCCATAAGACCACGCCACAGGAAAGCTCCAGCTCCACGCCCAACACTGCCCCTGAAAAGAAACAGTATGCGAGGGGTGAGCTACAAGCTCAGTGAGTGGCTGGAAACCAATCACCATTCTACAGTTCCATACATAATCAATTTCCTTTCAAGGAAAACATGGGTAGAAACCCATGGAAAACAGGGTCACGTGGCGGCGCGACCAACCTCACCCCACCCTCACTCCCGGAGGGAGTCTTTTGGGACTTATGGGGAGAGACCATACCGTCGGTCGAAGAGACCCGGATTTACTGGTCTAGAGACCATACCGTCAGTCAAAGAGACCCGGATTTACTGGTCTAGAGACCATACCGTTGGTCGAAGAGACCCGGATTTACTGGTCTACTCAACACTACTGGATCATCTACATCTAGACAATCGCCCAACGATGTCCTTCAACATCGATCACGAGACCGGACCCAACAACTATGGGAACGGTCGAACAACGAATGGGTCACGAGGTGACGCGTCTTCACCTCATCCACACCCTCACTCCTGAAAGGAGACATCTTGGGACTTTGGGAAGAGACTTAGACTGCTCTACACCCCTGGTCCACCTGGTAGCCTCTCCCACCCTCGTGGCCTCCGCCTAGTCCTCTGACAGGTATAGCCAACGCCGGGGAGTTCCTACATCGGATCCAACGAAGGGGAGAACGATTCCACGCTCGCGACATCATTCATTAACCCTCTCCCGGGTAGTATCTACAACCCGATCTCCTCAACTCACCGCTCTACACCCTTGGTCCGCCAGTAGCCCTTTCCCACCCTCGTGGCCTCCACCTAGTCCACTCCCACCATCCGTACTGTCCGACACATCGGAGGTACCTACGGACGGGAGCCCTCTGTCAGGTACAGCCAACGCCGGGGAGTTCCTACATCGGATCCAACGAAGGGGAGAACGATCCCATGTTCGCAAAGTGAAACCCAATGGAAAACACTCTCGATACTCGCTTATCGAGATATCACACACATGCATAACAACAACCAACACACTCATATTAACCTTAAAGTAGTCATAGTCCCTAAACGGGAGTAACTACACAAGTTAGAGGGTCGTAACATCGCCGATCCACCCCACGCTCACCCTTTAGGGGTGTCATGGGTCTTTTCAGACTAGGCCGCTCTCCACCCCTGGTCCACCCGGTAGCCTCTCCCACACTCCGTAGCCTCAAACCTGGTATACTCCCACGATCAGCACAGTCCGACGCATCGGAGGTAGGTCGAACAACTTTCCAATGTAGGGGGAGTCCCTACATCGGATCCAACCAAAAGGAGAAGACAGCCTACTCACGCGCGTACGATCCTATTGGATCCGTCGACAATGATTTCTAACACTACTAATGTCATGAATTCTCAAGAATTCCTCCAGGGCGCATAACTAAGATGCGGGGAAACATATATTATAACCACAAGGTTATAATATTCTCTAAGGCATGCTTACAACAATATAATCACATAATCCCATCTTGATTTAAATAAATTAAACTAAATGGGAACATGCATAGGTCGAGGCTTTCCTAGCATGAAACATGGTGTCATGATGCATTTCCCTAGCATACAAGGTCTAATGTGGCATGGTTATATCATAGCATTCGATATAAGGGTGCATATCCCTAGCATACGAGTCTAGGGTGGCATGCATAGTATTTACATATTATAGCTAGGGGGGCCCATCGATGCGCGACGCGCGTCTATGCGGGTCGAGCGCATCCCTAGAGAGGGGGGGGGGATTGGAATCAAACCACTCACCTTACGACCTGGGACCTCGCGCATCCCATCCGACGAGATCTGCAAGGTAGGGCATCCAACTGGTGAGAAACAACACAATTTACACATAGAAATACATTAGAAATACCCAATACTCGGACAAGCATGCATACGGACTCGCACGCATGCGAGCACGCACGTACGCACGTGAGTCCGAGTGCCCCGACACCTACCCGAACCCTCGAGCAGCCACACGCATGGCCCCCCGCATGCGCATGCACGAATGCGCACGCACGCACGCACCCCAGCACCCTCGGCGCACTGCCGCGTGCCTGCCCGCGCGCCCAGACGCGCTGCCGCACGCGCGCGCACTGCACGTCCAGCCCTCGTGCCCTCGCGCAGCACCCCGCGCACTGCGCCCCCTACGCAGCACCCTGCTCGCACGCCCCAGCACGCTCCCGAACACACGCACGCGCGCGCACTGGTCCCCAGCCCCGCACCCAGGCGCATGCCCAGGAGCACTGCTCCGCGCGCGCGCACGCTCGCGCGCACCCCCGCTCAAGCCAGCGCCCGCGCGCACCCGCGCACTCGCGCCACGCGTCTGCGCGCCCGACTGCGCCTGCCAGCGCCCGCCTGCGCGCGCCCAGCCCATCCCAACCTCATTTTAACCCTCCCCAACCCCTCACACACACCCTAACCCATCTACCTAGCATGCATGACCTCCCTAACATCCCCTTAAGCCATGAAAACCAAGAAAAGAAGGGGAGGAGCTCACCTTGGAGGGGGAACGAAAGGGGGAGGTTCGGGGGCCCTCGACGCACCCGCGACCACCTCAACCACCACCACCACCTCAGCCCTCCTCAGCCCTCCTATGGCTGCAAATCAGGGGGGGGGGGAATCCATGTAAAGGTGCTTGAGAGAGAGGGGAACAAACAACAACAACACATAAACCAACCTTCTCTTCTTCCTTCACCTCCTCCTTCTCTTCTTCTCTTAGAGACATAAACACAAACACTTGGGGGGCTTTGTGTGAGCAAGAGAGAAAGGGAGCTCAAGATGTAGGCGTGGAAGTGAGAGGGAGAGAGAGAGAGAGGAGATATTTGTTGCACACAAATATCTAAAAAGGATGGAAATGACCTAGTCGCCCTTTGACTAGAAATTCTGCGCAAGCTTCACTGGAACAGCCATAACTTCCTCGATATAGCTCCGAATTGCACAATTCTAATTCCGTTGGAAAGCCAAGAGGATTATCTACAACTTTCATGTTCATGCCAAGATCAAATAATCTCTCCAGCTATTCCGAAATTAGAGCTAAACATAGAACAGGGCTGCTGCCAGAATTTCCATCCCCGGGGTATACTTGGAAAAATACCCATAACTTTTACTACAAGAATCCAGTTGATCTAATTCCACTTCTGTACGAAAGCTAACTCAAAACTGGACATCTCATAGTAAACTCATATTTAAACCTCTTCATCTTGGATTTTAACAAAATCAAATCCAAATACCAAATTGAAAATACATAACTTCTAGGAAAAAATTATGTACCCAAATTTTCAATCAGAGTGCTCCAAATGACACAGGCACAACATTCTTCCCCCCTTAGGAAATTTAGTCCTCGAAATTTAAGGAAACCCAAAGGGAAGACCGAAAGTATCATGCATAGACCTTTTGCTCCCAAGTGGTCTTCGCACCGGACTGGCGCTACCAACACACTATAATCAAAGGAACGGTCTTAGCGTGGAGCCTCTTCTCATGCTGGTCTCTGACCTCGATCCACTGCTCCATGAACGACAAATCCAGCTCGAGAATGAGACAGTCGAACTGAATGACTGAGCAGGATCGTGGACATAACGCCTCGGTCATGAGACAAGGACGACGTCGTGGGCATGAGCCAGCTGTGGGGGAAAGGCTACATGATAAGCCACCTCCCCAATCCACTCAATGACGAGAAATAGTCCCATTAAAGAGCAAACTCAGCTTGCCCCGAACGTCGAAACAGAGGGTGCCCTTTAACCAGGACACCTTCTTGAAAAATATTGTCGCCAAACCCAAAGGTAAGCCCCTGGCGACAATGACCTGCGTAGCCTTCTGTCGGTTCTGGGAGGTGCAGATGTACACACGAACCAACTGGGCCGCCGCAAGGTCAAACAACTAACTTATGGCCCCTCCAACTGGCGCTCCTCAACCGTCCCAACACAAGGGAGGTATAAAACTGCGCCTGTAGAGTGCCTTTCACAGATCCATCTGGGTGCTCGAATGGCAGTCGTCTTGCAGGCATACCCCAACAAATGGGTGGTGCCTCACCCAACTGCCCTCATCATCGAGCACGCAGGCACTTAGCATGTCCTCCAAGGTTTGAATCGTCCTCTTTGTCTGGCTGTCCATCGGCGATGAAACGCTATACTTAAATGGAGGCTCGCGCCAAAGGCTGCGCCACAACCTCAAAGTAACCCTCGCGTCTCAACCGAAAATAGCGCCGACTGGAGTGCCATGAAGACGAACAATCGCGAAGGTGAAAACCCACGTCATGGCGTCCAGAGACTCAATCAGTTGGATTAGGGAGGGAAGCGCGGACTTAGTCAGTCGATCAATGATCACCTAGACGGCGTCGTGACCCGAACGTGACATTAGCGAGTCCGCAACAATCCCTGATAACCCACTCCCACGTCCACTGAGGAAATCTCGATGGACTGACGCTTTCCACTCAATGATGATTCTCGAACTTTGCCTGAGGGCATGCCAACCTGGGGAAACAAGGTCACCCATATCACCTTTTCATCACACCACAGCAATCTCTATGAAGACTACCTCAAAGTAGTCCACGGAACCCAATAAAACTTTTGAGATCCACGAAGGCATCCAGCGCATTCGTCAACCCCGACGGCAGTACTTAAAACTCGTAGTGCCTGAACGGTCACGAAAGGCCATCTACGGGATGTCCAACTCTCGGATCTCTAACTTGTGGTACCCTTGTGCGAAGATCGATCTAACAGCAGACACTCGCTCCCAGAGCTGGTCAAATAGATCATCGATTCGCGGCAAAGGTAATTGATCTTCAACCTCCACGGGGAGATCAAAACAACACCACGAACAATTAAGTCCAGATTCTGCTCCTCGAGCATGTCTGGCGCTCATGATGACACTTACACGCTTGGTAAGTCGCTCAACTGCACTTAATCCACAAGACACGCAATAAGGGGTCGTCGAACCTCGACAATGCCTATGCGACGTCATCTATCCGATAGGGCGGTTGAGTCCCATCACGAACGCTAGCATCGCGTCTCCTTATTCGCGATCAATGTGGGGCAAAACGCGACAGTATCCACAACTGTGCTTCACATGCCGCCAGAGATAGGTCGCTCATCTATAACCATTGGAACTCCAGCATCCTGCACTCCATGGGCAGATTCATCACGGGGAGTCCACGCTCTCGACATCATTTAGCAGCACTCTCCCAGTGTGGCCTCTACCTGGTAGCCTCCCAAGCCTACTATCTCTGCCATATGGGCGCACCAACAAGCATAGCATCTGGGAGCACCTCACAGGGCTCTGGCCTCAACCGGGCAGCTACAACGCACAATGATATATCGAAGCGACTCCAGATGCCACTATGGAACCCTGTCCACTAGCGATCGCCCACTGAGCTGCAATAGGACGCACCCAATCCCGATCATACGCATCACCACTCGCTACAGCACCTTCCAAGTGAGAGGGAAAAATCCACCATCAATTTGATGCTTCTAAGGTATTTCTTGACTGGGAAAAGAAACCTCGGGAGAGCACCATGAGGTCCCGATATAGGATATCCCGACAACCAAACAAGGAACACGGAGTACCCTAGCCCGGGTCTCAATGCTGACCCTGCAAGGCCCCTTAATCCTGAGTAGGAAGGCTAGAAGAAGACATCATCCCTTAATGAGCAATACGCCACATCCTCAACACTTTACACAGGCGCCACACGCGAACTCCATGGTTACCAGTGATGCCGATACACGGGAAAGAGCTCCATTATCGAGACGCAATCCATACCTTAGAAATTACAATCAATTCGTCACTATCACACTACTGGACTGGAATCTCCTACCCAAGCCTTAATCCCACAACAAGAGATCTAACAACTGACCCTAACCAGTCGACCCAGTCGACAACTTAAGGGTGGGTCCAGGGGGTCACGTCCACGTCAACGGATGCAAGGAGGCATGTCAGCAACCTAAGACAACCTCTAAAATAAGAGTACTCGGATGACAATCCTACGACTCATCATCTATACGACTAGACTTAGGCTCTGACAGGACCAGGCTCTGATACCAACTTTTTGTCATGCCCCAGGCGTCCCCGAGACGTGGCAAAATTAATAAAATATCAGCTATCAATACCTGAGGTCAACAAGGACACCAACAACAATACACAAGGCGGCAAAGCAAGATAAAGATAACTGACTGAAAAGCGAAAGCATAATATATAACAATGTCTGTAAATCAAAAACATTATTACAGACCCGAATACACAATCAATGTCCTGTGAAAGCCAAGTCTAGACCAAAGAAAATACAACCTGTGCCACATGCACGATTTACAAAGCATAAAATGACTCTAGGAATGCTGACAGCCTCGCACTCGCCACCCGCCGGCAGAATGCTCCACGCCCATAAGACCACGCCACAGGAAAGCTCCAGCTCCACGCCCAACACTGCCCCTGAAAAGAAACAGTATGCAAGGGGTGAGCTACAAGCTCAGTGAGTGGCTGGAAACCAATCACCATTCTACAATTCCATACATAATCAATTTCCTTTCAAGGAAAACATGGGTAGAAACCCATGGATAACAGGGTCACGCGGCGGCGCAACCAACCTCAACCCCACCCTCACTCCCGGAGGGAGTCTTTTGGGACTTATGGGGAGAGACCATACCGTCGGTCGAAGAGACCCAGATTTACTGGTCTAGAGACCATACCGTCGGTCGAAGAGACCCGGATTTACTGGTCTACTGTTATATATGTGTCACTTTTTGGCCTGCTGGTAACCATTGGAGCATTTTGGCAGTTTTTGAGTTTTTTCATTTTTCGATCGGAACCGCTAAAATTTTGGACTGTCAGCTATCGTCCTGAGCTAGAGGACTCCGATTGAAAATCTAACTGCATATTATGTGTCCTGGTGCCATTCTAAGCCACTCACGAAAATTTCATCGAATTTCGGTAACGTTTATGAAATTTCACAGTTCCGGGGCGTATCCGGGTTTTGACCGAGCGAGAAGTCATTGGGAGAGTTGACTCGGTCAAAGTGGGCCCATGACTTGGTCAACCCTTTTTGTTTTTTTGTGTGGTTGGGTTGACCTAAGTCAAATCCCACTTAAAGCCTTTAATCCTCACTTAAACCTAGCTTAGCCCTAATTCAAGTAAGGTTTGACCTACTTAAGTGAGCAAAAAAGGTTGCTCTACACTATTCATCATCTTCTCAAATTGCTTTCTCTCTCTCCCCTCTCTCTTTTTCAAGCTTTTGAGCCCCCTAGAGTTCTCAAACCTTAAAACCTAAAACATAGAAAGTGTAGATCCGGTCCCGATCTACACCCCGGTGTTTTCAAATCCGGATTCCGGCGTGTCTAGCCCTTTCTTCCACCCTCTCTTCTCCTCAGATCCGAGCCATTTCGGAGGTGGGAATAGGTCTTGGTGGTAGAGACCTTTGGGGAAGCGTTTCGGTGCGCGGAGAGCAACCGGACATCCCTTCCTTCCCTTGGTAAGCTCTTTTTCCTCTTCTTTTTGGCTTAGATGCTTGTTAGGAGGGTGATTTTGAGGATTGGGTGGTGGTCGGCGGCTGTGGGTGGCTGTCGGAGGTGGTTGGGGGCGGTCGGAGGCCATGGGTGGCCGGTGGTTGGTGGTGGAGGTGCTCGGACAGGGTGGGTTGCTGTCTCGGGCAGGGCAGCAGCACAGGCAGCACTGGCGCAGCAGGCGGAGCAGCTGGCAGGGCGCGCGCGTGCGTGCGCTCGGGTGGAGCTGGAGGCCAGCAGGGCGCGCGTGCTGGGCGTGCGGGCGCTGGGCGTGCTGGGTGCTGGTCGAGTAGGCGCTGCGTGCAGAGCGTTGTGCGGGGTGCGCGCAGAGCGCTGCGCAGGGGCGTAGGCACGCTGTGCGCGCGCGGTGAGTCGGTGGAGTGCTGGGCGAGCCGGTGGTGCGCCGCGGGGTGCGCGCGGAGCGCGGCGAGGCAGCCGAGGTGCGCGCGGGGCGAGGCGCTGGGCGCGCGGGGCGTGCGGTGTGCTCGCGGGGCGTGCGGGTGCACGCGGGCTACTGCGATGGGGCGCCGTGGGCGCGCAGTGCACCCGGGAGGCTAGGCGGCGTGTCCAGGCGACGAGCAGGGGCCCGGTGGTGCGCCTGGGTGCGCGGGCTGAGGCGCGGCGGTGCATCCGGGGCGGGTGGCCGTGCGGGTGGTTGCCAGGGGTGCGGGAGTGAGTCGGGGTGCTCGGGCTAGCGTGCGTACGGGCCGTATGCACGTTTGCCCGAGTGTTGGGTGTTTATTTGTATGTTTTTATGTATTTTCTAGTATTTGTGAATTTTACTCACCAAGTTGATACCCTGTCTTGCAGATCTTGATGGACGGTCGCGCGACGACCCGACTTCCGGTGAGTGGGACAACCCAACCCAGTTTGGGAGGCGCTACATGCACTTGGGCGTGTACCGTCCTCCCCTGGGGCACATAGCTAATATTAACTGCTTTATTGTAATCCATGCAAGCATGATTTATGTGTAGAATGCATGCCACCCTAGACTTGTATGTTAGGGACTTGCACCCTTAGGATATGTGCATGAGCCGTGCATCCTGTCACCTCGTTATCATGCTAGGAAAGCCCCGACCTATGCATGCGTCCTATTAGTTTGATTTATTTAATTAAATGCAAGCTTGTGATATTGTTAGCATGCCTTGGGGAATATAAGGGGGCCTTGCGAGGTTAACATTGAGACCCGGGTTAGGGTACTCCGTGTTCCTTGTTTGGTTGGCGGGATGTCCTACATCGGGACCTCAGGTTGCCCTCCCAAGGTCTCTTTTCCCCATTTTATCTTAAGTATTTCCCCGCATCTTGGTTATGCGCGCTGGTGGAATTCTGAAGAATTCAAGACATTAGAGTAGTAGAGATGTGCTGTCAGCGGATCCGAGTGGATCATATGCGATGGATAGGCTGTTCTGTTCCCTTCGTTGGATCCGTGTAGAGACTACCTCAGCGTTAGAAAGGTCGTCCCGTGCAGGGGCTCCCATCCGTAGGCACCTCCTGATTTGGTAGATGGACTGTGCCGAATGTGGGAGTGGCCAAACGACCTACGGAGTGGGGAGAGACTATCGGTGGACCAAGGGTGACCAACAGCCTAGTCAGTCCCAAGAGCCTATGTCACCTATTGAGGGGTGAGGGTGAGGGTATGGTGGGCCGACGATGTGGCGACCCACTGGATTGTGTAAGGATGATTATCAGCCTATTAAGTCCCAACATCCTTTGTCACCTATTGAGGGGTGAGGGTGAGGGTGAAGGTATGGTGGTTCGGCGATGGAACGAACCCATGGATTTGTGATATTTATGCCACTTGTGGCTAGTGATTTGATTAAATGTGGTTAATATGAATTGTATGCATGGGTTGTGCTATTCACTGAGCGTGTGGCTCACCCCTCGCATAATTGTTTTTCCCCAGTGATTACCGAGGCGGACTTGAAGGAGGAGCTTCCCGAGCGACTACACCAGTAGCGGAGTAGCGCCACGTCCCTCGAGTTTTGAGGCCATCAGCATCCTTCTCTTTCATTGTATGTATATATTTCTATGCTTGGGCACCTAGTATGGATTGTATTTGGATGTATTGTGGATATATTGGCTCTCACAGGACATATGATTATGTATCGAGTCTGTAAAGTGTTGTTGATTTACAGATTCAGTCTTTTGCTTCCGCTTTCTGTGTATGCATCATGTCAGCCCTTTTGTTGTCTGTGTTGTCTTTTTAGCTGTTGTTTATGGTATATTATTGATCTCCTGTATTGACTGCTGATATCATGTATACCCTTGCCGCGTCCCGGGGACGGCCGCCCTGGGGCGTGACATCTACTCAACACTACTGGATCATCTACATCTAGACAATCGCCCAACGATGTCCTTCAACATCGATCACGAGACCGGACCCAACAACTATGGGAACGGTCGAACAACGAATGGGTCACGAGGTGACGCGTCTTCGCCTCATCCACACCCTCACTCCTGAAAGGAAACATCTTGGGACTTTGGGAAGAGACTTAGACTGCTCTACACCCCTGGTCCACCTGGTAGCCTCTCCCACCCTCGTGGCCTCCGCCTAGTCCTCTGACAGGTATAGCCAACGCCGGGGAGTTCCTACATCGGATCCAACGAAGGGGAGAACGATTCCACGCTCGCGACATCATTCATTAACCCTCTCTCGGGTAGTATCTACAACCCGATCTCCTCAACTCACCGCTCTACACCCTTGGTCCGCCAGTAGCCCTTTCCCACCCTCGTGGCCTCCACCTAGTCCACTCCCACCATCCGTACTGTCCGACACATCGGAGGTACCTACGGACGGGAGCCCTCTGTCAGGTACAGCCAACGCCGGGGAGTTCCTACATCGGATCCAACGAAGGGGAGAACGATCCCATGTTCGCAAAGCGAAACCCAAAGGAAAACAACCACTCTCGATACTCGCTTATCGAGATATCACACACATGCATAACAACAACCAACACACTCATATTAACCTTAAAGTAGTCATAGTCCCTAAACGGGAGTAACTACACAAGTTAGAGGGTCGTAACATCGCCAATCCACCCCACGCTCACCCTTTAGGGGTGTCATGGGTCTTTTCAGACTAGGCCGCTCTCCACCCCTGGTCCACCCGGTAGCCTCTCCCACACTCCGTAGCCTCAAACCTGGTATACTCCCACGATCAGCACAGTCCGACGCATCGGAGGTACCTACAGATGGGAGCCCTCTGTCAGGTCGAACAACTTTCCAACGTAGGGGGAGTCCCTACATCGGATCCAACCAAAAGGAGAAGACAGCCTACTCACGCGCGTACGATCCTGTTGGATCCGTCGACAACGATTTCTAACACTACTAATGTCATGAATTCTCAAGAATTCCTCCAGGGCGCATAACTAAGATGCGGGGAAACATATATTATAACAATAAGGTTATAATATTCTCTAAGACATGCTTGCAACAATATAATCTCATAATCCCATCTTGATTTAAATAAATTAAACTAATGGGAACATGCATAGGTCGAGGCTTTCCTAGCATGAAACATGGTGTCAGGATGCATTTCCCTAGCATACAAGGTCTAATGTGGCATGGTTATATCATAGCATTCGATATAAGGGTGCATATCCCTAGCATACGAGTCTAGGGTGGCATGCATAGTATTTACATATTATAGCTAGGGGGCCCCATCGATGCGCGACGCGCGTCTATGCGGGTCGAGCGCATCCCTAGAGAGGGGGGGGGATTGGAATCAAACCACTCACCTTACGACCCGGGACCTCGCGCATCCCATCCGACGAGATCTGCAAGGTAGGGGCATCCAACTGGTGAGAAACAACACAATTTACACATAGAAATACCCAATACTCGGACAAGCATGCATACGGACTCGCACGCATGCGAGCACGCACGTACGCACGCGAGTCCGAGTGCCCCGACACCTACCCGAACCCTCGAGCAGCCACACGCATGGCCCCCCGCATGCGCACGCACGAATGCGCACGCACGCACGCACCCCAGCACCCTCGGCGCACTGCCGCGCGCCTGCCCGCGCGCACTGCGCGTCCAGCCCTCGCGCCCTCGCGCAGCACCCCGCGCACTGCGCCCCCCGCGCAACACCCTGCTCGCACGCCCCAGCACACGCACGCACCCGCACACACACGCGCACGCGCACTGGTCCCCAGCCCCGCTCCCAAGCGCATGCCCAGGGGCACTGCTCCGCGCGCGCGCCCGCGCGCACTTCTGCTCACTCCCGCGCGCACCCCCGCTTGCGCCAGCGCCCGCGCGCACCCGCGCGCGCCTGCGCGTGCAGACTGCGCCCAGCGCGCGCCCAGCGCATCCCAACCTCATTTTAACCCTCCCCAACCCCCCTCACACACACCCTAACCCATTTACCTAGCATGCAAGACTTCCCCAACAGCTCCTTAAGCCATGAAAACCAAGAAATGCATGTAACGCCTCCCTATTGGGTTGGATCGTCCCACTCACCGGAGATCGGGTCGTCGTGCGACCGTCCGCCAAGACCTGCAAGACAGGGTATCGACTTGGTGAGTAAAATCCACAAACACATCAAAAATACACAAAAAAATACCCAACACTTGGGCAAACGTACATACGACCGACCCGTACGCACGCTAGCCCGAGCACCCCGACTCACTCCCGCACCCCCGGCAACCATCCGCACGGCCACCCGCCCCCGGATGCACCGCCGCGCCACAGCCCGCGCACCCAGGCGCCCTGCTGAGCCCCTGCCCGCACGCCAGGACACGCTGCCGAGCTCCCCGGGTGCACCGCGCGTCCACTGCGCCCCAACGCAGCAACCCGCGCGCACACCGCACGCCTCGCGCTGGCCCGCGCGCACACCGCATGCCCCGCGCGCCCAGCGCCTCGCCCCGCGCGCACCTCGGCTGCCCTCGCCTCGCTCCGCGCGCACCCCGCGCGCACCACCGCCCGCTTCACCCACTCGACCAGCAGCTCGCCCAGCCCCGGGTGCACCCGTGCGCACTGCGCCCCAGCGCAGCGCCCCGCACGCGCACCCGCCCGCTCGCACCCACTGCCCTCCTCACCGCGCGCACGCTTGCGCCTCAGTCCAGCGCCCCGCGCGCACGCCCCCGCACGGCGCCCTGCTCGCAGTGCCCCATCGCCCACAACCAGCGCCCAGCTTCAGCGACCCAGCGCCCAGCACCCGGGACCCTCACCCAGCGCCCACGCGCACGCTCGGCAACGCGCACCCAGCGCGCCTGCCAGCCTGCCCGCGCTGCTTGCCCGCGCTGCCTACCTGCGCGCATCACCGAGTGGCCCGAGCACCACTCGCCTACCCGCCCGGGTACTGCCCGCCTGCTGCCCGAGCACTGCCCGTCTACCCAGCGCGCCCAGCACGCCCCCTGCACCACCCGAGCGCACGCGCTCGCGCGCCCGGCCACCTGATGCGCTGCCTGCTGCGCCCGCTGCCACCCTGCCCGGGACAGACCACCAACCTGTCCGAGCACCTCTACCACCAACCACCGGCCACCAATGGCCTCCGACCGCCTCCCAACCACCACCAACAGCCACCCACAGCCGCCGACCACCACCCAACCTCAAAACCACCCTCCTAACAAGCATCTAAGCCAAAAAGAAGAGGAAGAAGAGCTTACCAAGGGAAGGAAGGGATGTTCGGTTGCTCTCCGCGCACCGAAACGCTTCTCCAAGGGTCTCCACCAGCAAGACCTCTTCCCACCTCCGAAATGGCTCAGATCTGAGGAGAAGAGAGGGCGGGAGAAAGGGCAAGACACGCCGGAATTCGGATTTGAAAACACCGGGGTGTAGATCGGGACCGGATCTAACCTTTCTATGATTTGGGTTTTAAGTTTTGAGAACCCTAGGTGGCTCAAAAGCTTGAAAAAAAGAGAGGGGGAGAGAGAAAATGTGTTGGAGAAGACAATGAATAGTGCTAGGCAACTTTTGCTACCCACTTAAATAAGTCAAACCTCATTTAGATTAGGCTAAGCTAGGTTAATTAGGGTTTAAGCTAGCTTAGGGAGGCTTAAGTGTGGTTTGACCCTAGTCAACCCAACCACACTAAAATCCAAAATCATTTGACCAAGTCAAGGGTCCACATTGACCAAGTCAAAGTCTCCCAATGACTTCTCGCCCGGTCAAAACCCGGATACGCCTCGGAACTGTGAAATTCTGAAACGTTACCGGAATTCGATGAAACTTTCACGAGAGGCTTGGAATGGCACCAGGACACATAATATGCAGTTACATTTTCAATCGGAGCCCTCAATCTCAGGGCGATAGCTAACAGCCTGAAATTTTAGCAGTTCCGATCGAAAAACGAAAAAAACCCGAAAACTGCCAAAATGGTCCAAGGGTTACCAGAAAATTAAAAGTGACACATATATAACAGATACCCTCCTATTTATAGTGGGAGGGAGTATGCTTTTTACCATGGAGGTGTGAGCGTATCATGGGATGGAATCTTCCACGTGGCTCTTGGATCGGTTGGCACATAGGATCTTGGGATCAGTGCCTTATAACCACTTTCTAACAGTTTATTACAGCCACTATGTAAGGGAATATTCCCTGGGATTTCTAATATCTCAACGATGCGGACTCCGTGCTTTTGATTCAAGTCGGACAGGAGCTATGCCCCCATTCACCCATGCCTGATCGGGAGTCTGATCAGACTTTTTATTGGCCCGACCTGAGATGGTGGTGTGTTTATGGCCCCATGTCATGGGCCGAGGCGGTATGGTCTTTTAAACGGATCCTACGGTATGACAGATTTTGGCTTCTACACTAACGATGCATAAAATATAAGATTGTATTTTGAACTGTAAAAAGGACTGAGTGTAACAGCGCTCGATGGATCATACTTAATTGAGTGTTGATCTGTTAACCCCTTACATTTATTGTAACGAGGTATATACCTCATTGGAAATTTTTCACATTTCTATAAGGACGTTGTTACACACTGCCCTTTTTACTGTCCAAAATGAAGCTCATATACCTCGTTAGCCATTCAATTAATATATACCTCTTTAGACGAGGTATATACCTCTTTAATATTTTTTTTACACTTAACTACAAATGGATTCATTCAACTCAAGATGGTGTGATATATATTTTTCATCAAAGCATATACCTCATTAGATGATGATTACAATTTTTTTTAAAAATGAAAACATGTGTGATCCACTTTTTTGAACTACAAAAAGAATCGAATGTAACATTTTCCTTTTCTATAAATGATATCAATTTAAGTGTGTAATTTATAAAAATATCATTTAAATCTAGGGAAAAATACAGATAACCCCTGAAAAAACATGTAAATCCAAATAGCCCACTGAGTTAAATTTTCCTTGACAGATTGGGATTATTCAATATTATGTCTGGTTAACCCTTGTTGAAAACAATTATACTAAAAGTCTCCTATAATGTTGGAGGGGCAAAAAATAGCGATCCAGGTTCAGGTTGATAGGATCTGTCCGCTCCGTTTTTCCCGATGGTTTCCGCTTTGTCGCTTGTGATTTCCTTCTTCAAGTGTCGGTGGAAACAAGGTTGGGGGTGACCTGCAAAAGACCCTTCAATGCTCAAGTTAGCACAATAAACAATTTATGGTTGTTGCAAAAAGAATTTTCACATACCTCTGAAGGGAGAACAAAGGGAGAATTGGTTCCCTATTTATAATACTTAGATGATGCCCTAGAATTCTTGGTTGATCTCTCCCTCATTAGACGAATAAGAAGAGATCCCATATTTTAGATAATTGGTTATGTGTTATTTGAGGGATTTATAGAATCTGTTGTTATTATCCCTTGATAAATACACATAATTTGTTGGGATCTTGTGAATCAATTGGTGATTTATTCTAAATCTAGGATATATTGTTCTGATATTAGAGAATTAGTTAAATGATAGCTCTAGATTTAATATATCTGTGGGAATTTAGAGAATTAGTAATTGGTGATCCTTGATTTAAAAAATTGGATTATGAAATACTAACTTGAATTGGTATTTGGTCGTCGGGTATGGAGGGTTCGATTGGCCGGATCAATTTGCAGTGGGCTATCCGGGTCATGGGCCCTCGTTAGTCGGGTCATGGCCTCCGATTCATGCGCATAGTTTGTGGACCTGATTTTTTGCCCCTACAAATGTGTTAAAAATATAGAAAAATACTCCATAAATGGCGATTTTACCCCACCGGATAGAGTTTAATTATAATCTATCCGGTGGATTAAAATCATTATATACATAATATTTTTCGCATTTTTACAAATTGTAGGGTTTTTTTAATACATTGGGTTTTCAGTCATGGTTAATAAAATGAAACGTTCGCTAAATATTCATCATCTGTCAATGAAATTTTAGCCCAAGAGGGTTATTTGAATTTATATAAGTATTTTTAAGAGGTTATATGGACTTTAAGAAAATTCAAAAGCTTATATGGATTTCAGACAGTTTACAGGAGATTATTTGAATTTTTCCCTTAAATCCATTAAGGTGTATGCAACAAGTGTGCATATTAAATGTTTGGGATATAGTGTTAATGTTTGGAATCTGGTGTCATGATCGAGGGAGTAGGTAGTGGTATTTGTTTTATGTGGTAGATCCCTCCTCCACCACTCAAAGTTTTTATTTGGGCATTCAATTTAATAAAATTAAGATTCATATCTATCATTTCATTAAAAAAAATAAAGACATACGTAACATTTTTCTTTGTATAAAGACGGTTAACATATCCTCAATAATGAGGGTTATTGTCGCTCCGGCTTGCATAGCTCATTGAATTCGTACTGAAAATAACTACACTATTTTGAGTGCTTCTGTCCGTGCTCTTTGTGTGAAACTGAAAACAATTAATTATATATCATTGAAATCTCATTGAGAATGGTGAGGGCCTTTAACCAAATACTTGATTTCATTTGGCACATGCATATTATTTGTTCTTTGCAAACTCTCAACCTAAAGTTGTAACATTAACAAGCCAGTTTGAAACAATATATTTTAAATATATGCATGTTGAATTAGATAATCTATGAGACAAATACTTACACGTTTCTTAAACCATGCATGTGTGAAATGTTTTCTTGTGAATGCAATGAATACGATGATCTTCTTTACAAGGCAATTGCTTTTTAAGGAATGTTTGCAAGGCGTTTTCTATATTGCATAATGGAACACTCAATTCATTATATCAAATAAAAAATTTGAGATCATTTTTGCATAAAATGTGACTTACTCTTGGTATGGTGTGATTATATCAGTGTTGACTAGCACATGCCAATGGGGTTGTATATATGTCACATTCTCAAGCTCAAATTGATGTCCTTTTCCCAGGTATGACTCATGATGTTATCGCCATCATCGTCTAAAATAGATACATGGTTCAATTCGAAAGACAGTGGTAGATAACCAACCACCACTCACTAAAAAGACACAAAATGGCTTAAATCATATCCAAATATGAAGTTAATTTATGATTGCATGAAAAACAACTCCAGCATCTAGAACAACACTGATTATTTTTTAATCACACGATTTAGTCTTGGTTTATCTATAATTGTATCTTGTGAAGTTGATGCAAATGCCAACAATTGACAGCATTCTTAACTGAGCTCGTTCTCAAAGTATATATTTAATAAGAAACCATTCAATAAGAGCTCGTCATTCCCACAACAGCTTATAATTTCTAAAATGGGCCGTTGAAATATAAATTAAAATCATTCAATAAGAGATTATATTTTTGCCGAAATTAGGAATCATGAGTGATTGAAGAAGCCAAGAGGGGGGTGGGTTTCACCGGTGGCAAAAGGAGAATGTTGCCGAAGAGGGACGACAGAGAGCAAAGAGAGCTCTAACTTAGCATTCACGTTTCAGCCTGTGCGTGAGGGGTTTGGGTGGAGGCGACAGCTCTTGCCGCAGCAAAGAAGGTCAGGTCTCTAGGTGGGACTGCCAACAGCCCTCGCCATGGTCCCTTTTGAGCAAGGGACGCTCCCTGGTCGAAGGTGAGTGGCGATGGGGAAGTTGAGGAGGAGAAGCGGCGACAATGATGAGCAGATGAGAATTGATTAGGGTGTGAACGGAGAAGAACTAGCGACCATTGTTCTAGGCGAGCCTTCATTTCCACCCCTTCAGATATTCAATCCACCCAAAAAAAAATTAAAAATTATATTTTTTTATTGAAAGAAACCCACCCCATGTGATGGGGGGCATATCCCCTTGACAACGACGATGAGGTTAGGGAGACGGCGGTGTTCAAAGAGGGATGAGATGGCGGTGGAGTCAATGTCCTCCTCTGCGGAGAGGTGGAGCCCTCAGAGGTTGGGGGCAGCATTCACAGTGCTCCAGCCCGATCTGGAGGCAACGGTAGTGCTCGTGGTGGGCAACGACAACGGAGAGCACTGCGTTTTGGTGAGGTTGTCAGTCGATGGAGGTAGTCGACGCAATCCTTCACCGTCACTGCCGCGTGCCTCTGTAGCCTTGTCGGGGTGGTGGTGGTTGACGGACGCCATGAATGCAATTTTGAGAGAGACAAAAAATGTTGGTAGAGAAGAGAGAGTAATGAAGATTTTTTTTTTATTCAAGGGTTAATATGGTGAGAGATTTGTGGAGATTTGTTTCTATCAGTTTTGCTCCTTAATTGAGGTGAGAGCTATCTCCTTAATTGTGCCATTGATGCTTAGCTGCTGTATTTGTATATATTGGGCTTATGTAACATCCATTCTATCATTATGAATAAGAACAATCCTCCCTCTCTTCTCCTTTGGACGTAGGTTACATTCCGAATCACGTAAATCATTTTGTGTTCTATGCTTTTTGTTTCTTTATGGTATCATAGCAGTGTTTTTAAGATCTGATTTGTTCTTGAGAAGCTCGGCAAGGTGTTGGGTCGTTTCTTTGGGTTTCCTGCACACCCTTCATTCAAAATTCGATATCTTTCCATCCGTAACTCAAAATTGAGCAAGGTCGGTGCCATTGGATTCATATTGTCCATGGCTTTTAACACTCTTTGTTTATTTTTATTTTGACATTGTTTAAGGGGTGAAAATCTCTTCAAAGTCCACATATCTGCTACTTGCCCTAAAATTTGTGCAAGTCTTTTCTTTATCTGTTGCTGTATGTTCTAATTGTTTCTCTATCCTTTTTAAATGGGAGAATCAGAAACTAATCTTGGTTGGAAGCTTTCCTATGTTCTCTTGAATGAGATTAACTATGTACCTTGGTCGAGGCTGTAATCTTGTCTCTTGGTGACAAGAAAAGGTTTGATTTTGTCGATGGGACGAAAGTTTGTCCTGCTACTACTACTCATCCAGAATATGAAGATTGGATCTTTGGCGATTAGCTCATTAGATCATGGATTCTTAATTCAATAGATATTGCTGGAATCTTGACTTTTTCTAACTCGACAAAGGAATTGTGGGATTTGATGGCAGATTTATACGGCAGTCAGAATAATGTCACTCGCATTTTTGAACTTAAGCTTGAGATTGCAGCAGCAGAACAAGGTGAAAAAATGTTCAGTGAACATCTAGGAAATCTGAAAAGGATGTGGGACGAATTGAACATGTATCACCCACATACTATTGATGCGAAGACTCTTTTGCAAAGGGTTGAAGAAGATAATTTTTTTTCTTTGCTCGGTAGCTTGAAGCCAGAATATGAAAATATCATGAGTAATATTCTTATGGATGATAAGCTTCTCTTTTTTTTGAGTGTTTGTGCTATTATCCAACGTGAGAAAACTCGAAAGAAGACTATGAATTCAGAACAGAAATCCTCATCCGAGAAAGTTAAATCAAATGCTCTTATGGCTGAGAAAGAAGATCGAAGCAAATTTTTTGCTATTAACAAATGAAAAAATACTTATCAAAATAAAGGCAAAAAGGAATTTTATCACTGCGATCACTACGGTAAAACTGGGCATACCAAGGACCGTTGTTGGAAGTTATATCCTCATCTCACATCAAACTATTAAAAGAATAGGAAAGATCGTGTTGGCGTAGCAGATACATCGATCTCAATGAATTAGTTGAATTCCCTTCTTCGGCAACTCAGTAAGTACATGTATCATGAACAAAGTCATTTGCCTCTACCCATGCTTCAGGTAATTTGCAAGACAATCTCACTTCATCTTCTAAAGTTCTTGGATTATTAATTCAGGAGCTACAGATCATATGGCCAATAACCTTTCTTCTGTATACGATATTATTCCTAACTCTAATAAGCATAATGTTTCTATTCACTACTATAATTTTTTACATTGATCACGGTTGTTTTGATCACGCTTTACAAAAAAGCGTGATCGTAATACTTATGATCACAGTTTTTTTAAAACCGTGATTGTTATAAAATATACGATCACATTTTTTAGTAAACCGTGATATTTGATATCACAAAGATCACGGTTTACTTAAAACTGTGATCGTTTAATATATATTTGATCACGGTTAACTTAAATCGTGATTGTTACCTAAAAATAAGATCTCGTTTTATATCAAAACGTGATTGTTTTCTAAATAAAAGATCTCATTTTAAATCAAAACGTGATTGTTTCCTAAATAAAAGATTTTTTCCAAAATGAAAGATCACGTTTTAAGTGAAAATGTGATCGTTTCTTAAATAAATAAAAAAACCTAATGTGGCCCCAAGGAAATCCCATTCGACCCCACCTCCTCTACGCTACGACCCCACGTCCTTTGTTGATCCAACCACCGCCTTTGCTTCCCCTGTCGCCGACGATGACTCAGCCGCCGCTTCCCCTCCATCGCCGACGACGACTAAGCCGCCACCTCCATTGCCACTGTCGCTTCCCCTCCGCCAAGGATGACTCATCGTCCATTGACGTATCCGCGGCCACTGCCGCCCCTTCCTCCTCCGCAGACGACTGAGCCGGGTAAGTCTCCGCTCTTTCTCCCTCTCCACGGGCCTCGTCGGCTCCAAAGCACACACTCCAATTGATTTTTTTTTTCCAGATTTATTTGATCATCCATTGTTGTTTTTTATCTAGTTTCTTTGGCCATTGTGATTTAGGGTTTTTTTTATAAAGCAATAGATCAATATTGCTTTGGATTTAGATCTAGGGTTTATGATTTGAGGGATTTTATTTGATTTTGTGGATTTTAGGATTTTTTGAATGAATAAGTGTCACGCCCCAGGGCGGCCGTCCCCGAGACGCAGCAATGGTATATATGATATCAGCTGTCTATACAGGAGATCAATAAAATACTCTATACAACATCGAAAATGACAACACAGACAGAAAGGTGGCTGACATAATATATACAAATAGCGGAAGCTAAAAGACTGAGTCTGTAATTCAAAAGACATATTACAGACCCGATACATAATCAACTGTCCTGTGAGAGCCAATATATACAACGACATCCAAATATAATACAAACGTGTGCCCAAGCACGGGATACAATACATACAATAAAAAAGGGGATGCTGATGGCCTCTCACTCGCAGAACGTGACGCTGCTCCGCTACTGCTGATGGGCCTCGGGGAGCTCCTCCTTCAAATCCGACTCAGATATCACTGGAGAAAAATATATGCGAGGGGTGAGCCACACGCTCAGTGAATAGCACAACCCATGCATCACAATTCATATTAACCTTAAATGATTTATAGCCCCTAAGTGGGAGTAACTACACAATCCAGTGGGTCGTTACATCGCCGACCCACCACACCCTCACCCTCACCCTCACCCTCACCCTCAAGGGGTGACATGGGTCTTTTGGGATTGACTAGGCTGTTAATCACCCTTGGTCCACCGATAGCCTCTCCTCCACTCCGTAGCTCGCCTGGTCTACTCCCACGATCAGCATAGTCCGACGCATCGGAGGTACCTACAGATGGGAGCCCTCTGTCAGGACAGCCTGTCTAACGCTGGGGAGTCCCTACACGGATCCAACGAAGGGAAGAGAAACAGCCTACCCACACGGATACGATCCTCTTGGATCCGTCGACACCGATTGCAACTCTACTAATGTCATGAATTCTCAAGAATTCCTCCAGGGCGCATAACTAAGATGCAGGGAGACATATATTATAACAACGAGGTTATAATATTCTCTAAGGCATGCTAATAACCATATGCTCGCATTTGATTTAAATAAGTTAAACTAAATGGGAAACATGCGTAGGTCGAGGCTTTCCTAGCATGAAAACATGGTATCAGGATGCGTAGGCCTCTATACATAATATAAGGGTGCATATCCCTAGCATACAAAGTCTAAGGGGGGCATGGATACAACATAATGATCATGCATAGCACAGTTTACATTTAATACTAGCTAATATGCAACTATGGTGCCCCAGGGGAGGGCAATGCACGCCTACGTGCATCGAACGCCTCCCTACTGGGTTGGATTGTCCCACTCACCAAAAGCCGGGTCGTCATGTGACCGCCCGTCAAGATCCAAGGGAGGAAAGGAAAGGGAGGGAATTCGGGTGCTCTTCGCGCACCGAATCGCCACCACCAAGACCACCACCACCAAGATCTCCCTCAGCCCTAGCAAAGGCTTTCTTTTCTTCTTCTAGGGCTCTTCTTTTCAACCACATCTACTAGATCAAAAGGGGATTTCAAAGAGAGGGGATGTGAGATTTGTGTGTGAGTGAGAGAGAGAAGAAGATGAAGAAGAAGAACTATTGGTGGACGTGGACATCCACTTGGGCTCACACACACACACTTAGCCACTCACACAGTGTTATATATGTGTCACTTTTTGGCCTGTTGGTAACCATTGGAGCATTTTAGCAGTTTTTAAAATTTTTGCATTTTTCGATCGGAACCGCAAAATTTTGGACTGTTAGCTATCGTCCTGAGCTAGAGGACTCCGATTGAAAATCTAACTGCATATTATGTGTCCTGGTGCCATTTTAAGCCACTCATGAAAATTTCATCGAATTCCGGTAACGTTTCCAAAATTTCGCAGTTCCGGGGCGTATCTGGGTTTTTAAGTCACTTACTATATATGTGTGATCTAATTTTGAGAAGCACTATTCATCATCCCTACCAAAGTTTCCCTCTCTCCTCTCTCTCATTTTTCTCCCTTTTGAAGCCCTTAGACCCCTCAAACCCAAAAACCTAAAGCCTAAGAAGTGTAGATCGGGTCCCGATCTACACCCCGGTGCCTTCAAATCCCATTTCCGACGAGTCTAGCCTCCCCATCCTCCCCTCTTTCTCCTCTGTTTTGGGCCATTTCGAAGGCCGAGTGAGATCCGGGCGTTGGAGGGCTTTGGGGAAGCGTTTCGGTGCGCGGAGAGCACCCGGACACCTCTTCCTCCCCCTTGGTAAGCTTTCTTTCCCTCTTTTTCATGCTTAGATGCTTGATAGGAGGGGGTTTTTGTGTTTGGGAGGTGGTCGGCGGCTGTGGGAGGCCGTCGGAGGTGGTTGGGGGCGGTCGGAGGCCGTCGGAGGCCATTGGGTGGGTGGTGGAGGTACTCGGGCAGTGGGGGTTCTGTTTCGGGCAGCAGGCAGCAGCGGCAGCAGCTCAGGCAGCGCGCAGGCTGGGCGCGCGCGGGCGTGCGCGCGGGCGTGCGCTCGGGGCGAGGAGCTGGTCGAGCAGCTGTGCGCGGGTCTGGTGCGAGGAGCTGGTCGAGCAGCTGTGCGCGGGTCTGGTGCAAGGAGCTGGTCGAGCGGCTGGTGCAAGGGCTGGTCGAGCGGCTGGTGCGGGGAGATGTGCGAGCGGACGATGCGCGCGGAGTGCGTGCAGGGCGTGCGCTCGGGGGGTGCTGGTCGAGGGGCGTCGTGCAGGGTGCGAGCCGGGTGCGCGCGGGGCGCGGCGAGGCGGCGGTGGTGCGCGCGGGGTGTGCGCGGGGCGTGCGCGCGGGGCGTGCGGGGTGCTCGCAGGCCAGTGCGAGGCGTGCGGGGTGTGCGCGGGCGGCTGCGCTGGGGCGCAGGGGGCGCGCGATACACCCGGGAGGCTCGGCGGCGTGTCCAGGCGGCGGGCAGGGGCCCGGCGGTGCGCAGGGTGCGCGGGCCGAGGCTCGGCGGTGCGCCCGGGTGGTCGGGTGGCCGTGCGGGTGGTTGCCGGAGTGCTCGGGCTAGCGTGCGTGCTGGTCGTATGCACGTTTGCCCGAGTGTTGGGTGTTTGGTTGTGGGTTTTTGTGTATTTTAAGTCTTTTGTTGTGTTTGTGGATTTATACTCACCAATTAATACCCTGTCTTGCAGATCTCGACGGACGGTCGCGCGTCGACCCGACTTCCGGTGAGTGGGATAACCCAACCCAGTTTGGGAGGCGCTACATGCCTTGGAGCGTGTACCGTCCTCCCCTGGGGCACATAGTTAGTATTAATTGCTTGTTATAATCCATGTAAGCATGATGTGTGTGTAGAATGCATGCCACCCTAGACTTGTATGTTAGGGACTTGCACCCTTAGGATTTGTGCATGAGCCGTGCATCCTGTCACCCCGTTATCATGCTAGGAAAGCCCCGACCTGTGCATGCGTCCTATTAGTTTGATTTAATTAATTAAATGCAAGCTTTAATATTGTTAGCATGCCTTGGGGAATATAAGGGGGCCTTGCGAGGTTAACATTGAGACCCGGGTTAGGGTACTCCGTGTTCCTCGTTTGGTTGTCGGATGTCCTACATCGGGACCTCAGGTTACCCTCCCAAGGTCTCTTTTCCCCATTTATGTCTTATTTATTTCCCCGCATCCTGGTTATGCGCGCTGGTGGAATTCTGAGGAATTCGAGACATTAGAGTTGTAGAGATGTGCTGTCAGCGGATCCGAGTGGATCATATGCGATGGATAGGCTGTTCTGTTCCCTTCGTTGGATCCGTGTAGAGACTACCCCGGCGTTGGAAAGGTTGTCCCGTGCAGGGGCTTCCATCAGTAGGCGCCTCCTGATTTGGTAGAAGGACTGCGCCGAACGTGGGAGTGGCCAAACGACCTACGGAGTGGGGAGAGACTATCGGTGGACCGAGGGTGTCCAACAGCCTAGTCAGTCCCAAGAGCCTAGGTCACCTGTTGAGAGGTGAGGGTGAGGGTATGGTGGGCCGGCGATGCGACGACCCACAGGATTGTGTATGGATGATTATCAGCCCATTAAGTCCCAATACCCTTGGTCACCTATTGAGAGGGTGAGGGTGAGGGTATGGCGGTTCGGCAATGTGACGAACCCCCGGATTTGTGTTGTTTATGCCGCTTTGGGGCTATTGACTTGATTTAAATGTGGTTAATATGAACTGTATGCATGGGTTGTGCTATTCACTGAGCGTGTGGCTCACCCCTCGCATCAAATCTTTTTCAGTGATCACTGAGGAGGACTTGAAGGAGGAGCTTCCCGAGCGACTACACCAGTAGCGGAGTAGCGCCACGTCCCTCGAGTTTTGAGGCCATCAGCACCCTTCTCTTTGTTGTATGTATACATTCTGTGATTGGGCACCTAGTTTGGATTGTGTATGGATTTTATTTGTGTATATATGGACATGTTGGCTCTCACAGGACATATGATTATGTATCGAGTCGGTAGTATGTTTTGATTACAGATTCAGTCTTTTAGCTTCCGCATTTGGTGTATATATCATGTCAGCCCTGCTTTTATCTGTGTTGTCATTTTAGTTGTTGTGTGAGTATGTTATTGATTCCTGTTTACTGATATCATATATACACTTGCCGCGTCCCGGGGACGGCCGCCCTGGGGCGTGACACACACTCACATTAGGGCACTTAGGGTATTTTTGGTGAGCTTTGACTATGGTCAACTCAACCACACAAACAAACAAAGAGATTTGACCAAGTCAATGGTCAAACTTGACTTGGTCAAAGTCATCTTTGACTTGGTAAAGTCTCCCAATGACTTTTTGCTTGGTCAAAACCCAGATACAATTCAGAACTGTGAAATTCTGAAATGTTACCAGAATTTGATGAAATTTTCGTGAGTGTCTTGGAATGGCACCAGGACACAGAATATGCAGTTAGATTTTCAATCGGAGTCCTTAGGCTGAGGATGATAGCTAAAAGTCTAAAATTTTAGCGGTTCCGATCGAAAAAAGAAAAAGTTGAAAAAACTGCCAAAATGCTCCAATGGTGACCAGAAGGCTAAAAGTGACACATATATAACAATAAGTATGTCTTTTTGGATCGATTGATTTGTAATTAGAGATGGTATGGAATCTTGACTAGTAAATAAATAAAAAAAAAGTAAATGCAAAACTTCCCCAAAATCATCTTGTTGGAAAACAACATCTTCAAAAGCAAAACGTTAGAATTAGACCTTAACAATGCTCGAGGCTAGAATATTTTTCTCTATTTCATCCTTGGTAGTTGTTTACACTCACTAGTTTGTACAATTTTATGACTCTTCTTATGCTTGGAAAGATGATTATATTTTAAAACAGAGGTGGAAACGGTAGATAAAAGTAAATATGATGTATGAAGTTTGGTTAACACCAACATCATCCCTAAGTGTATGATTAAATGAGTCCCAATCTGATTTTTGGATTACTGTTATTCTATATGACTCATTATGTATCCATTTTACAAATGTGAGATCACATTATCATATAGTAAATTTTTATTGTTTACAAAAGTGACATCTACAGGAGCTACCGAGGTAATTAAGTTCTGAAAATAAAAAATATTTAGAAAATTTCATTGTATACCAAAGATTTTCATAAATACTAAATTCTGAAAATAAAAATATTCTAGGTAATTAAGTGAAGATTAGATTTAAGGATTATTAAACGAAAACACAAAAACTTAATCTTTAATTGCAATGACAAAACATAAAATCTGATATATACAAAATGTAAATTTAATCTTACACCATTAAATATAAATGATGAAACATACATTAGCCATAAAATTCTGAAAAAAACATTGTTGGGGGTAAAATTTATAATATGGTTTAATAAATTTATGAATTTTATGTTTTCCTTGATTTGAAGGGGGGTGAAATCGTATAATACACTCACCGGGTTTCGTCAAAGAAAAATTCACAATGGATTCAAGTCTCGGTATGACTTATCATATTTTAAATTTTATTTTTAATCATAAATTTGATTTGTTTTTTTCATATGTAAAATTTTAGTGCCCAAAACAAAGAGGGAACATCGAGTGTGGTTATTTTGTTATGAAGTGTATGAAGGACCTCATCGACGATCAAAACATACCCATTCAACAAAGGGTAAGATCAATATTATTCTTATACACATTGTTTTGGTTGTTGTAATAAAATTTATCGACTAATAATATGCTTGGTACAGTTTAACAGAATATCCACCTATAGTGAAGATGAAATAAATGAACTGCGGCTTGACTGGATCAATGTAGTTCAAGAATAAATGTAGTTGATGTATGCTTGCATAGTTCCAATTTTTGAGGTATTATTATCCCTTTTGGACTTTAGCAATATTTTGCTCTTTACTTAATTGTTATTGAATCTCACAAGTCAAATATCTAATTTGCAGAATTTTTCTTTTATGTTATCCATGTACTTGCTGCTTTTTACATTACATTATATTGTGATATATGTCACGCCCCAGGGCCGGCCGACCCCGGGACGCGGCAGGTGTATATATGATATCAGTAACAAGAGTTCAATAACATACTCACACAATAGCTAAAATGACAACACAGACAAGCAGGGCTGACATGATATATACACCAAATGCGGAAGCTAAAAGACTGAATCTGTAATCGAAACATACTACAGACTCGATACATAATCAACTGTCCTGTGAGAGCCAATATATACAAAGATATCCAAATACAACACAAACACGTGCCCAAGCACGGAATATAATACATACAAGCAAAAGGGATGCTGATAGCCTCTGATACTCGCGGGACGTGGCGCTACTCCGCTACTGATGAAGTCCCTCGGGGAGCTCCTCCTCCAGATCCGACTCAGATGACACTGGAGAAAAATATTATGCGAGGGGTGAGCTACACGCTCAGTGAACAGCACAACTCATGCATCACAATTTATATTAACCACAACCAGATAATCTTAATCCACAACTCATTAATAAAAGCCACAAAATGGCAACAACCAAACGAACCAGTGGGTTGCTACCGCCAACCCACCACACCCTCACCCTCACCCTCAATGGGTGACCAAGGATATTGGGACTAACTACACAAAACCAGCGGGTCGCTACCGCCAACCCGCTACACCCTCACCCTCACCCCTCAATGGGTGACCAAGGATATTGGGACTTACAATCCAGTGGGTCGCTACATCGCTGACCCACCACATCCCTCACCCTCACCCTCACCCCTCAATATGGTGACATAGGATATTGGGACTGACTAGGCTGGTCGCCCTTGGTCCACCGATAGTCTCTCCCCACTCCGTAGGTTGTTTGGCCACTCCCACATTCAGCGCAGTCCTTCTACCAAATCAGGAGGCGCCTACTGATGGGAGCCCCTGCACGGGACGACCTTTCCAACGCCGGGGTAGTCTCTACACGGATCCAATGAAGGGAACAGAACAGCCTATCCATCGCATATGATCCACTCGGATCCGCAGACAACACATCCTACCAACTCTAATGTCCTGAATTCCTCAGAATTCCTTCCAGGGCGCATAACTAAGATGTGGGGAACATGCATAATAATAATAACAAGGTTGGAATATTAACGGGGAAAGAATCCTTGGGAGGGCAGCGTGAGGTCCCGATATAGGACATCCCGACAACCAAACAAGGAACACGGAGTACCCTAGCCCGGGTCTCACCGTTGTCCTCGCGAGGCCCCTCCCCTATAATATTCACTAACCCAGGCTAATAATCACATGCTCGCATTTTATTTAAATGAATTAAACTAAATAGGAACATGCATCGGTCGGGGCTTTCCTAGCATGGAAACATGATAACAGGGTGCATGTTTCTCATACGGGTCTAAGGGTATAAGTTCCTAGCATACAAATCTAGGGTGGCATGCATACTACAGATTATCATGCTTACACACTTTTCATATGAAACAGGTTAATATCTACTATGGTGCCCCAGGGGAGGGCGGTACACGCCCAAGTGCATGTAACGCCTCCCTACTGGGTTGGATCGTCCCACTCACCGGAGATCGGGTCGTCGCGCGACCGTCCGTCAAGATCTGCAAGACAGGGTATTAATTTGGTGAGTAAAACCCACGAATACTACAAAATACACAAAAACATACAAATAAACACCCAACACTCGGGCAAACGTGCATACGACCCGTACGCACGCTAACCCGAGCACCCCGGCTCACTCCCGCACCCCCGGCAACCACCCGCACGGCCTCCCGACCCCGGATGCACCGCCGCGCCCCTGCCCGCTGCCTGGACACGCCGCCCAGCCTCCCAGGTGCACCGCGCGCCCACTGCGCCCCAGCGCAGCGGCCCGCGCGCACCCCGCACGCCTCGCGCCCTGCGCCTCGCCCCGCGCGCACCCTGCGCGCACCTCCGCTGCACTCGTCTCGCTCCGCGCGCACCCCGCGCGCACCGCCGACTCGCCCAGCACTCCACCGACTCCCGCGCGCGCGCACAGCGTGCCTGCGCCCCTGCGCAGCGCTCCGCGCGCACCCTGCACGACGCCCTGCACGCACGCCCACTCGACCAGCACCCCCAGCACACCCAGCGCACAGCACGCCCACCGCCCGCACGCCCAGCACGCCCAGCGCCTGCACGCCAGCACACCCGCGCGCAGCACGCCCAGCACGCGCGCCCTGCTGGCCACCAGCTCCCCCCGAGCGCACGCCCGCGCGCACGCAAGCGCGCCCTGCCAGCGGCTCTGCCTGCTGCGCCTGTGCTGCTGCCTGTGCTGCTGCCCTGCCCGAGACAGCAACCCCCATGCCCGAGCACCTCCACCACCAATCCATCGGCCTCCGACGGCCTCCGACCGCCCCCAACCACCTCCGACAGCCACCCACAGCCGCCGACCACCACCCAAACACAAAACCCCCTTCCTAACATACATCTAAGCCAAAAAGAAGAGGAAAAAAAGCTTACCAAGGGGGAGGAAGAGGTGTCCGGTTGCTCTCCGCGCACCGAAACCTTTCCCCAAAGGCCTCCAACGCCGGGATCTCCCTTGGCCCTCGAAATGGCCCAAAACAGGGGAGAAAAGAGAGGGGGAGAAGGGGCAAAACTCGTCGGAATCCGGATTTGAAAGCACCGGGGTGTAGATCGGGACCCGATCTACACTTCCTATGCTTTAGGTTTTTGGGTTTGAGGACTCTAGGGGGCTCAAATCAAAGAAAAGGAGAGAGGGGAGAGAGGAAATTCATTTGGAAGGGATGATGAATAGTGCATGACATTTCTCACCCCTCTTATATAAAGTCAACTCACTTAAAAACCCGGATACGCCCCAGAACTGTGAAATTCTGGAAACGTTGCTGGAATTCGATGAAATTTTTGTGAGAGGCCTAAAATGGCACCAGGACACCAAATATGCAGTTAGATTTCCAATCGGAGTCCTCTAACTCAGGACGATAGCTAACAGTCCAAAAATTAGCGGTTCCGATCGAAAACTGAAAAAAACGAAAAACTGCCAGAACGCTCCAACGGTTACCAGCAGGTTAAAAGTGACACATATATAACAATATATGATGCATTTGATTTTTATAATTATGTTTGTCATTTCAGGTAGTTATGGACTGATTTTTTTTTTTTGTGATGGAAGAAGTACAAGTTACACTTATTGTGGTTTTCTTTTATTTATAGTTATTTATAATACAATTATGTATGTGAAACAATACTTGTACGAAGTTTGGTTCATATTAGAAGAATGAAAGTATTTTTAATGAAAATTTATCTTTTTTGTTATGTGAATTGAATTATAAGAGCAGGTACAATCAATATATGAAATTGTATAATGGTTCAGTAAATTGTGATTTTTTGATAATTTAAGATCACAGATTGTTTATAAAGCGTGATCTTAAATAATCTAAAGATTACAGATTATTTATAAAACGTGATCGAAAATAATATAAAGATCACGGTTCTTCTCAAAACTGTGATTGTTTGGATATGAAATATCGTTTTATACAATAAGCGTGATCGATTCCTATATAACCATCACGGTTTTGGAAGAAACCATGATCATTTATCACTTTTGATCACACTTCCAAACCGTGATAAAAAATATGATACAAACAATCACGCCCTCGTAGATCACGCTTCAAAACCGTGATCAAATGTCTTTAATCAGGGTTTTAAACCGTGATCAATGTCAAAAATTGTAGTAGTGATTGCTAATGGAATGACTGTGCCTATGTTAGAGAGTGGCAAAATTGATTTCTTTCCTAACAGTCCCACTTCTTCTGCTCTTGTTGTCCCTTCTTTTCCTATCCAACTTCTTTCTGTTGGAAAAATTACTAATTCCTTGAACTGTGATGTTATTTTCTCTCTGACGTCTGTTGTCTTCCAGGATCAAAGGTCGAGGAAGACGATTTGTCACGCCCCAGGGCGGCCGTCCCCGGGACGCGGCAAGTGTATATATGATATCAGCAGTCTATACAGAAGGTCAATAACATACTCTAAACAACAGCTAAAATGACAACACAGACAAAAGCAAGGCTGACATGATATATACACAAATAGCAGAAGCTAAAAGACTGAGTCTGTAATTCAAAAACATATTACAGACTCTATACATAATCAACTGTCCTGTGAGAGCCAATATACACGAATACATCCAAATATAATACAAACGTGTGCCCAAGCACAGAATACAATACATACAATCAAAAAGGGATGCTGATAGCCTCTAACACTCGCGGAATCTGGCACTGCTCCGCTACTGCTGAAGTCCCTCGGGGAGCTCCTCCTGCTGATCCGACTCAGATAACACTGGAGAAAAATTATGCGAGGGGTGAGCCACACGCTCAGTGAATAGCACAACCCATGCATCACAATTCATATCAACCTTAAATCATTTATAGCCTCTAAGTGGCAACAACTACACAAACCAGTGGGTCGCTCATCGCCAACCCACTACACCCTCACCCTCACCCTCAAACTGGTGACATGGTCTTTTGGGACTGACTAGGCTATTAATCACCCTTGGTCCACCGATAGCCTCTCCTCCACATGTAGCTCGCCTGGTCTACTCCCACATTCAGCACAGTCCGAAACCAAATCAAGTTGTGCCTACTGATGGGAGCCCTCTGTCAGGACGGCCTGTCTAACGCTGAGAAGTCCCTACACGGATCCAATGAAGGGGAGAGAAAAAGCCTATCCACACGGATACGATCCACTTGGATCCGCCGACACCGATCTCAACTCTACTAATGTCATGAATTCTTCAGAATTCCTCCAGGGCGCATAACTAAGATGCGGGGAACCACATATTTTAACAACAAGTGATAATATTTTCTAAGGCATGCTCACATTTAATTTAGCTGAATTAAACTATGTGGTAACATGCACAGGTCGGGGTAAGGTGTCTAGGCATTCATAGGCCTCTAATATGATGTAAGGGTGCATATCCCTAGCATACAAAGTCTAAGGTGGCATGGATATATCATATTTATCATGCATGCATAGCTAAGGTGGCATGGATACAACAAAATATTCATGCAAGGCATAGTTTACAATTTATACTAGCTAATATGCAACTATGGTGCCCCAGGGGAGGGCAATGCACGCCTACGTGCATCGAACGCCTCCCTACTGGGTTGGATTGTCCCACTCACCAATACCCGGGTCGTCGCGTGACCGTCCGTCAAGATCTACAAGACAGGGTATTCAACACGGTGAGTAAAATACACAAATACATACAAAATACACTAAAAATACCCAACACTCGGACAAGCGTGCATACGGCCCGCACTCACGCGAGCCCGAGTGCCACGACTCACTCCCACACCTTCGGGCAGCCATGCGCACGGCCACCCGCACGCGCACGCATGGGTGCGCACGCACGCACGCACGCCCGCGCCTCGGGTGCACTGCCGCGCCCCAGCCCACGCGCCCAGACGCGCTGCCGAGCCCCTGCCCGCACGCCCAGACACGCCGCCAAGCCCCTGCCCGCACGCCCAGACACGTTTCACACTCGAGCGCACACCCACGCGCGCCCGCGCGCACCGCGCGTCCAGCCCAGGGTGCACCCGCGCGCACTGCGCCCCAGCGCAGCACCTCGCGCGCACCCCGCGCGCACCGCACGCACTGCGCCTGTTATATATGTGTCACTTTTTAGCCTTCTGGTAACCATTGGAACATTCTGGCACTTTTTCAGCTTTTTTTGTTTTTCGATCGGAACCGCTAAAATTTTGGACTTTTAGCTATCATCCTGAGTTTGAGGACTCCGATTGAAAATCTAACTGCATATTATGTGTCCTAGTGCCATTCCAAGCCACTCACGAAAATTTCATCGAATTCCGGTAACGTTTCAGAATTTCACAGTTCCGAATCGTATCCGGGTTTTGACCGAGCGAGAAGTCATTGGGAGACTTGACTTGGTCAAATGTGGGCCCATGACTTGGTCAACTCCTTTGTTTTCTAGTGTGGATGGGTTGACCCAAGTCAAAGTGCACCTAAACCTAGCCTAAACCAAGCCTAAACCTAATTAGGGCTAAGTGAGTGGGTGTGAGTGTGTGTAGTGTGGGTGTGAGCATAAATAAATCCCACGACAACATTAAGCCCCACTATTCATCATCTTCTCCAAAAATCTCTCTCTCTCTCCCTCTCTTTAAATCCCCTTTATGATCTAGCTAGGGGTGTTGGATTGAAAAACCCTAGAAGGAGAAAAGGAAGGTGAGGACCCGATCTATCTTCCGGTGGTCTTGGATCTTCATTTCCTTTTGTTTTCCCTCCTCTTATGGACCCTCTTCTCCTCTGTTTTCAGCCCCTTTTAGGCTGAGTGGAGATCTAGGTTGTGGCGGTCTTGGAGGTGGCAAATCGGTGCGCGAAGAGCATCCGTTCTTCCTCCCCTTCCCTTCCTCTCCTTGGGTGAGCTTCTTTCCTTCCTTTTCTTGTTTAGATGCATGTTTAGGAGGTGTTTATGGGTGTGCTAGGGGAGCTTGGTGGTTTGGGGGGTTGTTGGGAGGCTGTTGGTGGCTGATGGGGTGGTTGAGTTTGGCTCGGGTGCATGCGGGCTCAGCGGCGCGCGCAGGCAGGTAGGCAAGGCAGGCTGGCAGGGCACGGGAGCATGCGCGGGGGTGTGCGCGCGGGTGCTGCGCGCTGGGCGCAATGCCGGGCGTGCGCGCTGGCATCGCGTGCGGGTGCTGCGCACTAGGCGCTGCGGGGGCGTGTGCGCGGAGCACTGCGCAGAGGCACAGTGCGTGCTGTGCGCACGGTGAGGCGAGCGGGCATGAGCGGGGAGTGCGTGCGGGTACTGCGCTGGGGCGCAGTGCGTGCGGGTGCGCGTGCGGGGCGCTGCGCTGGGGCGCAATGCGCCCGGGTGCATTCAGGGCTGGACGCGCGGTGCCCACGGGCGCGCGCGCATGCGTGCGCCCGAGCGTGTAGTGTGTCTGGGCATGCGGGCGGGGGGCTCGGCAGTGCGTCCGGGCATGCGGGCAGGGGGCTCGGCAGTGCGTCTGGGCGCGCGGGCTGGGGCGCGGCTGTGCGCCCGGGGCGGGTGGCCGTGCGTATGGCTGCCCGGGGGTTCGGGAGTGAGTCGGGGCACTCAGACTCGCGTGCGTACGGGCCGTATGTACGTTTGTCTGAGTGTTGGGTATTTTAGTGTATTTTTGTATGTATTTGTATATTTTACTCACCGTGTTAAATACCTGTCTTGCAGATCTTGACGGACGGTCACGCGACGACCCGGGTATTGGTGAGTGGGACAATCCAACCCAGTAGGGAGGCGTTCTATACACTTAGGAGTGTATTGCCCTCCCCTGGGGCACCATAGTTGCATATTAGCTAGTATAAATTGTAAACTATGCCTTGCATGAATATTTTGTTGTATCCATGCCACCTTAGACTTTGTATGCTAGGGATACGCACCCTTACATCATGTTAGAGGCCTATGCATGCCTAGACACCTTACCCCGACCTGTGCATGTTCCCACCTAGTTTAATTCAGTTAAATTAAATGTGAGCATGCCTTAGAAAATATTATCACTTGTTGTTATTATATATGCTTCCCCACATCTTGGTTATGCGCCCTGGAGGAATTCTGAAGAATTCATGTCATTAGTAGAGTCTCCCTTCTCTGGATTAAGGGGCCTTGCGAAGTCAGCGTTGAGACCCGGGCTAGAGTACTCCGTGTTCCTTGTTTGGTTGTCGGGATATCCTATATCAGGACCTCATGGTGCCCTCCCAAGGTTTCTTTTTCCAATTAAGGGAATACCGCGGATCCAAGTGGATCGTATACCGCCAGAACGCTCCAACGGTTACCAGCAGGCTAAAAGTGACACATATATAACATTCTTCCCCCCTTAGGAAATTTTGTCCTCAAAATATGCAAAAACATCTAGAGGAGGAAAAGATGTGGATACGCGTCACACCTGGCATCCTTGAGCTCCTAAGTGTCCTCGACACCTCGACCAACTGGACGGTCTTGGTGCAGAGCCTCCTCACGCGGCGGTCCATGATCTCAATCGACTGCTCCACGAATGACTGTCCGGCTCAGAGACGAGCGGCTCGAACGGGATGACGTGAGCAGGATCGTGGACACCTTTACCCAACTGCGAACCCACCACTCCAAGACGGAGAGGTAAGAATTGGCGCTGAGGTGAGCCTCCGATAAAACTCCAGGAAGCTCTCCTCGCAAGAAGGGGACCACTCGAACCGGACATCCTTCCAAGTAAGGCGGTTAAGAGGAACAGCTATCTTCGAGAGTCCCTCGTCAAGCTTCCTGCAATAACCCGCCAAACTTGGGAAGCTCCGAATCCTTGCGGGGTTCGACGGTCGGCGCCAATTCGCGACGAGCGTCTTGCCCGGGTCCACAGATATGCCTTCACCAGAAATCACCCAGCCCAAAGGCCTTAACCTCTAACCAAAACTCGCACTTGATCTCTCATCTATCTGATGCTTCCATGGTATCCCTTGTCTGGGAAAAGAAACCTCGGGAGGGCACCATGAAATCCCGATATAGGATACCCCGACAACCAAACAAGGAACACGAAGTACCCTAGCCCGGGTTCCAACGCCGACCTCACAAGGCCCCTTAATCCAGAAAGGAACACTGGAAGAAGACATCATTCTTAAAGAACACCACTAACCGCACTTGATCATCTACATCTAGATAATCACCCACCGATATCCTTCAACATCCATCTCAAGACCGGACCCAACCTCCGTGGGAATGGTCGAGCCACGATTGAGTCACGAGGCGACGCGTCTTTGTCTCATCCACACCCTCACTCCTATCAGGAGACATATTGGGACTTTGGGAGAGATTTAGACTGCTCTCTACCCCTGGTCCACCGGTAGCCTCTCCCCGCTCCGTAGCTCGCCTGGTCCTCTGACCGGGAGCCTGTCTAACGCCGGGGCTGTACTACGCGGATCCGACGAAGGGGAGAACGATTCCACGCTCGCGACACCATCCATTAATCCATTTCCGGGTTAGCCCCTACCTGACATACTCCCACGATCAGTACCCCTCCGACTGCATCGGCGGTACCTACGGATGAGAGCCTCCTGCCAGGACGGCTACAACCCGGCCTCTTTAACTCGAACAACCACACTCATTACCCGCTCAACGAAACATCACACATGCTTAACAGCAATCAATACACATATATTCACAGGGCGCTAGGGAACAAAGCATTACCTCGAACCATGACGCCCGAAACCTGCGCCTCCTCGGCTGAAAGCGCTGCAACCCTGCCTTGAGCAAACTGCGGCAGAGGAGCAGGAGCACGCCTCGCCAGCTGCCGCTGCTGAGGTAGCACTCGGGGTCGGCCAGCATCAGGGCAATTGTATCTGATATGCCCGATGCGCTGACAATGGAAACAGCGCCGCTTCTCCGGCAGCTTGGACTGAATGGGCACTGCCGCAATGGGTGCTGGATCCCACTCTGGCACCCCATCAGCTGGAGGAGAGGCAGCCGCTGACTGATCGAAACGGGGCCTCCTCCTCTTGCGCTGCCCCTGGTCCCGACTCCCGGAAGGACCCTGATCTGCAGAAGGGGTCGGAACCCCTACGATGATCCCGAGGTCTCGCTCGACTGTCTTCGCCCGAGACACCAAGTCCGAGAACCTCGAGAAAGCCTGGGAGGAGACATGCACCCGAATGGCGCTGCAGAGACCAAGCTCGAAACGGCGGCACCGCGCCTCTTCGTCCATCACCAAAGCTGGAGCGAATCTGGATAACCTCGTGAAGCGCGTGGAGTAGTCGGCGACAGACATAGAGCTCTGCGTCAACCGCTCAAACTCCTGCACCACGATCTGCTGCGCCGAGAACGGGAAGTACTCCTCCAGGAAATACCTCCGGAATCCTGCCCAAGAAAGCTGCTCCACTCCCTCTGGAATGTCCACCACTCGGGTAGCCCACCAGTCGGCAGCGCTACCCTTCAGCATGAAGGTGGCCAGAGAGACTCGCTGGCGATCGGTGCAAAGCATGGTCGAGAAGATCACCTCCACCTCCATCAACCATCGCTCTGGGGCAAGGGGATCCGCCAACTGGCCATAGAACTCGGGAGGATGGAGCTTCAGAAAGGCTGCGAGGCTACACTGCTGCACCCGCGCTGCAGCCTCTAGTCCCACCTCCCTCGCCAGGGGATCCTGAACCCTCGCCGCTGGAATCACCACGGGGACTGGGGGTACTTCGGGTACCACAGGCGGATCTGCCACCAAGGGGACCTGTGGAACTGCATCACGGGCCGCCCTCAGCTCCCGGATCTCCCGCGCCTGCTCTACCAACACTCTGGTCTGCGCCTCCAGTGCCTTGATCCGAGTCTCCAACGAATCCGCTATCCGAGCGAACGCACGTTCCCGTGCGGGAGGCTCCTGCGCCGATCCTGGCCTCACAGCCATGGACTCTCCAGTAGCATCCTCGCCTCTAGTAGGTCCGGAAACCTCCAAAGGTCGAGAGGGACCATGTCCGCGCCGTCCTCCACGAGGAGACATATCAGCAATCCTAAGAAAACCAGACACTAGGATCAGAATACTCATATCAAAATCCTAGGACTCATCTCTACGAAAGAAGACCATTGGCTCTGACAGGACCAGGCTCTGATACCACCAATTTGTCACGCCCCGGGCGTCCCCGGTACGCGGCAAGTGTATATAAAATATCAGAATCTACACAGGAGGTCAATAATATATCATACACAAGCAACCAGAATGACACACAGACAACAAAAGCAGGGCTGACATGATATATACACCAAATGCGGAAGCTAAAGACTGAATCTGTAATCAAAACACACTACAGACTCCATACATAATCACATGTCCTGTGAGAGCCAATATACATATAAAGACATCCAAATACAACCCGCGTGCCCAAGCACGGAAAATAATACATACAAGCACAAGGGATGCTGATAGCCTCTGATACTCGCGGGACGTGGCGCTACTCCGCTACTGATGAAGTCCCTCGGGGAGCTCCTCCTCTGGATCCGACTCAGATGACACTGAAGAGAAAAATATTATGCGAGGGGTGAGCCACACGCTCAGTGAACGGCACAACCCATGCATCACAGACAATATTGACCACAACCAGATAATCTTTATAATCCACAATCATACTGCCCAAGCCATAAAATGATAACAACTCCGCAATCTAGTGGGTCGCTTCCGCCAACCCACTACACCCTCACCCTCACCCTCAAGGGGTGACATAGGATATTGGGACTAACAACACATAACCAGCGGGTCGCTTCCGCCAACCCGCTACACCCTCACCCTCACCCTTCAATGGGTGACATAGGATTTTGGGACTAACAATCCAGTGGGTCGCCACATCGCCGGCCCACCATACCCTCACCCTCACCCTCAACAGGTGACCTAGGCTCTTGGGACTGACTAGGCTGTTGGTCACCCTTGGTCCACCGATAGTCTCTCCTCACTCCGTAGGTCGTTTGGCCACTCCCATGTTCAGCACAGTCCTTCTACCAAATCAGGAGGCGCCTACTACTGGGAGCCCCTGCACGGGACAACCTGTCTAACGCTGAGGTAGTCTCTACACGGATCCAACGAAGGGAACAGAACAGCCTATCCATCGCATATGATCCACTCGGATCCGCAGACAACACATCATAACAACACTAATGTTCTGAATTCCTCAGAACCCACCAGGGCGCATAACTACGATGCGGGGAACATGCATAAGGTTATAACAGGGTGGAATATCGTTGGGGAAAGAAACTCGGGAGGGCAGCGTGAGTTCCCGTTATAGGACACCCCGACAACCAAACAAGGAACACGGTGTACCCTAACCCGGGTCTCACCGCTGTCCTCGCAAGGCCCCTCCCCTATAATATTCACTATAACATGCAATTTTAACAAATACTAGTATTTAATTTAATAAATAAACTAGTAGGGCACATGCATCGGTCGGGCTTCCTAACATGGAAACAGGGGACATGCTGCATGGCTCATACACATATCCTAAGGGTGCAAGTCCCTAACATGCAAAGTCTAGGGTAACATGCATTCTACAATTAAATCATGCTCGCATGATATACATATTACACATGCCAATATCTATCCATGGTGCCCCAGGAGAGGTCGGTATACGCCCAAGTGCGTATAACACCTCTCTACTGGGTTGGATTGTCCCACTCACCGAAGATCGGGGTCGTCGCGCGACCGTCCGTCTAGATCTGCAAGACAGACATTCAATATGGTGAGAACAATACATAAATACACAAAAATACATCTAAAATACCCAACACTCGGACAAACGTACATACGGCCCGTACGCACGCGTATCCGAGCATCCCGACTCACTCCCGAGCCCACCGGGCAACCGCACGCACGGCCACCCGCCTCGGGCGCACCGCCGAGCCCCCGGCCCGCGCGCCCGGACAGCCTGCCGAGCATCTGCCCGCAAGCCCCGGACACACTGCACGCCCGGGCGCACGCACACGCACGCCCGTGCGCACCGCGCGTCCGGCCCTGGGTGCACCCGCACGCACCGCGCCCCCGCGCAGCGCCCGCACGCACCCCCCGCCTGCACTGCGCCCCAGCGCAGCGCCCAGCACTCCCTGCCGCACGCCCGAGTGCCCTGCGCCCCACGCGCAGCACCCGCGCGCGCCCCGCGCACACCCCAGCGCCTCGCCCCGCGCGCACCGCCAGCTCCGCCCCCGCGCGCACCCCACGCGCACCACCAGCCGCCTCGCCGCGCCCCGCGCGCACCCTGCACGACGCCCCGCAGCGGTGCCCAGCGCCCAGCGCCCAGCACCCGGGACCCTCACCCAGCGTCCACGCGCACGCCCACGCAACACGCGCCCAGCGCGCCTGGCAGCACGCGTCCAGCGCTCCTGCCAGCCTGCCCGCGCTGCTGCCCGCATTGCCTGCCTGCGCGCGTCGCCGAGTGGCCCGAGCACCGCTCGCCTGCACGCCTGGGGCACTGCCCGCCTGATGCCCGAGCGCCCCTGCCCTGCTCGCTTGCGCGCCCAGCCAGCTCGCCCGGCCTGCCAGCGCGCACAGCCCAGCAGCCTGCTCCGCACGCCTCTCCCTGCACCCCCCGAGCGCACGCCCGCGCGCGCACCCGCGCGCACGCGCTCGCGCGCCCGGCAAACTGGTGCACCTGCTCCCAGCCTACCCGAGCTAACCCTGCCAGCCTGCCCAGCGTGCACGCCCAGCCCTGCTGGCCTCCAGCGCCAGGCGAGCGCCCGCACGCCCAGCCCTGCTGGCCCCCAGCACCGCCCGAGCGCACGCACGCGCGCACGCCCGCGCGCACGCGCGCGCGCGCCCGCGCCAACCACTGCGCCTGCACCACCCTGCGCTGCTGCCCTGCCCGAGACAGCAGCCCGCCAGCCCGTGCTGCACGCCTGCCAGCCCGAGCTCCTCTACCACCCACCTCCGACCACCACCACAGCCTCCGACCACCTCCCACAGCCCTCCGGCGGCCACCCACCGCCGCCAACCTCTACCCAACCCCATTTCCACCCTCCTAGCATACATCTAAGCAAGAAAGAGAGGAAAAAGAGGCTTACCAAGGGGAGGAAAGGAAATCCGGTTGCTCTCCGCGCACCGAAACCTCTCCCAAAAGGTTTCCAACGCCCGGATCTACCTCCACCACCGAGATGGCTCAAATCAGGGACGAAGAGAGGGCGGACGGAGGGGCAAATCTCGCCGGAATTGGGATTTGAAACCACCGGGGTGTAGATCGGGACCCGATCTACACTTCCTAGGTTTTAACTTTTAAGCTTTGAGGGGTCTAAGGGCCTCAAATGGAAGAAAAACGGAGGAGAGGAGAGAGAGGGCTCAAGGTAGGGATGATGAATAGTGCCAAGATATTTTTAGATCTCACTATATATATCAAGTGACTTAAAAACCCGGATACGCCCCGGAACTGTGAAATTTTGGAAACGTTACCGGAATTCGATGAAATTTTTGTGAGAGGTCTAAAATGGCACCAGGACACTAAATATGCAGTCGGATTTTCAATCGGAGTCCTCTAACTCAGGACGATAGCTAACAGTCCAAAAATTAGTGGTTCCGATCAAAAACCGAAAAAAAAACGAAAAACTGCCAGAACGCTCCAACGGTTACCAGCAGGTTAAAAGTGACACATATATAACACTCACCTTCCTTTTCTCCTTCTAGGGTTTCTCTTTCTAACCACCTTAGCTAGATCAAATCAAGGAAATAAGGAGAGGGGAGAGAGAGATTGAGAGCTTGAAATGGAGGAGATGATGAATAGTGGGGGGGGGGGCACTATACCTAGGCGTGGACTTCACTTAACACACACACACACCACACACACTCTCACACACTCACCACTTAAAGATTAATTAGGCTTAAGTGAGGTTTAGGTGATCTTTGACCCTATTCAACCCAACCACACTAAAAACCAAAACCCATTGACCAATTCAAAGGTCAACCTTGACCAAGTCAAGTCTCCCAATGACCTTTCCCTCAGTCAAAACCCGGATACGATTCGGAACTGCAAAATTCTGAAACGTTACCGGAATTCGATGAAATTTTCGTGAGTGGCTTGAAATGGCACCAGGACACATAATATGCAGTTAGATTTTCAATCGGAGTCCTCAAACTCAGGATGATAGCTAAAAGTCCAAAATTTTAGCGGTTCCGATCGAAAAATCAAAAAAGCTGAAAAACTACCAGAATGCTCCAATGGTTACCAGAAGGCTAAAAAGTGACACATATATAACACGATTGGTGAGGGAGCTTATTCACATGGACTGTATTTGCTAAAACCCACTCATAAGGCATGTCATACCAGCATCTTGGTGGAAAGTTGCATCTTGCATAAACGGCTTAGATATCCTTCCAATCATGTGTTATCAAGTCTTTTCCTTTCTATGTTAGTCGAGTCTGGTGTGTGTGATGTTTGTCAATTTTCTAAACAAACTTGATTACCTTTTGTTAATTCTTTGCCTACATCTGCTGAGTGTTTTGAACTGATTCATTCTGATTTATGAGGTCCTGCTCTAGTTGATTCTTATGATGGGTATAAATATTTTGTCTTATTTATTGATGATCGATCCCGTGCTACTTGGTTATATCTGCTAAAACAAAAACTGAGGTGTTATCTGTTTTTAAAGATTTTCATAACATGGTGACTACTCAATTTAGTGTCAAAGTTAAGGTTTTTGGATCTCATAATGGTAAGGAGTATACCTAAGGGCCTCTCTCTGAATATCTTCGCAACCATGGAATTATTCACCAAACTAGTTGTGTGGGAACACCACAACAGAATGCGGTTGTAGAGAGAAAAAATCGACACATTTTAGAAACCACAAGAGCTCTTATGTTTTAGATGAATGTTCTGAAAAGATACTGGTCTCATGGTGTTTTAACTACAACATATTTGATTAATTCACTTCCCAGTCAAGTAATCAATTTTAAGTCGCTATTGGAAGTCTTAAAGAATCAGAAGCCTGAAATATCTCATTTGCAGGTGTTTGAGTGTGTTTGCTATGTGCACCAACAAGCAATTCATCATGATAAGTTGGATGCTTGATGTCACGCCCCAGGCCTCCCCGAGACGTGGCAATAATAAATAAGATATCAGCTATCAATACCTGAGGTCAATAAGGACACCAACAACAATACACAAGGCGGCAAAGCAAGATAATGATAACTGATTGAAAAGTGGAAGCATAATATATAACAATGTCTGTAAATCAAAAACATTATTACAGACCCGAATACACAATCAATGTCCTGTGAAAGCCAAGTCTAGACCAAAGAAAATACAACCTATGCCACATGCACGATTTACAAAGCATAAATGACTCTAGGAATGCTGACAGCCTCGCACTTGCCACCCGCCGGCAGAACGCTCCACGCCCATAAGACCATGCCACAGGAAAGCTCCAGCTCCACGCCCAACATTGCCCCTGAAAAGAAACAGTATGCAAGGGGTGAGCTACAAGCTCAGTGAGTGGCTGGAAACCAATCACCATTCTACAGTTCAACACATAACCAATTTCCTTTCAAGGAAAACATGGGTAGAAGCCCAATGGATAACAGGGTCACGCGGCGGCGCGACCAACCTCACCCCCACCCTCACTCCCGGAGGGAGTCTTTTGGGACTTATGGGGAGAGACCATACCGTCGGTCAAAGAGACCCGGATTTACTGGTCTAGGGACCATGCCGTCGGTCGAAGAGACCCGGATTTACTGGTCTACTCAACACTACTGGATCATCTACATCTAGATAATCGCCCATCGATGTCCTTCAACATCCATCACGAGACCGGACCCAACATCTATGGGAACGGTCGAACAACGAATGGGTCACGAGGCGACGCGTCTTCGCCTCATCCACACCCTCACTTCTGAAAGGAGACATTTTGGGACTTTGGGAGAGACTTAGACGCTTTACATCCCTGGTCCACCGGTAGCCTCTCCCCGCTCCGTAGCTTACCTGGTATACTCCCACGATCAGCACTGTCCGAACACATCGGAGGTACCTACAGATGGGAGCCCTCTGTCAGGATAGCCTGTCTAACGCCGGGGATGTCACTACACGGATCCAACGAAGGGGAGAACGATTCCACGCTCACGACATCATTCATTAACCCTCTCCCGGGTAGTATCTACAACCCGATCTCCTCAACTCACCGCTCTACACCCTTGGTCCACCGGTAGCCTCTCCCACCCTCGTGGCCTCCGCCTAGTCCTCTGACAGGTATAGCCAACGCCGGGGAGTTCCTACATCGGATCCAAACGAAGGGGAGAACGATCCCATGTTCGCAAAGCGAAACCCAAAGGAAAACAACCACTCTCGATACTCGCTTATCGAGATATCACACACATGCATAACAACAACCAACACACTCATATTAACCTCAAAGTAGTCATAGTCCCTATACGGGAGTAACTACACAAGTTAGAGGGTCATAACATCGCCGATCCACCCCACGCTCACCCTTTAGGGGTGTCATGGGTCCTTTGGGACAGACTAGACCGCTCTCCACCCCTGGTCCACCCGGTAGCCCTTTCCCACCCTCGTAGCCTCGACCTAGTCCACTCCAACTACCAGTACTGTCCGAACACATCGGAGGTACCGGACGGAAGCCCTCTGTCAGGTCAGCCATCGCCGGGGAGTACCTACATCGGATCCAACCAAAAGGAGAAGACAGCCTACTCACGCGCGTACGATCCTGTTGGATCCGTCGACAACGCTTCCTAACATTTCTAATGTCATGAATTCTCAAGAATTCCTCCAGGGCGCATAACTAAGATGCGGGGAGACATATATTATAACAACAAGGTTATAATATTCTCTAAGGCATGCTAACAACAATATGCTCGCATTGATTTAAATAAGTTAAACTAAATGGGAACATGCATAGGTCGAGGCAAGGTGTCTAGGCATGCATAGGCCGCTATACATGATATAAGGGTGCATATCCCTAGCATACAAAGTCTAAGGTGGCATGGATACATCATATTGATCATGCATAGATCAAGGCTTTTAAGTACAGGACATGGTGTCCAGGCATGTACGGGCCTCTATACATGATGCGTGGATGTATATCCCTAGCATGCAAAACATCTACATATTAGTTAGGGGGCCCCATCGATGCGCGACGCGCGTCTATGCGGGTCGAGCGCATCCCTAGAGAGGGGGGGGGGATTGGAATCAAACCACTCACCTTACGACCCGGGACCTCGCGCATCCCATCCGATGAGATCTGCAAGGTAGGGGCATCCAACTGGTGAGAAACAACACAATTTACACATAGAAATGATTAGAAATACCCAATACTCGGACAAGCATGCATACGGGCTCGCACGCATGCGAGCACGCACGTACCCACGTGAGTCCGAGTGCCCCGACACCTACCCGAACCCTCGGGCAGCCACACGCATGGCCCCCCGCACGAGCACACAAGAATGCGCACGCACGCATGCACCCCAGCACCCTCGGCGCACGGCTGCACCCCAGCACCCTCGGCGCACTGCCACGCGCCTGCCCGCGCGCCCAGACGCGCTGCCGCACGCACGCGCACGCTTGCGCGCGCCCGCGCGCACTGCGCGTCCAGCCCGCGCCCTCGCGCAGCACCTTGCGCACGCCCCAGCACGCGCACGCACGCGCGTGCACTGGTCCCCAGCCCCGCGCCCAGGCGCATGCCCAGGCGCCTGCTCCGCGCGCGCGCACTTCCCCGCGCACCCCCGCTCGCGCCTGCACCCGCGCGCACGCGCCCGCCAGCGCCCGCCTGCGCGCGCACGCGCGCAGACCGCCCCCAACGCGCGCCCGGCCAACCCTAACCCCATTTTAACCCTTCCCAACCCCTCACACACACCCTAACACATCTACCTAGCATGCATGACCTCCCTAACATCCCCTTAAGCCAAGAAAATCAAGAAAAGAAGGGGAGGAGCTCACCTTGGAGGGGGAACAAAAGGGGGAGGTTCGGGGGCCCTCGACGCACCCGCGACCACCTCAACCGCCACCACCACCACCTCCTCAGCCTCCTCTTCAGCTGAAAATCAAGGGGGGGGGGGATCCATGCAAAGGTGCTTGAGAGAGAGGGGATCAACAACAACAACCAAAGCTACCATCACTTCCTTCTCCACCTTCTCCTTCTCTTTGTTTCATTTAATCAAACACATGGGGCTTGAGAGAGAGAGGAAGAGAGAGAGGAAAAAAATCCCACGTCTACGTGGGGAGTGAGAGGGAGAGAGAGAGGAGAAGATATCTTAGGCACTAAATATCTAAGGAGGGAAAAGACCTAATCGCCATTTGACTAGAAATTCTGCGCATATTTCACTGGAACAGCCATAACTTCCTCAATATAGCTTCGAATTACTCAATTCCAAGTCCATTGGAAAGTTAAGAAGATTATCTACAACTTTTATGTTCATGCCAAGATCAAATAATCTCTCTAGCTAATCCAAAATTAGAGATAAACATAGAACAGGGCTGCTGCCAGAATTTCCATCCCCGGGGTATACTTGGAAAAATATCCATAACTTTTACTACAGGAATCCAGTTGATCTAATTCCACTTTTGTACGAAAGCTAACTCAAAACTGGACATTCATAGTAAACTCATATTTAAACCTCTTCATCTTGGATTTTAACAAAATCAAATCCAAATACCAAATCAGGAATACATAACATTCTCGTAAAAAAAAAATTATGTACCCAAATTTTCAAACAGAGCGCTCTAAATTACACAGGCACAACATACTAATTCCTTGAACTGTGATGTTATTTTCTCTCCGACATCTGTTGTCTTCTAGGATCGAAGGTCGAGGAAGACGATTGGTGAGGAACTTATTCACATGGGCTGTATTTGCTAAAACCCACTCATAAGGCATGTCATACCAGCAGCTTGGTGGAAAGTTGCATCTTGCATAAACGGCTTGGACATCCTTCCAACCGTGTGTTATCGAGTTTTTTCCCTTCTATGTCAGTTGAGTCTAGTGTGTGTGATGTTTGTCAATTTTCTAAACAAACTCGATTACCTTTTGTTACTTCTTTGTCTACATCTGCTGAGTGTTTTGAACTGATTCATTCTGATTTATGGGGTCCTGCTCCAGTTGATTCTTATGATGGGTATAAATATTTTGTCTTATTTATTGATGATCGATCCCGTGCTACTTGGTTATATCTGCTAAAAACAAAAGCTGAGGTGTTATCTGTTTTTAAGGATTTTCATAACATGGTGTCTACTCAATTTAGTGCCAAAGTTAAGGTTTTTGGATCTCATAATGGTACGGAATATACCCAAGGGCCTCTTTTTGAATATCTTCGCAACCAGAGAATTATTCACTAAACTAGTTGTGTGGGAACACCACAACAGAATGGGGTTGCAGAGAGAAAAAATCGACACATCTTAGAAACCACAAGAACTCTTATGTTTCAGATGAATGTTCTGAAATGATATTGGTCTCATAGTGTTTTAACTACAACATATTTGATTAATTCACTTCCCAGTCAAGTAATCAATTTTAAGTCGCTATTGGAAGTCTTAAAGAATCAGAAGCCTGAAATATCTCATTTGCGGGTGTTTGAGTGTGTTTGCTATGTGCACCAACAAGCAATTCATCATGATAAGTTGGATGCTTGAGCTACTCAGTGTATCTTTTTTTGATATTCTTCCACAAAAAAAGGGTATGTATGTTACAATTTGACATCTCGAAAAATTATTATTTCTCGTGATGTTCGATTTGTTGAATCTGAACCTTATTTTCAAGCACAAAATGATTCTGGGAATCAGTCTCAGGGGGAGTATTTATTTGATTTGGTACCACTTCCAACAGTAAGTGATGATGTTCTACCTCTAGAAAATGATGCAACCTCTACAGTTGAAAGCACAATACCTCAAGTAGTAGCACCTCCACCTCAACGAAGATCAAGTAGAGAGACTCATCCTCTAGAAAAAAATGAAAGATTTTTTCACTTACCATGTTGTCTCTTATCCTATGCAAGCTTGTATAACATATGATAATGTTAATCGGTCTCATTTCGCTTTCTTGAGTGCAGTCTCTAGTGATCAAGAACCAAAGACTTTTTGAGAAACTATGTCCAATTCAATTTGAAAGAAGGCCATGAAAGAAGAATTACAAGCTCTTGATGAGAATAAGACATGTGACATTGTTGGCTTGCCTCCAAGCAAGAAGACTGTTAGTTATCGTTGGGTTTACAAAATAAAATATAACACTGATGGAACCGTGGCATGACATAAAGTGAGATTTGTTGCTAGATGATTTACTCAAACTTATAGAGTAGATTATAAAGAGACATTTGTCCCTGTTGTGAAGATGATTACATTTTGAGTTCTCATATCTCTGGCTGTGAATCAAGACTGGAAGCTATTTCAGATGGATGTAAAAAATGTGTTCCTGCATGGTGATTTAGAAGAAGTTTACATGAGTGTTCCCCCTGGCCATCCACAGGAATCCAAAGTTGGAGTTGTGTGTAAACTGAAAAAAGCTATATATGGGCTTAAGCAGTCACCACGAGCATGGTATGCTAAGCTCAGTTCTATCCTCATGATTAATGGGCTAAAAATAAGTGCTGCAGATCCTTCTCTATTTGTCAAGAAATGTATCTTTGGTACTACTATTGTGTTGGTGTATGTTGATGATATAGTGCTCACTGGATATGATCGGGAGGAAATATCAAAGCTCAAGGTTCTTTTTACACAAGCAATTTGCCATTAAAGACTTGGGAATTCTAAAATACTTTATTGGATTAGAAATTGCCTACTCAAAATAAGGTATATTTATTAATCAACGAAAGTACATTTTGGATTTGTTATAGGAAACTGAAAAAACAGGAGTAAAACCGTCAGACACTCCCATTGATAGTGGTGGTAAGCTTGGTAATGATGGTGAATTATTTTATGATATTGGTCAATATAAAATATTAGTCAGTAGATTAATCTATTTAACCATTACTCAACCAGATATTTCATATGTTGTTAGCCTGCTCAGCAGATTTATGCATGCACCAAGAGTTATTCACATGAATGCTGTTAATAGAATTTTATAATATTTAAAGAGTTCACCAGGAAGAGGCATATGGATGCATAAGAATTGACATAGTTCCATTATTGCCTACACTGATGCTGATTGGGCTGGGAGTCCAATTGATCGAAGATTTGCAACTGGGTATTATACCTTTGTTGGAGGTAACTTGGTCACATGGAAGAGTAAGAAACAAAATGTTGTTGCACGATCAAGTGCAAAAGCAGAATATCGAACAATGGCGTGAATCACTTATGAAGTTATTTAGCTTCGAGCTCTATTGAAGGAACTGGGTTTTGATTCTTCTCAGCCAACGAAGATGTTTTGTGAGGAGCTCTAATACTGTGATTGTTCCATATCCTCCACCATCGCCTCCGCAAGGTCGCGTGTCACCGCTGTTATGTGCCCCCACTCGTTAGAATCAAGATATAATACTGCGCCCCGTGCAAGCACCTCTTTAATATCATGTGCAATTGTCACCACTGTTATGTGCCCCCACTCGTTAGAATCAAGATATAATACTGTCACGCCCCAGGGCGGCCGTCCCCGAGACGCGGCAATGGTATATAATATCAGCAGTCTATACAGGAGATCAATAACATACTCTAACAACATCAAAATGACAACACAGACAATAAGGTGGCTGACATAATATACATACAAATAGCGGAAGCTCAAACGACTGAGTCTGTAATTCAAAAGACATATTACAGACCCGATACATAATCAACTGTCCTGTGAGAGCCAATATATACAACGACATCCAAATATAATACAAACGTGTGCCCAAGCACGGAATACAATACATACAATCAAAAGGGGATGCTGATGGCCTCTCACTCGCAGAACGTGACGCTGCTCCGCTACTGCTGATGTGCCTCGGGGAGCTCCTCCTTCAGATCCGACTCAGATATCACTGGAGAAAAGAATATGCGAGGGGTGAGCCACACGCTCAGTGAATAGCACAACCCATGCATCACAATTCATATTAACCTTAAATGATTTATAGCCCCTAAGTGGGAGTAACTACACAATCCAGTGGGTCGTTACATCGCCGACCCACCACACCCTCACCCTTACCCTCAAAGGGTGACATGGGTCTTTTGGGATTGACTAGGCTGTTAATCACCCTTGGTCCACCGATAGCCTCTCCTCCACTCTGTAGCTCGCCTGGTCTACTCCCACGATCAGCACAGTCCGACGCATCGGAGGTACCTACAGATGGGAGCCCTCTGTCAGGACAGCCTGTCTAATGCTGGGGAGTCCCTACACGGATCCAACGAAGGGAAGAGAAACAGCCTACCCACACGGATACGATCCTCTTGGATCCGTCGGCAACGCTTCCTAACATTTCTAATGTCATGAATTCTCAAGAATTCCTCCAGGGCGCATAACTAAGATGCGGGGAACCATATATTATAACCACAAGGTTATAATATTCTCTAAGGCATGCTAATAACCATATGCTCGCATTTGATTTAAATAAATTAAACTAAATGGGAAACATGCATAGGTCGAGGCTTTCCTAGCATGAAAACATGGTATCAGGATGCGTAGGCCTCTATACATAATATAAGGGTGCATATCCCTAGCATACAAAGTCTAAGGCGGCATGGATACAACATAATGATCATGCATAGCACAGTTACATTTATTACAACTTAATACACAATTATGGTGCCCCAGGGGAGGGCAATGCACGCCTACGTGCATCGAACGCCTCCCTACTGGGTTGGATTGTCCCACTCACCAAAACCCGGGTCGTCGCGTGACCGCCCGTCAAGATCTGCAAGACATGGGTAATCAAAATGGTGAGTAATTACACAAATACATAAGAAATACGCTAGAAATACCCAACACTCGGACAAGCATGCATACGGGCCCGCACACACGCGAGCACGCGCGTACGCACGCGAGTCCGAGTGCCTCGACACCCTCCCTAACCCACGGGCAGCCATACGCATGGCCACTCGCACGCGCACGCACGCATGCGCCCCTACGCACCGAGCGCACTGCCGCACCCCAGCCCGCGCGCCCAGACGCGCTGTTGCGCCCCTGCCCGCGAGCAGCGCGCGTCCAGTCCTGTGTCTACCCGCGCGTACTGCGCCCCTGCGCAGCACCCGGCGTGCAACCCCGCGCGCACGCCAGCGCGTCTGCGCGTACACGCGCGCGCCCGCCAGCACACCCATCTACGCGCGCCAGAGCCTGCCTGCGCGCGCAGACTCGCGCGCACGCGTGCGGATGATCCCGCACGCGCGCCCTAGCCCTTCCCACCCCCTCCACTGCCCCCTCTCACCCCCTAACCTCCATGCATACCATGCATACCCATTTAAATGCCCTAAACATGCATCTAACCTAGCTAGGGGAGGAGAAAAACTTACCCAAAAGGAGGAAGGCCAATGGGAGGAACTCGGGTGCCCTTGCGCACCAAATCGCCGCCACCGAGACCACCACCACCAAGCCTCTTCTCAGCCCTAAAAATGGCTGAAAACAGGGGAGAAATGGGACCATGAGGGGAGGTAGAGAAAGGGGGAAACCAAAAATAAAACCATGGGAAGGTAGATCAAGTCCTCACCTTCCTTTTTCCCTTCAATGGCTTTTCTTTTCTTCCACTCCTACTAGATCAAAAGGAGGAATTAAAGAGAGGGGATGTGAGGGTTTGTGAGTGAGAGAGGTAGAGAGAGATGGGGATGAAGAAGAAGGGGTGCACGCCCACTTAAGGGGCCACACACACACACACACACTCACACTTAGGGTTTTTAGTCATTTGTGAGCTTTGACCTTGGGTCAACTCATCCACACAAACAAACAAAAAAATTTGACCAAGTCAAGGGTCAAACTTGACTTGGTCAAAGTCATCTTTGACTTGGTCAAGTCTCCCCATGACTTTTCGCTTGGTCAAAATCCGGATACGATTCGGAACTGTGAAATTCTGAAACGTTACCGGAATTCGATGAAATTTTCGTGAGTGGCTAGAAATGGTACCAGGACACGTAATGTGCAGTTAGATTTTCAATCGGTGTTCTCAAGCTCTTGATGATAGCCAAAAGTCTAAAATTTTAGCGGTTCCGATCTGAAAAAAGAAAAAGTTAAAAAACTACCAGAATGCTCCAATGGTGACTAGAAGGCTAAAAGTGGCACATATATAACAAATACTGCGCCCCGTGCAAGCACCTCTTTAATATCATGTGCAATTGTCACCTAGTAATGAAAAATACAGTATTTAGAGATAGTTGAAAGTAAAAAAAAATAAAAAAATCAGACTTGAACTTGTGCAATATAGCCAGGAGGGCATCGTGGGGGTGGGGGTGGTGTGATATGCCTCTGTGATCTCTCCCAGTACCACTCCATGTATCCTCTACTATTCCAAATGCGAGGGAATTGATGGATGTGTTCATCGTGTTGTTCCCAACACTTAATATAAGATTGGTGGAACTCCGTCCAATTCACATCTTGTCTGCCTCGCCTGTTCACCCTATCCATATCCTCCACATCAGCTGGTATATCTTGGTTCCATCCAAACTGTCGCGCAACCCGATCAGGTAGGTGCATCTCAACGATATCAAAACAAATCAACGAAACTCTAGCCAACCACAGTATATGATGATCTCTACAAATCGGTGGAAGTGACTCATATTTCCCAATATATGGTTGCCATACAACCTACACAAAATAAAAGAATTAATATTCAGAGTTAACTATACGTGTCTTATAAATAATAAAACTTGATCATTTACCTATGACTGATCCTGGTAGTCCAACTGTGCTCTATACCACATCAGAACACGTGTGTTTTCATCAAACCTTTGAAATATCTTCCACCTAAATGAATAAATACAATTGATCTATATCATTAAACCACGTGATTCATATTAGTTGTAACAGAAATAGGATTTTCATGAATTACCTAACTCCGAGAGGCCTGTCACCGAGTACAAAGTCTTCTTCCTGTAATATTAGCCATCCAACATGTAATCTTTCCCACAACCATAACTGATACAATATAAAACAATTGTATGAAACGACGAAGGTTTCTACATAGATAACCATGAATAGTTAAAAAGATAAATTGATGTAAACCTGTAGAAGCGCAAAAAAACCAGCTAATCCCGCTGAAGTCCTCTGTCCAATCACACTACCCTTGTACAGGGCTCTATACAGGTGGGCCAACGCAGCTGATCCCCAAGAATAATGTCAAACCTCATTGAAATCTCTTAAAAGATAAAGCCAACAACCATGTATCTTGTTCCCTGTGCCATCAGAGAAGATCGTGCATCCAAGAACGAACATAAGATATCCTCAAGCATATTGCTAAATGATCACCTCGTCCATCTCAACATCTGGCATGATGCTGAAATTTTCTCTCAGCCAAGATAGAAGAATCCTCCCCCTTGTCAGCTTCCCTACTGGAGGGACAACACCTAACAACTCCTTGCACACCGATCCCCAATCATCACAGTCTGTGACCCCTGTCACAGCCTTACCAGCAATGGGAAGACCAGTGAGCACAGCAACATCCTCCAGCGTGATTGTCATCTCCCCTTGATGTAGGTGGAATGTGTTAGTCGCTAGTCTCCATCACTCAATCAGAGCCGTCGATAGTCGTCTATCAACTTTAGTGTATCCCATCTGAGTCAAATAGTACAATCCAGAGGCTCTGACATATGGCTCGATACGCGGATCCAAAGGCCAATGACGTAACTGAACCATGTGTATCTTCAAACCCATGATATCGGTCTGTCATACAAAAATGATAAATTTTTAGATACATTTCCATGAAAGCTGAAAATTCAAAATGAAATGAGATAGAGGGATTACCTTCCCCTCAAAACCTTGATGACACCTACGAGATGACTGAAAATATAATAGATCATCAACAACAGGTCCATGCCACTCACGAACATCCGTAGTCTGTAATTTCAATTACATGGATTAAATATAATCATACATAAATAAACTCATCATAAAAGGACATAAAAAGAAGTCAGATTAGATAGTGTTTGTATGTGTACCCTATCAATTGTTTCGACGAGGACATTTATTTTTTTATGGCCTTTTCTCATGGCATATGGAACAACTATATGAATGAGTTTCAACTCTTTTATCCATGTGCATACGTCGGCGGGTTGATACAGGGCTCCCCGTCGGTCTCTGAACTATCGGTGGCACAAATATAGGATCATTTTCAGTAGGTGGCGGCCAACGACTAATATCATCAACGGCATGAAATCTAGGTTCATATGTATGTCTATATGAATCTAAGGAAAACCAATTGACACATATGTGGCTGGGCTGATTCGAGCATATCCGCAGGCCGCAATTACATGTGCACATGGATAATGAAACAACTTCGGCACCTGACATTGACATTCTGCATGGTCGGTGTGCAAGAAGACAATGTACTGAACAACATTTTTGTCTAACACAGTAAATTCAGACCTATCAAGCCTTCTCACTTGCATAGCCCGAGCATCATGTGCAGTCCTCTCCAAACGTTGTTGCATGGATGGCACAAAATCCCCTATCATGCTCTCAGCTGATTCACGCCTTGTATAAAAATATTCAGATACATGGATGAATGTTTGTTGAATTATAGCAGTTATTGGCAAACCTCTAACACCTTTCAACACACTATTCATGCTCTCAGATTTGTTGGTGGTCATGATGCCACAAAGATGACCTTCGTCCTAACAAAGAGCCCAAAACGGTGGAGGGAAATCATCAAGCCATGTACGTGCTTGCGGATTGATGCTCAACAGTTTTCGCATTTCTTCAGCAAATTTCTTTGAACATTTCAAGGTGGCGGCCCGTCAAACCATGTCACTCAGCTCCTTTGATTTGATATTTTTCTTAAAATTATCAATCATGTGTCTCATACAGAAATGATGGTGCTATACCACTCTTGATTCTTCTATAACATTCTTCACTCCTACAATGATACCTAAATGCCGATCGGATATGATACAAACATCTTCTCTACCGTGCGTCCACCAATACAGCTCCCAAAGGAACCAGGTTCAACTGCTTTTGTTTTCAGAATCTACAATGGAAAAAGCTAAAGGAAGAAGACCATTTTCTGCATCGCTAGCAGTAGCTATCAAGATATTTCCTTTATACTTTCCATATAGATGTGTTACATCAATGCACACTAGTGGGTGACAATACTTGTACGCCTCAAGTGCCGGTCCAAATGCCCCAAAAACACGTTCAAACTGACGAACCGGTATGCCCATGTATTCTCGAATAACTTCGCCTCGAAAGATTACCTGTGTTCCTGGATTACTCCTCCTCAGGGCCTCAACGTAAAGAGGTAACTCTGCATAAGACTGTTCCCAATTCCCAAATACCCTCTCCATAGCCTTCCATTTAGCACGGTGTGCCTTGGAATATGAGATTGTGTAATGATGATCGACACGTATCCTTTCAACAATCTCAATAGGACTGATCTTCAAATTATGGCGGATTGTGGGCATGATAAGTTGTGATATATAATCAAAACTGAACTGTTTGTGATTAAAACTGAGGAGTAGATCTAAGCAAGTATGAGGACCTCTGATGGTGGAAATCTTGAACATTTCTGAATCACCTACTCTCTTCGCATACAATCTCCATGGACATTCATTATTTATGCACCCAGTTGTGTACCTCTGTGAATTGGACTTTATCACATGACATTGCACACATTTCTTTATGCTCCATGTTCGGACAGCATTGATTAGTGCCTTCTTATTTGCGAAGAGCTGACCAATTTCAATATCACCACAGGAAGAAGAATCGATCTCATAGATACATGGATGGACATCTTCTACCATTGCCCGCTCCATAAGCTGATTCGTTGGGTACATTTGTGGAATATTATACTCCAAATTCGAAACCATTTCCACATTATTGTTGTCCTTAGTGTCAGATCCACTAACCCAATCATCCTCACTATCTTCTTCATGTACTTCTTCTTCTTCATCTACTTGATCTTCTTCATTAGCTTCTTCATGAATATCATCCAAGCCGAAGTCATGATATGGGGACCTAAAAAGGCCATTATGTTATGCATGATATGCCTCAGTAAATATTCACTCAAATTAATATACACACAATACTTACAATGGTCTGCCATGTGCACTCTCATGCACATTTGTCGGTATCGTACCAAATGATATATCCTCTTGAGTATTTGGTACAAATGATGACGACGAAGGTTGATATGGATCACGAACAAGAGAGGGATATGAATCATCTCCATCATAGGGCCTTGCACAACGACCCCTTTGTATGATCTCTTCCATCTCCAACCATAACTCGATGCCATGTACGTGCTTTGGATACAAGTTCATCATCATCTTCACACCCATATCATCCTCGATAGGGAGCCCACAATTAATTCCGGGACGCGTGGGATGCATCGCGCTCATACATAATGTATAACGGCTTGGATCAGTGTTCGACAGTTGATACATCATTTGGAGCAAATCAACATACGAAATCTTTTTAAGTATGATAGTGCCTTTTCTAGAACCACCTTCATAAAATGAAGTTTCTCCATGTTTTACGATTCTCCCGTTAAAAGAATAGATCAACCAGACTTCAGATTTCTTTCCCATCTAAGAAAATCCCATGACATTCAATAATCCAAAACACATTGTCATATAATAATATACAACACATTTTTCACAAACAATATTCAACATTTATTTCAACAAAAAAAAAATTTAATATTAGGTCAAAATTCACATCAATTAAAATGTCAAGAAAACAAAACAACATTGAACATTTTTTTCAAAAAAGAAAAAAATTCAACATTAAAAATTCACATCAATCAAATGTCAAAAAAAAATAAAGGGGGGGGGGGGATGGAGAGGGATTGATTACCTTTTTAAATTGAATGTGCTTGAGAGATGTTTGTTAATTGATGGAGTTGGGGGAGGGTTTGATTTTTGTGGGAAAATAGGTGAGAGGGAGAGAGAGTGAGAAGGGGGGGGGGGTTGTTTTTCGGGTAGATGAGAGAAATAGATGTGTGAGAGAGAGAGAGATGGGGTGGGATGGGTTCGGGTAGAGTTATTGCGCCTCTTGGAGACGCCATATATATACGGCGCCTCCTTTGTATAGGTGTGCCTCTAGTTTTTCAAAGGAGGCGTCATATACCCTTTGTAATGGAAAAACACTGGAGGCGCCATATAAAAAGTCAACAATATAAAAAGTCCACAAAAAAAAAAGGTCCGCGCTGACCAGTGCTATTTTTTGCAAATATTTCCCAACTAGTGCTATTTTTGCTACTTTTCGTTTAAACGGTGCTAGTTTTGCAATTTGCCCAAAAAGAAAATATTCACAATGATAGAATAAAAGTCCATAAGAATCTTACCTTTTTAGGTAGGATTTTAAAATAACGCTTGACTTTTTGTCTATGAAATAATATCTCAATCGAATAATGCTGGACTTTTTGTCCATGAAATAATGTCTCAATCAAATAACGTTTGACTTTGTGTCTACAAAATAATGTCTAAATCGAATAACGATAAACATTTTGTCTACGAAATAATGTCTTAATTGAATAACACTAGACTTTTTGTCCACAAACAAATGTTCTGATTCAATAACACAAGATTTACAAATCTATTTTCATAACACAATTTTTTTTTCCCCTTTTCAAACCTAAACTAATCTATTTTCGTAATAAAATCGGTTGGTGGAGTGCGTCGACCTTTTTTCAAAAAAAAAAAAAAAGATTAACAAATCCGTGTACGTGGACAAATTGTCCATAAAAATCCTAATCAATACCCCATATGGCTTGGTTTGGCATTGAGATAAGGGGTTAGGATAAGAAAATAATTGGGTTAAATAACATGTTATCCCATGTGACATAAGAAGAAGAAAAAAAAAGGATAAAGCATGGACAATTGTCCGTATTTTGAAAGAAAAGGTTGGGATATCTTCTTATAGGTAAAAGGTGGAATATATTTTATCTCAATTTTTTAACCTCATTTTGTAAAACATGGACAATATTTATTACTGCCCTTCAAAAAAAAAAAAAATTTCATATAACCAAAACCAACAATATTAATGCTCATTTAATAGAAATGGTAGACTTGATATTTTTAATTTTTTTTTGAAGTTATCACATATTTTACATCATGTGATCCAAATACAAAGTTAGGGAAAAAAAATGAGGATAACAAAATACATTACCAAATGTAAATATAAATATAAATAATAATATTTTTATCCTTATAAATTAGACTAACTTATCTTCAATATTTATCCCTTTATCAAACGAGACCTATAATACTTTACTAGTTGTTGTGCATGTGCAAATGCACATAAATAAAGTTTAATGTATTTTTCAATAACATTTATATCAATAATTTAGTTACAATAACATTTTAACCAAAATATGACTCTAAATGTAAGAAATCTAATGTCTATTTATCTTTCCATTTAATCAAAATATCTACTTTTTTCCTATGAAGATACCAAACCCGCTATTATGTAGTTGTAAAATTAATTATAAATTACTCAATAGGTTATTATAATTTAAATATAAAAAAAACCAAAAAGTAAACCACACTTGATAAGTACATTAGGCCCAAAAACATGATCTAAGCACATGAATACTGTATTCATACATAATTGATCAACTCAAAAAATCCAAATAATTCAAAACTTAGCGAGAGATGTTCAAACGGACCATCTCACGTCAAAATGAATCCATCTAGAGGACTGACATTAGAGAAAACAAGAGAATCGAAACAAAGAAGTGAAACATAGAAAACAAATATGAGGAAATAAAATTGTAAATAAATTATAGGAAGAAAAAACACATTAAAAAATCTTCTCAATATAAGATTTGCCAAAATGACTATTTTTAAAAATTCTATAAAAAAGTCTCTTTTAACAATGTCATATTTAATTATTAAAATATTTTGTACTCTATTTTTATTATGAAAAAACAGCATTTGATTTGGATCATAGTTCATGATAACAAAACATGATAATACATTAAAATAAATCTATAGTAAATTATATGCATTTGAATGTTTTTATATATACCAACTTTAATTAGATTAATATATTTATTAACTTATAATTAAAATCAGATATCATAATATTATCATGATAAGAGGATCAAACGAATATAAGTATTTATATTCATGAAAAGAGTATTCCTTGTTCTTTGTCTGAAGCATTATCATTTTACTTAGGTCTGATTGTAAAATTTGATATTCAAGATATAAATCTCTATAAAAAAAATTAACCTATTTTCATAAGGAAATATCGGTCTAAAATTATATTCCAAAGAATCTAAGAAAAAAATCCTACTCAATTATATTTTAAATAGATTGAAAACTAATCATATTCTAATTTTAACCCTTACATATTGGCATATAAAATTTTGATAATTGTAATATCATGATAATACATGTATTTTTATTAAAAATATTGCTACTCTATTTTGATTAAGAAAAAAATAGTAATTGATTTGGAGCATAGTGCATGATAATACATTAAAATAATTTATATAAATTATATGTATATGAGTATTTTTATATATACCAACTTAAATTAGATTAATATATCTATTAATTTTAATTAAAATAAGATATCATAATATTATAATGATAAGGGGATGCTTATAAAATCAAAGAAATATAAGTATTTACATACAAGAATGTAGTATTCATCGTTCTTTGTCTAAAACATTATCATTTTACATGGGTCTTTCTGTAAAATCAATGATATCCAAGATATAACCCTTCTAAAGTTTTTTTTTTTAATCTATGAAGATAAGAAAAATACCGGTTTAAATTCATATTCAAAAGAATTTAAAAAAATTTCAAATTCATAATTTAAATAGATTAAAATCAAATCCTATTCAAATTTTAAACCTTATAAATTGGAATTTAAAATTTTTATAGCTGTATGATAACACATTTATTTTAATTTAAAATTATAAATTTTTTTTTATAATATCTATTGAAAATTTATATAGATTTCATAACATCTGGTTATTTGCTAAAAAAATCTATGAGATCAAATCCTATTCAAATTTTTAACCTTATAAACAAGAATGATATAATTTTTTGTTACTATAATTTTTCAATAATTCCCTCAATGAAATATTTGAAACTCAAAGTTTATTCTGTGATTTGGATAATATATATCCATAATAAAAATGGATTTAACATTCAAATTTAAATATAAAATTAAAACATTTTTCATAATTTTATTGGCAATTTAAAATTCCCGGTTCACATTTGAAGAAATTAAGAAATTTTAAATTTTTGGCCATATCCAGATATGATTAACATAAAAAAAATATAGTACTATGCAAATGAAAAACAAAATTTATAAGGCGGTTAAAATCATATTAAAAATTAAATAAACCATATTAGATATCATCATATCCGTTATATATATCCTAAAATCTATGAAATACCATCATATTCATTATATATATTCTAAAATCTATGGAATTAAATTTTTGCCCATTTCTAGATATGAATAGCATCAAAGTGTCTAAATACCATGCAAATGAAAATTTACAAATGAGAAGACGGTTAAATTCATATAAAAAAATAACTAAACTTTAAATGGACATCACAATATCATTTATGCAAAATATCCAAAAAAATCTTTTCAAAGTTAGAAATACCCAAATCAGTTACTTTTTAAAATTATATCTTAAAAAGTCTCATTTCACAATTTTAGAAACTAAAAAGATTAACATACACTTATACAATTTTTAAACTCTAATCATAATTAGAACTTTTCATAACCATTATCTAATTGAAAAATAATTTTAATATAAGAAATGATTATAATTTGATAGTGATTTTACATGTTATTAAATTTTTTAAGTATGCTATAAAAAATGTTAAAACTATCAAAATTGTCAACAAGAATTTTTTTTTGATATTTCCTAACTTTTTAAAGTTTTTTAAATTTTTTTAATTCATTTCTCATAAATGCCTTGCAAAAAGATTTTTGTATAATATTAAGCAAGTGCCCAAAAGACTATAGAAAGTTTTAAATATCTAAATTTTTTTTTACAACAAATAGTTTTTAAATAGTGTTTTTAGATATACAAAAATAATAATAAACTTCATGCACAAATTTAAAAAATATTTTATTATTTATTAATACTTTTTAGTTGGAGTGTTAAACATTTAAATATATATGATAATGTTTAAATAGTAGATAATATAAGGGTAATTAAGTCATTGTACTTTCTAAAATAGTAAAACAAGACTTTTTAGGGATAATTTTAAAAAGTGGTTGATTTATGTATTTTTAAATTTTAGAAGTTTTTTTGGGTATTTTCCGTATATTTTATATATATATTCTAAAATATATGGAATTTCATCATAATAAATTCATATATAAAAAAGGAAAACCTATTTTGATATTACCCGGAAAAAAAAGGGAAGACGGCAATATATTCTTTTTTCATGAAAAGCTAATTCAAGGAAAATATAGGATAGGAAAATTGATTTCAATTGGGTGAATAGTTTATATATTTATTAATCTATAATTAAATTCAGATATCTTAAATATTCTCATTATTAGGGATGCTTATAAAATGAAAGGATATGGAAGATATAATTCATTATTAGTTAAAAAAAAATAATACTCTACTTTGATCATGAAATATCATAATATAGGAATGAAATTATATTGCAAAAGATATATGAATAAATTCCAGTTCCACTCCTGTGCTACTTCCAATCAGAATAGAGAAACGGAGAAGCATATGTTAAGGGAAAAATAATATACTTATGCGAGATTTCTTTTTTTGACTTTCAAGATAACAAAGGAAAAAATGTGAGAATTAGTGAATTTTTTTTTTTAAATGGGGAACTAAAGAAAAAAAAATAACATTTTTAGTGTTGTCTATCTACAAATGCACATGGACAAAGTCTAATATAAATTTTTATTAACATTCATTTCAAATTTTGGCCATTTCAAGACATTACTAATTAACATCAAAGTTTCTGACTAATACGCAAATGAAATATAATATTTAAATAGATTTCATCCAATTTTTATATATATCCTAAAATCTAATGAATAAAATCAATTTAAAAACTTTTAAAACATATTGTGAAATTACCGAATTCTTTATTATAATCTATTTTGATTAGGAAAATATTGGAATCAAATTATAATGTAAAAATTCTATAAATAAAATCATCTATGAAATGAAATAAAAAAGTCTATATTACCATTCACGTGTAAGCATTAACTGCGTATGATATTTATGGTTCCTACATTATGATATTGACTTCATGAGTGAAAAAAGTGTACAATAGTTTTAGTTAACTAAAAAAAAAATAGACAGCTTAATATCAAGTAAGCGTCTTTTTGGGGAAACGGAAGTAAGTGTACATGAATTATGAGTAAATAAAACACTTAAAGCAAAAAATAAATCAGCTGTGTAATTAAAATAACAAGAAAATAATTTAAATATAGAACCACTTACATGAAGGACACAATACTTTTATATGCACCGATTGATTTCCTGAAATAATACACTCGATAAAGTAAAACACATTAGTCTTTATACAATACTAAACAAAATTATTCAAAGATATTAAAAACAAAATATACACAAAATAATATTTTTTTTTTTAAAACTTGAATTCTTATTGAAGAGGTATTGTATTATCCTCTGAATTTTAAAAATGCAATGAAACAACATAAACCAACAAAAATATTCATTGAAAAATATAATAAAATACTAAAAAATCTAAAACCTTGAAATAATATTAATAATAGTATAAACGGAATTAAAAAAAGAATAACAATAAAAAATATTGAACATTGAACCCAAATGTCATAAAGCAATTGGAAGGATGTGGTTATTACTTACCAGAATCCATGGTAGCAGGTAGAAAATAATAAATATCATCTAGAGAACCCAAATTGGATGCTGAAGTCCCCACCTGAAATTGATAAAATTATAAGAGAATAGCAATTTATTGTGATCCTGAAAACTATAGAAGGCCAGATCTTATCAAATGTATTTAATAATCTATATCTTACTATATACGCCATACTATCTCATCCTTAGTGAAAATTGCCTCAGATACATCCAATTTGATGGCCAACAAAAGTAAGCAAATCTCCACGCTAAGATTCACATATCTGTTCTGATAAAACAAATCATTTCTATTTTGTACGAAATAAAGTTAATATATATTTTGAATCAGTCCTTTTAAATTGTTACTGTAAAGAATATCAACAAGAATTGTTCCTGAAAAAAATTGTTAGGTGATAGGTACAATTATCCACTTCCAACATATGAAAATATTATTATATGGAAGTAATTCGAGTTGCTAGCGCGAACGAATAGGAGATATAGTTGTGAGGATTTGCATTTAACAATTGCTTATTATGTGCGGAGCGTATAATGTCAGTTAATAATGCACATACATTTGTAATGAAAGATGATAAAGTTGATAAGAAAAAGGAATGCACATGTGTTTGAGTATATAAAAAATAAAATACATGTAGACTTGGTAGGAATGAATCAAGAGAATCCAATCAGATGCCATTATCTTTAACTGAAAAAATGATAATTTCATTAAAACAAGTCCCTTTCCAATTTAATTGAACACTACAACATACAATAAATATGTTTATCTCCTAAATGGGAATCCACCAGAGTAAAAGTGCAATCATATTGCTAGGCATATCATCAAACATATAGCAATCATATGAACTATGAAACACCAGAATCTAGTGACTATATCACAGTCATTAAATCAATATTTTGACATTGGCAATGAAAATTAACGATAACCTAAAGCAAACACCATCAAAAGAAAGATTGACTAAGCAAGAGATGACTCCAGCATTAGAGTAAAAAGAGAACATGACAATAAACACATTTGAATCCCCAACAAAAAGAAACAGCTTCAGAACCAATAAATATAATCATATCACCTCCTTGTCGATTCCGTGCGAACACCGGCTTTTGAGTCCATCGTTGTTGCCTCACGATCCGCGTAACCCCAGAAAGTCATTGATGTCGAACTCCTACCTCCAAGGGACCACAGACTCGATCATCACGAGCGCGTCCTCTACCTTGCAGTCGGGAGTGGAAGAATTTGAGGAGGATCAAATCCTGTAAACATGAAAAAGCCAAAATAAGTTTTTTTAAGTATCCCAAATGATACCCAATTTGTCGTTGGGATTATTGAGTGGTAGGGATTTTACATTACATGGCTTCTTGAGAATGATATATTGAGAATGTGAAAGGAAGCGGAGTCAACGCATTAAAAAATAAAAATAAAAAGAGAAGGAAGTGGAGTCAAACAGTCGGTCAATGGTGGGGAAAGATTTTAAACAAACAATAAATGTGAATATGAACCATTAAACTGAGAGGCTCTTCATTTAGAAATAATTTATTACAGAATGTTAATGTCAATGGTTGAGTGTAACGCGCCAGAGTAAAAACGTGTCAAATAAATATGTTGATTAAATTTTATTTAGGATATAAAAGAAATTTTAAAAATCAGGAAGAATAAACATGTCAAATAAATATTTTTCATGGATTTATACTTTTATATATATAGTATAAATATAGATATAGATAGATAGAGCATTTTACATGCAGTGTAAATATGATTTAGATTCTTCAAAGTACAAAAACAAATATAAATGTTTTTTTTCTAGGATACACATGATTTGTATTTATTTTTTTTTTGTAGGTAATTTAGTGACTACAAATGACATTTATTCTATTGGAGTCTTGAATGTAAATGAAAAATAAAGTTGGGTCCCAATAGTTTACATTTTTTATTTTTAATGTTTTAATATATATTGTATTGGATTATTAATTTTTTGGCATAATTATGACGATTTGTTAACAGTTTATTTTACATATATAGTCTACAATCATAATTTTGAAATTATATATTCAAGATAACATGAATATTTGAGTTTTTTAATTTTCTTGTGTATTTGCATCTAAGGTTGAATTTCATTGTTGAGTTCACATGAAATTCAAATCCGACTTTGGTTGATGTTATGAATCATTGATTCTTTGGGGCGTTAATAGAGGGGACAAATCTATGTGAATTGAGTGAAAGCTAATCAAATATGGGTGAATTGATTAAATGTTATTTATTGGGTTGATTTATCTGGTGAATCACTTATTGTTTGTGGCGTTAATAGAGTGGAGAAATCCAAGTGAATCTAGTAAATGCTAATAAATATGTGTGAATTAAATAAATGCTAATTGGTGTGAATTGAATAGATTCAACAAATGCTAATCATTGATTGTTTGGGGAGTTAAATAATACTATTTTTTTTTACACATTCAAAATTTAAACATGACATTTTAATATAAATGTTTTAACAAATATTGCAGTGAATTATTTTTTGGAATTTTAATGATTAAAATTGGATTTGTTGACAATTTATTTTACATATATATGTACAATCATAATATATATTTGGAATTCTATAATGAAGATTATGTGAATATTTGATACTTTTTTTTAATTGCATTTTGTCTTTGCATATGAGATTAAATTTATTGTTGAGTTCACATGAAGCTCAAATCTGAACATGTCTTCTTCTTTTTTACAACCAATTTTTTTTTTGTGTATGAGTATTTTATGTGTTGGTTTTTTTTATTAGGTTGCATGTTACATTGAATAACTAATTGTCATTAATAATCGTTATATATTTTTATCTATTAGGTGTAAAGAGTGGTATCCAGATTTCTTTTAAAATCCTATTTTTTTGTATGAGTATTTGATATATTCGTTTATTTTGTTTTATGATTTATTGGGTTAGGTTGATCTAGTGAATGACTAATTGTCTTTAAAAATGAATATATTTTTTAAATTTTTTTAATATTATAAGTAGGTGATCCAATATCAATTAGTTGAAAAAATTAGTTGTATAGGAATAAAGATGTGTGAATGAATTGCCATGGGAATACAGGATTGATATATAAAAGATATGATATAATAAAATGTATGTATTAGAATAAATTATGAATGACATTTAAATGACGTGAATAGATTTTTATGGAATTGAATATAATTGTAGGGGTAAATTGGTGAAATGGTTGTAATTAAAATGATCCGAATGGATTATAATGGGTTTGAATTGATTGTTAAGGATAAAATGGTCATTTGACAGATTTTTGGATTAAAAGACTTTTATATAGTAATATAGATAAAATCAAATAAAAGGAATATAAATATTTAACATAAAAGTATTTTTGAATTATGCAAATGAAAATAAGAATATTGTAATATGGATGAAATCATTATAAGAGTTTAAAAATTTAAATAGATATATCATCATCACTTACACATATATCCTAAAATCCTAAAAATACGGAATTTATTATTTTTGGTGATCTAGATATGAATAACATGAAAGTTTTATGTGCCATGCAAAAAAGAAAAAAAATGAAGATGTAAATTCATATATTAAAAAAACTTTAAATATTTTTAAATAGATACATTGTATTTCTATACAGATCCTAAAATATATAGATTCAATCATAATAAAAAAATTTAAAAATCAAATTTTTATATAACCATGCAAAAAAAAAAAAATAACTGAAATGAATAAATTCATATTGAAAATTACCTAAACTTTAAATAGATATCATCGTATCTTTTATATAATCCCTAAAAAATTAGAATTCAATCATAATAAAATCAAAGAATTTTTTTTTTTTTAATTACGAGATAAAAAAAAATTGAAGACGGCTACACACACATGATCATGAAGAGCTAAAAAAAAGGAAAAAAAAATTTTTTAGGAAAATTCATTTATCAAAAAATCCAAAGATCTATCTCTCATCATCACATGAACCCCAAAAAAAAAACAAAAAAAAAGCCTATCTGAAAAAAAAACTAATCCCCCATCTAGAATCAATCATTTATATATATAAGATCGTGATATATAGGCCCTGAAGATGTGTGTGTTAAAAACAAAAAAATTTCTGAAACGAAAATTGGGATTTTGAAATGAACAAATCACAAAATTTCATATTCTAAAAAAATGAAAAAAAAAAAAAAAAACAACTGACTAATCAAAAAAACTAAAAAAAAACCCGTATCAGAAAAAAAAAAAGAACACCACCTCCACATTCCAAAATTTTGAGAAGAGAGAGAGAAAAAAAGAGAGAGATAGATCCATTTATCCAAATGATGAATGATGACAATGAATGGGTATTCAATGTTGCATTGATAAATTTGAGGGTTTGTGGAATAGCATAAGCCATTGTTGTCTCTAGAAGAGAATGGATTGAATGGAGAGGAGATGAATGATGAGGAGAGGGAATGGAGGAGAGTGTGGATGTGAGAGTGTTTTCATAGTTGGAGGTTGTTGAATGTATTGAATTGAATTAATATAATAATTTGGAAAAAAATGAAGAAGAGACATTAATATTTTTTACCTTTTTTTTTGTATCAACAACATGTTGCATATGAAATGGGAATTTTTTTTTTTTTTTGAATATATTTTTTATATTATCATTTTATAATATAAGGATTATCATATCATAATTATGATATTCAATTATGATTATAATAAAATAATAATATAATTAATATAATATAGTCGGCATATGAATGTAATTTTATCATAGATGATGTAAATTATTTATATATATTATTATATATTATATCTAGTCAGTATATAAGTATGATGAAATGTAAAGCTTAAAATTTTAATGTGTCATGTGTGATATGATGAAAATATGAATAATGAATGGATGATGATACAAATTAATGAATGGATTTTCATTGGATTAAATCTATCGTTGAGTTCACACAACACACAAATTTGAATTTTTTCATTTTTATTTTTTTAAATTTTTTTTTTTTTTGTGTATTTTATTTTTTTGTTTTTTTTTTTTTTTGCATTTTTAATTTTATTGAATTATAAAAAAAAAAAATGGGTTTGACTTATCTTTATTTGATTATTTTATTTGGGGGCAGAATAGAAGTATCCAAGTAAAGTAAATATGCTAATCAAATATGTGTGAATTAAATAAATGCTAATAGATGTGAATTACATTAATATTTGATACTTTTTTTTTTTTGTGAATAGAAATGTAATTGAATAGAAATAAATGGGTAAATGAAAAAAAAAAAAAAAATGGTAAAGTGGTGTGGTGTGACTATAATGGGATTGAATGAATTGACAAGGATAAAATAAAAAAATGGCAAGTTTTTAGTTTAAGAGACTTTTATATAGTATAGTAGATTATCAAAACTGTAAACTGTAAATTTTGGTAATTTTGAACGGAACGGGGGGAATCTAATCTGGGGGGTGGGAATAACCCAACATAAAAATAAAAACAGTCCAGTCATTTTATTTTAACGAAACTGCACCTTCATTGACAACCTCCCAAACAAATCGCCGCGGAATTCGCACACAGAAAAGAAAAACGCTTTTCTTTTCCTATGGAAGCCGCTTCGTCCTGTTGTTCCTCACTTCGCTCCCTCACCGTTCCGGGCCGGGCCCAAGAATCCCTTACGAAACTACCCCTCCCCCTCCCCCCTCCTCTCACCTCTCCCAGGCCCCCTCCCCCCTCATCAACTCTCCTTTCAAGCTCCGTCGCTTCTCGCTCTCATGCTCGTCTTCGTCCGACGTTGCCGGCTCCAAACTCGCGCCGCCTCTCGCCGTCCTCCTTGAAGTGGATGGGGATGGGTTTAGTAATGGGTTTAGCTTTTTTTTTAATTTTTTTTTTTTTTTTTGTTTGATTTTTTTCTGTTTTGGTTGTGGGTTGGGTTTTTTTGAAGAGTTTGGGTGACTGTCGTAGTTTGTTTTTTTTTTTTTTTTTTTTTGTTTTTCTATAGAGTGTAACTTGTGAAATGGGTCTCGTTGGTCGTTTTTGTTTTGTTTTTGTGATTTTGTTTTAGTGATCTATTTGAGATGATGGTGTTTGGGGTAGGATTGGATGATGACAAGACAATGAAATGAAATGGTGTGATTTGTTAGAAGTGTTGTGTGTTGTGTGTGGTAAGTACACAGTTGTAAGCACAGCACACACACATCTTCGGTATCAAGTTCGAATTCCCACAGGGTTTGGTTTTTATTCTGTGTTCTGTTTTTCTTTTCTCAATTCTGATTGGGTTTTCATAAAGAGGATGGAAAGGAAAAGATAAGAGAGAGAAAACAGTATGATTTTGTAATGAGTTAGATTTGTTTGGTTACCACTTTAGGGGGAAAATTGACATTTCACATCTGTTTGCTGCCAATTTGTGTGTCTGTAATTATGCTAACTCCTTGGACATTGTGGAACGTGGATGACCTTCCGCTGGTAAATTGTGTTTTTAGGCCATAACTTGGGTCAAGTCCAACCAGTACTTGACAAGTTGAATCTGATTTTTGGACGAGTGGGTTAGGAAAATTGGTTTTGGGATCATTAGGTTGAGGATATCAAGTTGGATGAATTTTCCAGTTGGGTTAAGGTTGGTGTCTTAGACAACCGGCCAAACCCTAACCAATCATCATAAAATATGTCGTTACGTATCATAGTTTTTTCAATTAATTAACAATAATTTTCATATTTTGTGTTTAGGCTTGTTATCGGTGAAAATCAAATCATGTGGAGTTTTTTGTATCTTTAAAATTATTTTTGGATCCATACATGTAAAAATGTGCTCGTTTAAATGCGAACTTGAATTAAGGTTTCTCAAGTTGCCCACGAGTTAGGTTTTGGTTGGCTCATTGAGTTGACGGCCTTAATCAACTTGAACCCAAACCCGAACCCAACCCGCCTGGAGCCCTAGTTATGTTCTATTCACTCATCAATTGCATCTAAGCTACCATTTAGATCTTCATTTTTCTAATGACAGTTCGAAAAGTTTGTCCGCGACTTAAAGTAAAAAGAAAATTCTTGTACAGTTGGAAAGTTGAGCTTATAAAGGTGTAGGTGTAACATTGTAATCTTATTTAATTGAAAAACTTCATGTGCTATTATGAGAAGAAGCACACAATTGTAATATGTTACCTTGACTTGTAATTTCTATTTTGCCTCATAAACATTTTCTCAGGGTTCTCGTGGACACGTATCGGTCAGGGAGTCGTCAAGCTTGTAATGTAGGTGCGACTTATATGTTATTTTCATTTAAGATTCATAATTTTATTTGTCACCGATAATTATTTTTTGCCAGTAACTAATGATATATAGCCTTTGAAAATTGGCTCTCTCTCTTTATCTTAGTAGCACTGTTTGTAAAAATGGAAGACTTTGTTACGCAGTGAAACTGAAATAGTTACAAAATCAGCTTGTATGGGTCTTCATTCATCATTTTTTTTATGACATCAGCATTTCAAAAACTGGGGTTGGATTGTGCAAATTGGACTGAGCCGATTTATATGGACCTCTTAAGGTTTGTGCCGTTCCACGTATATCTTATTGGAGGACTACTCTACATATCATAAATTTGTGATAATATTTGTTTCCAATTTAACTATTTTAATAAAGGTTAAGTAAATGTATTTCTGTTGGTGAATATGCAAGTGCATCTCCAAAGTTTGCATTTCCTATGCTTGATGAATCTAGTATGGTGAAATATTCTTTTTTATTATGGCATGTTAACAGGAAGGCTGATGGTGATGAGGAAAGGATGCTGGTATTATTATTATTTTCAACAAGTAATTCTTTCTATTATAACATAGCAGTTCTTTTGTTTTCATTTTAGAAAGTAAATGATCCCTTGAATATAAAATCTTCTTTTTTCTTTTTAGGAAGTCTGATGTACACTTAGTGATGTGTGTGCATTCGATCATATTAATCATTCTAATTGTTGTACCAAATTCAATAATTTCAATAGTGATGTGTCATGCGTATTTTGAGATTAATCACGGTCTCCCTTTTTTTTGAAGAAAAAATCACAGTCTCCGTTAAATTTAAATACTTAATCTTGAATACTCACTTTTTTGAAGACTTTGATCTTCGCTCTAGTTATAGTGAAAACCTGCAGCTTTCAATTACATCTATTGGACATTTCAGTCACAGATGGTACGTGACATTCCTTTTAAAGGTTACTAAACCAAAATCAATATTACTTCATTGATTATCTTGTTGTGTTCTTTCCAAACGTAACTAAATAATCTATTTTCATAATAACTGACGTATTTGTCTTAGGGTAATTTTCAACTCAAATGTTTTTTTGGTTGACTTTGTAACACCTAAAAGAAATACAGTGAGAATGGTGGAACCATTATGGCATGAGGCATAATTTTGAAAGATCAAGGTAGTGTCCTAGTGTGGTTCATTAGAAGAGCAATGGATTTGTTCATATGCTGCAGTAAGATATCCATGATTATGTATGTGAAATAGATGTCTCCATGCATGTCATCATATTCTGCAGAAGTATTCTTCCATATGCATGTTATCATCATCCAAACTCTTCCTTTGTTAATATGATCAATTCTCTGCATAAATGAAATGTCACATCAATTCTGAATTTGTAACAGTGTTGTTTATATGGATTGAATTTTTTTTGTGTGCAGATTGGTTGGCCTTCTTCATTGCCCACCAATGAGAAAGAAGCATTCATAAAAAGTGTTTTGGAGAAGAAGGTATATCTTTTTAATCGTGATTTTACTATTTGATAAGATATGTTACAGTCGTATAGAGAATTATAGAAGTTTCACCCTGGCACTCTAATTTCCGCAAAATTTCCAAAATACAGGACTATGATTAGCTTTGCAGATTACAGAAACCTGTCAATTAAAAGGCTTATGACCTATGTATTAAGGGAACTCACACTTTTAAAGGCATCTCATACTGAGCACCTATTTGAGTGTTTGACACCTGTCTACACGAAACAGAGTAAATTCAACTAATTCAAGTCACTAGTCCGTTGCACCATAAAAAAACTTTACATGCAAATAGATTTTTTATGTTTTATTGAAGACATGTGTTGGTGGCTTTGATTGTCGTTAAAATCTCGTCTTTGCCAACAAAATATAAAACCCTTACCTAGGTAAAAAGTGGTAGCAAGGGTCGAATCCACAGGGAGGCTATTGGAGCAAACGAATAAAAGTAAAAGATTATCAATTTTTTGCAAAAAGGTTTAAAAACAAATTATCAACGATTGATATAAGAAATCTATTTTAAAAGCTAAAGTTGAAACCAATATATAAAAAAAAGACCACCAAGGATTGGAAATCCATCCCACGAGTATCGTGATAATTCTTTCTTTTGCATTCAATGAAAACAGAATATTTCAAAAGCAGTTCACTTCTACTCGATTTAAAAATAGGGTTTATAAAGCATCAACCGTATCCCATCTAAGTAGAACGATGGAAGATCTAAAAATACCTATAATAAAAAGAAATCTAAGTTGAAGAAACTATATAAACATGAAGAACAAATCAGAAAACATCAATGCACAAAGAAAAGAATCAATCACTCAATCTCATGGGGTGGAATCCTCTCCTTGATGGAAGGATTTTCTAGCCTACCATGGTTCATGAAATTCTACAATAAAAATAAAAATAAAAATAAAAATATTCCATAAAATAATAATGCACTTTATTGAAAACACAAGAAAATCTGTCTCTAATACTAAAGAAATAAAAACAAAAACTAAAAACTAAAAACAAAAAAAACTGAAAAGAAAGAACAAAAACTGAAAATTCCTTCTTGGTTGAATGAAGAGATGCCTTCCTCTCTCTCTGGAGTGACCTTTTTATAGGGGTTTTGAGGGTTGAATTAGTTGTAAATGCTGATTTGCTTGAGTTGTTAATGCTGATTTGCAAAATATGTTGGAGATATAATTGCAAAATCTGTTAGAGATCTTGTTGATTTGTTGGAGATGTCAAAACTGATTTGATTGAAGATTTTATTGATTTGGTGGATCATTTTTAGAAGTTTTGATGAAGCTTTAAATGCTAATTCATTCTCCAATTTATAACCTGTCAAATTTAAATACCACAAAATTTAGATTTCTGAATTTTAAAATATGACTCCATATGAAAAATATGATAATGCCTATTAATTGTATAAATATTGTAAATTTGTGCAAAATATGCTTTGAATATAAAGAATTAGAAACTTCCCTAATATGCATGTATAAATGAATAATTACATAGGGAAATGTTTCAAAACAACTCTTAAAAGCATATGAAAATATGTTCTTTGGAATATCTAACAACATGCATCTGATATTTGATATTCATGTGAAAATCCAATAATATTTTCATGCCAATGCTGCGTTATTTATCATTTATCCTATTGTGTCTACTTTAGATCATCAAGTTTTCTTAGTCATGATCATTCTGTACATTTTCAAGTTGCAATTTTTTATTTATGCCGGTTTAAAATTCTGTCTTCTGGAGAGATTTTTCTTCACTTTCCCAGTTAACATGAATGTAAGAGGATTGCTGTTTAATAATACCTTTTCTTTTTGAGAAATACTGTCTAATAATATTTTCCATCATGGTTTGATTAAATTCTTTGGAACAAAAGAGAACAACAATTCTCATTGCAATATAATTTTGTGCATTATGGATAATTATGCTTTCTGTGAAAATGGTTTGTATTGTGTTTTTGAGTTGTGTGCATACCATAGAGTTATAACTTATTCAAATTACTACTGACAGTTTGTTTGATTTCTCTTCTACTGGACATGATAACTTCATTTTTTAGTATGAGCACATTATTCATTACTGTGCACAATTTTCCGGTCAAGCTTTATAACTGCCATTTAATATGTCTGCAGCGGATAGCCTTGGATGAATATGTTGCATCAAATTGCTCACCACGTTCTGGAGTTCAAAAGTAAGCAATATGTGAATTCCTCATGAGCTTAGGGAAATATGTTAAGCATGTCCACTAAAATACTAAATCTAGGATCCCTGTCTTCAAATATCCGTATGAAACATTTCGCTTAACAAAGTTCTGTGTGATCACATTTAAAAACCTAATGAATTTTTTTTAATGGGAATGTTCCACTTTCCTTGAAAGTGATAGGGTTCTTTATCTTCATTCAAAGATATCTTTTATGTAAATATATAGTATCATATACAATTATTAGTGAGTTGTGCATTGTGTTTTAATTTGTCTCTTTGATTGATGAATTGCTTTAGAGATGGATGCGTCTTTGGTTGATCAATTTAGCGAGGAACAAATACGGGTTGGTTTGCGAGCAAAGGGGTGAGCAGGGAGGGTACTAGGAGATCAGCTTAAGAAGTAATTTGAGGGTAGAGGAGATGAACATGTACACAATGTTGCTTGCGGAGATTTTGGTGGTTCAGATTTGGGAGGGTGTGCAGGATGAGTCGAGGATGAATTTTTCTATTTGCAAATGCTATATGTGGTGGAGGAGGGATAGACCCAGGTGTCGGGAGATGGCGATGAAATTGAAAGAGGTGTGGGGATTCAAATTCCTGCTTTAGGTGAAAGTGTTTACGTGGCTATTGTACCAGAACAAGGTGCTTACAAAATCGTAAGAGAAAATTGGGTTGCTCGGAGACAGGCCATGCAGTTTGTGCAACAACGCTGAGGGAACCACTGAACATCTGTTTATTTGATGTCTGGTAGCCCATCAGATTTGGGTGTGGTTGGCAGACGCGACGGGAGTGGCGATTGATTTCACCACCTTGGAGGACATGTGGCTAGTGGGGAGAAGGCTGAGATGGAGGGTGGGTGATTTGGCTCTCATGCAATGATGTTCTTTTCAATAGGATGAGGTTGTGTAAGGAAAACATTTGGGAGTCAATAATCCGTTTCATTAAAGATTGGGTATATATTGCATGGGTGCTTATGGTGTTGTATTTGGGGGGTCGCATCATGATTGAGGAGTAGTTCATGTATGAGGGCCTTTGGTTTGGGTGTTGGTAGATAGAAAATGAGTTCCTGTAATCTTGCATCATTTAGAGTTCATGGTTTATTTGTTTCTTGAAGTATATATTTTTTTAATTAATTAAAAGTTCTAGATTTAATCCCTTTGGTGGGAGAATACAATGCATACCCAGTTAATGCATGCCCAGTCATCTGTGAAGGTTATCACTTATCAATTTATAAAAAATTTGATGCACCCTATTTAGCCTTGACTTTAATTTGTAAATATGTAAAAGATAGACTTTTTTGGATCTCATAGCTCAAGGCATACAACAATTGAATAGTTTGCTCCCCTTTGCAAGAACGAAAGTTACAAGTTGAACTGTGGCCACTCTAACTGGTCCTGCAATAATGGTGCTGTATATTAACTGTTGTAAGGTTGGATACTAAGTTGCATCTAATTAGACAATTGTGGCTTTAGTTTTATATGATTGATGAAACCATTCCAACCACGGCAACCACTTATTTATTTTGGATCTGTAGAAGAAAATTGCTTGTGTGTCCAATTTCATATTTTATCCCTTTTTTCTTCTCTGATGAATTCTATTTCATGAATTCCTACTTGGTTTCTCAGTTTCATTGATGATGCAATAAATGGAGGAGTACCTGTGGTGATATTGTCTGCCTACAGTAAACTTGGGGATGAGCTGGCCAGGTTGGTTGTTATCTCTAATAATATTAACACCCCAAAATAAAATCTCTACAAAATTTCTGGCATCTTAACCTGTGTTTGTAGCATTTTTTTTCATTTTATATAATGAAATGATACTTGATAATTTATACAATACAAGAACAAATGCCACGATGCTGTGTAAATGTCCATCTGAGCATTTTAGCCTGGGTCTTGCAATAAAAAAACAAACCACTTTATGCTGGTAGAAGTGGCTTTCATCCATCATCTGTTCAACTTATGTTTTATGTATTTTTGCTTAGATATTTATATGTTTTTTAAATCAATAATCTCTGAATCTTCGGTGGCATGGGTTAGCACTTGCTTAGTACTTGGTTTATTTAACACAGCATTCATCCATATAAGAAATGAATAAGCAACATGTATATGTAGCCACTTCATGTATAATATGCTCATTGTGGTTCTATTTTTTCTTAATGGGTCTGTAGCCCTGGGATAATCTTTGTGGAACTACAAATAACTTACTTTATCCAAGCCACCAAAAAAATCTGCTTTTCTCCAGAATTATCAGACGTGGCATGTTATCATGCTATTGTGTGATTCACCATCATTTGGCTAATTGTTTTTTTTAAATACATTCTTTAAAGTAAGAGGTGTCATATGTTATCGGGTAAGATGATCCATATTGTCCTGTAGGTTTCTACACCTTAGGTTAGATATAGTATTTATTTTTAAACCTCTTTTTGGTACAATGCAAGTAACGATATAGCATGATGACGCGGCAGCGGCGGCGGGGAAGAAGAAAATCGACGTTTTCCTCTTTGGAGAAGAAGATCACCGTCTTCCTCTTAGATAATCCTTGAATCCTCAAGGAGCCCTTGAGTCCACAAGGAGAAATAAAATAAAATGTATTTTATTAACTCTGAATAATCTGTTTTACAATAATGATAGCACCTCTATATATAGGACACAATTAGATAACATAATCTTACTAAAAAATCTGAAACAAATCCTAAATATAAAAAAGATCTTAACGAACTTACTCAAATCTAAATCTGAAACAAACAATTTAAATTCAAAATCTAATCCTAACTAATAAATGATGGTTATTGGGATAATCTGTCCTACAGTTCTCCCCTGTTTGAAAAGAACTCGTCCTCGAGTTCAAATGAAAAGAACTTGAGCCAAGGTTGATATTTGATATAATCAAATATGCAAATTGGAGATATCTCATTGCACATAAAAATCTTGACCAAGCCGCCTCCATTGAAATTTTCCTTCTCCGCTTCTTATTTGAAGCCCCTTTATATTTCACCATTAGCAGTAGTAGAGATGTTTCCTTAATTTCAGAATTCTTCTCGATCCAATCAACTTAGTGGAGAGTTGAGTGCATTTCTGTTTGTGGCCCGAGCATCCTCATCATTGTGCTAGAAACAATGGTTTCATTATTGTCGTTGTCCAAGAAAAGATTGCAGTCACTTTCATTGATGATGAATTCCTCGTTGAACACACTGTGATTCTGCAAGCATTCATTCTTCTTAGGGATCACCACTAAACAGAAGCCATAGGATAAAATCAATGTTCTAAAAATCTCTTCTAGGCCCAATTAATCCCCCGTCTGGGCCTAGGCAGTCCCAACCCGCAACGCTTAGCGCCTAGCCACTTTTTTTTGTTAATCCATGGTTGACTAATAAACTATTAAATTATTCTATATATTATATGCCTATTAATGAAGTTTTTTTTATGCTATTTCAATTATGCTTATGCTGTTTTGTTTTGATGTCACTTTGTTATTATTTTGTATCTAAAATTATTATATATATATAATATTTATATGTGTATGTATTATATTTATTATTATAAAAAATGATTGATTAATCCCTGTCTAACCGATCAATCCCTAATCCCTGCCCAACCGCCCGACTAGCGTCTAGCGCTTTTTACGACATTGAATAAAATTCAAAAGGGCTAAAGAGCTTCCTTCATACTCATAAAAGTAAAATACTAAAGCCTCATGCCTTTTTGCACCCCAAAAGATATCTATCTATAGACATGTAGGAGCAATTTGATTGGTCTGTTAACATCACGAAGGGCCTGTTTGTGTGTGTGGTTGGGGCATCCGTGGTGTCGAGACACGGCGGGAGACTCGCGTTGCGTGAATCATTGTTTTGTACCCATATTCGACAAGGGATTTGTGGGTTATCGATACAGATGCTCAAATCCTGTTTGTGTGAGTGGTCAAGTCTGCTGACTCCACTGCAACAAAAACACAGTGCAACGCAGTCCCAAACGGAGCCTAAACCAATATGATTGGTCCATACACATCATCTAATGGAGTAATCTGATTAATCTGTACCCATCAGTCATCAAATCAATTTGACCGATCCATCACTCATTACTAACAAACTATTATCCAATACTTAGATAAAATAAAAACTACTAACTAATCATTTAGATAATCCTAAAATGAATCTAAATGCATCACCAAGCCTCCTTATTCTTTAGGATATCACATGTTCTCTCGCTTTGTGAAAATGCCTAACATCCAAACATCCTACCCCACATTCTCTTAGCCCCCATTTGGTTTGAGAATAGAGCCTGTGTTAGAATATGAAAAGAATGAATCAAACTATTATTAGGGTTTGTACCTAATATTTATAGTACAAAAGGGAAACAAGGAAAAGACTAATCTACCCTTAACCCTAACATATATATACATTTAACACCCCCTCAAACTCATGGTGGATCATACACCGAGAGTTTGCTCAACAAGAAACCATGCCGCTGAAGTGTATGAGACTTTGTGAAAAAGTCTGATAACTGAAGAGAAGAGGAAATATATGGGAGTGATATAGTGCCCGCAATAAAATGATGACGGACGAAGTGACAATCGATCTCGATGTGCTTCGTACGTTCATGAAATACTGGATTGCTAGCAATCTGAATGGCGCTCTTGTTGTCACAATATAGGGGAGTAGACGCAGATAGAATGACGCCCATGTCAGAGAGGAGGCGTCGAAGCCAAACAACCTCAGCAGTAGCAGATGCCATAGCACGATATTCGGCCTCAGCACTCGAACGAGAAACAATGTCTTGTTTCTTGGCCTTCCAAGATATAAGAGAGTCCCCAAGAAAGACACATATACCAGTTGTGGATTTTCGATCTGTGACATCTCCTGCCCAATCAGCATCAGTATAAGCGCGAAGTTCAAGAGTAGAAGAAGACGGTAACAGCAGAGCACGAGATATAGTGCCACGTAGATAGCGTATAATCCGAAGAACTGTTGCATAATGAACAGTACGAGGGGCAGCGACAAACTGACTGACAATATGCACAGCATAGGCAATGTCAGGACGAGTGACAGTGAGATAGACGAGGCTTCCAACAAGCTGTCTATAACGAGTAACATCAGAAGTGGTTCTCCATCGTCAGGCCGGAGCTTAGCATGAAGCTCAATAGGAGTGGGAGAAATGCGATCATCAGTTAGACAGGCACGGTCGATCAAGTCAGCAGTATACTTGCGTTGGGAGAGAAGATAACCACGCGGAGCAGAAGCAACTTCCAAGCCTAGAAAATAGCGAAGTTTGCCAAGATCTTTCATCTCAAATTGACGCTGAAGATGTTGCTTGACCGACTGTATATGAGACGAATCATCGCCGGTGATGATCATGTCATCAACATAAAGCAGCAGGATAGTACGATGAGGACCAGAGGTGTGAACAAATAAAGCTGGATCAGAGGAACTCGAAACAAACCCAGCAGCACAGATAGCATCAGTGAATCGAGCGAACCAAGCACGAGGAGCCTGCTTGAGACCATAGAGAGCGCGGTGAAGATGGCATACATGACCAGATGAATGAGGAAGACCCGGAGGAGGAGTCATGTAAACCTCCTCTGATAAATCACCATGAAGAAAAGCGTTCTTGACATCAAGCTGATAAATGGGCCATTGACGAACAGAAGCAACAGAAATCAAAGTACGAACAGTTGTCATCTTTGCTACAGGAGCAAATGTCTCATCATAATCAATACCATGCTGCTGAGTGAAACAACGGGCAACCAACCGAGCCTTGTGACGCTCAATCGAACCATCAGAGTTGGTCTTGATCTTATAAACCCACTTACAGCTGATAGGAGTCTTCCCTGGAGGAAGTGGTACAATTTTCCACGTATGAGTGCGTTGTAATGCACTAAGCTCCTCTGCCATAGCACCTTCCCATTCTGGAATGCCGACAGCCTCACGATATGATTGGGGCTCCCAATGAGTGGAAACAGCTGAAAGAAAACACTGAAAACTAGGAGAAAAAGAATCAGAGGCAACCAAGCTGAGTCGTTGAGGAGGTCGACGAGCGCGAGGCGGATTGCGACGAGGAGCAACTGGTGCGGAAGCAGAATCGTCTTCTGGCGAAGCAGCATCAGGAATAGGTGTAGGAGTAGACAGAACCGTCCCACGTGAATCATCCGGAAAAGAAGTTGACGAAGACGGCAAGGGTGAAGATGGGACTGACGAGGAAGAGTGGTCAGGTACAGACGGAATAGATGACTGAGGAGCAAAAGATGAAGATGAGAAATCAGGAATGGAAAAGTCCAAAAATGTGACTTCCTCAACCGTGGATGGGGGAAGAGGAACAGGAGGCGAGCGAAGAGCGTAGTATGGATGACTCTCAAAGAATGTGACATGACAAGATGTCCGAAGACGACGAGCAACAGGATCATAGCATCGATATCCTTTGATCTCATTACTATACCCAAGAAAAACACACATAGTGGAACGAGGAGACAATTTGGTACGCTCAAGAGGAGGAAGTAGGACAAAACACGTGCATCCAAAAAACACGAAGACCAGAATAATCAGGAGGACTATGATAAAGACGCTGAAAGGGGGAGATGCCAGCAGTGATAGACGAAGGAGTGCGATTGATGAGATACACACTTGTAAGAACAGCCTCACCCCAAAACTGAACAGGAACAGAAGCAGAGAGGAGTAAGGACCGGGTCGTTTCGAGGATATGACGGTGTTTGCGCTCAGCAACCCCGTTCTGCTGATGAGCATAAGGAGTGGAAAGCTGGTAGAGTGCCTTGGGAGGATAAAAAATCACGAAAAGCACGAGAACAATATTCTCCCCCACAATCAGAGCGAAACACCTTGATGCGTTTGGAAAACTGAGTTTCAACCATTGTAGCAAAAGATTTATAGATGGGTAACAACTCAGAACGACTATGCATCAAATATATCCAGGTAAAGCGAGAAAAATCATCAATAAAAATAACATAATAACGGTTACCCCCTTTAGAAGGAATAGGGGAGGGACCCCAAACATCAGAGTGAACTAGATCAAAAGGAGAAGCAGAAATGTGTTTACTAGTAGGAAATGGAAGAGCCAAGTGTTTTGCCAACTTGCAGCCCACACATGGTTGAAGCTCAATTTTTGAAAAGGAACTTAAAACACCGGTACTTATTAGATAACGAAGTCTTGGATGAGAGAGATGGCCAAAACGGCGGTGCCATACATCAAAGGAGGAAGGAGAAGAAATCAAGCGAGCAGAAGCTGCAGAAGACGAAGGAATATGAAGATGATCCATGTAGTAGAGCCCACCGCGTCTAGAGCCTGTCCCAATCTGCTTCCCCGTACGACGATCCTGTACAGAACAAGTAGAAGAATCAAAAGTAATGAGACAATCATGATCCGCAATTTGACCAACAGAAAGCAAATTTAGTGATAGACCAGGAACATGAAAAACATCAGGAAGTTGAAATCGATGAGAAGGATCAGCAAGAGAACCAGAACTCGACACAGACAGAGGAGTCCCATCTGCCGTACGAATAACAGGAGTGGGAAACACGCGAGTAGGACAACTAATAAAGGATGCCTGAGAAGTCATATGATGGGAAGCCCCAGAGTCAAGAATCCATGAGGAGGTAAGGTTACCTGTCGCCGCAGTAGAAGCAGAAAAGGGAGCAGATGAATCACTACCAGTCACTGAGCGAAGCATATCTTGAAGCTTCTGTTGTTGAAGGTGGAGCTGCGCAAGACTCTCAGTGATCTGAGAGGAAGAATATGCCGGCGGATCAGTAGGAAAATCAGATGCAACAGCAGCTGCAGGTCGAGGCTGAGAGCGACGTGGAGGAACTGTGGATGGTGCCCGAGGTGCTGGCGTCCGAGGCGCTAGTGCACGTGATGCTGCAGGATCTAGTGGACGAGGTGCTGGAGGAAGTGCTCCAGGAGCTGAAGTGCGAGGTACATAAACAAGAGGAGCACCATCACGAGCACGCTTACGACATTCAGATTGCACGTGTCCAAATTTATGGCAATAATAGCAAGTGACCCGAGTGTAGCGATTGTCTTGACGATGTGCAACATTGACAGAACTGTGATCAACGATAGGCGGAGTGACAACAGTGCGAAGACGCGTCTCCTCAGCAACTAACTCAAAAAGAACCGTATCAAGAGACGGTTTGGGAGAACGATGAAGAATCTGTGCACGAATAGCCTCGAACTCAGGACGAAGACGCATCAAGAATTGGTACAATCGTTGACGATTACGGTACTCACGATAGCGTGTCAGAAAAATACCCTCCATCTGAGGATCCATAGGTGCGAGTTGATCCCAGTAATCAGACAAAAGAGAATAAAAATCACGAATAGAAAGCTCCCCTTGATAAGAAGTAGAAATGGCCTGATGTAGATAGAATTCCTGAGCACCATCGGTCTGCGTATAGAAATTCTTCAGAAAGTCCCAATATTCCTTGGCTGTAATGAACGGCTTCAAATGTTTACGGATATTTGGAATAACCGAAGAAGCAATATAAGCTTTCACCCAGAATCGCCCTCCTTCCATGTCAACAAAGCCTTAGTATACGCCTCAGCTCTGGCCTTGATGGTTGTCTCATCAGAACCCGGTGGAGATAGTTCAAGTACAGGAGCTAGATTAGTGCCAGTAACATGACCCAATAGGCGACGATAATCAAGCTGAAGTTCAAGACTAATAGACCAGACATCATAATTGTTACCATCAAACTTAACATCGATGATCTGAGTGTTATCCGTAGCCATAATAGGCAAAAAGAGAATAACAGAAAAAATATATGCCTCGGATGATGAAAATATAGTCACAGATGCGTGCAGAACGAAAAATGGAGCAAAATGAGTACCAATATGACTATATTTGGAGTCCGAATGAACCCGTAGCGGTCGGATAAAGAAAATACCAAAAAAGGCGATGACGGGGCGGTAAACGGGTCGCGGATCCGGGTCGGGCAGCTGGTGCCGGGTCGGGTCGGGCGCTAGAGCTCGGTCGGGCGCTGGAGCCGGGTCGGGCAGCTGGTTCGGGCGCGAGCGGGTGCTGGGCCGGGCGCGCGCAGGCGCGAAGCACTGGATCTCGGGACGAATTCCCGGGAGATCCGGGATGCTGTCCGTGACCGAATCCGGGACAGGATCCCAGGAAATCCGGGCTGATCGACGCGGATCTGCGCTGATCACGCAACTCCGAGACGACGCGCAGGCAGACGCGGACGGTGCGCGGACGGTGTGCGGGCACGGCGCGGACGGGGTGCGGGCACGGCGCGGGCAGGGCAGGGCAGGGTGGCGCAGCAGCGCGAGGCGGTGCGGCATGGCGGCGCAGCGGCGGCCCAGCACGGTGGCACAGCAGCGGCAGGGCTGCGCGAGGCGGCGCGGGGCGGCGCAGCGGTTGCACAGCGGTGCAGATGTTGCAGATCTGCGTGGGGCAGCGGCAAAGCGGCGCGGGGGCGACGGGACGTCGACGATCAAAGAAAAAAATTGGATTCAAGTTCTGATACCATGTTAGAATATGAAAAGAATGAATCAATCATATTATTAGGGTTTGTATCTAATATTTATAGTACAAAAAGGGAAACAAGGAAAAGACTAATCTACCCTTAACCCTAACATATATATACATTTAACAGCCCGAAATAAGTGGGAATTAGTCGGAATTGCCTCAAAATGGGTGTTTGGAAAGCTGGAATAAATGAGAATCTATATGCCATAATTAACTCGTATAAAGTGATACATAGATTCCATCCAACCCCTAGAATTAAGTTATTCCAGGCTATTCAACCCAAAAGAATATGTAGGCCCACTATCAAATCAATTGTTATTACCTCTTATAAATAAACTGTCATCATTTTTTTACCTTTTATAAATCTTTATCCCATGCCTTATTCACATTTTATGCCAAATAATAATAGTAATAATAATTTTATTACGTTTCCCAATGAGAATAATTCAAAACACAAAAAAAAAATCACTTTATCCTTATCTATACTAGAATAGTCATAAACCTCATAATAACTTAATTCTTTATCCAAACGGGGGCTTACGATTCTTGGCTCCATGTCCTCTATTCTTATATCTTGCAAGCAGCCAACATCCATCCTATTATTTAACAGTCACTTGCCCATGATAGCAGTCATCAACCCACGATTTTCATCTTAATTGTTCACTGTTCATCTCCCCATCCTTCAGTCTTCAGTTATTAGGCTATGAAGTTCTTAGGCCACATCCATACCTTACCTTTCTGATGTTTCATGTTTCCTCAAAAACCGATCATTGTGACTCGTTAAAGACCACCACCTTTGTATAAATGTCCTGCAATCTTGTATCCTACTTTTAAACAGAGGGAAGTTCATTCCTCCTGCCATAAAGAATGATGATGAAAGTGACCATGCAGAAGAAGCCAATCCCATTGCGTGAATGTAGCCGCATTCTTGTCCCACTCTGTCAGCCCCTTATTTTCGCATAACCCATTCAGTTACTGTATGTGACTGGATTATTCCATGGACATCTATGAGACTCAAGGTCTTGAACAAATTCTGTATGATAAAGTTATAGTTTTCATGAGACTCTGCCCAAGTTCTCAGTTGATGTCATTGGTCTGAACTTCCCAAGGATGCTACCATGATCCTCTTGGATCAATTCATCCTCTTGTAGAGCAATAATCTGCCTCTTTATGCTATTAAAGTGTTCAGATGTGATTTAAAGCATGAATGTCAGATGGGTTTAGCTTAATGCTTGTCAAATTAATTGATAGATAGCCCAACAGAATACAAGTGACTACTATACTTCTTATGTTTCGATAAATACACTGCATTTTCATGTAATTGATAATATACAAGAATTCTGGTTGTACCCACAAAGCTTAATGTTGCAAGTCATCTAAAACATTGTCCTATCAGCTAAAGAATTTTTTGTTTGATGTCATTTTAGGTCTTTTATCCATAAGCTCGGATTTGAACAAATGGAAAAAGTAAAGATAGTTGGGAAGGAGGAGGTGGAAGGAAGCTTCTATGGTCAACTTGTTCTTGGTGAAGGAGTTTCATCTAGTTTGGATGAGCAGCTTGCTAAAGAAGCAAGACGAATGGGTAAATTCTAGACTAAAGTTATTGTTCCCAGTTCTGATGCTTTATTTATTTATTTAGAATATCTATTTGCTAAACAGCTTCTACTGAGAAACAAAAAATAGCCAAAGAGGTTGCATCTATGCTGAAACTTAGCGTCGACATTGACACCACATCATCAGAAAGGTATGCTAGTTCAGTGCATTTTTCTTCTCACCTATAAACTCTGTCCTGCAATTCTCTGGCTTTGAACGCATTTTCTATCCTCAATTGGACATTATCGCCCTATTAAATGAAAATAGTATCTTCTAAATTCAGAATGTTGTGTGTTATGACCTTGAGTATGATTACATTATATAGCAAGTTATTTCTTTAATTCATCCAAACACACAGAAGTATCCTCTCAATGTGTGTATTTGTTTACATAGATCACATCTAAATTAAACGATTTTTTAATCCAATTTTGTAGTAATTTTTACCATCTGTTTGGATGCTTTACCTTGTAAATGAGAGATATGGTGACGAAATGAAAATTTTGTTGTTCGAAGGATCTGATAGAGTTATATCCTGATTTAATTCAGAAATGACCCCAAAAAGTAGACACACAATTAGTTGGTGCATTGATTTTTAATGTTTTAATTAAATGAACAGATGAGTTGATAATGTTTCTCTATTGGTTACTCTTCTTTTAATCATTGAAGTGGCTTACACTGTAACTTCCAATTTGCATACTCCATCTTTACTTTGATGTTATGGACCTTGCGAATTAATCTTGGTCTGGATTCTTGGATCCTTTTTTCTGTTTTCTTCGCACGCGTCTGTTAAAACTGATGTAGGTGCTCTCATTTAGTATTACAGTTTGAATGTTGCAAGCTTATGTGTAATGCACATCGTGTTTCTTCTGGAGTTTTGAAATTAATATGTTTAGAATATTCAAGTTGTGTAACTTATAATGTACAAGCGGAATATGGTATTTAACATGAGTTGGCCTGCTTTGGTGTTGAAGAAAATACATATATAAAAAGGCATATTCAGTTAGACCATGTTTCACTAGAACACAGTTGTTTCTGGTTAGAAATAAGATCAGTTTAGTTATATCAGAAGGTGTATTTGTTCTTGTTAGCAATTTAGTGATTAGTTATTATCCGCCATCATAATTGTGCAAATCTTTAGGAGACATGATTGGGCTACCATGGGTTTCTAAATCATGTAAATTTTGATTCACAAGTGAAAGCTGATTTTTTTTTAACAGCTTTGATATGTAGAAAATGGAAAAAGAAATAGGCTGGATTATTCAGGCTATGTCTAGGTCAAATGCAGCTCATCTTGTGAAGTGAACAAATTCTACGTAAACCATCCAACACTCCCACAACCACAAAGGAAAAAGAAATGGACATGGGACATGGCCAACAGCGCACACTGCACAACTAGGACAAATTTCTGTGAATGTGCAGTGAATGATATTTCTGAAATATTCATTCGAATGGTGGAGAAGCTATGGGATTTTGAAAAATGAAACTTACGGGGTAAACATGCTTGTGATAAATAGGTTTAATAAATTATTTTGTTTATTGAATAGTTTCCATCCAATCATTATGAGGTTTCCATTGTTGGATAAAAGATAATTGATGATTAAATAATGATGTGGGAAATGCAGAAATGATGGGGACAAAAAGAATTCCACAAGTACTTTACCAAAGCTAAATGCAACACAATATATTTTTAATATTAAGGATTGCATGCTGTTCGTGCCTAGAAGGGGTTGTTGCGGATAGGCTGTGAATCGACTGGAACAAATTTGCCTAGTATTTGATTGTTCAAATCAATTTCCATTTTTCTGTTGAAGACCAATGATGGCTGCCCCACTTTTTCCTCTCAAGTCTCAAGTAATGAATTCTTTTATGCCTTTGCTGTAGACTTTTGGATCATCATGGTCAGTACTTGAATAAATAAAGTATCAATCGATCAATTCTAAGCATGGACACTTCAATGTACATGTTGTTTATGCGTCCTGACACGTGTCGGATACAAACATGTCACATTAGATGTGTCAGACGCATCCTGTACGTGTCCAAAATTCAAAAATACTTTATTTTTATTAATTCAAACATGCTTTTGATGCAGCACAGACATGGCATGCAGATGCTGCACTTTATGCAACGTAACATTGCAACTTTTTTTTTTCTTAATACCCACTATGAGGATTATATGGTTTATAGTCACAGTTTTGTATATATATTGATGCAAATTAGTTATGATATTGGGATTTTCCTTTTTTTGAAAGTGAAAATAAGTTGATTCGGATTTGTTATGTTTAGAATATTATTTTGAGCGTGGTTAGAGATCCATTCTTAGCAAACTTATAGGTCTATAAATAGGTCCCATTTGTTAAGGGGAGATGCATCAAGTTCTAGTATTTTATTTTGCGAGTCTGAAAGAGGCTCTTCAAGCCTTTTTGACATTTATCTCTCGATTTTATTTAGTAATAAAAGTTCTATATTTTCTCTATATCTCTGTCATCTTTTGAGGCTTTTCTCTTTCTACGCTTTTTGTATTTTGACGCCTGCTGAGCCTGCATTAAATATGCAGAACTAATGGATGCAAAATTATTCCACATGGACCTTAAGCTAATTGCAGCAGTAACATTTTAATATCAGGGTTGCATGTCATTCAGGCCTAGAAAGTGCTGCTGTGGATTGGATGCTATCTATTGTAGCAAACTGCCTAGTATGTGATTTTTTCAAATCAATTTGATTTTTTCCATTGAATACCATTGAAGTCCTCTACTTCTTTCATTAAGTATTGAATGCCTTTGTTGTGGATCTTTAGATCATCATGATGTGTACTTAAATAAAGTTCAGTTCAAGTGTATGCTGTAGTTTATAGATGATTCAATCTTTATCCAGCTTTCAGAAGATAGTGGCAGCACTGCGTGCGGCAGCTGAATTTGCTGGTCTTCCTGTTGAAAATTGTGTGCTTATTGCTGGAAGCCAATCCGGAGTCCTAGCAGCTGAGCGTATAGGGATGCCCTGTGTTGTTCTCCGCAGCAGGTACTAACACTACTAAATTGCTGTCTATGTTTCTGTGCTGTTTCAAAAATACACTCCCAATAACAAATGCCATAGATGACGCTTTAATAGCAATAATTGGTCAGATAGTTCCCTTTAAGTATTTGATTTCTTGGGAAAGAATAATTGAAATGCACAATCTTCTGGACCTAGTCAAACAGCCTGTTCATAAATAGTGACTCACTCACTCAGACTAAGATGTAAAAAAATAATATAAAAAAATAAAAAGAAAACAGGGAACATCCAATTAATGAAAGCCTTTTCTTAATGACTTTACAAAGGAAAGGAGTACAATTAAGGACGTGTCTGTATCACGAAATCTACTGCTCTCTTACACCTTGAAAATTTTCAAATCCAGAGAAGATTGCAAATTCAAAAGCATGCTAAAATTGTTGGTCACTTCTCCTTCCCCACTTTCTGCAAAACAACTGAACAAAAACTTCTAGGTGCCTTTTTAACATTCACCCCCATTCCGTCTTGGAATCATACTCTGTCAAACTTGAAAACTACTTGGTTTATATATTGCATAATTTGTCATCCATGCTTCGAGAATGAATATATATGTGTGTCTGTATTGTCTATCTTACATTTATAATTAAATAAACTTCCAATACCTGCAGCAGCTTTGGCTAAGTTATACTTCCAACTACACCCCATCTTATTAAGTAGGTCCATGTCTGATTGGTTCATTCCTTTATTGATAAAGTGGAACCTCACCTCAGAATTCGGTAAACATGAAGAAAATTAATCTCGTAAAACTGCATGCCTCGATTCATTGTGATAAGTGAATGAAATGATCGACTCATCCTTCCTATAATTTCCATATCTAACCAAAGTTATCAATAAATTTCCTCAACTTTGTTCAAGACAACTATATCAAGATGTCGGTTAGTAAAATGTACAAATGAACACGTTTTTCATCCCATGCACATGTAAATGTCAATAGTTCACAATTTATTTGCTTTTCCACCAACAGCCTCACAGCAAGAGCTGAGTTCCGTTCTGCTAACGCGGTCATGGATGGATTTGGAGGAGCAGATCTCACAATTGCCAAACTACTCAACAAGAGGTGGTCATAACTCTTTGAAAAGTAAAAAGCTCTTCCCATTGTTGGTTCCATGTTGAGGCTTCGCATGTTGTTCCATTTTTGTTGCATTAGATGACATTATATTTGCACTGAATGGGAAAAAGATGGTCCCAGGTGTGGTTTAGCTCGTCTTATACCGAATCTTTTTTTAATACGTAGCCATGTCAACTAATTTTGGTGTTACCCATGTAATCACATGAAAACATGGAAACATTGTATTTCCAGTTGTGGATGAACAGTCAAATCCAAGCAATACTGCTCTACTTCTGTCTTATTGTATTGTAGGTGTTTAATATCCCATGTAAGTGATATTGTGATGTGAAATGGTCCTGGAACTTGATTGACTTTGTTGTGTTTTGAACAACAGTCAGGATAATGTTAGAGCATCTTCAACCCAATTCTTCATTTTTCTGGGCAATAAAAAACCTACAAGTACAAATTTTTAATGTTATCTCTTCCAAGTATTTCAATTTGCCCAATGACGATAATACTCTGCTTGGAGGCATTCCATTGGTATCTGTCATCATTATTCTTTCATCATCCTGCATCTATTTAAATCAAAATTATTCTTGTGATGTGCAAGCCTCTCTTGCTCCTGCATATGCATTTTTTCATATATTTCCAGTTTCTTCTCATTCATTTGTATCTTCTCCTCTCATTTCCTGAAGCACTGATGTAAACTTTGGTTGGTTAAATCGAATTTTAACCGATTTAAATCGATTTTTTTTGTTAAACGACTTGTAAGTGATGAACCACTAGAGTTATCTATGTAAATTTTGTTCTTGTGCTTGCTTAGACGTTCTTTTTTAGCCTTTTTGCCTGATGATCTCTGTAGATCTTCACAATCATCATGTGAAACATCATTTTGTACAATAATCATTGTCTCTGGAATAGATGGAGAAGACGTAATTGGAGAAACTTTCTTTGTGTATTTATTTTTAGTTTCTTTTGGCATTATTCCATCCGTTTTGGTTGATATCTCATTGCAATAAAGTTTTATGTTACCCTTGATACAAAAGTTTGGCTTGACTAACACGGAAATAGAGAATAATAAATTAAGGATAATGAATAAATTGAGTAATTGACTATAGTTAAAATTTTATATTCAACACAATCATTACTTTGTTTGTTCATTTATTCCACTTTTGATGTCTTAATTCGATTTGAGCGAAACATCCACATATTTTATTGTGGCAAGTTGAATCGTAGACCGTTGATGCATTAAATAATTGAATGGTCGATTGGAATTAAACATTTTGTGTTCATCAAAGAACTCTATTACTTACTCATTTGAACTGATGTTGTGATGTTGAGTCATACTGATACAATAAAGTTGTCCTCTTGTATAATAATGTTTTCACGTCGTTGCGGTCTATTTGCAATTGTTTTCATTTAATTGGAGATTGGAGATGAATGTTGTGATTGCATAATTTGATCTAGAAGAAAATCCCACCAAATTTTGATCATAAAAGTTTTTGAGCATGCATCCATGTGAGCATTCATAATTTAAAATTTTCAGTTTTTCAGTGACGTAGAGCGGATTAGATTTCAGTTGTCACATACACAATTTGTTTTTATAGTGTTTTATTGGATCTTCGTGCATCATTAAATTAAAAAGTCAAAAAAGGGTAAAATGTGTTTGAACTCCTAAAGCCTTTGAATCCTATAGAAACACCCCCTTAAAATTCAAACACACACATCTCATGCCGTTAGATTTTCTGTCAAGATAAGATAAAAGTACGATTTTACTCTTTTAATTAATTGTTGTGTAAGTTAATTCTCACGAAAAAGTACGTTGGCATTCAGATGTATTTGAAAGGTTGATTTTTATATTAATTAATATTCACATAGCATATCCAAAGTTAATTCATAGGCTCTTTTTATGGATATTTAAAAATTAATTAAATGATAAAATAATAATTTTTATGTATTTTTCTCTCGTCTTAATGAAAAATATAACAGAAAGAGGTGTAAGTATATATTTTTGAATCTCAGATAATGTTTTTGCAGGTTTCAAAAACTTTAAGGAGATTAATTGCATTTTACCCTAAAAAAACTATAAAAAGAAAAAATACTTTTGAATGTTCCAACTATCAAAAAAAAAAAAAAAAACAACTCGGGCTTTTGAACATATCAACTATGCCCAAACAATTATGAAATGGAAAATGATTTGCAATCTACACATGTTTATTTTAAAAAAATTTATAGACCCATGAGATCCAATAGTATATATATATTTTTTTTTTTAAAGAAAGTTTTTCTTGTGAACTTGTTTGCTTAATTTACTATCATTCTTTAGCCACCATATGCCTTTTAACATTTTACCAATTCCACTACTATATAAATGTATCTCTATTGAATCACCAAACCCACCTCCATCACATCTTTTATAGAAACTCTCTCTTCCTTCCTTCACTCCCATCGTCCAGGTGTTGCTCGCTGTTGCGTTCTGTCGTCAACGTGTCGCCGTCCTCACATGTTTCTCTCTTACTTCCTTCACCACGTGAGAGTAGGAGACGAGGGTTTCGAGGGTGGTGTTTGAGGCACCTGGAATGGAGAGCAACCATTCGAGGGTCTGGCAGATGTTGCCGGATAGATAGAGGACGACATGAATGGAGGTCACAAGGATGTCCTCCATGAGTGCCACGTGTTTCCATATTTCCATGGATATGTCATTGTTAGATATTTTGTTAGTTTAGCACGTAATGGTTTGGACACCTATCAACACTAGAAAATTGATTGAACAAGTAATTGGGGACTGAAAATTGATTGAACATTGTTATGGTAGTGACTCTTTTCAGTCAAGCTGGGAGTTCTAAAAGTCATTTTTTTAGTGGAGCGGGGGTCACCAATGGGCAAAGGGTTCTGAACCCTGTTCGATCAGTATTGGTTGAGCCTAAGATGACTCGTTCTGGTTGAGCAAGGAGTTCTAAAGGTCATTGTTCTAGTCGAACAGAGGGTCAGGAATGGGTAGAGACTCTCTGGACCCTGTTAGACCAGTATTGGTCGAACATTACTTACTACGGTGACTATTTCTGATCGAACAAGGAGTTCTAAAGGTCATTTTTCCGGTCGAACAGGAGAGATGCCTTGGTGGGATTAGGCACTCAAAAAACAAATATGAGTTTTGGTTGTTATTTTTTTTGTCAGTGGTGGGCTAAGTGATACTTTGGTGGGGATGCGCGCCAAACTCGTTTTGCACTTTCCACCCACGTCAAAGTATATAATCAGAACCGTTAGATTTATGGGCTTAAGTCCAATCATACCGTTTAATGAAAAGAAGAGTAAAACCAAAACCGGAAGAGCAAGAAATCCGACGAGAGAACCCGAACGAGATGAGGTGGCCTTTCTCCGCCGTGCACGAAAAACGAGGCATCCTCTCTCTCTCTCTCTCTTTCTCGGCTTTCGCCGCCAACAAAACCTTCGAAGTCCGCCATTAGAGCCTTCTCCGGTAAGTCCGATCCAATCGATAGACCGATTTCGTTGTTTTATTATCAATTTTGATTCTCTAGTGTTGTTTGCTGGTTTCTTGTTTGGATTTGATCGGTTTTCGTTCTTCTTTGATTTTCTGTCACTCGTGCTATCGATTTGTGTTTTGCATTCAGAGAATCTGAATATCATGAACGACTGAAAATGGATTTTTTTCATGTTTTATTTGTCAAATAAAATATGTGAATTCTAAACGGGCAATTTTTTCTTTTCTTTATGTGCGAATTCATTTGGATGATCTGAGCTTTCTAGTGGTCTTACAAGTCCCCATTTCGATCTGTGTTTGGACAGATTCTCAAACGCGGATCCAAACACATTTTCATCATTTAGCTTTTCAAACCACCATCTTTCCTTTTTAAGCCAAAAGATCGTGCGATTGAAAAGAAAATGAAACAACGCTTGTTCAGGACTTTCTGGGGATGCTAAAAATGTGTTTGAGTGTGGGTGATTCAATTTAGTGCAATAGAAGAAGAAAGTTTGGCTCTTCGATTGGGTCCTTCTATTTCGTGTTAAAGAGGGCTAACACTATTGACGTGGTCATGGTCGCTTGAATAAGGAAAAACATGGAAAGTTTAAGTAGTTATTCTGTGTTTAGGATTGAATCCCCTGCTTTTGCCCCTCAGGTTAGTGGATCATAACCTCTTATCATATAACATTATAAAGAAACTCCCAATTGGTAGGAAAAATTATCCACTAGGTGGGGAGTTGTACTTAATAAGGAAAAAAAAGTCTCCACTCAAAGTGCGGGATTTCATTTGGATGCTCTGTCTAGACTCTAGATAACATTTTTACTATGAATATCAGGCATGGGTGGGTTTTGGTTGGTAGTCTCAAATGTGAATGAGGCTGAAGAAAATTTTGATTGCTTATTCTTTCTAATGTTCTATAACTTTGGAGGTGCGGAAAAATATTAACTTGGCTTGGAAGGAAAAAAAAGAAGAAGAGTTTTTAAAGTGCTCGGGGACACTTTAAAGGTGATAGAAGCCACAAAGCGGGTTTGCTTAGATTGTTCCTCTGATGTCCTGCTGGGCTTTTGTGGATTGCAAGGAACATTAAATTCTTTCTCAGGACTGCCTATGTGGAAAATTTGTGGAGCGGCATTTTGAGTTTTCGGAAGATTTAGATCACAATGTTTATTGGAGCCTTTATGGTCAACTTCTCTTGGATTTATTATTATTATTATTATTATTATTATTTATTTTTTGGAGAGGTGGTTGGGTCTCTGTTACTGTTGTTTTAATCCTTTTCTATTTTCTTTTGCTCCTAGGGAGACACCTCATCTCCTTTTTGTCTTTGTTACTGTTCTGTTTCGGGGAATTTATCCAAGTAATTGGTGGTGAGCTCCCACCATTATCTTTGGAAGGAATAGAAAATGATTGGATACATTTGACATATTTGTTAAAAACTTATAAGCTGGAGAATTATAGCTTTTAATTTAAAATAAGGAATTGTGACATAATTGTTTAAACTTATTAAGGCTTTTGAAAAAAAAAAAAAAAAAAAAGACAAAAAAGAAGAAAACACTTATTAAGGCTTATTTAAGCTTAAAAAAACTTAAAAAAGTCATTATCTAAAAGATGGATAAATGATTTTTTGAGATTAGAGCTTATGGAATGCTTTAAACAATTTATAATCTATAATGATAATCAATTATTTGTAAATTAAAGCAACAACAAACATGGATTACTGGGTTTCTAATACTTGTAGGAATGCCCCAATAATAAAAATCTTGGCAATGCTCCTTGATTACAGATGATGTGGCATTCTTAGCTTAGTTCTTTTTGACAAATTTGTCTTTAAAATATTATTTTTTTGCCCCGCATGTAGTTTTTTTAGGTAGACAATTTGATTCTATTTGGAGACCCAGATTGTTGATTTATTTAGGGATTATTTCAATGTATATTAATATTTTTGGCTTCCATCTCTTATGCTTCTCAAGTATGCTTCCCTTGCAGGGAAATACTAATGGTTTTCTTGAGTTATATTCTTACTAAATCTGTATGCATTTGACAGGAAATCTGGTTCTAGTAAACAGTAGAAGCTCCTGAATTGTAATCCTTTGAATGCATGGCGGCATCTGCTGGAAGATTATTATATTCTTCCCTTTCTGAACTTAATGAAAAGAACAATAAATTTTATAATGATGGAGATTATGTCAGGAGTGACCCTGGGAGCAGAAACACTTGTTTAACATCGTCTAAGCCTTTGAATCAGGACTATCCATATCAGATATCCGCTAAATCAGAGTTTGGTGACGATGGATATTTTTCAGATGAGGATCATTATGCAGATCCACCGTACAATCCGACCCCTGAAGTGAACTTCAGAAATGTCATAAGTGGAATAGTCACAATACTGACTGGTCGAAATAAAATTTCTAGTGGTGAAGAAATTCAGCAAGATTCTAGTCGAAGCACATCATTCCTGGCATCTCATAGTGATGAAGATACATCATTGCATTCCTCAGTTTACTTACCGAGCGCACCACCACTTCTTGAGCCAACTGATTTCGACTACGATGCTTATAGAGAAATTTTGGAAGCAGAACCACCAGAATGGCTGCCTGATAGTTCGACCACTCTCTGCATGAAGTGTTCTGCTCCTTTCACACCCATTACATGTGGAAGACATCATTGTCGGTTTTGTGGAGGTATATTCTGCAGAACATGTACACAAGGGCGGTGTTTGTTGCCCGTCAAATTCCGGGAGAGAAACCCACAGAGGGTCTGTGATATCTGCTATGATAGGCTTGACCCATTACAAGGCATATTGATAAACACCATCAGCAATGCTGTACAGAGGGCGAAGCATGATGTCATGGATTGGACCAGTGCAAGGGGTTGGCTGAATTTTCCAGTGGGCTTATCAATGGAGTATGAAATTTATAAGTCAACAAACATATTGAGGAGTTATTATCAGGTGATTCTATTTTGAAATATTTGTTTGTTTGTTAATGTCATAAAGTTTAGAAAATAGTCCATTCTATGGGAATGCACTGAACAAATTGGTGTTTGCCAGTGGGGTACTGGGTTAATTAATGGTGCATAGTTCCTGGAATCATATCAGTGTGATCTCTGATCAATTTAACAAATGTTTTTTTTTCTAATCTGGCTTGGTACATGAAATGATAATTGCACTAATAAGGAATAATCCTGAAAAACAAAAGATGAGCACTTCTTTGATGAAAAGCTAGAGAAGAAACTCTTGTTTCTTGAATCCCTGAAACGTTGGTGGGAAATATTTTTTACTGTAGTAGTCTGCAATAGTGCAATGTACTTGTAAAAAAGTTTTCTACTCATGTCAATGTTTATGGCCTCTGTGAAATTAATATGGTGTGTCATAAGCTTAACAAGTTCAATTGCAATATAAGATTGGGCTGTAGAAATAGAATTTGAGCTTTGATACATCTGTACAGTTACCTCATATATAGTTGCTATTAATGTTCAACCATGATCATGCACTACCTAAAAGAATACAATGTACTGTTTTTTATTTTTCTTCTCTTTTTTTATGAAAATAACTTCCAGTGGTCATGCACAGTTCATTTATGGTTATTTTAAGATAATATCTCCCAGAGGTTCATGAATTGTTCATGACTATGATCTTCTTGAGGGACTGGCCATTTGGGTTGTCTTATTATTATTATTTTGGGCATTGTGAAGTTTGTATATCAGTTTCTTTAATCTGAATCCTAAAATTTGTGCTTCGTTTCTTAAAACAAAGGGAAGCAGAAACCCCACTTATTTTAATGCTTACACATTGATTTCTTGGGCCAACAGGCTTCTAGGTTGAGTAGCGAGATGTCCATTCCCCCAGCAATTCTTAATGGAGCTAAAGGGCTTGCCATTTTAACAGTTGCTAAAGCTGGTGTGCTTCTCACTTACAAACTTGGCACTGGTTTGGTGGTTGCTCGAAGATCTGACGGATCATGGTCTGCACCATCTGCTATACTCTCCATTGGTTTGGGATGGGGAGCACAGGTATGCATATGAAAGAAGGAATCCTATTAATTTGAGTAATTATAATCATTTTTTTTTATTAGCAAGTTGATATATATGATGTTTTAAGAGCCCATATAAAAGTCCATTTTCCTTTACCTTTACTGTTTGAATATGGCTTAATAATTGAAATACTGTTGGAATTTAGAAAAAGGCAGAACAGTTAATAAATTCCATGAAATAATTAATGTTTGAGATGGCAAGGGTGAAGAATTATCAGGTGGGCCCATGGGAAGTGGATGATTTAAAACATGGAGTCTGTTGAAAGTGTGAATTAAAATTAATATAAATCCATCGGTATTTCAATTTCGCAGATTGATGAAGGCAACGAATTTCACTGTTGATGTTTGTTAGATCACTAACATGGGAATCAAGCAGTTGTCTTTAATGGTGAGACGTGTATAATTTGGTTAGAATTACACAAGTAGATGAGGCTCTAGTGATGGTGAAGAAGAGAGGTAAAGGTGCAGCGGCCTGTTCAGGTTTCTCGGAAAAATCAAAATAATAAGTTCGGATGTTTTTTATTGCATTTCAAGCGTCAAACTACTGCGCCCAGTAGTCTTGCTGTGTTAGCTCATGCTTCAAATCCATGATTCTTGCTTTTGCCTTCGTATCGAGATGCATTTTTAATAAGATTCCAGCTAGAAGCATACATGTACTGTAATGGGGCTTCTCCATGGGTATCTACCCGATTTACAGCAAATGATAGATCAGGTGAATGAGGTTGAGGTACGGAATTCGAAGTGAGGCTTGTCCATGGTAATATAGTAAAGTGGAAAGAGGCGACTGAAGGGAGGGTGGTGACCGAAGAAAGGAAACGTTTCATCTATCTGAACTGAACAAGCCTACGAAGAAGGGTTGCCTTTGGTCACCTCAGCTGCGCTTCTGAATCTGAGTAGTCAAATGGAACTCAAACTATATGGTAGTAGGATCGTTGGTGAAATAGATGGATTTTCCTAGTTCCTAGTATTAGCATAAATGTCTGCAGTTCGTAAAATAAATTTATGTATTTATTATTTTTATTAAATGATGGCTTTGGGTGTCGGAGATCGTTTTGACATAATTGTGTGACCTCATTAGCTTTAGTTTTGATATCATTCCTCATCTGCCGTCACACATTGATGGTCTCTAATATTTTTTGCCTGATTTTTACAGATTGGAGGTGAGCTTACAGATTTTATAATCGTACTGCATGGTTCAAAATCTGTCAAGGCTTTTAGTAGTCACATGCATTTCTCGCTTGGTGCCAGCTTGAGTGCTGCGGCCGGATCCGTAGGAAGGGTTTTAGAAGCAGATCTTCGTGCGGGAGATAGGGGGTCTGGCATGTGCTATACGTACAGCTGCAGCAAAGGTATAATGTTCACACAGATATGTCTTTTGCTTGGTTCACTGCCAGTGTATTTTATCTTAAAAATTCTGCAATACCAGATTATCGATAGACATATGGTTTATTCAAAACCAGTAACTTAATCTACGTGTGCATGATGAGTGCTTTAGGCTTATTTTGTACTTTGTTATTTCCTTTTTGTTACTTGTGCTGATAACTCTGCAAGTTTACACAAAGGAATTTCGTGGGTGCATTTTGGTTAATAGAGGTTATAAACAGGCAAATAGCACAAATATAAAACTACATACGCCTATGAAAGTTACAAATTCTATGAGACTGCTTGTCATGTTTGCTGTTTAGATTAGTTTGATATTTATGTTGTATCAACATGCATGGCTGTTTTGAAGAAGTTCAGATTTCATTAAAGAAAACACCCAAGGTAATGTAACCAATATAGAGACCTAATGTTCAGTGAAAGTATGGAACAGGTGCCTTTGTGGGAGTTTCGCTTGAAGGTAACGTCATTGCGACCCGGATGGACACCAATCTGCGGTTTTATGGTGATCCCTACATTACCACCACCGACATTCTTCTTGGAGATGTCGAGAGACCCCAAGCTGCCGAACCCTTGTACACAGCTCTGGATGACATATGCTCAAAATTCAGGTGTTAACATCTCACTTTACATATTTTCCTCTCAATGGAAGGCTGAGCAGTCATTGTTAGGCTCTTCTGCGTGTTGGTTTCTGCATTCCCAGTGAGGAGGATTTGGATTGTTCAACTGGTCTAAAGTCAAGATTTGCAGATACAAATGCATAGCCATTCCAACTTGTCACTGCTCCTCATAGAAACACTTGTTATGTATACAACAAAATCAATGTTATTTATATGATCTGTATATTGTTGTACATATGAAGCATTTTTTTAAGCCCCATGAGATGGCAAGTTTGAAATACTTATATTACCCCCCTCCCTAATTAATCGTTTTAGTATTCCATAACCGCCCCATTAATTCCGACGTAGTTATGATTTGTGATATCTTTCCATTTTTGAATATTTGTTTTCAATTTGACGTCCAAAAAATTCACGATTCTTCATTTCTGATTGTGAATGATCGGCTGATAGGAAAACAAATATGAATTTCATTTTTTATTCAGATCTGGTTGGTGTATACGAGGTGAATTCATGATTTTTTTTTCTTTCTGTGTGATCTGATTCTGGTGCAAACAGAAATTGATACATCCAGGTTATGTTTTTTCGGATCCCAAAAATTACAATATTTTGTGATTTTTTAGTTTTCAGATGGATTTGAAAACAAACATCAAATTTTATTTTGTTTCAGTTCGATCGGTGGAGAAGAGAAGAATTTTATTCATTTAGTTTAATTTGTGACCAGTTTGTGGTACAAACAATGGCGATCCATTCAGGCTAGTCCTTTTTTATCTGAATAAATTATGTTGATTTTGATTTTTCGTTATTCCTTTGAATCATCATATACATGTATTAAATCTGAATTTAATTTTAAATTCAGATACATGGCCTGTTTCTTGATTTATATGCATTGTTGTGTACCAGATATGATCTGTACAATCGTTTTATGATTGTGTGTTTGTGTATAATTATGCATAATGTGTCATTCATGATATTTTTTAGCTTTGTATCAGCATTATTCGACTCATTCAAATACATTGCACATTCACTTGTATGGAATGTGTATTTGATAATTCAAATTCCAGATACACCTGTATCTGAATTTGATATCCAGCCCATTTTGAAGATTGTTATTTATATTTCCATGGATTTAATTAATGTATAGCTGATTAATATCTAATTTCTTATTGTTGGTATTTTGAAGACCTTTTATAAATTTTCTGTGCAGTGCTCAGTAGCATGTGGACCATAATTGTACATTTAGATTTTCAGATACATTACTGTATCTTAATTTGATAATATGTGGTTGATGTTTTGATTTTTCACCAGGCAGTGATGGTGATTTTATGGAGGACAAAAGCGAATACTCAATTCATTTGGACGACATCAATGATTCATGTTATGTGGAAACCAGTTTGCCGAATGAATTGTTTGTTGTGGCTGGTCAGCAAAATGTATACGAGATGCAACTTGTTTTTAAAGATGCGGAAATCGCGGCAACAAAAGAAGCTACCGTGAAGCTTTAGAAACAAGTTGATGAACATGGTTGATCAACATGTTTTATACAACAATTTCAGATACGATTTATTCAGATACATAAAATATTTACAAAAACATTAAGACGTTTTTATCAAGGGATTTAGATATGATTTATAGAACAAGATACAGTTGAGTATTCCAAATTATAAGTTTGACGATATTAATACACTATACATTTTGATCTACGGCACATACAACTTAATAACATGTAATGTGACTATTGGGATTTCTGTTTCTACATAATTGCTTCACATTCATATATATTTGGTTAATAGGTTTTGAGATACAGATATAGTTGATTCAGATACATGCATTGCATTTCAGATACAGTTGAATATTCCAAATTATAAGTTTGAAGATATTAATGCACTACACATTTTGATTTACGGCACATACAACTTCTTAATAGCATGTAATGTGACTAATGTTGTTTCATATTCAGATATATTTGGTTAACAGGTTTTCAGATTCAGATACAGTTGATTTAGATATATATATTGTTTACAAAAAATTAAGATATTTTCATCAAACTAATATATTCTAATTATTATATATAAGATAATAATACATGATCTACATTTATATGACATTTCAAACATTTCATTTGGTTATTTTCAATTGCTCATTCAATCAGATTTTGTTTCACTGAATTAAGTATCTCTGACTTATGTATTCGTTTATCATTTTTTTGTTTCCTCATAAAATGAACTGTGTACACGAGAAACCCTAAAACAATTGAAAAATGTCAATTTTTTTCCTTTAATCTAGATACACCGACATACGAAAAGACAATGTAGCAGAAACAATTTCGTTATATATTAGAGATTTAGCACATGCTTCCAAACCTAAAAAAAACTCAGATTTGTTTGGATTCAGATACATGTATCTGAAACACTGATTTCAAACCAATCTTTTTTTATATTTCAGATGCATTTATCTGAAACACTGATTTTTCAAATGGATTTCAGATTCAATCAGATTAACAGGAGACCAGAAAATGGAAGGGAATAGTTTCATATTTAATTTTGTAAACCAGATATTTCGTCTGAAAAAAAAAAAAAAACCACGACGTTGAAGTTTTGATTGTGACAAGAAATCTAACTTTTTTTTCCGCAATTGTTGACAATCTGTTTGGGAAAGAGAATCAGATGATATGAACTCTTTATAATCGATTTTTTTTTTGTTCGTATGGTTTTACCCAATTTGAAAACCCTAAGTTTTAAATTGTTTTGGTGATTCTTTAAAAACTTCGAAGTGATTGATTATTAAGTTATTATTAATTACCGCAAGTGCACGGATCGTTACAAAAGTATATATCTAGCAAATATAGGTCGATCCCACAGAGAATTGTTCAAATTAAATGATTAATTGATTTAACTAATCGAATTAGACAGGAAGATTGATGAATGTTTATTTTTTTTTATTTTTTTAAAAATGAATATTAATATAAAAAGATAACTAGGGTTTTAGAATCCACCATGCAATACCAATTTAGGGGTTATATTCAAATGTGAAACTCCACCATATAACTCAATCAATATTGACGTTAGTCAAATACCAATCGGAAATTAAATATTTAAAATTATAAAATAATCTATCTCTCTTTCCTTTATAAAATCTACCAACTCAATATTCAACTTGTTAAGAAGAGCATAAAATATCAGAGAACCTAATCAAAGCATATTTTATCAAATCAAATACAAGAGATTTTTGAAGAAGGTAATAAGAAATTCACATAAAAGGTTTCAAAAGAGAATTGAAGGAGAGATTGATATTCAATAAAGCAAACAATATGGAGAATTCAGATCTAAATATAAAATCCTAAACTAGCATTGCATAGCTTAACTAGATAACATTACAGTTAATAAAATTTTAATGAGTCATGCTATATGCAAGCATCCAAAGATATGAGATGAAAAGAAAAACAAAAACAAAGCAAGCCTCTTGAATCTTTCTTCTCCTTCGGTTGTGGCTTCATTATTTATGCCTCATTTCCAATGAATTGGATGGCTAAGATTGGCCATCAACCTTTATCATATGAATATTTGATAATTTTAGCAGGTAAAATCTTTCATTCCCGTCATTAATTTTCTGCAGAATCTTCGGATGAATTTTTGACCCCACATGAGGTGGAATCATTCTTTCATAATCATCATTTATCACAATTACCTACAATAACAAATAAATTCTGAATATTAGTCATTATTACACATAAAATTAGGAAATAGAAAACTAAATTAAAGGGATTAAATGTGCAAATAATACGCTTATCTTTCCTCTCTCATTAAACTCATCCCACTTTTTCAGAAAAACAAATCAATCTATTCCATTTTGAAAAATCCAGTTTTTTCAAAATCAATTCAAAATAAATAAAAAAAGAAACCATTAAAAACAAGAGCGAAATTCAAATCCTCAAGGGTTTTTTTAAAAAAAAATTGAAAAAATGAAATCATTCAAAGAACCCATTCATTCAAAAGCATCGAAAAAGATGGAATTTTTGTTTGTGACCTCTCATTCAACCAGAAAACGATGGTGACAACGAATAATTAACTTCTTTTTTTTTTTTGAAATGTTGTTAATTTGATGATTATTTAATTATAATTATCAGACAAAGTATTTGCGATTGATGCAAAGTTTTTTTTGATGAATGCAGAAATAAAAACACAAATCACGGTATAAAATAAAAGTTCAATAAAAGTCAGTTACATATATAAAATATAACTTAATTTCAACAATAAAATTGCATTAAAAGTTAGTTACATTTATAACAATTAAAAGTCAGTTACATTCCACAAATATTGTAGGAGACCGAATTTATCACAAAATGTAATAAGGAATAAGATTGTATAAGTACGGGAATTAAGTGTGGATTAGCCCATGATGATTAAAAGGAAATCCATGATGAGAAAGTCCATGGGCCCAAATTCCCTTATGGGTTAAACGGGCCCATTTTCCCCGTCAGATCGGGCAAAAGATATTGCCCGACCAGGTCAAGACGGACATACACAGCAGGTCGGATGATTAACTCTTGACCAACCAAGGACGGACCCATAGCGTTGCCCGACCAAGTCAAGATGGCCGAGTACAAAAAGTCCTACCTAGAGTACAAATTGACCGAACCATAATACCCGAACTGAAATACAGGTTGGTCATACGTCTACCCCTACAAAACAACGGTTAACCAAGGGAATATTCCCTGACACAGGAAAAGGACTAGATGCCAGGAAATCGGTTATAGAATGGTAATCCCTATGTGACACTTGTCCACATATCCAAGAGCCACGTGGAGATCCCATCTCATGATACGGTCACTCTACTGGGCTAAGCTTGGCACGCCCATTCTCTAATATAAAAGGAGTACATCATCTCCCTTTGAAGGTATGCAAGCACTCTTTCTCTTCCTTACGAGCACTCAAGAATTCTAAGTTCTTCTTCTTTTTCTCATGGAGAAGTTACTGACTTGAGCGTCGGAGGGGCCACTACAAGAAAAGGAGCTTTTACCGACGGCCGTCGCTAGTGTTATATTTTTTGTTTTTAATTTATATGCTAATTTTTATCAAAATTTCTACCTGGATAGTTCAAAAGACATTCAACGATCATTTTTCTAGATATTTCATTCACAATCATAATTTGAGAATTCTTAAATTCACAAAAATTTAAATAATTCAAAATATTCCTTACAACTCTAATTCAAAAGCTACATCAAAATATCGTTTATAATTCTAATGAAAAGTTAACTCTCCATAGAAGGTTTGTTTTTCTTAAAGTATCCTCTTTGTTTGAGCCTCCACTTCCTTGCAACTCTAATCTCCTCTGACGTTGACTTTCCATAGAGGATTGTGCTTCATCCCAATATAGATAAAAATATAATTAATGGACATTTTATTTTCCTTCAAAATCTCATGAGCTTTTAACAATTCAAAACCTTCATATAAGTTTCCTTGGAAAGTTCACATAGCATGATGGTAAAATTAAAGATGGAATGTAAGAGATGGTATCACATCGAGAGAAGAGATTACCATGTTGATCAAAACTGCATAAGCTTCCGCATAAGCTTCCCGACACTCCTTCCATTGTAGAATGCTCACTTTTTCCCTATAGAAGTTAATGTCACTCAGTGATAATATAAATTTTCAATATCAAGTGCTTACACTCATTTCAAATTCTTTTATGCTAGTGATCTCGAATCCAAGATAAAAAATTTAAAAAGAAAAAAAGATTTACAAAAATACTCAATTTAATTTCTAAACCAACTAAAACTATCAAATACCATTGAGCTCTCTAAACAGTCTAAATACACAAGGCACGCTCTAAAAATTGAAGGAAAGTGATTTCAAAGTTCTACCTTTCCACATGGTTTTCTTGGAGAATGCCACATTTATGTACACCCGCAAAATTGAACAAGAACCTTCTTCACTGATATTTTCCTCCACATCATATATCCCCTTTTATACAAAAGATAAAAAATCTCTTGTAAAATGGGAAACCGTTGTATTTACTAGAAAAAGAATATTTATTTTATAATGCAACATATATATTACCCTAAAGGAATGGTAAAGAGCACATGAAAAAGTAATTTGATAAAAATCTGAATTAATTCTAAATACAACTAAGATACGGTATAATTACAAACAATCTATTTACTACTATATGAGTTATATGAAATATTGCTTATTTCTTATTTGTTTGTTTTCATTTGTAGCAACAAACTCTTAGCATAAGTGGTAAGTGACTTATGTTTAACATATATGATTACAAGTACGTCTCTATGGCCAAGATCAAATGCGAAGGAAAGCAAATGTTGGTTACCTATTTCTGTATACTCTAAATCTCTGGACCTCCTCACAGTGGCCATACCTTACACCCTAAATACAACTGGAAGTTATCAAATAAAAGAATAAGTGAAACCTCGAATAGCTTAAAGGAATGTAGTAATTTCGATCACTATACCATTCCTAAAAAAAATCTTAGAACATTAACATATGAAGACATACCAAAATATAGTTTAATTGGATGCTAATATGATAGAGATCACGAGCATTTCTAGATTGCTCATGGTTGTACCAAGAAGAACAATTAAAATTTGAAAGATGAACAGTATTGAAATTCATATGACATGGATAGAAATATGTCATAATAGACAAACTTTTTCATTACCTTTTTGACTCAGTAATTTTGAATTAATGGAAACTATCTGCAGAAACTACAAAATATTGTATGATGAACAATATACAACTATACATTACCCAAAATTTTGACTTAGATTCAGATACTGTAGTAAAAAAAGGGAGAAGGATATAAGTATATAAATGATAAACAAGAAGAAAGAAATACACTTGAAAGAAAATAATTCAACTTGAGTAGAAATTGAATGATAAAAGGAGTTATGAGATATCCAATGACTAAAACTCATGCATATAAACCCGCTTGGAGAACACACACCACACAACTCAGAGTTCATAAATCAATAGCAGCTTAGAGGAACAAACCCCTTCAAGTAACAACATCCTCTGGCTCCAAAAGCTCTCCGGGAGAGGAACAATTAACAATTTCTTCTTCTCCATTCTCCTGGGGTGAAAGATTTATCGATCTACCAAAGTCAGTTTCTCCATTGGACAAAGCCTTACATTGTTCTGAAATTTGCTAAACTAATTTCTAAAAAATCAAGAAAACTAACCTAACAATCCTTGAAGTGAGAGCGATCGAAGAAAGGGAAGGGTTGTCTGAGAAGACAATATCAATAAACTTTTTTCTTGAAGAAAAACAATATCAATAAACTTGAAAACTATATCAATAAGAGTCTTGCTATATGGACCCCAAAATTTAAGCTCCATTAAGAAGCCCCAATAAGTGTCATTACTTGATTCGTTACTTGTTTGACTTTTCTAAATGATAAAATGAGCAAATAAAATATTACCCTTCTTTTATATTTGAGTTTTTTATTCTAAAAAAATCCTTCATTAACTGGGATTGTATATCCGCCTCTAACACTTCCTCTTTGAAAAATTTCTTTTTTACCCTCATAAGCTAGTCGCCACTTCAAAAATTTATTCCGACAGGCCTCCTCATCTCCGGCGACCGGCATCGCCACCCTTGGATTGCTCTCGTTGCCCTCCATCATATGAGAGGTGGATTGACTACCTTTGAGCTCTCATCCGACCTCCATCTCCTGTGACCTCTACCTCCTTTTTATTCAGATACAGCTACATATAATTTCAGATACAGATTTCAGATACAATATTAATATGAAATTCATATGAAACAAATATGGTCTACATGCTAATGAGAAATTGCTTAGATGATTAATAAAAATATTTAAATATACATGACAAAAATAATTAAATATTATTCAGATATACATTAATCAAATCCATCGGAACAAATATAAAAAATAGTAAATTGGGTTGGATAAATTATTCAGATACACATATATCTGGAATCTGAATTAACAATTTTACATTAGATACAAGTGTATCTAGAATCTGAATGAGTTTAAAAATGTAACAATTGTGTTTTACATGTTGATGAGGCATTGCATAGATGATTAATAAAAGTCTTTAAATACAGATGATAAAAAACAATTAAATATTATTCAGATACGCATTAATCAAATTCATCAAAACAAAATTAACAAACGTGTAAATAATTCAAATTGGGCTGTGTAAATAATTCAAATACACGTGTATCTGGAATCTGAATTAATAACTTTACATTAGATACAAGTGTATTTGGAATCTAAATGAGTTCAAAAATGAAACAATTATGGTTTACATGCTATGAGGCATTGCATAGATTATTAATAAAAGTCCTTAAATATGGATGACAAAAATAATTAAATATTATTCAGATACACATTAATCAAATCCATCAAAACAAAAATAACAAACAGCAAATTAGGCTGGGTAAATAATTCAGATACACGTGTATCTAGAATCTGAATTAACAATTTTACATTAGATAAAAGTGCATTTTGAATCTGAATGAGTTTAATAATGATCATGCAAGGCTAAAAATATACTAAATGACTTAATATTCATAATTATACACATACACAACAATAAAAACGATTATACAAATCGTACTTATTCAAATCTCAAAAATCTTACTGAATAATGATCATGCAAGACTAAAAATCCAGATACAATGGTCATGTATCTAAATTTAAATTAAATCCGATATCAAAAATGTATATGATGATTCAAAGATGAACGTAAAATCACAATATGTTTTCTTCAGATCGAAAAGCCTAACCTAAATGGATCGCCATTGTTCGCACCACAATTAGGTCGCAAATAAAAAAAAATTTACTCGAGTAATTATAATCTTCTCCTCCAATCCCCACCAAAACTGAATTCAATATTTATTTTCATTTCCACATATCAAACTGAATAAAAAAAAAGGTAAATCTTGTTTTTTTTTTTTTACATCCAATTGAATTGATTGATTCAAAAAAAGAGAAAATATCATAAATCGTAACCTCCTCGAGATTTAAAGAATCGGTTATGGAAAAAACCTCTCCATTTAGATAGGAAGGGTAAAGTGGGTAATTCAATCTTACCACCTCATAGGGCTTGGGATGGAGTCTACCATTTGGGGCCCAAAATCATTATTATATCAATAAATAAACAACCCAACCATAAGTAATTTATGTGCCCACTGCCCAATTACCTAAAAAATCATTATTCTATAAATCGCGGGGCTGTTCCCGGTCGCCGCAGGGGGGAAAAGGTATGTACCCTTAGCCACCAACTATTTTACTAAATGGGTGGAAGCAGAGGCTTATAAGATCGTAAAGCACTTCGATGCCAAGATTTTTTTGTGGAAGCACATCATTTGCAAGTTCAGGGTGCCCAGGACTGTGGTTGCAGACAACGAAACACAGTCCATTAATACCCCCATCCGCAATTTCTGTGACAAATATAGCATAAGGCAGCGATCCTCCTCCCGCGCGTACGCACAGAGGAAATGGCAGGCTGAGGTTACCAATCGCACAATCTTCAGTTGCTATCTAGCTCAAGTTAGGGGTACAAACCGAACCCTATAGGGTGATGTCGCTAGCCGGCTCAAGCCAGGGGTACAAATCGAACCCCATAGGGTGACGCCGCTAGCCGGCTCAAGCTAGGGGTACAGACCGAATCCCATAGGGTGATGCCGCCTAGCCGGCTCAAGCCAGGGGTACAGACCAAATCCCATTGGGTGACACCACCTAGCCAGCTCAAGCCAGGGATGTAGACTGAATCCCAAAAGGTGACCCCGCCTAGCCAATTCAAGCTAGGGATAGCCCAGAAAATCTCCTCTTAGGGCAACATTGTTCGGACGGTTCAAGCCGGGGGAAGTAAACTTACCCCGTAGGGTGACGCCGCACAGCGGGCTCAAGCCAGGGGAGAACCATGTCCAATAGAATGGTGCCGCATAAATGGCTCTAACCAAGGACGCAAATCAACTCCATGTAGATACCTCAATTTTCACCATCCAAAGAAAAGAAAATTACCTCAAATAATATTTAAATAACCACATGACCTTAAAGAAAACCATCTTAAAGGAATTAGAGGGAGAAACGAAGAAAGAAGACCTAGCCCAACACTTAGAAAAATCAAGAGGCCAGAACCTAGACGGCTACTTCAAAGTAGCTGTCTCTCCCCAACGACTCAAATTCAACAACCCATCCCCCAACCACTTCTTAGAGATGAGACATAAAATTGGCATTTAATGCTGATAATTGTGATAGGTTGTTCAATTTAGCCACCCTTTTCTGATGGCTCGATCTTAGTAACCGGCCCATTCCATCGCTTGTCAGAAATGAAACATATGGCACGTCATAATGCAAGGCGAGTTGTTAAACCTAGCCGCCCGAGTCCGACGGCTAAAACCAAGTAGCCATCACCCTCCTGGATAGAAATTCAGAACACAAAGATCTAATGGGGAGTCAAATCAACCACCCTATTATCTAATTTGATCAATTGTCCAGAGGCAACTCCCTTGCATCATTTTTATTATAAATAGAGAGGTTCAAAACCTTTTTCAAGACATCCACAATTGCAATTCATCACCAAATACACATAAAGCCATACCCACATGAAGTCCCCTTTGAGAGAGAGAGAGAGAGAGAAGGAAACTCACTTTCCATCAAATTTCACTCTCCATAAACTCTCTCTAAACCTTTGGTTAACCCTTGTTTAGCCCTAGCCAAGCGAAACCACTTCCCTACCTAGGTTTTGCCCAAATCCAGAAAACCAAGAACCAGGTACCAGGCGGCTAATCCAAGTCAGCTGTCGGACTCAGACGGCTAGATTAGGGTAATCGACGCCCTTCCCGCTTTTTCAGTAGCCCCTTTTCAAATTTTTATCAAGCGGAAAGGATTTCTCGTTTTAACTTCTGTGTGCGGCCAAAGCTTAGAGAGGAGAACTCACCCAATTGTTCCAGCGAGGTGATCAACAAAAACACCAACTTTTTCTACTTTTTGTGAAAGCAGATGGCGATCACACCCAAATTATGTCTTCCTGAGGAGCTGTCGGGCGACTTAACAAAGACCTTTTGAGCGGTGATCTAACCAGCTGCGAGGCGGATCAGGATCCAGGCTTCTAGGAGAAATCCTCCCATCCAAATCCCATTACTGTCACTGCCGAAGGGTGACGACATACTATCGACTCAACCCAGAGACAATCCAGACCCTCGTAGGCTAGCGCCGTACAAGCGGCTTAAGCTAGGTCGCAGACCAAGTTCTTTAGGGTTATGCTGCCACAACAGTCCAAGGCAATGGATACGCAAGTTGACCCCCACAAGGCGACGTTGCATAGACAGCTCAAGCCAGGGGCCGACCGAAATCCTCCTGGGAAGGCATCGTGAAGGTGGCTCGGGTTGGGACGGGACAAGCCCACTTGTTGGGCTAACACTGTCCCCACGGTTTGGGCCACTATCACATGGTCCTGATCCTGCATGACCACGCCTTCAACGGTTCACGTCAGAAGGAAAGCCAACCCCAGAACAACCATGCCCTAGGTAAGGCAAGGGTTAGGGGTAATTCACCGCTTGGAAGGCAATGCCACATTATGGTTATAGCCGAAGGGATGATCGACTGGTCCTTGGGTGTATCCCTCTCGATACTGACCCAATCTACTAGAAATGATAAGAGGACTACGTCACATGGCTGACTTAAACTATTCATCGTATAGACGCATGGGGGCAAGTTGCATCAAGCAATTAAAAACCCTAGTCCTTTGTAGTCCAAACACGCCCCCGTCACTTGGAACATAACGAGGGATAACACGAGTACAATCGAACAAGTGAGGGATCAAACACGATCGATTGACTTGGAATTCAAACTCAGCTACGATGCAAGTTTTGAGTAAACCCCTTTTATTCATAATGCTTCAACATTGAGTACAAAAAAGGGAGAAAAAAAAGAGAGAGAAGAAAAGAGAGGGCAGTAGCAAACTACCACCTTTGTTGAGCACCACTTGGATGATAGTGACAGCAGGCTGGTGTCGGTATCATTTTTCGGGGGTTGGGGTTGTCGCTTCCCAGTTGTTGGGAGGCCTCCGAAAAAATATGGTCTTTCTTGGCGTGTGTGGGGGGTTTCCCGAGGATTTGGATCCGATGCGTGCCTTGGCAAGCTCGATCAGATCATCCCTTGGAAGGGGGAAGGGTGCTTGGTTCCTTGCTGAGGCGTTAGACTGCTCCACAGGTGGATTCAGCGGGTGTAGTGATCGCCACTAGCTTTCTCAAAAAGCAAAAAAAGTTGGGGTTGGATTTTATCGCCTTCGTGGGGGAGTTTGTGGAGTCTCCGCTTTGAGATACGGACTTGCTGCACACAGAGGTGAAAAATAAAAATCGTCTTCTGCTTCCGGGTTTAAAGGTTAGGGGTGTAGGGTATTTGTAGTAATAGATGTGACTTTTGGCTGCGAAATCGTATTTCGTAGCGAAAGAGATGACTTTTAAAAATTTTCAAAAGATTTAATTTGTTACGAAATGAAAATATGATCTACAATACATCACTATCAAACTGAGATCTTTTTTGCTATAAATTCTTTCTACAATTTGGTTCCAATTAAAATATTATTTATTATACTGGACAAAGAGCGAGGTCCTTTTTTGTATATATATTTTTCTTTATTCAGATATGTATAAATAGAAAAAATGATAAAAATTAGTATATTCAATCTAGATAGATATATACTTTATTTTCTACACTAGTCCATCATTGAACTACATGATTTATTATATTGATTGTGCTTATTATAATTAAATATTCAGAAGGACATTTGAATTTGGATCATGCATGTGCTTGATGAATTCTTTTCTAGAGGACATTATGTAATTGATTGAGGTTCGTTGATATCAAATTTGAGTATATTCATTTTAACATTATATATAATTCGCTTATTCTTGTCTTTATTGAGTTCAATGTGAAGTTAGATTTTTAATTATCACTTATATATATAATGTGTGTATATTAGGAACAAGCACAAACAATATGTAGCACAAATTTATAAAAAGCCAAACCCAAAGCCCAAACCAAATAAACACTTAACTCTTTTTTTTTATTGATAATTGTGATTTGTGTTTATATAATCAGGGAATGTATAGAGAATCCAAACAAACACACTTTATTTAGGAGATTGCATAAGAAGAAAGCAAAGAATCAAAACAAGCCCGTGTTTGTTTTGCGAATAAAAAGGTGAATAAGGGAAAAAAAACATTTTATATTAAATTACTTTTCAGCGAACGGTGTTTATTCCAAATCAAATAAACACTGATCGCTGAACCAATCGGTATTTTGTTAAGAATCTTATATTAAATTACCTTTCAGAGGACGATGTATACTCCAGGGGACTAGGGTTTCATGATAATTTATGTAATTTTATTTCTATAAAATGTGCACTTCTGATTTGCAAATGAAAACCATGTCCAGACTTTTCATTAAAATATTAATTTCACTATCACAATAATGTCAACAATATATCTCAGAAGAAAATTAATGTGCAACTATTAATTGACAAACAAACATTATTAATTTATTAAAAAACGATTATAGAAAGCCATACAACTTTAATAATACAAGAAAATCATGCTCCGACGTTTTCAAAATTGATTATGTGGGGTACATTGATTGTAGGGTGACAAAGAATACTATAAGAAAACTGTGATATAGTGACATTTATTTGGTGACGGTTCAATGTGACATTTATTGTTATTAATATTCATGCACATGAATACTTCTTTTCTTCTATTTTAATTGCACAATATCCATGCTAATTGAGATTTGTTTACAGGTAATGGACATATGGAAAAGGATTTGATATTGAATTGTGGTTCACAAAGAGTATTGGGAAATATGGGCTTTGAATGTCACTCTCCAGAATTTAATGAAAGGGAAAGTGGTACAGAAGAGGTACCAGATTTGTCAAATGCTATTATCCAGTTGCTGTTTTTTATATGTATATGTGGTGTAATGTTAGGTGTGGTGTAATGCCATTTTATATATGTATGTATGAACAGCATGAGTGCTGGAGTGTTTTTTTTTTTTTCTTTTGAGAAACAAAGTGTGTTGTAATATGAAAAATTAAATGTTATTGCTAGGTGTGATGTGGTACTGATTTTCAAAATGCAAATCATCTCATTAGAACATAATTGTGGATTGATGTTGTCACGCCCCAGGCGTCCCCGGGACGCGGCAAGTGTATATAAAATATCAGAATCTACACAGGAGGTCAATAATATATCATACACAAGCAACCAGAATGACACACAGACAACAAAAGCAGGGTTGACATGATATATACACCAAATGCGGAAGCTAAAGACTGAATCTGTAATAAAAACACACTACAGACTCCATACATAATCACATGTCCTGTGAGAGCCAATATACATACAAAGACATCCAAATACAACACAAACACGTGCCCAAGCACGGAAAATAATACATACAGGCACAAGGGATGCTGATAGCCTCTGATACTTGCGGGACGTGGCGCTACTCCGCTACTGATGAAATCCCTCGGGGAGCTCCTCCTCCAGATCCGACTCAGATGACACTGAAGAAAATATTATGCGAGGGGTGAGCCACACGCTCAGTGAACGGCACAACCCATGCATCACAGATAATATTGACCACAACCAGATAATTCTTAACATCCACAACCACATTACCATAGCCACAACTAATCAACAATTCCTCAAACTAGTGGGTCGCTAACGCCAACCCACTACACCCTCACCCTCACCCTCAATGGGTGACCAAGGATATTGGGACTAATCAACACAAAACCAGCGGGTCGCTTCCGCCAACCCGCTACACCCTCACCCTCATCCTCAATGGGTGACCAAGGATATTGGGACTTACTACACCAATCCAGCAGGTCGCTATCGCCAACCTACTACACCCTCACCCTCACCCCTCAACAAGAGTGACATAGGCTCTTGGGACTAACAATCATCCATAGACAAATCCAGCGGGTCGCTCATCGCCAACCCACTACACCCTCACCCTCACCCTACAACGGGTGACATAGGCTCTTGGGACTGACTAGGCTGTTGGTCACCCTTGGTCCACCGATAGTCTCCCCACTCCGTAGGTCGTTTGGCCACTCCCATGTTCAGCACAGTCCTTCTACCAAATCAGGAGGCGCCTACTACTGGGAGCCCCTGCACGGGACAACCTGTCTAACGCTGAGGTAGTCTCTACACGGATCCAACGAAGGGAACAGAACAGCCTATCCATCGCATATGATCCACTCGGATCCGCAGACAACACATCATAACAACACTACTGTTCTGAATTCCTCAGAACCCACCAGGGCGCATAACTACGATGCGGGGAACATGCATAAGGTTATAACAGGGTGGAATATCGTTGGGGAAAGAAACTTGGGAGGGCAGCGTGAGTTCCCGTTATAGGACACCCCGACAACCAAACAAGGAACACGGTGTACCCTAACCCGGGTCTCACCGCTGTCCTCGCAAGGCCCCTCCCCTATAATATTCACTATAACATGCAATTTAACAAATACTAGCATTTAATTTAATAAATAAACTAGTAGGACACATGCATCGGTCGGGCTTCCTAACATGGAAACAGGGGACATGCTGCATGGCTCATACACATATCCTAAGGGTGCAAGTCCCTAACATGCAAAGTCTAGGGTAACATGCATTCTACAATTAAATCATGCTCGCATGATATACATATTACACATGCCAATATCTATCCATGGTGCCCCAGGAGAGGTCGGTATACGCCCAAGTGCGTATAACACCTCTCTACTGGGTTGGATTGTCCCACTCACCAGAGATCGGGGTCGTCGCGCGACCGTCCGTCTAGATCTGCAAGACAGACATTTATACGGTGAGTAAAATCCACAATTACCCCAAAATACCCAAAAATACATTAAACTACTCCAAAAATACCCCATACTCGGGCAAACGTACATACGGCACGTACGCACGCTAGCCCGAGCACTCCGGCTCACTCCCGCACCACCGGCAACCACCCACACGGCCACCCGACCCCTCGGGTGCGCCGCCGCGCCTCAGCCCGCTCGCCCAGGCGCCACAGGGCCCCTGCCCGCCGCCCTGGACCCGCAGCCGAGCCACCTGGTGCACCGCGCCCACTGCGCCCCGCCGTAGCAGCCCGCGCGCACCCCCGCGCTCCCCGTGCACACCGCGCGAGCACGCCGCACGCCCCGCGCGCACCCCGCGCGCACCGCAATCCGCCCCCCGCGCGCACCCCGCGCGCACCGCCAACTCCGCCCCGCGCGCACCCCGCGCGCACCACTAGCCGCCTCGCCGCGCCCCGCTCGCACCCCGCGCGCACCCTGCACGACGCCCCGCAGCGGTGCCCAGCGCCCAGCGCCCCAGCGCCCAGTGCCCAGCACCCTCGGCCAGCACCCGGTACCCGCGACCCAGTGCCCAGCGCTCAGCGCCCAGCACCCGGGACCCTCACCCAGCGTCCACGCACACGCCCGCGCAACACGTGCCCAGCGCGCCTGGCAGCACGCGCCCCGCGCGCCTGCCAGCCTGCCCGCGCTGCTGCCCGCGTTGCCTGCCTGCGCGCATCGCCGAGTGGCCCGAGCACCGCTCGCCTGCACGCCCAGGGCACTGCCCGCCTGATGCCCGAGCACCCCTGCCCTGCTCGCCTGCGCGCCCAGCCAGCTCACCCGGCCTGCCAGCGCGCACAGCCCAGCAGCCTGCTCCGCACGGCTCTCCCTGCACCCCCCCGAGCGCACGCCCGCACGCGCACCCGCGCGCACGCCCTCGCGCACCCAGCAAACTGGTGCACCAGCTCCCAGCCTACCCGAGCTAGCCCTGCCAGCCGGCCCAGCGCGCACGCCCAGCCCTGCTGGCCCCCAGCGCCAGTCGAGCGCCCGCACGCCCAGCCCTGCTGTTCCCAGCACCGCCCGAGCGCACGCCCGCGCGCACGCCCGCGGGCATCCGCGCCAGCCACTGCGCCTGCACCACCCTGCGCTGCTGCCCTGCCTGAGACAGCAGCCCGCCTGCCCGAGTTGCACGCCTGCCAGCCCGAGCTCCTCTACCACCCACCTCCGACAACCACCACAGCCTCCGACCGCCTCCCACAGCCCTCCGACGGCCACCCACCGCCGCCAACCACCACCCAACCCCATTTCCACCCTCCTAGCATACATCTAGGCAAGAAAGAGAGGAAAAAGAGGCTTACCAAGGGGAGGAAAGGAAATCCGGTTGCTCTCCGCGCACCGAAACCTCTCCCAAAGGGTTTCCAACGCCCCGATCTACCTCCACCACCGAGATGGCTCAAAACGGAGGAGAAGAGAGGGCGGACGGACGGCCAAAACTCGCCGGAATTGGGATTTGAAACCACCGGGCCGATCTACACTTCCTAGGTTTTAACTTTTAAGGTTTGAGGGGTCTAAGGGCTTCAAACGGAAGAAAAACGGAGGAGAGGAGAGAGAGGGCTCAAGGTAGGGGATGATGAATAGTGCCAGGCTATTTTTAGATTTCACTTATATAGCGGGCGACTTAAAAACCCAGATATGCCCCGGAACTGCGAAATTTCGGGAACGTTACTGGAATTCAACGAAATTTTCGTGAGAGGCTTAAAATGGCACCAGGAAACCAAATATACAGTTAGATTTCCAATCGGAGTCCTCTAGCTCAGAACGATAGCTAACAGTCCAAAAATTAGCGGTTCCGATCGAAAATCGAAAAAAAACAAAAAAACTGCCAGAACGCTCCAACGGTTACCAGCAGGCTAAAAGTGACACATATATAACAGATGTGGTTGTGTTCCTCGAAGTCAGATACACTGGACAAAAGCTCCCATGCAGTTAGTCTATTTTACAAACAAGAAATTATAATGTAAACTTACTAGATTTAAAACAATTTTCTAATGGAATGGTTAACTAAATGCATCCTCCAGCATTGTAAAAAAGCATCGAATAGTTACTAATTCTGCATACATTTGTATATAGTAGTGCCTATGATTAAAACAACAGATTCAAAAATACATTGCCTAATGCGTATACACTCTCTACATTACCCAGAAAGTAACTTTCTCATCTTGGAAGCTGAGAGCACCCATCTTTTGTTGATGTTAGTACTTTGTACTCCCTAGAGTATTCAGCTCATGCAATAATCAAACTTCCGGTCACTTAATAAAATAGAGACAGAAGAACAAAAAACTCTACATATCAGTTACTGCACGTATAGAAAAACAAGAAACTCCAACAACATTTCAAATTCTCACTTCATGCCATGTACAGAATACACAGATCAAGAACACATGTGATATCAAATCTCTTTTAGACTAACACCTAAACCCAAAATCAAAATTTTTAGACTAACACCTGAAACCCAAAACCCACATTATATGACAAACGAAGTACATCATTGAGAGATTTAAATGTACAAAGTAAACCCACATCAGAAAACATTATCCTTGCAACATCTGATGATCTGCTACCAATAGAAAAGAAACCATTTAAGCTTTGGAGGCGGATTTGGAGGTGCTGGTCGTTTGTGCAGAGGGGGAAGGAGATGGAGGAGGTGCGGGAGGGGGAGGGGGGGTTGGAGATGGACGAAGGCTGCGAATTGCTGGATCTGGAGGAGGAGAAGGTGCGGTGGTGGCCGGATCTGGAACCGCTGCTCGTTTGTGCAAAGGAGGGGGGAGGAGATGCGCCGGATTTGCGGGACGGCGGTGACCGACGAAGGGCCGCTGCGGATGGTCGGATCTAGAGGAGGAGACGGTGCGGGGTGGCCGGATCTGGTCGTTTGTGGATGAGGAGGGGGAGGAGATGGGGGAGACGACGCCGAAACCGCGGGGTGGCCGGAGAAGTGGTGGGTTTTTGGAGGGGCTGCTGCGGGAGGTCGAGAGAAAAAAGAGGGGTTGGTGTGTTATGAGGGAGGAGAGAGAAGATGGAGGGTTTAAAAACCCTCCATCTCAAGCTTTGAACGATCTGGACCGTCCAGATCGATCGGACGGTCCAGATCGTTAGTTGCTTAAAAAAAAATAACCGGTGCAACCGGTTCACTTTTATTTTACTGAAACTTAATCTGGACCATCAGATGGTGTTCCACCAGATCCGACGGCTCCTAATCGCGCCGCACCTGCCTCACCGCCCTACCCAATCAGTTCTATATATATATATATATATATATGTGTGTGTGTGTGTGTGTGTGTGTGTGTTTTGATAAATGCACACAATCCCCCAAGGAAGGTGGGTGTGTGTGTGTGTGTGTGTGTTGATAAATGCACACAATCCCCCTTTTTTTTTTATAGGGAAGTCCTTATCCACAACAGCAGCCACCCTTTGAAAGAATCCAAAACAAGACAGTTCAAAAGCAAAGGACCCCACCCCACATTAAAAAAAAATCAGTAAAAGATCCCAAAAAGGGTTCAAAAGGGTCTCTGATTGAGAGTTACATAAACACTTTTTTTTTCAATAGTAAAATGTTGTCATTGGACATATGTATTGAGTGAAGACAATAATATGTTTTGAGGCATCTGTTCTTCCAGCAAATCCTGGAATCTAAAGAGATCTGCAGAAGAGGAGACAAAGATGGGAGTCTCAAGGGAGGAATATGCGGTTATACTTTCACACATCTATAGCTTTGGAAGGTTACGTAGTCTATCTTGTGCTCTTTTAATTTATGTGAACAAAATAACACATCAGAATATACAATAATGTCAATTCTAAGATTTCATTGATCATAGCACAACATTTCAGGGTTTAACGGTATTATCGATAGGTCCTGGGTTTGAGTCTTGACACTGACTTATCCACTTGTTTGTTGATGATTATTTAAAAGAATTTTCTGTAGGACTAGGATAAACAGGCGGAGGTAACCTTTCCAGTTCGACCGTAAGATCAGTCATGGGGTCCCTCCATTGCAAATAATAATAATAATAATAATAATAATAATGTCAATTCTACATTGAATGAATGCATGTAATGGATAAAATTAAGTGTCATGCAATTGACACTTACATAAAATGTTTTACAAAACTAGCATCACATATCATGTTATGATGTCACAAGCGTCTACAAGAAACATTTTCACAATAAATGGATAGTGCCAGTTCATTATATATATAACATTTTCACTATCATATATATATATATATGATAGGCACTATCATATCATATAATATATATATAAATGATATATATATATCGATAACATTTTCACTATCATTATAAATGATAGTGCCATCATTTATAATGAACTGGCACTATCCATTTATTGTGAAAATGTTTCTTGTAGATGCTTGTGACATATATATATATATATATATATTGGTATCTAAAAAGGCGTTGTTACGTCCAGATCTATTTTCAACACCAATTCTAGTCTTATCAACGCATATGCTCATGTTAACAAGTCATATGTTTTGAAAAAAAAAATTACATTTTTTATAAATGCATTCATATGATTCATTGGAGTATATGCTTCATTTTTTATAAAAGCATGTACCTCATTAAATAAGATATACTATTTTTAAAAAATTCAAAACACATGTAGATTGGAATTGAGGCCAAAAATAGGGTTGGATGTAATATTATCCTTCTTTTCATTGTCCCTGTAAACTTTGATTTTTATAAAAACACATGTTTCATGCATGCACTTTTACATTAAAAAAAAACTAAACAATGCAAAACTTAAAAATCACATATATATTTCCATATAATGAAACATATATATGTGTTAGATAAGATAAGACTGTATTTGTATAACAAATACCTTTTTAGATGGATAATGTTATATCCAACCTAGAACAACATTTCAAGGTTTAACGGTGTTATCGATAGGTCCTGGGTTTGAGTCTTGACACTGACTTATCCACTTGTTTGTTGGTGATTATTCAAAAGAATTTTCCGTGGGACCGGGACAAATAGGCGGAGGTAGCCTTCCCAGCTTGACCAAAAAGTTAGTCATAGGGTCCCTCCATTGCAAATAATAATAATAATAATAATAATAATAATGTCAATTCTACATTGAATGAATGCATGTAATGGATAAAATTAAGTGTCATGCAATTGACACTTACATAAAATGTTTTACAAAACTAGCATCACATATCATGTTATGATGTCACAAGCGTCTACAAGAAACATTTTCACAATAAATGGATAGTGCCAGTTCATTATAAATGATGGAGCTTACACCATTTGTTAGCACATTAACATCTTTTATATATATATATATATATATATATATATATATATATATATATATGTTGGTATCTAAAAAAAGCGTTGTTACACCCAGATCTATTTTCAACTCCAATTCTAGTCTTATATGCGTCGATAGATTTCTATCGACGCATATGCTCATGTTAACAAGTCATATGTTTTGAAAAAAAAAATTACATTTTTTATAAATGCATTCATATGATTCATTGGAGTATATGCTTCATTTTTTATAAAAGCATGTACCTCATTAAATAAGATATACTATTTTTAAAAAATTCAAAACACATGTAGATTGGAATTGAGGTAAAAAATGGGGATTGGAAGTAGGCCTGTCAACGGGTCGGGTCCAGACCCGGACCCGACCCGACCCGACCCGGACCCGATTACACGTGTAATATACCCGACCCGATTTGGACCCGACCCGAGTTAGACCCGACCCGGCGGACCCAAACAAACAAACGGGTCGGGTCCGGGTCCACCCCGCCCCGACCCGTTGGACCCGATTGTTTTTTTTAATATATGTTTATATATTATAAGACCATTAGTATTAGTTGATACATAATTTTATTTCTTACTTAACTTATTTTTGTATCTACAAGTTCATAAATTATAATCATAACAAGCCTATAAATCGGTTTGTTTTGGACAATTAACTTATTAGCTTTTGAATTTGTATGATTAATTAGTTTTGTTGCATGATTTATGTTTATTATTTAGGTTAATATGTTAGTGTTTATTGTTTTGAATGTTGTTTAGGTTAATATTGTTTTGAATGTTGTTTAGGTTAATATTGTTTTGAATGTTGTTTAGGTTAGTTATGTTTTTATTTAGGTTAATATGTTTTTTATGTTAGTGATTATTGTTTTGGATGTTGTTTAATAATTCATTTACTTCTTTGAATTGTATAAAATTATATTCAAACATAGTCTCATTAACAATAATGTTTTATTACAAAAAATTTCAAATAGAATGATAAGGTAAACAAATACATGAGCTCTTCTCTTTTTTTTTTTTTTTTTTTACCCAACCATCCGGGTCGGGTCGGACCCGGACCCGACCTGGGTCCGACGGGTCCGGGTCCGGGTCCACATTTCCCCGGACCCGCCGGGTCCTGGGTTGGACCCGGACCCGTCGGGTCTTGTCACGGGTCGGGTCCGGGTCCACCCCGACCCGACCCAGACCCGACCCGTTGACAGGCCTGGTTGGATGTAATATTATCCTTCTTTTCATTGTCCCTGTAAACTTTGATTTTTATAAAAACACATGTTTCATGCATGCACTTTTACATTAAAAAAAAACTAAACAATGCAAAACTTAAAAATCACATATATATTTCCATATAATGAAACATATATATGTGTTAGATAAGATAAGACTGTATTTGTATAACAAATACCTTTTTAGATGGATAATGTTACATCCAACCTTATTTCTAGTCTCAATTTCAGTATAGATATGTTTTGGACTTTTTAATTGTATATGAGAATGTCTCCAACATCATACTTGAGAGACAGATAACCCCTTTCTTAACATATTAGAAATGTCACTCTTCACCTAGGATTTTATCATAGATAGGAGAATATTCAACTTTGATGACTTAGGTAGCGTTTGAAAACACAGTTTAAAAAGTAGCTTTTAACTTTTGCAGCTTTATACACACCTTTTGAGAGTGTAATGGTGATGATTTGAGATTGTAATGATGATGGCTGCTTTATAAAACACAGATTTCGATGTACAGTTTAGTGATAAAATCTAATAATGATAATTTATTTAAGTTGACATGTTTGGTAACAGCTTTGAGCTTTTAAATGATGATGTATTTGAATTGATGTGACCCCAAAAGCTAAAAGCTGCTTTTGGGGTTTGTTGCCAAACATGGCCTTAGGCTGCGTTTGATTGTACGATTGCAAAAATGATTTTAGACAAAAGCTGGGTTTAAAACTGATTTTGAAGAAAATTGCCTCTCCACAGCTTCTAGAAAACTCATGTTTTGATATTTCTTTACAGAAATTTGTCTGCAACTTTTGACCCTAGTTTTTTTGTTTAAAAATGGGTTTAAGAAAAACAGCTTCTTCCGAATCCAAAAGTTATCCAAACACATTTTTAAATGGGCCTCTAGTTCTTACGCAATTATAAGAGCACTAATACACGCAGTCCATTTTACAGTCTGTTTTACAGCCCCATATGCTATGATAATGTAGTATATACTGCACTATCATAGTGTATGCGGTTCTATCATAGTATATGACCCAAAATTCTTTTTTTATTTTTTACTATGAAAAAAATACACTAATATATCTTAATATATATTTCATTTCGTATAATAGCATATACTTCAAAAGATAAGTGTATAATTAAAAAAAAAAAGAATGAACGGTAAGCGGGGCTACAACAAGAGCTACGTAGTGGCGGAACCAAGCGGGGCGGGCAAGGGCCCAGGGCCCCACAAGGTTCAACAGCTGATTAATACATGCATGGGCATGTAATGAACAATGAAAAGGCTTTTGCATATACACCCCTCAAAAAGTTTATATTGTTCCCCTATTCCCATCAACACCTCTCAAAAGGGTTTAAATTTTACATCAATGCCCTTTTGATGGGTATTTTTGCATAATGGAAATTATTAATTCACTATGGTTATTTTGATAAAATGAGATTTTTTAGGGGTATATACAAAAAATTCTAATTGAAATGAGTAAGTTTGAATTTGAAAAATATTACACACAGTTTTGTTTGCATCCCAGTTAGTATGCATAAATTTGATTTTGTAAAAATGTATAGTATATTAATATTTTATATAAACGACATACATGCGTACATGCAATAAACACATATATTTTATTTTCGTTTTCAGTAATAGTGTTTATGAAGATTGTGGAATATATACTGTGTTAGCCAATTCTATATACAACATTAGACATGACAAATGAAAATAGGTTGCAAACGGACTCAGTGTATTATAGCTCATTAAGAATTCAAGTCATGGGTTTTTTTTTTAATATAATTGTGAAAGGCTTTATTTTTACATGAATATTGGTATCTGATTTTGAAGGGTTGAAAAATCACTCATTTGTATGCTTTAATGTTGTTTATGTTTATTTTGATTTTTCATCATACTATGTTGAGTCTTTTAGATTTTTTGGAAGTTAGGTTTTAAAAGTTATTTTTAAAATTTAGGTTTAAAGGATATCCATCTATGCTTTTTTATCAATTATTTACTCCATATTCATTTTTTATATTTTTGAAGCTTCATTTTTTTCCATTTTTGTGATGGGAATAATGAGACTTCAAGATTTTTTTTAGATCTTCTATAAGTTATCCCAGATCACTAAATAAAAGAAAATAAGTAAGAAAATAACTTTTCATATGAATTGATCATCACCGTTACTTCAAGGGCTTAATTATTATTCAATTATCTTAATTTTATCTTAACTTATCATATATCTATAATTATTATTCGTTATTATCTTACTTATTCTCTTTTCCCTTTGCGCACCCCCCCCCCTTCTGTAATTTCTGGTTCCGCCCCTGGAGCTACGTGTATTTTTTTTTTTTCGTATTGATAAATGTGTATATTTTTTTTTTCGTATTGATAAATGTGAATGATTCATCTAAACTTTATCCATCTAATTCTCCTAATCAAAATATTGATAAAAAAAACAAAAAGTATGGCACGTGTTGCCGAATCACATTATTTGTGAAGGTTCAAAGCACATACATTATCTTTAACGAAAACAAAAAAAAAACCCTATAAAAAGGCTAGCAACCACATGAGCCTCATTAAATCCCAAAACAAAAAATTTCATGCATTCTCCTGTTCCTATTTTTTTATGATTCCAACATGCATTTATTAAACTCATTTTGGGAGGGTCAAATGCACGTGCTTCCAAAGAGAAGAACCAAGTGACACGTCCATGAGTTCCTAAATTATTCCTTGTAAAGATTCCTAATACCCTTATTAGCATAAGAAACAAAGGTACCACTTTTATTCGGTGCGGCCCAATTGGAGCCACTCAAATACGTATAAATAAGGATAACATATACTTAACAAAATAGTTTTAACTTAGATTAGATATGAATATAATTATTAAATACTTTTGACTATGGTGTTAATAAATCCTAAGGCCCTAATTTTAAAGGAGATAAAAAGTTGATCGGGAAATTAATTAGAGGTCCTTGGGAACACCTATGTAATAACAATACGTCCTTTGACTTTTCTTATTTTCTTTAGGTCTCTAAGTTAACGGTGATATTTTGTTTAGGTCATTCCATCCAATTTTCATTTATTCTATTTTTTTCTTCCTCTTTTACCCCCAAGCGAACTTGAATTACCTTTCTATCTCCCCCAACCTCTCTCTCTCTCCCAAACAACTCAAAAAAGTGTGAAACCACCTCCACTAGCCCTCCATTGCGTCGATCTCGACCCAAACGCCGATCGCCCCCTCGACCTCTCCCTGCCATGTCCCGCGAGCCGTCTCCCGGTTGTGTGTTATATTGTGTACACTGTTATTCCTAATATGTATAATGTTATACATGTTACAAATTGTGTGTGTTACACTGCGTACACTGTTACGCACATTGTGTACACTGTTATACTTCTTACCGATATCAGATTTTGTATTACACTATGTAAACTGTTATGTCCAATGTGCACACTGTTATACCTGTTACAGGTTTTGTGTGATACACTGCGTACATTGTTACGCTCATTTTGTACACTGTTATACATGTAATATGTAAGGCTCACAGACGGGGTCGCGAAGAGGGGGTTGGCCTCACTGATGGGGTTGCGAGAGGGGGTTGGGCTCGCGAGATGGGGTAAGGCTCGCGGACGGGTCGTAAGAGGGGGTTAGGCTTGCGGACGGGGGTCGCAAGAGAGGGTTGGCTCGCAGATGGGACGCGGGAGACAATCGGGGGGGGGGGGGGGATCTGCGTTGGGGTCGAGATCGGCGCAATGGGGGCTGGTAGAGGTGGTCTCACAACTTGTTGAGTTGTTTAGAGGAGAAAGGGAGAGGTTGGAGGTGATAGAGAAGCAAATGATGTTTATTTAGGGATAAAAGAGAGAAAAAAATAAAATGAATGGATGTTGGATGGAAGGACCTAAATAAAATACCACCACTAATTTAGGGACCAAAAGAAAACAAGAAAAAGTCAATGCACCTATTATTATTACAGAAATGTCCCGAGACCTCTAATTAATTTTCCAATTTTTTTTATATATATTTGTCAAAATCAATATAAAATAAAAAATATTAATTTTTTTTTATTTTTTAAATCAGTGGAAGTTTATTCTGAATTTTTATAACAAACGAATAAATTGTTATAAAAATAGGTCTAAGTGATATTTCATGTTCTGTTACGGGGGAGGATCTAGATTATGTACTCTGGCTGTTGAATTGTTTGATAGATGAATTTGTACCCTAAATTAAATAATGTCCAAATTATATAATTTCGGCGCTTTCACTGACAAGCACTGACAATGATCATATGAGTAACATGAAATTATATTTATTTTCATAATTTTTTTATTTCAAAATGTCTTATTTTCCAATTGAAGATTATACACAGTTATACGTTAAAATTCTCATTCGAATGAGGTTTTTCCCGGGTCCTGATTTTAGTCCCATCTACCTCATCCACTCACAGTTATAAATTTTATTAAAAAAATTTATAAGAATTGTTCAAATACTCCTTAACCAACAATCTAATTGTTGTTTTACATTTGAATTTTTTTTTTTATTTATCCCTGAAATCCGGTCCTATTTTCTTATACCCTTCATCCATGCCACCTTATCATTTTATACTAAAATTACCTCTACCCTCTTTTCCCACCAAAAACATTCTCCTCCTCCCAAAACATCATCTTTCCTGCCAAAATACTCTCTTCCCTCCAAAACCACCGTCCCCCCCCCCCACCAAAACTAACTCTCTCTCTCTCTCTCTCTCTCTCTCTTCCTAAACAACTCTCTTCCTAAGGTTTTCTCTCCCCAACGACTCCTGCAAAGTTCTATCTCTCCGTGATCTCTACGACATTCTCTCTTCATGGCGACTCTCGCGACCTTCTCCCTAATGTTCTCTCTCCCAAACAAAACGACAACCGCAACCTCCCTCTCTCTCCAACCATCTCTCCCCGACCTTCCCTTTCCATTAGAACTTCCGGCAACCCGCTCGACCTTCTGAATCCCAGCGACCCTCGTGTCCTTCTCTCTGCCCAACAAAACCACAACCTTCTCTCCCCAACACCCTCAATTACATATCTGTAAATTAGTATTATATTTTTTGTAATTGGTTATTACTTTTCTGTAATTTTATATGTTCTTAGTTTAATTTCATATATCATATTACATTTCTATTCTACAAATAAAAGTTTCTGTAATCGGTAGTTTTTGTAATTTCTATTGTAGTTGGTATGTGAATGATAGATAGCATTACATTTCTGTTATATAAATGATAGTTTATGTCATTGGACATTACATTTCTAATTTCTGTTGCAGTTGTTGTTTTGTGAATTACATTGTGTAATTGTTTGTAAATTTATTGTAATTGGTCATTCACATATCTGTAAATTGATATTATATTACTGGAATGACTTATTATATTTCTATAAAATTGTATGTCTTTAATTTTATTCCATTGGTAATTTTTGTAATTGTGATTTTAGGTGTTTGACTGATTGTTGAATATTTAAGATAGCACGTTAACGTTCTTCATTATGAAGTACGCGGAATGCCTATTTCGAAGGCCTTTCAGTTAGTTTCATTCACTTAAGAGAACATGAAGATGATAAGGGGGAGGACGCAGCTGATTTCATTAGGATTGGAAGACAACATTGTAATTTAAACAATTGATGTATATATTTTAATAACACTTTAGGAATGTATCTATAATCATGTTGTATATTTTGAATGCATTTATATATGATAAAGATTAGATGTATAGTTCATTAATCTATTGTAATGACACTAAGAATGTATTTATCTATAACTATTTTGTGTTTAAACATTTTTGTGTACGTTGAATGCACTTTGTAAGTAATCATTAAATATTTGTAACTATTTATCTGGTTTCTGTATGTATTACACTATATTTCTGTATTTATGTAACTCTGTTTCTAAATGGTACTTCAGGTATTATGAAAAGTTAGGGGAAAAAAAAGGGAACAACACTGCAGGGGTAAAAAAAAAATTAAAAAAAGTCAAGGGGCAAAACAAATTTGGGTTATTAGTCCAGGGGTATTTCAGCAATTCCCCCTATTTTTTTTATAAATATATGTATCCATGCAATTAGTAAAACTATATATTTTATTGTTTATAATTATATATAATTCATTATATTAAATATATTATTTTATAAAAAATCAAAACTAAAAATGAAAAAAATATTGTACGTGACATCGTTAAAAAAAGGGGGGAACTGGAAACTTATAAAAATAAAAAACAGTCTCTCTAAAATCAGTAAATTTTATATCCCTATCTTTCGTCCTAGTTAATAGTTTTAGTATCTGAGTCAATATTATGTTAGTACAAGGAGCATATCCCATGAATATTCTATAGAATATCTGAAAACAGTATTCAAATAAGTAACTGAAAAACTACAAAAATTTAAATCAGTCATTTTTATGACCAAAATATCTTCAAACACAAAGATAATGAGAATGCTTTTTTCACATCCACTGAGATGCCTCATATGTTCAAAAAATTGTATATTTTCACTAAAAAAAAATAGATTTTGAAATCCTATCTAATTTTTTTAAAAAATACTCTTTTAAGGGAGACCTTTTCCGATTTTTGTAAGTTTTGATGGAGTTATATTGATTTTTTTTCAAGAAAGAAAGTCAATTTTTAAAAGGTATTACAATAATTTATCAGTATGATTAGGGTTAACCATAAATCCAATTAGTTTCTTTTACAATAAAAATTTAATTAAATATTATCCAATGAAACAGAAACCGCTTTTATAAAAACTTTTTAGGGTTTTCGTAAGTTTCTAAATAGCCATATCAATCTTTGGATTGAAAAAATAGTGGCACTAAGGGTCCGTTTGGAAATACAGATTGAAAAGTAGCTTTTAGAATAAAGTTGTTTTTTAAGATAATTTTAAACCTTGACTTTTATTGGGATGTTTTTTTTTTTAATTCAGGAATCAATATTTCAAAGCAGTTGATTTTTGACAGAGAAAGTTGTTTTTCAATTCAAAAAATTGATTCCGACCAAAAAACAATGTTTTAGAGCTTTTCAAAACACGGATTTTGAGAAAAAATTAAAAAAAATCCAGCTTTTGATTCTCAATAAAGTTACACCGTTTGACTATACGATTTTAATTTTTCAATTTTTTAAAAAATAAAAAACTGTTTTAAACGTGCAATCAAACGAGGCCTAAAAAAACATGGTTTTTTTCTAAAAAACTAAAAAAACATGGTTGAGGTTGAAATAAAAAAATAAAAAATAAAAGCTAGGCTGAAGTTCTCTCTCTCTCTCTCTCTCACTCTCAAAATGGGTGGCCAGTGGTCAATCAAAGAATCATTCACGACTTCCGGATTGTTTTCGAAAGGCTCTTCCCCACTCCACATAATAAGCAATCAAACGAAGACGGCCTGAAACCGTTTTTAAAAAAACATATTAAACTAGTGCCCAAAGCTTAAACGGCGAAATCAAAGCACTCTCTTGAGCTCCTCAGTCCGTCCCAAAAAAGCTAAACCATCATAAAAAAACCTTCTGTTTCACACATAGAACTAGAACAAGAAGAACCCAACTTCAAAAAACCAACCGAAACCCAAACAGAGTCATGTCCACTGGTGTTCTCTGGGTGGCCACAGTCACACCAACTGAAAACCAGCTCTCCCTGCTCAGGCTCACAAAGAGGACCCGAAGGTGGAACATTCGATTGAATTCCACAAGTGGGTTGTTTGTCTCTTCGAGTCTCGTCGCCAGCCCTTCGAGGTCTTCGGAGGAGAGGGTCTATGATATTGTGCTCAAGCAGGCGGCGCTCGTGAGGGAGAGGAGGATTGGGTCTTCGCGGGTGGTGGAGAATTTGGTCGTCGTGCCAGGCAATCGGAATCTGTTGAATGAGGCGTATGATCGGTGCAGGGAGGTCTGCGCAGAGTATGCGAAGACTTTCTATTTGGGTATGTTGTGTTTGCAAGTTTGGATTTTGAAGTTTGTTTTAGTTTTGGTTTTTGGTTTTGTGAATTGGGTTGATGAATGGGGTTTATGTTTTATGTGGGTGTAGTTAAAAACTAATGCTTTGCTGGTTTGTGATTTGGTTGGTGAGTTGGTGTTTTTGTGTTTTGGGAAAACAAATTATTGGAGGGTATTTGATTCTGAATCTGAACTCATAGTGTAGTTTTTATGAGAATTTGTCATTATATTATTTAATATTTTGATAAAGCTCTTTATTTAGAGTCACAATAAACACCTTTTATTAATTCATGGTGAATATATGTTGTGCTTGGGAGGTTTTTGTGTTGGATTTTGAAGTTTTGTTTAGTTTGGGTTTTTGGTTTTGTGTGTTGGGTTTTGTTGAATGAGGGATGTGGTTTATGTGGGTGTAGTTAAAAATTATTGCTTTGTTAGTTTGTGATTTGGTTGGTGAATTGGTGTTGTGTTTTGGGAAAAAAAAATTGGAAAATATTTGATTTTAAATCTGAACCCATAATATAGTTTTTAAGAGAATTTGCTATCATAATATTTAATATTTTGATAAATCTCTTTATTTAAAGTCATAATAAACATCTTTTATTAATGCAAGGTGAATATATGACTTTTAGAATCTTAGTTAGGATTTTTAGAAGATCTAGTATTTAATGTTTGTGGCCTGTGAAAGGGGTGCCACCACTTTTTATATGGGATAATTTTTGAATTCAATGAAGTCACAAAAGGGTGCTACTCCCTTTTGGGCTTTTATCCTTGTGGATTGAAGGTTCATTGTGGGATCTTAACGTACATCGGATCTTTTCTATCATTTTTCTGTTGCATGTTGGTTCCTTCTAATTTTCAACCCATTTGGGTTTCTTAAGAAGTTGCAGGTTTGAATTTCACATTTATTAATGGTTATGAGCAGTTTCATATTGACAGTTCTATTGAATGGGATTTTACATGCGCATTGTGATGATTTTTTTCCACAATTTTTACTTTTTCTTTTGTGGTAATCAGTGAAAACTTGTAGTGTTCTTGTGATCCAACTTGTGATTTTTTGTCAGCAATAGTATTGATGTAAGCACATATTTGGTATTTTTTTTACAAATCAGATAGGTTTCTTCAGACAAGGTTCTTTATTGTTGAATAAATTGATGCAACAAACATTAGTATTGTCTAGTTAATATTTGTTCTGTCTTGAGTTTTGATGAAGATTTGGGTCTCTTGCTTTTAGATTCTTTCTCATATTTGGTGGATTCTTGCTTTCTAGATAATAAAGTTGATTGGGATTCTAAATCGATGCCAAAAATCATAGTCTTAGTTTCTTATTTCATTAACTGGTAGCTTTATATAGGATATCAGTCACTTATCTGAAATTCATTGGCTGTTTCAGGAACACTGCTTATGACTCCCGAGAGACAACGAGCCATTTGGGCAATCTATGGTATATTCTCACCCATCAGGTTTCTTTTATTGACATAGTTCTAGTTTTCAAAATTTATTTCTGCTGCTTTATTAACTTGGTATTTTCAATTCTCTTCTTGAAGGTATCTTCAATTTTATAATAGACACATCGCTTCTGTTGCAAATCTGAGTTTCTAATCACTTGTTACTTGCATTTTTTTGTCCAGTATGGTGTAGACGAACTGATGAACTGGTGGACGGGCCTAATGCTTCATACATAAACTCTACCGCTCTCGATAGATGGGAGAAAAGGTTAACAGATCTCTTTGAAGGCCGCCCATTTGACATGTATGATGCTGCTCTATCGGATACCGTCTCAAAGTTCCCTGTAGATATCCAGGTTATAGTTACAACTATATTTCAAACTATACTAAATATATGAATGAATGCAGAGGTTTATGCAGTTCATGCATATTGTTAATCACTTAATTTGAAAATCATGATAAATTGGCATCCTGAGTAGAACATCTGTTTCTTTTTTACAGCCCTTCAAAGACATGATTGAAGGAATGAGATTGGACTTGAGGAAATCAAGATACAAAACATTTGATGAGCTATATCTCTACTGCTACTATGTTGCGGGAACAGTTGGGCTGATGAGTGTCCCTGTCGTGGGCATATCTCCCAATTCAAAAGCCTCCACGGAAAGTGTTTACAATGCTGCATTAGCCCTTGGGATTGCCAATCAGCTAACCAACATACTGAGGGATGTCGGAGAAGAGTAAGTTGGAAAAGGGTGAACGCAATTCACATTCGAATGGTGAATCTTAAATAACATGAATCAAACTGCACTAATATATCAGAAAGTTTTATAAAACATTTATCGTCTTAAAGAACTTGCTTGTGTTTTGAAGTCGAAAAATCCATGAATGAGAACTTGTACAAATTTATAAGTTGTCTCTCTTGCATGCTTTTTTTAAAAACATTTAGTGCCAGGAGAGGAAGAATATACCTTCCACATGATGAACTAGAACTTGCTGGCATATCGGAAGATGATATAATCCGAGGAATCGTGACCGACAAATGGAGAAATTTCATGAAGGGTCAGATCAAGAGAGCTAGGATGTTTTTTGATGAGGCAGAGAAGGGGGTTATTGAGCTCAACTCCGCTAGCAGATGGCCGGTAATGAATCAGTGTCTCTTACTTTTGAATTTCACTTATCTAAAAGTGCGGTGAATATGTATTTATGCATTCAAGAATAGTATAATGGTACTTCTATATCATTGGTGTCATAACACTTAGATCTAAAATCATTGAAGAAATATTTCTCAGTTGTAGTTTTAATAGCTTGATATGCTGAACATCGTAGGGGTATATTTTTCAGGTTTGGGCATCGTTGGTGTTGTATCGGCAGATTCTGGATGCAATTGAAGCAAATGACTATAACAACTTCACTAAACGTGCTTACGTAGGGAAGGCTAAGAAACTATTGTCATTGCCCGTGGCTTATGCAAGAGCGCTTGTAGGCCCCTCCAAGTTGATAGGAACGGTAAATACATGAAGCTTTTTAATCTCCCTGTTTGGAGATTTATTTAAGTCTTGAGGTGTGATCTCACTCAAAATTATTTTAAAGATGAAATTTTTTTCAGGCACCAAGCGGACTTATAGATTTGTATTTCAAAAGTTTACAAAGAAATGGAAATACAGTCTCTTCTTTTGTGGGAGAATGCTTAATTTTAATTGTACATATATACGACACGCATTCACTGTGCACAATATAAACACACAGGGAGGCATAAGAGTTAAGGATGCAGTAGTACTTTTTTTCTTAATCAATTCTTGCTACGTTGAAGGGGAAAGTATTATAATTTCAACACTGCTTTGGCTACTTTGTGAGTGTCATGGATGCCTTTGGTCAAATGCAGCTCAAGATTGTCACCTCTAGGAAGAATATTGGCATCCTCTGTTACTATTTGGAATGCTGAAGCAGAACTATACAAATTTCTTATTGTTATAATCTTAAGACTATTGGTTTTGTGGGTTATACAACTCATTATAATTCTTTCTATCAACAATCCTTAGCGAGAATTTTGGCTGTTGCTCAACCTACTTGTTGCAGTCTCCAACAGCTGCATCTGATTCATGTTTCCCCACTCACGTTTCATATCTACAGAAAATATGGAAGTTCTTGTCTACGCGAGTTTGGTAGTGTGTTTTGAAACAGGTTTGAAAATGAGCTTTTCACTTAAAATTGCTTTTCAAATTAGATTAGTAAGAGTCATACTTTTGTTGGATTCTTGAAAACATCAATTTTTCAATTTTAATTTTTTACTCTTTTTTTAATATTTAATTTAATTTATTTAGTTGTTGTCTTCAAAAGATTGGTTCACTGAGGCATTTGACAACATGTTTGGATGAAGTACGATAAAAAAAAACATATATAATTCTCCAAACCTGTTTACAAATACTAACTCAGGTTGTGTTTAAAAACAAATTTTATAAGGATCTATCATTTAAAGTTGTTTTTTAAAATTAGATTGGTAGGAGAAGAAGCTTCTATTTCTTTTCTTATTGTTTATAAGTAAAAGCTAATTTTTAGGTAAATGTTTTTAAGGTAAATGTTGGGATTCCAATCCATGACCTCATGGCTGTAACTTGTAAATTCTCTTTGTTAACTCTTGAGCTATGTTTCCGAGCCCCAAAAGTTGTTTCTTCTTTTTTCTTGCAAAAGTAAAATCATTTAAATATATTATCAAATGCTAGCTTAGAAACAAATTTCACAGGAGAAAATAATTGTAAGTCACCCTTTTTTGTGTCTACTGTGAGGTCTTGTGCCCTGTCAATTCAGCTTTTGCAGGCTTTAAGCGCTGCATCTGCAAACCATATTGCCTCATAAACTCCTGGGGAGAAAATTTCTATGTTTAAATAAGAATTTTGAAAGTGGAAAAATTGATACAGCCAGTAACATTTTTTTATTTTTATCATTGATTAATTAATGAGAACATTGCTGCATTGTTATCTGAATGTATTTCTTTATAGACTGGAATGTCAGTCCCTCATTGGGTGACATTGTTCAAGGAAAAGTATTTGAGTCTTACAAGTGCATCACATAGAAAAGAGCATTAAAGCCTTTTATTTTATATATAAGGAAAACGATATGTCTGGCACTGTGTGCGGCCCTGTTCACAGCCCTCATTGGTTTTTTATTAAAAAAAAATAATACTTGATAATTGAAATACATATTGTTATAAAGAATTGAAGTATATACTGACATACATTAATATATATTTTTTTGAAAAGAATAAAAAAAATTAATTTTCAAACACTGAGATAGTACTGTAAACACTATATACCCTGCATAATTCAAGGGCAGCACCACCTTTTACGTGATCGGGTCAATTGACCACATCAATTTTTTTTTATAAAAAAATAAAACAGCCCTCCCAGAATTTATACTACCATATATAACACCCCCGAATCCACGGCTCCGTTTTGAAGCGTGAAATCCGGGTGCGTTAACTAAATTCCTCGAATCTCAGAGTTCTATATATATATATATATATATATATATATTCTTCATCCAGAGAACATACGAATACATCACCATAATTATACATATATTGTCAAGCCCAAAATCCAACACAAATTCAATATACATCGGGAACAACTAAATTTATATATCCACACTATCATACATATGGGTCCTCTACATGCCAAAGAAATGACCAACACCTTTTACACAAGTCTAGTGCTCCGGAAATAAAATACGAGCTTCAAACTCCAACGCCTTAACGAGATCGACAACCACCAACAGCTAATCTGAAAGGTTGGGAAGAGAGAGGGATGAGCTACCACACGCTCAGTGAATGGACACAAGTGTCCCAATAATATATTATACTTCAAAATAATCAGTTAAAAAGTGTCTATGGAACAATTGTTGTAATATAAAGCAAAGCTTATAATAAAGAAGCCATTTAAAACATTCAAGGATATAATAACATTTCTCTTTCGAATAAAATGTGATGTCATAAAAATCTTCTCATGATTTCAAACTACATGATGTATATGAATGCAACGGACACGCATGCCCGCTTTCCACGACACCTAGCCGCAGAGATTTCACTTTGGAAATCGGGCCACGTAGACATAGCCACCTAGACTTGGGTCAAATTTAGACCGCAGCCACCTAGACTGAGCCACCTAGACGATTTGATGCATGCACAATCAAAACTACTTCTTTCAAGTATACAGCATGCGACAATTTTCATAAATCCCATAATTTCCAATGCATACAATATATCCAAAATATCAACCTATATGATGATAACATGCTCATATGTTCATACAAGATAGATTTCATAATCATAAAATAACATGATGCTTTTCAAATAATATAGAGACATCCACTCACCTCCAGTCCACGCAATACAAACCGATGCACGTGCATGAACGCTACACACTCGCACGTGGATAACCTAGCATAACAATTATGCAATCAATAAATAAGAAAATCATTCAATCATGACAAACAACTTACAACAACACTCAGCCCAATAATCCCAAGAGCCCGTACCAAATAGACCTACAATCCGCAACTCACCTTAAAGGCCTAACAAAAATCCCAACTCCAAATAATATTAAAATGTTCATATCTCACAATGATCCGATAATCAATATCCATTTATTTCATAAGGCCCACATAATCGATCAATCCTCGAATAAAATATTTAGACAAATCCGATGATGCTCAACTATAATTCCAATGATCCAAATAACTCAATCCAATCAATTTACATCCAAATAACAATAATATTCAATTAATATTCATTGATCCCACTAAACCAAATTAATTGATTTAAGATCCAATTTGAGTCACCAAGATCAATAAAATCATCAAAACCCACAAATCAAATTATACTCATTAAACATCCATTTGGGATCCCTTTAAATCTCTAAAATTCATCAAACTTGATCATGAATTATAAGAAACTGCACAGAAATCTTTGAAAAATCATAACTTTCTACCCGTAACTCCAAATCAGACGATTCAAGATTCGTTGGAAAGATCTTTTCGAAACCTATTTCTGTTTGTGAAATACAATTTTCCCAGAAACGACTCTATCATAGTCAAAAACACGATTTAATGATTCCCAAAACCAATAAATCTAGTTTGATCTTAAGAAATCCTTCAAGATCCATTGAAATATAATAAAAACATCATCTATTTAAAATCAATCAAACCCTAACCCTAATCCATCAACATTCTTTCTCAAATAATAGATTGACACAATCATCTCCTAACCAAACTAAATTGAAACACTAAACAATAAAAATCAATAGAGAAAGATTTATCACCTTGTAGTGCTCGACGGGTAGAGTTAGGTCATCACCACCTTTCTTGTCCCATGAGAATTCTGATGCAAACCCTAACCCAAAATGTGTTATATATAAAAGGGTTTTTACCAAATTACAAAACGACCCCTCAAGTATTACGGGTTTACAACTAGGTCCTTATCCGATTTACAGACAGATCCCTATCCGATTTACAAACAGATCCCTGAAGCCTATTAAAAGATATTCTGGATTCGCAACTAGATCCCTGGGCCCAATAACTTAACACAAAATCCTAAAAACCTAATTTCCTAAACTCCGAATCTCACCAAATTTCAACCAAAATATCTTGAGACTATAAAGATCTCCAAAAAAAATATAAAATAAATATTTCAACATCAATTTATAATTATCAAAATTATAAATCAAATTAGACCCATTTGGGCCTACCGCCAAATAAAAAAAAAATGAAATAATTAAATTTCAATTAAAATTTCTATTATACCATATATCTATATTAAATTAGGTGAGACCCCTTAAAAACTATAACATTTTAACCCGGCCAGAGTTTTGTCCATTGAAAACCTTACACCCACATGGTGGGTGTCGGTATCGGATTTCGGGGAAAAGAAAGAAAGAGGCCCTCTCTTCCTCCTATGCGGTCCTCCGGTGGTCTGTGCGTGTGTGGGGGTTCTTCGGAGGCTCGGATCCGGAGAGCTGCGCCTTGGCGGGCTTGGTCAGATCTTCTCTCGGAAGGGGTGGGTGGTTTGGTTGTTCGTTCCTGGCTGAGGCGGCCGATGGGTCCTCAAGAGGATTCAGGTGTGGTTGTGATCGCCACCTGCTTTTCTAAAAAAAAGCAGAAAAAGTTGGGGCGGATTTGATCGCCTTCGTGGGGGAGTTTGTGGGGTCTCCGCTATGAGACACGGATATGCCGTACACAGAGGTGAAGACAGGGATCCTCTTCTGCTTCGGGAACCTGACTAGAGGAGAATTGGGACTTGAGGTGGGCTAGGGAAGGGTCGGCCAGTTGGGTTTAGCCGCCTGGTGGGGGGCGGCTGGTTGGGAGTAGCCACCTGGTGTCTTGTTCAATTTGTGCAGAACCTGGGTAGGAAATGGGTTAGGGTTTGGTTTTGGCAGAGGTTAAATTGAATTTAACCTGGGTATTGGAGAGTGGATTTGGAGAGTGGTTTGGTGTAGGAGATGGGTTTCTTTCTCACATTCTCTCTCAAGGGTTTAAAGTGGTGGTGTGGGGGGTGTAGGCTTGATGGTTGGGAATGGGTTGTTGGAGGTTATTGATGGGTATTGATTATGAAATTGATGATGGATATGAATTGGTTGCCCCCAATTTATAGTAAAAAAAGAGTATAGGAATGTCCACTGGATAATAGATCAAAATGGGTAATAAAGTGTTTGATTTGACCTCCCATTAGATCTTTGTTCTCTGACAAATGTCCAGGTGAGGGGCGGCTAATGGTGTTTAGCCGCCCGGTGAGGGGCGGCTACGCTCAAGTAGCCACCCCCATCATAACCTGCCATACGTCCCATCTCTGACAAGTGGTGGCTTGGGTCGGCTACTAAGGATGAACCGACTAAGATGGGGCGGCTAGAAGGGACAATCCGCCGCAATCATGCTTGCTTTATGTCCCATCCAGGAAGGCGGTTTGGGGTCGGTCAGGGGGGCGGCTAGTTGGAACTAACCACCCGGAATGGGGCGGCTACTCTTAGGTAGCCGCCCCTTTCTAGGTCCTAGGTTTTCCTAAGGTTTTGGACCAGGGTTTCCGGTCTTGGTTATTAAGGGAGTTTTCTATTAGATGTCCAAAAGTTGGTTGTTTTTCAATATTACTTGAAGTAAATTTCCTTTCTTTGGACTGTCAAAATTAGGGTATCTACAGTGGGGTCCTAAAACAATATAATTAAACCCTAAAACACTGCCCTATTTAAAAAGAAAATCGTGGGAAGAACCCCGTAGCGGACTCGCCGATCTCCAACGTATAGACATGGGCACCTTAGTGTTTTGGGAAGGTGGGGTGGGTGTTCAGTTGATTAGTTGTTTAATTTTTTATGTATTTTTGTTTATAAAATTTTTATTTTATAGATTGTGTCATTTGTTCAATGGATAGATTTTTAAAAAGAAAATCAACTACATAGCAAGATTTTTCTCTTATCAAAGAAAATTGTAGTGCTAAGCAAAGTCTTATTGATGTGAACAATCTTCTTTTGGATCTAGGGCTAAGAAAAAAGAATTTCAACGTATCATCCTAATGATCGTAAAAAAATAAGAAGAGCATATATATTCAAAATGGTCCATGTCAACCTTTTGAGCACAAATTCCCTCAAAGAGATTGGTGGAGTCTTGCGTTGATTTAATCCCGCTTGGTTTAAAGAATATGGTAATTGGTTGGAATGCAGCATTGAAAATGATGTTGTATTTTGTTTATGTTGTTATTTATCCAGGTCTGATACCAATTTTCAAGTGGGAAGTGAAGCTTTTGTTACATGAGGGAGGATTCACAATTTGGAATAAAAAAGAAAGGTTGGGAGTTCATATTGTGGGGCCAAATAGTGCCCATAACACCTTGGACGAAATGTAAAGATCTAATGAATCAAAAGCAATATATTCAAAGTGTTTTTTCTCTAAACAATCAGAACAATGAAAATTCAATATCGGACTCATTTAAATGCTTCAGTTGATTGCATAAGATTCATTTTGCGTCATGTTGCTTTTCGTGGTCATGATGAATTTGATGATTCAAGTAATAAAGGACATTTTCTAGAGCTTTTTCAGATCTTGGCTGATCATAATGAATTTATCAGTGAAGTTGTACTACATAATACTTCAAAAAATAACAAGCTATGCCACCATGATATTCAAAGGACATTGTAAATTAATACAGCCGCAATTGAAACTAATAATGCTATCGATAATCAAAGACCTTACAAATGTGTTATTTTCAATTTTAGTGAATGAGTCTCGTGATATATCAATGAAAGAACAAATTGACATCATTTTGCGTTATATAGACAAAAGAGGAATTGTTACATAATGGTTTATGGGTATTGTACATGTGATGGATACCACAACTTTATCATTGAAGACAACAATTGAATCATTATTTTCTAAATATGGAATGCGTTTTTCGAGACTTTGTGGGCAAGGTTATGACCAGGGGCGGCGCCATCTTTTAAGTGACAGGGTCAATTGACTCCATCAATTTTGTTGTATTTGTGTCATTTGGAGCCATTTTGGTTAAACTATTGTCATTTGGAGCCTTATTTTTTTTCGATCGGAGTCGCTAAAATTTTTGTTTTTAGCTATCTGCATAGATTGGAGTATTCTGATTAAAAATCTAATTGCATATTATGGATCCTGGTACTATTTTTTTTCTATCCATAAAAATTTCATCGAATTCCGGTATCATTTTAGAAAAATATGCAATTCTGAATTACATTCGGGTTTGGTCGTTATTGGATTGGAAGATGGTGACTTTGACCAAGTCAATGGTTTTTTTTTTTTTTTTAGTGTGGTTGGGTTGACATGTCCCCCCCACCAAACCCCTTTTTGCACAACCTCTCTCTCTCTCTCTCTCCCCTTCTCAAAAAAAGTGATCCATCCGAGCCCCTTTTTTTTTTGCTCCCTTTTTGTTGGTTTTGCAAAGAAGGAGAAGGCGAAAGAGAATAAGTAGTGCTTGAAGAGGAGAATAGGTTTGTGTGTGCTTGGTGTGTTCATGTGTTGTAGTTATTGATGTTTCCCTTCCCTCTTCTCCCCCTCATGCTCCCATGGGTCCCCCCTCCCCTATTTTTCAGCCAAGGAGGAGTTGGATGAGCTAGGGAGGTAGTGGTGGTGGTGGTCGAGGTGATCATGGGTGTGCTCAAGAGCCCCCGCATCTCCCCCTTTCACTCCCCCTCTCTTGGTAAGCTCTCCCCCTTCATTTTATTGATTTTTCTTGTATTATGGGCTGTTGGAGAGTCATGCATGCTAGGTGCTTGGGGTTGGGTGTGTGAGGAGGGCAGGGAAGGGGATTCGGGTGGTGGTGCGCGTGTGGGAGCGCGTGGGTGCAAGCAGGCGTGCGCGCGTGACCAGACACACAGGTGCGTCCGATTAAGCATGTGCGGGGGGCACGCGGGGTCGCGCGTGCGTGCGTGCAGGGGCACGCGTACCGGGAGCGGGTGGGCCAGTAGGAGCAGGTCGGGATGCTTGCGCATGCGTGCACGTGCGAGGCTGCGCGTGGGGTTGCCTGGGGCTCTGGTCAGCGTGCTGGGGTCAGCATGCTTAGGTTGGGTGTCAAGGGCTCGGGCATGCATGCTTCCTTAGCCCGTTTAGTCATTTTATTGGTATTGTTGATGTTGTTTAGGTGCCTATGCTTACCCATCTATTATATTTGTCGTGCAGATCTCGTCGATTGGGCACGTAGTGATCCAGGTTACGGTGAGTGGTTATGATCAAGGGCAGTGCCACCTTTTAAATAAAGAACAAAACAGCCCTCCCGAAATTAATACAACCATATGTCCATATCAAATTATGTGGGACCCATTAAAGACCATAACATTTTAGCCTGGTCCATAATTTTATCCATTGAAAACCCTAAACCCACATAGTGGGACCTTAAAACAATAAAGCAAAACCCTAAAATACTACCCAATTTTTTTTAAAAAAATTATGGGATAGCTAGAGAGGGACCCCTAAGCGGACTCGTGCTTCACCTATGCCCGAAAAGGGACTGCTTAGTGTTTTGGGAAGGTGGGGTGGGTCTTTAGTTGATTAGTTGTTTAATTAATTTTTTATGTATATGTTTATAAAAAATCTATTTTACAAATTGTGCCATTTGTTCAATGGATAAATTTTTAAAAAGAAAATCAACTACAGATCCAGATTTTTCTCTTACTAAAAAAAAATGGCGGTGCTAAGCAAAGTCATGTTGATGTGAACAATCTTCCTTCGGATCTAGGGCTAAGAAAAAAAATTGAATTATCATCCTAATGATCGGGACGAAATAAGAAGAGCATATATCCAAAAGTGTCCATGTCAACCTTTTGAGCACAAATTCCTTCAAAAGAGATATTGGTGGAGTCTTGTGTCGATTTAATCCCACTTGATTTAAAGAATATGGTAATTGGTTGGTTTATGGTGTTATTTATTCAGGTCTGATACCAATTTTTGAGTGGAAAGTGGTGCTCTTGTTGTAGGAGGATTCACAACTTGGAGTCAAAAATAAACGTTGGGAGTTCATGTTGGGGGGCCAAATAGTGCCGATAACTAAGCTTGGAAGACATGTGAAGATCTAATGAATAAAAAAGCAACATATACAAAGTTTTTTTTCTAAACAATTAGAACAAATGAAGATTCAACATCAGACTCGTTTAAATGTTGTTTAATTGTGTAAGATTCATTTTGCTTAAAGGTTTAGCTTTTAGTGGTCGTGATGAATGTGATGACTCAAATAGTAAAGGGAATTTTATAGAGCTTCTTCAGTTCTTGGCTGATCATAATGATCAATGAAGTTGTGTTGTATAATTCTCCAAAAAATGACAAGCTATATCACCATGATATTTAAAAGTACATCGTAAATTAATATAGCCGCAATCGAAACTAGTAATGCTATCATCAATGACCTTGCAAATGAGTTATTTTCAATTTTACTGGATGAGTCTTGTGATATATCAATGAAAGAACAAAAGGCCATCATTTTGCATTATGTAGATAAAAGAGAAATTGTTGCATAACGGTTTTTGGGTATTGTATCTGTAATGGATACCAAAACTTTATCATTGAAGACATTAATTGAATCTGTATTTTCTAAAGGGCGTGTCTATCCCCACCAAGCATTTCCCTTAACCCACCAATCGGACAGAAAAAAAAAACGGTGTTTTTTTCTGTTCCCACCAATCTGGCCAAGTCATCCAAATTTGGTCGCCACTTAAAGTTTTGGGCGACCGAACTTGGTCATCATTTCATATTTTGGGCGACCTAACTTGGTCCCCAGTTCAGGTTTCAGGCGACTGAACTTGGTCAAGCAGGGTTTGTGATAAAGTTTATAATTTTTTTTCTTGGAAACGTAATCACATGACGTGTATCCTCCTTGGATCCTTCATGCCACTCCAAGTCTGAGTTGTAATGTAGGGAGAATAAATCATTATTCTTAAATGTAGAACATAAGAACAATTTTTTTACATAAATAACGGACAAATTTTCAAAAGCCAAATATTAATGTGTTTGGATCAACTGGTAGGTTTTTTTTTGTTTTCAAACAAATAATCCGCTTAACTACGAATTCAAACGAAGCTTAAAAATGATATATATTTGTCTAATAAGATATTTTTCTATAAAAATTTGAATTAATTGAAAGTATACATACTTACATTTTTTTAGTCCCTTAGCTGTTGTTTGGATAAAAGAGTAAATGTAGAATATGATGGATAAACCCAAAAATTTATTTGTTTACAAAGAATAGGTAGATATAGTTCTAGACTCTGTTCGACCAATTTCGGTCGCCCAAAATCAGAAATGACGACTAAGTTCGGTCACCTAAAACGTGAAATGGCGACCACGTCCGATCGCCCAAAACCTGAAATAACGACCAAGTTTGGTCGACCTGGATTGGTGGGAACAGCCAAACATCGTTTTTTTTTTTTTTTTTGATAGTGGGTTAAGGGAAACGCTTGGTGGGGATAGATGCTCCATTTTCTAAATATGGTTTGAGTTTATCAAGATTTCGTGAGCAAGATTATGATCAGGCCTGGCCCTGGGCCTAGCCCGGCCCTAGGCCTAGGGCAAGTAGGCCATCGCCCAGGGCCCTCACCTTAAATAGGGCCCTTAAATCTAGGGGAAAAAAATAAAAAAAAATAACTAATTTTTTAATTAACCTTTAATTTATTTGTTTACAAAATTGATCATATCTTTGTTTCATTAATTTTATTTAAAAATCTTTATTTCATTAATATGCATCCTACATCCTCGACTTTAGATTTAATTGAAAGTTAATTTAGTTTTATTTATGTTTCATCACTTTTGTATTGGTTTAAAAAAAAAACGGTACACATTTCTTTATTTTTTATTTTTATTTATATTTGTTAATATATATTTGTTTTGTTCCTATGTTATAGGTTATTTTTTTAATATTATAAAGATTTTTTTTAACAAATCAAGAAGTTGAAATGAATTGCAAGATTTAAGGAATTTTTTTGTTGTTTACTTATGTTGTGTTTGGATGTGTGATTGATTTTTAGAATCTTTCTTTTCAAACTCAGATTCTGAAAATGTGATTAGATCTGCGTTTGAAAATTTTTAACTTTTCAAACGTTGAATCTAGCCCAACACATATCCAAGCAGGGTCTTATATTTTTAAAACAAAAAATTAATATTATTTTATCTTTTTCGATTAGCTTTTAATTTTTTTTTTGTTTTGATTTTTTTTTCTTTCTTCTATTTTTTTATTTTATAAAACCAATTTTTTTCTTTGTATTATTTCATTTGCATTTTTTTATTAATTTTGGCCGTTGGTACTATTGTTGGAAACATTTTTTTTTTGTTACCAATAAATAAAAAAAAACAATTTTTTTGTTTTGAAACACAAAAGATTGGGTATTAAAATATCATGCACGTGACACAAAGATAGGTTTCAAAAAAAAAAGGATAGGATTAGTTGCCAAAAATTTTGAGAATTTATTTTAATTTTTTTTTTTACGTTATGTAATACTCACTAATAGTTTTTGTGTAAACATATTAGGGCCCCACATTAGAAATTCACCTAGGTCCCCTCTTTAATATCACCAAGCTTTGGGCCGACCTTGGTTATGATGGAGCTAGTAATATGCAAGAGGAATTCAATGGTCTCAAAACCTTGATCATGAGAGAGAATTAATCTGCATTTTATGTTCATTATTTTGCTCATCAACTTTAATTGGCAGTCTCTAAAAATCACATTGGTATTGTTGCATTTTTTTGTTTCATTGCTAATCTAGTTGTAGACGCTCAAATCTGTCACACCTTAGGATCCATTTAAAAAGGCAATACCGCCTCGGCCCATGACATTGGGCCAGAAACATAACACCATCTCAGGTTGGGCCATGATATGCTCACACCTCCATGAAAATAAGCACACCCCCTCCCACTATAAATAGGAGGATATCCCGTTCATCAAGGGGGGATTTCTTCTTCTTCCCCCCAAAAAAAAGAGAACCCTAGACCCAAGCTTGAAATCCCATTTTAATGGAGATTGGGCTTCATCGTCGGAGGTTCTTGCCAAAAAGGATCTACGTGTGGCTTGATCCCTCAAAATGGATACGTAGGCAGCCTGATTTACATCAGGTTCAGTCCAGACGAACCTCGTCAATCCCTCCACAGCGGACCCTATTCGTCGTCTCTTCGCGGATCTACTCAAACCAACCCCGGACCGCCCTTGAGTCTGGCCCAATCAAAGAGGAGGACATTTTCACCTCCCACAAATGGCGCCGTCTGTGGGACGCGGGACAAAAAGCCGTTTCCCTAAACAAGATCTGGAAGAGATGGTGAAGATGAGAAGGAAAGCATATTAATTGGGTTTCAAAGATGAGGTGATGCTGAGGGCAAGACCCCCATTCATCTCAAGTCTTAGACTAGACATCCCAATAAAGAGGGACAAATCTTAAGGAAGACCACCACATCAGATCAACCTCTACCTTCTCTTGTAGCTGAAGAAGAAGCGTTGGAGAGAAGAGGTCACGTGGAGCCAAGGAAGCCATTCTTTCGGATCTAGTCTTCCCTACAGAACAGGTCTTCCTTGCAGGCCACCTTCTCAGGTCTACCATGCAGGGCACCTTTTCTGGTCTTCCCTGGGGGGCACCATTTCTGGTCCTCCCAGCAGACCAGGTTTACCTTGCAGGGCACCTTTTCTGGTCTCCCCTTCAGGCCACCATTTCTGGTCTTTCCAGCAGACCAGGTCTACCCTGCAGGGCACCTTTTCTCGTCTTCCCTTCAGGCCACCCCTTTTCTGGTCTTTCCTACAGACCAGGTCCACCCTGCAGGGCACCTTTTCTGGTCTTCCCAGCAAATTGTCAGACCACCTTTTCTGGTCTTCCCACGAGTTGGTAGACCACCTTTTCTGGTCTTTCCCAGTGGATCACCTCGTCTCGTCTTGTCTTCCTAGCAGATCACCTCGTCTCCTCTGATCTTTCTAGTGGATCTCCTCGTCTCGTCTGGTCTTCCCAGTGGATCACCTCGTTTCGTCTGGTCTTCCCTGAGGATCTCCTCGTCTGATCTTCTCAATGGACCACCTCTTCAGGTCTTCTCAACGGGCCATATAGTCAGGTCTTCTCAACGGGCCATATAGTCAGGTCACCTCAACGGGCCACCTAGTCAGGTCTTCTCAACGGGCCATATATTCAGGTCTTCTCAATGGGCCACCCCCTCAGGTCTTCTCAATGGGCCTCCTCTTCAGGCCTTCTCAACGGGCCATATAGTCAAATCTTCTCAACAGGCCAGCCCCTCAGGTCACCTCAACGGGCCACCTAGTATGGTCTTCTCAATGGACCACCTCTTCAGGTCTTCTCAACGGGTCATATATTCAGGTCTTTTCAACCAGACACTTAGTCAGGTCACCTCAACGGGCACCTCTTCAGGTCTTCTCAACGAGCCTTATATTCAGGCCTTCTCAACGGGCCACCCTCTCAGGTCACCTCAACGGGCCACCTAGTCAGGTCACCTCAACGGGCCACCCCTTCAGGTCTTCTCAATGGGCCACCCCCTCAGGTCTTCTCAACGGGCCACCAAGTCAGGCCTTCTCAACGGGCCACCCCATCCGGTCTTCTCAAACGGATCATCCCTTCAAGTCTTCTCAACGGACATGACACCTTAACGCACACCTAGCCGCAATGGCAACCAAGACGCACTCCAATGGGACGGGGCACGGACGAGGTAGCGAGGAGTTAAAACTCCGCCTGCTAAGTGAATTGCACCTTGTAACTGATCAGGTCAAGGGTCGCGAGGAGCTCCACTCTATTCACTAATCGGGTAGCACTCGAGTCGCCCCAGACTATGAGTCACGCACTAGCCGCAACGGCAACCAAGACGCACTCCAGTGGGACGGGGCACAGACGACGTCGCGAGGAGTTAAAACTCCGCTTGCTAAGTGAATTGCACCTTGTCACCGATCAGGTCAAGGGTCGCGAGGAGCTCCACTCTATTCACTTATCGGGTAGCACTCATGTCGTGTTATATATGTGTCACTTTTTAGCCTTCTGGTCACCATTGGAGCATTCTGGCAGTTTTTCAACTTTTTCGTTTTTCGATCGGAACCGCTAAAATTTTGGACTTTTAGCTATCATCCTGAGTTTGAGAGCTCCGATTAAAAATCTAACTGCATATTATGTGTCCTGGTGCCATTTCAAGCCACTCACGAAAATTTCATCGAATTCCGGTAACGTTTCAGAATTTCGCAGTTCCGAATCGTATCCGGGTTTTGACCAATCGAAAAGTCATTGGGAGACTTGACTTGGTCAAGGTTGACCCTTGACTTGGTCAATAGGTTTTGGTTTTTAGTGTGGTTGGGTTGACTAGGGTCAAATCTCACCTAAACCTAACCTAAACCTAGCTTAACCTAATCCTTTTTTCACTAAGTGTAAGTGGTGAGTGTGTGGCCCCCTTTAAGTCCACGCCTAGGAATAGTCCCCTCCCCTATTCATCATCTTCTCCACTTCAAATCTCTCTCTCCCTTCTCTTTAAATTCCCCTTTTGACCTAGTAGAGGTGTTGGATTGAGAAGCCCTAGAAGGAGAAAAGTTTGGTAAGGACCCGATCTATCCTTCCATGGTTTCATTTTCGAGTTCCCTCATGTGTGACCCCCTCTCATAGCCTCTTTTCTCCCCTGTTTTCAGCCCTTCCTTGGCTGAGAAGGAGGCTTGGTGGTGGTGGTCTTGGAGGTGACAAATCGGTGCACGAAGAGCACCCGATCTTCCCTCCCTTCCTTTCCTCTCCTTGGGTGAGCTTCTTTCCTTCCTTTTCTTGTTTAGATGCATGTTTAGGATGTGTTTTTGGGTGTGCATGGTGGGCATGAGTGTTTGGGGTGGGGGAGGGCTGAGGGAGGTGGTAGGGTTGGCTCGGGTGCATGCGGGCTGATCGGCGTGCGTGCGCTTGAGCCTGGGCGCGCAGGCAGGCAGGCGCAGGCAGGCAGGCGAGCTGCTGTCAGGCGAGCTGGGCGCGTGCTGTCGGGCTCGCTGGGCTCTTGCGGTTGGGCGCGCTGGGGGCAGTGTGCGGCGTGCGCGCGGAGCGCTGCGTAGGGGCGCAGTGCGTGCGGTGTGCGTGGGGAGGCGAGCGGGCGTGCGCGCGGGGTGCTGTGCCGGGGCGCAGTGTGTGCGGGTGTGCGCGCGAGGCGCTGCGCTGGGTCGCAGTGCGCGCGGGTGCACCCGGGGCTGGGGCGCGGCAGTGTGCCCAGGGCGAGGGTGTGCATGCGTGCGTGCGCACCCGTGCGTGCGCGTGCGGGTGGCCGTGCGTATGGCCGCCGGGGGTTCGGGAGTGAGTCGGGGCACTCGGGCTCGCGTGCGTGCGGGCCGTATGCACGCTTGTCCGAGTGTTGGGTATTTATAGCGTATTTTTGTATGTAATTGTGTATTTTACTCACCATGTTGAATACCCTGTCTTGCAGATCTTGACGGACGGTCACGCATCGACCCGGGTATTGGTGAGTGGGACAACCCAACCCAGTAGGGAGGCATTCTATACACTTAGGAGTGTATTACCCTCCCCTGGGACACTATAGTTCATATTAACTTGTATTAAGTGTAACTATGCATGCATGATTATTATGTAGTATCCATGCCACCCTAGACCCTGTATGTTAGGGATACTTGCCCTTATGATATGTATAAAGGCCCATGCATCCTGATACTATGTTTCCATGCTAGGAAAGCCTCGACCTATGCATGTGTCCCATTTAGTTTAATTTACTTTAAATCAAAATGTGAGTTATTTAGTAATGAGCATGCTTAGTGAATATTATAACCATGTGGTTATAATACAGGCTTCCCCGCATCGTAGTTATGCGCTCTGGAGGAATTCGCAAGAATTCATGACATTTAAAATGTTAGGAAGATGTTGCCGATGGATCCAAGTGGATCGTATACGTGTGGGTAGGCTGTTTCTATTCCCTTCGTTGGATCCGTATAGAGACTGCCCCAGCGTTAGACAGGCCGTCCTGACAGAGGGCTCCCATCAGTAGGTACCTCCTGATTTGGTTTCGGACTGTGCTGAATTGTGGGAGTAGACCAGGCGGGCTACGGAGTGGAGGAGAGACTATCGGTGGACCAAGGGTGATTAACAGCCTAGTCAGTCCCAATAGACCATGTCACCTATTGGAGGGTGAGGGTGAGGGTGTGGTGGGTCGGCGATGTAGCGACCCACTAGATTGTGTAGTTCCTGCCACTTAGAGGCTTTGAATTATTTGTGGTTAATATGAATTGTGATGCATGGGTTGTGCTATTCACTGAGCGTGTGGCTCACCCCTCGCATATTTTTCTCCAGTTATCACTGAGTCGGATCTGAAGGAGGAGCTCCCCGAGGGACTTCAGCAGTAGCGGAGCAGCGCCACGTTCCGCGAGTGTTAGAGGCTATCAGCATCCCTTTTTATTGTATGTATTATATTTCCGTGCTTGGGCACCCGTTTGTATTATATTGGATGTTGTTGTATATATTGGCTCTCACAGGACAGTTGATTATGTATCGAGTCTGTAATGTGTCTTTGAATTATAGACTCAGTCTTTTAGCTTCCGCTATTTGTGTATATATCATGTTAGCCCTGCTTTTGTCTGTGTTGTCATTTTTGAAGTTGTTTAGAGTATGTTATTGACCTCCTGTATAGACTGCTGATATCATATATACCATTTGCCGCGTCCCGGGGACGGCCGCCCTGGGGCGTGACATGTCGCCTCGGACTAAGGGTCGCGCACTAGCCGCAACAGCACAATTAAGCCTCCCTTCAATGGAACGAGGCACAGATGAGGTCGTGAATACAAATAAGTCGTACTCGTCCATATCAAATTGGAGGCAAAGCAGGTTTTCCATTCTGGTCTTCCTAGAAGATAAGGTCTTCCTTGGTAGTTTACCTTTTCAGGTCTACCCTGCCATTCACCTTTTCAAGTCTTCCTTGGCAAGTCACCTTTTCAGGTCTACCCTGCCATTCACATTTTCAGGTCTTCCTTGGCACTTCACTTTTTTAGGTCTACCCTGCCGTTCACCTTTTCAGGTCTTCCTTGGCAGTTCACCTTTTCAGGTCTTCCTTGGCAGTTCACCTTTTCAGGTCTACCCTGCCGTTCACCTTTTTAGGTCTTCCTTGGCAGTTTACCTTTTCTGGTCTACCCTGCCGTTCACCTTTTCAGGTCTTCCTTAGCAGTTTACCTTTTCAGATCTACCCTGCCGTTCACCTTTTCAGGTCTACCCTGCCATTCACCTTTTCAGGTCTTCCTTGGCAGTTCACCTTTTCAGGTCTACCCTGCCATTCACCTTTTCAGGTCTTCCTTGGCAGTTCACCTTTTAAGGTCTACCCTGCTGTTCACCTTTTTACGTCTTGCTTGGCAGTTGACCTTTTTAGGTCTACCCTACTGTTCACCTTTTCAGGTCTTCTATGGAAGTTCACCTTTTCTGGTCTACCCTGCCGTTCACCTTTTTAGGTCTTCCATGGCAGTTCACCTTTTCAGGTCTACCCTGCCGTTCACCTTTTCAGGTCTACCCTGCCATTCACCTTTTCAGGTCTTCCTTAGCAGGTCACCTTTTCAAGTCTACCCTGCCGTTCACCTTTTCAGGTCTCCCTTGGAAGTTCACCTTTTCAGGTCTTGTTATATATCTGTCACTTTTAGCCTGCTGGTAACCGTTGGAGCGTTCTGACAGTTTTTTTGTTTTTACCGATTTTTGATCGGAACCGCTTATTTTTGGGACTGTTAGCTATCGTCCTGAGTTAGAGGACTCCGATTAGAAATCTAACTGCATATTTGGTGTCCTGGTGCCATTTTAGGCCTCTCACGAAAATTTCATCGAATTCCGGCATCGTTTACAAAAATCTCGCAGTTCCGGGGCGTATCCGGGTTTTTAAGTCGCGCACTATAAATAAGTGGGATCTAAAATCCCGAGTTACTGTTCATCATCTTCCCCAACTTCATTTTCTCTCTCCCCTCTCTCTTTTTCTCCCATTAGAGGCCCTTAGACCCCTCAAAGCTTGAAACCTAAAGCACGGGAAGTGTAGATCGGGTCCCGATCTACGCTCCGGTGTCTTCAAATCCCGATTCCGGCGATCTTAGCTTTCCCATCCACCCTCTTTTCTCCTCTGATCGGGGCTGTTTCGGAGGCCGAGCGAGATCCGGGCGGTGGAAGCCCTTGGGGAAAGGTTTCGGCGCGCGGAGAGCGTTCGGACTTCGCTTCCTCCCTTGGTAAGCCTCTTTTTCCCTCTTTTTCTTGCATAGATGTATGCTAGGAGGTGGAATTTGGGGTTGGGTGAGGGTCGGCGGCTGTGGGTGGCCGTCGGAGGGCGGTGGAGGTGGTCGGAGGACGGTGGTGGTGGTAGAGGTGCTCGGGAATGGGTGGGAGGTGGCCTTGGGCAGTGGTGGTGGCTGTCTCGGGCAGGGCAGCAGCAGCTGGCGCGGCTGGCAGGGCTGTTTGGCGCGCGCGTGCGTACGCGCGGGCATGCGCGCGGGCGTGCGCGCGGGCATGCAGTCGGGGGGGAGATGGTGGCCAGCAGGCGCGAGTGCTGGGCGTGCTGTGCGCAGGCATGCTGGGCGCGCTGAGTGGGGCTGGCCGGGTAGTCAGGAGCAGGTGCACCAGTTTGCTGGGCGCGCGAGCGCGTGCGCGAGGGTGCGCGCGCGGGCGTGCGCTCGGGGGGTGCAGGGGGAGGCGTGCGGAGCTGGCAGGCTGCGGGCTGCGCGAGCAGGGCAGGCCGGCTGGGCAGGCCATGCTCGAGCAGCTGGCAGGGGGTGCTCGGGCACCAGGCGGACGGTACTCGGGTGGGTAGGCGAGCGGTGCTCGGGCCACTCGGCGACGCGCGCAGGCAGGCAGCGCGGGCAGCAGCGCGCGCAGGCTGGCAGGCGCGCCGAGCGCGTGCTGCCAGGCGCGCTGGGTGCGTGCTGCGCGGGCGTGCGCGTGGACGCTGGGTGACGGTCCCGGGTGCTGGGCGCTGAGCGCCGGGGTGCTGGGCTGCGGGTGCTGGGTGCTGGGTCGGGGCCCGGGGCGCTAGGCGCCAGGCGGGCAGGGCGCGCGCGGGTGCTGCGCGTGGGGCGCGGGGCACTCGGGCGTGTGGCAGGCAGTCTTGGGCGCTGCGCTGGGGCGCAGTGCAGGCGGGGGTGCGCGCGGGAGGTGCGCGCGGGGCGCGGCGAGGCCGTGGTGGTGCGCGCGGGGCGCGGGGAGGCGGCGGTGGTGCGCGCGAGGCGAGGCGCTGCGCGCGGGGGCGCGCGGGGTGCTCGCGGGCGGCGCGAGGAGTGCGGGGTGCGCGGGCTGAGGCGCGGCGGCGCGTCCGGGCGGTCGGGTGGCCGTGCGGGTGGTTGTCGGAGTGCTCGGGCTAGCGTGCGTGCGGGTCGTATGCACGTTTGCCCGAGTGTTGGGTGTTACTTATGGGTTTGGTGTATTTTTGGTTGTCTCTTGTGGTAGGTATGGATTTTAACTCACCATATTGATTGTCTGTCTTGCAGATCTAGACGGACGGTCGCGCGACGACCCCGATTCTGGTGAGTGGGACAATCCAACCCAGTAGAGAGGCGTTGTACGCACTTGGGGCGTATACCGACCTCTCCTGGGGCGCCATGGATAAATATTACCTACAATAATATGTAATCCATGCTTGTGTAAATTATGTGTAGAATGCATGCTACCCTAGTCCTTGTATGTTAGGGACTTGCACCCTTAGGATATGCGTATGAGCCATGCAGCATGTCCCCTGGTTTTCATGCTAGGAAACCCCGGCCTATGCATGCGTCCTACTAGTTTATTTATTAAATTAAATGCTGGTATCTGTTAGATCGCATGCCTTAGAATAATATTATAGGGAGGAGCCTTGCGAGGTCAACGCTGAGACCCGTGTTAGGGTACTCCGTGTTCCTTGTTTGGTTGTCGGGATGTCCTGTATCGGGACCTCAGGCTGCCCTCCCAAGGTTCTAGTCCCAATAATATTATATGTAATGATTGTATGATTGGTATAATTATTAGCATAGTTGGTGGATATTATAGGGGAGGGGCCTTGCAAGGACAGCGGTGAGACCCGGGTTAGGGTACTCCGTGTTCCTTGTTTGGTTGTCGGGATATCCTATAACGGGAACTCACGCCGCCCTTCCGAGTTTCTTTCCCCCAATGATATTCCAGCCTTGCTGATTTTTGTACATGTTCCCCGCATCTTGGTGATGCACCCGGTTGAATTCAGAGGAGTTCATGACATTTGAGTTGTAATGATATGTAGTCGGCGGATCCGAGTGGATCATATGCGTATGGATAGGCTGTTCTGTTCCCTGCGTTGGATCCGGTAGAGGCTACCCCCAGCGTTAGAAAGGCCGTCCATCGGAGGACCCACATTAGTAGGCACCTCCTGATTTGGTTTCGGACTATGCTGAAGTTGTGGGTGGAGACCAAGCGGCCTACGGAGTGGAGGGAGAGACTATCGGTGGACCAAGGGTGACCAACAGCCTAGTCAGTCCCAAAATCCTATGTCACCCGTGGTAGGGTGAGGGTGAGGGTGTAGTGGGTTGGCGATGAGCGACCTACTGGATTTGTGAATGGATGATCATCAGTCCCAATAGCCTATGTCACCCATTGATGGGTGAGGGTGAGGGTGTGGTGGTTCGGCGAAGTACGAACCACTGGATTATGTTGTTATGTCTTGGAGATTGGATAAATAATGGAATTGTGGTAAATATTGTCTGTGATGCATGGGTTGTGCTGTTCACTGAGCGTGTGGCTCACCCCTCGCACATGTTTTTCCCCAGTGGTCACTGAGCCTGAGCTAGAGCCGGAGCAGCAGTTGGAGCTTTCCGAGGGATTCCTTCAGTAGCGGAGCAGCGCCACGTTCCGCGAGTGCCAGAGGTTATCAGCATCCCTTCTTGACTGTATGTATTGATTTCCGTGCTTGGCACGTGTTTGTATATGTTCAGTTGTATTTGTGTATATTGGCTCTCACAGGACAGATGATTGAGTATCGAGTCTGTAGAATGTTTATTCACAGATTCAGTCTTTTGCTTCCGCATTTGGTGTATATATCATGTCAGCCCCTTTTGTTGCATGTGTGTCATTCTAGTTGTCTGTGTATGATATATTATTGACCTCCTGTGTAGGCTTCTGATATGATATACATACACTTGCCGCGTCCCTGGGTTGGCCGCCCTGGGGCGTGACAGGCTACCTTGCCGTTCACCTTTTCAGGTCTTCCTTGGCAGTTCACCTTTTCAGGTCTACCTTGCCGTTCACCTTTTCAGGTCTTCCTTGGCAGTTCACCTTTTCAGGTCTACCATGCCATTCACCTTTTTAGGTCTTCCTTGACAGTTCACCTTTTCTGGTCTACCCTGCCGTTCACTTTTTCAGGTCTTCCCTGGTAGTTCACCTTTTCAGGTCTACCCTGTCTGTTCACCTTTTCAGGTCTACCCTGCTGATCACCCATTCAGGTCTTCCATGTAGGTCACCCTTTCAGATCTACCATGTCGTTCACCTTTTCAGGTCTACTATCGATCACCCATTCAGGTCTTCCATGGCAGTTCACCTTTTCAGGTCTACCCTGCCGATCACCTTTTCAGGTCTACCCTGCCGATCACCCATTCAGGTCTTCCATGGCAGGTCACCTTTTCAGGTCTACCATGTCGATCACCTTTTCAGGTCTACCCTGTCTATGACCTTTTTAGGTCTACCCTACCGATCACCTTTTTAGGTTTTCCTTGCAGGTCACCTATTTAGGTCTTCCTTGTCTTCCATGATTAAAATAAGAAAGAAGTAGAAAAGTTTTATCTCGACAAAAGTCAGATGAGAATTCAACATGCGAGGTCCCAATGTTTGACCTTCTACTTTCCCGATCCTTGAAAGACAAAGAGTCTGAAGATTTGATCTAATCATTAAGAGGACTTCTCTTAAGTCTGTTCTTCTGTTCTCATGATCCTCGAAAGACTAGAAAAGGGGGCATTGTAGAAGCCCAAATTTGTCACACCTTAGGATCCATTTAAAAAGGCCATACCGCCTCGGCCCATGACATGGGGCCAGAAACATAACACCATCTTAGGTTGGGCCATGATATGCTCACACCTCCATGAAAATAAGCACACCCCCTCCCACTATAAATAAGAGGGTATCCCCTTCATCAAGGGGGACTTCTTCTTCTTCCTCAAAAAAAGAGAACCCTAGACCCAAGCTTGAAATCCCATTTTAATGGAGATTGGGCTTCACCGTTGGAGGTTCTTGCCAAAAAAGATCTACGTGTGGCTTGATCCCTCAAAATGGATACGTAGGCAGCCTGATTTACATCAGGTTCAGTCCAGACGAACCTCGTCAATCCCTCCACAGCAGACCCTATTCGTCGTCTCTTCGCGGATCTACTCAAACCAACCCCGGACCGCCCTTGAGTTTGGCCCAATCAAAGAGGAGGACATTTTCACCTCCCACCCTAGTAAATGTTGTTGGAGGCTCTTGTAAGCGATGGAACATCCTTTGAGATAAACAAACTGTAAGAATTGTAGAAGCATTGAATAATTGTAAACTCTCAAGTGATCGAGGTTTGAATTAAAAAAACTAGCCTTAAACGTGCCGGTGATACACCTTGGGGATCATATTATGGGACAATTTTGAACTTGATTTTGATGTTTTCTTCTGTGGTTGATGTATTTGAAATTATTCAAGAAGATGGCCTACACTCTGAGCACAGAGCTGAAGCTTCTTTTCTTATGGACTGAATGCAATCTTTTGATTTTGCCTTCAGTTTACTCCTGATGAAAAATGTTTTGTGAATCACAAATGAGTTATCACTAGCATTGAAACGGAAAAATCTAGATATTATAAATGCTATGACACTAGTTAAAGTGTCTAAGCAACGTTTGCAGATGATGAGAGATGATAAATGGGGATCTTTATTAAATGATGTGTCTTTATTTTGTATCAAACATGATATTTTTGTCCCGAACATGTCTGATATTTTTTTAGTTCGTGAGAGATCATGACGCCGAGCTCCACAAATTACAAATTTATACCATTATCGTGTTGAGCTATTCTATGCAGTTATAGATATGCAACTTTGAGAGCTTAACAACCGCTTTACAGATGTGAACACCGAGTTACTACGTTGCATAGCTTACTTGAATACATGTGACTCTTTTTCCACTTATGATAGGCAGAAGTTGATTCTTCTTGCTGGGCTTTATGCATCTGATTTTTTTACAGCGGACCTTATAGCACTTGACAATCAACTTCAAAATTATATTATGGATATATGTTCCAGCAATGACTTTTTAGAATTAAAAGGAATTTGTGACCTTCCTAGAAAGCTAGTGGAGACAAAGAAACACCTCTTATATCCATTAGTCTATTTGTTTCTGAGGTTAGCGTTGATTTTACTGGTTGCGACTGCAAGCATTGAAAGAGATTTTTGAGGAATGAAAATCATTAAGAACCGATTGCACAATAGAATGGGAGATCAATGAATGAATGATTGTTGGTCACATACATTGGAAAAAGACATATTCGATAATGTTGATAATGAAATTATTATAAAACGATTTCAAAATATGAAATCTCGTTGATGACAATTATAAAAGTTTATATATTGGAAATTTTTTATCTCCTTTCTTTTATTGGTTTATTTTTTATTAGGGAAAAATTCATATAACTCCCTGTAAACTTGGATAAATCAGTTTTAGTCCCTATAAAATTGATAAATCACCGTAGGTCCCTATAATCTTTGAAAAATTATGTTTTAGTCCCTGCTGTTACCCCATCTAACCCCATCTAACGTGACCCACAGTTAAGCCTAACTAGGAATGCCATATTACCATATGACCCTCCCCTCATTTGCTTTCTATCAGGCTTTCTCACATTCGATTTTTCCTTAAAAAAACATCCACAAAAAAATTACAGAAGGCTTGTGAAAACCTCCCAGTTCCTTCGAAGTCTCTCCCCAAATCCTTCGAAGTCCCCATGAAACCGATTGACGCCTGATAAGCCTCCATGAAACCCATCGACGCCTCTCCTGAAGCCATTACGAGTATCTCATGAAGCCGATCGAAGCTTTGATTCCCTCGGTTGCAGTTGAAGTCCAACACACAGATTGAGTAAGAAATGTCTAGGGTTTTAATAAATGTTATCACTTAGATTTAATTTTTGCAAACATTTGTTTTCAAGTGATTTAGATTAGATCATTGTAGGGTTTTACTCTCAAATGGCATTTCATATCAGGGCATATTCATAATGGCATTCGGTGTGGTTTTATCTCATATTAGGTCTTTATGATAATGTCATAAAGATGGTTTATTTCAGATTAGGGCTTACTATTAATGTAATCAGGGTATTTGTAGTATTGGTTCATTTGAACTTCAAATTGTTTGCTTGAGGGCTTATGAATGTTTTTCTGTTTGGTTTATTTTATACTGATGTGATGAATTTTTTTTCTGAGTTGATGCGTTCCTTAATTCATGTATGATATATGATTATGATTTTTCAAAACAATGGATGATTTGTTTCGAGTGACATTTGTATATGGAGGGTATTGGAAGGCTGTGAAGTCAAGGAATTGACATAATTATGTTGAGGGAAAACAGTTCACAAAGATGTTAGATCGAGACAAGATTGCTATGAGAGACTTGTGGGATGATTTTCTAGAGTGGTTAAAAACTAGTAGTGAAAAAATTGTCTCCTTCACATATGTGCTTCCCAAACAATTTCCAAAGAAATACATAGAGGTTAGGATTGATGCACAATTATTGGATATATTCAAAGAGAACAAGAAGAGTCACAAATTCACATTGTATGTTATCAATTCTCAGAAAACAGCATGTGAAGCAGATGACAGATCAGGGAGAGAAAAACAGTCTGGTGTGGTGGACTTAGATATAGATGAAGAGATGGTTGAGGGAGCAGTTGAAGAAAATGTGGCACAAGGTACTTCTGAAGCTGAAATTCCTGTTGAATTGCCAGCTAAAGTGCAAGTTTATGAGGACATGACATTGGGTATCTGTGAAGATTATATTCCAGCTGAGTTTCAAGTTGAAGAAAATGTGATAGCAGATGGGGATTAGATTAATACTGAATTGAGAGTTGAACATGATGATATGGCAGCACATGGTATATTTGAGGTTGAGGCTGAAGATGATGGAGAGGACAGTCTATTTTGTGAGGATTTTTCAGGTAAAGAACAATATCAAGACATGCCGTAGGATAATTCTGATGAGGATGAGGTGATTGAAGAGGGTATTAGAGAAGAGGACATTCTAGAAGAGGTGGATGGACATGAGGAGCAGCATGAGATGGCAGATTCTGTGACTGACTCTGATATGTCAGTTGGGGACTATATGGGTGCAGTTTTGCAATATGATCCACAGATGCCAACCATGGAAGTAGGCTCCTTGTTTCCCAATGTGGTTGAATTTCGCAATGCTTTAAGGTAACATTGCATACTTAATGAGTTTAAGGTGCATTACATTAAGAATGACAAGTTAAGGGTGACAGCAAAGTGTCGAATACTCAACTGTCCATGGCGCATTCATGCTTCTGTTATTCAGGATAATGTGACATTTTAAGTGAGAACACTGGTTAAGGACCATTCTTGCACCAGTATTAACAAAGTGGGCAAAAAATAGAATACGTGATCCAAATGAAAAAAGGAAGGTTAGACACAAGTGCACGAGATGTAATCAGTTTGGACACCACAAGAACACTTGCAAAAACTCAATTGCAGAATCAAGCAGTCAAGGAAGTGCCAGGGATAGCAGGTATAGCATTTGTATGAATCCAAATTATTTGAGTTTGTTCCATTTTTGTTCATATAATCAATTTCTTCAATCAATTATCTTTATAAATGCAGAACCCCAACTTTTGTGAAGATAAACACATTAGGTCAATCACATTCAAATGTCAGCGGAGGCCAATTGAGAACCAAAGTGCATCTTAGTGGTATGACCCTTCATTCCACTGTTCGAGACTTTCATTTCATAGCAAATATTGGATCATTCAATTCTCAAAGCACCATGGGTTCCTATTCTACAAGTGTTGGTGGATTTCCATACTTTACTGGAATATTAGCTAAATCCACCATGGAGGGCATTAGGTACATCTATACCTCTTGATTCACTAAAATTTAATACAAATGCCTTAGATAAACTAAATTATTAACTGAAATTTCATATTTTTAGTGTAAGTGTTGGGGGGATGAATACGAGTGGACCAAGAACACAAAGTTCTATCCATGAAACCAGGTACTATATGTTTAAGTTTAGTATATTCAATTAAGTTTAGTATTCAATAGATGATTATGACCAACTTATTCAGATATATTGAAGTAAAATTTCTTCATATTTTGCTCAGTCATTATGTGGGAGGAAAGAGAGGCAAAACATTAGGAGTAAGGAATAAAATTTTGACTAAAAGAGGTGCCCATATCCCAAAGTAAAGAGAGGCCAGTGTTCTTGGCAAGTTCACCATCAAATTTTTTTATTGTTGTTGTTGTTTTCACTCATACTAATGCAATTGAAGTTGTGGTTGTTATTGTTGTTGCCTGATGTTGAAGTGGTTGAAGTTGCTGATATTTATGATGCTACTGTTGAAGTTGTGGGTGCTGTTGTCTTCTGTTGAAAAGATGGTTGACAGCCTGCTAAAGTTATGTTTTATTCAACAGATGTGTCAATGTGTTAATGTGTTGAACAGAGGACAGTTTATTTAGTTTTATGTTAGTGTGCTGAACAATGTATGCAGTTTATACTGCAAATTTGTTAATGCTATCTAGTTTGGGTGACTGTATGATCTTTGTTGATGTGTAGAACAGTTAATGCAGTTTATATTGTACTTATGTAATGTTATCTTCAGTATATGGAGCAATTATTAATGCAGTTTATTATGTACTTATGTAATCTTATCTACTCTGAGTTCTTGTATGTATGTATATGAAACAGTTTGGAATTAGGAAGATATCATTGGTTTTTATATTGGACTTAAGTTATGGTATTTAGTTCCAAGAGATTATACTACTCTCAACACCAATATTTCAATATGCTTTTCTCTTCTGTACTACAACAATTCATTTAAACTGAAATTTGAACATGGGACACTATTAAATAGTGACCCAACATAGAAGTTCTTAAATCATTTTACACAACTCATCAAACATCATCAAACTCATCATCATAGAAATATATCATCAAACATTCATTACACAACTCATTTTAAAAGAACTTCTCAAACATTTCTAACATGAAATGAGCAACTACAAAGACCAATATTAGATTGAATTTGTTATTCAGCCTTTCCAAGAGGTTGAGCCTTTTCTGCAATGATTCTTCAAGGCCGATGAGTTGATATTTGATATCAATGGTAGTGTGATTTGGATTATCCAGAGTCTACAATAATAAAGTCAATATACATAAGTTCCTATGTAATTAAATGCTAAGTCAGTAAAAATAGGGTCTGAAATGAGTTTTGACGTACCCGGTACATGGAGCATGAGTAAAACCTCCGGCCTTTACTATGTTCTTACCTGAAAGTCTTAATAACACAGTCTCCCTTCTTGCATCGACATTGACGTGGAGGAATGTATCCATATGAAGGCCTAAACACACTACTAGATGCCTACTTAAAATTAGAGAAAGCATGGGTTAAACATTTCATCGAACACATAAACCACACCAAAGGTAATTGAAGAACAATCGAACTGTAGCCTCGTTTTGGCATTTCATCGAACATTTCAAGTGTTGATAAGAAAATGAAAAACTCCTTACAGATTCCGACATTCTTCATGGTGTCGGGGGTGGGGACACTGTTGGGAATGGTATGTGCTGTAGGGTGTGGGTGCTGACACCACCGGGGATGGTGTAAGGCCGTCAAGGGTGGTGCCGTGTATGATGAGAGGTGTCGTGTATGGTGAGAGGCTACCGTTGAAGCCATCCGCTACCTTTGTCCACATGCTCGTCGACATTTTGCGCTCTCTGCACCCTCTGTGAAGCCATCCGCTACCTTTGTCCACATGCCTCTATGGAGACGCGTCTGTGAGTGCCTTTCCATCCGCGAGTTTGTGCAAACTAAGGCTTTATCCTTTCAGGGTTGGGAGGGATTGTTAAATGGTCATTATTATGACGATATTGAGCCATTATTGCTTTCTAAGTTCCCATTTTTCGATTATGCCATTTTAGATTTTTTTTTTTTTTTTTTTGTATCTATAAATAAAACATTTGACTCCTCTAATACAATGAGAAAAATTCATTTCCTTTATTTGAACAAAAAAATGTGAAACATTTCCAACGAGGTATGTACTTCATTATATTGAGTAAAGAGGTTAACAGAGTATATGGGACTATTAAAATGATTGAGTTTAACAACGCTCATCATTTGTTCACTTTTTAATATTCCTTATTTACATCTCATCTTTATTAATCCATAATTTATCTATGATCAACCAAACAATAAAAACTTTATTGTTATGTTTCCCAATGATATAATAGCAAATATAACCACATAAAAATAACTTATCCTTTTATCTATATGTTTGAGAAATTTCCTATCTTGCCACCCAAACAGGGGCGAAGAGCTTCAGCATGATTAAAGACAATTGAAGTACAATTAAAGCACATCAACTGGGTGCTTAACACTACCATACAAAGGAATTCACATTGGCAACTCTCGTGGAAGAAAAACATCTATATCTTCATCCAAATTGACTGCTAAAACTTTTTAACTGCTGACTGATGACATACTTGCCATTCAATTCTGTGCCATTCATGAATTATAACCAATAATTTCCCACCCAGAGGCATATCAATTCTACATTTAATTCTGAACTCAAAAGAAACCTTAGAAAAGCTGTAAAGAGCAACATGGAATTTAAAATATTTGATGTATTCCAATAATATTACACACTTTATCAAAACAGAAGCAACTGAAAACACAACATAGAAGATAACCTGCCTGTATAATAATTCAGTCTTCAATGAAAAAAGGAAAAAAAGAAAAAGAGAGGCATTGTTGGTTGTTTTGAACAAAATAATAAATGGACTTGTGGAAGAAACTAAAACTGGACTGGCATTTAGAAGCTTTTTGACACGGGCGCCCTCTTTGAGGTGCATCAAGAAATTCTGCAGCTCTATTTTCTGAACTATACGGTCAAGACCACATTGATCACAAACAAAATCATTCAGACATGAGACTTCACACGCCCTTCTTTCCAGCCTCGTTGGCGGGCTCTCATCTCCCAAATGGCAGTCAGTTTCCTCTGCTCAATCAGTGCTGCCTCAGCTTTTTCTCTCGCTTCTTCACAGGTGTCCATTCCCGAATTGCACTTTTCAGCCTCTTTTAGGAACTGGGAAGACATCTTCTTGGTCTCCAGCAACATCAACTCCCCTCGCTGCTGGCCTTCCACTGCTTGCGCTTCCCGTAGTTTCAGTTCCTCTGACAGGAGGTCTGTGAAGTTCTTCTCCATTTCTTCATTTACGTCTGGATCACGCTTTACACAATCTGCATAAGGCAGAGATATTAGAGCAAAAACAATCATTAAGATGTTATTAACATACAGATAAAAATGATTCTAATTTGTGAAATGGAATTTATCTATCCTATGCCATTCCCCCCACATTATTGCACAAAATACCTATATAAGCCTGTCCACAAAAGGTCCTCCCTTTTTTTCTTCTTTTTTTCCTACGTTGGTTCTTCTATTATTTTAGAGTTTGGAAACAGGCAATTTCGTGAGCTTAAATGAAAATTGCATGTATGGGAGAGAAAGGAGTTCACCCAACAAATTCTCATGCAAATAAGTGATTTATATATAAAAAATAATTCTCACACCAGTATACCATAACTCAATGATTCATGGAAACCCATACTGGGTTGTCTCTTTGGCTAGTGCCATTAGTTTGCTCCGCATAGGTCTTAGAGTTCAAATCCCCCCCACTTAACTGATGCACAGGATTTGTACATTATTATCGAAATCCAATGTTTCTTGTCACAAACAAACAAACACACAAAATTCATTGTCAACTTGAAACTTCACTGGATGGTTTAGAACTACCAGAACTTCTGACAATTGATTCCTCAGAACCAGTTGTAAAGATCCATACAAGCAGCAATCCACCAACTTCGTAGCTGGACTAGTTAAGAATTATGTTATTTCTATGTTTTTTTTGTCTGGAAAATGAATAGAACCTGAGCTAGGTACATCGACATCTGGTTTCCCTTTTTTGGTTGTTTTACCCCTTAGGATGTTCACCTATTGAAAAAATAAGGTTGACATTCCACTTTCTTCTCCCCACCTTGTTTCATGAAATAAAGCAAGCTGCATATACACACCTTTCCAGTTGCTTCCCAAAGATGGTTCACATATTCCACATGACGCAATATCGTAGAAACACGTCTTTTTCTTTAACAAGGTTCTGAAGCCCATAAACCAAGATGCAAAGAAAATATTACCATTTGCACATTGAGCATTATAGTCAAACAAATTGATGACTTTCTGATGCAAACGACAAGGAGATGAGACATCTGGCATTTCTCCTTTTTTAGGACATCATGGACTGGCCAATAAGAAAAATTGGTATTGCAACCCGCCCATCCGTATGCTTTTTCCATATACACCTTAAAAGATTCAAACCTTAAATAAATATACAACTGGACATATCACAATAAAGAAATTCCTAGTACATGATGACAACTAAAAGAAAACAAGACTAAACCAAAAAAAAACATGTCCATATATCATGACATATTTGGAATGAAGATTAGCCCCAACCTAGAAATTGTGCATTTTTTGGCTTCCAATTCCACATGAAACAGTTAATCTTATGGAAAACCAGAATATGCACCCCATGATTCATAGTTTCTATTAGAGGATAACATAGTTGTCTAGGCGATGCCTAGGCGGTCCAGATGGACCTAGGCGACCACCCGCCTAACAACAGATTCATTAAGCAACGTCTGGGCCCGCCTACCCGCATAAATAACGCCTAACCCGCCCAATCCCTAGTCTAACCTCAAAAATAAAAGAACAAAAAACATGATCAAAAGATTGAAACATAACCTACCCTACCAGCCAACGGTGCAGTTCTCCCTGTCTCAAATGAGTCTTTATTGATTTTTTGTCTCTCCCTCCTCTCTTTCCTCTAGATTTCTGAACTCCTATCTCATTCTCCCTCAACCCTCCCCCGGTCCTCCTCTTCAACTCTACTCATGGCCCCTCCTGATCCCACCATCTCTTGGTGATACTTGTCACCACTTAAAGAAATTACAATGCCATTGGAGTTAGATTATATTAATTTTGTCAAAAAGCACATGCACCAATAAATTCCATTCATGTGTTATTTATTTATAAATATTATTCTTCATTTTAAGTAGCATTCATGTAAAAATTATATAATGAATAAGTAGATAAATAACTTTAATATAATTACCACTTTTAAATAGTATAATCATAATAAAGCACCGCCTAGACTCGCCTAGCCGCCCAAACAACTATGGAGGATACTTAATAAAGATGTGGGCCCCCTGACACACTACATGCATCCTTCTTTTCTTTTTATTTTGATGGAATGGTAGGCATTGGCCATGATATTCATTCAGAGCAAATGGCCAAAGCATACAAAAAGGCTCATGGTTGAGGAGGTTTCTATCACGAGCTGAGAGGGGATCACCGCACTATTTTTGCATCCTTCTAAGACATAATCTGTGGGCATACTAAAATCATAAGCATCTTAAAAACATTATAACTTCTATAAATGCAAATTCCTAAATATTGAAGCCTACATCCATTTATACTATTGAAAGAAACTTAGGTGGTCCTTCATCATTGAACAGAACCAAAGATATTTGACACTTGGTGTTTTTTTATCACTTGATATTTCAACAAAATATACTACTTTATATTTACCAGATCATCCTCCAAAAATCAGGTTGTGATATTTTGAGGAGGCTAGTAACTACAGAGAAATATCCAAAGATAGTATGTCTGTGTACAGGGATTCTAGAAGGAACTGTTAGAAATAAATGTTTTTTTACCAGAACATCCTCCAAAAATCAGTTTTGATATTTTGGGGCGGCTGGTAACAACTGAGAAATATCCAAAGATAGTATGTCTGTGTAAAGGGGTTCTAGAAGAAAACTGTTAGAAAGAAAAAAAAAATTTCACAAGGCAAAACTTCCTTGATATTCTCTATCTTTTGGGAATAAATAAAAAAAGAGCGAATGTGCATTGCCACAAGTCCAGAAAGAGGGAAAAATGGGCAGAGGATTAATAGGAAATACTTTTGGAATTCATATTAGAACACTTGTGGCGTGACCATCCATCCTATGATACATAAAGGAGGTAATTCCTCCCACCTTTTAATTAAGAAGTGAATCACAGCCATTTATTTGATGATCCATAAAGGAGAAATGAAATTTGATATTTCAATTAGCGTTTTACTATTCCTATTAAGCACCCTCTCAATGAACTTCAACAAATCCATAGCTCCGCTTTATATAATAGTACAAAAAGTGCAAAATGCTGACGAAATAGTAACCTCCACGATATCAACAAACTATGCCCATCACTAAATGGAATTCGGTTGAATTAAAACCGAAGTTGCAGGATAGTCACAATGCAAAAAACCCATGGAGTAAAATGTCTTATTCATAAATCCAAAACGATCTGCACATTTCTAGTACCTAGGTATTTTAAAAACTGAAGAAACCAGAAACTAAAGAACTTCAGCAAACAAACAAAATTAGGGAAAATAAACATGACACTCTAGGTTGATGTGACGAGAAACAGATCAGGATGACACATTGAAAACACAAACACATCAATGCTAAATAACCTACAAAAAATTTCACCCATCATTATTACTACTAAAAATTATGCAACAATGCAACAAGATTGATAGGAAAAGACGCGGTGGTCAACACATCCTGTCAGAAAACGTATTACATTATGAGGTTGATTCGACATGTAGAAAAAAATAGATATTACAAAATATAACTTTTACTAATGAAGTAAAGAAAAAACATATGTTAAAGAAACAAAATCTCACATTATGTTCCCTCACCATAACAATTTACAAACACAAGTTATTCACACATGATATCTGCAAAAATTAACCTAATACAGTTATGGCAGGATAAAACAAATACAACCTCAATTTATGCCTAATGAACAAACCAAATTATGTAACATTTTTTTTCAAGAGGATGAAAGAAGATTACTGAGAATATCAATATGAATTGGCCATTGAGCACAAAACACAATGTTCCAGCCCAATTATCCATAAACTTCACTACCCACATGCTTGGTAGATACATAAAAACCAGTAGATTTTACCTAATTAATGGAAAACTTCTCAATTTATGTCCAGCATTACTTCATAACAGGAATAAAGACAAACCTGCAAGCGTGACGTTGCTCAACTCTGCAAAGAAGAAAAAAAAATCGAAACAGAACCCAAAATTAGTAGTTGCATATAAAATGGGAGAGATAATATTTACAAGAAGTGAGAAGGAGAAAAAAAAAAAAACTAAAAGAGAGATACTTTGTGCCAAGATATTAAACTTCAATCTAAATGATCGCATTACATTGCTTTGTCAAAGTGAACTTCTTCATAATTCACGGCGGTGCAAATGCACATCCGAGAGACAAATGCGCCTTTGACAAAAAGTAAACCAACCCCCCCACCCCACCCCCCTTCCCCCCAAACCCCAATAAAAATATATATATAAAAATAAAAAAATTATCATCTGATTTTGTATTGATCAACCTGACTATATGGGTTGATCAATGAAACTAGGATTAAACTCAGCTTAAAGACACAATGAGAAGTACAAACATAAACTGTTGCTTTGAAAACAAATAAGAATGTTCAAAAAACATTCAATTTGACAGCCAAAGTTCAAAACACAAAGCGCCTTTGACCGAACATCCCCCCCCCTCCTTCAACATCCCACCCAACTGATATTGAAGTACAAACTCAACCAGTTGCTTTGATAACAAATAAGAACATTCAAAAACATTGAATTAGACTGCGAAAGCTCAACAGACAAAGCGTCTCCAACAGAAAACAACCCCCCAACCCAACCCAAAATTGAAGCTTATCCGCTATATCGGTTGATGAATGAAACTAGGGTCAAACTCAGCTTATAGACAAAATGCAAAATACAAACTTTTATGAGGAAAAATACAAACTTAAAAACTGTTGCTTTCCTAACAATATCCCTTTCACAAGAATGCAAAGTGCTACAGATCTCACAGAGTGTCACACAAACATTGATGATAAAGCATTGTGAAAAAAACAATACCAAATCACAGATCCCATTATCCTCCCCAAAAAAATGAGATCTTGGAAGAGCACATTCAAACACTAATTCACATTTTCACTGTGATTTTCTTCTCAAAAATCAATACCCATATCCCAAAATCACAATGAAACCCAAAAACAAAAAACCCATGTCAGATTTCAAGATACGGATCCCAAACAAAGGGGTTTCTCTCAAATAAGTCAGATCCAAAGCCAAACTTTCTTGAAAAAGGGGGTACCTTCGGGAAGGGCGAGGAGGGGTTGGAAAGAGCAGTCGCAGACGCAGGGATCGCAGGCGGAGCGGCCGACAGCCTCCACGAGGTGCCAGTAGAGTGGGCGACCCACTATGTAGCCGGCAATGCAGAGACCCATCACCACGAGCGCCGCCTTCACCTTCCAAGTGTTGATCCACCCCCCATGTCGGACGGCCATGATTGGTTTTCACTTGGGTCTCTCTCTCTCTGTCTCTCTTCTTCCTCTCTGGATGGGTGTCTGTGTGTGTTGGTTGGGGGGGGGGGAGCGGAAGTGAAGTGGGTCTGCAGAGGCGGAGAGAGGAAGAACAACTGGCGTCACTTGTGAACACACTCAGCTTCCAATGATGAAGAAGATGGATTCGATCTTGTGGTTATTTAGAATTTTAGTTATGGAGTTTTTTACTTGTGGGTCCATATTAATGGATTGTTTATGTTTGTGTCCTTTCTAGAAAGGGACTTTTTTTTTTTTTTGGCATAACTATCCTTGCTATCTTAGGAATGTTTTATTTCTCACATCAATGTTTTTAGAAAGGAAAATATTATATTCAGATCTTTTTTACGGTCCAAAACACATACCATGTATGTTCTTACTTTTTTTAAAAATAGTAAACATCATCTAATGATGTATATGTTTTGATAAAAAAAAATATACATCGTTCCATTTGAAATTGAATAAACTTATTTTTAGTAAAAAGGTTTAATGATGCATATGTTTCACTGACTTTTAAAGTATGCATATAGGACTGTATTTTAGACTGTAAAAATGATTAAGTATAATAACACCCTTTTAAAAATTGAACCTAACTAAAAAAAAAGAACAAATTAAATTATGTTAATACCGGACCTTTCACGCATTGGTGTTGGATGCTGTTCAAATCCTGTTTGTATCTCTCCTTCAACATAGGTAGATTATCTAGTTAAACAAAGCGTATAACTTTTTCATTTTATTTATAAATAAATTAATACAATTTATTAGAATACATATCTCATTGAATGAAAGTGCATATTTTGATATTGTTGTAGGTGTACACTTCAATAATTAAAAGAATGTAAGGCCAACATGAGGGTTTTGTAACCCGGACATATGTAACATTATCCATTGATGTTGAGCTGACCCTAGGTATAGTCGAGCTAGGTCGCCTACGCTTACTATTCCTTTTTCAGAAGACTCCAAAAAGACACAAAAAAATGTTATTTCCTGTATTACTGGGATTTCTTACCTTGTTTTTGAATTTTTACTTTATTTGTAGAAACTAATCCATTTCTTCCTTTTTGGATCTTCTTTTATTTTCTTTTTATTTATTTAATTATATGTTTGTTATTTTATTTGAATTTATTTCTTTTTTATTTTGAAAACTTTAAGAACTTTTAGGTGATGATAATAATAAAAAAATAAAAAAAATTGTGGACAAGGGGCTCATTTAAAATTGGTCATTGTACTTTATCCATTTTACAACCACATTTACAATCTCATATATTTCGTTAGTCACCTCCACTAATTATATTGTAACTATGTATATACTCCTTTTTTAAGTAATATATATATACCTTGTTAGAACTTTTTTATGCATATTATAAATGAGTCTATATAATTCATTAGAATAATTTTTTTTTTTTTACAAAAGTGCATAACTCAGTATATGATGTATACTATTTATAAATGTGTTTGGGGGTGACAGGAAGTGAAGTGGGTCAGCAGAGGTAGAGAGAGGAAGAACAACTGGCGCCGCGACTTTTGAACACTCTGCTTCTAATGATGAAGATGGATTCAATCATTTGATTACTTAAGAAGTGTTGTTACACACGATCCATTTTTCTGGTCCCAACTCTAATCTCATAAATTTCATTAGCTTCGTATATTATCATTGAATTTTTTTTATTTTTTTTTATAAATATATCAATGCAATTCATTAAAATATATGTTTCATTTTTTTTTATAGAAGTATCTTATTAGATGATATATATTATGTTTTAAATTAAAAAAAATCAAAGTATACATGGATTAGAATTCAGGCAGCAAGAGGGGGGCTCGAAGTAACATTATCCTATAGATAACGAAGTGACAGAGGAACTTGTTTGCTATGTATCCATGTGAAATTGATGGATGGATCTAAGATCTCTCACTTTAAGAGTTCACACGATGACATTGCTACGTCAAGAAAGGACACATCCAAGCATATTTATTTGAAGGAAGGGAAATTAATAAGAGTGCTGCTACACTCAATTTTTTACTCAGTCTAAAACATAGACTTATATATCTCGTTATAGATTCTGTGAAGCATATACTTCGTTAGATGATGTATATACATCACTAAATTTTTTCTTACACTTACTAAAAATTGGTTCATTCAACTCGAAATTGAGCGATATGCACTTTTTATCAAAGCATATACCTCATTAGATGATATTTACTATTTTAAAAAAAAATAAAAACAATAAGGTCTGAGTTTTGGTTGGTGAATGTGACTGAGTGTATCATTTTCCAACTAATAATCCTTGTGGACTCACTAATATATATGGCTCACGATCATCTCCGGTTCTTATTCAAAATTTTATTTAAATTTTACTAAAATTTTAAATAAAAATGTCATTCGATATCGTGTGTCTCCAACCATCACTCTGTGTTTAATTTAAATCTTTTAAAAAATGTGGAATCAAAGAAAAAAAAATAGCTATTGAAATTTGGTAAATGTTTAAATAAAAACTTGATTTGATATGGATATGAGTAAATGGTTGAAGAGAATTTTAAGTGATTTTTATTCAACTTTTATTTACAATTTTTCTATGTGTGTATAATCCCCCAAAATGCATTAAGGGCACTATACACGTCTTCTCACCACCCAAAGCAATTGGCCTGGTCAATCCCGCCATCCCACGTGATTGGCCTAAGTTGGACACATTGGGTGTCTACATAATTATATTTCTTAGATAATGTCCTTGCCGATGGACACAGTAAAAAAAACCGTAGGTTCTGGAATAACTTAGGCACATGGGGTGTATATAATTATATTTTCTAGACAATGACCCCTATCGATGGGAATAAAAAAAACATATAGGTTTTGGAATGAGTTATAATTATGTGTTTGACTACACCGGTGTCAGTGGTTGTAGTAATTGGAGACAGTTACTGTCAAATATATAAATGTACAGTGTTGCTATTTGGGCCCTAAAAATTAGGCCTCATTGGTAAGCCCCAATAGGTGGCATTCTCCTATTAGTTCCCTGTTTAATTTTTTCAAACAATAAAAAAAGACAATGACATTACTACCCCCTTAAAAGGTTTTTAAAAAATTAGCTCCAACTAATCATACCATCATTAATCCCTCATAATGAAATCCCAAAAAATGTGGCATCATTGAAACCGTTTTGGGATTCTCTGCTGGACCAGTACTATGCTAGGATCTCCTTGGCTTTTATTCAAATAACGCCACGTGTTCTTTTATTCATCAGACGGTTAAGCATAGCCCCCACGAAATTATTTTCTCTCGCTCAGCATCAGCCACTTTTGTGTGTTGAATGGGTGGTCTGACATCCACTTTTTGTTTTTACAATTTTTATTTTCGCTGAGCCACTTTTTGTTTTTACTTTTACTTTTGGCTTGAACAACTTTTTTTTTTTCTTTTATTTCATTCATAGTTTTATTGGTTTTACTTTTATGTCAAATATATAACGAAATTGTTTCTGATGCATTGTTTTCGTTTATCAGTGTATCTAGATTTGAGAAAAAATATTAGACATTGTTTTTTTTGTTTTAGGTTTTCTTGTGCACATAACGAATATAGCATTCAGATACATATATCTGAAAATTCAAATAATATGCAGTTGTTTATTATAAAATTGATTTTGGGAAATCTATATGGTGCATTATGTTTGTATACCAGTGTAACAGAATCCGATTGAATAACAATTGATAATAACCAAAGGAATTGTTTTAATTTTCATATGAATGTAGATCATGTATTATTATCTTTTATTTTATAATTATCATATGTTGGTTTGATAAATATATCTAAATGCTTTTGAAATCACTGTATGTATCTGAATCAGATAGTCATTGTATCTGAAAACCTGTTTACCAAATTTAGCTAAATCTGAAGCAAAAATGTAGAAACAGAACATCAAATTACTCGCACTACATGCCATTAAAAAGTTGTTTATGCCATGAATAAGAGTGTATAGTGTATTAATATCTTCCATTTTATCATTTGAAAAAACAATGATGTGCTGAGTTAAAAATCTACAAGTATTTGAAAATATTGAACCGTATATGAAATTGTTGTACTTCACGTTCTGTAAAACATATTTAAATCCCTTTGGTGCATCTGAAATAACAAACAACTGATAGCATTTATTGGTGTGGAATCTAATTGTTATGCATGTATCTAAAATATGATTGTTTATCTGGTTTTGCCTCTCTGCTACATTTGTTTTAGGTGCTGTTGATTTTACTTTTTAAGATACACCTGTATCTTAAAAAAAAAGTGCATATGTATGTCAATGTATTAGACATTTGAATTGTATCTGGCTGTTGTATCAATATGATATCACAAAGATTGTTTTGCATCTGAAATTCAAATACGTATTATGCAGAAGTTTTAAAAAACAAAGTCGCTAAACAAAGAAGAAATCGAGCATATCCCCAGAACAGATCTACGGTACATAGAATTTTTGAAACGTTTGCAACAATGGAGTAGAGCAGAAGGCATTTGGAAATGCTCTAGAGAACTCCATTCTGGAATCTATTTAAGTTCTTCATCGACAGGTCCTATGATTACAGTAAGACCAAGAAAAATGATGATGATGTCATGTCCATTAAGATACAGTAATGTATCTGAAATTCAAATGAAATAATTATGGTCTACATGCTAATGAGCAGTACATAGATGATTAATAAAAGTCTTTAAATATACACGACAATAAGCAATTAAATATTAATCAGATACATATTAATCAAATCCATAGAAATAAAGATATCCAACATCAAATTGGGCTGGATAACTAATTCAGATACATGTGTATCTGGAATCTGAATTAACAATTTTAAATTAAATACAAGTGTACTCAAATCTGAATGAGTTGAATAATGATCCTGCAAGGCTAAAAATATGCTGAATGACACAATATGCATAATTATATACATACACAACAACAAAAAAAGATTATATAGATCATACCTAAACACAAAGTGCATATAAAATCCAGATACAGTGATCATGTATCTGAATTTAAATTAAATTCGATCTCAAAAAATGTATATAATGATTCAAAAGATGAATGTAAAATCAAATCAACATATCTTATTCAAATCGAAAAAATCCTAACCTGAATGGATCGCCATGTTTGGACGACAATCAGGTCCAAAATTAAAAAAAAAAGTGGATCGTGAAATTCTTCACTTCTCCACCAATCAATCTGAATAAAAAAATGAATTCGATGTTTGCTTGCAGATCCACCAATCAATCTGAAACTAATAATTGTAAAATGTGATTGATTTTGGCGTCTAAAAAAAACTAACCTAGATGGATTGCCATTGTTTGCACCACAATCAATTTGCAAAAAAAACAAAATGAATCATTAATTCTTATCTTCTCCACTGATCAATCTGAATAATAAAAAAAAAAAATTGTTTCCACCGAAAGTAAATTGTAAAACATAAAACATGTTTTTTTTTTCCGTTCAATTGAATTCATATCTTCAAAAAGGGAAAGAATCTTCCAAATCATAACCACCACGACATTAATGGGATCGGTTATGGAAAAATTGTTAAAATTAAATAGGGGGTAAAGTGGGTAATTCAAACTTGCCAACTCATGGGGTCTGAGATGGGGTCTAGCAATTGGGGCCCAAAAATCATTATTGATAAATGTATGAAGCTTTATTGTTTTTTCTGAAAAAGGTAGACACATCGTGTGTTGAGTATAGGTGTATTGTTAGACAGTTTGTGTGTGGATTCCTGCATGAATCAAGTTTCTTCATGAAACATAAGGAAAAAAGTTTCACAAATTCAACAAGAGTTACTTATCCAATAATACATTTACAAACACATTCAACATTCATATTCAATAAGACATTCACATTCACAAAACACATTCACATTAATTTACATATTCACCCCTAAAACATTATGATGTTATATCAAATCATAATACCATCATGTGTTTATCAGCATTTCATAAAGAGAATTGCAAAGATAATAGCTAGTGCATAAATTATCCAAAAACACATATCCAAAATGGCATCATTCATTCAACCTTGATCAGGGCTGGCCCTGAGAATTGTATTTTTTGGTGGGGCTCTAGGCGAACTTTTAGAATGGGGCTCTATATACATTAAGAGAAAAATGTTTTTAAATATTGTGAAAGACCAAATTTGCGTACGGATTAGGGATAAAGTTATACGCGGATATCTGGGGTAGATAGGAATAATTCGTAAGATGGGCCTGCCCACATTGATCCACAAACACCGACCAATCAGTGGGACCCATGATAGTGGCTGCTCGGCCCAATAAGCTCGAAAGAAAGGATGAAGTAATTCGTCCTGGACAGCCCACAAAAGGTTTGTTGGACATTAGCTATTGCCCGACCAGACCAAGAGGGACCCGCCTTTCGTCCGACCTGAGTAGGATGGCCGAGTAAAGCGATTTCGGCTATCTTGACATAGCCTGACCACAGGGTCGGCCCTGGCTGAAGAGGTGTGCCTATACATCCACTTCAAGAAGATAATGGAGACGGCAGAGAATATCCTCTGACATCGCAGCGGCGGGTGGCTGTCAGGAGACGATTACATCCTAGGATTGTACGTGGCAGCTGATCCTGATGCCATCTGGACGATTCTGTCCGTACTCACGATAACCTCACTCCCTGGAGCGAGGTTGGCACGCCCTCTTCGACTATAAAAGGGGAGACATCATCGTCTCCAGGAAGTATGCAAGAACACACACACACACTCCTTCTACAAAATCATCCTAGACTCAAGCTTTTACTCACGTTAAATTCTGACTTGAGCGTCGAAGGGCTGTTAACCGGCACCACACTTGTGGGAGTTGCAGGTGACCGGAGTAGGAGACGGAGCTAGGAGACTCGTCGGCGGAACCTCGACGGCCTCAAAGGGGAGCTGCATCTATTCCTTCTCGGATCCACAACGAAAGCCCGGATAGCCTCTAGGATCCGGCCGTGTGGAGGAGGACCAGAAATCACCCCCCACAAATATTATCTTATTTTAAGTTACAAATGTTATAAATTACAAATAGAATTATCTTTCTCTCTTAAGATTCTTAAATTTCAAGGACAAAATTTTTCTAAGGAGGAAATGATGTTAAGATTGTATCACTTTTTAAAGGTCAAGTATCGTGTTTTATTTATTTTAAAAAGTTTAGGCATTCAGTTTCAAAATCTGACTGCATATCCATTCTCTTGGTACTGGCATTGGCCTACCTGAAAATTTTTATCGCATTCTGACGTCATTTTCAAATTATGCAGTTCCGATTGGTATCCGAGTTTTTCGTTACTAGGTTTTGGTAGGTGAGAATCATTCCAAGGTTGTTGTGTAACTTTTCTTTTGGGGTGTGTGTGTGGTGACTTTAGGCAAGTCTCACCCTCTCCCCCTTCATTCTCATTCAAATGCACCCCATTAGTGGTGAGAATAAGCCTACTCTCACCCTCCTCCCCACCTTATCCCCCAAAGTCAACCATCTCAAGCTAAAATCCCCAAATCTCTCTCTCCATCTCATTTTTTTTCACTCTCTCGGGCTCCCTCTCTTTGTGTGAGTTTGGTTGAGCTAGTGGAAGAAGTGGAGATGGAGAAGAAGAGAAGGAAATGAAGGAAGAGTGAAAAAGAGGGTGGTGTGTGTGAACCTTGTATTCCCCCAACCTCCCTCTTCTTTTCCATGGCATTCTTTTGACTTCATTTTTTTGTTTTGGCTTATGTGAGAGTGCTGATCTAGTGATGGTTGTGGCTATGCATGTGTGGCATATGTGATGGTTTGGTTGCTTGTGGTGATGGTGGTGGAAATCCTTGTGTGCACCCTCTTTCTCTCTTCTTCTCATGGTATGTTTGCTTCCCCTTTATGCAATATAGGTGTTTGTGTTTATGCTCCAATGAAGTATGAATGTTTTATTTAGTGCTTTGGGTGGTTAGCAAGGATACTCAGGTGCTGTTGTATGTGTTTTTCCCCATTTCTTGTTGTTGGGAGTTTTGTGTCATAGTAAGGCAGATTTTTGTCTTGTGAAGATCCTTATGAAACAAGTACTTAAAGGCATATTATGAGCATAGTGTCCGTATGTTATATGATCATCCATGTGTCTAGATGATATATATGAAATTTGGTGTCATAATATTACCCGTGTTGTGAGTTATAAGTTAATTTGCATGGGCTATCCAGATTCACGTGGGAATTAACCAGTGTCTGGAAACATTTTATTTCGGGTATGTAGAGGCTAAATCAGGTTATGATGTCTTCATGGATAATGATTCCAACATATCATAGAACGTTTATGATTATTTCAAAATTATTGGATGTATATTTGGTGCTGTGGAGATTAATGATTAGGGGTGTTTGCTGCAGATACACCAGTTTTACATGATTGTGTCAATGAGTTATTTATGCATGTTGTAGGCAATATTAAGAGTTGACATCTTCATGAAGTAGGCTTATATATGTGTCAGGAAGCTTCATGTTTGATTTGAGCACCATTGGTTGTAGGGTTTAGAAGTTATGACATTTTTGTTCATGTGATTGTGTTGCCGAGGGAGTGCATCGCGTGCTGCCCGCCCCACCCCACGCATTGTCCTGCGCTAGGAATCATGTTTATGTTTCATTTATTTAAGTTATGTTTGTCACGTGATTTATCTATATATTGTTGTGTCATGCAGATCTCGTAGAACAGACGTGCGACAATCCAAGTATCAGTGAGTGGTTCGATCCAACCCTTTTGGGAAGCGCTCGATGTATGTAGTCGTGCATCGCGTATCCATGGGACTCTATAGCTATACTCAATCTTGATTTCTAAAGTGTATTGCTATACTAAATCCATACTATGCTAGACAACTTGCATGTTCAATTTATATGTGAATTGTATTACGTGTAGGATTCTATGCTTGCTAGTATTATTTTTAGTGTCTTATATATTGTGAAATATAGAGTATAGCATGACATAGGTAATCATTTGTAGGGTTGCCTTCATATTAGTAAATGCTTAGTATGGTTGTATTATATTTAGCTAACGATATGGCATTTATGCCAACTTATTAGTGGGCCTATGTTGGATTGTATAAAGTGTGTATATATATGGTTTAATCATAGTTTATTTGGACATGTGGTCCATGTATCTCTTTTATGATAGAATCTCTTGTAATAATTGTGTGTGTGTTTAATTAGTCAGTCAAATCTGTGATTCATTGTCTGGATCATACTTTGTCCTGCTATGCAAATGTAGTCGTTTAACTACCCTGCATCCATGTGATGCTCTCATATGGGTGTCACGCCCCAGGGCGGCCGTCCCCGGGACGCGGCAAGTGTATATATGATATCAGTAACAAGAGTTCAATAATATACCACAAACAACAACTAAAATGACAACACAGGTAAAAGCAGGGCTGACATAATATATACACCAAATGCGGAAGCTAAAAGACTGAGTCTGTAGTCAAAACATACTACAGACTCGATACATAATCATAAGTCCTGTGAGAGCCAACATGCCCATATATATACACAAATGAAATCCATACATAAACCAGCTAGGTGCCCAAGCACAGAATATATACATACAACTGAAAGAAGGGTGCTGACGGCCTCAAAACTCGTGGGACGCGGCGCTACCCTCTACCGGTGTAGTCGCTCAGGAAGCTCCTCCCTCAGAGATCACTGAAAAAGACAATATGCGAGGGGTGAGCCACACGCTCAGTGAATAGCACAACCCATGCATACAGTTCATATTAACCACATTTATGCAAGTCATAAGCCACAAGTGGCATAATATCACAATCCAGGGGTTCGTTACATCGCCGAACCCCATACCCTCACCCTCACCCTCACCCTCAACAGGTGACCTAGGATGTTGGGACTTAGCGGGTTGATAATCATCCATACATAATCCTGTGGGTCGTCGCATCGCCGGCCCGCCATACCCTCACCCTCACCCTCGCCAGGTGACATAGGCTCTTGGGACTGACTAGGCTGTTGGTCACCCTTGGTCCACCGATAGTCTCTCCTCACTCCGTAGGTCGTTTGGCCACTCTCATGTTCAGCACAGTCCTTCACCAAAATCAGGAGGCGCCTACTAATGGGAGCCCCTGCACGGGACAACCTGTCTAACGCTGAGGTAGTCTCTAACAGGATCCGACGAAGGGAACAGAACAGCCTATCCATCGCATATGATCCACTCGGATCCGCTGACAGTACATCTCTACAACTCTAATGTCTTGAATTCCTCAGAATTCCACCAGCGCGCATAACCAGGATGCGGGGAAATAAATAAGACCAATATGGGGAAAAGAGACCTTGGGAGGGTAACCTGAGGTCCCGATGTAGGACATCCGACAACCAAACGAGAAACACGAAGTACCCTAACCCGGGTCTCAATGTTAACCTCGCAAGGCCCCCTTATATTCCCTAAGCATGCTATCTATTATTACAGTCCGCATTTAATTAAATAAACCAAACTAATAGAACGCATGCACAGGTCGGGCTTTCCTAGCATGATAGCGAGGTGGCAGGATGCACGGCTCATGCACAATCCTAAAGGTGCAAGTCCCTATCACACAATCTAGGGTGGCATGCAATTCTACACACACATCATGCTTACATAGATTATAATTGCAATAATTAATACAAACTATACGCCCCAGGGGAGATCGGTACACGCCCAAAGCATGTAACGCCTCCCAAACTGGGTTGGGTTGTCCCACTCACCGGAAATCGGGTCGACGCGCGACCGTCCGTCGAGATCTGCAAGACAGGGTATTAACTGGGTAAGTATAAATCCGCAAGTACTATTAAATACACAAAAATACACCAAATAAACGCCCAACGCTCGGGCGAACGTGCATACGGCCGTACGCACGCCAACCCGAGCACTCCGCAACCACCCGCACGGCCGGCCACCACCCGCACGGCCACCCGACCGCCCGGACGCGCCGCCGCGCCTCAGCCCGCGCACTCCGCGCACCGCCAGACCCTCTGCCCGCCGCCTGGATACGCCGCCGCACCGCCCGGGGCACCGCGCGTCCACCGCGCCCAGCCGCAGCAGCCCGCGCGCGCCCCGCACGCCGTGCGCTGGCCCGCGAGCACCCCGCACGCCCCCCCCGCGCGCGGCGCCTCGCCCCCGCGCACACCACCTCGCGCCCGCATACACTACCCCTGCCTTGCCGCACCTCGCGCACACTGCCCTGCTCGACCAGCACTTCGCGCACACTTCGCCTGCCCCACCGCGCCTCTCGCACACCTCGCCTGCCCCACCGCGCCTCGCGCACACCTCCCCTGCTCGATCAGCACCTCGCGCACACACCACCACTGCCCGCACGCCTAGCACCCGCGTGACCAGCTCCTCGCGCCCAGACCAGCGCGACCAGCATCTCACGCGCAGCTCGCCATCAGCTCCTCGCGCACAGCTCCCCGCGCATACCCGCCTAGCTGGCCTCCAGCTCTCCCCGCCGAGTGCTCGCCCGCGCGCACGCTCGCGCGCACGCACGCGCACGCCCTGCCAGCCCCTGCGCCTGAGCTGCCCGAGGCCACCAGCCCACACGCCAGCACTGCCAGCCCACCCAGCGCACCCAGCACGACCAGCTCCTCGCACCAGGCCCGCGCTCACCCGCGCGCACGCACGCGCGCACACCGCGCGCGCCCAGCCTGTGCGCTGCCTGAGCCGCTGCCGCTGCTGCCTGTTGCTCGGGACACGGCCTGCCACTGCTCGAGCACCTCCACCACCACCCGAAAGCCTCCAACGGCCTCCGACCGCCTCCCACTGCCCCCGACGGCCACCCACCGCCTCCGACCACCACCCAACCCTAGATCCACCTCCCTAGCATACATCTATGCAAGAAAAAGAGGGAAAGAAGGCTTACCGAGGGGAGGAAGAGGCGTCCGGTGGCTCTCCGCGCGCCAGAACCTTTCCCAAAAGCTCTCCTACGCCCCGATCTACCACGGCCCTCGAATCGGGCCAAAACAGAGGAAAAAGAGAGGAGGTCGGAGTGGCTAGAGTCGTCGGAATCGGGTTTTGAAGACACCGGAGTGTAGATCGGGACCCGATCTACACTTCTCGTGCTTTGGGTTTTTAGTTTTGAGGGGTGTAGGGGCCTCAAAAGTGAGAAAAATGAGAGAGAGGAGAGAGGGGAAGGGTTGGTAGGGATGATGAATAGTAACTCGGGAATTAGATCTCACATATATATAGTGTGCGACTTAAAAACCCGGATACGCCCCGGAACTGTGAAATTTTTGGAAACGATGCCGGAATTCGATGAAATTTTCATGAGTGGCTTAAAATGGCACCAGGACACATAATATGCAGTTAGATTTTCAATCGGAGTCCTCTAACTCGGACGATAGCTAACAGTCCAAAATTATGCGGTTCCGATCGAAAAACACAAAAATTTTAAAACTGCTAAAAATGCTCCAATGGTTGCCAATAGGCCAAAAAGTGACACATATATAACAATGGGAATTCCTAAAAATTCATTTATTGTATCGGTATTCGTTAACCGATAGATATGATAGTATGCTTGGCCTATCTGTAATAGGCGCGTCGATGACTCACCTTTAGGTTCATGCCTTCTCATTGTTGAGTGTGAGAGCTTAACCATTTTCTCCACGTCTGAGTGATGCATCTGTATGGCAATTCACGAGAATTCATTAGCATTGTTAATTTTTAGATGATTGTAGTTGATCTTTGAGGATTGTGTTGCGAGTGCGGAATGCTTCTCCCCTACCTCGTATCTGTGTTGAAGCTACCTGGTGTTGGAGCTATCCTGGATTGTACCGCCACATCGTAGGATGCTCAATGTGTATTTCGATATTGTTTTGGCGTCAGACCTACCATGGATGGCTGCCAGGAAGAGGGCTACCAAAAGGTTAAGGGAGTTAGCGAGTTGGTTTCTGTTTCCAATAGTCCCATGTCACCCCTAGGGGAGTGAGGTGGGGTCACGCTGTCACGTGACATTTATGTTCATTGGGAATGCCCAAAGTATAATACATCTCCTGGATGATGTGAGGCATCTAGCATAGTTATACCTTGATGCAGATTGACGTGTAGTACTGTGTTATCCAGTAATGCTATGCGTTATGGTTAACTGTACAGTTCCTTCCCAAGAGTCCTAAGAGTTCCCCTCCGGGTCGAGGGTGAGGGTTAGGTGAGGTCATGTCTTCACGTGACATTTATCTTTGTTGGGTTTCTCCCATATTTCTTTTCCTTGAAAGGAAAAATGCACTAATATTATATTATTATTGTAGAGCTTGGATTCTTGTCACTCACTGAGCTTGTAGTTCACCCCTCGTGTATTGTTTATCCACCGGGGACCGGGTTGGCGTGGAGCTAGAGCTTCCCTCTAGCGTGTTTCATGCGTGGAGCATTCCACCTTTCAGTTGGCGAGTGCGAGGCTGTCAGCAATCCTATTTTTTTGTGTATGTATTAGTAATCGTGCGTGTTGCACATGTAGTTGTATTTGGACTAAACTTGGACTTTCATAGGACAGTGATTGTGTATTCGGGTCTATAATAATATTTTTTATTTATATACTTATTTGTATTTTACGCTTCTACATTTTTTATTGACTATCGCTTCCCTGTTGCCTTGTTACCTTATTCGATCCTTGTTGGTTATTGTTACATTTTATTTGGAGTCATTATTGACCTCTCGTGTATGACTCCTGATATTGTATGATTGGTATGGTCCTGAGGATGACCGCTCCGGGGCGTAACACATTTAGATTCAACTTAAAAACCAAATTTCATATCAACCAATAAACCAAATTCATACACTTTTAAAAATCTGAACATACATGAAACAAACACGACAAGATTATCTTGAAATTAGCATGATAACATTCTAAAATGAATGAATATCTATTCCTACTTCTAGATAATAAGAAATCATGATATCATACATCCGAAATTTATCAAATCTATTTAGAAACCTTTGAAACTCTAGATCTATGATAATAAAGAACAGCTAGCAGGGATCTATAACAAAACCCTTTAAAAACAATGGTAAAAATGTTGGGAAGGCCATCGCAGAAGCCAACAATAAACACGAGATCAAACACAAGAACAAAACACCACATCTGTTGTGCCTGTGTCATTTTGGAGCGCTCTGTTTGGAAATTTGGGTACATAAATTTTTTTCCTAAGTTATGTATTCCCAATTTACCGTTTGGATTTGATTTTGTAAAAATCCAAGATGAAGAGGTTAAATTCTGATTTTATTATGAGACGTCCAGTTTTGAGTTAGCTTTCGTTTGGAAGTGGAATTAGATCAACTGGATTCTTGTAGTAAAAGTTATGGGTATTCTTCCAAGTATACCCCGGGGATGGAAATTCTGGCTGCAGCCCTGCTCTGTGTTTGGCTCTAAATTCAGAATAGCTGGAGAGGTTATTTGCTCTTATCATAAACATGAAAGTTGTAGATAATCTTCTTAGCTTTCCATCGGTTTTGGAATTGAGCCATTCGGAGCTATATCGAGGAAGTTATGGCTGTTCCAGTGAAGCTTGCGCAGAATTTCAAGTGAAAGGGGTGTCTATGATGTCATTTCCTTGATATTTTTGATAAATACCTCTCTCTCTCTCTCTTCCCCTCTCACTCCCTCGTCAACGACTTCATCTGAGGCTCTCTCTTTCACCTCTTCAAGCCCCCCAAGTGTTTGATGATTTTCCCCAAAGAGATGAAGTGAAGGATGAGGTGAAGGAAGAAGAGAGGTTGGTTCTTGTGTTGATGTTGTTTGTTCCCCTCTATCTCTAGCTCCCTTTTCCATGCTCCCCCCCCCCTGTTTTGGCTGAAGAGGAGGCTGAGGAGGCTGAGTGGAGGTGGTGGTGGTGGTGGCTCCGGGTGGCGGCGTTTCGGTGCGCGAAGGGCCCCGAGCATCCCCCTTTATTTTCCCTCCCAAGGTGAGCTCCTCCCCTTCTTTTCTTGGTTTCTTAGCTTGGGGGGTTGATTGGAAGGTCATGCATGGTGGCTAGGTAGGTTGGGGTGTGTGGGAGGGGTTAGAAGGGGTTAAAAGGGGGTTAAGAGGGCTTGGGCGCGGTCTGGGCGTCGTTTGCGCGCGGGCGCGCGCGCGGGCGCGCGCAGGCGGGCGCAGTCGGGCGCGCAGGCGCGCGCGGGCGCGTGAGTGCGCGGGTGCGCGCGGAGCGGGCGCGCGGGTGCGCGCGGGTGCAGGCGTGAGCGGGGGTGCCAGCGCGGGTGCGCGCGGGGCGCGCGGCGCGCGCGGGCGTGCGCGCGAGCGTGCGCGCGCGCGGGCAGGGCGCTGGGCAGGGCGCCTGGGCGCTGGGCTGGGGACCAGTGCGCGCGCGGGCGTGCGTGCGCGTGCGTGCGCGTGCTGGGGCGTGCTGGGGCGTGCTGGGGCAGTGCGCGGGGTGCTGCCCGGGGGGCGCGGGCTGGACGCGCGATGCGCGTGGGCGCGCGCGAGCGTGCGCATGCGTGCGAGCGCGCGGGCAGGCGCGCGGGCAGGCGCGCGGCAGTGCGCCGATGATGCCGGGGTGTGTGCGTGCATGCGCATTCGTGCGTGCGCATGCGGGGGGCCATGCGTATGGCTGCCCGAAGGTTCGGGTAGGTGTCGGGGCACTCGGACTCGCGTGCGTACGCGCGTGCTCGCATGCGTGCGAGCCCGTATGCATGCTTATCCGAGTTTTTGGTATTTTTAATCATTTTCTATGTAAATTGTGTTGTTTCTCACCCTGTTCGATGCCCCTACCTTGCAGATCTCGTCGGATGGGATGCGCGAGGTCCCGGATCGAAAGGTGAGTGGTTTGATTCCAGTCCCGCCCCCTCTTTAGGGATGCGCTCGACCCGCGTAGACGCGCGTCGCGCATCGAGGGGTCCCCTAATTAATAGTAGATATGCATGCACCTTTCTATGATCAATATGATGCTATTCATGCCACCTTAGACTTGTATGCTAGGGATGCGGACCCCCATATCATGTATAGCGGCCTATGCATGTTTAGTTACCATATTTTCATGCTAGGAAGCCCTGCCTCGACCTATGCATGTTCCCATTTAGTTTAATTTATTTAAATCAAATGCGAGCATATGATTTTTAGCATGCCTTAGGGAATATTAAGGGGCCTTGCGAGGTCAACATTGAGACCCGAGCTAGGGTACTCCGTGTTCCTTGTTTGGTTGTCGGGATGTCCTATATCGGGACCTCATGGTGCCCTCCCAAGGTTTCTTTTCCCAATAATATTATATATGTTCCCCGCATCTTGGTTATGCGCCCTGGAGGAATTCTGAAGAATTCATGACATTAGAGTTGTTGAGATGTGTTGTCGGCGGATCCGAGTGGATCATATGCGTATGGATAGGCTGTTCTGTTCCCTTCGTTGGATCCGTGTAGAGACTGCCCCAGCGTTAGAAAGGCCGTCCCGTGAGAGGGCTCCCATCAGTAGGCACCTCCTGATTTGGGACGGACTGTGCTGAATGTGGGAGTGGCCAAGCGGCCTACGGAGTGGAGGAGAGACTATCGGTGGACCAAGGGTGACCAACAGCCTAGTCAGTCCCAATATCCTATGTCACCTATTGAGGGGTGAGGGTGAGGGTGTGGTGGGTCGGCGATGTAGCGACCCACTGGATTTGTGTAGTTCAAGGATGATTAACAGCCTAGTCAGTCCCAATATCCTATGTCACCATATTGAGGGGTGAGGGTGAGGGTGAGGGTGTGGTGGGTCAGCGATGTAGCGACCCACTGGTTTGTGTAGTCATTGCCACTTTGAGGCTATGATTGTTTTGAGGTTCATATGATTGTGATGCATAGTTTGGTGCCATGCACTGAGTGTGTGGCCAGGTAGAGGCTACCCGGAAGAGGGTTAGCGAATGATGTCGCGAGCATGGAATCGCTCTCCCCTTCGTTGGATCCGATGTAGGAACTCCCCGACTTTGGAGGCCAGGGAGAGGCTACCGGTGGACCAGGGGTGTAGAGCAGTCTAAGTCTCTCCCAAAGTCCCGAGATGTCTCCTTTCAGGAGTGAGGGTGTGGATGAGGCGAAGACGCGTCCATCGTGACCCATTCGTTGTTCGACCGTTCCCATAGATGTTGGGTCGGGTCCTGTGATCGATGTTGAGGGACATCGTTGGGCGTTTATCTAGAGGTAGATGATCCAGTAGTGTTGAGTAGACCAGTAAGTCCGGGTCTCTTCGACCGACGGCATGGTCTCTGGACCAGTAAATCCGGGTCTCTTTGACCGACGGTATGGTCTCTCCCCATAAGTCCCAAGAGTCTCCCTCTGGGAGTGAGGGTGGGGGTGAGGTTGGTCGCGCCGCCGCGTGACCCAATGATCATTGGGTTTCTACCCATGTTTTCCCTTGAAGAAGGGAACTGATTATTTAATTACCTGTAGATGGTGATTGGATTCCAGCCACTCACTGAGCTTGTAACTCACCCCTCGCATACTGTTTCTTTTCAGGGGCAGTGTTGGGCGTGGAGCTGGAGCTTTCCTGTGGCGTGGTCTTATGGGCGTTGGAGCGTTCTTCCGGCGGGTGGCGAGTGCGAGGCTGTCAGCATTCCTAGAGTCATTTTATGCTTTGTAATCGTGCATGTGGCACATGTTGTATTTTCTTTGGTCTAGACTTGGCTTCCACAGGACATTGATTGTGTATTCGGGTCTGTAATAATGTTTTTGATTTACAGACATTGTTATATATTATGCTTCCGCTTTTCAGTCAGTTATCTTTATCTTGCTTTGCCGCCTTGTGTATTGTTGTTGGTGTCCTTATTGACCTCAGGTATTGATAACTGATATTACATTTTATTATTGCCACGTCTCGGGGACGCCTGGGGCGTGACAACATCACACGAAAAACACAAGATATACGTGGTTCGGCCTAGGTCTACATCCACGGGGCAAAATATAGAGAATCCACTTTGATAGTTGAGATACATTAAGAGACTTACAAACTCTCTCATGGAGTTACCCTCTCTTAGAACCCTCTCAACCTTCCCTTAGGATCTCTACATTGTATAATGCCTTGCCTAGTCTTGCCATGAAACCCTAGAAGATATTTATAAGGATAAATAACTCACTCTCCAAGTAATCTCCCAATTAACAAACAAATGTTGTTCCCATTAATTAGGAGATATTCACTCTTCTAATTAACAAACAAATATTGTTTCCTATTTTAGGAGATTCACTTTAAATATTAATTAAGATCAAATCTTAAATAATATTCTACTTATTAAGTGTCCAACCTAATATGGTTTCATCATGGCAATCCAATGTCATACACCGAATCGAGACATAATCCCAACAAAAAACATGTATGGTTCATAATCAATGAAATCATAAATCAATTTATTATTCCTCAATCTGTTATTGATCTTCGGTGATTAAATTGTTATTTTCGTGTGAAATGTATATTGAGCGTTAAATCACATTTTTGTCCGTGGAGGGATCAATTATAGGAAAATGGTAATTCACAATCACAAATAGGTTTCATAAGGATCTTGCCGATGAATCAAGAATCAAACAAATCAGAGGTACAGTTAGAAAGTTATGAGTTTTCTAAAAGTTCATAATTAAAATATAAGAATCCAAAAAAAAAAAAAAAAAATTTGATTGATAATGAAATCCATGAAAACCAAGAAGAAAACCCAAAGAAATCAACAACTCCGATTCACGTCGAGTTAGCCTCATCATCGGTGATTATTCAAACATAAATATGATTGAAAACTACTGAAAATCATATTGAAAAGAACCTACCTTGTTCTTCCCGAAATCCCTTCAAAAACTCCTCCAAAAACTACCAAAAAGTGAGAGAATGATAGGGAGATGTGTCTAGAATCTAGGGAAAGGTTAGAGGGCTTTAAGGTTTGTGGTAGTGTTCTTGCAATTGCAACTCCCATTGGTCCTCATATATGATGATTGCATTTGGTGGACAATCTGACCATTACATCTTACCATTTTGTGAACAACCAAATAAAGGACTTTACTTTTTCATCCTTTATCACACAACCAAGGGAAATGGACTAGAAATAATTATTCACTCTAATAAAGGGTGCAAAAATCAATGAATATTGATTTGTGTCATAAGTTGTGTCGAACACAACTACATCACAGAAGTGAGCATAAGCTTTCCTTGCACCTTCATCTACCAAAAAACAATGCGCTAACGAGTTCTCCCCACCCATCTCATATGCAAAGTAAAAAGATGGATTTATTACAGCTTTTTCTTTGAAAGAGTCTACAAACATTTGAGAATCATATTCTCTAATTTCATTATGAATTATTTCTTGGTAGTTTTGGGCATCTCTTTCAATACATCCAACTCTATCATGTCCTCCTGAATCCAATGCTAGTATGGTCGTTGTTTGTGAGGAGCCAACATTTGCATATGAAATATATCAATTAGAGACTTTTGTGCACATGTTGCCTCCTTATGAGACCTCAACAAATGTGTTTTTCAAGGAGTAGCAGATACACGAACACGACCCTCTCTGAAATCATCTATTTTCCATTTTCCATCTTCTTTTAAAAACTTTACTCTGGCCTTACACCCCACCCCTATGTGTCCTCAATTTCTTATACAAGGCCTTACTCTGGCATTGTGAAGTGTCTTTGAATCCTTCATTTGCACAATCAAGAACTCTTCTATATATTTATTTGGATCCCTTATGATACTTTGTTGATGATTTTCAAACACTAAATCCTCTAAATCTAGCGTACTGTACATAAAAACTCTCTGCTTCATCAAGTGTAGCAAAACACATTTCAATTACCTATTTTATATGTTCATCCACATCTAGAATCCAAGCCCCTTACTCTATAAATATTTGTTCTATGCCGTACACAAAATCTTCCTCATTATTAGCCATTTGAGCCCATATCAACGTTGCATATGCATTTAATAATTTAATCCACAAAATTTTTATAAATAACACTATAAAAATAATTTTTTTTTTACACATATACATGTCTTCAAAAAAAAACTTTTTTTGTCTACTTGAGATCCCCATATACAAAATACATTGATACATCATGCATCATTTGAAGTGCTTAACATACAAATTTACATGAATAACTCATAAAATAAATCAATAGAAACAAAAATTCATTTGGGAAAAAAATGCATACAAACCCTAAATTGAGAGAGAGAGGTTGCGTCAGAGCTAGGGTTGCATTGGAGTTTCCATTGGGTCAAATCTAGGGTTTGTGTGATATGGGGGGAGGGGAGAGAGTTTGAGATGGAGAGAGAGCAGGCCCGGCCCTGGGCAGAGGCCACCAAATCCACTGCCTAGGGCCCCTACCCAGGGAGGGCCTCAGCCCTTAAAAGCCCATATAGTTTAACCCATGAAAATAAAAATTTAAGCTGGCTGCCTTGGCTATTAGACCCTTGAATACTCATTACTCACCCCAAGGCCCAGGCCCAACAAATACATTCCCTAAATACCCAAAACCCATCCTCTCATTTCTTATCCCAAGCAAATATTTTCTAACCGTCCCATTAAATTCCCTTAAACTCCTCCCACATCAAATCCCTAGTGATATGTATGTGATTAATTATTTTTTCTATTATACATTTTTATTTGATTGATCTTAGTATGAACATAATTTTGTATGGATATTTATAAGTGTTTTATGATGTAATTGTTATAATGAATTCTTTTATTTAAGAAGGTTTCAATTTTAATGATTGTGTAATGTTGTATTTGTAAATTTATAACATTTGCAATTTAAAATAAGATAATATTCAATACCTTTTGTTTACCGCTTTAAAAATTCATCTAAGGCCCCGCAAAAAAAAATAAAATTCTCAAGACGGGCCCCCTGAGAGGGAGGGTCAGATCTATGTTTTGAAATAAAAAGGTTAATGATTTGATGATCGTGGGGGGAGGGGGGTTAGGGGAGGCTGATTAGTGAGAGTGAAAGGGAGATAGAGATGATATTCGAGTGAGATGGAGAGGGAGACAGAAAGAATGAAAGGGAGACAGAGATGATATTTGAGTGTGTTTGTGAGTTGGAGAGGGGAGAGAGAGAGAGTGACAGTGAAAATCGTGGGTTTTACTTGTTGTCCAGTTAACCGGGTATAACAGTGACTCAGTTTTTAAAAGGGTAAAATGCATTTGGACCCCCTGAAGTTTTCTAAACCTACAGAAACACCCCCTCAAGTTTAAAAACATGCACTTACACCTCATGCCATTATATTTTTTCATTAAGATGTGACAGAAGTAATTTAAAATTACTGTCTTACCCATAACTATCTAAATATCCATAGAAAAAATCAATTAATTAATTCTAGGTAGCTTTCTGAATATTACTTATACAATAATTAATTCTTCAAATACATCTAAAGCATTTTTGTGAGAATTAAGTCACATAATAATTAATTAAAAGGTGAAAATAACCCACCAAAAAAAGTGAAAACATGATAAAGATTTAATTTAAAGGGTAAAATCGTATTTTTATCTCATCTTAATAGAAAATCAAATTGCTGGGGGTGTGATTGCATATTTTTGTACTATAGGGGATGTTTCTGCTGGTTTAAAAAACTTCAAGGGGTGGTCCAAAGACATTTTACCCTTTTTAAAGAAATAGTCACATGGACCCAAGATCTGGTGGTCCCTAAACTAAGGGTGCATGATCGGTGGCCGCAGAATAACGAGGAGGTATGTTGATCGCATAATATTTGTCTCTCTCTCTCTCTCTCTCTCACACACACACACACACACTCAAAAACGCTTAAGTACCTTTACAAACTCTTTTTCTTTCTAACTTTTACAAAAAAAAAAAAAGTATTCAAAAAATAAGATTTTTTTTAATAAGCAAATTGGAGGAGATTGACCAATAAAAAAAATGGAGAGTTTTTAAGAGGCACCAATGCCGATATGTCTTAACAAACCTTGGTTTCAGGGACCTAGTCGATCAAAAATTTAAATTTTCAACAAAAAGTTAAAATTAATTAAGTGTAAACTCGGTATAGAAGAATTTATTACCTTCATCCATCTAACCACATGAAACACCAATGTAAATCAAAATAACATTTTGAATTAAATTTTCATTGACAGATGAAGAATATTATGTTTGGTTAACCACGGTTGAATATACAGTATACCAAAAAACCTCTAAAATGTGTAAAAAATACGAAAAATCCTAAGTAAATAAAGATTTAGATGAAGAATATTATGTTTGGTTAACCACAACTGAATATACATTATACCAGAAAACCACTGAAATGTGTAAAAAAATGTGAAAAATCCTAAGTAAATAATGATTTTACCGTTCCAAATAAGATTTATAATCTATTCATAAGGATAAAATCATCATTTATAAATGAATTTTCGTATTTTTAACATATTGTAGGAGATTTTTGAAATACAGTGTTTTCATTTAGTGTTAACTAAACGGAATATTCACATAATACTCCTCACCAAATGGAATATTCACAAAATTTAACTCAGGAAGTTATTTGGATTTATGTAGGTGTTTTCACGGGGTTATATGGACTTTAGAAAAAATTAGGCGGTTTATGGATTGCAGGCAGTTTACATGTGGTTATTTGAATCTTTTCATTTTCTTATTGATATGTTTTTTTTCACTGGTTATAAAAATCTTTCCCCATAAACAGGTGACAAGACTCGAACCCATGTCTCCTCACTAATGAGGGGTACCTCTACCATCCTACCAAGATGAGGTTCGGGTTTTTTGTTTTTATGTGTTTCTTTTGTTTTTTGTTTTTTTTAACTTTTCCCGATCAAATGAAGTGGGTATCTTTGTCATTCTGTCAAACTCCGCAAGATGTACTGATTTGGTGAGAAAATTCTTTTTTTTTTTTTTTTTTGATATGGGTAATCAAAATGTTGTATTTCTATAATATCATTTTCTTTACAAATACACTTCTATAAGATCATTTTCTTTACAAATGCACAAGCCTTTTCATTTCTTGAGTTCATGGAACAATATATCTATCTTGGGTGTGGTGTACAAAAAAAAAAAAAAAAATCTTTTGAAAGTCTCTCGTATCCATAGAGAGGGTAATTAGTGTTGCAGACACCCTGGCATCGCACAGATCTTCAAGCAGAGAAACTTTTCTTCAGCTGCAAAACTTATGACCAGCATTAGAAGGTCTGCTGAAGCTGGATATGGAGGGAACTACATTTCTTTAGTTATAATAATACAAATATAACTTTTCCCTTGAATACTCATTACTCACCCCAAGGCCCAGGCCCAACAAATACATTTCCTAAATACCCAAAACCCATCCTCTCATTTCTTATCCCAAGCAAATATTTTCTAACCGTCCCCATTAAATTCCCTGAAACTCCTCCCACATCAATTCCCTAGTGATATGTATTTGATTAATTATTTTTTCTATTATACATTTTTATTTGATTGATCTTAGTATGAACATAATTTTGTATGGATATTTATAAGTGTTTTCTGATGTAATTGTTATAAGGAATTTTTTTATTTAAGAAGGTTTCAATTTTAATGATTGTGTAATGTTGTATTTGTAAATTTATAACATTTGCAATTTAAAATAAGATAATATTCAATACCTTTTGTTTACCGCTTTAAAAATTCATCTAAGGCCCCGCAAAAAAAAAAAAAAAAACTATTCTCAAGACGGCCCTGAGAGGGAGGGTCGGATCTATGTTTTGAAATAAAAAGTGTTCGTGTAAAGGAGAATGATTTGATGATCGTGGGGGGAGGGGGGTTAGGGGAGGCTGATTAGTGAGAGTGAAAGGGAGATAGAGATGATATTCGAGTGAGATGGAGAGGGAGACAGAAAGAATGAAAGGGAGACAGAGATGATATTTGAGTGTGTTTGTGAGTCGGATAGGGGAGAGAGGAAGAGAGAGTGACAGTGAAAATCGTGGGTTTTACTTGTTGTCCAGTTAACCGGGTATAACAGTGACTCAGTTTTTAAAAGGGTAAAATGCATTTGGACCCCCTGAAGTTTTCTAAACCTACAGAAAATTATTACTTGTTGTCCAGTTAACCGGGTATAACAGGAGTGTTACTTGTTGTCCAGTTAACCGGGTATACCTTATGAAGTGAAATTATTTGAGGAAACTCTTTTTTTTTTTTTTTTGAAAAAATCCATATAACTACACGAAACACCGATGTAAATCAAAATAACCCTTTGAATTAAATTTTCATTGACAGATGAAGATTATTATGTTTAGTTAACCACGGTTGAATATACAGTATACCAAAAAACCTCTAAAATGTGTAAAAAATGCAAAAAATCCTAAGTAAATAAAGATTTAGATGAAGAATATTATGTTTGGTTAACCATGACTGAATATACATTATACCAGAAAAACCACTGAAATGTGTAAAAAATATGACAAATCCTAAGTAAATAATGATTTTACCGTTCCAAATAAGATTTATAATCTATTCATAAGGATAAAATCATCATTTATAAATGAATTTTCGTATTTTTAACATATTGTAGGAGATATTTGAAATACAGTGTTTTCATTTAGTGTTAACTAAACGGAATATTCACATAATACTCCTCACCAAATGGAATATTCACAAAATTTAACTCAGGAAGTTATTTGGATTTATGTAGGTGTTTTCAGGGGGTTATATGGACTTTAGAAAAAATTAGGCGGTTTATGGATTGCAGGCAGTTTACATGTGGTTATTTGAATCTTTTCATTTTCTTATTGATATGTTTTTTTTCACTGGTTATAAAAATATTTTCCTATAAACAGGTGACAAGACTCGAACTCATGTCTCCTTACTAATGAGGGGTACCTCTACCATCCTACCAAGATGAGGTTCGGGTTTTTTATTTTTATTTGTTTCTTTTGTTTTTTGTTTTTTTTAACTTTTCCCGATCAAATGTTAATCTATTAGCAGTAGCAAGATTTGAACCTATAACCACACAATGAAGTGGGTATCTCTGTCATTCTGTCAATCTCCGCAAGATGTACTGATTTGGTGAGAAAATTCTTTTTTTTTTTTTTTTTTTTTTTTATGGGTAATCAAAATGTTGTATTTCTATAAGATCATTTTCTTTACAAATACACTTCTATAAGATCATTTTCTTTACAAATGCACAAGCCTTTTCATTTCTTGAGTTCATGGAACAATATATCTATCTTGGGTGTGGTGTACAAAAAAAAAAAAAAAAAATCTTTTGAAAGTCTCTCATATCCATAGAGAGGGTAATTAGTGTTGCAGACACCCTGGCATCGCACAGATCTTCAAGCAGAGAAACTTTTCTTCAGCTGCAAAACTTATGACCAGCATTAGAAGGTCTGCTGAAGCTGGATATGGAGGGAACTACATACATCAGGAAATCCTAACCTCTGCTTTTGGAACTTAATTTTCAAATGTACTAGCCCCCACTGCAAACTCAGTACTCTCACTGCGGTGAAGTGTTGCCCTTTTTATCAAATTTGATGTATTTTGTAAGAGTGTTGTTATACAAGTTTTTTTTTAGTCTCCATTCCAGTCCTCATACGTCGGTATTAAATCACCGTAGCGTATACTCACATTAATAAGGTATATGTTTCGATAAATTTTTTTTACATTTTTTATAAATGCATTCATACAATTAATTAGAGTATATGTTTTATTTTTTATAACATGTATTTCATTAGATGATGTATACTATTTTTAAAAAAAATTTAAATACATGTAAATTGGAATAGAGATTGAAAAAAGGGTTGCACGTAACTTTTTCCAATATGTAATCATTGTTTAGTTGTAATAATACAAATATAAATGACCAAGAAAAAAAAAAGATCTTTTGATCAAAACTAAACGCTGTTAATGATGCCCCGTGTAGGTCCAAAGTTCATAAATATCGAATTTGGGGATTCAATATTTGTGACATTAGACATATTTCACTTCCACACCATCATGACCAATCATGTGGTCCCATTAGGATTAGTTTTATGTGTCACAGTCTCATGGAGCTTGGAAATCCTTTGATGTTGATCAATTTGCATGAGCCAGTCACACATGCTCAAGGACATGATTCATTCATGCACCCAAGCCATCACTGTAATCCTCACTGATCATTTCTTTTGCTTCAAACACAGGCCGCCTATTTGACATGATTTTTTTAAGTGAAAAGTATATGTTGTTGGAAATTTGAGTTTTGACCAAGCATATTTTGGAGTGAAATTAATTTAGGTTTCATCAATTATTGGTAGCGAAAACATATTGGATTGCATTCCTTTCGTTGAGGAGATGAATATAGTATATTAACATTCTCAAAACCGTTTTCGAGTGAAAGAGAAAATTAGATCCAAAGTTATCTGAAAAACATAATGAAATTGATCGGTAATTAAGGGGAAAAAGTTTTAGTCCACATTCGAATATTGAAAAAGTTTTGGTGTGCATATGTCTGGCCCTAACTTGACCACTAAGGGACACCTCACTTTTGTGAAAAGGGGAGGACCTAGATCATGGCGGGCTTGGCCTAAAAACACACATAAGTGCACGCGCCCGGCCTAGTTCTGATCGCACGGGTGAAATAATTTTTTAGATAAAATTTATTTGATAAATTTTTGGTCCATGATAAATTTAATCTTTTAAATATTTATATTGGCCTTCTACTCGGGTTGGATCTTTTGTGGGCTGTTGCGGCCTCTTCTAATTGGGATTCGTTTGCTACAGGTGTCCATTAAAAAAAAATTGACTTTTAATTGTTTGAATGAAAGGCTATTTGACACTCTATTTCAGTAAAAACTAAACAGACCAAAGGGTGTTTTGAACAGTCACTTCAAAAGATTTTTCCCTATATAAATACCACCTGGATCTGTATTTTTCAATTATCCAATCATTTCACTGTAATAGGCATTCCAGTCCCTTACAGTCTGCATTTGAGTTTCCATAGCATATTCCAATAAGAGAGTTTGAAAAACATAATAAATTCGGTGTCCCTTCGGTGTGAAGTGCTGCTACCGCTGGAAGTTCGACCGTTATATTCTGAGAGACTTTCATCCGAACTGTGAACACTAATGGGGTGTGATCAAATAAAGTTTTAAAGACATAGAGTTCACTCTAGTCTCAGGACCAGTTTGGAATCATTTTAAAAAGGTGATTCTGCTTTTAATTAAGCAGAAAGATATAAAGTGTTGTCAAACGCATTCTAAAAGACAGACTTAATGAAAAAGTTACTTACAGTTTTTAGTACAAAAAATTTGCTTTCTAAAATCTTGTTTTTCAAATGTACCCTCAGTCTTCAATTCATTTAGAACAGTTCGGTTTCTTCAATCCAGTACGCGCCTTGTTGTTCTTCGCTTTGGTCTTACTACTACAGTGTATAAGTATTTGTTTAATATAATAGCAAAAAAATAATATAAATACTTATTTAATATAAAAACACAAATGTTATCTTCTCGTAGAGATATTGAAGTGACTGAGGAACTTGTTCGCAATCCATGTGAAAATGATGGAGAGATCTAACTAAGATTACCCATTTTAGAATCTTTTGTCAGGAAGGGACACATCCAAGCAGAATTCTTTGAACGGAGACTGTAATCTGGACATAGGCACACCTATCTAACCTATAATTCCATGTCGACTGCAACAACGATTGAAACAAGGATAATGAAAAAGTTGCTATGTTTTACGCATGCTAAAAGGTTTGGTGGTTTGTCTACTCACATCATGGTGGCTGATCACAAACCACTGATTAGGCGGTGACTGATCGACTATACCGGAATAGATATTTGTAATACACAGTGTATTCCATTTTTGCAGTCATCACATCATTTATAGAGTATATGAAATTGTTTAATTAACACAGTATATACTTCAATATGAAAAAAAAAAAATATTCATTTAATTCATAGACGTATGTATTTCATTACCTAAAAAAAAAAAAAAAAAACTTTTGTGGATTGCGAAGGGGCTGAACATGACATTTTGGAAAATATATGTAGATTCAAATATTTTAGGGGAAATTAATGGTGTATGGTATAGTATTGTATAACTCCATGTTTGGTGTGTAATATAGTGGTATTCCTCCCCAATAACTGTACTGTGATAGATAACTATTTAAGTGTAAAGTGTTTTTTTGTTTGGTTGGTTTTTTGTTATTCTCATTTAGAAACATATAAGAATAAAAAAATTTATATTTAGTTCGCCTATTTCTCTTTATTCCTCATTATTAATCATGGGTTTTTCCACACCCCGTACAAGTGGTCCCCTGTTTGGGTAGTGACAAAACTATTTCAATATAGACAATTATTCCAACATAGATTAATACTAGTGGAATAAGTCATTTTCTGTTTAGTTGTGTTTTTAGTAATTCTTGTAGTAAAACATAACAATTAAGTTTTTATCATTTGGTTGATAAAAGAAAAGACATAAATACATAACAAATAAGATGTGAACAATGATTTACAAAAAAAAAAAAAATGATTTAACATGTGAGATCACCCTTATATTAGTAAAATAAATTAAATAGAGCAATGTAGACTGAAATATTAATAAGATATTATTCTCAACTATTTTAACACAGGTAAACTCTTCTATTTCATACAAACAAACACTTATTTTGTGTTTTATTCCAAGTCTATTCGAATGTTATTTTTCTACCAAAAACAGCAGCTATTCTAGCTTAAAGTTTACACATGCATTTTTCTGGTTTATAAATACTTGTGGCTGTGTTTGCACTGTGTCATTCATTTTTCTTTGTCAACGTTCAGAATTTTTAGGCAACTTGGTGACCGTAAAAAGGGAAATTTTCCAAATGGGTCCGAAACATTAATTCCACGTACGTTATCTTCCTACCATTAATAAATGTGACCTAACATAGAAGCAGTTATTACCAACCCCATCAACTTTTCAAACACACCCCTTTTAATTTTTTTTTTTTAATGAATTGTCCAAATACCGAGGACTAACCCTTTCATTTTTTTCTGTCTCCTCAATTTAAAAAAAAAAAAAATTACCCACCATGCAACCCTGTCCTGTTTTCTTTTGACCTTTCATCCCTGCCACATCATATTTCTCTACTAAAATTACCTTTGATGCATAAATTACTCTAATTTATTTTTCCCCAAAAATAGCACTCACTTCCCACACAATCCTCCCCTCTCCACGCTGATCTCCCTCTCAAACTGGCCGAAGCTCCCTCTCAAATTGTGTTTTTTGGTGCATGTTTAGTGGGAGAATCGGGCGAATGAGCTTATCAAAATGGTTTTTTTTTTTTTAACTAAATCTTGGATTTCTTTACCAAATGTGCTCGTACAACGTTATGTTATATTTGTTTTATTAAATATGTAATGTTAGTTATTTTTTATAATTGATATTTTTTATTCTTGGTAGTCTTTATAATTGGATTATTTTTGTTCAGTAAATCGTAGTTTTTGTCATGTAAATGATAGTTTATGTTCTGTATATGATAGCTTATGTTCTTTAAATGATACTTTCTATAATTTCTCTAAGTTATTGTTATATTTCTTTAATTGGGCATTACATTTTTGTACTAATATGATTTATATATATCTTGCCGAGAGGATTCGACAAAGAGATGTTGGAGAAGCAGGGATTCCCCTAGGATACGTTAGCGGATGCACGGCAGTCTTAATGGTTGGTTTACCCTATTTATTATTATTTTTCACTAATTTGTACATGTCATACATTTAATATGAAGAACATAATGTATGTGTAGTTGTAGGAGCACACTAGACTACGGATGCCATCAGTCTATGAAAAAAATCCAAGAATTTTTCGGTGGGGGATGTCAAGCATATCATGCATTTATTAGGATTGACGTACAACATTGTAATTCAAACACTAGATATATCTATTTTGTTTAAATGACTTTTAGTTCTTGAATCTATTGTAAAGATGCTCTAGAAATGTTTGTATAATTATTTTGTGTTTAAGCATCTTTGTGCATATTGAATACTCTCTAAAGGTAACCATTAAATATGTGTAACCATGTGTATCGTATCTATATTTATCAATTATATTTCTATATTTATGTAATTATTTATGTAAGTACTTATGTTAGTTACTGTAACTTAGACATATATTTATGGAACTAATATATAACGTTTTTGTATGTAAGGGGAAGTAAGAACTTAGGAGCGGCTTCAACCACATTTGCACACCATCTCAATTGAATAAAATAACAAAACCATGCAAGTATTTATTTGCAATCTCCTTTTCATGCCATGACAGATTATATGAGACATTCATCCCAAGCGTTCTATATAATTGGATCAACATGTCCTTTGCGACAAATATGAGATTCGTTTTTAACAAATTCAGTAACCCATTTTCTGTCGGCCTTGAGATGCCCTGCTCTTTGTAAACCACTCCTAGATGTATGTGTCGGTACATAAGTCTTGATTTTAAACAATATCCCCCTCCATTCGTTATTTTGCGTAACACATATGATTGACTTATTTTGCATAAGATATGTATATACATTAGATTAATTAGTATAAAACTGTAGTATTCAATCACATAAATAAAATAACAACTTACAGAATTGTACTAATAAATTACAAAAATTATCATTTACAAAACATAGACTACAATTTACATAACTAAAACTATCATTTCTAGAAATGAAACAATTTAATTACAAAGGCTAGCTACCAAGGAAAAAAACTATCAATAATAAAAATCACTAACATTATATATCCAATATAACAACTACAACATAACAACTACCAATGTAATGCTCAATTTCAACAGAAATTATTATTCACGTAATATAGTGCCGCAACTACAACACAATTATACGAAGGAAATCATGTGATACCCAAACTACAAAATGAATATATATAAGTTTATGGAATTAAATTAATGCCCAAACTACAACACAATTACACAATGTATTGTCTAATTGAACAATTACAATCAATACCCAATTACATAATTAAACTAATCATTTTCAGATATGTAAATGATAGGGATATACACAAATTTACAGAAATGTAATAACCGTGTATAGATATAAAATGCAAAATTACATAAATTTGATAAACAATTACATAATATAATTGTTGACTTATAGAAATCATTTACATAACAACACTTAATAGAATGTAATATAAAGCAAACCAAGGAGTATAAACCCTGAACAACAAAGTATATTAATTGCCCTCTCTCAAAGATTTTCTAAATCATCCTCAAGTGACATACACTCATAAAAGGAAGAACATCAACAAAAACTTATTCAAGTGGCATTGGCAAATTATATAAAACAAATCAAGGAGCATAAACCCTGAACAAGAAAATGTATTAGTTGCCCTCTATCATAAATTTTCTAAACCATCCTCAAATGTGAACTTCATTGATATCTTCAACTCTCATTCAAGTTGATTCTAAAATTGAATGGTTGGTTTAAACTCAATGATTAATACCACATATCCTCTATTTATTAAAAAAAAAACAGAGACTACAAATCAATCAATACACATTAAAAATTCATTTTTTCTAAAACTGAGATTAATTGAATCCAAAAGAAAATGAAATTAAAACAACTTAGACATCACCTCTTTAGCTCTTCTTCTCTTCTCTGTTGCTGTTGTCACTGCCGTCGCTATCTCCATTGCCAACACTGTGAACAATGACAGTTCTCCTTAGTAACGAGGTGAGCAGCGGATCAGTGAGAGGCAAGGTGAATGGCGATAATGTGAAGGTGAGCGACGATGAGGTGAAGATGATCGATGAGCAACACTCATTTGGGGAAGGAAGAAAAAAAAACAAAATTTGGGAAAGAAGAAGAAAAAGATAGGGAAAGTGATTTTAATTTGTATTTTATGAGGGGGTAATACTGGTATTAAGAAAATACAGGGGTAAAAAGCCAATGGGACAAAGCTGCGGAGGTAAAATAAAAAATTTAAAAAAAAGTCAAGGGGTACATAAAAAATAAAGGGGTCGGTTCAGGGGTATACATGCAATTCACCTTTTTTTTAATGATCCTAATCCACTGTCACGCCCCGGGCGTCCCCGGTACGCGGCAAGTGTATATAAAATATCAGAATCTACACAGGAGGTCAATAATATCATACACAAGCAGCCAAAATGACATACAGACAACAAAAGCAGGGCTGACATGATATATACACCAAATGCGGAAGCTAAAGACTGAATCTGTAATCAAAACACACTACAGACTCAATACATAATCACATGTCCTGTGAGAGCCAATATATATACATAGACATCCAAATACAACACAAACGCGTGCCCAAGCACGGAAAATAATACATACAGGCACAAGGGATGCTGATAGCCTCTGATACTCGCGGGACGTGGCGCTACTCCGCTACTGATGAAGTCCCTCGGGGAGCTCCTCCTCCAGATCCGACTCAGATGACACTGAAGAAAATATTGTGCGAGGGGTGAGCCACACGCCAGTGAACGGCACAACCCATGCATCACAGACAATATTGACCACAACCAGATAATTCTTAACATCCACAACCACATTACCATAGCCACAAATAACAACAATTCCTCAAACTAGTGGGTCGCTAACGCCAACCCACTACACTCTCACCCTCACCCTCAATGGGTGACCAAGGATATTGGGACTAATCAACACAAAGCCAGCCGGTCGCTTCCGCCAACCCGCTACACCCTCACCCTCACCCGTCAAGGGGTGACCAAGGATATTGGAACTAACTACACCAATCCAGCAGGTCGCTATCGCCAACCTACTACACCCTCACCCTCACCCCTCAACAGGAGTGACATAGGATATTGGGACTGACAATCACCCATAGACAAATCCAGCGGGTCACTCATGACCAACCCACTACACCCTCACCCTCACCCTACAACGGGTGACATAGGCTCTTGGGACTGACTAGGCTGTTGGTCGCCCTTGGTCCACCGGTAGTCTCTCCTCACTCCGTAGGTCGTTTGGCCACTCCCATGTTCAGCACAGTCCTTCTACCAAATCAGGAGGCGCCTACCACTGGGAGCCCCTGCACGGGACAACCTGTCTAACGCTGAGGTAGTCTCTACACGGATCCAACGAAGGGAACAGAACAGCCTATCCATCGCATATGATCCACTCGGATCCGCAGACAACACATCATAACAACACTAATGTTCTGAATTCCTCAGAACCCACCAGGGCGCATAACTACGATAACATGCATAAGGTTATAACAAGGGTGGAATATCATTGGGGGAAAGAAACTTGGGAGGGCAGCGTGAGTTCCCGTTATAGGACACCCCGACAACCAAACAAGGAACACGGTGTACCCTAACCCGGGTCTCACGCTGTCCTCGCAAGGCCCCTCCCCTATAATATTCACTATAACAAGCAATTTAACATTTACTAGCATTTAATTTAATAAATAAACTAGTAGGGCACATGCATCGGTCGGGCTTCCTAACATGGAACCAGGGGACATGCTGCATGGCTCATACACATATCCTAAGGGTGCAAGTCCCTAACATGCAAAGTCTAGGGTAACATGCATTCTACAATTAAATCATGATCGCATGATATACATATTACACATGCCAATATCTATCCATGGTGCCCCAGGAGAGGTCGGTATACGCCCAAGGGTGTATAACACCTCTCTACTGGGTTGGATTGTCCCACTCACCAGAGATCGGGGTGGTCGCGCGACCGTCCGTCCAGATCTGCAAGACAGACATTCAATATGGTGACAACAACACATAAATACTCTAAAAATACCCAAACATACAAAACCCACAACTAGACACCTAACACTCGGGCAAACGTGCATACGACCCGCACGCACGCTAGCCCGAGCACCCCCGGCAACCACCCGCACGGCCGGAAACCACCCGCACGGCCGCCTGACCCCTCGGGTGCGCCGCCGCGCCTCAGCCCGCGCGCCCAGGCGCCGCCGGGCCCCTGCCCGCCGCCTTGGACCCGCAGCCAAGCCACCTGGTGCGCCGCCGCCCACTGCGCCCCGCCGCAGCAGCCCACGCGCACCCCCGCGCTCCCCGCGCACACCACGCGAACACACCGCACGCCCCGCGCGCACCCCGCGCGCACCGCCAGCTCCGCCCCGCGCGCACTCCGCGCGCATCACCAGCTCCCACACCGCACGCACGCCTGCCTCTGCCCAGCGCCCCGCGCGCACGCCCCACAGCGGTGCCCAGCGCCCAGCGCCCAGCACCCTCGGCCAGCACCCGGTATCCGCGACCCAGCGCCCAGCGCTCTGCGCCCAGCACCCGGGACCCTCACCCAGCGCCCACGCGCACGCACGCGCAACACGCGCCCAAAGCGCCTGGCAGCACGCGCCCAGCGCGCCTGCCAGCCTGCCCACGCTGCTGCCCGCGTTGCCTGCCTGCGCGCGTCGCCAAGTGGCCCGAGCACCGCTCGCCTGCACGCCCAGGGCACTGCCTGCCTGATGCCCGAGTGCCCCTGCCCTGCTCGCCTGCGCGCCCAGCCTGCTCACCCGGCCTGCCAGCCCGCACAGCCCAGCTAGCCTACCCGCATGCATCTCCCTACACCCCCCGAGCGCACGCCCGCGCGCGCACCCGCGCGCACGAGCTCGCGCGCCCAGCAAACTGGTGCACCTGCTCCCAGCCTACCTGAGCTAGTCCTGCCAGCCTGCCCAGCGCGCACGCCTAGCCCTGCTGGCCCCCCAGCGCCAGTCGAGCGCCCGCACGCCCAGCCCTGCTGGCCCCCAGCACCGCCCGAGCGCACGCGCGCGCGCGCCTGCGCCAGCCACTGTGCCTGCACCCCCTGCGCTGCTGCCCTGCCCGAGACAGCAGCCCGCCTGCCCGAGCTGCACGCCTGCCAGCCCGAGCTCCTCTACCACCCACCTCCGACCACCACCACAGCCTCCGACCGCCTCCCACAGCCCTCCGACGGCCACCCCCCGCCGCCAACCACCACCCAACCCCATTTCCACCCTCCTAGCATACATCTAGGCAAGAAAGAGAGGGAAAAGAGGCTTACCAAGGGGAGGAAAGGAAATCCGGTTGCTCTCCGCGCACCGAAACCTCTCCCAAAGGGTTTCCAATGCCCCGATCTACCTCCACCACCGAGATGGCTCAAAACAGAGGAGAAGAGAGGGCGGACGGACGGCCAAAACTCGCCGGAATTGGGATTTGAAACCACCGGGGTGTAGATCGGGACCCGATCTACACTTCCTAGGTTTTAACTTTTAAGCTTTGAGGGGTCTAAGGGCCTCAAATGGAAGAAAAACGGAGGAGAGGAGAGAGGGGGCTCAAGGTAGGAGAAGATGAATAGTGCCAGGATTTTTTAGATTTCACTTATATAGCGGGCGACTTAAAAACCCAGATACGCCCCGGAACTGTGAAATTTCGGGAACGTTTTCGGAATTTGATGAAATTTTCGTGAGAGGCTTAAAATGGCACCAGGACACCAAATATGCAGTTAGATTTCCAATCGGAGTCCTCTAACTCGGGACGATAGCTAACAGTCCAAAAATTAGCGGTACCGATCGAAAATCGAAAAAAAACGAAAAACTGCCAGAACGCTCCAACGGTTACCAGCAGGCTAAAAGTGACACATATATAACACCCACCCCTCCCCTAAAAAAGCCCTCGACACCGCCACATTCATCTCCACCCCCACCCACCCCCGCCACATCGCCCTCACCGACGCCTTGTCCACCACCACCTTCATCTCCGGCCACCTGCCCCCACCAAGACCGCCTCATCCTTCAAGAGCGGTTAGTGGAGACTTTCGCCGCCCTTCCCATCGATCCGGACAAGGATCGCCACGAGGCCCATGATGTCATTCCTCTTAGAAGGCGGACGACGGCCACATCGCCGGAGGCAAGTTTCACACGGTCCTAACGATTGATCAGGTGGACGATCGTGTTGGGAATCTTGACAAGGGCCTCTTCGACGATGGCAAGGGCTTCTTCTTCTTCTTATTCGTCTTTGAAGAGGTCGTTCACATTGATGAAAGGTACATATGTCACGCCCCGGGCGTCCCCGGTACGCGGCAATTGTATATAAAATATCAGAATCTACACAGGAGGTCAATAATATCATACACAAGCAGCCAGAATGACACACAGACAACAAAGGCAGGGCTGACATGATATATACACCAAATGCGGAAGCTAAAGACTGAATCTGTAATCAAAACACACTACAGACTCCATACATAATCACATGTCCTGTGAGAGCCAATATACACACAAAGACATCCAAATACAACACAAACGCGTGCCCAAGCACGGAAAATAATACATACAAGCTCAAGGGATGCTGATAGCCTCTGATACTCGCGGGACGTGGCGCTACTCCGCTACTGATGAAGTCCCTCGGGGAGCTCCTCCTCTAGATCCGACTCAGATGACACTGAAGAAAAATATTGTGCGAGGAGTGAGCCACACGCTCAGTGAACGGCACAACCCATGCATCACAGACAATATTGACCACAACCAGATAATCTTTATAATCCACATCCACATTACCATAGCCACAAATAACAACAATTCCGCAACCTAGTGGGTCGCTACCGCCAACCCAGTACACCCTCACCCTCACCCTCAATGGGTGACCAAGGATATTGGGACTGACAATCATCCATAGACAAATCCAGCGAGTCGCTCATCGCCAACCCACTACACCCTCACCCTCACCCTACAACGGGTGACATAGGCTCTTGGGACTGACTAGGCTGTTGGTCACCCTTGGTCCACCGATAGTCTCTTCTCACTCCGTAGGTCGTTTGGCCACTCCCATGTTCAGCACAGTCCTTCTACCAAATCAGGAGGCGCCTACTACTGGGAGCCCCTGCACGGGATAACCTGTCTAACGCTGAGGTAGTCTCTACACGGATCCAACGAAGGGAACAGAACAGCCTATCCATCGCATATGATCCACTCGAATCCGCAGACAACACATCATAACAACACTAATGTTCTGAATTCCTCAAAACCCACCAGGGCGCATAACTACGATGCGGGGAACATGCATAAGGTTATAACAAGGGTGGAATATCATTGGGGGAAAGAAACTCGGGAGGGCAGCGTGAGTTCCCGTTATAGGACACCCCGACAACCAAACAAGGAACACGGTGTACCCTAACCCGGGTCTCACCGCTGTCCTCGCAAGGCCCCTCCCCTATAATATTCACTATAACATGCAATTTAACAAATACTAGCATTTAATTTAATAAATAAACTAGTAGGGCACATTCATCGGTCGGGCTTCCTAACATGGAAACAAGGGACATGGTGCATGGCTCATACCCATATCCTAAGGGTGCAAGTCCCTAACATGCAAAGTCTAGGGTAACATGCATTCTACAATTAAATCATGCTCGCATGATATACATATTACAACATGCCAATATCTATCCATGGTGCCCCAGGAGAGGTCGGTATACGCCCAAGTGCGTATAACACCTCTCTACTGGGTTGGATTGTCCCACTCACCGAAGTCCGGGTTGTCGCGCGACCGTCCATCAAGATCTGCAAGACAGGGCATTATACGGTGAGTAAAATCCACAATTACCCCAAAATACCCAAAAATACATTAAACATACTCTAAAAATACCCCATACTCGGGCAAACGTACATACGGCACGTACGCACGTTAGCCCGAGCACTCCGGCTCACTCCCGCACCACCGGCAACCACCCGCACGGCCACCCGACCCCTCGGGTGTGCCGCCGCGCCTCAGCCCGCGCGCCCAGGCGCCGCCGGGCCCCTGCCCACCGCCTTGGACCCGCAGCCGAGCCACCCGGTGCGCCGCGCCCACTGCGCCCCGCCGCAGCAGCCCGCGCGCACCCCCGCGCTCCCCGCGCACACCACGCGAACACGCCGCACGCCCCGCGCACACCCCGCGCGCACCGCCAGCTCCGCCCCGCGCGCATCACCAGCTCCCACACCGCGCGCACGCCTGCCTCTGCCCAGCGCCCCGCGCGCACCGCCAGCTCCGCCCCGCGCGCACCCCGCGCGCACCGCCAGCTCCGTCCCGCGCGCACTCCGCGCGCATCACCAGCTCCCATACCGCGCACACGCCTGCCTCTGCCCAGCGCCCCGCTCGCACGCCCCACAGCGGTGCCCAGCGCCCCAGCGCCAAGCGCCCAGCACCCTCGGCCAGCACCCGGTACCCGCGACCCAGCGCCCAGCACCCGGGACCCTCACCCAGCGCCCACGCGCACGCACGCGCAACACGCGCCTAGCGCGCCTGCCAGCCTGCCCACGCTGCTGCCCGCGTTGCCTGCCTGCGCGCGTCGCCAAGTGGCCCGAGCACCGCTCGCCTGCACGCCCAGGGCACTGCCCGCCTGATGCCCGAGCGCCCCTGCCCTGCTCGCCTGCGCGCCCAGCCTGCTCGCCCGGCCTGCCAGCGCGCACAGCCCAGCTAGCCTACCCGCATGCATCTCCCTGCACCCCCGAGCGCACGCCCGCGCGCGCACTCGCGCGCACGCGCTCGCGCGCCCAGCAAACTGGTGCACCTGCTCCCAACCTACCCGAGCTAACCCTGCCAGCCTGCCCAGCGCGCACGCCCAGCCCTGCTGGCCTCCAGCGCCAGCCGAGCGCCCGCACGCCCAGCCCTGCTGGCCCCCAGCACCCCCCGAGCGCACGCACGCGTGCACGCCCGCGCTGCTGCCCTGCCCGAGACAGCAGCCTGCCAGCCCGAGCTCCTCTTCCACCCACCTCCGACCACCACCACAGCCTCCGACCGCCTCCCACAGCCCTCCGACGGCCACCCCCCGCCGCCAACCTCCACCCAACCCCATTTCCACCCTCCTAGCATACATTTAAGCAAGAAAGAGAGGAAAAAGAGGCTTACCAAGGGGAGGAAAGGAAATCCGGTTGCTCTCCGCGCACCGAAACCTCTCCCAAAAGGTTTCCAACGCCCGGATCTACCTCCACCACCGAAATGGGCCAAAACAGAGGAGAAGGAGGGCGGACGGACGGGCAAAACTCGTCGGAATTGGGATTTGAAACCACCGGGGTGTAGATCAGGACCCGATCTACACTTCCTAGGTTTTAACTTTTAAGGTTTGAGGGGTCTAAGGGCCTCAAATGGAAGAAAAACGGAGGAGAGGAGAGAGAGGGCTCAAGGTAGGGGATGATGAATAGTGCCAGGATATTTTTAGCTTTCACTTATATAGCGGGCGACTTAAAATACCCGGATACGCCCCGGAACTGTGAAATTTCGGAAACGTTACCGGAATTCAACGAAATTTTCGTGAGAGGCCTAAAACGGCACCAGGACACCAAATATGCAGTTAGATTTTCAATCGGAGTCCTCTAACTCAGGACGATAGCTAACAGTCCAAAAATTAGCGGTTCCGATTGAAAATCGAAAAAAAAACGAAAAACTGCCAGAACGCTCTAACGGTCACCAGCAGGCTAAAGTGACACATATATAACAACATAGGGGCGGAGGCTTGGGGGGCCATGGAGGAACCGACGGACGGATAGAGAGAAAGGAGCTAGGGTTAAGTTTTGAGAGGAAGGGAGAGTGAGAGTTGGGTTTGGATTCTAGGGTGGGTTAATGATGCAGATATCATAACCACAAATTATATGGACGGACGAGATCAGATGGACCAGAAAAGAAGAAGACGTCTCAATCGTTTGGGAGCACCGTGACTTCAAATGGCTATAACTTTCAAATCATAAATCAGAATCGCTATTATAATATGTCCACACGTTCGTATCGACGAGTCCTATAGTTGTAGTTGCTATGCCACTACACTAGATTTCAAAGCGTTCTAAGATTGTCTTTGGAGTCAAATCAACGGTTGAAATTTATTTTTACTATTTTTGACAGTTTTGAGTTTGTTAGGATTTTATTCCCTTGTTTTAGGCTCTATATTTAGATTTCAATTTCAAATCTTGATTTGAATTCAAATTTGAATATTAGTTAGGATTAAATAATGATTTATTTGTGAGTTTGGATATTTAGATAATCTGTTAGGATCCTAGTTTATAGATTCAGTGATGATGCCAGGCCCCAAAATATAAGCCCCACTCACAAGCCCTATGAGGTGTCATCATCTCATTGGTTGGCTTGTTGACTTTTCAAAAAGGGTAAAATGGCAAAATACAAATATGCCCTTCATTAAAAATATGTCACATTAACCCAAATCGCCCCATTTTCCTTATTCGGTTATGACTTTTCCATGTGAATCTTTGAAATCCATTTACCCATTCGGATAAAAAAAATCCCCTTTCGTTTAGTTGAAAATCTACTTTCGTTCTGTTTCGTCAATCCTTCGAGGTTGGCTCGACATTCTTCCACCACGAACAGATCGATTGAGCACTGAACAACGATCTTGGAATGACTGCTCCCCTTAAGATCGCCATTATGGAAGCCATGGAATCTTTGCTTCGATTTCGATAATGGTTTTTCTCTGTATTAAAAAAATGTTATTTATGAAAATAGAGAGAGAGAGAGAGAGAAAGGTAAAATGATTATGTAACATTTATGTGATTATAATTGTAACAGAATGTAACAGTATTGCATAAATGTAACATAAATATGTGAATGTAATAATCTTATGACATTCATGTTAAAAAATGTTGCAAAAACAAAAAAAGAGGAGAAGAAATGTCGCAGATTCCCCTGCAAAAATAATACAAACATTTGCAATAGTACTATGAAAAATGTAACAATATCGAGTGTTACATTTAAGATATAGGAGCAAAAGCAAATCAAACTATGGAATACACAAAAAATTCGTGCTTAAAATTTAAAACAATCAGTAAAACACATCTCAATTACAAATCCAATATTGTCAAGCTTGATCCAATAGACATTGAGACGAAATCCAAAATTGAGAAGAAAAAAAAAAAAGAATCTATGACTTCAAATTCCTCCGAAGTAGAAATTAGGGCCATGAAGGTTCCTCAAGAAGAAGGAGGGAAAATTGATGAGGAAGGAATAAAAAAAAAAGTGAAAATAAATGTTTCACAGATGGTTACACACATGGAAAAAAAGTAAAACATAATTGTCTCCTCATTTTGTGGGGATCAGGTACCAAAAAATAAAATAATCACACAGGGGTATAATAGGTACTGGACATATGCTACCTCATGGGGCGTGTTGAAGGGTTATAACGAGACCCGAAAGCTTGGCTCGGGCCCGTTCACGGCCAGGCCGAGCCGGCTTGTTTTCAGCTTGGGCCGAGCTCGGGTCTGATTCATGGGCAGGGCCGGGCCCGTAGGCCCACCTGAATTGGGCCCGTTCGGGCTGGCCCGTAGGCCCATGGGGAGCAACCCAATAAATGAGTCACATGTAATTTTATATTATTTTTATTTGAATTGTGGTTGAATTATACAAATTTTTAACATTTATGTAGGTGCCAACCTAGTCAGATACATGTAGTTATTTATTTTTTCAATTATTTAATTCATTTAATATGTTTATTTTTTAAAATTCAATAGATAAAAATATTTTTTTCAACATTATACTTTAAATTTTTTGTTATTTTAATATTATATACAAATGAACAATTTAAAATGAAAAAATCAGAAGAAATAAGGGGCTTAAAATATGGGCATGTAAGCTCGCCCTTGGGCCTGAAGCCCGGCCCCGGCCCGTCACGCCCGTTTAGGCCCAGGCCCGCGGGTAGGGCATGTGCCTTTTTTTTTGCAACGGGCAGGGTCGGGCCGGGCCGGGCCGGCCCGTCACCGATTCCTAGGCCTGTGATGTTGGGGCCTAAAAAACATTATTCTTACACCTTTATATAATGCGTTGAGATCATAATCTGTTAAGGATTCTCTACTCTATAAATAGACCTGTAGACCAAATGATTAATTAAGTTTTGATTACTAGAGTTTATTATTTTCCTTCGTTTTGTTATTCGTGGTGAATATCAATTACGTAGAATTTCATCATCTGATATTTCTTCAAGAAATCAATAGATTGTTTAAGCTCACCGTTCTTGTATTGTTCCTGAAGAATCAACAACATCGCTATAGCCTATAGATTTCGCGTCTTTGATCGAATCCGTAAAAAAATGTATTTACACAATGCATGAGTTAAACTAAAAAAAAAAAACATAGTGGGTTGAGAAGTTGATGGATGGTAATAACTGCTCCCACCTAACATGGCTATAAAATTCTTTAGAAGTGATGTTTGTTTGAAAAAGACCCTGGTTGATGTCAGTTGGATAGATTTTTCAAACAAAGTGCCTCCTGACTTTTCTTTGTTTCATTGTTCATTAGAGATTTTTAATTTTGAAATAGTACAAAAGAAGGTACAATACTCAAGGTCATGACTCATGCGGGACTTTTGTTTTGATGAGGAATTTACAAGATTCAACTTACAATGCATTTTGAAAATGAAAAATGTTACGAGCAGTGTAGTATTTTTTTTACCTTAATTTTAGTATACACGTGTTTTAATTTTTATAAAAATCATATATATCATTTATATGTATTTTATAAAAAATAAGTTATATATTTCAATGAATTACATAAATTTATTTATAAAATATAAAATAAATTTAACAAGGTATATATATAAATACCTCATTAATATAAATATATAACACAATTGATGTATATAAGGTCAGGATTGGGGCTAAAAAACTGTGTAGCAGGAGCTCTTTCAATTTTTTATATCTATTGGATCCATATAATTGACAAATTCATGGTTTGCTCCATAAAAGTTTCCAGTTTATGAATGATTGCATGCATGTAGTCCCTCTATAGGTCGTAGAGTATGGTGTAATATAATATGAGTGAATGATCTCAATAAAAAATAAAATAATTTATAGTTGTATAGTTATTTATCCCAGAATATTTTATATTGCTACTCAAATGGGGTCAGAATTTTCCCCATTGGCATCGGGAGCTTTGCTCCATTTTTCATGGCTAATCATAGATAATTAATCAAACTTTGTTACCTACAGTTTTATATGTAATTCATATGCAGCAATCCCATTCCACTAACGAGCTCTGTACATGTTTTCTTGCTTGAAGCATATCATTTTTTTTTTGTTTTTTTTTTGTGTAGTAAAAGATTAAATATAATTTATTGAAATATATATTTAATTTATTTTTTTATGAATAATAGATTTTCCAATATTCAAAACACTTTGAAAATTGTACATGAAACTATATGTGATACCGTATCAACAATATTCTCTAAAACGTTACCATGCAGTAATGATTTCTCCCAAACTGCCGGCCCTTCCATGGTTCTATAAACATTCAACTTTTTTTTTATTTGATAAAAATATTAATATTCAACTTAATTTGCAGAAAACGGATTTCATGTTTTCACTTCAGCTTTATTTTGGTTGGTCCAAAACTATTGGTATAATTAAATTGGTTATTAATCATAAAGTCAATTACCATGATATATATATATATATATTAAACGAAACATGTCAACTCCTCAATTTTCAACCTGGTTTTTAAATAACTGAATTTTATGCTTAGCTTGCACCACATTTTTTTTTTTTTTGGTGTCATGCCTTGCACCACATTTGGAAACACATTGATTTCTAACTCTTATAAAAAAATATGTCATATTGTATTTAATAAGTAAGATATTTTTAATAAGCAAAGTGGAGGATGTGGCACCTAATGCTTGTCTCCAACCCTAGGTTCTAGGGGTCTTAGTCATAAATAATAATAATAATAATAATAATAATAATAATAATAATAATAATAGATTATGAAAAACAATTGAGAATCAAATGAAACTCGATATATATTTTTAGCTTATGAAAAAGTCAAAATTATATATATATTTAACGTGTGAATTCAAAATTAGTTCCAATGTCGGCCCTGATTAGTACTTTAATATATAATCCTATGACATTGGACATATATGGATCATGCCCACGCAAGATGAATAATTTAACAATCGGCGCCAACCATAGTCTATTTTAACTGCCATATATATAAGGAATATTATCTGTGTGTCACTGTCTCATGAAACATGGAAATTCTTGTTATTGATCAATTGCAGGAATCACATTTAATCTATACAATACTCTAATAAAGCCACTATGTAACGCCTTGATGAGTAAGAGTTGTGTTCACTTATAAACACAAACTATCTTCCTATATTAGTTGATGTGAGACTAAGTTTATGGCACATGTAGGCTCTCCTCACCATTACCCTCCCTCATGGGACTCTTGGCTATTCGGTTACCACCTCAACGGGTCAGGCGTCACACATTACCACATAAAAAGGCAAATATCATAACCTAAATTATATGAAAAATGGAGAGTGATCCCATGATCATTGCGTGGGATCAAGGAAAGAGTTGCATTCCGTGGAAACAGTGATAGACCCAGTATTTTTCTCTAGTGGGACCATCTCCAATATATAATTAAATTTAAATTTAAACTTTATAAAATAAAATGTCAATAAGACAATAAAAATACTATATATATCGTATTCAAGACTGTATTATCACAAAAAAATTCATAACTACATTGATATTTTACAAAAAGCATGCCACATCAATCAAGCATTCCCCTGCATTCATATTTTGAATATTCATAATGATGATCTCATTATTTTCAAATACATCTCCCATTGTTGACCTAGTAGAGAAATAAAGAGAGAAATTTCAAAAAAAAAAAAAAAAATTTTTTAAAAATACACAACAAAAAGAACATTGAGCATAATAAAACAAACCTTAAACGATAAAATATTGAAATGTTGAGTGCGATTGAAACCCTGTTAATCTTTTTTCTTTCCAACTCTATTTGAAAGCACATTCTTTTCCCTATGGCCCTATTAGAAACACTACCTATGTGTTATGCTGCTTTTGCTTCTCTTTTCTTTTCTTTTCTTTGCTGCTTGTTGGAGTTTGGGCATATATCTTGTTTACACCCCCCTTCCCCTTCTTAATTTCTTGAGTCCTTTTATGTTTTCTATTTTTTTCCTTTATGACCATTGTAACTTATCTATCAAGTTATATATAGACAACATTTTTTCAAAAATAATAAAAAAAAAATTCTGATATGTTTAATTTTATTTTTGTTATGTTCCAAAACACCCCTCTATCTTCCCAAAATTTCTGTGGGTGCCATCCCCCACTTATCCATTCTTAGATCCGCCACTGCGTAGAAAGCTCTTTTAGAGAACAATTCGAAATGATGTACATTTTGAACTCTTTAGTTTCCTGGAAACCTTCGCACATTTTTTAGCAAAGAAAATTAGATGGCCGATTTTAGCCGGATGAACAATTTATATTTTTTTAATGAAAAGAAAAATTGGATCATTGTTTTTATTTGTGTGTGTCATCCTTCCACAGAGATCATACTAATATTCTCTGTATCGTTTCAATTTTATCGAATATTTCGAAGGACAAGGAACAATTTATATCAGAGAGAGTAGGAGCTAACAAAGGTTCTGATGTCCAAGGTTAGTCCCCAGGCTGGACTGCTAGTAGCTAAAGGTGATGCATTCCCATTTGGATGGTCTTCCCTCCTCAGCTATGAATCAGTCCAGAATGTGAATGGTCGAAGCTTTTTTTTTTTTTGGTTGCTGTAATTACTTTTTTAATGTAACAATACTAGTTTTTTGATATAACTGCGTTGAAATGACAATAGAATCTTTTGATTCTTTTCCCAAGCAAATGAAAATTCTGTGAAAAACACAATTTTTGGATTAATAATGCGAAGACTACAAATCCTTTTTCTTATGTCAAGTGTAAATGTGGATACAGGTGGAGAAGATCTAAGTCACATGTTATAATCAAGGGAAAAATCCATATAACCCCTGTAATCTTCCTGATATCTATATGACCCCCTGTAATCTCAATAAATCCATATAACCCTCAGTAAACACACTATAAATGCAAATAACCCTCTGCAGTTAAAAATTCTTTAATAAAGTTAGAAATATTTTGAACATATTTCGTTATCTAAATCATGATTAATAAATATATATTTTTTTAGCTCTCTGAAAGTAGTCAATACTTCAAAAAGAAAATCCTAAAAGAGTGTAAAATTAAAAATATGAAAGTTTTTTTTAAACTAGTAACTGTTTTTCGGGGGTTAAAAGAATACATATTTGTTAATCACGGTTTAGATAACAAAAAATGCTTGGAATATTTTAACTCTGTTAAAGAATTTTTAACGGCAGGGGATTATTTGCATTTATGGTGTGTTTACAAGGGTTTATATGGATATATTGAGATTACAGGGGGTTATATGAATATCAGGATGATTATAGGGGGTTATATGGATTTTTTTCATTATAATTTTATTTTATTTTTTGAACTTTTTTCGACTACCATACGTGCTCAAAATACATCCCATACGTGATTGAAAAATGTGAACATATGGTTCTATGATTAAGACAATTTTTCACATTCATATGAATTCCATTTACTTATAAACATATTTATTTTTGGTTATTTTTATATTTTATCTTATTTTCAGATTTTTTTATGCATCTTATCAGTATATGTCCCGAGATGGAACAAAGTCATTGGTCAAAACTAATGTCCGTACGATGAAATAATTTCTCCCAAGTATATCCCACCCATTTTTTTTTATTTTTTTCTGACAAATAAAGGCTGTTCTGACTTTTCTTTATTTTTATGGATAACATTATTTTAAATGACAAAAAATAGTATAAAGAATAAATAGAATACACGAGAGACTTTGTCATCTGCTCAGCTTATTTAACTATTTGAAAAACATTACATTCAATTTTGTTATTAATTAGTTTAATTTTTAGGTTTCTTATTTTTGGTTAGTTGATATTATATATATGATGAATTTTTTTTGCTATTTAACCTCCAATTAGAGTTGAATATTTCTAAACATTGCACTATGATGCATAATCGACTCTGGAGCAAGGCCACCTTGACAATTGTCTAGAGTCCCCATCCAACAAGACACCTAACAATTATCTATTTAGTAGACTTAATAAAATGTTCAACAAGATGTGCTATTTTAATTAATCCGGATATTCCTTATATCAAGCTTAAAATTTCTCTTTTCCCTAAATCTCTCCAACCATGATACAATAGACATTTCAATTTTTAAATTTTTTTTTTGTTTTATTAGCAGCATATGATATTGTATATGTTTTAATTTAAATGATTTTATAATATTGTGCATCTATTTAATAACAGTGGTAGTGTGCATTATTAAAACAACTTAAATTTTTTTTATTAAATAATGTATGGGACTCCATTTTAAAATTCACCTAGGCCTATTAAGAAAATTCAGTTATCAAGACCAATCCTGCCTTGACATTTCAATTTTTTTTTTTTTTTTTTGTTTTATTAGCAGCATATGATATTGTATATGTTTTAATTTAAATAATTTTATAATATTGTGCATCTATTTAATAACAGTGGTAGTGTGCATTATTAAAACAACTTAAATTTTTTTTATTAAATAATGTATGGGACTCCATTTTAAAATTCACCTAGGCCTATTAAGAAAATTCAGTTATCAAGACCAATCCTGCCTTGACAGAGTGGTAAATTAAAGTGGCATCACTCCTAATGTAGTAACAAATATTCAAATGAGAACTTTGCAAGTTGAAGAGGAGAAAAGTTTCATGTGAATGTTCCTCTATTCTCTCCCACATTTAGAATTTGTAATTTGAATTCAGTAATGAAATCGAGTAGCAAATATTTACCTTTTGATAAAAAAAAATGTTTTATGAGTTTTCGATAGCACTGATTCTTGCTAGTACCAGTGATTTTGGTTGATGTGAGAAATTATGTAGTCATAAAAAAAAATAACAAATTGTATTTGTTATCAATACATGTTTTATTCTTCTAGCAAATCCCAGAAGATTAACAGAAGAACTTTGTTACATTATATGTCTTGTACTTTTATCCACCCAAAAACATGAAACAGGAGCCAGAGTCCTTGCCATGGTTGGATGATTTTTTTTTATTTCAATTACTATATATAATATGAATATATATGAAATTATCTTCTCAGAGATATTGAATTGATACATGGAATTGTTCGTAATCAATGTGAAAGTGATGGAGGGATACAACTAAGATCAACTTTTTTAGAGTTCTCATAAGATGCCAGTACTGCTACATCAGGAAGGGACATATGCATGCATCCAAGCAGAGTAGTTTGAAGAGATCTATCCCTGTGAGCACACGCTGCACACCATATATACATATTGTTTATATTGACAAGGAAATATGAAGCCTACAAATTCAAGTTGACTACAACGATGGTTAGGATTAAAAGGTGCAGTTTTACACGCATGTGATATGTTCCTTGATTTGAAGATCTCCCTGATGGTTGGGTATACTCAAGTCCCATTAACAAAATAAACTCTGGTCACATGTGGGATGGGATCCCCGTCAAATCTTTGTCTGTTTTCAATAAATGATTAATATGTCATCTCTCATGTTAAGCATATGAGTTTAATTTATGACAGTTTAATCACTTGTCAATCATATATTAAGAGTGAACAAAACTTAATAGGATGCAGTATTAATTGGATCCATTCTCTAGGAGATCATATAAACGGCAAGCTTTGTTTATTCTCTTGTTTGCCACGCAATTCTCAACCTTTCTCACGTATCAAAAAAAAAAAACACAATGAAATAATAATAATAATCATAATAATAATGGAAGTGCCAGATCTTATGTCTTTTTAAGCAAATTGGAGGAATTTATCTAAAGAGACACCTAATGCCAAAGTCTCCAACGCGATGGTTCGAGAAGTCATAATCACCAAATAAAATAGAAAATTAAGATTAAACTTGGAATAAAAAAAAATTGGCTTATGAAGTCCAAACTATTTAATTTTTTTTAAAAATGGTGCATGATAGGTCCCAAAGTCAGTTCCAATTGAAACACCATCTTAGTACAACAATATATTTATATATTTATGTGACACTGGAGAGAGATATATAGATTTTGTTCCAACACCCTCACAACTGATCATTCCTCACCATATATACAGGACATGAATAACCTAACCATCAGTGCCAACCATCGCCTATATTAATTATTTGTCATAATATGTGGTCCCATTAGGGTTAGCTTTTGAATGTGACACACGTATATGGAGCTTGAAATTCTTTGATGTCGATCAGCTGCATGAGTCACGTGTTTTACATGACTAAATATTGTGGGAATCTTTGAAAGCTATTTTATCTATATTCACTAGCGCCCACACACAAAAAGTCATACCCTTGTCTTCATATTAATTCTTTCCAATTTGTATTTGTACTTTTGCAACATATGAAGATGAGCATTGCTTGAATACCAATTCAATTATTCCTCTTCCTTGTTGTTATTAATTGGCACTAACTTTTGTTTCATAATTGGATCACTCATGTGAACATTCTTAATCTGGAATAACATACTCCATCATCAAATTCAACATTTGATTTTTTTTTTTAATGCTAATAAGATGCATGTTTTTATAAAAGATGAAATATATGTATTCTAATTATAGTATATAGTGAGTGTATGTGACTACAAGATATATGAAACTGAAAATGAGTTTGGAAAAAGAATTGTGTAATAACACTCTTCTTTTTAATTTATAGTAACCATTTTCAACTGTTAAAAGGTGTGGGCCTCTTCTTCTGTGTGTTAGTGTGGATCACGGCAAAAAGAATGACTGTTCAAATGGACGGCACCGTCATATGAACATGAAATGTTATTTGAAAAGGAATTCATGATTAAGACAGCTTTTTTTTTCCTTCAAAATTCTATCATCTTGATATGAAGGGCTCATTTTGTCTTCACATTCTTTGTAAGCCGAATAGTGGATATGGAAAAGCAACTTGCAAGTTGGAATTGATGAAGTCAAGCCCACATATTATATAGGTTAGAAAACCCATTGCTATTAATTGAGACATCATTCTCTTAATTATATATGGTCCATGGAATTCATTTTACTTAGTTAAATCCCATGTGGGAATCATTTAAAGTGATTGAGGTTCTGATTCTTTCTAGGCCAATGATTTGTTAGTCACACCCATCGCTTAAAAATTAGTATTCAATGGAAGCCTGACTCATGACAATATGAGATTGTGAAAACTTTTGCTATAAGTTATTCTCATATTAATTGAAGACTAATCATACCTGATAGGATCCAGTATTGATTTGATCTCATTCTTCTAAAAAAAATGTGCTGGTGAGTTGCTTTTAAGGACGCAAAAGACAGTTAGGCTAGACCTCAACCTGACATTCAAGATTAGGTTAAAGAGTGGAAACATGGGATTGCTTGTCTCACTCACTCTAGCATATATGTGCCATACCAAACACCCAAATTGTCTATTCATTAATTAATAGTTGATTAAAATGGGATACTTGATAATCAAACACTTCTTAACAGCCAACCCAACTTAGATGACCCTTTTGGGAGCAAAGAATATCATATTTGTGTTCCCCTAACCTTTTGACATTATTAGGAGGGTATGATTTTTTTGACTGGACTTGAAAATGCCAGTTTTTCAATAAAGTTGAAATGGAAGATATACAAAGCCATGTTTCATTTGTTCCGTGATGGGAAGATCTGCCTAACAAATCTGTCAACAGATATATATATCACTTAGTATACCTATGTTTCCATTTCCATAACACAAAGATCAAGATGAGAAGACAAGGGAGGTCCGAGACCAGGCGATATAGTCGATCTGAGTTGCCACGCCTCCGGTGGACGTCAGAACTCCACAAGCAATTTGTCGAAGCTGTTGAGTGTCTCGGTGGGGAGAACAGTAAGTATGCGATGATCAAAAGCTTGTAGTTAATCCATATTTGAAGTTCTCTCTCTAGGACTCATGCATGCATAGCTGAACTTTTATATATAATTTTGTTTTATGTTCTTTTGATGTGTAGAGGCGAAAGAGTAGAATTTTTAAGACTAAAATTATGTAATTAATGGAAATTCATATCGATATTCGACTTGGAAACAGAAGGAAAAGAAGATGAATTGGACAACCTTCAAGCTAGGCAAAGAACAACATAAAATTTCAACACAAATAATCAGCTTAGATTAAGATCATCATCATTGTCTCTATGATTCTCAAAAGAGAATATGATATCTGATTAAAAGATATCAAATTGAGTTTTTGCATGTCAAACATCTCTTTATATTGTCTGATATTGTTTTGATTGATTGCTTGTTATTTTTGCAGAAGCAACGCCAAAGAGGATTTTAAAAGTGATGGGAGTCAGGGATTTGAGCATCTCCCATGTCAAGAGCCATCTTCAGGTAAATATAAATCTTCACATATAAATTACAAAATAATTTGAAATTCAAATACAATTTTTTACTAGAAATTAAAATTGATGATTTCAGTCCTTGTGTTTATAGTAATTTGTAAATTTTGTGAAACAAAAGTGTTCATTGTATGATGTAAATCTTTTTGTTGTATTTTAAAATAAACTGGGAAGTGGGTAAGGAGATCCTGAAATATAAGATGTCTAACCATAGGAACTCAATGAAGAAGATAAACAGTGTTGCAATCTGATGTGCCTCTTTAATCTTAATGTATAGTAGCAACTTGAGAACCTTTTTTATGATTTAATCATGAACCAATTTTGAAAACATCAATTTTTCAGATCACATGGTTATGACATTTAAAACCCGATCGTCAGATTATACTTCTTGAGATGACTTGTTCTGATAAGTAAGGACAACTTCTCTTCAGATTCTGAACAGATTTTTGGAGATAGTCCTCATCAATCATTGCTAGAAATTGTTTTGTGAAAAAAAATGGTTACAAATGTCATGATTATATATTAAACACTAACTAGACTTGATGAGATCCAGTCCTACTGGGATCCTTGGTGCACCACTTACCAAAGGTTTGAACTAAAACAAACATTATGTCTAGGTTTGTATTCTTCAACTCCCATGTTTGCTTTAAACAAAATGTTCCATAATTAAAAAAATGTTGAAATTCTCTTTAGTTTCAACAAAAGTATTGGCCTTAAGAATATTTAGCAACAATATTTTGGTTATTGCAAAACCTTAATATGACTCACCCTCTTTTTTTTATGAAACATTTCTTTTCAACTGCAGATGTACAGGACCATGAAGAACCAATTAAAATATATTGCCTTTATGCCCACTAAAGGATCACACAAGGACCAAAGGGTGCATTATGGAGAAACTGATGAACTCGATTTCCTTCATAATTTAAGTGAAGAATCACCACCAATTTCGGCGTCCAACAGCTGCAGTTTGAATCAAAAGTAGGTATACACATTATTTGTAAATGACCATATTATTTTATTACTACCATTTTATAAACAATTCAATCTGCATGGCTTCCTTAAAGAAATTATAATCTTCCTTCAGACATTTTGTGTTGACGACATAATATTATGTGGTATATATGAATTTGAGGATGATTCTATGCATTCACACGGTTTTACAGCTAATGTTGGAATTCACCATCGTCGAAAATTATTATGCATATCCAAACATGTTCAATTGCACTCGAAAGGAATGTTTGTGTACATATAGTATCAAAGATAATGATGTTTTGTTGTTGTTTTTGTTTCTAACAATGCTGTGAAAAATTAAATTTACAGGCCATATGTGGAATTCAACAACTACAATGTCTTTCAAAGCAAAAATGAAGCCTATGAACCATCTGGAGAAACCCTAGACCTAAACAAAATTGAGGTACTACTTTTCATGGCCTCCCCACAAATACCCACCAAGACAATTAATCTATCTATAATGTTTTTAATCTATCATTTCTTTATTATGTCATGCATGTATGCTTCCTTAATTTCAAACCAAATGAGATGCTCCAATTCTCTGCAGAGCGACGAATCAAAGATTTACGAAGATGCCCCGGGTGGATTTTGTGAGCTAACGCTATCGTTCGATCCTTCTCCATTTAGGGGATGCGAAGGCAGGAGCGAATCGGCGGCAAGCATTGAATTTGATGATCATGAGAATAACAACAAGATTGGTGACTCAAAAACTCATAACTATGTTCCTCTTCAGGAAGACTACATAAACTTAGAACTTACTATGTCAACTCAGCCTTTGTACTCTACCTGACCTTTCAATATTTTCACACACCATATATCATTATGAGTCCTCATCGTGTAATTCGATTAGCTTTTAGTTTGTATATTTTTGAATCCAAAGGTTTGTTTTTGTATGGTCAGATTTCTTGAAACGAGCATATTTTTAGGCTGTAAATGAAGATAATGTTCAGCATTAGCTTCAGTTTAACCATGCCATCACTTATATTTTTTACAGGATTGGATCACAAACAAGATTTGTGTTTTACATTATTTAGTATGCGATGTCTTGCATTCTAGCAACCTAGAGAGGGTCAAACAATGATCATAGTAAGGGTATTTTGATATGATCTTGTATACCTTAATTTATTTCTTTAGTCTGTTAGGTTAGAAGATATTCTCATGGTGCTTTGAGAGAATGAAGTTTTTGAAATATTTTGTATTTTGATTATTTAAATCAATTTTTCAAGTTGCCGGACCACATAAAATTTGTGTGTTCAATTATGTGGATTTATTATTCTAGTCTTTTCATTATTTCTAAAAGTTAAGGATTACATTATTTTATGTTGAGTAAAATATCCATCAGCTATAGCATTGCCTAACCCTATGTGGCCTTAATTGAGTTTGGCTGCCAAGCTCACTAGAACATGCATGGCCATTTCATTTTCTTGTCCACATGCAAAGCACATGCCTTTCTGGTTCTTGCTTTTCCTCCTTTTTTTGACATGGCAGTGAACCAAATCTATTACTTTCTGATATAAAAGTTTATCTGCCAAACATTTTACATGTGCCTTTTAAAACCAAAATCCTTACATGGCTTCACTCTCTCCACCATTCGCATCAGAGATATCAAAACCAAGCCTTTATAAACTGCCAAGATTAATTGTTCCATATGTTTTGAAATTTGTGGCCGAATTAGGGTTAATGGAGTTTGATTTCCTCTAATTGCAAGAATTAGATGTGTAGTGATGTAGTAGAGAAAATGATGCCTGTGCAAGCATTTCAAAATTTTCAAATATCATTTGATGTATTGGATTATGTATTAAGAGTTTCTATAAATTAAGATTATATGTTATGTTTTCCTTTGTAATTGTTGTAGCTGCTCTTTGGTAGCAAGAGATATTAACATAAAAAATATTTCATGATACCCTATATTTTAAACTAGCTTGATCTTCACAATCATAATAATATTATTTGAATAGCCTGAGAATTGATGATGTTCCTGAACCATCAAAAGATGGAAGTGGGTTTTCTCCCCACACCTTAATCACAATCTGACGTATGGGATTTGTACTCTAGGTGGAGAGATGACTCAATTCCTATATCGGTTAGATCTTCACCCTCCATCTAGAGGAGTTGATTAGGATTTACTCCATATCATAAGTGGTTAGAAATATCTTCTTTTTAACAAAATTTGATGAGGATATAGGTAGGTGATAATTTTTATATTTAAAAAAATTCAAAACATTATTCTTTTGGGAAAAAATCCATATAACCACCCAGTTTACTGCCCAAAATCCATATAACTCCTTGATTTTTCTTGAAGTCGATATAACCTTTTAAAAACACATATGTAACTTCTGAGTAAAAATTTTATGTTGACAAATGAGGAATATTCTATTAATATTATGTTTGGTTAACCCTGGCTGAAAAACATAGTATATCAAAACCCTTTACAATGTGTTAAAAATGTAAAAAATAATATGCAAATGATAAAATTACCCCTCCGGATAGGATTTTATAATCAATTTAGAGGGATAAATGGACATTTACAAATGTATTCAGCAATTTTAACATATTGTAAGAGTTTTTTGGTATACTGTGTTTTCAGTCAGGGTTAATCAAACGTATTATTATTCACATAATATTCCTCATCAATCAATAAGAGTTTAATTCAAGGGTTAATTGGATTTACATAGATGTTTTCAGAGGGTCATATAGACTTTAAGAAAAATCAAAGAGTTATATGGATTTTGGACATTTCATAGGGGGTTATTAAGATTTTTTCTTATTTTTTTTATATGGGATCCCTTTTATGGGGACCACTTAATACTATTTCAATAGGAGAACCCTTCATGTGATAAAATAGCTTTTATCCTTGTTTGGCAACAATACTGGATAAAAAAGAAAAAAAAGGAGGACAGGATATATCAATTTTCCATGTAATTTCATATGAATAGTGTAAAATATTCAAATGCCATCAAACAAAATTCTAAAAAGCTTATTCAACTCATAATCAAATAGTACCATGAACTTTTTCAAATGTTTAACAAGTTAGGTGATGGAATATCTCAAGTACTTATCCACCTAACAAACTTTTGTTTACTTTGAATGGTTTACCACACTTTTTGTAATTTAAAAAACTAGTTATGCTATTATCGCCTTTGTACCGTATGTAGAAGTTTTTTTAAAAAATATTTCTCATCCTAATTAATAACCAGGTTACATTTAGAAAATAGTTTAATTATTTTTGTATTTTTATTGTATTTGTATTATGTCATTTATGAATGTACCAAATCATGCATTCTCTACATGAATTTTGTGACTTAGACATGTTTGTTGGAACAAGATGATTGTTCATCATGGTCCTCTTATCTGGTCTATGTTTTGCCATTTACAGATAAGCTTGTCTCCGGTTGCTAAATAATAACTCGTGTTCTTCTGGTCTCCTATGAAATTTGAATACCTTCTTCTCTTTTAAGTTTCTCCAAGGACATTAAAGTTATGGTCATGAATTTATCATTTCCAGATATGCCTAATTTTACTATATCTTATACTGATCAAAGTTTGTTTTGAATTAATAGAGTTGGAGACTTGTCCACTCATGCACTTGGAACTTTGTAGTTTTTTTTTTATTTTTTGTTGGTTTGTTATTGTTTGCTTCTTGAATCTTCTCTTTAATCATCAGAGACTCCAAGATACACTCATTACCTTGTTCGCTTTGGTCTTCAAAGACGACAAGATGTCTTCCCTTGTTCTTTAACCCCCCGTTTGGGGTGGAGAATAAATAATGGATAGGGAAGAATACAGTAGAATAATCCACAAACAGCTGTTTGTTTGACAAAAATAAACTTTGATAGCTATGCCTGGATAAGCTAGGATAAAACATGATTACTATTATAAGAAAATGGTGGAATTACTTATTAGGGCTTATCTATACCAATGGATAAAAATACCCTTTTCTGTCATTTTAAAAATTTTATTTAACCTAACACTCTCTGCACACATTCTAAAAACTGTCACATCTATCATATCACACACACATCTCTCATACTTATTCCCAAACACAAATTATTTATGCAGAGGTATAGTTGTTATTTAAAAAGTCATAAACTCTTATCCATCTCTTATCTACCACTTATCCTTACTTTATCCAAGGTGAACCAAACAATAAAAAGATCAATTTTACGTTTCCCAATGAGAATAACAGAAAAGACAACCAAACAAAAATTTACCTATTCAGTATGGATTGTTATCTATCTTAGTATAGCTATCAAAGGCGAATAACCTTATGTCACACCCCAAACCGGGGGGGGGGTAAGCGGATATTTCCCTCTATCTACCCCATTACAAACACACTTGTCCTTTCACCTCCGAAAAGCTCTTTTGTTTTTTTTTTCTTAAAGAAAATTATAGACATTTCTATTTCAATAACTAGTATAAAAATATAATAAAGTTTGAGGGGGGGGGGGGGAGAGGTTACAACGGATAACCAAATACTAGTTAATTATCTTGAATGATTAATCAGAATCTTAAAAATTAAATAATCATTACATTCTCTTTTTACTAATAATCATATTAGACAAGTTAATTAATTATCCAAAATATATTTTTATTTACTTCGACTATGAAAATATTCAAATTTAAACATTGATATTGGTATCCAAAATATTTAATTTATGAACAAATACATATGGTAAGGAATTTGATATGTATCTGATCTATTAATAAGCTTAATCAATGACATTACCAATCCAACATAAATATGAAAAAGACATAATATTAGTTACTGTGCATCCCTAGATGTAATTGGCATGTGCTTTTTTTTAATAAGGGTCCGTTTGTTTCGACGTAAAAGTCCCTGAAAACTCTAGTTTTCAGGAAAAGTAGTTACATAGGGGTGTTTGGTAGCTTTAAAAAAAAACCGTTATGAAAAACTATTTCTTTAATTTCTTTCAAATCTTGATTTTAGCATCCGCCTTGAGGGGTTCATACGCCGTTCCATTTTCCAGGGATTGAGAACTCCATATATCAGAACTTCTCAAAAGTTTCATTAACCTTCTTTTTATTTGAATATTATAAATATAAATATTTTAGTTTATATTTAAAAGATGTAAAAATATATTTCATTTAATTAGATGATATTTTCTAAAATTTAAAATTATTATTTACAATTTAATAATAAATTTTTCATATAAATTCAAAATTTGAATGACTAAAAAGTATGTCCTATGATATTATAAATATGTCCTATGATATTATAATCAATTTAATATAAATTCGAAATTACATGGACCCCATCCGGTTGTTAGGTTTGAAAATAAAAAATAGAACCTTAAAAATATCTAGATTTAATTAAATCTTAATAGATTTTTTATTTATGATAAATATTCAGATTTTAATTAGAGATATTTTACGATATATATGTAGAAAAATTTATAAAATGATTTATATCTCATAACTAAAAATAGTTTTTATAACTAAAAACAAATTTCAAAAAATTTAAAAATATGTCCGATGTAAATTTAATTGATCAAATTTATCTCAGAATATCCTAAAGTCGATTGGGCTTTTGTGGACTGCTTTTGAGCAGGGGATTTGGTGGATGGCTTGGATTGGGCTTTTGTGTACTGCTTTTGAGCAGGGGATTTGGTGGTAGGCTTCAAAGAAGCTGTTCTGGACGACTTTTGCGCAGGGGATTTGGTCGAAGGCTTAGAAGGAGCTTTTGCAGGCGGCTTTGTAGTGGGTGATTTGGTGGAAGGCTTCAACGGAGCTTTTATGGACGACTTTTTTGCGGGCATTTGCTGGAAGGCTTTGAAGAAGCTTTTCTAGATGGCTTTTCAGTGGGGGCTATGTGGATGCGTTTTCAGTTGGGGCTGTGGAGGATGGGTTTTCAGTAGGGGCTTCGGTGGATGGATTGGAAGGAGATTCGGTTGAGGATTGGGAGCAGCTTCTATGGATGGGTTTTGATTAGGGGATTCAATGGATGGTTCGGAAGGAGCTTTGGAACGAGCTTTAGATTTTGGAGGAATTTTAGCCACCGTATTCAACCTCAGACTTCTTCTTGGTGTCAAATCCTCTATTTGAACCATTTTTTCAATCCTATACATGTGCAAAAATAAAAATGCAAACATATAATAAACACATAAAAATCACATAAACAAATAAGAAGCACGAATCAAACATTACAACTGCTTTAAAATACAAACAAGAACAGAAACAATAAACCCTCCAATGGCCTCACATTTTTTCCACAAGCTTCACAGTGTCCACTCCTCTCTTCATAAACCCTCCAATGGCCAATCCTTTATTTTTTCCCCTCCTATACAGCTCCTCCTCCTCCACCTACCCCTTCTCCTCACCCTCCTCTTCCTCTATCAAATGAATTGTTAAAGTAATTTTACTTTAAACGAAATTGTTAAAGTAATTTTACTTCAACACATGCTATCATTAGTTTAACAATGTACCAAAAGGATTTAGTAGTGTACCAATAAACTTAACAGTGTACTATCAGGGTATTACATAGTACTAATCAACTAACCTACACAACAATGCAAGCCAAGATGTTAATCATGCATTTGTAAAGCATAAGCAGCAAATCCACCAAAGGCAAATCCATATCATCATGCATTTTATATATCAGGTGATGAAAGGGAAGAGTTTGACGTACTCTGAGGAGGAGGATGTCGCGGCCGTGGAGGATCGTTGGCGTCGCCATCGATGATGTCACGAGGGCTTCTGGGATTGCTGCCGTCGCCGTCGATGGATTCTTTGTTCGTGGGTGTCCCCGCCGATGGATGCAGGAATCGACGGAGGGAGAACGATCGCAGGGTGGACGATCGGAAGTTTTTTAGGGTTTTGAAGAGAAAAACAGTGTTTTTGGGGAGAGAGAGATTTGGGGGGGGAATTGGAAGAGAGAGAGGAAGATTAAGTGGGAGGGTAGGAAAGACATTTCGCAAGGGGGATGAAACGGCATCTGTTAGTTTGGATCCAAAAATAATTAAATCAGGGGTTAGGGACCTAGAAATATCTTGAAAAGGTCCAGGGACCTAAAAATAATGAGGGATAGGCTGGGAGGACCTCTAATTAATTTCCCCAAAATTTATCAATGATTTCGATATGTTATTATATTTTTATTTATAATATGATATTAATGCATATAGATGAAAAATAAGATTTCACATATTTATATAACAAAACACTAGAAGACTAATATTTTACAAGAAAACAAACAAACAGAAATCATTTTTCATAAAATAATTTCAATACAACCAAATGCCGGAAATGAATTTCATTTTTCGGGAAAACTTTTTCCTTGTAAAAGGAAATCCTTAAAAAATCAAACTACATAAAACCAAACGTACCCTTGTATGGTGAGACTATATAGTGTATCAAACTATTGCATGATGAGATTACAGGAGATTACCATCTGTTAAAGGAAATCCTCTAGGGAGGATTCACAACGAGCTATATGTATCATTAGGTAAAACATGTAATTTTTATTTCTTAGGTAAGTAGATATGATATATATAGTTCCCTGAACTGTATACTTCATTTTTTATGAAAATACATGTTTTATTAAATGAAGCATGCACTAGGAAAGTATTTACAGGTGCTTGGCCTTCATTAGGAACCAAGCCTTCTCTATGTAACTTACTCTGTCTATCATAGCCTTACCACCAAAAAAAAAAAAGGTTTTTTTATTTTTAAATCCCGATAAACTATATGATTTAGTGATCGATCCCTCACTTTTTCATATTTCAGTTTAAGTCCCTAGATTTAAAGGATATCTTCATTTTTAACCTCTCCCAGGGACTAATAAGAAACATATCCTTTAAATCTAGGTACTTAAACTGAAATATGAAGAAGTGAGGGATTAATCATTAAATCATATAGTTTACAGGGACTAAAAAATAAAAAAAAACCCAAAAAAAATATAGCTGGTTAGTGAAATAACATCGCACATAAGATAGAATATAACGACTGCATGTAACAGTGTCCTAAAAAATATGTAAATTTCATACTATTTCTTAGCGTAGAAGCAAATATATTCCTACGGAAAATAATATGTCCAGTCTCTTGTGCAACCATATTTGCAGCTCACACTGTTTTTTATTTTATACAAAATTATACACTCTTCCATTGAAGTATATATTATTTTATTAAATGAAGTATATACTGAAATGTAATAGTACATTTTTTTTTTTGAAAAAATAAAAAAACTTTTATGCCATACATGATAATATATAGAACCACATATACTATGATAGTATAGTGTACACTATATTATTATAGTGTATGATACTACAAAACAGATTGCAAAACGGACTAAGTGTATGAGCTTTCATTTCTATTTGGATAATGTTACATCCAACCCCATTTCGAGTCTCAATTCCAGTTTACATGAGCTTTGAATTTTTTAAAAATAGTATATCTCATCTAATGAGATACATCATTTTTTAAAAAATGAAGTATATACTCCAATAAATTGCATTGATATATTTATATAAAATGTAAAAAAATTCTTTCGAAGCATATGCCTTGTTAACGTGAGCATATGCGTCGTTAATTTTCTATTGACGCATATAGGACTGGAATTGAGGCTGGAAACGGATCTTAGTGTAACAAGACCCTTTCTATTTACATGATTTGTTAACGAGTCATGTATAAGGTGTACATATGCTAGCCCACCACCCTAGAATTTGGATACATGATTTTCTTGATAGTGAGTTGTGGATAGCCTCACCATTTTCCTTTTCCACCACAACACAACACAAGGATTGTTTGGAGGGCGCGTCTATCCCCACCATGGGATTCCCTTAACCCACCATCAACAAAAAAAAAATTAAAACAATGTTTGGTTGTTCCCACCGATCCAGATCGATCAAACTTGGTCGTCAGTTTAGATTTTGGGCGACCGAACTTGGTTGAGTAGAGTCTAAAACTATCTTACCCTTCTTGACCCAGCCCATTCGACCTCAAAAATGGGATTTGAACCTCTTTAAGTCGATCAAACGTTGTCACTATTGTATGTTTTAGTTAACCAAACATGGTCGAAGAAAGTCTAGAACTCTCTGACCCTTCCTGACCTTGTTCGACTCGAAAAATATAATTTATACTTCCCAAAAGTTGACCAAACATAATCACCATTGTACGTTCTAGGCGACCAAACGTGGTCAAACAACATCCAGAACTTTTTGTTGTTCATGTTGTTTTGGGGGAGATGATGAGGGAGGGGGTTGGGGGTGTCTGGAATATCAATATCAATTAATATTGCATGTTTTTTACATAACTATATCTATCTATTCTTTATAAACAAATAATTTTTTTTGTTTATCCATCATATTATACATTTATTCTTTTATCCAAACAGCTATTAATGGACTATGAAAAAAGAGTCATGATACCCAGGCCCCATAATATAAGCCCCACTCACAAGCCCCATGAGGTGTCATCATTTCATTGGTTGGTTTTTTGGTTTGTTGACTTTTTCAAAAAATGGTAAAATGACAAAATACAAATTTGCCCTTCATTAAAAATTTGTCTTATTAACCCAAATCCCCCCATTTTCTCTATTTGGTTATGACTCTTCCATGTAAATCTTAAAATCTATTTACCTATTTCAAATTTTGAATTTTGAAATCATTACCTAAATTATAATTGAACCTAGATTACACCAAAAATTACCGAAATTGTTTCAATTAAAATCCTTCAAACGACTCATTTTCTCTAGGTAGTTATTGTATTCAAATTTAAATAAAAAACACATATAGTTAACATATGAAACAGTTACATTTTATATTGGTAATTACAAATACATTTCTTAAATGTTTACATCTCTCACAACGATTTGTTACATTTATATAAAAACTGTTACATTTATATAGATGGAACAAACAATTATATTTACCTAAATGTCAAACAGTTACATTTACTATTTAAAATTATCTATTTCAATTTCTAGTGCACTGCCTTCCAAAGAAAATGTATCAGGATCCTATGTAAAAGTATGTACTTCACTATTACATTTATACGTCATTTCTATTTGCATTGTTAAAAGAAATGCACAACATGAGATAATGTTACATTTCAGAGTGTTACATTTATGAATGTAATAAAATTGTGTAAATGAATATCCGAGTTCGGGAGTCTAATATAAACATCACACGAACCAGTAACAATTAAATGTAACAATATCAAAATTACATTTATGAAATTATAACGAAACAAATATAAAAAAAAGTGTGAAATAGTGATCAAAACATAAAAAAAAATTCATTTTTTGAATTGAAACATGTAACATAGATTGAATATTTGATCATCAAAAATTTAATTTCAAATTCGATGTGACTTTCATTCAATAAAATAAAAAAAACAATTGACAAACCTGATCCGGAAGAGAGATCCAACTCGATAAAGAACAAATCAGTTTTTCAAACTTCTTCAGATTAAAATTTCGGGACTGCTACGAATATGTTCATCGTAAATTATAGGGATTAATGATTTTACACAATGCAAGGAAGAAGAAATACAGTAATTAATGAAATCTCCACAATCCTAGGAATAAATCAAACCGTTTTCCTTATTTAGAGGTGGTTATCAATTAGAGGGTATAATAGATAATGTCCTATTGTCACATCATGGGGCCTGTGATGAGGTCTAGAAAGTTGGGGTCTAAGAATCATTATTGATGAAAAAATTGTAAGTAGATGTGCTTTCAATTAATTCAAATTTTATGAAAACATATTTTATTAGACAAATATATATCATTTAAGCTTCGTTTTGAATTCACAGTTAAGCAGATTCTTTGTTTAAAAAAAAAAAAAAAACCTACTAGTTGATCCAAACACATTTTGTATCTAGCTTTAGAAAATTGTCCCTCACTTATGTAAAAAAATTATTCTTATGTTTTAATTTACATTTAAGAATAATGATTGTTTCTCCCTACATTACAATTTAGGTTTGGAGTGGCATGAAGGATCCAAGAAAGATACATATAATGGGATTCCAAGATAAAATTTATGAACTTCAATTTATCACAAATTCTGTTCGACCAAGTTCAGTCGCCCAAAACCTAAAATGATGATCAAGTTCGGTCAATCTGGATCGGTGAGAACATCCAAACACAGTTTTTTTTTTTTTTTTTTCATTTTGGGTTAAGTGAATCCGGGGATAGACACACCCTTGTTTAGATACACAATTGAAACGTTGATATTCTTAAACTCTCACATCCAAACTAAGCTTTTGAAAAGCATTATTTTCGTAGCTTTTCAAATCACTAGGTTGTTTACAATAAAAAAAAGGGCGGGATTTGAAAAAATAAATGTGAAAATGTCTGGATCCGTACTAATGCAGCTCCAATGGAGCCACAGCCTTAGCAGAATACAAAAAATCACACCATTTCCTCTCAATATTTATGCCATATCAACATGAAGAATGGATGGTGTCAAGAGCAGTACTGTCACATGCGTAGCCCCGCATGCTTTGATTTTGTTTAAAATATTATACTTTTAATAACTAAACATCACATACATGAAAAAAAAAATTATTTGCTGAAAAACCATATGTTTATCTAATTACCTATACGTCATTAGCAAAATGAATTCAACAGCATGTTATGACTGCATATTGTAGATGCACACTTGTGACAACGCCCAGAAAATAGTGGTCATTGTAATTTTTTTATTGAGTAAATGCAGCATTTGGACCCATAGAAGTTTTTAAAACACGAGAAAACACCCTTTTAAAGTTTAAAAACTTACACTTACACCCCTTATCGGTAATTTTTCTGTTAAGATAGGACAAAAGTATTTTTAAATTTCCAATTTACCCTTTAATTAATTTTCTAAATATTAAAATTAAAAAAGAGTCAATGAATTAACTTTGCATATAATATGAATTATAATTAGTGCAATAATTAACTGTTAAATACATTTAAATTTTTTTTGTAAGAATTAACTTAAACTACAGTTATTTAAAAGTGAAAACATGATAATGATTTAATTAAAAATATAAAATTGTACTTTTGTTTCATCTTAATGAAAATCTAATGAGAGAGGTTGTAAGTGCATATTTTTGAGCTTCAAGGGGTGCTTGTGTAGGATTTCTTGAACTTTAGGGGGGGACCAAACGAATTTTACCCTTTTTTATTACATTTGGATCTAAATCTCCTCATGTCGACATCCATGTAATGACAATTAAACCTTTAGGTTAGGCATCTCTTTCTCTCTCTCTCTCTCTCTATATATATATATATACACTACATTAAATATAGGCATTAGCTGCGAAATGTTTCGTAGCAACAAGGTGCATTTTCTCAACAAATAGCTTTTCTCGGTGAAATAATTTCGCAGCAATTATCGTAGTGATTGTCTTGTATGGGACGACTTTTTGCTGCGAAATTCCAATTTCATGCTCTATTTGCTACGACAATTACTGCGTCGCAAAAGATAATATTTCGTAGCAAAAACTTATCTTTTGCACCGCATCAATTTTTGCAGTGAAATGTAATCTGTAGCGACGAAATAAATTTCGCAGTAAAAATTAATACTTAGCGACGAAACTAATTTCGTTGCAAAAGATGATTGTCTGGGACGAATCACATGCGTTCCTTTTTGCAACAAAATATTTTCGTTGCAAAATATGAGCTTTTGCGACGAAATATTTTTGCAGCTAAAAGTGTATATAATTTAATTAATAAACGATTACAGACCCGTTTGCAACGAAAAATTAATTCGTCGTAAAAAATGACCTTCTGCAACAACATTATTTCACAGATGAAGGTAAATAAATTTAATTAAAAAAAATATAGACCCCTTCCCTATGAAATATTTCGCAAAAAAATGTCACATCTTCATTGAAAAAACATTTTTGATATTTTTTAAATATTTGTACATTATAATTAAATAAATATTTAATGATGTTAATAATAATAAAAACATTCCTAAGTTTCTAATAAAAACTAATTGTATAGATTACATATTTTTTTAACATCTTTTAGATGAAAATACAACAAGAGACTCGACTCATGGATCTGATGGCAGAAAATGATATCTAAAAAAGTCGGATGGTATTGATTGAAATCAATGAGCAATCTACCCTCGAAAAACCCCACAGATTACAGATGAACTGCTTTACAAAAACCCAAAGGGAAAATACACATCCTAACAAGCTGACCCCAAAAAATGGATAAATATCCATTTGACAATTCTCAGTCAGCCTTTGAGCAGTCCCACTGTCTCAGCAACCACACAGTTTATGGCCCAGTTTTTAATAAAATGAATAGAGCTCTCTCAAAAAACCACAATTCATAATTAGGGGTACTTTCTTGAAAAACAACTGTACTTATTAGCCAATGGACGAACAACACAACACATCCTAGTTTGTATCCTAATGGTTTCCACTATCTTTATAAATCCTAATATGCCACAAGTCAAGATTTTCTATATGTTACATATTACTAAAATATTTCCTCTACGCTATACGAAGAATTGAATGCATATTCTCTAGAAATTCTACAGGTATGTATGTCTACAAGGCACAGATTGGTTATTGAACAGTGAAGCATGGGCACACAACGTAGACATCTTAAAATTATATGTGAATCACTCTTTATAAGGTGTTTATATAATCAAACAACTGCTTCTTCTCTTAAGCTAGTGTGAGTTCACAGTAATTCCAACCAACAAAAAGTCTTTATTTGTTTTCATTTCATGTTGGGTTATAAAATCCATGGACTTTTAATATCCAATAATCGAATCAAGTGCTTACATGTAAGGCCGCTGCCTCGTCGCTAATCCACCCCTTACTCTTGTTGAAGTGGGTGTCCCTAAATAAGTCCACGGTGCACCAGCCCCTGTAGTTGTCCAAGTGACATAACCAAATAAATATATGTTAATTGAGTACAATAACTTACAAAAAATTGTGTTTGACATAAAAAATATTTTATCACTTCTTTCTGCTTTTGGATGGTGACATAACAACAATGGGAAGGCATTCGGGACCATATAGGTAGCATCATGTACCCCTCACCCGCACACTGGAAAAAGAAAGCAAGGCTCTCAATCAAATGCCCGATTCGAAGTGGATACAAATCCAAATCTTTGTAGCTCAAATAATTTCGTCTTCCATTAAAACAAATATTAAATAACATTAAGATATGACAATGTTATAAAGGAAATAGATTACAAAAAAAAAAAACCTTACAACCATACCAAAAAGACAATAAAATCTCAGATTACTGTATGGGTCTGTTTATGTCTAGTGTCACATGGAAGTATATCCTTTTGAGCATAAATAATTGGAGAATAACCAGTAGGGTTGCCTTTGAATGCATGCACAACATATGTATTACCTATTTGTGATGACAACACAGTGAGAGTAACAACATGACTACTTAAATAACGCACCCTTAACTAATTATTGCCTAACAAGTGATGTTGTTAGCCTCCATTGCAAAGGAGTAAGAATTGTGGTAGTACCTCCTAACAATGATAAAAAAAAAAAAAATAGAAAATGGCAATGGCAGATGGTCAAGTAACTGGTCTGGTAGTCAGTCAAGATACATACCTTGCTAATGAATATATAAAGATGCACACATGGGCTGCAAATTGAAATTGAAAATTGAAACGGTTTTAATTTGAACCCGGTGGGCACCCAATTTTTATGTGGATTGGATTATAAACGGCTTCGAATTTAGGTGGTAGTTTCAGATTAATGGTCAGACACCCGAACCAACCCAAACTCAAATAATTCCTAATATTAAATATAATCCAGAATGTTTATTAATTTCTTTCGGGGGACTTGTTGGTTTTCAGTGGATTTTATTATGTAAATGGTTATATGATTTCTTTTACTAACACGTTTGTTTGTTTTGTTTTGTTTTGTTTTTTTTTGAAATCAAGCATTTGGATTTCTCATGTGGGGTATGGACATGGTGTGTTGATTGGGATTTGGATCATCGACTTATTTTTTTGTACTTGTTTTGTGTTTTAATCTATCAGACGGTCATAAATTTATCAAATAAAATGGATCATGATTTGATAGATTTTAATTGTGATGATGTGGCAATCCTACAATAAAAGTAAGTAAGATGCAAACAGAGAAAAATAAACAGAGGATCTAGACTCGTGTTCATCGTGGGTGGGTTGCGTTTGGTTAGAGTCGTCATTGAAGAGGTGTAAGATGTATCGTGTCTAAACGGACCAACCCGTTAAAGGACATGCGTTCGAGCTATTGGGCCGACCCATCTGAATTGACAGGACATGCCGTGCTCGCCCCAGGAACACCCCTGGCCCAGCATAGACTGCCATGCAGCCCAATGGGCCAGTGGGCCGGCTACCCATTTTTGAAAAAATTTGCTTGATTTAAATTTTTTTAATTTTAAAATTTAATTTTCAATTAAAAATTAAAAATTTAATTTAAATATTAAAATTTAAAGTTTTAAAATTTAAATTTTAAATTTAAAGCTAAAAAATTTAAAGATGCTCAACAACTATATAGACACTATGTACACAAACATAATTGTATGTATATTACTTATTAAGGAAAGTGAACTAACCATTTCATTTTCAATTTTAAATCAGATTTAGATAAATTGTAAATACATTTAAGATTTCAAAATTAAATTTAAGTAGATTATATCAATATATTCAAATTTTAATAATTCAAAGTTAAAAGGTAATCATTTAATTTATCTCAATTGAATTTCATAAAAAAAAATTAAGATCAAGTCCCTTGTAGCTCTGTCCTTGGGGGATCAGACCTGAGACTAATATGTGGGCATCTCTGATCCCGACCAGTCTAGTCTAGTATGACTCCTCTCCTCAGAAGGTTGTATGGGCGCTTCTCCTCGTGGCCTTGATCTAGTAGTCTTGTTCAAGTTATTCGAGCAGATAGGACTACTTGTGTTCTGTTTACATGTGACACGCGTCACTCCCAAGGTCTCGCAGGATTTTCCCTCCACACTAGCAAATCACGAGCGTTTTCAACTTTTTAAATAACACTTAAAGCCCCAGTTTGAAACGGAATATGATTTATTTACGAGTATACATTTATCCGAGTATAAATGAGTATAAATAAGGATAAAGTAATTTTGTGTTTGATTATGTTTTGAATTATTCTCGTTGGTAAACGTAAGAATAAATATTTTGTTGTTTGGATAAAATGTGAATAAAGTATAGATAAAGATTTATAAAAGATAAAAAAATAATAATAGTTGATTTGACATGTGATTTAGAAGAGGTGATGATAGTTGATTTGATAATGGGCCCACATATTCTTTAGATGTAATAACCTAGGATAAATTTAGTCTAAGGGGTTGATTGGAATCCATATACCACTTTATACCAGTTTATTCTGGTATACTTTATCTGAGGTTATCCAAGCTTTTCAAACACAACAAAATTTTCATTCAGGGTTATCCGGGGGTTTATTCTCATTCCAAACATGGGCTAACAGTTTTACCTTGCATTGTTATCTAAAACCACTATTATTTTTGTCTTAAAATTTTAATGGATGATAGAGTTTATGAATTTCAGAAATAACCAAATTCTCTAACGAGGTAACTAAAATTTATTTTTAAAATTTGTATTATATATTCACCAAATCTCATTTAATTTCAGAAAATTTTATTATTTTAATACACATTTTAAGTAATATAAATATCTATTGTTATCAATGGATGGACATATTTTCATTTTAATTTAATTTAATTTTATTATTTTGTTGGTTGTTTTGTTTTTTTAGAATTTATTAACATATATTATTTGGTTGGTTATATGGATGTGGGTGGGATCCGTTTGTTTTATTATTGTTTTTTATTATCAAAAAGAATTTACTGGGATTAAGGGATTTGGGAGTGAAGACTATTTTGTCTAAAAGTAAAATCAATTCAACTTTGGTCAATGACACTCATTTGTGGCAAATAAACATGTCTCCTGGTACCATATTTTTTACTTTTTAAAGGAAAACCCAGTTCCTCTCATGGCACCATCCATTTCTGAGAAAAAAAAAAAATTTTGTTTTTTGCAATTTAAAACTCATATCTCACACTTCTTTTTTTTTAATCATATATCTTTCTAATAAAAGATAAATTATATATTTCTAATAAATTGAATGATTTATACGAAAAAATTCTAACAAAATATACATCCATGTGCCTGGTTAACTACCGAAAGTAAAACGTATGGCCAAATGCATGTGTGTAGGTTTAAATAGAGAAGGTAAACCATATGGCCATATTTTTGTTAAAAGAAACTGAGAAGGTAATTGTACTCCTAAAAACCAACCAAAAAAAAAAAAAAAAACTCAAATATTCAACTTCGAAGTAAGACCATCCGGAGTAGGATGTGATTCAGAGTCCACCCAAATATTAAAACAAACACCTGTGAAGCAAAAACAATAATAATAACAATAAACCATGATGCCCAAATACAAAAGTAACCATATATATCATGAAACAAATCATTTTCCCCCCAAGCAAAAAATCTTGGGAATCATAAGTTCATTCAACCAATCATAAAAATAAACATACAACAAGAATAAACAACAAAATTAAAATAAACTCTTCACATTGATATTGAATGAATAGTTTGATACAGGCATGTTTAAAACTACGACTAAAATTTGTCCTCGACACAGTAAACCCCTCAACAAAAAACCAGGCGATAACAGATATCGTGCCCACAACCTCAAAAACACTCAACAAGGAAAACATAAAGTAGCACAGGCTAATAATTTAAAGTAAAACAAATGGTGAAACAAAAAGATAAAGGAAAACTCAAAACTCACTTACCGAGAGCTGCATCTGTGAACCTACAGCTTGTCCTCAAAATCAGAGAGTGGAGTCATCTGCTCCTTCAAACCCTTCCTCTTCCTAATATCGGTCACAAGAGTGGCTGCCTGAGACCCAGCCTCAAGAGGGTCCGATGACATCATGTCCCAATGATCAAACACACACTGGGGGAATGCCTGCCCTGAGGTTGCTGCCCTCAGAGCAGTTGAGAAACCAAATGATTCGACAACGGGCAAGTAAGCCTTGATGTTGTAAAGTGGGGTCCCAGGCCTCTGCATCTCCTCAAATACATGTCCTCTCTTCTGGTTCAGAACACCATAGATTCCTCCGAGCGCCTGTTCAGGGGCTTGGATTTCAACAAGGTAGACTGGCTCCAAAAGCCTCGGTTTAGCAGTCAATTGAGAAGCGTATATGACCCTCCTCGCAGTCGGGATGACCTGACCACCTCCTCTGTGGATTGCATCAGCGTGAAGGACCACATCACAGACTTCAAAGCAGATCGCACGCATGTTCTCCTCGGCGAGGGCGCCCTCCTTGGAAGCCCACTGGAAACCTGCAACAACAGAGTCCTTGATTTCATTCAGATATTGAACTCCCTTACACATGTCAACAACCATGTTCGGGCCAGTGGTCTCGGGCCCGAAGCACCAAATCTTCTTCGCGAGGTCCTTGTCCCACCCAAACTCCTCAGAGAGAACCTTTGAGCGGACCTTCGGGTCGTCTCTTGGGCCGATGCGGCCATCATCGATGGCCTCCGCCAAACCCTCCTCCAATGGACGGGCTTCCATGTAGAGACGGTTGTGCTTGTTCGGGGACTTGCTCATGACTGTCCTGCACGACTTCTCAAGGACAGTCTCACGGAAGGACACAACAGGCGGAGAAACGACAATCTCCGCACCACCCATGAAGTCCTCCTGCAAGTCCTTCAAACAAATCTCAAGGTGGAGCTCTCCAGCACCGGCAATGATGTGCTCACCGGACTCCTCGATTGTACAAACCACCATAGGATCTGACTTGGCAAGGCGTTTCAGCCCTTCAACCAGCTTGGGAAGATCAGAAGCAACCTTGCACTGGACGGCAACACGGACAACAGGAGAGACGGAAAACTTCATAGCACGGATAGGGTGAGCGTCCACCTCTTTCTCATTAGTAAGAGTGGCATTTTTGGTGATGAACTGATCTAAACCGACCATAGCGACAGTGTTACCACAAGGGACGTCCTCCACTGATTCCTGTCTCTTACCCATCCAAATGACGGTCCTCTGAACACTCTTGACATAAAGGTCCTTCTTCTGGCCTGGAACATAGTTTGGGCCCATGATACGCACCTTCATACCAGTTGAGACCTTTCCAGCAAAGACACGACCAAAAGCAAAGAATCGACCCTTATCAGAAGCCGGAATCATCTTTGAAACATATAGCATGAGAGGACCCTCTGGGTCACAGTTCCTGATAGCGTTAGCATACATGTCATCAAGCGGGCCCTCATACAAGTTCTCGACACGGTACTTTTGCGCCTTGAAAGGTGACGGAAGGTGAAATATCATCATTTCCAAGAGGGCGGTGCTGGCAGGGAGCCAGGTCTGCATGACACGCTTCATCAATGCCTTGCCAGCCAGATCCTTCTCTTCAGACTTCATGGTCACGCCAAGCTTTGTGAGCATGGGCCACAGCTTGTCCTTCTGGTCATTCATACAAGTGTTGATGATCTGCTTGATTGGTTCATAACAGAACTGGACGAAGCCCCTCTTGCACGTGGGTGAGCCTGTGTTCTTGCTGGTCCATTTCTTGGTAGCGGGATCAAAGAAGTTCTCACCCCAGAGCCTCTCCATCATCTTTGACTCATCAACTCCAAACTTTGAGGCATACATCTCTGCAAAGTTGGTGAGGGTGAATGCCCATCCGTGAAGACCAGCAGAAAAGGCAACAGTTCCCTTCTCAGGGTAGACCTGGACATCACCAAGCAGAGGGTCTTCGTACGTGGCCATGATAACATTGGCATTTTCAATGACACGCTGGAAAGTCTGGTAGGCCTCCTCACCATCAACCTGGAGTTCAAGGAAGCATCGGTCCATCTTGTTGACTGTCAAGACAGGTCGTATCCTTTCTCCGAGGGCCTGTCGGAGGACCGTTTCAGTTTGAACACAAACACCCTCCACACAGTCCACAACAACGAGCGCACCGTCAGTGATACGGAGAGCAGCAGTGACCTCAGAAGAGAAGTCAACGTGCCCAGGGGAATCGATGAGGTTGATGAGATACTCATTGCCATCCCTTTCACCTTTAAAGCTCTTCAAGGATTCATCTGTCATTTCATAATAGAGAGAGATACCAGTCGATTTGATAGTGATACCACGCTCCGCTTCATCAGCGCGAGTATCTGTCATACGCACATCCCCAGCAACCTCTTGGGCGATGATACCAGCAGCCGCCACAAGAGAATCAGTGAGAGTTGACTTTCCTGCAAGTGTGGAAAAACACATATGATGATAAAGATAAAAATAAAAATAATTAAATATTTTAAATGCCTGTATTCAATTAGAGGGATTTATACCATGGTCAACATGAGCAATGACGGACATGTTACGGATATTGTGTTTCTTGTCCATAATCCTTCGGAGCTCTTCCGCTGTGAACTTCACCTGCATAGATAAAGATAGCATGAGTAAAATGAAAAGATGAATAATATTATTCAAATGAAGTTCAGCAATGCAAGGTAGACAAATGATGACTCTTTACCATCTTGACTGCTTTTGAAAAGCACCAATATGCCTGAACTAGTGAGTTCCTGTGACATTTAAGAATTACAAGAAAAACACATTGGTTAGCTTTGCCTGATCAAATAAACTTTTACATATTCCAGAAGGGAATACCATAGCAGCACAAATGGACAGCTAAGTAGACTGAAGTCCACATTATCAGAAACAACTTTGGATAATCGATATAACTGTAGCAGGTTCAACTTTAAAACATGCAGTATGGAAATGTTAAATTTTCCTAAACAAAAACCAACTAACAAGTAATTCAACAGAAAGAAATCACATTTTGAGAATCATGTGCAAGTGCAAGAACAAGGTTGTGTATGCGCAAGGTCATTGTCAAGACCTAAAACACATTCCGATTCACAAGAGTACATGTAATTCTTTGTACATTTTAAAAAATTGAACTTCACATGGATGATCCATGCTGTTCAGAAACAAATTAACCAACAATGAAGCAGATATACCAATTTAAATAATTATGGGTGCATTTGGCAACTTCCATGTTTTGGAAAGATGTTTCTCTCCAGTAAAATTTACTTCTAGAAAAAGAACTCCTTACTTTGAGATATGAAAGCTATTTGGAAGCACATATTGACAAATAATTTTCAAAATTGTTAGCGGGCACTTCAAAGAGGAAACACGTCAATTGACTAAAATGCCCTTGCATAAGTAAACTACATGCTATAGATAAAGTGGAGAACACCCCTTCTAATGAGACATGCCATTGCACCCCTTCTATGAAATTATGGAGATGTACCTTCCTAATTGATTCTCTATCTAAAACCAAAATGGTCATCCAATTGATCTATTCACTTTTATTCCCAACAATCCACAAAAATCTCATCCCACAACTATGTACCGGCTTCACTCCTGTATCACTCCACACTCTGACGGGTTAGGCTAGGTGTAAGAATTCTAATGGTCAGTGCCTTCTAACTACGCGTTACAAGTAGGGATAGCCTTACGTAGCTTCTTCTTTATGTCAGGTGCTCCACTAGGTAGGTTTGGCGGTCACTCTTCTGTTTCGAGGTTGGGGTAGGTCAGTATTCATTTTCGTATAAAATAGAAGTTTGTAAAACAATAGAAAATATCAGAATAGATTGGGAATCAAATGAGGAAAAAGAAGATTGACTGGATTTAGAAGGGATGTATATAAAAGATAACATAATTGTTATTAACCAGCAGTCAAAAAATTCAAAAGAACCACTACAAAATAATCCTTCATTTCATAAAATTCCATCCAGCAAAACTTCATATTTTCCTGTGAAAAAATACAATACCCACCATGAAACTACAAAAACCCTATGAAAGTTCAAAACCCATTAAAACCAAAATATGAAGGTATTTCAGAAAGATTTACGACGAACAGCCAATTCCTTCCAGAATTTCTGTGTCAAACACAATCCCCCAAATTCCCATCTTGAAAAATTACATGTTTTTATGTGAAGAAATCCAATACCCAACACCAAAATACAAACCATAATGATGAAAAGTCTAAATCCCATTACACCAAAAATATGAAGGTAGTTCAAAAGGCTTTATAATTATCAGCCAATCCATTCCAAAATTCCTATATCAAAAACAATCCTAATAACCTTATGCAACCAAGTAATTTTTTAACATGCTCTGCATCTTAAGGCACCCAAATACAACGAAACATATAGGCTTTACACAAAAAAACATCAAAAATTACAATTCATCCCATCAAGCATACACCTAAAATCCAGACAGACAGACAAAATCATAAATACTAGAAATTTATAACACAATTAGATGTATAAACAGAACCCACCTTCAGTGAAACACAAAAAGAAGAAAATCAACATAGACTCAAAGATTCACTCAGAAAAACCAACATGAAAGATAAGAGAACAACAAATCAGATCACAATCAAAAGATCCGTCTCTAAGCACATAAACACGAAGACTGATTTTACATTAAAAGAATCCCCAGATAAACACATGAAATTAACACACCACCAAATCAACTTAAAAAGTTACAAACACATAAATAAAAAAAACATCACTTCATTAAAATCCAAGCATCTAAAGCATCGAAAAGCACAAAAAAAAATCCACAGAAAACGAGCACAAACACAAAAAAAAAAAAAAAATACAACAAGTATCCAATCGATCAGACTATTCTAACAAGTCAAACCAAACCCCGGCTAAAAAAAAACATCATATCCAACAATCACATCAAATCAAGCCCCAACAAAGATCATCGGATCCACGTAAAACAATCGAGAAGATGTAAAACTGGGTCGAAATACGTACGAATTCGGTCGGCGAATGAGAGGAGACTCAGAGCGTCGACTGCTCGGCCTCCTACAGCATATGAGCGCTTGAAAAATAGATTGTTTTGGGGGTTCTTTAAAAACCCTAGAAACAACCCTTAAGTGGACCTGAACCGTCGGATTTGGAGTAAACCATCGTGACCGTTCAATTCGGGATATTCGTAATGAGCGAATCCACGTATCTTCTATAGTCGGTGATTGCGTCCGACATTACGGGGAAGGGCGAGATTACGTTTCGAGGGTGATGGTTGGATGGATGGTGGACCCATTCGACGGACGTAGATGGGGAATGATTAGACACGTGAAATATTTATATGAAAAAGCCCCAAAAAGGGCTGTGTGAAAAAAAAAAGCTCTTTATGACGTGTAAAAAACTTTTTTTTTTTTTTTATCACTTTAAAAACCTTCTCATTCTTAATTTATATTCATTCTAAATAATTAATTTACTCCAATCCATATCTATAAATTACAAGATATTCAAATTTCAAATGAATCAAAGCACATTCTAAAATTTATCAAGACTTGAAATAAAGATCATTTAAATAAAATTATTAAGAATGAATAAAAATTAATTAAAAGTAAATTAAATTTTTTAAATAAAATATGAAAAATGTAATGAACTACTACAAAATCGATAACGATAGCATTCAAAACATTAAAATTCATGGTGATTGGGTTAAAGTAGTGGTTCAAAACATTAAACATTAAAAGATCTTGACGACGATCAACTACTACAAGTTCTTGACAATAGAAAATATTTGAAAATACAACTACTACAAGTTTAGTGCTCAGAAAATTGTCGTTGTAGAATTTCTGTTTGACGCCTTTGATAATATTCCTTTAGCATCTCAGGCATTCTGCTCGTATCGACTAGCATTATCCTCTCCTCAACATATTGTTTCAATCGGAGTTTTTCTTGTGTTTGTTGGTAAGTCTTTTCATACATTTCAACCTTGAGAGCATTCATTTGCTTCTTCTCCTCTCGTATTTCCTTGAGCAATTTTGCAATAGTTGCACCACTATCATCCTCCCCTGCATGTCCTTTCCCCTTACGCTTGCCAAGTCGCTCTTTTTCTGCTTTATTGCTAGGTGGCTGTTCTATATCCACGAAGTCACCCGGATCTCCGAGGTTGATTGTCTCTGGAGTGGAGGGAGAACTGAGAGTAGGAGAAGCCGATGATGATTGTCTCGAAGCAACCTTTTTAGTCGATTTCCTCCTTTGATAGTCCTCCATCCACTTTGGTTGTTGTCGAAGCTCGTTCCAACAATGGATAAATTGGAAGGAATCTTTGTACAATGACTTGTACATAAGCTTGGCTTGATCAATCTAAAAATGAATATGAACCCATGAATATTTAAATTAATATAAACTCATGAAAAGTAAGAAGATGTGTCAAATCAGAATTTACCTTGTCTTGCTCATTAACTCCACTTTGTTGTCTAGACACAATCTGGGCAAAGCACCCACAAAATTTATTGGTGGTGAGTTGAATTGTTGACCACCGATGCATTAGGGAATTCGGACTGCGATCCGATTCAAAAGTCTTGTATTCATGAAAGAAATTCCATATTCGATGCCAATATTGCTTGTGCTTTTGGTCGTTACCTTGCATAGCATCCAAACTTACATTAAGCCACGCCGATACAAGGAGTTTGTCTTCTTCAAGGCTAAAATTGCATCGTGCTTTTTCTGCGTAGGTGTAGCTTGATCGGAGATGGGAGATCAACAAGTTGTCGCAAAAGGTTCAAAATCCGTCGAACAATGAACACTGGCACTTGAATCATTGTGGATGAAGTGTCCGGGATTTCTAGTATACTCCACAAAAGGTTCATGAGAATCCATAAATAGAGACACTGTACATATATGATTCAAAATCTAAACTTGATTAGATATGAAAGAGTAAGGTTTGGTGAAATTAAAATGTAAGCATGACATGATATAACAAAGACAAATCTTGGTAAGACTTGAGTTGGTTCAGTAACAATTAATACTCCCAGCATTGTCAATTGGCTCACCATCTTCATACAAATGATTCAAAGTATGCAATCTATCTTCATACAAATGATTCAAAGTATAGAGTGCCAACCAAAAAGGATTTAGAAGAAAACAGAGAAACATAACCAAATAAGATAAGATATAAATACCATGTCACCTCAAAACACAATTGGATGTAAAGCCTAGTTCAACTAGAATTAAAAAATCATGCCATAACTTCAGTTGGCTGCATAATTAATCATTTCAATCAAATTTAAAATGATTGATAATAAATAAAAAAATGTAATATTGTTATGAGGTATGATGAACTATGGATTTTGAGCAGATGTCGGCTGATCTAGTGTAGATGCACAAAATCTGTGGTTAGGATTTTAAAAACATTTTATCAAACAGCTTTTGGAAATGAAAACCCTCACAACAAACCACAATCCACAAAGTCACCAAAGATTTACAGAGAGAGAGAGAGAGAGATACCAGTGGATAGACGGCGGGCGGACGGACAGGCAGATGGGGTGGACGGGCGGGATGGACGGCAGATGAAATGGAAGGTTTTGATTTTTTTTATTTTTTTAGGGTTTTTAGGGTAGAGAGCAAGATGGGATACATTTGGGGGAGATGATTTAAAAAATGGGGAGAGAGAGAGTTGTGTAAAAAAAAATGAGGTTTTGTTGAACGGGGTAAAAAAATCTTTTTGCATTGTAGTTTTCCCTACAAGGCTCCATACATGGCTCCATGTATGGAGCCTTTTAGGGAAAAATTTGGTAGGGAGGGGTGTGGGGAGACTTTTGGAGGTGGATTTTAAGGTTTTTAACTCCCTCTATAGAGAAAAATGTGGTGTAAGGAGTCTTTTGGAGATGCTCTTAGGCAGTGTTTAAACGCGTTTAGTTTTTTTTTTTTTTAATGTGCTTTTACTTTTTAAAAAGGGGTAAAGATATTTACATCCTCATAAACATGGGTAATCTCATGTAAATCCTTGTTAAAGTTGGGGCACATGTACAAATCATTACAAACTCACAAAAACCCTATTGTCATCCGTGAAAGTAATTTTTATCAAAATTTAATAGAATATTCTCATAAGTCCATTATCATATACTTGTGTGGGTATTGCAGTTCCTGTAAATAATCATAAACACAAATTAATCCACGCAAAAGATTAATTATATTTTTATAAAACTTATACATTTCTTCATCTTCTACCTCGACATTGTTTGCAGAGGTTAGAAAACTAAGAATAACTTAATATTTCCATGATATGAGTTAGAGTTAACTAATAAGAACATGTGTCTTTAACCCTTTTAAAAAACAAAAAAAACCTAAATGTATTTCTAACAAACTTAATTAAAAAGTTAGTTTAAAACAAAATATAGTTTTTTAAAAGCGCAGAAAGTGAGTTTCTTAGAAACCGAATTTATTTAAGCTATTTTATTAAAAATCATATTTTTCTACCTGTTTTTAAAAGCTTCCTTATTCTTAGGTAAAGGACGGTTGAGATTTCTTTGATGAAGACAGAGTTGTATCTGTCTACCTCTTTTTAGCTTTGTTACATTTAGTTCCTTTTAATGTCCCATATACCTCCTCAGTCCATTCACTATGTATATTTCTTGTTGGAAATTTTTTATATTTTATATAAATGATATCATTCAAATCATTTGAATATATACTAAATATTTTATACAAATATATACCATATTAGATGGCATATATGATTTTGAAAAAAAAAAAATGTGCAATCTGCATTTTGGCCTCATTTGGTTTGTGTCATTCTGGGATGGATTTTGATTCCATATGAAATTATCAGGAAAGTGTGTAAAATTCAGTGTTTGGTTAGTGATAATCTTGATAGTAATTGTGGGCTCTACTGAAAATTAAATGAAGGCATATGGAAACATACGGTGGAATCAAATTCCCATAATTTTTTTGTGGTAATCTCAAATTTCACCTGGAATCTTAAATTATATTATTATTCTACCATTTACAAATTAATTAAATTACTATCTATATCCTTTCTAAAATGAACATCCGCCTCTCTCTTTTTTTATCCACCGTTTATATATTCGTTTAGATATTATGACTAAGAAGCTCTGTCATAATTGATATATGTTAAGTGGAAATCCTAACTATGTGTTAGATATTGATTTGTGCTTTTGAAGTCAGTTTTTATTTTTATAGATGGGTTTAGATATTATTATAATTGATTTAATAGTTTCTATTTATTTGCATTCGTTAAATATTTATAAAAAGTTACCCCTTTTTTATAATTTATAAAAATAAATTTTGCAAGTATACGTATAATAGTAAGGGTGTTTTAGACATTTAAATCAAATTCCTTATCATTTTTCAAGTGTGAATCAAACACTGGAAAGTGATTCCTTGGAGAAATCCACTAGCGAACCAAAAAGTATGATGGAATCTAGATCCTGGTAAAATAATTCATTGTAAAATAATTCCTGGTAAAATAATTCCACAAAAAAAAATGACACGAACCAAATGAGACCTTTAGATAGTAAAATAGATTGTGTAACATTTTCTTTTTCTTTTAACATTGTTACACTTAAGTCTAATTTACAACGTCCATACCCCAACACTTAATAATGATGTATATATCTTCTTAGAATTTTTTTGACGTATTCTATAAATGAGTATACGATTGATTAAAGTATATATTTTATATACCTCAATAGTGTTAAAGAGTCATTATTAGAGTATTATTATTTTTCTAATTTTCTCTTTTCCTTATTTAATATTCATAGTTTTTTCTTTTTTAATATTTTACCTTTTGTATTAATAAATAGGATTGTTGGATCTTCTAACACAATAAATAAGAAAGTTTTCCAATAATCTAATATGGTATCAGAGCCACCATATTAAAAATCGTAATCTACAATATTTTCTTTTCGCTACTCCCTGCTTTGATTGAGAAGTTTTCAATCGGAGAAGGCAAGGACTTTTGATACTAAATTTTTTTATCTATCTCTTTACATTTCTATATAGGTCTTGGTTAAGCCTCTCAGTCGGACGGATACAGATCGAATAGGCCCATATCTGAATCCGTATCCGAATTATATATTCGAAAAAAGATATGTATCTAATATATTGAAAGTAGTATTTGTATCCGATCTGAAAATCAAGATTCAGATACGGATAATTATCCGTAATATCCAAAAATTCAAAATGAATGTGCAATTATTAAATTATCCAAAGATCCAATATCCAAAATTAAAAATCGTATATCTAATATTTGAAATATGTAAGAAAATCTAATAATTACCTAGTATAAAACATAAAATTATAAGTATATACATGAGGAGGATAATTTCCCCTACGATTTAATTTGTAGAAGTTGGATTAAAACTTGGATTGGATTTTTTGTGGAAAAAGAAATTAATTTGGTAGCTTGAATCTGTCTTAATGGCTGACTCTCCTTGACTGGGCCCTTAAAGTGCTGTCGCGCGACCTCTTTATAGGCTGCCTACGTACCCCTTGGAGATCAAGTCACACGTAATTCCTTTTCTGGCCTTGTAACTGCTTTGCCACTAAGTGTTTAGTGGGCTTTTTTCCAGGGAAACGTTCCCCACGTCGGACCCTTGATTACCCACGTTTCGTAGGTAGTGGGCCTTAATTGCCAACTTGGTAGTTATAGGCGTTTCATTCCTCTGACCGTTTCGTCAGTCTGTTCGTGGCCCTTTGGCCTACTCGTTTACTCGTCACGTCTTTTTGAGTACGTCTGCGAGACGGAAGTTCACCCGACCAGACCTCTTGTCTGATCGTGTCTTCTCTGCTCGTACACGAGGAGCAAGGTCGTCCAACCATACCTTTTGCCTGGTCGTGCCTTAACTGCTCGGGGTGGTATTCTTTCGCGAGGTGCCTGACTGTCTGATTAGACCCTGGATGTAATCGTGTCAATGCATTTGAGAAAATCATCATTGCTCAGAATCCAGACTCTAATTCGCGGGGCCCACGCATGGCCCATATTCGTCTTGTTATGAAAAGTCAGTTCTGGCTTGACACGTGTCGTGGTGCGGATTTTTATCTCCACAATACATAAAACATTACATGATTTATAAAAACTCATAATAATCCTATAAATATAAATATATAATTAAATAAATAATATAATAATAATATTTTCGGATATGGATATTTTTCGGATCGGATACATGCATATCCGTATTCGATCCAAAAATTTTCTGATACGGATAATATTTTCGGATATGTATATGGATTTTTCAGATATCAGATATTTTTTGAATTTTTGAATACGAATTCGGATGGGATACATATATCTTTTTGGATAATTGACAAGCTTAGTCTTGGTGACACATGCCATGTGTTCTTCGTTTGAGTCGCACACATCCGTTCATGCACGTTGTTTTTGCATCCCGTTGCTTTCGTGCACTCCCCCGTCCATGCTTTTCGCACACATTGTTATATATGTGTCACTTTTAACCTGTTGGTAACCGTTAGAGCGTTCTGGCAGTTTTTCAATTTTTACCGGTTTTCGATCGGAACCGCTTATTTTTGGACTGTTAGCTATCGTCCTGAGTTAGAGGACTCCGATTGGAAATCTAACTGCATATTTGGTGTCCTGGTGCCGTTTTAAGCCACTCATGAAAATTTCATCGAATTCCGGCATCGTTTACTAAAATTTCGCAGTTCCGGGGCGTATCCGGGTTTTTAAGTCGCACACTATATATATGTGAGATCTAAAACCCGAGTTACTGTTCATCATCTTCCTCCCCAAGCTCTCTCTCTCCCCTTCTCCGTTTTTCTTCCGTTTGAGCCCCCTACACCCCTCAAAACTAAAAACCCAAAGCACGAGAAGTGTAGATCGGGTCCCGATCTACACTCCGGTGTTTTCAAAACCCGATTCCGACGACTCTAGCCACCCCGACCTCCCCTCTCTCTCCTCTGTTTCGGGCCATTTCGAGGGCCGTGATAGATCGGGGCGTAAGAGAACCATTGGGAAAGGTTTCGGCGCGCGGAGAGCAACCGGACTTCGCTCCCTCCCCTTGGTAAGATCTTTTTCTTCTCTTTTCTTGCATAGATGTATGCTAGGGAGGTGGATCTAGGGTTGGGTGGTGGTCGGAGGCGGTGGGTGGCCGTCGGGGGCAGTGGGAGGCGGTCGGAGGCCGTTGGAGGCTTTCGGATGGTGGTGGAGGTGCTCGAGCAGTGGCAGGCCTTGTCCTCGGGCGCAGGCAGCAGCGGCAACGGCCCAGGCAGCGCGCAGGCTGGGCGCGTGCGGGGATGCGCGCGTGCGCGCGCGGGCGTGCGTGCGCGCGGCGTGCGCGCGGGTGTGCGCGGGTCTGGTGCGAGGTGCTGGTCGTGCTGGGCGAGCGGGACGGGCTGGCAGTGCTGGCGTGCTCGGGCTGGGGGCCTCAGGCAGCACCGGCGGCGAGCGCAGGGGGGGCTGGCTGGGCGTGCGCGCGTGCGTGGGCGCGAGCGTGCGCGCGGGCGTGCGCTCGGGGGAGCTGGTCGCGCGGGTCCGTGTGCGAGGGGCTGGAGGCCAGCCAGGCGTGCGGGCGCGGGGTACTGTGTGTGAGGTGCGGGTCGAGCAGGCGGGGTGTGCGCGAGGTGCTAGGCGTGCAGGCAAGGTGTGCGCGAGGCGCGGTGGGGCAGGCGAGGTGTGCGCGAGGCGCGGCAGGGCAGTGTGGTGCGTGCACGAGGTGTTGGCCGAGTGCAGGGTGCGCACGGAGGGCGCGGCGAGGCCGTGGCGGTGCGCGGAGGGCGCGGCGAGGCCGTGGTGGTGCGCGGAGGGCGCGGCGAGGCCGTGGTGGTGCGCGAGAGGCGCGGCGAGGTGGCGGAGGTGCGCGCGGGGTGCGCGCAAGGCGAGGCGCTGCGCACGGGGGCGCGCGGGGTGCTCGCGGGCCGGCGCGAAGCGCGGGGTGCGCGGGCCGAGGCGCGGCGGTGCGCCCGGGCGGTCGGGTGGCCGTGCGGGTGGTTGCCGGAGTACTCGGGCTAGCGTGCGTGCGGGTCGTATGCACGTTTGCCCGAGTGTGGGGTGTTTATTGTGGGTTTTGGGTATTTATTTCTGTATTAATAGTAATTGTGGATTTATACTTACCAGTTAATACCCTGTCTTGCAGATCTCGACGGACGGTCGCGCGACGACCCCAATTCCGGTGAGTGGGACAATCCAACCCAGTAGAGAGGCGTTATACGCACTTGGGCGTATACCGACCTCTCCTGGGGCACCGTGGATGTATATTAACCTGCAATAATATGTAATCCATGCTTGCATGATTTATGTGTAGAATGCATGCTCCCCTAGTCTTTGCATGTTAGGGACTTGCACCCTTAGGATATGTGTATGAGCCGTGCACCATGCCTCCTGTTTCATGTTAGGAAACCTCGACCTATGTATGCGTCCTACTAGTTTGTTTATTAAGTTAAATGCTAGTGTATGTTAAATCGCATGCCTTAGGTAATATTATCGGGAGGAGCCTTGCGAGGACAGCGGTGAGACCCGTGTTAGGGTACTCCGTGTTCCTTGTTTGGTTGTCGGGATGTCCTGTATCAGGACCTCATGCTGCTCTCCCAAGGTTTCTAGTCCCAATAATATTATAAGTAATGTTGTATGTTGGTATGATTATTAGCATGAGTAGTGAATATTATAGGGGAGGGGCCTTGCGAGGACAGCGGTGAGACCCGTGTTAGGGTACTCCGTGTTCCTTGTTTGGTTGTCGGGGTATCCTATATCGGGAACTCACGCCGCCCTCCCGAGTTTCTTTTCCCCAATGATATTCCAACACTGCTTTTGATTGTACTTGTTTCCCCGCATCTTGGATATGCGCCCTGGAGGAACTCTGAAGAGTTCATGACATTTGAGTTGTAGAGATGTCGTCGGCGGATCCGAGTGGATCATATGCGTATGGATAGGCTGTTCTGTTCCCTTCGTTGGATCCGGTAGAGACTACCCCCAGCGTTAGACAGGGCCTTCCTGACAGAGGGCTCCCATTAGTAGGCACCTCCTGATTTGGTGACGGACTGTGCTGAATGTGGGAGTAGACCAGGCGGCCTACGGAGTGGAGGAGAGACTATCGGTGGACCAAGGGTGACCAACAGCCTAGTCAGTCCCAAAATCCTATGTCACCCGTGGTAGGGTGAGGGTGAGGGTGTAGTGGGTTGGCGATGAGCGACCTACTGGATTTGTGAATGGATGATTATCAGTCCCAATAGCCTATGTCACCCATTGATGGGTGAGGGTGAGGGTGTGGTGGTTCGGCGAAGTACGAACCACTGGATTATGTTGTTATGTCTTAGAGGCTGGATAAATAATGGAATTGTGGTAAATATTGTCTGTGATGCATGGGTTGTGCTATTCACTGAGCGTGTGGCTCACCCCTCGCATATGTTTTTCCCCAGTGGTCACTGAGCCTGAGCTAGAGCCGGAGCAGCAGTTGGAGCTTTCCGAGGGATTTCGTCAGTAGCGGAGCAGCGCTACGTTCCGCGAGTGCCAGAGGCTATCAGCATCCCTTCTTGACTGTATGTATTTGATTTCCGTGCTTGGCACGTGTTTGTATATGTTCAGTTGTATTTGTGTATATTGGCTCTCACAGGACAGATGATTGAGTATCGAGTCTGTAGAATGTTTATTCACAGATTCAGTCTTTTGCTTCCGCATTTGGTGTATATATCATGTCAGCCCTTTTGTTGCATGTGTGTCATTCTAGTTGTCTGTGTATGATATATTATTGACCTCCTGTGTAGATTCTGATATTATATATACACTTGCCGCGTCCCGGGGTTGGCCGCCCTGGGGCGTGACAAAAGTTGGTATCAGAGCCTGGTCCTGTCAGAGCCAATAGTCTTCCTTTCGTAGAGATGAGTCCTAGGATTTTGATATGAGTATTCTGATCCTAGTGTCTGGTTTTCTTAGGGTGCTGATATGCCTCCTCGCAGAGGACGGCGCGGACGAGGTCCCTCTCGGTCTTTGGAGGTTTCCGGACCTACCAGAGACGAGGATGCTACCGGAGAGCCCTTGACGCAGGAGCCTCCTGCTTGGGAGCGTGCTTTCGCTCGGTTGGCTGATTTGGTGGAGACACAGACGAGGATGTTGGCAGAGCAGGCTAGAGAGATTCAGGAGCTGAGGGCGGCCCGCGAGGCAGTTCCGCAGGTCCCCTTGGCGGCAGATCCGCCTGCGGTACCCGATGTACCCCCAGTTCCCGTGGCGATTCCGGCAGTAGGAGTTGAGGATCCCCTGGAAAGGGAGGAGGAGCTAGAGGCGGCGGCGCGAGTGCAGCAGAGCGGCCTCAACGCCTTTCTGAAGCTCCACCCTCCCGAGTTCCATGGGCAGACGACAGATCCTCTTGCGCCAGAGCGTTGGTTGAGGGAGGTGGACACGATCTTCGCGGCCATGCTTTGCACTGATCGCCAGCGAGTCGCCCTGGCCACCTTTATGCTGAAGGGTGACGCCGCCGACTGGTGGGCTACCCGAGTGGTGGACATCCCAGAGGGAGTGGAGCAGCTTTCTTGGGCGGGTTTCCGGAGGTATTTCTTGGAGGAGTACTTTCCGTTCTCGACGCGGCAGCTAGTGGAGCGGGAGTTTGAGCAGCTGACTCAGGGCACTATGTCCGTCGCTGACTACTCTACGCGCTTCACGAGCCTTTCCAGGTTCGCTCCAGCCTTGGTGATGGATGAGGGGACGCGGTGCCGCCGTTTCGAGTTGGGTCTCAGCAGCGCTATCCGGGTGCACGTCACCGCCCACGCTTTCACGAGGTACTCCGACTTAGTGTCTCGAGCGAAGACCGTCGAGAGAGACCTCGGGATTCAAGTGCGGGCTTCGACCCCTTCTTCAGATCAGGGTCCTTCCGGGAGTCGGGACCAGGGGCAGCGCAAGAGGAAGAGGCCCCGTTTCGATCAGTCAGCGGCTGCCTCTCCTCCAGCAGATGCGGTGCCAGTGTGGGATCCAGCACCCATTGCGGCAGTGCCCATCCAGTCCAGGCAGCCGGAGAAGCGGCGCTGCTTCCATTGTCAGCGCATCGGGCATATCAGATACCATTGCCCTGATGCTGGCCGACCCCGAGTGCCACCTCAGCAGCCGCAGTTCTTGCAGCAGCAGCTTCCGCGCCAGCAGCAGCAGCAGCAGCCTCAGCGTCAGCAGCAGCCAGTGCAGCCGGCGAGGCGTGCTCCTGTTCCTCAGCCGCGGTTGGTCCAAGGCAGAGTTGCAGCGCTTACGGCCGAGGAGGCGCAGCCTTCGGGTGTCATGGTTCGAGGTATTATCCTGTGTTCCCAGCTCTCCAATATAAGGATATATATGTGTGGGTGTGTGTTTGATGGTTGTTATGCAAGTGTGTGTGGTATTTGGATGAGTGAGAATCAAGAGTGGTTGTTTGGGTTAAGGAAGCCGGGTTTTAGCTGTCCTGGCAGTGAATTCCCATCAGTAGGTACCGCCGATGCAGTCGGAGGGGTACTGAATTTGGGAGTATGCTAGGTAGGGGCTACCCGGTAAGAGGTTATTGAATGGTGTCGCGAGCGTGGAATCGCTCTCCCCTTCGTCGGATCCGCGTAGTACAGCCCCGGCGTTAGACAGGCTCCCGGTCAGAGGACCAGGCGAGCTACGGAGCGGGGAGAGGCTACCGGTGGACCAGGGGTAGAGAGCAGTCTAAGTCTCTCCCAAAGTCCCAAAATGTCTCCTTTCGGAGTGAGGGTGTGGATGAGGCGAAGGCGGGTCGCTCGTGACCCAGTTTCTGTTGGACCGTTCCCAATGATGTTGGGTCCGGTCTTGCAAAGGATGTTGAAGGACATCATTGAGCTATCATCTAGATGTAGGTGATCCGGAGGAGTTAGTAGTGTTCTTTAAAATGATGTCTTCTTCTAGTGTTCCTTTCTGGATTAAGGGGCCTTGTGAGGTCGGCGTTGAAACCCGGGCTAGGGTACTTCGTGTTCCTTGTTTGGTTGTCGGGGTATCCTATATCGGGATTTCATGGTGCCCTCCCGAGGTTTCTTTTCCCAGGCAAGGGATACTATGGAAGCATCAGATAGATGAGAGATCAAGTGCGAGTTTTGGTTAGAGGTTAAGGCTTTTTGGGCTGGGTGAGTTCTGGTAAAGGCATATCTGTGGACCCGGGCAAGACGCTCGTCGCGTCAGATTGGCGCCGACCGTCGAACCCCGCAGGGATTCGGAGCTTCCCGAGTTTAGCAGGTTATTGTAGGAAGCTTGACGAGGGACTCTCGAAGATAGCTGTTCCTCTTAACCGCCTTACTTGGAAAGATGTCCGGTTCGAGTGGTCCCCTTCTTGCGAGGAGAGCTTCCTGGAGTTTTATCGGAGGCTCACCTCAGCGCCAATTCTTACCTCTCCGTCTTGGAGTGGTGGGTTCGCAGTGGGTAAGGGTGTGTCCGCGATCCTGCTCACGTCATCCCGTTCGAGCCGCTCGTCTCTGAGCCGGACAGTCATTCGTGGAGCAGTCGATTGAGATCATGGACCGCCGCGTGAGGAGGCTCTGCACCAAGACCGTCCAGTTGGTCGAGGTGCGATGGCAGCACCGTTTCGGTGTCAAGGACACTTGGGAGCTCAAGGATGCCAGGTGTGACGCATCTTTTCCCCTCCTAGACGTTTTTGCATATTTTGAGGACAAAATTTCCTAAGGGGGGAAGAATGTTATATATGTGTCACTTTTAGTCTGCTGGTAACCGTTAGAGCGTTCTGGCAGTTTTTCAATTTTTACCGGTTTTCGATCGGAACCGCTTATTTTTGGACTGTTAGCTATCGTCCTGAGTTAGAGGACTCCGATTGGAAATCTAACTGCATATTTGGTGTCCTGGTGCCGTTTTAAGCCACTCATGAAAATTTCATCGAATTCCGGTAACGTTCCCTAAAATTTCACAGTTCCGGGGCGTATCCGGGTTTTTAAGTCGCGCACTATAAATAAGTGAGATCTAAAACCCGAGTTACTGTTCATCGTCTTCCTCCCCGAGCTCTCTCTCTCCCCTTCTCTGTTTTTCTTCCGTTTGAGCCCCCTACACCCCTCAAAACTAAAAACCCAAAGCACGAGAAGTGTAGATCGGGTCCCGATCTACACTCCTGTGTTTTCAAAACCCGATTCCGACGACTCTAGCCACCCCGACCTCCCCTCTCTCTCCTCTGTTTCGGGCCATTTCGAGGGCCGTGATAGATTGGGGCGTAAGAGAACCATTGGGAAAGGTTTCGGCGCGCGGAGAGCAACCGGACTTCGCTCCCTCCCCTTGGTAAGATCTTTTTCTTCTCTTTTCTTGCATAGATGTATGGTAGGGAGGTGGATCTAGGGTTGGGTGGTGGTCGGAGGCGGTGGGTGGCCGTCGGGGGCAGTGGGAGGCGGTCGGAGGCCGTTGGAGGCTTTCGGATGGTGGTGGAGGTGCTCGAGCAGTGGCAGGCCTTGTCCTCGGGCGCAGGCAGCAGCGGCAGCGGCCCAGGCAGCGCGCAGGCTGGGCGCGTGCGGGCGTGCGTGCGTGCGTGCGTGCGGCGTGCGCGCGGGCGTGCGCGGGTCTGGTGCGAGGTGCTGGTCGTGCTGGGCGCGCGGGACAGGCTGGCAGTGCTGGCATGCTCGGGCTGGGGGCCTCAGGCAGCACCGGCAGCGAGCGCAGGGGGGGCTGGCTGGGCGTGCGCGCGGGCGTGCGCTCGGGGAAACTGGCCGTGTGCGAGGGGCTGGAGGCCAGCCAGGCGTGCGGGCGCGGGTTACTGTGCGCGAGGTGCGGGTCGAGCAGGCGGGGTGTGCGCGAGGTGCTAGGCGTGCAGGCAAGGTGTGCGCGAGGCGCGGTGGGGCAAGCGAGGTGTGCGCGAGGCGCGGCAGGGCAGTGTGGTGCGTGCGCGAGGTGTTGGCCGAGTGCAGGGTGCGCGCGGAGGGCGCGGTGAGGCCGTGGTGGTGCGCGCGAGGGGCGGCGAGGTGGCGGAGGTGCGCGTGGGGTGCGCGCGAGGCGAGGCACTGCGCGCGGGGGCGCGCGGGGTGCTCGCGGGCCGGCGCGAAGCGTGCGGGGTGCCGGGCTGAAGCGCGGCGGTGCACCCGGGCGGTCGGGTGGCCGTGCGGGTGGTTGCCGGAGTACTCCGGCTAGCGTGCGTGCGGGTTGTATGCACGTTTGCCCGAGTGTGGGGTGTTTGTTGTGGGTTTTGGGTATTTATTTGAGTATTTAATAATACTTGCGGATTTATACTTACCCAGTTAATACCCTGTCTTGCAGATCTCGGCGGGCGGTCGCGCGTCGACCCGAGTTCCGGTGGGTGGGACAATCCAACCCAGTAGAGAGGCGTTATACGCACTCGGGCGTATACCGACCTCTCCTGGGGCACCGTAGATGTATATTAACCTGCAATAATATGTAATCCATGCTTGCATGATTTAATTGTAGAGTGCATGCTACCCTAGACTTTGCATGTTAGGGACTTGCACCCTTAGGATATGTGTATGAGCCATGCACCATGCCTCCTGTTTCATGTTAGGAAACCTCGACCTATGTATGCGTCCTACTAGTTTGTTTATTAAATTAAATGCTAGTGTATGTTAAATCGCATGCCTTAGGTAATATTATCGGGAGGAGCCTTGCGAGGACAGCGGTGAGACCCGTGTTAGGGTACTCCGTGTTCCTTGTTTGGTTGTCGGGATGTCCTGTATCGGGACCTCATGCTGCTCTCCCAAGGTTTCTAGTCCCAATAATATTATAAGTAATGTTGTATGCTTAGTATGATTATTAGCATGAGTAGTGAATATTATAGGGGAGGGGCCTTGCGAGGACAGCGGTGAGACCCGTGTTAGGGTACTCCGTGTTCCTTGTTTGGTTGTCGGGGTACCCTGTATCGGGAACTCACGCCGCCCTCCCGAGTTTCTTTTCCCCAATGATATTCCAACACTGCTTTTGATTGTACTTGTTTCCCCGCATCTTGGATATGCGCCCTGGAGGAACTCTGAAGAGTTCATGACATTTGAGTTGTAGAGATGTGTAGTCGGCGGATCCGAGTGGATCATATGCGTATGGATAGGCTGTTCTGTTCCCTTCGTTGGATCCGGTAGAGACTACCCCAGCGTTAGACAGGGCCTTCCTGACAGAGGGCTCCCATTAGTAGGCACCTCCTGATTTGGTGACGGACTGTGCTGAATGTGGGAGTAGACCAGGCGGCCTACGGAGTGGAGGAGAGACTACCGGTGGACTAAGGGTGACCAACAGCCTAGTCAGTCCCAAAATCCTATGTCACCCGTGGTAGGGTGAGGGTGAGGGTGTAGTGGGTTGGCGATGAGCGACCTACTGGATATGTGAATGGATGATTATCAGTCCCAATAGCCTATGTCACCCATTGATGGGTGAGGGTGAGGGTGTGGTGGTTCGGCGAAGTACGAACCACTGGATCATGTTGTTATGTCTTAGAGGCTGGATAAATAATGGAATTGTGGTAAATATTGTCTGTGATGCATGGGTTGTGCTATTCACTGAGCGTGTGGCTCACCCCTCGCATATGTTTTTCCCCAGTGGTCACTGAGCCTGAGCTAGAGCCGGAGCAGCAGTTGGAGCTTTCCGAGGGATTTCTTCAGTAGCAGAGCAGCGCTACGTTCCGCGAGTGCCAGAGGCTATCAGCATCCCTTCTTGACTGTATGTATTTGATTTCCGTGCTTGGCACGTGCTTGTATATGTTCAGTTATATTTGTGTATATTGGCTCTCACAGGACAGATGATTGAGTATCGAGTCTGTAGAATGTTTATTCACAGATTCAGTCTTTTGCTTCCGCATTTGGTGTATATATCATGTCAGCCCTTTTGTTGCATGTGTGTCTTCCTAGTTGTCTGTGTATGATATATTATTGACCTCCTGTGTAGATTCTGATATAAATCTGATGTTATATATACACTTGTCGCGTCCCGGGGTTGGCCGCCCTGGGGCGTGACACACATCCAGTTCATGTGGGTCATTGATGTTTATGTGATTCTTATATGCGCACATGGCTACGCACATGACTACACACATCCTACTAATGCAGGAATCATCTGTGCACATCCCGAATGCACAAGTGCTTCTTTGGTTGGTGACAATGCTCTCACACGCCCTTGCGTGATTGGTCATCGTGTCGCCTACCATGATGATGTTCTTCGTTGACACTCGCTCATTTTGGTATCTCTTAACCCTGTTATTTTCCTTTAATTCATGCTCTATCATCATAAGTTTTTATGAATTTTGCATTGTTACACATCCATCAGCGTTTCCGCCTTGTCGGAAATTTGTTCTGATTGGTTGTTCGTGATAATGTCCACACATTTTGACTCTTCATCATTAGCATTTGCAATTGCAGAACAATTTCATTTGATTCCGGTCAAAATTAAGACGTAATGGTAATCATAACCTTGAACTTGACTCACGCCTCAGCTCACAAATAAGCCTAAGTTGAGTTAGAATTCGAGTTCACACACATAAAGTGCGTTAGCATTGATGTGTTTATTGGGCAATGGGATATTTTTATCATTTTTAAAACTCTAAGGATTACGTTCTTCAAAAAAGTTGTTAAAGAGTCATTATTAGGGTATTTGTAACGCCTCCGAATCCATGACTCCATTTTGAAGTGTGAAATCCGGTTACGTTAACTTAATTATTTGAATCTCAGAGTTTTATACTTTTATTTTATTCGGAGATAGAACTCTGAAATTCAAGGAATTAAGTTAACGCAAACGGATTTCACGCTTCAAAATGAAGTCGTGGATTCAGGGGCGTTATAGAGTGGTATCAGAGCGTATGTTCAATTCTTGGACTGTAGGTTATGGTTATCTTAGTTGACCTTTGGGGTTTAAGGTTTGAGCTCGATTAACCTAACGAATTTAGGATTGGCTACCCTATAAAAAAAAATTGATTGGGCTATTTTGTTTACCGTAGAATATTTTATTGTAGAGCTAAGGATAATCTATTAAGTTTATTATTCCATCGGAGCTTAAGAAGACCTTTAGGAGAATTTTCCTCTGAAGCCTAGGATAGGCTTAGAGTGTGTTAGGGTGCATTGTATATAGGGTTTGCATTTTAACTGTTTGTTTGTTTTTGTCATTGCGGAATTTTGGTGGAACTAGGCACCAAAGAGGTTGAGATTTGTTCTCAGTATTCTACGTGGCGACATTCGAGAATATTATTCATATTTAATGGCAATATGAAAGTCACTTCAAATTTGTGAATGTTCATCGTGGTAAATTAATTTTTTTTATTCCTCATGTTAGGAATATCTTTAGTGTTGTCGTCGTCATAATTGCCCCTATTGTGTTGTACAAGTTGGACCATTTATGGTATGTAACGTAAATGGACCTGACTTGTACAATTAATTTGGATGAAAATTATTTGTCTTAGTTTATTTTCTTGTCATTGTTTATATGGTATGAGTTGGACTACTTGTGATATGGGATATAGGTAGGCCTGACTTATACAAATGATTGTGTACAATTTATGTGTATTGTTGCTTTTGTTTGTACTATATAAGTTAAAACACTTATAGTGTGGGGCGTAGGTGGGCTTGACCTATATAGTAGTTGTTGTGAATGTCTTGTTATCTTTGTCAATGTTGTATAAGTTAATTCACTTATGGTTTGGGTCACCATATATCAGAGTGGGGCAACGGAAGCAATGTGGGTCAAGCTTATATGATTGTTTTGTTGTTTTGTCATTGCATGTTGTTTGTTTTGGTATAAGTTGGAATTTCAATGCGAAGCATTAATGGTTTTACTTATACACTTGTTTGTTTGTTTGCGACATATAAGTTGGATTCTTATACCATTGTTTGTATTTGTTGTGGATGCCAAGTATCAGTCAGATTCATTAACTGACTCGTATTTTTGTTGTTTGAATGTATGATAAATAATTGTTTTGTTATCATTGGATGTCATATGTCTTATATTTTGTGTTTCTTCCTTAAATTTAGAAGACTAAATTCCTTTAAGGGATGAAGAATGTAACGTCTTTGTATTTGTAGCCTTACATATTTTTTTTAAATATACAATGAAAATTTTAATTGAAATTAAGTTCTTTCTTTTTTTTCAGATTTGACGGTGAGCTCAAATGGGTCCAATTTGATTTATAATTATAATAATTATAAATTGATCTTGAAATATTTATTTAATATTTTTCTGGAGATCTTTATAGTCTCAAAAACCTTTGGATGAAATTTGGTGAGATTTATAATTCGATAAATTAGATTTTTAGGATCATGTGTCAAGTTATTGGGCCTAGGGATCTAGTTGCGAACCCAGAATTTCTTTTAATAGCCTTTCAGGGACCTGTCTGTAAATCAGATAGGGACCTAATTGTAAGCCAGGAAAATCTTATGGGATCGTTTTATAATTCTGGAAAAATAGAAAACATCCATATAAATATTATGTTTTGGGATACAATTTGCATCAAATTTTTATGTGGCATGAGGGGGTGGTGATGACCTAACCCTACCCCTTTGAATACCACAAAAGACGAAGATGGTGGATGGTGTGACCGGATCTAAGGTGAGAAATCATTCTCCATTGATTTTGTTGTTTAGTGTTTCAGTTTATTTTTGATTAGGAGATGATTATGTCAACCGCTTGTTTGGGAAGAAGGTTGATGGATTAGGGGTTAATTGATTTTGATTAGATGATTATTTGATTATATTTAAATGGATCTCAAAGGATTTCTTCAGATCAAGGGTTATTTTCAGGTTAATTATATACCTGGACGTTCAATTGTGTTTTTGACCATGAAGGGATAGTTTCTTGGAAAACTATATTTCACAAACAGAAATAGGTTTTGAAAAGATCTTTCCAACGAACCTGAATCGTACAATTCAGAGTTATGGGTAGAAAGTTACGAATTTTCAATGATTTTGTGGCAGTTTCTTATAATGCAAATATTTATCTTGATGATCAAGTTTGATGTTATTTATGAGTTAGTTGATGGATTTTAGATATTAAAGGAATCATAAATGGATATTTAACGGGTATTAATGGGTTTGTCAATATGTGGATCTTCAATATTATTTTGGGTTTGGCTTTTCATTTGGGCCTTTGAATTGAGTTGTGCATTGTGGGTCGATTAGGTATGGGCCCGAATCCAGAAAACCAAGAACTAGATACCAGGTGGCTAATTCAAACCATCCATCGAACCCAAGCGGCTAGGTCGAAGTAGTTGGTGACCTTCTCCCCATTTAGCAGCCCCTTTTTCAAATTCTACCAAGCAGAAAGGATTCCCCGTTTTCACCTCTATGTGTGGCCGACTGTATCTCAGAGAGAAGAACCCTCTAATTTCCCTCTGTGAGGCGATCAATAGCAAATACCAACTTTTCGTGCTTTTTGAGAAAGCAGGTGGCGATCACAATCTAGTCATTCTGAGAGTCTGTCGGGCCATTCAGAAGCAACTCTCTCTAGACAGTGATCTTATTCTTTGCAAGATGAACCAGGCCCAAGTTTCAAGACCCCCAAATTTTAATACCGACAATTCTAGATATCACGGTGGGACCTCCCTCGTGATAAACGACAAAATGTAATCCTTTTCTGCTTGTCAAAAATTTGATTAAAGCTGCACTTTTTTTAGAAAATCACAATTTCCATCCCGGCTCGCCCCAAGTAGCCTCCAATTCACCCCCTTTTACTGCTTTAAGACTCTCACTTTTATGTCTGTCGCAATTACAGAATCAGGGACACACTACATCTGTCACTCTTGGCCAGACAAATTATTTTTTTACCTTTAGTGACAGATTATGTCTGTCGCCCTTGATCCTTGATAATTCAACAACATATTTTTCTTATACTGAAATATGTATATTTAATTTTTTTTAAAAAATATTCGTATAAAATGAACATCCATTTGTACACCTAAACAAGAGATAATTTCATTAAATAAATTTACAAAAAATTAAATTAAGAACTCCAACAACAAAATACTTTTATTGAGAACAAATGTTCATCCTTTTGTACACCTAAAAATGCACATTTGTCTAATTTATGTGATAAATGTTCTAACAATGACGTTACTTTCTTGTAAAATTATCCAATCATGGCTTGGTTCACCATGTGGTGTCTATATACTTTGAAACAAAATAATAAACACCCGACTTGCACACACAAAAAAAGATAACAAATCAAACTCTAAGAAGTGTATATGTATATAAAACCTATAATGGTATCCCCCAAAAAATGATGTGATAGCAATAAATGATGGTATACTACTATTATCATTAGCACAATTAGCCCATCAAACATTAACAATATAGTTTCTTAGGCCGAGATAAAAACTAAAATCAATGAAATTAAACATATTTAGTAGATGATGTGTTTTCAAGAGAGATGAAGAATGGAACTACTTATATGGATGGTGGTGATCAACTAAACACAAATATATAAAGAATACAATATTTGTTAAAAAATAAAATACCATGCTCTTTTCCACCATCGGCATCACTACCACTGTCACACCCCAAGAGCGGCCGTCTCTAAGGGGTGACAAGTGTATGATACCGAGTATGTAAGGACCAGATTAAATTATAAAACAATAGAAGACTAAAGCACAAGAGATAACAGCAGAAGAGTATATACACATATAAACAACATAAGGCCAAGAAACAAATAACATTGGCCCTCAAAAGAATACACAATCATCGTCCCATGTGAACATAAGTCATAATTACAAAGTTACATGATACATACCAACAAAAGCTACAAAAGACTTGATAAAAAAAGGATCACAAAATAGATGACAAGCTCTAGTCAGATCACTGGGAGGCACACAAGAAGCTCCTGCCATACCCCATCAAACTCACTGATCCTGTCCCCCACCCTACGCAGCACCTGGAAGAAACCCATAACAATAGAGGGATAAGCTGGTGAAGGCCTAGTGAATGGAACTAACTACAAGACACCTCAAAGTACAGTTCTCTCCATAAATAATTACATCAATGATTAAATTAAAACAAGCCAATTCACACTACCTCTTTATGTCCCTAACATAAAGACAGACCCGTCTGCGTCCCATACCACAGGGGATCCATCCCATGTTAGCAACGCTATATATATATATATATATATATATATATATATATATATATATATATTCTAGTGACTGAAATGTCACTACACACAAATGTCTCACATTTTCTCTTGTCGCGTAGTGACTTCTCCTAGGCGATCCATTTATGCAAATGCATCGGCTCGGCCAATACAGGAAGTACCACTCCTCCTGTTAAGTCCACCAAAGCTGGACTACAACATAAACCGCACCAATGGAACCCGCCTTGGGCATCATCACTTAGCAAACAGGGTCATCAAACCCACAATCTTGGCTAAGGCCCTCCGTCATCCAACCACTCTGACGTGTAGCCGATTTGATCTACCGGATACTGTGGGCGTCCAGGATGGACCTCGAAAACGCTCCCTCGTGAAGGACACCCAGAGTTTACCCTCGCCTCAATTGCAGTGCGCACTCATGACTCACACGAAGCATCATAATTAGGCTACCCTGAATAGACTCAGCTTACACCGGTCAAGGCCTTACGAGATAAGCCATAACAGGCAATGGGATCGACCCATCCGATCAGATCCCCTATTCCTAATGCTGTCTCTAACTAGATTATGAAACAAAGTTCTATAAAACATGAAGAAAACATAACTTAATATGCAAGAGTTAACAATAATAGATCATGGTCATGCATTGAAGATATGACATGATACAATAATATCTATGGATGCCACCAAGTCATGCATACCTTAATAATTTTATAGTTACCATAAACATGACTTAGCATATAACTATACTACCAGAATGCCAAGTTAGATCCACTCACCGAGATGAGTACTACATCCCGCGATGAATCACATGCTTTGGATAGTCCAATAGTATCACGATCGCTATTGGACTCATGAGAGTATAGTCATTCCCACCACAAGCTTGAATATAAGATCTCCACATTTTCACATTGAGGTGACCCCCCTCTGATACACAAATTTAATCAAATCAGCCATGAAATAAAGCGTCCATGCATGAAAAACTAATCTAGAACACATTCAAAGGTCCTATCCAACAAATGCAAAGCACACCCTAAACTTCCAACTATCTAAACCAATTATTCTACACCATCAAAAGACATTCATCCATAGGCCATCCCACAATTAAATTCCCTATAAATTAACAAGAAAACATCACACCTACACAAAAAAAAAATGAACCTGAGCAGCAACTATATAAATCTGGACAGCAATTGCATAAATCTGAGCAGCAATTATATGAACTCAAAATCACTCAATTTCAACCAATTACATACCAAACTTCAATATCAAAGTCTATACTTGAGCCCAATCACATAGAACACGAGTTAGCAACTAAAACATCACAAAAATAACTCATTTCCATGCCCAAAAATTCATAAACTTCAAAGATAAGATGATGAACATACAATTCTAATGATATGGAACTAAAGAATGAAGCTTGTTTCCTACAAATTCTCCAACTCATTCATAAATATTCAACACCCACTAATAACACCACACTTGAGCCCCAAAAGCACATCCTAACAAATAACCACAACCATGAAAAGAGATAAGAGAAAAAGGACTCTCACCATGCATCCATATTAGCTCCAACTCCAACTTATCCTTCTTCTTCTTTTTCTCCAAATCAACAACAAAAACCCTAGAACAAAATGAATGTAATCTTCCCCCAAATAAGAATCCAAACCAACAAACCAAAACAAGTCACAAAAGGAAATCAAAGGATTAAATGATCTCACCAAAACTCTTTTCAATCTATTCTCCTCCTCTGCTCCTCTTCTTCTCTTCAATTTTATTTGTTCCAGATCTGCTACTGGAGACCCAATAAATGTTGTGCCTGTGTCATTTGGAGCGCTCTGTTTGAAAATTTGGGTACATAATTTTTTTTCTAAGTTATTTGTTCCACTTCTGTCATTTGGTATTTGGATTTGATTTTGTTAAAATCCAAGATGAAGAGGTTTAATTATGATTTTATTATGAGATGTCCAGTTTTGAGTTAGCTTTCGCACAGAAGTGGAATTAGGTCAACTGGATTCTTGTAGTAAAAGTTATGGGTATTTTTCCAAGTATACCCCGGGGATGGAAATTCTGGCAGCAGCCCTGCTCGATGTTTAGCTCTAATTTCGGAATAGCTGGAGGGATTATCTGATCTTGTCATGAACATGAAAGTTGTAGATAATCTTCTTAGCTTTCCATCGGTCTTGGAATCAAGCAATTCGGAGCTGTATCGGGGAAGTTATGGCTGTTCCAGTGAAGCTTGCGCAGAATTTCTAGTCAAAGGGCGACTAGGTCTTTTCCCCTTTAGATATTTGTGTGCTAAAAAGGCTCTCTCTCTCTCTCTCCCTCTCACTTCCACGACCAGCCTCTTCTGGTCTCTCCTCTCTTTTCAAACCCCTCCCCCTAGGTGTTTGATAAAATGATTCAATGAGAAGAGAAGGTGGAGGTGCTAGTGCAAGTGGATCTTTGTGTATGTGTTGTTGTGTTGTTGTTTCTTCCCTTCTCTCAAGCTCTCTTGGTATGATCTTTCTCCCCCCTGATTTTCGGCTGAAGAGGAGGCTGAGGAGAGGCTAGAGGCGGTGGTGGTGGTTGAGGTGGTCGCGGGTGCGTCGAGGGCCCCCGAACCTCCCCCTTTTGTTCCCCCTCCAAGGTGAGCTCCTCACCTCCTTTTCTTGATATTTTTGGCTTAAGGGGATGTTGGGAAGGTCATGCATGTTGGGTAGATGTGTTAGGGTGTGTGTGAGGGGTTGGGGTGGGTGAAAATGAGGTTGGGATGGCTTGGGCACGCGTTGGGGGCGTTCTGCGCGCAGGCGCGCGCAGGCAGGCGCAGTGGGGCGCGAAGTCGCGCGCGGGTGCAGGCGCGAGCGGGGGTGCAAGCGGGGGTGCGCGCGGGAGTGCGCGCGGGTGCGTGTGGGCGTGCGCGCGAGCGTGCGCGCGCGCGGGCAGGGCGCCTGGGCACTGCGCCTGGGTGCGGGGCAGGGCGCTTGGGCATGCGCCTGGGCGCGGAGCTGGGGACCAGTGCGCGCGCGCGTGCGCGTGCTGGGGCGTGCGCGGGGTGCTGCACGTGGGGCGTGGGCTGGACGCACGGTGCGCGGGGGCCTGCGCGAGCGTGCGCGTGCGCGTCGGGGCGCGCGGGCAGGCGCCCGGTAGTGCGCCGATGGTGCCGGGGTGTGTGCGTGCGTGCGCATTCGTGCGTGCGCGTGCGGGGGGCCATGCGTGTGGCTGCCCGGGGGTTCGGGTAGGTGTCGGGGCACTCGGACTCGCGTGCGTACGCGCGTGCTCGCATGCGTGCGAGCCCGTATGCATGCTTGTCCGAGTGTGGGGTATTTCTAATCATTTCTATGTATAAATTGTGTTGTTTCTCACCAGTTGGATGCCCCTACCTTGCAGATCTCGTCGGATGGGATGCGCGAGGTCCCGGGTCGTAAGGTGAGTGGTTTGATTCCAATCCCCCCCCCTCTCTAGGGATGCGCTCGACCCGCGTAGACGCGCGTCGCGCATCGATGGGGTCCCCTAGCTATTATATGTAGAAGCTATGCATGCACCCTTATATGATCAATATGATGCTATGCATGCCACCTTAGACATTGTATGCTAGGGATATACATCCATGTATCGTGTATAGAGGCCGTACATGCCTGGACACCATGTCCTGTACTTAAAAGCCTTGATCTATGCATGATCAATATGATGTATCCATGCCACCTTAGACTTTGTATGCTAGGGATACGCACCCTTATAACATGAATAGCGGCCTATGCATGTTTAGGCACCTTGCCCCTTGTTTTGAAAGCCTGAACCTATGCATGTTCCCATTTAGTTTAATTTGTTAAATCAAGATGCGATTGGATGATTATATTGTTATTAGCATGCCTTGAGAATATTATAACCTTTTTGTTATATATATGCTTCCCCACATCTTAGTTATGCGCCCTGGAGGAATTCTGAAGAATTCATGACATTAGTAGAGTCTCCCTTCTCTGGATTAAGGGGCCTTGCGAAGTCAGCGTTGAGACCCGGGCTAGGGTACTCCGTGTTCCTTGTTTGGTTGTCGGGATATCCTATATCGGGACCTCAGGGTGCCCTCCCAAGGTTTCTTTTTTTCAGTTAAGGGAATACCGCGGATCCAAGTGGATCGTATCCGTGTGGGTAGGCTGTTTCTGTTCCCTTCGTTGGATCCGTATAGAGACTGCCCCAGCGTTAGACAGGCCTTCCTGACAGAGGGCTCCCATCAGTAGGCACCTCCTGATTTGGGTTCGAACTGTGCTGAATTGTGGGAGTAGACCAGGCGGCCTACGGAGTGGAGGAGAGACTATCAGTGGACCAAGGGTGATTAACAGCCTAGTCAGTCCCAAAAGCCCATGTTACCCTGTGAGGGTGAGGGTGAGGGTGAGGGTGTGGTGGGTCGGCGATATAGCGACCCATTGGATTGTGTAGTCATTGCCACTTAGAGGCTATAAATGATTTAAGGTTGATATGATTTGTGATGTATAGTTGGTGCCATTCACTGAGTGTGTGGCCAGGTAGAGGCTGCCCGGAAGAGGGTTAACGAATGATGTCGCGAGCGTGGAATCGTTCTCCCCTTCGTTGGATCCGTGTAGTGACATCCCCGATGTTAGAGGCCAGGGAGAGGCTACTGGTGGACCAGGGGTGTAGAACAGTCTAAGTCTCTCCCAAAGTCCCAAGATGTCTCCTTTCAGGAGTGAGGGTGTGGATGAGGCGAAGACGCGTCCATCGTGACCCATTCGTCGTTCGACCGTTCCCATAGATGTTGGGTCAGGTCTTGTGATCGATGTTGAGGGACATCGATGGGCGATTATCTAGATGTAGATGATCCAGTAGTGTTGAGTAGACCAGTAAGTCCGGGTCTCTTCGACCGACGGCATGGTCTCTAGACCAGTAAATCCGGGTCTCTTCGACCGACGGTATGGTCTCTCCCCATAAGTCCCAAGATGTCTCCTTTCGGGAGTGAGGGTGGGGGTGAGGTTGGTCGTGTCGCCGCGTGACCCAGTGATCATTGGGTTTCTACCCATGTTTTTCCTTGATGAAGGGAGCTGATTATGTATTGAACTGTAGAATGGTGATTGGTTTCCAGCCACTCACTGAGCTTGTAGCTCACCCCTCGCATACTGTTTCTTTTCAGGGGCAGTGTTGGGCGTGGAGCTGGAGCTTTCCTGTGGCGTGGTCTTATGGGCGTGGAGCGTTCTTCCGGCGGGTGGCGAGTGCGAGGCTGTCAGCATTCCTGGAGTCATTTTATGCTTTGTAAATCGTGCGTGTGGCACAAGTTGTATTTTCTTTGGTCTAGGCTTGGCTTCCACAGGACATTGATTGTGTATTCGGGTCTGTAATAATGTTTTGATTTACAGACATTGTATATATTATGCTTCCGCTTTTCAGTCAGTTATCTTTATCTTGCTTTGCCGCCTTGTGTATTGTTGTTGGTGTCTTTATTGACCTCAGGTATTGATAACTGATATTATACTTTATTATTGCCACGTCTCGGGGACGCCTGGGGCGTGATAATAAAAACCCCTCTTTTAAGGGCCATTGAAAGATGTTGAGAGAGAGGCAAAATGACAATCTTGTCCCGGACTTAAAATTCTGCACAGCCTTTAGTAGACTAATTTCTAGATAATTTAAGCATTAGTATGTATCAATGAATTTAATATGCATTATGTTCGGTACGGTACGTTTTGTACATTTGATGTCTAATCGGAGTACTTTAATGAGTATTTGGAAAAGTACAGAGTACTTTGTTACTATGTTTGGTACAACAGTCATAACTTCCACAATCTGGCTCTGAATCATTCAATTCAACTTCCATTGGAAAGCCAAGAAGTTTATCTAGAACTTTCATGTTTAAGCCAATCTCCAATAACCCCTCTAACTATTCTGAATTATACAATTAACGTCAACAGGGCTTCTGCTAGGTTTTTCTCTTCCCCGGGGTCTAATTGAAAAAACACTCATAACTTTTCCTTCATGAATCCAAATGATCTAATTCCACTTTTGTATGAAAGCTAACTCAAAACTAAATATCCCATGAAAAAAATCTGATTTAAACTACATCATCTTAGATACTAAAAAAATTAAATCCTATCATGCCAAATATGGAACTTAGGATATAAGCTAAGCATATATGAGCCTAACACACTCCAAATGCATGATAATATGAAATAGCACATGATAGTACCACCCATCAATCCAAACTAAAATAAAAAAAGAACAGCATAAGCCTGAACAGAGGTTGGAAGACTGTATCTTCTACGATAATACTTGTGCAATACAACCATTTCTATATAAATTATTATTAAAATGACATGAGGCCTAACAACCATATAAAAAAAAAATATTCAAGACAAGGATTTAGTGTATCAAAGCTTTTGAGTTACTACATGGTCATGGAACACAAGTACTATTTTTTCTTTATTAGTTGGTTATGCAGAAACTGAAAGTTCAAATGGATGGTACAGCCAAAAAGAACATAAACAGTGAGACTGTGTGGGTTTTTACAGATTCGATACCAAGATATAATTAGGAAACAAAATAGAGGAGAATAAGCTTAGTGCTCTTCTATCTCAAGGTAAATTACATTTTAATTATAATTTTGGTGTTCCTCTCCTCTCTAACAAGTTAGTTTTACCTGAAGAAATAGACATAATATAATTTTCAAATGAAGACATATGAAGGTAATTGTAAAGAAGACAATACCTGCAAACAAACAAGCTTGGAATATTCACCTTGCATTTTATTTTTCTTGATTTAGAAACCTGGTGATAAAAAAAACTCAAGGGAATTTTACATTTATTGTTATGCCTGTGTCATTTGGAGCCATTTCGGTTAAGCCTTGGTCACTTCTGGGTCATTCAGGGCCTTTTTAATTTTTCGATCGGAGCCGCTAAAATTTTAACTTTTAGCCACCTGCAGGAGTTAGAGTACTCTGATTGAAAATCTGACTGCATATTATGGGTCCTGGTACCGTTTAGTACTACCCATAAAAATTTCATCGAATTCCGGTAACGTTTGAAAAAATATGCAGTTCTGAATCGTATCCGGGTTTTCGAGAGTTCCTGGTTTGATTAGTCGAATAGTGTGAGATATTTTGGTGAATGTGGTGACCTTGGGTAACCTTACCCCCCTTTGCTTAATGATGAAGCAACCATTTGGATATTTGAAGTGTTAGTGGGTGAGTTTAGGTTAGGTTCACCCCCTCATTTTTCCATTACACTCACCCCCCCCCCCCCCCCAAGAGTGGAAAAATCTCTCTCTCTCTCCCTCTCCCTCTCCCACTCCCTACGTGGACTCCTCTTGGGCTCTCTTTCTCTCTTCACACACATCCCCCATGTGTTTGTGTTAATGCCTCAAAGAGAAGAGAAGGAGAAGGTGAAGGAGGAAGAGAAAGGTTTGTGTAGGTGTTGTTGTTGTTGTTGATCCTCCTCTCTCTAGCTCCCTTTACATGTCTTTCCCTCCTCTGTTTTTCAGCCAAGAAGGGCTGGTGAGAGGCTGAAGAGGAGGCGTGGTGGTGGTGGTGGTTGAGGTGGCCGTGGGCGCGTCGAGAGCCCCGCATCTCCCCCTTTCCCTTTCCCTCTTTGGTAAGTCCTCTTCCCCTTCTTCTTGATTTTTTTGGGCTGTTGGGATGGTTGGGGAGGTCATGCATGCTAGGTAGATGGGTTAGAGTGTGTGTGAGGGGTTGGGGAGGGTTAAAAAGGGGTTAAGGATGGCTGGGCGCGCGTAGGGGCCTGTCGGCTGCGCGCGCAGAGGGGCGCTGGAAGGCGCGCGCGTGCGCGTGCGTGCGGAGCGGGCGTGTGCGCGTGCGCGCGGAGCGGGCGTGAGGGTGCACGCGGACGCTGGCAGCGAGCGGGGTGCGCGCAGGGCGTGCACGCGAGTGCGCGCGGACGCGGGCAGTGCGCCTGGGCGTGTGTCTGGGCGCGCGGCTGGCTGGGCGTGCGCGTGCCGGGGCATGCGCGGGGCTACCCAGAGTCTCGGGTAGGTGCTGGGGCACTTGGGCATGCGTGCTCGCATGCGTGCGAGCCCGTATGCGTGCATGTCTAAGTCTTAGGCATTTCTAGTAATTTCTAAGTGTTATAATGTGTTGTTACTCACCAAATTTGATGCCCTTACCTTGCAGATCTCGTCGGATGGGATGCGCGAGGTCCCGGGTTGAGGTGAGTGGTTCGATCCAATCCCCCCCTCTCGGGATAAGCTCGACGCGCGTAGTCACGCGTCGCGCATCGATGGGGCCCTCTAACTATACTACCTGTGTAGATAAGTAGTATGACCATGCTTAAGCTATAATATGTAGATATCTTGCATGCTAGGCTTATATACATGTATTGTATTCATGTATGAATGATTGTGTTGCATGAGCCCCTCTAGTATGGGCATGTATTTTTGGTAATGTGTATGGATGTATAGAATATGGCATGCCTTAGGTAGTATTGTAATACTACTCCCACCATATTAATTGGAATATCCAGCATGAATAAGTCTAGGTTAATAACGGGCACCTGCCTAATATTCCCTTGCGATAAGACTCGAGGGCGTGGTGTAGTTGTTGCGCCCATGCTAATGGGGCAAAGCTATGACCAGCTTCATGAGATGATGATCTCTCTCGCCCTCTCCCTCTGAATGAATTGAGTAAGTAGATGCGATTTCCTACTCGACTCAGGTTCGTTTGGAATATTGGCATGCACCTGTTAGTGCGCGAGATCGCGTTTGACCCTTTCTTTTAAGTTGGCGATATCCAATGCATGCTTAAGTTAGGCCTTGTGTGCTTATGTGATTAATGACCATGTATGCATGTTGTATGATTTATTATGATGTAAATCCAGGTTAGGGAGTGTCCCTATAATTATTAGATGATTGTGCATATGGTTCATGCACATAGCTAGATATAATTCTCCTGGATATATTTATATGCGCATGTTAAAAACTGATAGGCCTATCTGAAATAGGCGTTGGTATGACCCGCCGTCGGGTTGTACCTTATTAGTTAGAGCGCTAGCGATGTAATCGCCCCGTGCATCCGAGCAATGCACTCGTTTGGAATTCAGGAGAATTCATTATCTTATCGGTTTTTTTAAGCCGGTAGTGGGGCATTAGGCTAGGCCTACCCGTGCTAGGCGTGTATATGAACCGCCTGTTGGGTTATCCGTGAGAGCAGAGGCAACCCCCTTGTGTCCGAGTGACGCAACCGTGTGGGAGTACAATAGTGTTCGCTCTCATCGATATGTGATTATCGAGAGTAGTTGCTTTCCATGGGTTCGCTTTGCGAACATGGAATGTTTACTCCCAATGTCGTCCGTGTTGAAGAGGGGTCCCATCCGTAGGTACCACCGATGCGTTCGGGGCGTACTGATCGTGGGAGTGTACCAGGTAGAGGCTACCCGGGAGAGGGCTAACGAATGATATTGCGAGCGTGGAATCGTTCTCCCCTTCGTTGGATCTGATGTAGGAACTTTTCGGCGTTGGAAAAGCTGTCCTGACAGAGGGCTCCCATCCGTAGGTACCACCGAGGCGTTCGAAAGTGTACTGATCGTGGGAGTATACCAGGTAGTGACTACCCGGGGAAAGGGCTACCGGTGGACCAAGGGTGTAGAGCAGTCTAGGTCTCTTCCAAAAGTCCCAAGAGTCTCCCTCCGAGAGTGAGGGTGAGGATGAGGTGAAGACACGTCGCCGCGTGACCCATTCGTTGTTCGTCCGTTCCCATAGTTGTTGGGTCCGGTTGTGTATCGATGTTCAAAGACATCGTTGGATAGTTATCCCGATGTAGATGATCCAGTAGTGTTGTGTAGACCAGTAATCCTGGGTCTCCTCGGCCAACGGTATGGTCTCTCCCTAAAAGTCCCAAGAGTTTCCCTCCGGGAGTGAGGATGAGGGTGAGGTTGGTCGTGCCGTCGCGTGACCGTGTTATCCATGGGTTTCCACCCATGTTTTCCTTGAAAGGAAATTGCTTTAGTATTGAACTGTTATGGTGATTGGTTTCCAGCCACTCACTGAGCTTGTAGCTCACCCCTCGCAGACTGTTTCTTTTCAGGGGCAGTGTTGGGCGTGGAGCGGGAGCTTTCCTGTGGCGTGGTCTTATGGGCGTGGAGCGTTCTTCCGGCGGGTGGCGAGTGCGAGGCTGTCAGCAGTCCTAGAGTCATTTTATGTATTGTAAATCGTGCTTGTGACACAGGTTGTATTTTATTTGGTCTAGACTTGGCTCTCACAGGACAGTGATTGTGTATTCGAGTTTGTATTAATGCTTTTGGTTTATAGACATTGTTTATATATTATGCTTCCGCTTTTCAGTCAGTTATCACTATCTTTGCTTTGCCACCTTGTGTGTTGTTGTTGGAGTCTTTATTGACCTCAGGTATTGATAGCTGATATTTCATTATTGCCACGTCTCGGGGATGACCGCCCTGGGGCGTGACATTTATACCCCTAAAAAATATGGTATTTTGCATTATACCCTCCTTAAAAAGCTAATTGCATCTATACCCCTATACTTTTGCATTGCACCTGTGCCCTTCCGTCCATCTCTGTTACCCTAACTAACCTAACCACGATTGAAACCTTAACTATACCCCATCAATTCCCTCTTTTGCCACTCACTAACCTAACCCAAAATCTCACACAGAAAACCCAAAACCCCTCACACACACTCTTTTTCCCACAAAAAAACGTAAAACCCTAAACCCTAAAACCAGTTGAAAAGTACAAACCCCTTTTTAAACCGAAGATCCCATCTTCAAATCTTAAATCCTTCACGTCTTTCAACAATGTGGAGGCATAGACACTCATTGAGGAGCTTAGTGAGGACTCCTGATGGGCGTCTTGTACCTCGTGGTCCAGCCAGTCGGTTGTCGAGGACAAGTATTGACGATCCCATCTTGTTAGACACAGACATTGTAAGTAATTCCCCTTAATCTGAATTTCATTTGCTTAGGGTTTACTATTAATGTATTTGGAATTAGATCTTCAATATGGATACTTTTTGGGTGTTTTGTAGGTTGGTTGTTGGAATTTGACAATGTGATAATATCTTGGATCAATGTGAATAATGTGTATGTTTAGACATAATGTGTATTTGACTTATTCCAGATTGTATGTTGTTATGCTGTTACAAAATAGATTGAATTGCTAGTGTTGTTATGGTTTGGAGATTGTGTATGCAAACAGTATTGCATTGATTTTGTTTGAATTATAGTTAGAAGAAAATTACTTTAAGTAACATTTTTAAAATGACCACATTGGAATCAAATAGAAAACTACTTTAGGGAATTAGAGGAGAAAAGAAAACCTGGACCAACACTTAGAAAATTTAATGGTCAGAAATAGGCCGGCTACTGCAAAGTGGCCGCCCCTCCTCCGATGGCGAAATACAACTAGCCGTTCCTTAAACCGCCCCCAACCGCTTCCCTTATATGGGATATAAAGTAGCATTTAATGCTGATGATTGTGGCGGTTTGTTCCAATTAGCCGCCCCTTCTCTAACGGTTCAATCTTAGTAACCGCCACAAGCCACCGCTTGTCAAAGATTGGACGTGTGGTAGGTCATCATACAGGCGGTATCTCTTAACTAGCCGATCCTCCTTGGGCGACTAATTAAAACTAACCGGCCCTACCCGAACGGCTGAATCAGGGTAGCCGGCTCTCACCTGGACTCATCCATAAAGCATAAAGCAACTTTACTTAAGTGTGAAATTACTTAGCCTCACCCTCTTGTCTAACCCATGCTATTATCCAATGGACCATTGAGTGCATCTTTTGCAATTATGATTACTTAGCCACACCCTCGTACCCAACCCATACTATTGTCCAAGGGATACTCCTATGCATCTTTTCTACTATAAAAGGAGGGTGGGGGTGAGGAAGAAGAGGTGGATAATTTCATTTGAAAATTGTGTTGGAGAGAGAGAGAGAGAGAGAGAGCCTTAGTTGAGAGAGAAGGAAACTCATTCCCCACCAAAATCTACTATCCAAACCCCCCTCCTCTGACCATTGTCCTAAACCTCTCTTAGCCCTAGCCAAACAAATCCAAATTCCTACCTAGGTGCTACGTAAATCCAGAAGAAGAAACCACCAACACTACGTTCAATCCTCACTATCACCACCCGAGCCAAGTCAAAACACTTCCCTACCTAGGTTCTACCCAAATCCAAAAAATCAAGAACCAGGTACCAGGCGGCTAGTCCAAACCAGCCGTCAGACTCAGACGGCTAGGTTCAAGTAGCCAGTTTACCCTCCCTCCCACATGTTAGTAGCCCCGTTTTCAAGTTCTTATCTAGCAGAAAGGATTCATGTTTTCACCTCTGTGTGTAGCAGGCCGTAGCTCAGAGAGGAGAACCCACCCAATTTCTCTGCGAGGCGATCAATAGCAACACCAATGCTTTTTGAGAAAGCAGGTGGCCATCACAACAAACCCTGTCTTTTTGAGAAGCTATCGGGCGGCTCAAAAACAACTCTCCAGGCGGTGATCTGATCAATCGCGAGACGGACCAGGACCAAGTTCGCAGAACCCCCAAGTTTTATATACCGACAAATTGGCGATCATGGTGGGACCTCCTTCGTGAAAAACGACAAATGGTAATCCTTTTCTGCATGCTAAGAACTTGATAAAACTGCTATTTCTGGGAAGTTCCAGTTTGCCCCAAGTGACCCCCAAGTTTACTGCTTTGTATGTTGCTTTACATCTGGTTGCACTAAGTTTCTTTAATTACATCTTTATTTACTTCTTTTGAGACACCCATCAAACTTACTTTATCTATCTCAAAATTGCTCAATTCAATAGCGATAATGCCTTCAATAGTAAAGCACAACAGTTAAACTATGAGAAGCAGGTTCTAGGTCGATTAGAGGAGCAGATGAACACATTAAGGTATCTTTCGGTGGAAGACATGCTAAATGCCTTGACCAACCACCTCCAACAGACCAAGACATCCTCTTTAAACAAAGGGACCCCTATTACCAATCCAGTCACCCCACAAAATGCCCGACCAATTACTCCACCAAGGGCTTATCCAGATGCTCCTATTACCCCTACATATCTGGTTGCTTATACCTATCCAAATACTCCTACTTATCCAGTCACCCATATAGCTCCAGTAGCCCCCATAACCACACAGGGTCCTTACTCGGTTATACCAAATCCAAGACCGCTAACCTATTCACCCAGGATCGAAAGTCTCGATGATACCATCCGCAAATCCTCTCTGAGACAAACCCGTCCACCAAGCACACATCCTTACATCACATACAACAAATCCCTTCCGTCAGTCTCCCGGTAAATTTTAAAATTCCAAAATATCACCGGTACAATGGCCGTGGAGACCCGGATGTCCACCTAACAACGTTTTATTTGGACTCTTGTCCCTTCATGGACAACGAATCTCTCCTTGTATACCTATTTCAAAAGTCCTTAGAAGGAGAGGCTATCCAATGGTTTTCTACCCTGCCAATAGACCATTTATCCAATTTCTCAACCATGGGCAAAAAATTCTTGAGTCACTATGGTTACCAAAGAACTAGGATCCCCTCTATCTCAAACCTCACAGCTGAACGAATGGAGCATGGAGAGGACTTTGAATCCTATGTGTCTAGGTGGCGCACCTTTGTGCACCAAACTTGTTATATATGTGTCACTTTTTGGCCTATTGGCAACCATTGGAGCATTTTTAGCAGTTTTAAAATTTTTGTGTTTTTCGATCGGAACCGCATAATTTTGGACTGTTAGCTATCGTCCTGAGTTAGAGGACTCCGATTGAAAATCTGACTGCATATTATGTGTCCTGGTGCCATTTTAAGCCACTCATGAAAATTTCATCGAATTCCGGCAACGTTTCTGAAATTTCACAGTTCCGGGGCGTATCTGGGTTTTTAAGTCGCACACTATATAAGGGTGGGATCTAAAATTTCGAGTTACTATTCATCATCCCTACCAAACCTTCCCCTCTCTCCTCTTCTCCATTTTTCTCACTTTTGAGGCCCCTAGACCCCTCAAACCTAAAAACCTAAAGCACGAGAAGTGTAGATCGGGTCCCGATCTACACTCCGGTGCTTTCAAATCCCCTTTCCGGCGATCCTAGCCTCCCCGACCTCCCCTCTTTCTCCTCTGTTTTGGGCCATTTCGAGGGCCGTGATAGATCGGGGCGTGAGAGGGCCGTTGAGAAGGGTTTCGGTGCACGGAGAGCACCCGGTCACCTCTTCCTCCCCCTTGGTAAGCTCTTTTTCCCTCTTTTTCATGCTTAGATGCTTGATAGGAGGGGGTTTTGTGTTTGGGAGGTGGTCGGCGGCTGTGGGGGGGTGGTCGGAGGTGGTTGGGGGCGGTCGGAGGCCGTCGGAGGCTATTGGGTGGTGGTGGGGGTGCTCGGGCAGTGGAGGGACCTGTTCTGGGCAGCAGGCAGCAGCGGCAGCGGCCCAGGCAGCGCGCAGGCTGGGCGCGCGCGGGCATGCGCGCGTGCGTGCGCGCGGGCGTGTGTGCGGGTGTGCGTGGGTCTGGTGCGGGTAGCTGGTCGGGCAGCTGTGCGCGGGTCTGGTCGAGCGGGTCTGGTGGCGAGCTGCGCGCGAAGTGCTGGTCGCGCGGGCCTGTGCGCGAGGGGCTGGTCGCGCGGGTCTGTGCGCGAGGGGCTGGTCGCGCGGGTGCTAGGCGTGCGGGCAGGGGTGGTGCGTGCGCGAAGTGCTGGCCGAGGCAGGGGTGGTGCGTGCGCGAGGTGGTGGCCGAGGGCAGTGCGCGCGAGAGGGCGTGCAGGGTGCACGGGATGGCGCGGCGAGGCAGTGTGGTGCGCGCGGGGCGCGGTGAGGCGGCGGTAGTGCGCGCGAGGCGCAGCGAGGCGGCAGAGGTGCGCGCGAGGCGCAGCGAGGTGGCGGAGGTGCGCGCGGGGTGCGTGCGGGGCGAGGCGCTGCGCGCGGGGGCGTGCGGGGTGCTCGCGGGCCGACGCAAGGGGTGCGGGGTGAGTGGGCTGAGGTGCGGCGGTGCACCCGGGCGGTCGGGTGGCCGTTCGGGTGGTTTCCGGCCGTGCGGGGGTGGTTGCCGGGGGTGTTGGGTGTTTGATTTGGGATTTTGGGTGTTTATTTGTGTATGTTGTGTATTTTTGGGTAATTGTGGATTATACTCACCCAGTTAATATCCTGTCTTGCAGATCTCGACGGACGGTCGCGCGTCGACCCGATTTCCGGTGAGTGGGACAACCCAACCCAGTTTGGGAGGCGTTACATGCCATGGAGCGTGTACCGTCCTCCCCTGGGGCTTATAGTTAGTATTAACGGTTAATTTGAATCCATGTAAGCATGATGTGTGTGTGTAGAATGCATGCCACCCTAGACTTGTATGTTAGGGACTTGCACCCTTAGGTTTTGTGCATGAGCCATGTATCATGTCACCCCGTTATCATGCTAGGAAAGCCCTGACCTGTGCATGCGTCCTATTAGTTTGATTTATTTAATTAAATGCAAGCTTTATTATTGATAGCATGCTTAGGGAATATAAGGGGGCCTTGCGAGGTTAACATTGAGACCCGGGTTAGGGTACTCCGTGTTCCTCGTTTGGTTGTCGGATGTCCTACATCGGGACCTCAGGTTACCCTCTCAAGGTCTCTTTTCCCCTTTTATGTCTTATTTAATTCCCCGCATCCTGGTTATGCGCGCTGGTGGAATTCTGAGGAATTCAAGGCATTAGAGTTGTAGAGGCGTGCTGTCAGCGGATCCGAGTGGATCATATGCGATGGATAGGCTGTTCTGTTCCCTTCGTCGGATCCTGTTAGAGACTACCTCAGCGTTAGACAGGTTGTCCCGTGCAGGGGCTCCCATTAGTAGGCGCCTCCTGTTTTTGTGAAGGACTGTGCTGAACATGGGAGTGGCCAAACGACCTACGGAGTGAGGAGAGACTATCGGTGGACCAAGGGTGACCAACAGCCTAGTCAGTCCCAAGAGCCTATGTCACCTGGCGAGGGTGAGGGTGAGGGTATAGTGGGCCGGCGATGCGACGACCCACAGGATTATGTATGGATGATTATTAGCCCATTAAGTCCCAACATCCTTGGTCACCTGTTGAGGGTGAGGGTGAGGGTATGGCGGTTCGGCGATGTGACGAACCCCCGGATTGTGTTGTTTATGCCGCTTTGGGCTTATGACTTGATTAAATATGGTTAATATGAACTGTATGCATGGGTTGTGCTATTCACTGAGCGTGTGGCTCACCCCTTGCATATTATTTTTTTCAGTGATCTCTGAGGGAGGAGCTTCCCGAGCGACTACACCAGTAGAGGAGTAGCGCCGCGTCCCACGAGTTTTGAGGCCATCAGCACCCTTCTCTTTGTTGTATGTATATACTCTGTGCTTGGGCACCTAGTTGGATTATGTATGGATTTTATTTGTGTATATATATGACATGTTGGCTCTCACAAAACGTATGATTATGTATCGAGTCTGTAGTATGTTTTGACTACAGACTCAGTCTTTTAGCTTCCGCATTTGGTGTATATATTATGTCAGCCCTGCTATTTATCTGTGTTGTGATTTTTAGTTGTTGTTTGTGGTATATTATTGAACTCTTGTTACTGATATCATATATACACTTGCCGCGTCCCGGGGACGGCCGCCCTGGGGCGTGACAAAACTGGCCTGCAGTTAACAGAGTGTCAAGAAATTGACATGATGTTACTAAACCTGACTCCAGAACTTCGTACGAGCCTTTCGTACGGAGATTGCACCACCTATCAACTCCTAAGAGATAGACACAACTGGATCCAACATTGTGTTGGACCCCCTACCCCATTTACTCCCAACAACTGGTCAGGACCCTTTAGAAAAACCCCATGACAACCCCCACGGTAGAGGGGATTACAAGACAAGTTTCGACACTCTACCCGAATGGACCACGAGGCCAAAATCGAGAGCTAGCTATGAGACCATTTACACCTAAACAATCCGGATATATACTGCCTCGGCAGGCGACGTATCCTAACAATTTTTACTCTTGATTTGCACCCGTGTCCATGCCGTCACTACCAAACCCTGCAGTCCAAAATCATGTAATCCAAAACCCTGCAGCCCAAAACCCTATAGACCAAAATGAATTCTCTTAGGCACAACCTAGTCAAGCTCACAACAATAGCGCTAGAGTTTCTCCTGCCTATGCCCTTGCTCCACAAAGATCACAAACCTTTGTTCCCCGGCAACCACTCGAAAGGCAATACACTGCTATTCCACCCCCCTCAACCTATGAGTCTCCAGCACCTGAAATTATAGAATCTATGGAATGCTCCAAGCAGGACTCTGACGATCATGAAGATTTTTTGGATGGAGAACTATTGGAACTCTTTTACCCTGCTCCAACACAACCTGAACCCACCATCCAAGCCCTACACCTGACTGAGTTTGAATCCCCATTGTCTATACCTGCTCAAGATCCAATCATACCATGGCAGGTTGAACACACCTTGGTCATCTCAGATGACTCACATTTTGACTCATCAGATTCTAAGATTGACACAGATCTAGTACAACCAATTGTGTATGATGTCAAATCGGAACCACTCATATTTAAAAATGCACAATTTGAGGGAGCGATCGAGCCATCCCAATTGCCAGATCCACTCGACTTTCCATCCTATCTGTCTGAGGAGCTCCCTTCGGATTCCCCCGCCATATCCAAATCAATTATTTATGATCTGATCCATATACCTCTGATTGCACCAATTGATGGGTCTTTACCCCCACCATCATTAGGGCCTCAACAGTATGTTGAACTATGCTCCCTTGCACTTGTTCAGTCAGTAGTCGCCTCTGTGACTTGCTTTTCCATATCCACATCTTTGTTGACTGACCCCTCTATGAGGGATCACTCTCTTTCTGCTAAGGATCTATAGCAAATCAAGCGCCACTTGCGCTTTCAACAACATTCAAACAGTGTTCCTTTGAAACTGCTTCAATTTGAGCCTCCATAGAGGACTCATCCTGCACCATCATTTTCTGGAGGCCATCCTCCAACACTGTACACTACTTTCCCTTACAGCATGTTGTTTGTTTATTGCTTTCTTTGTATTCAAAATCCAAAAAAAAATCAAATATGTTTAAAGCTCAAAAACGAAAAGAAAAAATTTCCTTCACAAAGTTTGTTTATTTAAGCTATTATGCATACATTGATTTAAAATCTTTCTAAACAAAAACAAAAAAATGAGTCCCTTGCATAAATTCAGTTTATTTTTGTTTTACCTTTCATTTTCAAGTTTTAACAAATATATATATATATATATATACCAAAAAAAGACAAGAAAAAGGGAAGGAAATTGGGAGCCTTCAATTAATTTTGTAGTACCAAAGATTGTATTAAACTTAGCATTGATTAATGTCAACGTCGAGAGATGTTTTTTATTTCGTAGGATCGTATGCATTGTAGCGCTGTCTGCCAGACAGATATCACCAACCATAACCATTCTTGTAAAAAGAAAAATGAAATAAATAAGATAGATGTAGGAAACTTAAAATTGCATTTCATTAAAATAAAGCAAAGTACATAAAAAAAAATTACATGAAATAAATGTTAAAAAAGAAATTTCAGTTGATGTGGACATTTCTATCACCAATCATATGACCGATATTGCCATCAGAATTAGCAAAAAAATTCGGTATATCCAAATGAGTAATATCTGATGGGCCAACATGGTTTACAGGGGTAACAAAATTTACTTCGACATTCTTTCCCTTGTCTTTGATTGATGTCTGATAAAGGTCAATTAAATGTCTTGGCGTACGACAGGTACGTGACCAATGTCCTTTAGCACCGCATCGATAGCATGTACTCTCATTATTTTTTGAAGGTTTGTTCATCAAACCTTTTTCTTTCTGGTGCTTTCCCTCGTTCCACTTCTGGTGGTTGGAGTTGCTATCTTATGAATCTTGTAGTTCCAATTGTTGTTTCAACCACGACCTCATCCTCAGCCACGTCCACGTCCACGTCCACGGATAGACATCGTTGATGCATTTGCTTCAGGCAGTGATGCAGAACCAGTTGGACAGGATGCATGATTTTTGAATAAAAGATCGTTGTTTTGCTTGGCAACGAGGATGCATGAAATTAATGTCGAGTATTTTTCAAATATTCGCCCTCGATATTGTTGCAGGAGCACATTCGAGGCATAAAAAGTAGAATATATTTTTTCTAACATATCCTCTTCTGTCACCTTTTCACCATACAACTTTAGTTCTGAACTAATTTTAAAACGGGCAGAATTATAATCAGCAACATATTTGAAATCTTGCAATCGTAAGTGCATCCAATCATACCGAGCTTTGGGGAGGATGATAGTCTTTTGGTGATCGTATCAATCTTTCAAGCTCTCTCAAAGGGTAAGAGGATCTTTCACCGTGAGGTACTCACTTTTGAGATCATCATGAACGTGGTGGCAAAGGAAAATCATTGCTTTTACGCGGTCTTGCAGAGACTCTTGATTTCCTTTTTTATCGTGTTGCCAAGGTTTATAGTGTCAAGGTGGATTTCAACATCGAGTATCCACGAGAGATAGTTGTTGCCCGAAGTGTCAAATGCAATGAATTCAAGTTTTGCAAGATTCGAAATGGTATATATCTATATAAGAAAAATAAAGTAATGTTACCACATGTATGTTACCTTAGCGAGAATATAAATAAAAATATAAACAATAAAACTTGAAGCTTTAATTGTTTACCTTAAATAGTATAGGTTCGGCAACAAGTATTTGTATAAACCATAATAATTTTAAAAATCATGGATTTACGAAAAAATTCATACAAAGGGGATCTACCTTTTTTAGAAAAAATGTGCACTATCCACCAAAATATTTCTACATTTAATAGAAAAACATGCCTTCATAAAGACGTACTATTTATATAGATGTATAATTTTAGATCTATGTGTACGGTTATTGGTTAACATGCTTAAATGCTAAGACACCATCATGCACATTATATAGGCCACTACAGTGTAGAGTCACGATCTTATAATGTCTTGAGAAATAAAGTTTGGTACCCGTAACAAAAAAAAAAAGTCTCAAATCTTGGAAAACATGTATATATAAATATAGAAATTCATGTTGATTATATGCACTAATACATATATTGTTACACATGCAATTGTAAAGAAAAATAACATGAGTTAGCCGTACATGTACTTATGAAAAATGAGGACTTAATAGACTATTATAGGAAGTGATATCTCCGAAGTCATGAACTCACTGAGAAAATATACAATTTTATGAACCCATCAAAATACAAACATTTTATCTCTTTGACAAACAGCTTCTCATGCTGATAATGTGTTGTGGAACAAAATAAATAAACAAAAACTAAGTAAAAAGGAAAGATAATTTGTGTAGACTTGTTATTCCAAACTTGTTGATGATCAATAAATTGAATAACCCTCTATTTATAGGCTCAATTACATATCATGTGGTGAAGAGAGTGTGGGTGTAGGAGAGTGGGAAGTTAGAGAATGAGATGTGACTATAGTTGATAGTTATGGAAGGGACTGGGTTGTATGAGCGTTGGGAGTGGAGTGTGTGGAGAGAACGGTGGTTATCCACCATGTCACAACAATTACACTTTTTTCGCATCAAATTGATGAAAAAATAGAAAGAATTGTTGGAGATCCTCTTAAAAAAAACTCACCCTCCTCTTATTCCTCTCCTTACACACTACCCCTGTTATATATTGTGGAGCTTGATGATGTGCGCAGAGGATTGTTGGCGCTACGCAGGGTCGGACAGGGGTCAAGCTCCCCGCAGAGCTCGCGGGGATCGAGCTGCTCGGTCAGCTCGCGGGGTCTGGGGGCAGCGCCTCGAGAAAATTTTTTTGGGGTGTCTTTCGTGTATTGACTTTTTTGTCCTTAATGAGATGTCAGTATAAAAGGGCATCTCATATTTTTCATTAGGCTCTAGGGTTTTTATCTTCGGTGTGACCATTGTAAAAATTTCTCATTGATAGTGGATTGATCTCTGGTGTGCTCCGTGGACGTAGGCAAGATTTGCCGAACCACGTAAAATTTTTGTGTCTTTGCTTCAATTTGTTTGTTTATTTCTTTTGATTGATTGCATCCCAAGATCTGAAATCGTAACAACCCCCTCCCTCCCCTCCTCCCCCACATCCCATCCCGGAGTTTGGATCCAATCAAAACTAGTTTCGGTCTGTTCGATCAGTATTAAACTGCACATCTTATGAATTGAACTACACAATTTATGAATCGAATTGCACAATCAATTATGAGGTTTAATGTCACTCTCTGTGCAATTCGATTCATATGTTATATAGTTCAATTCATAGGTTATACAGTTCAATGCCGATGGTACCAGACGTGACTAGATCCAAACTCCCCATCCCATCCCATCAAAGTCTACCTCTCCGACCTCCAAAAAGATTTCAAGTACGACCACCTCCACCACTACTGGTCCACAGTCCTCTCCGACGGTGTCATCTCTGGCGCTCACTAAAACCAAGTCTATGAATCCGTTGATCAAGCAGTACAGCGGGGAGTACTGGATCCTCCGGTAACTCGATGACGCCGTCGCCGGAGGTCCCAGTGGGAGGTGGGTCTCAGGCGAAGATGGAGCTCACGAGCGGTCGTGGGGGAACGTTCATGAAGGAGAGGGAGGGATCACGTGTTCGTCTTGACTGGTAATCTCTTGTTTTTATTTTGTTGGATTGTGAGTTGTGATTGTTCGTGGAATTGATTCTCGAGTTTTGTTTGAAAATAAGCAACAAGGCATGTTAGGTCTAAGTATATGGGAAATGTGGAAAGAAATGTTTGATTTTTGTGATGAATTGATGTGAAACAATTTTTGAGTTTTGTCAATGTGTAAACTTTTTTTTTTCTTCTTTTTGAGTATTTGAAGCATGGATCCACCTATGATTTTGAAATAACATTATTGTAAAGATACCCAAGTACTAGCGCAGTATTTACTTACTCGGATATTTCTTCCATGCGTATGGGCTTTTTCCTGCTTTACGTTGCAGACTTGGCATCAAAGACTTTTAATTTTTTTTTCTGCCCCAGCTTTTGAAAAAGTTTTTTTTTACCCTTATAGCAAACACTTAATTTTTTTTTATCCTTATTATTCTGATTCCCTCAGCACCACAAAATCGCAGTTTTTCCCCTGTAACTGCATATATGTTTTCTGTAACTTTTGAAACACAAAATGTAATTTCTGTAAATATTATCTGTAAGTGCATTACTATGTATGTCATGTAAAAATGCTAACTTGCAAAACACTAGAGAAACATAAGTTAATGCATAATACCTGAAAATATTTTATCACAATAAATATATCAAAGCACTTGAATACATCAAAGTTTGTATTCCAATATTCTTTTCCTATCCTCATGAACTAAGATGTACTTAATCTGATCATCTTCATGTCATTTTGGTTGAAATCAAATCCATTGTTACATCTTCGAGTTAGCAAACGTACATCATTAGAAAGAAAGCGCAATTCAAACTATATTAGAGATGCAATAATTTAGTTAAACACTCAAATAGATCAAACATCAACAAGTGTGTACTCCATGACAATATAAAAATCACATATATATTAATGTTATGCATTAATGTATATTCTCTAGTGTTTTGCAAATTATCATTTTTGTATGACATAATATATATTTACAGATAATATTTATAGAAGTAACATTTTGTGTTATCCAAGTTACAGAAAATATATATGCACTTACATAAGAGAAACTATGATTTTGTGGGACTGGGGGAATTGAAGAGACGAGAGCAGAAAAAAAAATAGGTGTTCGCTGCAGGGGTGAAACTTTTTTTTTTCAAAAGCTAGGGGCAGAAAAAAAAAATTGAGGGTTGACTGCAGGGGTATTTGGGCAATTCACCCAATTATTTTATATGGTACGGTCAATTAAGAAGTTTGTAATTTTTTCCCTTTTTTATATGCTGCACTTGGAAATTATTTCATCAAGTTAATCAGTAACTAAGGGATAGTTTGTATTGCTTACTAACTTAACCTTTTTTCCTAGCTTCCACCCCTTTATCAGCAAAAAAGAAATGCATGAACTTCCTTGTTTTAACAGTCATGCATATGCAATTATGTTGGGTGTGTTGAATTTCTAGAATAATACACTTACATATAGATATCATGAATATGTAAGCTATGCTATGAGGCTTCATCGAGTTCTCTTGAGGAAATAGTTAAAGCTTAGAAGTAAACGGCAATGTTAAAATTCATTCATTGGATGGCAGGCTTCTTTGCACTTCTTTTAAACACACATTACTTAATCAAGGGTTATTTTAGGTGGGACGGTCTTTCATTTTACCAACATCAACATATCTAGATCTTTTTTGTTGTTTATATTTATGTGTAGAATATAATCTTAAATATGATGCAGACTGTCATGCCAATGTCTCTGTACTTTATTTAAATATACTATATCCCCCCCCTCCCCCCCAACTGAGATATGCTTATGAGAAAATTCAGAAAAAAAATCTGTGAATTTGAATAGTTACTAGATTTCTCACATCTTTCCACTGTCAAAATTATATTCTTTACTCCCCACCTTCCCACGTCATTCGCATTTTCAGGCAAGCCATACTATTGTTTGAAAAATTCTCGCCTATCTAAGTAAAGCTCTTTTGTTGGCCTTTGTTGATGTTTAATCTATGTTAAATTATTGGATGAGTTCATTATTCAAATGCTGTTTCATATAATTATTTTCGTCTGGGCCATTTGTTCATATTTTTTGTAGGGAAACTCCATACTATATAATGAAATCTATTGCAATTCATTGTTTCTTCCATTGGCCTACCTCAATGTTTTTCGTAGCCTGATTTTAGTTCTATGTATATAGAAATTATCTTATTATAGTAATCGTAAAATCTAGTGTTAGTAGCTTATGATTCAACATTTGGATTGTCAGGTTGTGTTAAAACATGAAGCTTCTTTGGCAGACCCACTTGCAATCTGATTTGTGCATGATTTGACCCGAACATGTAGTGGGGAAATACATTGAAAAACATAAGCATGCTGAGCTACATGGAGGTAGTGTAATCACTTTAATTTTTGACTATGTTACACTTTGGGTCCGTTTGGTTTTCATGTAGTTTGATTTTCTAAAGATTTTCTTTTACAAGGAAAAAATTTTCTTAAAAAATGAAATTCATTTCCAACATTTGGTTGTATTGAAATTATTTTACGGAAAATGATTTTAGTTGTTTGTTTTCACGTAAAATATTAGTCTTTTAGTGTTTGGTTCTACAAATATGTGAAATCTTATTTTTCATCTATAGACATTAATATCAAATTATGAATAAAAAATATAATAACTATAAACAGATCAAAATCATTGATAAATTTTATTAAAAAATTAGTATTGCATTATATTTTGTTCAGAATAAAGATATCTGCTATGTTTACCTTACTTATGGAAAATGTCTAGCACAAAAAAGTTCAAATACCGTGTAAATTTAAATTTCAAATTTAAATTTAAAATTTGAATTTTGAATTTAAATTTCAAACTGAGATCAAACTAAAAAATATGAGATATTTAGATATCCTATAATTACTTTAGAATATTATAAGATAAATTTAATCAATTAAATTTGGGGAAATTAATTAGGGGTCCCTGACCCTATATCCATAATAACAATAAGTCCTGTAATGTTTTACATTAATCATAAGTCCCCAGTCCCAAAACCTATTATCTTTAGGTCCCTCTGACTAACATCTTCTCAAACGTCCGTTAACAATACCTATTCTACCCTCCCAATTAAATCGACCCAGAGACCCTCGTCTCTTCCCTTCTCTCCCCCAAAAAAACCCTAGCCACTCCTCCTCGTCGACCGTCGCTTCTCCTCCTTGTTGACCGCCACTTCTCCTCCTTGACCGCTTCTCCATTGACGCTGCTACTCCTCCTTGACCCCTTCTCCTCGTCAACCACTTCTCTGCCACTTCTCCTCGTCGACCGCTTCTCCTCCTCGATTGCTTCTCCCCTGCTCACGGTGAAGGCCGCTACTAGTCCCTCCCAAGGCGGCACACCTTCTCCTCTGCGGTAAGGGTTGCCTCCTCCCTTACTCACGGACAATATATTTTTGTGGATGTGAGATCTGTTTTTTGTGTTGAATTTTGATTTTGTTTTTTTTTTTTTGAAGTGGGTGTTGGATTATGGGATGATCTTCGCGTTGTTCTAAAAGGGATTCAAGATCTGATTTAAACTAGTTTGTGCCTAACATTTTTCAATATATGATTCACTATTACATTATTATTTTATATATTATTTACTTGGGATTCCTTTTACAGAGTTGGTGTTGTAGTTTTGATATTTTTATGAGGTTTATTTATTATTAAAAAACTTATGGTGGTTTGGTTATGAATACTGTGTAAACATTTGGGTTGTTTGATAGTGATCTTCGCAAAATTAAGCCTTGAATGGGCATTTGATTCCTCTGTTTTGAAAATATAATGCAAACATCATGGAAGGTGTATATGAAAATATTCAAAATAAGTAGTTTTATTTGATTAATAAAACCTGGTTTATTCATCATCATTCTTATAAAGAGGTCAATTTTTCAAGCTCAGTCAAAATATCTTCGAAATATGTTCAGTACATATGTTGTAGACAATTTGGGGAATAGATTTTGTCTTGATTGATTGCGTTGTTGTACTGTTCATAAATGTTCAAAAGTTTTATTATTCTTTCATATGTGAATCTAAAATTCTATCTAAACAAATGCATGTTTCATATCATAATACACTATGCTTTTTAAAAAAAAAAATCCTAAAGTGGACACATTACAACACACATTTACACATTTTGAATTCCCTTCCCCAAAAGAGAATACTAGTGTAAAAGCTCATGCACTAGAAACCAAGACTTCTGTGAAAAACCATACAAATTAAGGAAAGTTGAAGATAATTAAATAAATTGTAGAATATAAGTCTAAATTTAATTAACCTAAAACGATACGGGAATCCCGGTTCTTTAATTAACCTAAAGCATACGCAGTGGCTCATACTAAATTTAATTGGTATAAGCCACTACGTATGTTATGTTTATCTAATTTTTCTTCTTCTTGTACACCGTTATTCTCTTCTTGTACATTTTTATGTTTCTTTGATACACTGTTATGCTTTATATGTACACTGGTAAATCATTATTCTAATTATGTAGTATGAGGGACTGTCCACCACTGTTTCTAACATTTTTTTTTCACATTGTCAGGTTGAAATAGTGAGCACCTCATAAAAGGAACGAACATGGATTTTGAACAAAAAAACATTCCAAGGTTCCAAGGGGAGTATGCAAGTCATTTAAAAAGCTAAAGAGAGTGAGAATCGGATAAAGAAAATACAAAAAGACAGTGAAACATATAAAAAGCAAATGTGTTTGTAATATAATTTGGTGGTGGTGTAATGTGTTGTACTATTTTACATCGGTGGTGGTGAAGTTTAATATGGTGCTGATGTTTTATATATTTTGAACAATATATTTTGAACAGTTTTTATCAGAAAATGTTTTAAATGCATGTTATGTACACTGTTATTCAATATGTGCACACTGTTGTGGATGCTACAGGTTTTCTATGTTATAATATGTACACTTCTATGCAGTATGTGTACCATGTTGTGGATGTTACAGGTTTGGTAGTTGACATTGTGTACACTGTTATGTAGCATATGTACACTGTTATAGATGTTACAGATTCTGACTGTTATTGTTATAAATGTTACAGAATATGTATGTTACATTGTGTACACTGTTATGGAGCATATGTACACTGTTATAGATGTTATAGGTTCTGTCTATTACATTGTGTACACTGCTATGTAGCATGTGTACACTTATATGCAACATATGTACACTGTTATAAAGAATGTGAACACTGTTATAAATATTAATAGATATTACAGGTTCAAACATGTACACTGATAATGCGCTACAAGAAATAAGCAAACGTATAGATTCAAACATACATGAATATATCATTCATGTTATACATCATTAAGTTCTCAAATATTTGATTGTGAAAGATACATCATTCTTCAACGGCCACTGGATTCCTGCATGTCTTCCTGTTGTGTCCAAATCCCTTACACCTCGAACATCGATTGTGAGTTATTGCATCTGGATCTTCCTGTGACTCTATTCTCTTTTTCTTCTTCCTCCCTGGCCTGATCTTCGTGAACGGAGGTTTGATCAATATGTTTCCTTCCTCCTCCTCAGCCGGTCTTTGAACGCCCACCACAGGTAGGATTGCACCTGCATATGCTTGGCGGAAAGTATCCGATAGAAAATACAGTGAACAATAATCATCGTCTTGATTTGAAAGTAAGGACCCAACCCCACTCTAGAGCAATGTACACGCCATCCACATGAAGGAATCTTACACTTAACTGTCACCTTTACTTTGTCATTCTTTACGTACTCAAAATCAAATGAATGTGCTATGGCATAATTGGTCAGCTGAATTCGAAAATCTTCGACATCTTCAAACTGTTGATTGATTGAATGAATGCAGTTATCCCAAAAACTTGTGAGCATCCCATTTGACGTACTCCCACAAATGGCTTCCCCTTGGGTGACCATGCTACAAGATGTAGGTGCAGTATTTGCCATGTTCACTTGAACTGTGTTGGACATCCTGCAATTCATTTTAATTATGAGATGCATTAGGTATAATAATATATACAACACTTTTATATCTATCTGTGTACACTATTAGTAATATGTGTACACTAATAAAATTCCTATAAAATGACTATAAAGGAGTATAACATATTTTTACCTTATTCCTTCATCTCCATCACAAGTTTGTCCATGATTGAGGGTAACATAGATCTCGACAACCATAGCCCCACACATCTTATGGATGTCGTACATCTTCTCTACGGCCTTATCATTCCCAATAGTGGGTTTAATAATTGTTTTCCCTGAAATTTCATACTTCAGAATAACTTTGGCCGCATCGAATCCCCATCTTTCCACTAATTCATTGACAATGTAAGCATACGTTGTTGTTCTACATATGCTAACTACCTCGGCATTATCCATATCTGTACAAGCTGCTATGATTGGTTTCATTCTTCAACAATGATAAATTAATCTACAAATATTAAAAGACAACTAACATGAATTTCATGTTTTCAACATATTATAACATGCATGTACATTTAACCACTTTTCACACATAAACTGACAATAATCCACTGTTATTGTGTACATTATTACAAAGAACATCTTTTCATGTTTTTATCATATTGTAACATGCATACTCATTGCCTAGTTAACATAGAAAACACACAATGTGCTTAATGTACATTGTTAGGTTCACTGTGCACACTATTAATAATCACACTTTGAAAATCTTTTAGTTCAAAAATATATACAACTATATAAAGAGAGAAACTTTGAAAATTTCATAATTCCAGAACATGCACGACTACATAAAACTGAAAATCATCGCACACTATGTCATGTACTATATGTGTACACTAATAAGCATACTGTGTACACCCCTTACACTTTCATATTTCTGAAAACTCTCCAGATTAGAAACATTTATACAAACATCTAAGATGCATAATATCAACACTATAACACTGAAAAGTATATAAAATATATATATATATATTGCTTTGAACAATCAATAAAAACATACATTGGTGACTCTGGGAGTGAGAATCAATCGATCCGGGTCCGGGGCAAGATCCGTGGTCAAGATCGGAGGTCGGGGTCGTGGGAGGGGGTGGGGGTCGCGGATGGGGTCGTGGGAGGGGGTGGGGGTCGCGGATGGGGTCGCGGGAGGCGCGGATGGGATCGCGGGAGGGGGTGGGAGGCGGTCGGGGGAGGTTGGGGGACGCAATGGGAGGTGCGGGAGGCACGGTGGAAGGGGCCAGTGGAGGTGGTTTCACATTCTCATCCTATGTTGAGTTTTGGGAGAGAAAGAGACATGTTGGGGAAGAAGGAGAAAGCAAAGAGAAAGGTTAAGTTGAGGGTAAAAGAGGAATAAAAACAATAGATTGGATGGAAAAAAGATGGAAGGACCTAAACAAAATACCACCACTAACTGAGGGACCTAAAGAAAACTTAAAACATTGCAGGGACTTATTGTTATTATGGATATAGGGTCAGGGACCCCTAATTAATTTCCCCATTAGAATTTACATCGAACATATTTTAAAATTCTTTGAAATTTGATTTTTAGTTACAAAAACTATTTGTATTGAATATTTATCATAAATAAAAAAACTATTAAGATTTAATTAAATCTAAAAATTTTAAATATTTTAGAAACAATTTTTTTTTATATTTAAAAGATGTAAAAATACATTTCATTTAATTAGATGATATTTTCTAAAATTTAAAATTATTATTTACAATTTAAAAATAAAAAGAAGGTTTATGAAACTTTTGAAAAGTTCTGATATATGAAGTTCTGAATCCCTGAAAAATGGCGTACGAACCCTTCAAGGTGGATGTCAAAATCTGAATTTGAAAGTGGTTAAAGAAATAATTTTTCATAACCATTTTTTTTCTAAAGCTATCAAACATCTCTATGTAACTACTTTTCCTGAAAACTAGAGTTTTTAAGGACTTTTACGTCGAAACAAACGGACCCTTTGTTGTTGTTATTTTAGTTACACTTAGGCTCCATCTGCTATTCTACACCACAAGCACCTAAAATAGAATATCAAGCCCCATAGGGCGTACCTTCCATATTTTCACTGGCTGCTTTTAGCCAGACATGGGCATAGATTGTCTGACATGTATCAATATCTGAAATACCTTACATCTTATTCGAAGGGGCATGTATGGTTGCATGCAGAATAACCTGATCATGCCTTATTTAGTTAAATGCGTCCCTGTTACTGCAGAATGACCGCCATTTGCATTCTGACAAATTCATACTCTGTGGTCAATGTGTCTTATGTTACGATTTCGGATCTTGGGATGCAATCAATCAAAAGAAATAAATAAACACCTCGAAGCAAAGACACAAAAATTTATGTGGTTCGATAAATCTTACCTACGTCCACGGAGCACACCAGAGATCAATCCACTATCAATAAGAAGTTTTTACAATGGTCACACCGAAGATAAAAACCCTAGAGCCTAATGAAAAATATGAGATGCCCTTTTATATTGACATCTCATTAAGGACAAAAAAATCAATACACGAAAGATCCCAAAATTTTTTTTAGCTCGACCCCCGTCCAACCCTGCGTAGCGCCAACAATTCTCTGCGCACATCATTAGACTCCACAATATATAATATCTTATTCTGCCTCAATTCAAATGTAGTTTGTTAAGTTGCAACTTTGTTGATGATATACCCTTCAGAATGCTTCAGTACATGTCAAAAGTGTTGTTTGTTAGGTAAGTGGTGGGATTTGAAACTATGATTTCTTAGTTGCAAATTTACTGTCAACTAATGAGATATGAGTCCAATCCCCCCCTTTTTTTTATTCAGAAGTTTTATTTTGTATTTTGAGATTTTCATTAAAAAAAAATTGTTTCGCCTCAAATCATATTTGGTAGATTAAAAATTGGTTTGACAAATTTGACCTGTAAGCTTAAGTGGTTTTCTCCTTTTACAATACGTCAATGAATGATATTTCTAGTAGGTAATGGAGAGTGCAAACAGTATTGTATCAAGCTCTGCACAGTACTGTGTACCCTGATAACTGATATAAAGCCATCTAATTGTCTGATTGCTTCTTAAATTGATCAGGATGAAATTTATTTTAAAGTTCTGCAGCTGCACTATTTTTTGATGGGATTTCATGGAGCTTTTTTCTGATCATGTCCCCTGCAGAGTCTACTATTAGATTTGTTGGGTGATGTTGTGCATGACTTGACTAAATGCTTCACATCAGTTTCACTTTTAGTCCATGTAGACTCGCTTTCAGTCATCTTACTTCTGTTTAGTGGCAAACATGGTCTTAAAATATTCATAAAGTTGCATCTTTGGGTGGCTAGACATTAGCTAAGATCAAATTCAGATGAATTAGTTGATGGTTGTATAATTGAAAACCTCTTTATGAGACTTTTGTATTGCAGGTGGCTGCTATCACTACAAGAAAAACATACATTTGCGACGGTTTCAAAACCGTCGCAAAAAGTCCCCAAACCGTCGTAAATACTCTTTTGCGACGGTTCTGCGGCGGTTTGGGTTCCGCCATATCAAACGGCGTCGCAAATGATTAGCGGCGGTTTTTAGCCGTCGCAAATACCTTTTATAGCGGTCTGTCTACCGTCGCAAATAATCCGTCGGAAAACCTTACTTTTTACCTAGCTGTGTAAACTACATCTTTTGCGACGGATAAGCTAGTCGTCGCAAAAAACTTTTTAATTTTTTTTTTTACTTTTGCGACATGGGCCTAAACCGTCGCAAATAATTTTTTTCTGTCTTTTTATTATTTCTTCATTTAGATTTGCAAAATTTTTCATATGTAACCCATGCCAATTCCATCCAACTAATTCATGACTAAAAAAAAGCAAATAAAAGAGTTCAATAACTTTAAAACTATATGAGCAAATGAAAGTTGTTTTATAGGTTTGTTTCTAACATTATTTCAAACAAAAAAACTGAGACGCTATATCACAAACAAGAGTACCAAAGGGTAAACATTTTAATGAAAGCAGACCATCCTGCATCTCCTGCGTTCCTTTCCTGCTCCAATCCTTTTAAGCCTTCAAGGCCTATAAAATTCAATCAACAGAGAGCCATCAAACAACATTACCAAAAAACATATACTACCTTCATAAAAATGAATTATATACTACGAGCTGAATTGTATAAACCTACTTATAGAACAATAAAAAAAATACATTACCAAAAAGACTGCTCTGGTGCTCCCTGTATAATAGCCCTGTATGTAATGCAAAAATTGGTCTGAGGTGGTTCTGGAATATGGTTTATTCTTAATTTTACGGTACATCAATCAACACCATCACCACCAACAATAATAATATAAATCTTCACCATTCATAGTGATTATATTAATAATAAAGAAAAATGATACCCCAGTGAAGGCCCATTGAGGTCTAAACCATCATGAACTGTCACAGATTTGATTATATCAGACCCAATTCAATTCTGAGCGAACCTGGCATTTACAAGAGATTGTAATAAACTATAAAAAAATGATTCTACCATACATGAACATAATCACAATGATAGTTTTTCTTTTGCACCAAATATTGCTTAGATGCTTCATGCTAACACCTTTTGGTGATTACTTGAAAGTTGTACCTTCCTCTCAACACTATAAATAAAAAATTAGTCAGATCTACATCTCACCTCCATAGCGGCTGCAAATTAAAATGTAGTAGAAATACAAACATAAAATTCAAGGTAACAAAATAATGCATGAATCAATTAAAACAAGAACAACAAAGAAGAGAAAGAAGAAGAGACAAACTAACCACTAGCAATGCTGCTCTTACGCTCCTGACCTTTGTATTGAATCACCACATATGGCTCTATCTTCCCTGCTAAATCTAAACATCAATCCATCAATAGTAATATAACAAATTGAAAAGATAAGCTAAAATTCATAAATTTCTAGCATAATTCACCAAACCATTACAAACAAAAGCATGTACTTAAAGCTATTGCTTAACACCATCAAATCAAAATGAAGAGTCCAGATATGCAGTAAATTAATGTGAAAAATGGGGAAATATATCAGAGTCAGAAAGAGATCCTCCTTAGAGATCCTGAACCAAAAACAAGATTGCCAATTAATTACTCAGATTATCATATAAAGGGGATCTACAAGTCCTTCCACAGGATAGGGTAGATAGTGACTAAGAGAGCATTTGGGCATGTAAGCCTGAAGAGGGGGAAGGGGGCCAGAATACCAAAAGTGTTTCCATAAATTCGTTTAATGAAAATAGACTCAATAATACTAAAAAGCACTATGATTTTTTATTTTTTTTTGTCTTGGTTAAATCTTTTCCTACCAATAAGAGGATGACTCCAACCCAATACCAACAAGACACCCAACTATCTTAATTCAGGAAAACAATTCATTATTTCACTCTCTTGTACACATAATTTCAACAAGTTTACCATATGATTCAGATTAGACAAGTGAGATAGAGAATAAGAATAGGGGGTTTTTGGTGGTGGGGAGATAACAAGGTTAGATTGAATATTGAACCTGCAGACCCCACAAGCAGACTGCATCTGCCATTGCCCAATGATAAACTTGGAAATATTTTCCAGGCATGATTGTATTGAAAGAGAGTTCTATAAGGATCAACACAGGTGCACAATGCACTACAAGAAAAAGGGGCTTTTGCGACATATTCTTTTACTACGATCTAAAAAAGTGTCGCAACTGCAATTAATTGCGATCGAATATCTGATCCACCGATAATATTTCATTCATTTTGTTGCGGTGTAGAAAGCCTCCGTAAAAATAATTATATGCGACGGGAAAGTTCATTTTAAATGTCAGATAACAAAAATAATCCTGACAACACCGTGAACGCTTGATTCATTTTCCCCAATTTGTTAAAAAAAAAGGCTTCAAAACCCTTGATTTAGAGAGACCTCGACGTCTCTTCCGATTTCTTCAACGAGTTCCCCAAAACCCTGTCCCTTCTCAACGAAAACCCTTCATCACCGTCGTTTTGGCTATGGCCGCAACTTTTGCGCCGAGATCGACCTCTCCTCCCTCGGTTCCGTCACCGCCGCCCCCGCATCTGACACGGGGAGGTCTCGGGAGCACCTCCAGAGGTCGATCCACGGTGGTCTCCGCAGTCTGCATCAGCGGGGATCTACGTCACCTGCATCGGCGGTAATCCACTACGCCTGCATTGCATCAGTGGCGGTGTGGACCTCGCCGTCGCCTGCGACGCAATGTGCTGCTGTGAGGGGGCCTTCTTCTCTGTCAAGGAGGTTGACGTAGCGATCTCGCCGACATCGAGTCGCTCCAGGCAATGGTGTGTATAAACTCTCTGTTCAGTTCGAAATTGTTTTTTGTTGCCTCTATTGAGTATTTTTTGCATTAATGCACCATTACCAAGCACCAAATACAAGGCAGGTGGGATAGTAAATCAGCTTCTGTGTCACATGTGCAAAGTCTAGACAAACTCCGAGAACAATAAGAGGTATTTCATCAAAAAAATCAAAGTGCACACAGATGCAAAACAAAATCAGCCAAAATTAACAAATCTGATACACAAAGAAATGCATATACATACAAAAAGATTTAAAAAAACTCTCTGACAACCATAAACTTCTATTTCTTTTTTCTTTCTCATAAAGAAGATTCTACCATTTCATATTTATTCTGAAACTACAACATTACAATCAACCAGACAGCATATCATAGAATCCTTAAGCTGACAGAGGTGAAGATAATTAATTAAAATGTTTATTCAAGCCTTTCCAACAATCTTTACTCAATGCCTATCAAACCCACATTAGATAACTCACTAACATGTAGGGAATGGCAAAGGTACTTCATTTTGTTATTATACCTATTCAGCAATACATATACTTTCCAAATAGAGAATGGCAAAGATACAACGAGGAATTTCATTTTTTTATTATACCTATGAAATCTTTAACCAGGCCAAGCTTCAGGGGATATCTGAAAATGTGATGAAACTGGGCAGATCTGAAAATAACAAAGATCAATAAAAAGATTAGGTGGGATGCATTTAAAATACAATGTACAATGAAATTGATATATCTGAAAATGCCAACCATGCTACTACAGATGATACTGGTAATAATTAGGAGAAGGGATATGTGAATGATGATACCTTGATAAATGTCAGTTACAGCCTGCCACTTCATCCACTCTGGCCTTCCAGATAATGTTGCCTAGCACATAGCCTATTGATGCAAGTAAACAAACAGAACAGTCAACACCTGAAACATAGAACCAACTTCACTTAGCTATGCAGATGGATCCTGAAACATCGCAGTTTGGAATTTGAACTTGAAACTTGAAAGTCGTGGTAGATTTCATGAAGATTTTTTTTTTTTTTGATGATGCACAATCAAATTTATTAAAAGTTCGGACAAGAACAAAATCAAAATTTATCAAATTTATTAAAACTTGAAAGTCATGGTAGATTTCATTCTACTAATTCTACCATCCAAGTCCGGACAAGAACAAGAACCACCCACTTTCACAAAAACAAACCTACCCAAAACCAGATCAAAATCTGCAAACCGTCGTAGTTCGAGCTCACTGTGTTTCTGGCCGGCAATCACGACGTTGATGGTGAAATGGAAGGATCTATCGTCGTCGACGGTGTATCTGGCCGGAAATCACTGTGTTCCCCAGCCGATGCTTTCCTCCTTCAGATCGCCGGTAGATCTTCCATGGTTTGATCGAAGCGGACGGCGATGGCGGTTTGATCGAAATGGACGGCGACGCCGGTTTGATCGAAGTGGACGGCGACGACAGCAATCGAAGATCGGACGGACGGGCGGTGATCGAAGATCGGTTGGAGATTTAGTGGACGGCGACAGTTTTGATAGAAGGGGATGTCCAGATTTAGGTTTAGGTTTTTCAGTGTTTTTTTAATCGGACGGTTTTGATCACGACATATAGATGAACGGTTGGATTAAATTTAAGTATTTGCGACAGCTGGTTTGTGGTCGCAATTAGTGTATTATTCGAGACGGCAAGACATACCCGTCGCAAATAAATTTTTTTTACCAGCGGTTTAACTCAGTTGCCGCAAAAGCTGAAGAGTATTTACCACCGTTAAGAAAGACCGTCAAAATTGTGAGTATTTGCGACGGTTTTTGCGAGCTGTCGCAAAAAACCGTCGCAAAAAGTGCTTTTTCTTGTAGTGTATTGATACCAATAAATATATACCCAGATGTTGATGGATCTCAATCAAAGTTTTCTGAAACAAATTGAAAAATCAACTATATTTAGATACCTTTTTTTCGTCAGCCAACTTGAGTTCCAGAAAATCACTTCTTTTTGAAGCTAATCCAATTATATCTAGATGGTACTTTTGACACCAGCAGAGGCCATTAAGCATGGTGGAGTTCATTTGAATCATTTCATAGATAGACATTCATATGATCTTCTTTGTTATATATTGGTGTTTGGGAATTGCTGGTAGCTTAAAGTATGTTCAATTAACGCATGTAATCTGTCCTGCTGCTCATGCTAGCATTCAGTCATGCAGAGAGAAAGAGAATAACAATGTTCTGATATGTAGGAAGATATATAAATACATTTATAATTTATCTCCATGGATGTTGCTGCATCTGAAAATTACATGTATGGTTCTTCTGATCACTTCAACATAACACATCATGTCATTTCACAACTGATTTATCTTTGATGGGATTTTTAAATGTATGATATGGAAAATTTGATGTTATTTGGTTCCCGTTACAGGGTGGGTTGGTTCGAGAGAAATCATGGAAGAAAGTTTCCCTAATGCCCACCTGAGAAGCTTCTCTAAAGGAAACAAGGACTCATATCAAAGCAATATGGCTGCTGTTCAGCCCATGTCTGAGTACGAGAACGACCACCCTGCTGGTATTGGGCTCATTGCTTGTGATCTACAAAGTAGAGGCAATTCTCCCGGGCCTCCGTAACAGTGTCGGACATGGACATCTGCCCAACCTTTTTCAATCCAATATTTTTAAAAAAATTGCTGTTATACTCAGTTTTTTTACAGTCCAAAATGCAATCTTATATATTTCATCAGAAATCTAGTAAAATATATACATCATTAAATATTTTCTTACACTTATTAGAAATAGGTTCATTCAACTCGAAATGGAATGATATGCACTTTTTATGACAGCATATACCTAATTACATGATGTTTACTATTTAAAAATAAAAATATGTGGTGTAAGTTTTGGTTAGTAAATGTGACTGAGTCTAACATATTCCTTTGAAAATAACAAAAAGGTCCAACCAAGTCTTTTTAAAACAGTCCTAGTGCAACTGATTTAAACAAAACCCAAAATTGAAATGGTGGTGTATGGTGAAATATTTGATTTCATATGGATATACGATATGTATATGTATTTATTATATTAATTTAGGGTTAAAGACATTTAAGTCCCTACAAACATGAGAAAACCCATATAAATCCCTACTAAAATTGGGACAGACGTACGAGTCCCTGAAAACTCAAAAAAACCCAATTATCATCCCTGAGTTAAATTTCCATCCAAATTTAACGGAATATTCCTAGAATATTCCATCACATATAATTGTGTAGACATTGAAGTCCTTATAAACAGTCATAAAGACAAATTAGTCCCTGCAAAAGATAAAATTGCCCCTAAAAGACTTTTACATTAAATTGTGTATACATTGTAGTCCCTATAAATAATCATAAAGACAAATTAGTCTCCGTAGAAGACAAAATTGCCCTTAAAAGACTTTTACATGTAATTGAATTGACATTACAGTCCTTATAAACAATCGTAAAGACAAATTGGTTCCTCTAAAAGACAAAAATACCCTTGAAGTATTTTTACATTTAATTGTGTAGACATTGCAATTTAAAAATTAAATACCCTCTAAAAGACTGAAATTTCTACACAATTAAATGTAAAAATTCTTCAGGGGCATTTTTGTCTTTTACATGTACCAATTTGTGTTTACGATTATTTATAAGGACTGTAATGTCTATCCAATTAAATGTAAAAATCTTTCAGGGGCAATTTTGTCTTTTACAAGGACTAATTTGTCTTTATGATTGTTTATAGGGACTGCAATGTGTACACAATTTAATGTAAAAGTCTTTCAGGGGCAATTTTATCTTTTGCAAGGACTAATTTGTCTTTATGATTGTTTATAAGGACTTCAATGTCTACACAATTATATGTGATGAAATATTCTAGGAATATTCCATTAAATTTGGATGGAAATTGAACTCAGGGATGATAATTGGGTTTTTCTGAGTTTTCAGGGACTCGTACGTCTGTCCTAATTTTAGTAGGGATTTATATGGGTTTTCCCATGTTTGTAGGGACTTAGATGTCTTTAACCCATTAATTTATTAGTTGTCATGTTCTAGTCGTATTCCTGTCCTATTTTTAAAAAAATTGTCGTGTTGTCATGTCTTGTGTATGTATCCTTGCTTCATAGCTTGTGATGGGGCGAAACTGCCCAGCGTGGAGGAGGCGAATGCCTGAGGCGAAAACTGGAAGGTCTTTTAATACCACTTTGGTGTCAGTGTTATGTAACTTGTTTTGTTTCCTTTTGTTTTTCTTTTCTGCTATTTTTCCATGAGTTTTTTTATTCATCTAGTTGCAGAATTTTACATGTACAATGTGTACCGGATACTTTTTGCATTCATTTTTCTCCGTAGCCAAGGCATTCCCAGCTCTTGAATTCCAAATATCAACTATGACATCCATTTTGTTATGGAATGTTACATTTGATACGGGCATTGGACTGCTTTTGTGATAATAGGGAGTGAGATCTGGTAGGGTGGGGTGTGACAAGTGTCACGGTTTAGTTTTTATATCGCTTAGGGAAGAAGGATAGTTTGTCATTATACGTAAACATAGCATATCGCTTAGGGAAGAAGGATAGTTTGTGATTATACGTAAACATAGCTTTTACATATCAGTAGTGTGACATTTAATCCTTCATTTAAAGGTAATATGGAACCATGATGGGGGTTGGGTTGGGTCAAAGTCCAAGAGCGCTGTTACATTCAGTCTTTTTTACAGTTTAAATACAGTCACGCATACCTCGTTAGTCTTGTATACTCACCACAACAAAATATATATCTCGTTAAAAAATTCACATTTTTTTATAATTGACACTATTCAATTCATTAGAATATTTACTTCATTTTTTATAAAAATACATACCTATTAGATGATGTATATAATTTAAAAAAAAATAAAAATATGTGGGGACTGCGTTTGTGACCATAAAAAGGACTAACATTTTCTGAAGTCCAGTAGTTCAAAAGGTCCATGTAGGGAGATGTGAGGTGACCTAGTGCCATGATTTAGTTTTTTATCTCCTAGCAAAGGAGGACAACAAGAGTTTGTGAACACAATTTTTACATTTGAAGACACTTTTTGATTGAAGTTATGAGTCTGATGAGGGACAACATGAGGCATATGTATCAAGAAAGGCTACAGAAAAAGGCATATTGATCGAAGTGGGCCCACCAAGACGATACCGTGTGCCAGACTTGCAATAACGGGAGGAGTCTACCACTCACATCATGATCCACTGCCCCATGCTCAAGCATGCTTGGCATCTTCTAAAAGAGGCTATAGATTTTGATGACAGCTTTTCAATTTTTTTTTTCCCTAGAAAGCTTGTGAGAGGTAAGGGAGAAACTTTGCCACAGAGGGGGGACATAAGCGCCAGGGACATAATTTTGCCATCTTTCATACTTGCAGTCACATAGGCCTATGGCTTTAACGAAGCCACTTATTATTCAAGAGCACGAAGGTCTACATTGAAAATATTTGGGCGATGGTGGTGGGTCTCATTAGGGGTGGAAAATGAGTCGAGCTTTGACCTGCTCAGGCTCGGCTCGTTTAGTATCAAGCTCGGCTCAGGTTCAGCTCGACTCAGGACCGAGCTTCATTTTGTGTTCAAAATTGACTCGTTAGACTCGTGAAAAGCTCGGTTGAAGATTGGCTCGGCTCGTTTGTTAAACAACCTAAGCCGATGCTCGTATCAAGGCTTGGCTCGGGCTCTTTTAGCTAAAAAAAATCTTGTTGAGCATTTGAGAAGTTACATTTCACAAATCGCAACACCTATACATGTGAAAGAAACATAAGCTCGGCTCGGCTCGGCTCGTTTACAAACCGAGCTTTAAAAATTGTTCAAGCTCGGCTCGTTTGTCTAATCGAACGAGTCTGAACGAGCTTTAATCGAGTCGAGCCCGAACTGCTTGGCTTGTTTACTAGCCCTAGCTAGGTCTCATAAAGGAATGAGGAGTTTTGTTGTTTTGAGGCTAGGTCTGTCAGCGGGTCGGGTCCGGGACAGGTCAGGGTGGACCCAAACCCAACCCGTGGCAAGACCCGGTGGGTCCGGGTCCGGGTCCAACCTAGGACCCGACGAGTCCTTGAAAATGTGGACCTGGACCCGGACCAGTCGAACCCGGGTTGGGTTCGGGTCCGACCTGACCCGAATATGGTTAATAAAAATAAAAAAAAGAGCTCATGAATTTGTTTGCCTTATCATTCTATTAGAAAATTTTTGTATAAAGCATTAGATTTGAACTTTCTAAACTGGTGTTCTGATATTATGTTTGAACATATTTTTGTACAATTCAAAATAATAAACACTAACATATAACATTCAAAGTAAATATAAATCTAAACAATATAACAATGAATTAAAAGGGAGAGCTAATGGTTATTTGTGTCACAAAGTAAACGTTCAAAACAATAGACACTACATATTAATCTAAACAACATTTAAAACAATAAACACTAGCATATTAACCTAAACAATGAACATAAATCATGCAACAAATCAATTAATTATACAAATTCAAAAGCTAATAAACTAATAAAGCTTGTCAACGGGTGAGCTTAGTTGGTTATGGGTTATTATTTATGGACTTGGTTACGGACTTATGGATACAAAAATGAGTTAAAACTTATACTTGTAACTTGATAAATAAGAAACAATATTATGGATCAACTAATAGTAATAGTCTTATAATATATGAGTATATACTAATAAAACAATCGAGTCTCGGGTCCAACGGGTCGGGGTGGGATGAACCAGGACCCGATCCGTTTGTATGTTCGGGTCCAAATTGGGTCGGATCCAAATCGGATCGGGTATATTACACGTGTAATTGGATCCAAATCGGGTTGGGTCTGGGTCTGGACCCGACCCGTTGATAGGCCTACTTGAGGCCAGAAGGGTCATGTTCTCCTGGGGTAGACTGTCTATTGAGTAGGTTTAATATTTTTTGGGGGGTCAACCTAGATACTTCTTCTACTTACATTGACCCCACTTGTTGTCTAAGCTTGAGAACATTACAATATAATTATAGGTGATTCATGTTCATGTGCAGAGCTGTTTAGCTTCTTGGATGTGCTGGTATTTGTTTTCTTCATAAAAATTATATAGTTCATAAGTGAAATCTTCACCTTGTTCCCACTACCTGAGCTTGGGAAAAATTATCAATGAGTGTAAGTGATCTTCAGCAGCTTCACATAATTTTTTTTTTTCCAAGTATCTCTTGAACCAGTTTTCAATGCAGACCAGACATTACATCCTGAGGTTTCATAAAAAGGAGGTATATAATACTCCCAATCATGGTTGGGCTGGAATGCATGACTGCATGTTTTCTTATTATAAGAAAAAAAAGAGAACCTCAAGTTCATTTTTTCTTTCTTCGATCAAAGCAACCAGACAAAGGGGGGCCCTCTCATAATGCCTTTTTTTTTTTTTTTTCTCATGCTGCATGATCTTTCAAATGCATGCCTGTAACATGTTCTCACTCTCACTGATTAGATCTTTTGACCCAAATTTTATAATTATTTGTGCGTGTAGTATCTCCATGTGCGTCGCACATGCGCTCTTCTTGTAAATAACATTTTTTTTTTCAGAGAAGGTAGACGATCACCCTCATTCTATTAGAATGGAGAGAAAGCCAAAGAGAGCATGCACATGCGCCATTCTCCTAAATTACATTAGAGTCAACATTATTGAAGATTAATGCAACCTCTTGTAAGGAAAATCACCCACCTCCCATGTGTTTCGGTGTTAATTCTTTTCCATTGACTATTTATAGTACATGTCCATATGATACCCATATTTAACAATCATCATCATCATTTTTTAGGGTAGTTCGATGTTCATTCTCCTTTTTCCTCCGCTGAAACATTCATAAAATTTTGTTTGGAATTCTCTATTTTTGTGTTTAGTCCTTGATATTCTAGATAATTTTATTTTTTTTTACGAAATTTACGAGAACTGGATTCTTAGGATCGAGGAATTCTCATTCTTAGTGATAGTTTGGTGGTTATTCTCATTCTCTTGCTGGAACACTCATAAAAATTGTGTTTCGCATCCTTCGTTCCTATGTTTATTATTCAAGCAAATGTCAAGTAAATTTCTTCTTTCACAGGATCTATGAGAACTGAATATGGATAAATTCTCCTTGTGGATGAGATTTACAAAATTGACCCTTAGACTCTTAAGTGCTAGTTTGGTAAGAGGATAAATGATGGGATAAAGGGTAATTATGACAATAAGTGAGTGGGATGACTGTTTATCCCTGTTTGGTATAAAAAATAATTTGGATAAATTACATACAGTTGTTCCAATTTTGAAATGAAAATGAGGATATTTTGTTCTATCTAAAGACTGAGATAATATTTATCCCCACTTTCTATTATAATTTTGACACATGTAAATATGAATAAAATTAATGAACTTTTTATCCCTTAAAATTATCCAACTTATCATCAAAACCTTAATCCCTTGCCAAACTAGCCTTTCATTCCAGTATTCTTAACCAGATTACATTCAGAAGACTTTTCATGTACAAAAACCAGTCATCTGCGTGACCATCTTAAACAAAATAAATAAACAAACAAATAAATCAATTCAAATCACCCCCATCATTGAGCAGCACCTAAAACATATGATTTTTGTGGTAATATATAGAATCAATCATTGGATTATAAACTTTAATTTTTTCATAAAGTTATTCGTTTAACAATAACTGAAGTGGCTGCTAGCAAACTTACTCAGAGTACCTCTACCGAGACAGATGTAGATAAACATGCAAGCCCGAGCACACCAAAAATGAAGGACAAATAAAGCCAATATTTTCTTGCCTTTTGTGACAACCCAATAATGTTTGTGTGTCATGGAAGGCGCATTTTCCTTATAAAGTTCCATTGCTATTATCATGCAATAGATCACATGTAATCTTATGATCTTGACGTGGATCACATCATAGCTATATATAGTATTCTAGGAAATATATCATGTCTTGAAAACATCTGATGTTACAAGTATTACAAGGGTGTCTCTTGGTTGACAAAAATGTTAATGATCTGGTGAAGGATAAGTATATATGATTCATCCTTAGCTAAATAGCATCTAAATCATGTATATTATTAAGAACAATAATGATTCTAGGCCCCAACTTTACATGCCTCAAATCAGGCCCTATAATGTGGTAATAGGATATTGTCTATTATGCCATTTACTTAATAAGTACCTCAACATGTATCCCTATGATCCTAGAGTATCATTATTTAATTATGAAATCCTATATTTCTTCACTATTAATTGATTCTGAAAATCATGCAGCAATATTAATCGATATTTGAATTTCAGAACTGATTTTGTTTATGAAAAACACGTGGGAGCAGATAGAAAATTTTATTTTTGAGGTTTTGGAAGGCAAGAAATCATTTTTTTTTTATATTTGGATCTCACCTCAATATCTCTCGGATCAGGTATGACATTATTGGATTCGTAATCGAATTGTGTTTTGCCTTTTGTTTTAAATGTTTGAACACAAATTTTTTTCATGTATTGAATGCCATTTTTCATAGTTTGATTTGTTTTTGTCTCAATATCTAAATGTAACATTTGATACTGTTACATTTTATATATGGGTAGTTTGTTTGATGCTACTACTACATTGGTGACAATGTAAATAGTCATTTTTTATATCTATGTTATTTTTGTTTCATTTGTAAATATAATAGTCAAGCACATGCATGTATTGATTTATAATTTGTTACATTCATAAATGTATCAGTCAACTACATGTAAATTGCATGGAATACAAAACATTTAGGTAAATGTAATTGTTATGTTGCATTTATGTAAATGTAACATTTTTTATGAAAATGAATTAAACAGCTCATGTAATATTTGTTAAATGTAATTCACAACAAAAAAAGTGTTTGATATTTTTTATAAAATGTAACTGACTATTGAAGAGATGATCTGTTTTAAAATTGTTTAAACATTATATGGAATGTAAAACAGTTATATAAATGTAACTGTTATGTTACATTTATGTAAATGTAACAGTGTTTATGTAAATATAACAAATAGTTGTAAAGGATGTAAACATTTAGGAAATGTATTTGTATTTTCAGAGATGGTTTATTTATTTAAATTGAAAAGATGTTTGTCAAATACTATAATATTTAGTTAATAACGTTCTTCAAAAAAAATGTATATAGTACGAATTTAATTTTTTTAAAAAAGAGTAGCCGTTTGAAGGATTTTGACAAAAAAGAATTTAAGTAAGTTTTGGTATAATTTAGGTAAGATTTGGGTGTAATTGAAATAGAAAATTCAGTTACTAGGTAAGGATTTCAAAATTCAAATTTTGAAATATATAAATTTTAGTGTAACCGTGGAAAATTAGTAACTGATTAAAGAAAAAAAAGGGATTTGGGTTAATGGGACAGATTTTTAATGAAAGGCAGATCTGTATTTTTTCATTTTACCATTTTTGAAAAGTTAACAAGTCAACCAATGAGATGATGACACTTCATGGGACTTGTGAGTGGGGCTTATATTTTGGGGCCTGGGTATTATGACTCTATTAACAACGCGTGTTTTTTTTAAAACTTTTCAACAATGTTCGTAACGCTTTGTAAGGTTTTTACCATTACATATTTATTAAAACCGATTCTTATCATAAATCTTTATTTCTTCTCCTAATCTTATCTTAAGATTTTTAAATAGATAATATATTTTATAAATTTTATATATAATTATTCTGTAATAAATTAATTTAAATTGTTTAAAAGGAATCTGTATTATATATTCACGAAATCACATCAAATTTTTAAAAATTATAGTTTTAATGCACATTTTAAATAATTTTGAGGTAATTTTTTTTTTTCTGAGAAAGGTGGGCCTTGTCATTAAAAAGTAGGTTCGAAGTACAATGATTGAAGTGGGAGTGAGTCAAATTAGAAGGAGCAAACAGTCAGAAAACAAACCGATACACAGGAACCGGAAAAAAAATCCAGGTGGATGAGAGGCCACCTGGAACGAAGCCCGCCGTCCGCTACTCCTCAATGCAGAGTTTTTCTCCCTCGAAGCGAATCATGCTCGCCCCCGACAAGTGTATGCCCCAATCAATAACGAATTGGAAATGAGGTGTCACAAGTTTTCAAAATAGAAACTACTCGCCTTGAATACCACCTCATTTCTAGTGATCCATGAAGCGCTAGCTCCCGCCGGAATAATGGATTTGAAAACAAATCCCTTACAGAACTTGTCATTTGTGTCGGAGATCGTCCCATTGCCCTCCAGAGATCCTCAAGACTCATGATGCCGCCCATTCCAGGGGAAGCCGCCGTGAACCTGTCCAAATGAGAATGCAATGGGACGTGTAAAAGATAATTATTGTTATCAACGAACAAGTATATTTTTATTTTCATTTTATTTTATATTATTATTTTGTTTTTGGGTTGATCTAAGGAATTTATTAATCTATGGTTATAAGGATGTGAGTGGGGTCTATTTATTTTATTCTATTCTGTTTTATTTTGTTATAAAAAGAATTCTTTGGGATTCATGGGGTTTGACTTCTTAGGGTTTCATGAACATATCATAACATTTATTAATTTTAGTTTTATGTACATCATGTGTGGGTATAGACTAGTAAGAATTAGATCCCACATTAACTTTCACAAAAAGATTGATATTAAAAAATATTGGGAATCCTCACATGTATTTCCAATTGCTGGGATTGGCTGATGGGAGGGTAGGATGAACGAATTGGTAGGGGACGACGCGGATGCATATTGCTTCTTAGGCTCCGTTTGGAAGGCCTGAATTGTTGCGTTTGACACGTTGACGACCGCAGACACATAAACCCAATTCCAAACAACAATTCGAGATAAAGACGTCAAAAACCCGATTTTGCGTTGACAGTGGAATTTCACATGCGTTGACGACGCCTCAAAACATAGATTCGGGGACGCAAGCACTTTCATTTTCTGTGTTTGAGATGAAATGACCGAAATACCCATGCTAATTCCACCAAATCACCTGCCCTGTCCCCATTAAATTGAAACCCTAGTTGAAACAACCTCCACCTTTCACTCCCAAGTTCACAGGGCCTTGCAAGTTCCCCAACCTCTTCTTCTCACGCCAAGCTTACCGGTTAGTATGTCTCCCATCCTCATTCATCTTTGATTTCTTCCTCTCAAATGTGGATGAAAACATTTGGAATGGAGTCATGGTGTCTAGTTTGAATAGTATGTCTCCCACACCAACATGACCTTGTAATGAAATATTACACTTTCAGCCTCCCCTGATTTGGAGTGGTCTCCCCAGGGCGGCCGTCCCCGGGACGCGGCAAGGGTATATATGATATCAGCAGTCTATACAGGAGGTCAATAACATACCCTAAATAACATCAAAAATAACAACACAGACAACAATGAGGCTGACATGATATATACACAAATAGCGGAAGCTAAAAGACTGAATCTGTAAATACTATCTATCTTAGTCTTTTGAATAATTGTAAAGTTTTCAACATGAAGAATTTAGCTAGATCCTGGTATATTTTGTTTTTATGTTGAAGAAGATGAGAAAAAAGAGTTTCAATAGGTCTCGAGGTTGCAAAACTCACTCTTGACATGATGTTCAGTTGTTCACATAAAATTGAAGATATAATTTGATATTAAAAGTCTTCAAACACGTTATGTTTTTTTTTTGTAACATGTAATTTTGATTATTTCATTTAATTCCTATTTAATACTATTGTGTCATTTATACAAAAGATCAAATAAATAAATAAATAGAAATCCCAATAGTTAAAGTTTTGTATTATGTTATTTTTTGTAATATGTTTTTAATTTAAATGAACAACAATAACAAACAAAAAATACACAAATACACAAACAGGTATTTAACAGGTATTTAACACGGTGAGTAAAATACACAAATATATACAAAAATACACTAAAAATACTCAACACTCGGACAAGCGTACATACGGTCCGTACGCACGCGAGTCCGAGCACCCCGACACACTACCGAACCCCCGGGCAGCCATACGCACGGCCACCTCACCCGGGCGCACAGCCGCGCCCCAGCCCGCTCGCCCAGACGCACTGCCGAGCCCCCTGCCCGCATGCCCGGACACGCTACCGAGCCCGGCCCGCGCGCCCAGACACACCGCACGCTCGGGCGCACGCACGCGCGCGCCCGTGCGCACCGCGCATCCAGCCCCGGATGCACCCGCGTGCACTGTGCCCCAGCGCAGCGCCCGCACGCACTCCCACCCGCACTGCGCCCCAGCGCAGTGCCCCGCACGCACTCCCCGCTCGCCCTGCGCGCACTGCGCCCCCTGCACAGTACCCGCACACCACCCGCTCAACCCGCGTACTGCGCCCCCTGCGCAGCACCCGTGCGCACGCCCGCGCGCACGAGCGCATGCCCTGCCAGCTCGCCCGACAGCGCGCCTGCCTGCCTGCGCTGCCTGCCTGCGCGCACGCGCCAGGGAGCCCGCACTGCCCGAGCCGAACCCAACCACCTCCAACAGCCACCAACAGCCCCCCCACCACCCCCAAACCACCAAGCTCCCCTAGCACACCCAAAAACACATCCTAACATGCATCTAAACAAGAAATGGAAGGAAAGAAAGCTCACCCAAGGAGAGGAAGAGAAGGGGAGGAAGAACGGGTGCTCTTCGCGCACCGATTTGCCACCTCCAAGACCACCACCAAGATCTCCACTCAGCCAAAGAGGGGCTGAAAACAGAGGAAAAAGGAGGTTATGAGAGGGGGTCACACATGAGGGAACTCGAATCCGAGACCACACAAAGGTAGATCGGGTTCTCACCTATCTTTTCTCTTCTTAGGGTTTTTTATTTCAACCACCTTAGCTTGGTCAAAATGGGGATTAAAGAGAGGGAGAGAGAGCTTGAGAGAGTTGGAAGAGATGATGAATAGTGGGGGGCACTATACCTAGGCGTGGGATTTATTTATGCTCACACACACACCACACACACTCACACCCACTTATACTTAGGGCTAATTAATTAGGTTTAGGCTAGGTTTAGGAGCACTTTGACTTGGGTCAACCCAACCACACTAGAAAACAAAGGAGTTGACCAAGTCATGGGCCCACATTGACCAAGTCAAGTCTCCCAAAGACTTTTCGCTCGGTCAAAACCCGGATACGATTCAGAACTGCGAAATTCTGAAACGTTACCGGAATTCGATGAAATTTTCGTGAGTGGCTTGAAATGGCACCAGGACACAAAATATGCAGTTAGATTTTCAATCGGAGTCCTCAAACTCAGGATGATAGCTAAAAGCCCAAAATTTTAGTGGTTCCGATCGAAAAATGAAAAAGTTTGAAAAACTACCAGAATGCTCCAATGGTGACCAGAAGGTAAAAAGTGACACATACATAACAGTCTAACTGAATTCTATGTTTGAGTTAATACCTTTTTATTTCAAACTGCAGGAGAGCAAGTGGTTGAGAATGTGAGTTTCTTGGACCTCTGTGCCAAGGGGACTCGTCAAGTTTAATGTGGTTGTATGAATTTAAGGATTAGCAGACAGTGTAATTTGGATATTGTGTGTGTTTATTTTTCAACATATGTAAGGAGATAAATATATCATTGTGGATGATATGCGTTTGAATGAAGCAAGTGGATGAACATAAGTCTGATTAGATGATGGGATGTGTTGATGTTACTCTACTAGAATGATGAAGCTTTATAGTTATGTTGGGGCTCATTTCTTGGTATTTGTTTGTTGAGGTATTTGATGATGGAGGGGAGTTCTCCAAGCATGGATGTTCTTTCAATCATTCTCAATTCAAGGCTAATCAACTGCTATGATCAAGATCATCTCTCACTGGGCATCTGCTTTTCTGTTATGTAAAAATTTGCAAATTGAAGTTGCTGAAGCCCCAATAGAAATACAAAAAAACTAGAGTTGACTTGTAATTCACTTTGATATGTATCACCCTATATATGACACCACAAGCTAGAGAGCTTTTTTCTGTTTTGACAATTGACCAACAGGAAAATACAGAATACTAGATTTATAGAACTATAAACTACACAATTAATAGAGTTCAGTACTTCACCATTTTTAATCTCAAAGGAGCTTAATGTCTTCCCAGCAGCATTTGATGGGACCAAATGGTCCACAAGTTCATTGTTGGATTGCAAAGAAAGCCCAATTTTTTACATATTTTACTACTTAATTAAAATCACCAAAATTTAGATACACTTAAGAGAACCATAAAAACACATTTTTGCATGCTAAAATGCATATTTGCATACAAAATTTAATAATTCAACTGAAATTTACATATCATGCTATTGCAAATAACCAAAATTTAGAGAGATTGAAAAAAAAAAAACATAAAACATCACATATTTCTGGTTTTGCTATATATATTTCACTGAATTTAAAACTAAAATTGATCTCCGTTTAATATCATAATTCTAACAAATCATGACTCCAGACATCAAAAACAATGAAAAAGAGACCAATTGAGGGCGACTTAAGATTAGGGTTTCGGATCGGCTAACCATCATGAGAAGCTTGGCTAAGAGGGCGATGGTGATGCCCGTCAGGATCATCGACATCGTCAACGTGTCGAGGTACACCAGCAACTCCGGCACCTTGATGCAGCGTACACAAATTTTCTTCTTTTTTTTTTTAAATATATGGGGTGTAGGGCCGTGGGGGTTTTGATTGGCTGATGGATTTTTCTTTTTTTGGGGGGGATGGATAAATGGGATGGGATACGGATTACCTCGACGAATCGACGAGGCTCTGATACCAACTGATGCAGCGTGGGATCACGCTCTTCTGCTAATTTGATCGAAGATACGAATTCGCAGGCTCCAGCAACGCTGTTGATTATTCAAGCAGAATACCAGGGATGTTGGGCTTCAAAGATCTGTTGATTTCTTCTAAAATATCAGATAATTGGAAATTCTATGTATTTGATAATCCTCCTAGGATAACAAAATACAGTAGAGAAGATAAACAAATTCTACTAATCAATGATTTGCATAATCAATTGGTTTACATGCCTATTTATAACATAAAGAATCCATAACAAAATAAGATCTCAATTGATTATCTAAATCGAAACTATGATCCTAACAGATTATCTAAATCTGCAAAATAAAAAATACATCTTTATTTAATCTTAACTAATATTCAAATTCGAATTCAAATCAATATTTGAAATTCAAATCTAAATATATAACCTGAAACAAGGAATAAAATCCTAACAAGCTCAAAATTTTAAAATTGTAAATGGACCATCAGCATCCATTTGGTAGTCCTCAATGTCGATCGAACGGTCCATGATCGTGCTACGTCATTCTCTGATGATGCAGACATCATAGCCACACATTACATGGACGGCCGAGATCAGATGAGCCAAAAAAAGAGGACACTTTGATCGATAGGGAGTACCGTAACTTCAAATGGCCATAACTTTTAAACCGTAGATCAGAATCGCTATTATAATATGTCCACGCTTTCGTATTGACAAGCCCTACAAGAGTAGTTGCTATGCTGTTACGCCAATTTTTGAAGCGTTCTGAGATCGTCTTGGGGGTCAAATCGACGGTTGAAAGTTATTTTTACTATTTTTGGTAGTTTTGAGTTTGTCAATGATTTTATTCAATTTTTTATGATACGTCTCACATTAGTAAAAATTTCAACTTCTCTAAAATTATTTTATGTATCGATAGGGTCAAACTTTAAGTCAATATTTTCTAAACACTTAAAATATAATTTTAAAATTAATGTTAAAGGATCAATAATAATCAGGACGGTGCACAAAAATTTAATCCAATCCAATGTTACTAAAGGGAACGTGATAGAAGGAGAAATATAATGGCACAATACACAGAAGACAAAATTGGGGAGAAAGGCAAAACAATGAATCAATTAGTATAATTATCCCTTACAATTTCAGGAGTTACATTTTTCAACATTAATGCAATCAACAAACAAGATAAAAACCATGGAACTGAATTTGAATAGCAAAAGCACAAAAATCATAATAAGAAAATAAAAACTACTATAAACAGAGTATAAATGCTTTAATCAAAGAATGAAAAAAGAGGTATGAAAAACCCTCAGTTCTGAGGCAATGTGAAATCATTTCATTATAATATTTACTGCATGGATTATTAGAATATATGATTGCTTTACAGGTCCTTCATCTCCCCCTCCCTAGTCAGAGCTTATATCAATAGTGTTTGTTCCCTTGCATAGCTGCATTCAATCCTCAGCCGCAACGAGAAACACTTGTTAGGCTTCACGATGAAAATGGGGGCTTTATGATAATCATTTATAAATCTAAATGACATATTGTTGTTGAATCCCTAATTTTTGGTCTTGAGGTGGAGCTCAGTACCTACAAACTTGAGTTAACCATAGAGGCTCAAATCCATGTCCTCTCAAGAGTTTTTTTTAGAACAATGACTTTGTCAAAACAAAAAAATGTTTTTTTTTATTATTATTATTTATTTATTTTTATTGGAGGGACTCGTGGCTGACTTTACGGTCGAGCTGGAAAAGCTACATCCATCTGTTTGCCTCAGTTCTACAGAAAATTCTTTCGAATAATCGCTAACAAATAGGTGAGTAAATCAGCGCCAAGACTCGAACCCAAAACAAAAAAATGTTATTACACATGTAGCCTTTTTTCTAACTCCATTTTTAATCCTATGTATCTTGTTAACCACATGCAATACTCACTGTATTGAGATATATATCTCGTTATAAATTTTTTATAGTTCTTTATATTTGAGCTATACAATTTATTGGAGTATGTAATTTATTTTTATAAAAAGCTTTGTTCATAACATTATTCAAACAAAAAGACATCCAAAACAAGCCCATTAGAGAATTTCGTAAATCAAAAGGACAGGAACGTCAATTCTTTCTACGCAAATTAGCGTAACAAAGAAGGTCTCAATTTATTATATTTTCTTCGTACTCAAAAAGTCCCCATAGCATAATTAATCAGGCCAATTAGAATAAATAAAATCCTAAAGTGAACATAAAAGTATAATCTAATATAGGTTGTAATCTTGTGAAGTTTGTAACCAAAGGAAAGGAAAGAAACATGGGGACCCACATGAGTGGGGGAAAAACCTAGAAAATGTATCCTTTGAAGATCTTGTCAAGCATACATTTTTTTTGGTTGGTCTGACAAAGATCTGTGTGCAGTCTACCAATGTTTTTGGTGGGGGCCGTCTAAACTTGAATAACTCACCATGTTTTTAGATTAATAACCACCTCCCTTTTCTTTATTTTCTCCCCCCAACTTGTTCTACTTCTAGTAGTCTTTTTAGGACCACCCAGAAACCTTAAGAGCAGTAGATATAGAGAGAGAGAGAGAGAGAGAGATGAGAGAGAGTGGGAGGAAGCATGGATCGGTGTCGCCCTGTGCGGCGTGCAAGCTCCTCCGGAGGCGTTGCTCTCAGGACTGCGTGTTTGCCCTGTATTTCCCTGCCGATGAGCCATGGAAGTTCGCCAACGTTCACAAGGTGTTTGGGGCCAGCAATGTGAACAAGATGTTGCAGGTCTCTCCCTCTAAACGACTCTGAAAAGCTTATTTTTTTGGATTTCTGGAAAAGCAAAAACAAGTGCAAACAACGTTTTCAAACAACCCCTTGGTACTCAAATGATATCTCTCTATATATATAAATCTCTTTATGTAGAGATACTACATCATTTGAGTATGTAAGGGTCGTTTGAAAACCTCAAATGGCTATGAAAAAACATGCTTAATTAAAAGTTTATTTCTGCGTTTTACAAAAATATGTGTTTTTTTTTTTTTAAATAGAGAAAGTGAGCTTCCAATAAATCGAATTTTATTAAGCTATTTCATACAAAATCATACCTTTTAAATGGAATTCCAAATGACACTAAATTTTGCATGCTATGCTTAAAGAATTGAACTTGATCTGAAGTAGATGGCCTATTTCTAATTTTCTCTTCCAGCTATAGTAGATGAGAGTGCATAAAAAACTACCTAAGAAATACAGGGAAATGTCTAGTGGGAAACCACAGCAGCCACAATTTTCTTAGCCACTCAGTGGCCCCATTTGTTTGACAAATAACGAAAGAAAAATGTTTGGATAATCATTCTTAAGGTCACTTTTACGGCTCCCTAACATATTGTAAATTTTTTTAAAAACATATGCTTTTTTGATAAAGTACTTTTATAAAAAATAAAATATATTCTAAATAAATTAATGAATGCAGTTTTACATTTTTTTCTAACTGGCCTAACCTTCGTGAGTGTATTAATTAGCACCCATAACAGAAAAGTTATCAAGAATAATTTTCTATTTAATTACTATTTTGTTCTCTATTTGGATAAAAAATGATTTTTTTTTGTAATTTGTTTGATTAGTGATAATTTTAAATGGATAATCTTTTTTCTTTTTACTTTTCTTTCTCATCCTGTCTTATTCACCAGATTATATTCAAACAAAACATGCCCCGGTGATTATAAAAAAGAAGGTCCCAATAGGGGGAACTAATCAGAAGTCTCTCAATGTTCAATGTGAATCCACTCTCAAAGTATCAACATCAACCCTGCTTTTTCTTTTTGTCCTACTGTTTTGATGTCAACTATATAGGTAAAATTCGGATGAATTATTATAATTAGATAACTTGGAATAATTCTAAAAAAGATGCCTTTTTACAACTCATAAAAGGATACTGTTACACACAGTTTTTATGTATAGTGTCGTGTGCATTCTTAATCTCATTTTCTTAATCAGATATATATGCTTTGATACATGATGTATGTAGTTTTTTTTATTTATTTTGGTGCATAAGGTTATGCAATTCACTGGAGCGTAGAATTAATTTTTTTATGTAAGTAGATACTTTATTACGTAATATATATATTTTTTAAAAAAATCAAAGTATATGTAGATTACAAAGAGAGTCACACATGAAACTATCTTTAATATTATAGGCATTGTACACTTGGTTATTCATGTAGTAACTCCTACAGTCCTACCAAATTATATGGTTTGTCTAATCAGGTATATACAGTGTTGGTAAAATATACACTTAATTAAAAAAAAATATAAAAAAATATGTATTCAATTTATTCGATTATGTATTTCATATTATAAAAAATATGTAAATACAAATATATATCTTTAAAAAAACTTCAAAATATGTTGGGACCGCAAAACTAACTATACATGAGAATGACTGTCCCTGATAGTATCATAAATTCATAATATTATCACTTCGACTTTGATACACTTAGTCATTTCTATCTCAATATATAAAATCTCTAGTACATAATCTAATGTGTGAGTACAATTTATTAACGAAAGGAAAAAAACAAAAATAGTATATATTCAATTTAACTATCTGAGAATCTATCCCATTTTTCATGAAGTGTATATATATATATATATATATATATATATATATATATATATATATATATATATATATATATATATAATCAAATATATGCTTTAAAAAACTTTCAAAGCACATATGTTTAAACTATAAAAGTGGCAGCAAAAACAATTGAGTGTAACATTTTACAGAAGTCATCTCATGACATGCAGGATCTCCCCGTTGAGCGACGGGGGGATGCTGTGAGCAGCATGGTGTACGAGGCAAATGCGAGGGTGCGGGACCCTGTCTACGGTTGCGTAGGGGCAATCTCCTCCCTCCAACGGCAGGTCGACCAACTCCATACCCAACTCGCCCTCGCACAGGCCGAGGTGGTCCATCTGCGCACATGGTACGCCACCTCCGTATCCGGTGTCATCCCATCTCCGCTGTCAAAGAAGTCGTCGTCGGTGGTGGAGCCGGGCTCAAAGCCTCTTTTCCTACTTGACATGGTGGTGGACCAGCCCTGCATTGGGGAATCCATGTGGTCTTGTTAGTTATTAGGCCTTGTTATGCCTGCAATCAACCATTACATAATTATTACATACATATATAGGTTCTGTTTTATGTGACTTGACATGTTACATCGGCTGATATTTATAAAACTAGGCCTGCAATCAACCATTACATATGGTTATATTTTATGAGACATAGTATACTACATCGGCTGATATTATTATGATATAAAACAATGCGCGCACCTGATATAATTAAATAAAATACACATATTTACATAAATGTAATATAAATATGTGGAACTGTCAACCCATCTCCTCTCTGTGTATTGTCATATATATATTTTTTATTTTAACAGTAACATTGATATTGAAAAAACTATATAGATCATAAGAATGACAATATTGGGTAAACTTGACTATTCAGCAACCTGTACCAAGATGTTTGGGAGATGGATGTCATCAATGGGTATGGGAGAGTAACTGCTCTGATTCTCTTTCTATGAAGGATATTTATAATCAGATTAGTCAGGTGTCTAATTTTCAGTTAGAAGAAAATTGAAAACTTTTCTGGCGCATCCCACTCTTTCCCCAAAGTATAAATTTTTATGTTGCTTGGGATAGGCTTCCCACTAGGTCAGTGTTGGATCGGATGGGCATTTACATGGACACATCCTGCCCCTTTTGCTCCTCTAGTACTGAAACTAAAACTTCTGTACATTTATTTTAGTCATTGTGAATTTGCTGCCAGCTCATCCCAGCTAATTTGAGGCCATCACCTATTGTGTGGCAAGCATCGAATTGGTTGGAGGCATTTACTGACAGGTACTGGAATCAAGATTCTTCTGGACATCTTAAGAGGATCCTTATGTGTCTCCTCATGTGGTGCATTTAGAAGATGAGAAATGCAGTACTTTTTCATAATCAAAGGAGCAATACTAAAGTGACGGTTTTAAAGCTCTTACTCTATATAAAGAATGTGCTCAATGGAAACTGGACAAACTGAATTTCAAAGTAGAAGATTGGGTCTTACAGGCAAATTTTGAGAACCTATTGAAAGACAAGGGGAGCACATTTTGTGTGAGCCAGTTAATTTTTATAATCACTGATGATGGTAGTGCAAATACCATTACAAGGGCTGCTGAAGCTGCTTTTGTGATAATTGGATCTAATGGTCAGGTGTTTGGAGCTGGTTTTGCTGGATGGCCGTGGAGTCCACCTCGTCGTATGGAGGCGGAAGGTATTCGATTGGGGGTGGTCCAGTTAATTTGCCCGGATGAAAGGTTTAAAAAATCTAGTTGTATGTTCTGATTCTTAGGAGTTGGTAAAAACCTTTTACAAGGTTCGATGGTTTCCCCATGGCGCTACAAGAGGTAGTGGAGTTGATTTGATTATTTGACTCCACTGAGGATAAAATTTCTTTTTGTAAAGTCCCTTGGAGACTTGTTAGTCCAGCAGAACCCTAAGCGATATATGCTAGGAAGTCTCAAACACATGCATGGTCTGTCAGATGCCTTGTTTGATGATAGAATCAGACGTGTGTTAGTTTCATATTTTGTTAATGTAAATGATTTTGTTGCTGAGGGAGCTCTTTGGAGGGTTGCCAACTTTGATATAAATGTTTTATGACAAATGAATAGAATACGCCCCATATGAAGCCTTTTAGTCCCCCCCCCCCCCCCCCCCCAAAAAAAAAAAAAAGAAAGAATGACAATAAAACAAAAAAGTAGGTCCTAATTTTCTAAAAAAAAAAGATTATTTACTTTTTTTTTATTGAAAAAGAATAAATTAGGTTTATAAATATTATAATACCTTATTATATTGTGATATACTTAGCCAAAATTCTTTTTCTAACGTAAAATAGGAACTAAGGATAGGAAAATGTTAGACTTAGTCACATTCATCAACCAAAACACAGATCTCACATGTTTTTATTTTTTTAAATATAGTAAACATCATCCAATGAGATATATGTTTTGATAAAAAGTGCATATCGTAGCATTTTGAGTTGAATGAACTCATTTTTAGTAAGTGTAAGAAAATATTTAATATGGTATATATACAACATCTAACGAGTTATATGTTTTACTAGATTTTTAATGTGGTATACATGACTGTGTTCTGGACTAAGAAAAATTTTCTAGAAAAAACTTTTTATCCCACAATGTGTTTGAAAACGAATTTTTTAAAAATAATTTTTTGGTTAATACAACTTTAAAAATTGTTTTTAAGAATATATAAAAATTACTTTTATTTGAACAAAAACTGGATTCACCGGGGCATTGAAAAATGAATTTGGGTTAATATGATTATTGTAATAAAAAATCATTATTGTAATAACTAAATCTTCAGAAGCCCCCGGAGCTAGAATCTCCAGCATTTACTGTGGCTCAGATTCAGAAATGCCACAGAAGACAAACTGAAGGATTTCTGAAAAGACACATAACTGTACCATAATGTTTGCATGTATAGATTGACTTTGTAAAAGGTGGAAAAAAATTTCTAGGTTCAAATCAATTACAGCAATTTCAGAGGGTGAGGACAAATGTCTGGATAAGATCAGCATCAGCTCAATCTTTCTTTATACACAGGCAGTGTGAGAAGGGCATTTAAACCTCAAAAACAAGTTTGACATGGACGTCTTCTTTACTGTTAAACTTGCAACCTAAATTGGTTGGTAATGATGCTTGAAAACTAAATGACAGGTGACTCACACTAACAAGAGGTAAAATAACTTTATGGTACATGTAAGTATCATCTTAGCAATATATATATATATATATATATATATATATATTCTATCTTAAGTTGGTTAGTAGATGAATTGCCCAAATATCTTAGGACCAACACCTCTATTATTTTTCTAACCTTGGATTTTTTAATTTTTTCTATGCCTCTGCAATCTTGTCTTATTTTTTTACCCCTGATCAGCACCACCTCAGCTATTGATACCTAAACTACCCCCACTGGCCTTTTCCCCCCAAAATCAATGTAACATCCTCTCAAAACCCTCTCCCCTTAAATCACGCTCTCCCCAGTGACCCCGCGGCCTTCTCTCTCCCTGACGACCCCTGACCTTCTCCCCGACGTTCTCTACTCCTTGCGAAATCGCAACCAAGGGTAGAATCATGAGTAGACTGAGTCGGGATGTAGCCCAGCCCCCCCCCCTCCCCTCCCAAATTTTGAAAAACAAAATATATAAATAGGCCCGCACTCTCAAACTCCCAACTAAAAAGCCAAGCCTAGCCAAGCATAGCCTACCTAACCTATGTCCAAAGACCCAACCATTAATCATACCAAATAATAATAAAAGAAAAAATTGCGATTAAAACCTAAAAATCTTTTCTCCTTCCTTCCACTATTTCTATTGCGCTGACGGTGATCAACATAGCATACAATATTTGAAAAACATTGTCCTCAAGATTTCATTAAGCAAGAGATGTGCACATTGAGAATTCAACTACAACATTATGAGCTTGATGTACTTCGTCATCCAAACCCTGATTTTTTTTCTTTTTGTTCCATTAACTATTCCACAATCGGGAATCGGCAATCCTCTCCTCTCCCCCATCAATATATATTTTGAAAATCCTGCCCCTCTGTCTTTTAACCTCCCTTTGTCAAGTTCCCAAAGCAGAAAAGGATTCCCTGTTTTTCACCTCTATGTGCGGCGGCAAGCCCGTATCTTAGAGCGAAGAATCCACAATCCCCCACGAAAGCGATCAATTCCACGCCCAACTTTTATTGCTTTTTGAGAAAGCAAATGACGATCACAATCACCCCTGAATCCTTTTGAGGAGCTGTCAGGCCCCTCAGCAAGGAACCACACTATTTCCCCTTTCCGAGAGATGATCCGACCGAGCCCGCAAGGGCCATTCGGACTCGAATCCCCAAACAACCCCCGCAACGCCCAAAAGACCCCCCCCCCAATCTTTTTTCAGAAGGCCCCCCACTGACAATAGGAAGCAACCTCGCCCTGAAAACCGATACCGACAGGCACGAGCAACAACAAACCTGTAGAGAGAGGAACCCCAACAGGTACTTGACGTCATCCGACGATGAATACAAAGAAGAGCGATTCAGCTGACCGCGACAAACATACCGAAGCGAGATGAATGTCACTCGGGACCACAACTTCATCACCAGGGCACTCAGGGGGTTTGCATCCCCTTTCACTCAAAGAATCCAACAAACGACCCCACCCAGGAAATTCGTCCAGCCAAAATTTCTCCTGTACAATGGCACTGCATACCCCTTTGACCATGTGCTACGCTTCAGTCACGCAATAGCAATTTACGAACAGTACGACGAGCTGATGTGCCGGATGTTTCCATCCAGGCTAGAGGGAGCCGCCCTGAGTTGGTTTCACCAGCTCCCTGGAGGAACAATTTTGTTGCTTCGAAGAGCTCGGCACATTGTTTGCATAACACCTCATATGCAGCCGTGTCGCTGGGGTGGGAAAACATCATGGAGAAGGTTGCGGGGGTCATCGAGGAGAAAAAAATGTCAGGGAGAGTGATTTTGGGAAAAGTTACACAGATTTTAAGCAGAACAAAGGTGGGAGATAGTTTAGGTATCAACGCTGAGGTGACACTAATAAGGAGTACATAAAAATATGAGGCCTGATTGCTAGTGTACAGAAAAAAGTAAAAAAAGTTCAGGGACAAAAATAATGGGGGAAACGTCCACGGACATTTGAGAAATTCCCCAAAAAGTTAACTTTTGATAGGGTATAAAACTAAATAGAAAGTTGACAATAATATAAAAATAAATACCACATTTTGAGGGGCCAGAGGTGACAGAAACCCCCAAAAAAGTAATTTGTAATGTGAATCATGTCATCGTGTTCATCTAGTGTCAAAAGAATGTCTACAATTTGAAATTTTATTATTTAATTATCTTTTGAATTTGAAAGAAACACAAGGAATATCACCTTATATCCTAGACTCCCATCAATGGCAATTGAAGTATGCCATTCTCCTGAGGGGGGTTTCTTGGGACATGCAAGAAGGCAGGTTGCCAGAAAGCTGAATATAGAGTGCATGGTGGCATTTCTGAGAGAGGAAAAAACAAAAACAGCCTCAGCCTTTACTTTTTATTCAGCTTCCCTGCCTTCCAAAGTCCTAACCCCTTGTTTTTTCACTTGCCCTTTTAAAAAAACTATGGTGGAGGTCAGGGGGTTCAGATTTAGGGAGTATGGGAGAAGGGGGAAGTTTCTGGTGGAGTATAGTCCAAAAAGTTATATATATATGTGTATGGAGCTTTGCTACAAATGTCCCGTTATATAAGCCCTACTCATAGGCTAGGTGTCAAATTTTTATTGGCTGCCTAGTTGACCTTAACAAAATGACAAAAAAGCAAAGTATAAAATTACCTATATTTAAATTACACGTTCACATGTCAAACCCCTCTTTTTTTATATGGTTTCTCCTCCCTAACACATCCCAAAAAAATCTAACCATTTTTTATAAAAAAAAATTAGCAACTGAAAAAAATCATTTCGACCATTCATTTTTGGATTTTATGAATAGCTGTAGGTCTAACATCATTTCTATAGTCCTCTTTCATAATTAATAAAATTAAAACTTATTTTTAAAAATCCAAATATGATTATTAGTTATTTATAGAAGAAGAAAAAAGTTAAAGATTGTATTTAAAATGTGCCCCTGCTTATATAAATTTCTGGCTCCACCACTGGTTTCATTGTATGGATTGTCTTCGTGCCTCAATCTCGTATCAACTAAGACTCTAAAACCCCCTTGCGCTCTTTCACCTTGCCTGAAAAAAATCTAACGTTGCCTGAAAAATAACTTATGCCCCTGTATGCCAGGATAACTAAGGATTGAAAGATTTTTTATATTTTTTTTAGGAAAATAATTCGTCTAGCTCCCATTGCAGTTCTAATTACCGTCTAAATATTTTTTTTTTAAATCATATGCTCCTTTATTGAAGTACATGCAGTTATATATACTAATGTATATACTGAGATACATTAATACATTTTTTTTCATATTCGAAAAAATGATAATTTTATTTTGTACAATACACTATAATAAAACCTCATACACTATAATAATGCAGTATATATTAAACTGTTATAGTGTATGAGACTACAAAATGAGCTGCAAGACGGACTGAGTGTATCAGTGCACTTTTTTTTTTCTTTTCTTTTCTTTTATCTTGTTACTACTAAGGTCATCTCCAGCCTTTACTCAAATCTATACCCAAATTTCACTTAAAATTTGAGCAAAAGCTTGATTTGATATGATGTGTCTCAAATCATCACTTTGTATTTTACTCAAATCTTTTAAAAATTTTACATCTTCTAATTATTTCCTATAAACATTTTCAAAGTCTTTTCCTCAAACATTTTTACTATTCAATTTTTCTTTCCTTCAAAATATTTAAATTTAAAAATTATTATCATCCATTTTATTTAAAAAAAAAGGTAAAAGTAATATATTTTTTTATTGAAGTAAAAATAAAAAGTTAAAAAACAAAGAAGAAGACTTAAGAAAGAATACTACTTTTTTTTTTTGGATTTCAAGAGATAGTGAAAATTTTAGGGGGTAGGAAAACATCTTATATAATTAAATTAAATGTGGAGTTGAAGGGAAAAAAATGTTACATTGAAAGAAAATGTGGAGATAAAAGGAAAAAAAGAGATGTTGAAATTTGGATAAAGATTTGAGTCTCCCTTGATTTGGGTAAATATTTGAGTAAAAGTTTGATTTGGTATAGGTATGGGTAAATGTTTGGAGAGGATTTTGGGTAATTTTTACTCAAATTTAAGTTTGAGTAAGGTTTTGGGTATAGGATTGGAGATGCTCCAATATTATCCTCAATTTTTTTATATAATATAAAATTTAACAAGATATATGCTTTACTGGATTTGTAAGGAGATATATAAAACTGTATTTTGGATTGTAAACAAAACTGAGTGTAACAGCGCCCATATTTAATAGGGGGTCGGGGTAGTCAATTTGATTTTGATGGATTTCTATGGACATAATTTAAGTGATAGAATTTCATAGACTTTGTAGACTTTCACATATTATTGAATACTTTCAAATACTTTTGTAGATTTTCACATGTGAACTTTCACCGACTTTCACAAACTTTCATAGACTATCTCCGTATACATTATTATAGAAAATGTAAATAAAATCTATGTATATAAATTTTTTAATTTCAAACTTACTCATTTCAATTAGAGTTATTTTACATATACCCCTAAAACGATATCATTTTGTCAAAATAACCTTGATAAATTACTATTTTCAACAGTATCCATTTTTTGGATGGTATTCTTATAAAACTAAAAAAATTATATTATACAAAATACCCCTCGAAAGGGTGTTGAAGCAAAATTAAAACCTTTTTTGAGGGTATTGTTGAGAATAGAATTTAAATAAGAGCATTTGACAATATAAATTATTTCGCTTCCCCATTAATAATCATTTCTATTTGTTCGCATGGCTTGGTGGGGCTCGGGCCCGGGCTCCGCCACTGAGCCAATTAAAACAACGTCAGATTCTCCACCCCAAAACGGTCATATATTTTTAACTGAATCGTCACTTGAGTCCCAAATCCAACATTGAAACGGTCATATGTTTTTAACTGAATCGCCACGTAATCAATCCAACCCAAATCTAATGGCATCTACACCGTCCATTCTTCCCAAATCCACGGCCAAAATCATTTGATCCGAGGCAACCACCTCCTCAAACCCCTATTATATAAATGCCCTCCTCCCCCGACAAATCAAAACCCCAACTAAAAAAAAAAAATGGAAGACTCTCCCCATCTGAGCCCCTACCTCTTCTTCTCATGCGACAAGAAGAAGAAGAAGAAGGACCATATGTGCAGATTCGTCAACCTCATCGACGACCAGCGTTTCCCCATCCCTTCCCACCTCCTCGACGGCACCTCCGTCGTCTGCGGTGCCTCCTCCAACGGATACCTCCTCACCCTCACCCCCTCCGCCGCCGACATCCACCTCTTCAACCCCTTCACCCACCACTCCCTCCCCCTCCCTTCCCTCCTCACCTTCCCCTCCGTCATCGCCTCCTCCTTCGACAACCACCCCTCCTTCTTCAAAAAGGCCGTTTCCTTCAATTCAATGACCGTCGTTATATATGGAGACAAAAACAGCCTCGCCTTCGCCGAACTAGACGGCTCCGAGTGGATCCTTTTTGAGTCGAACAAGAGTTACGAAGACGTGATCTACGATGGGCTGCTTTTGTGGGCCGTGACGACGGACGGGGAGGTCCAAGCGTGGGACGTCGTCCTCCCCTCGGAACCGCCGAGGATGCTGATGCGTGTTGGGACCGCGTTGAAGCCCTGGCGGTGGAACGCGAAGCGGTACTTGGTGGAGTCTCAAGAAGGGGAGCTGTTGCAGGTTCTGCGGACCGTCCGATACGGTTTCCTCGACCCGGGGTGTACGATTTACACGAAGAGGACGCAGGGGTTCGAGGTTTTCAAGCCGGTGCAAGATGGGTGGGTCAAGCTGAGCGGGGTCGGAGACGATCGGGTCCTGTTTTTGGGGAACAATGAGTCGGTGTCGCTTCGGGTGGAGGACGTGCCCGGGTGTCAGAAGGGGAACAGGATTTACTTCACGGACGACGACAAGAGCTTCTTCACTAATAAGACGGCCTTCGGATTCCATGACACGGGGGTGTACGATTTCGACGAGGACACCGTAGATCATGAGTTTTGCATAGAGGACGCCGCATGCCCGTCCTCTGTGTGGGTGTTCGATGTTAAGGACGTTTGAGATGCATGGGTGCGACCGTGCAAGTTCTTGTGTTAGGTAGTTTTAAGTTTTGATGTTAATTCACAGTTGTCTGTTGACTTTTCCTCTTATGTCCATTTGTTTGATCGGAACTATATATTTTCTGTCGGATGTGATCCACACATTCCTTTGAATGGATTAATTAATTTTTTTATTTATCAAAAAAAAGAAAGGTAATATCTGTATTTTGTTGATATAAGATACTATTTTATTTAAATTTGATCAACTCCTCTAACAAATCAATAAATTTCTAACAACCTAATAATCCTAACAACTTGAATATTTCTAAATCTAACAAATCCTAACAAATTCCACAACATGAGGCAACTACATGGAAATTCAGAGAAATTTGGAAACCCAAGATTCCACTGAAAGTTAAATTCTTTCAATGATTGATGTATCAAGCTTATAGGGCGAAATAGATACCACATGAGAATGCATCATGCCCGTAGTGTAGGAAAGGGGAGGATACTACCGAACACCGTGGCAACTGAGCTCCCGGCGGTCTGCTCATCCATGGAGGAGTTATGGCAAGAGTCTTTGCACGTATCAGGACAAGAGCGCTAGAGCTAAGATATCACAGATCTTGATCCCTACGGTGACTTAGACAATTTGGCTCGCTCGCAATCATTTGATTTTTAGAGGCACTCCAGCATATGAGGAGAACATTTGTGATTCGATTGAGAACTTTGTTAAAGTGTGGGGTCTCTTTTGCGTCGGTGCGAAGAGGGTGGCTTTTATTAGGAAGAGATTAAATGTTGAAGAGTAGTTTGTTTTGAATGTCTTTTCTCTTTTACCAAGAGATAGGGTAGACACTTCTTCTACTCTTATTTCCTTGATACAGTAAACACCCATTTTCTTTGAAATATAATTAAGGGCATATGCCTACCATTTCGTCAAAATGAAAAACAAATCCTAACAAATTTATTTTAGCATCAATAGATATAATCTACATTTGCATGGTAAAATCATAAAATACTTATTTCAACTGATTATTTAAATAAATATAATCAAAATATTCAAAACAACCTTTTTTAAATTTGCATCACCTAAACAATGTGAAAGAACGATGAAGATCCCCTCTTTGCGCACACTCTCACCTTCAAATCCTTATTGGTCCGCTGCATCAAAATTTGTTAATACAAGCACCCCTCTTTCGAAGGTCCTCTGGACCACTTTTGATCACTCGATGGATGAAAAACAGCAATCACCAAGGAAGTGATTTGGTCACCTCCCCCCGGATGTATGGGTCTTCTCTGTGATGGACTTGTTGCTTGACAGTTATCTGTTGAGCTTTCCTCTTATTTTCATTTAATTTGTTAGAAACTATCGGATGTGATCGAGTTTGGTGTTGTGTATATATTTTCACATTCCTTTGAATGAATAAATTAATTTTTTCTTTGCCTAAAAATACATTTTTCTGGATTGAAGACAATGATTCTTTTTATTTTTATTTAATTTAGTGAGCTGAATTGGGTTTTCTAGGAATAAGTGAATAACGGGAAAAAAAAAATCCTCCAACTTACTGAATTTCATATACCATATAAATTGAAAAGTTCAGTTTAGCTTTTGAAGGTTTTTTTATTATTGAATTTTCATTTGAATGATTTTTTCATGGTTGAAAATTGTGAAATATCAAATAAGATATTTTAAGTGTGTTTAAAATTTAATTTTAAATTTTAAAAAGAAAAAATGTCCAAAAAAAATCATCAGTGTATTAAAAATACTTAAATCAACCATTTTTAAAAATTCTACCTCAAAAAAGTCTTTTTTTAAATAATATTAGAAAATAAAATGACTTGATTACCCTCATGTTATTTATTATTTAAATATCATCACACATATTTAATTGTTTAACATCTCAATCAAAGAATATTATTAAATAATAAAATATTTTTTTATTTGTGCTTGAATTTTATTATTTTTTTTGGTATATCTAAATACACCATTAAGAATTAAATTGTAAAATATTAAAAATATTTCTTATAAAAATATTTTTTTTATATTTCTAAGCTTTTTAAAATATTTTGGCTCAGTTACATATGTTTCATAATATATAAAAAAATTCTTATGCATGACATTTATAAGATATATAAATAACAAAAAATTAAAAAAACTTTAAAAAGTTAAGAAAAATTCAAAAACAACTCTTATAAATTTAAGAGTGATAATTTTGATAATATTAACAATTTTTTATAGTATACGAAAATTTAAAAATATATAAAATCATTCTCAAATAAAAAAATGGAGCTTTCAAAGACATAACTTGCATGGAGAGACTCAACCAAACTCCTTGCTCAATTATCTTCAACTCTAGAAAATTTCTGGAAGGAAGATCAAGTCTACTTGCTAGAGCTGTAATAGAATCAACCTGGTGACTCTTGATTATTGTTGGAATTTGGGACAATGGAAGACAGAACCGGTGTGAGTGTCACAAGGATCAACAGAGTTGAATGCTTTTAGGTAGACTTCTCCCGCTCCGGTAAGAACCGCGAGTACACTAGGGATGCATGAAGTACAACTTTCATGATACAATGAAACATCCACAGGTGTTGAAATCAGAGCGTGTACTCTCTGTTTTAACCTCTTAGAACTCTCTGTATACTGGGTTGATGATACTAACTCGTAATAGAAAAGATGAGAGGATGAGTGGTTGTTGTTATCTTTTATTTTGGATCTAAGGATGTCAATGTATACGCAAAATAATGTCTCTTGGTGCAAAAGACACAATTTGAAATGAAAAAACAAATTATGTTCCAATCTTTTTGTAATACAAGACATTTTCTAGTAACTTTGTGTTGGTTTAGTCTCGGGCTATTCTCATGAAAAATACGTCCACAGGCGCGACATGCATAGCACCACCACGCATTAAAGGTCCACCATACAGTGTCTATCAAAAGAGCTTCATTAAAGTAGAATGAGCTCTCCTTATAAATCCTCAAAGGATTTTTCAAACAACAGATGTAAGACTAAAAGGATATGACTACTTTTCATCCTCCCACAAGGACCACTTAAAACCCAACTTTTGGACCCAGTTGTTGAAAATATCCAACAATTATTGCCCATAGCCACCTTATCATACGCAAGAAACCCATCAATATTGAGCTTGTGCCAATCCACTTGGGAGGGAGCAACTACCGGAATTGGCTCCTTTGTGGTGAGCCCAAAGGAGACCGCAATGGCTTGGACCTCAGGAGTTGAAGAAACCTGGAAATTTTTATCAAAAGTCCTCTTATAGAACTGCCCCTACATTGAAAATGGTTTTTTTTTTTAATATAATTACATTATTGAAAAGAATAAATACATTGAATATGTTTGATTTTTATATTTAAAAGATCAAATTTAGATCTATAATTGAGAATCCATTAAAAATAAAACTTAAAATAGCTTTGTAAAATGAAATGAAATGAAATGAAATGAAATGACATTTCAAGTCAAGTTGTCATGGTATAGGGAAGGGGATCGATGATCTTCGAATACTTATCAATGATCATATAAGAATAAGTTTTTATAAAATAATAAATTTCATAAAAACAACAAAAATAAATTTCTAATAATTAAAACCTAGGATATGAACAAACTCAAGAAACATAGTTCTAATTGTTCCTTTTTACCTTTATTTTAAGAGAAAAATCCATATAATCCCCTGAGTTAAACAAAATATTATTCGATTATTATGCTTTGTTAACCATGACTAAATATACAATATACCACAAAACCCTATAATTTGTTAAAAATTATGAAAAGCTTTCTGTTACATGATAATTTTATCCCTCCGGATAAACTATGAAACCCTATCCGGAGGGACAAAATAGTTATTTGCAGAGGACTTTTCACATTTTTAAAATATTATAAGGGTTTTTGTTATACTATGTTTTCAACCAGAGTTAATCAGACCGAATATTAGTTGAATAATTCTAATCTGTCAATGAAAATTTAACTTAAGGATTTATTTTGATTTACATAGATTTTTTTAAGGGGTTATATGGACTTTAAGTTTTATATGAATTTCAAGCCGTTTATAGGGGGTTATTTAGATTTTTCCTTATTTTAAAAATAAAGTAATAAATTTTTATAAAATTCAAATAAGATAAATTTAATAAATATATTTTTTGAATTAAAAATTTTTGAATATATTGACACAATTTATTTAAATCTAATATATATTTATAATTTATTTAAATTTGATTTAGAATATTTAATTTTAAATAAATATGACACAAAAGTAATTGATAAATTTATGAGAAAGTAAAAACAAAAAAATGTAAAAAAACTCGGTCAAATAAAGTAAGTAATTATAGATAACAAAAATATTTATGCAAAATCTATTTTCGAATTTATAAAACATAATAACTCGCTTTAAATTGTTAAACGCAACTATTAATGCAGTTTCCAAAAAAGAACATCACTTTAAATCATAGTTTTTAAAAGCGTAAATCAGTTATGATCCCTTAATCCAATCAAATCATCTAATTGAATCAAATCAAATCAAATCGGTGAGATCCCATAAATCTTCTTATTTTTATAGAACTGACCCAACCCTTCCCTTCCTGGACTTAAAATCCAAAAACCCAAACCCTAAAAAGAGAGAAATTAAGAAGCAACAACAATGGCGGAGGAAGACTACGTGATCGTGGAGAGAGAAACCCCCACCCACCACAAACTCCCTCCACCACCACCATCACCATCACCATCACCACCACCCACACCCCGTCTAACCCCCCACCTCTTCTTCCCCTGCGAAGACAACAAAACTGCTCACCCCACCAACCCCACCACATGCAGACTCCTCAACCTCACCGACGACTGGACCCAACCCATCTCCCTCCCCCACCTCCACAACGGCACCTCCGTCGTCTGCGGCGCCTCCTCCAACGGATACCTAATGACCCTCTCCCCCTCCGCCGACATGCACCTCCTCAACCCCTTCACCCACCACTCCCTCCCCCTCCCCTCCCTCCTCTCCTTCCCCTCCGTCATCGGCTTCTCCTCCTCGTCCTCTTCCCACCCCCCATCCTTCGTCGTCGACCAGGCCCCCACCGTCCCCTGGGACGTCATCCGCCGCTTCTTCATCAAGAAAGCCATCTCCTTCGATCGGACGACCGTGGTCATCTACGGAGACGAGAACAGCCTCGCCTTCGTCGAAGTCGGCGAACGCGGCGTCGCGTGGGTCCCTCTCGGGTCGACGAACAAGCGGTACGAGGACGTCGTGCGCCGCCGCGATGACGGGCTGGTGTGGGCCGTGACGAGCGATGGGGAGGTCGAGGCGTGGGACCTCCTCTCTGAGCCTCCGAGGGTGGTTACGCGCGTCGTCGGAGGGACCGAATTGAATCCCAAGTGCCCTGCGAAGCGGTACTTGGTGGAGTCTGAGGAGGAGGAGCTCTGGCAGGTTCGTTAATCTTCTGATCTTCAGTACAAAAACGTATCATACCGAACGTATGAAATTCATTAATACAAACTGATTGCTTAAAATATCTTAAAAAAAAAATAGTCTTATTATCTCCGCATATTTTTATATTTATTCCGTGTAATTTACGAATGTACACGTTTTGTCTCTATGATTGCAGATTCTTGGGGAGGTCAGGTACCTGTTCTTTGACGAGACCGGAGCCAAGTCTCGGTCCCTTGTTAGGACGAAAGGGTTCAAGGTTTTCAAGCTGAGACCGGACCAGAACGGGTGGGTTCGGATGAGCGGGGTGGGAGACGACCGGGTTCTGTTCTTGGGGAATAGTGAGTCGGTGTCGCTTCCGGTTGAGGACGTGCCGGGGATTCGGAAGGGGAACAGGATCTACTTCACCGATGACAACAAGGTGCCCTTCGGAGGTCATGACACGGGGGTCTACGATTTCGACGATGATTGCATCGATGAGTGGAGCAACGAGAGTGCCGCGAGTCCCGCACCCGTCTGGGTGTTCTCCCACACTCATGTGTGACACGTACGTTGGGAGTTCTAATCAGTCTTATTTTTAATTTTATTATGCCTCACATATGAGACGAGCACCCATTTACATTAGGAGGGAGATCAAAGCAGCTCAAACTTTGGCTTTTAACTACCAATTGTTTTTGATGAATTGAACTATGGGTTTCGTTTTATTTTGTGTTTGATTTTGTTGGATATTCATGGCATACAAGATTTGTCAATGATTGAGGGGAACACTGGGGAAATCTAATATTCAACATCGAATATTTTGTTGTTTTCATGTTCATATCCCCTGTGTCTGTGATTTAAGTGTTTAACCTTTCTTTACAGGTTGAATTTTGTTTTTTTAGATTATTTTTTATATAATGATTCCTTTTTTATGTAGACCAGGGGAAGGGATGGATGGGGCTGGTTGGGCGGAGGGAAATGGTAGATGAGGTTGATCAAGGAGGGGGAAGAGGAGATAATAATAATAATAAGATACCTAATATCAAATTATACATTTTATCTTATCCAATGAAGATCCTCATATGTTTGTCACTCTGGCTGTTGTGTTTGTGTTATCACTACTCACTAGTAACTTGGAACATATAACATATTTTGATGGTTTGCTGAATAGTGAATACTCGCATAATCTTATCTTGCTCAGTCACTAGAGGAGAAAAAAAATGTACTTTGCCTATGTTGACTGGATCAATGTGGCATCTCATTTGCTAGGAGATATGCCCCATTGTTTAGGTGGATAAATGAAAAAAATTGAAGAGAGAATGTATGTACAAGAAAGCAATATAGTTCATACAGAGGAGTGGTAGGGGATGACTTTTTGAAAGTCATAGAGGATACTTTTTTGTTAGAACAGGGTTGGATCTGTATACCAAGTTTTGGAGCCATGTAATCTAAGTTCAGGTGCCTCCTCTGCTTTGAAGCTCGAGCCTGATAATGTCTGGGATGTTCTTGAGGATTTGCAGCTTATGTCTTTTGGAAGAATCTGTTGCACCCTTTTCTTCTAGATTATATTAATGGAAGCAGAAAACTCAGCTTCCAAAGCTTTTGCGTGTATGCCCTTGAGATGAACTCATGCAGTCAGTCCATTTCAAGAGATTTCTGGACGAGTGTTGTTACACTTGGCCCATTTTACAACCTCATATATATATCTTGTTGTAAAAAATTTTACATGTTCTAAAACTGAGTCTATACAATTCAATAGAGAATATACTTCATATTTTATAAAAGCACATTCCTCATTAGATGAGGTATACGATTTTTAAATAAATTAAAATTGGGGGGGGGGGGGGGGGGGGAGATTGTATTTAGGGCAGGAAACTGTGTCTTAACATTTTCCTTTCTGGATTGATAGCATTTGTGTCCCAATTTGGAGAGAATTGCTTTGCAAATGAATGCTGAATAGGAACATGAAAAGGTATGAAAGAGTAGGAGGATTCCTGCAGGTCTTTGACAGCCCAAGTTTCAGTAGGTTATTAAATATCGTAGTGTAGGTAGTATGTTGAAGATTGCAAGACAAGATGTGAAAGAGTTTCTAAATCCACCTTGACCTTTTTGTTTTTACTTTCCCTGTTCCTCAGTCACATAAGCTTCAATTAGAATCAATTCCCCTGGGTGTTTGCATCCCAGATAATTTAAACAGATCCAGTTCCAGAAATTTCAATCTTTTGTGTTGTTTCCCATAAATTCTGGAGATCCTCTGGCCAGACCTTTAGGCATTGATACACTCGAACGCGGATGTCACTTCACCTAAAGCATTATATGAAATTTCTAATAGAACATATACACTGGTATATCATATATATAGGTCTATCATTTATTAGAAAAATATAAAAAAAATATCAATTCAATTCATTCGAGTATGTACTTCATTTTTTGTCAAAGCATGTACTTCATTAAACAATTACATATTTCAAAAAGAAAAATCCAAAGCATGTTTTGATCTACAAAAGTGGCTGCCAAAATGGTTAAGTTTTAAACTTTCCCAGGCCTTTTTTCATTAGCCATTGTGAATGAACTTGTCAACAGAAATCATAGGAGGGCCAAAGTGTTGTAGAGATCCTGTTGCAGTGGTGTGGATCTCTCAATCTGGGGAACATACCAGAGTTTGGTGACCTGAAAAGAGATGGTTTGAAACCCTTCATGCAACCAGGACCTTTGAGGGAGTATTCTTTTATACGGTGCAGGATATCAAATAGAAAAATGATATATTTGTGTATAATCACAAATATATATATATTGCCCTCACTGGTTTTTTTTTTTTAAGATATATTTATTCACATATTGAAGTACATGCAGTTGGGAAGGCCATCGCGGAAGTCAACAACAAACACGAGATCAAACACAAGAACGAAACACCACATCACACGAAGAACACAAGATATACGTGGTTTGGCCTAGGCCTACATTCACGGGACAAAAAACAGATAATCTATTTTGATAATTGAGATACATTAAGAGACTCACAAACTTTCTCATAGAGTTACCCTCTCTTAGAAACTAGTCTTGCCATAAAACCGTAGAAGATATTTATAGAGATAAATAACTTCCTCCCCAAGTAATCTCCCAATTAACAAACAAATATTGTTCTAATTAATTAGGAGATATTCACTTTCCTGATTAACAAAAAATATTGTTTCCTATTTCAGGAGATTCACTTTAAATATTAATTAAGATCAAATCTTAAATAATATTCTACTCATTAGGTGTCCAACCTAATATGGTTTCATCATGGCCATCCGATGTGATATAACGGATCGAGACATAATCCTAACAATCTCCACCTTGACTCGTATCCGGTACGCTCGGAATTCCTCGAACCCCTTAGAAGATTTCTGTTGATGTCTCCGCCTTGCTCCATATCATCCTTGAAGCACGATCACACGAGCAACCGTGCACCTCCATCTACAAGCAAGTGGTCTTCAACTTCCTTGAGCTTCACCAACCTTCAAGTCGCTATCATGAGTCTCTTTGTGCACTAGACCTGCTCCGCAGAACTCCACCTTGAAGGGATTTTAGGAACTTCTTCCTCCAGACGTCTGCACTGCCCAATTTTGTTGGATCCATCAACCTGCGCTCGCCTTATCATGGATCAACCTTTGAGTCAGACTCAGTAATCGCGCATCCTCAAGTCAATGCCATGACTTGATTTCACATGCATCTATTCCACGCTCCTCATGGATCTGCGAAGAAGATCTGGATCTTATCTCCACCATGAACATGCCACGCACGCGCTTGTGAGATGGTTGGACTCGATCTTTTAACCGAACCACATGGGGCTGCTCCTTTCATACCCGGTTCAGAACGCCTTAGACCGTGTTGCATTATTCCATCTTCTTCTGTACGAACTCCGCACCAACGCTTCACTTGATTCGCCCACGTGCCTCCACGTGTCACTGTGAACTTTGCACCCCAAGCGTCTCTGCACATCTGCTTCTCAGTGGATCTTGGACCCGCAACAAATTGGTATCATCATTGCACACCTGAATAGATATGTCTCTTCCACCACTGAAAGCTCCATGCAACCTTGCATGATTTTTTTTTTCTTCTTCTTCGTATGAAACCATGTATGACACACCGTTGTTGGAGTTTCCAACAATACATCCGTCGATGGTATGAATTCATCGACTCGTGTCGCCATTGATCCTCATTTTTCAAATCTCGTCCTCCTAGGTCGGAACCTGGAGCTCTGATACCATTGTTGGGAAATCCATCGCGGAAGCCAACAACAAGCACGAGATCAAACAGAAGAATGAAACACCACATCACACGAAGAACACAAGATATACGTGGTTCGGCTTAGGTCTACATCTACGGGGTAAAAAACAGATAATCCACTTTGATAGTTGAGATACATTAAGAGACTCACAAACTCTCTCATGGAGTTACCCTCTTTTAGAACCTCTCAACATTTCCTTAGGATCTCTACGTTGTATAATATCTGTCTAGTCTTGCCATGAAACCTTAGAAGATATTAATAGAGATATATAACTTCCTCTCCAAGTAATCTCTCAATTAATAAACAAATATTGTTCCCATTAACTAGGAGATATCTACTCTCCTAATTAACAAACAAATATTGTTTTCTATTTTAGAAGATTTACTTTAAATATTAATTAAGATCAAATCTTAAATAATATTCTACTCATCAGATGCCAATCTAATATGGTTTCATCATGGCCGTTCGATGTGATACAACAGATCGATACATAATCCCAACACATACTGTTATAAAAAGTGAAACACACACCAAGATTCATTAGTGTATTTTTTTTTCAAGTAATTGATCTTGGCCTATTGGATTCGGTTAAGTGATTATCTCAACATTAGATGCAACCTTCCCGGGTCTTTGTGGTAGAGCTGCAGGAGTTCCATAAATGCAATCTTTTTAAGATCCTCTTTCTTCAATAAGTAGGCATACACTATTACAGTTTCTCATGTTTATTCCCAATGTAAGTATTCAGAGTCATTTATGTCATATAATTGAACATCAGAAACCAACTCCACGTGATGACTTTTGATACATTCACATGGTTTTTAATTTATATTTTCAATATGATGTTTAAATCAATTGATCAAATTTTACCCTGAATTTTTCTAGGTAGAACAGAAAAACTCCTCGAACCAGCATTTTTGTTAAGAAAAAACAGAGAGAGAAAGGTTTGAATCACTCCATCAAACAGTTAGAAATAATGAATGACTTTTAGCAAACGATTTTCAATCACAACAAATTCGTTCAAACGTTATCACATGGTTTCCAAACTATCAAGTCAATCATGTAGCTCCATTGCACAGCGACATAGGTTATTTCACTATAGATAATTATTATAGTATAGATAAAAAAATAAGTCATATTTTGTTGGAATGCATTTTTAGTAATTCTTATTGAAAATGAAATTTTTATTGTTTGATTGATTATCAATAAGTTGTATATAAAATGTGAATATTATGTGGATAAAAATTTATAAAAAAATAAAAATTGATTTGACATGAGCCCTTTGATTTATAAGAGGTAATGACAAATAATTTGTCTTGTTGCCCCTATTATACCAGTTAAATAAATTGGGTGAAATAACACAATTTTAGTAAAACATATAATATCAGCCAATACCAGCTTTTTAATATTTATTCTTAAGTTTTATCCACCTTCCTTGAAAACAAATATGACATTGGGTTTATTCTCCCCTATTCCATCATATTCCCCTTATTTTTGGGGATAGCTGTTGAACTAATGGTGCTAGCCTTCTTGTGCTAACTAGGGATGCTAAACGAGTAGAGCTTTGACATATTCAAATTTGATTCGTTTACAATTAAGCTCGGCTTGAGTTCGGGATCAAGCTTAATTTGGTGTTCAAGTTCAGCTTGTTTGTGTTATAAAAAGCTCAGTTGAAGCTTGGTTCGACTCATTTATAAAATCAGAATACTAATTAATACAAGGTTATGCTCATTTAGGCTTGTAAGCTCGGCTCGTTTAGGCTAAAATTTTGTGTTCAACACCTAAAAAACCCTAAAATGAAGAACAACACTAGGCTCGTTTAGGCCCATGAGCTCGGCTCAGCTCCGCTCGACTCGATTCGTTTTATAAGCGACCTTTAAAAATTATTCAAACTCGATTCATTTGTCTAATTGAACAAGGCCAAACGAGCTCCAATGGAACCGAGCCCGAGCCACTTGGTTCATTTACCACCCCTAGTGCTGGCCCCGCAGCTAAAACCCCTCCACTTAGTGTAAAAAAAAAGGCAGCCTCCACCAAAATTCATCTAACCTTCTTCTCCTAATGAAAAACTTCTAAGATAAATTATCACAAGAGGAAGGACCCAAAAGAGAATTATGGTTAGAGTGATAAATATAAATGATTTAAATCAAATTTAAATTTTCCAATTTATTTTTACCGAGATTCAATCACTTCTATAGTTTCATCTCTTATTTTTGGTGGGTAAATGAGATTTGTATTACTATGGGAGCATTTACAAAAAGAAATTTGATCAAATTATACAAAGGATTAACACAAAAAGAAAGAGGACAACAAAAGTAGTAAGAATTGTTGTCATCCAAAATGTCAAAAGTAGCAAGAATTGTTGTCAACCAAAATGTCATTTCCATTTTGATCTCAGTTGTAGCTTCCCTGCTGCGTCATCCAAATGAGAGTTCCAAGTTTCCCTGCTTATTCGTTGGGAGGTCGGCTCGGGCACAGCGGTAAGATTTTGGCAAGATTTGTGGTTGGGAGATTCCACCCTCATGTCCAGATTCCATAAGAAATTTGATTTGGCAGTGAATAAGGTAGGGGTTATTCAGGAGTTCTGGGCCACCCAGAGAGACTCGGGTTTTTGGACGTTATGGTGCGACGCAACCTGAGAGGAACAGAGGCTGATTCATTTGTTTCATTGCTGGAGGCACTACAAGGTACTTCTCCTTTCTTGGATCGGCCGGATGTGTTAGTTTGGATTCCCAAACCGCGTGAAGGGTTCTGCGTCCACAGCTGTTACAAGTGGCTTTACTGGGACCTTGTAGCATCAGTACAGACGGCTCCAAAGCATAGGGAGATTTGGGGTGGCAAATTCCCTCTTAATGTTAAATCGTTCCGTTGGCTTCTGTATTTGGGAAAGCTTGTAACAAAAGATAGAAGGGCTCGATGGGTTGCAAACCAAGATCCTCGGGTGTGTTCTTTGTGGTGTGGCAGATGAATCGGTTTTGCACCTCTTTGTTACTTGTCCCCTAGTTCATGAGGTTTGGAGCTAGCTGGGGTGCAAGACAGGTATGGTGTCCTCCTTTCGGTCATTTGATGATATGTGGAGGGTGAGGAAGCAACTACGAGGTTGAAGTGATAGGAGTTGTCAAGGCAAAGTGTCTCAATGTTTTGTCCCAGCAGTGGTGTGGTCGATATGGAGGGAATGCAACGCTACGTTGTTTAGGGGATGCACGCCATACGTAGAAAACATTTGTGAATCATCCTTTAGATGCATTTAGGACTGGGGTAAATTCTACACGGGAGCGAGTGCGGTCTCCCTCACTAACGGTCATCTTTGTATCCAGGAGTAGTTCCTTCTTGTTCGGAGCGGTTCTTACTGTAGATCTCTCTTCTACCGTAAAAGCGCGTGCGGTCTCCCTCACTAACTGTCATCTTTGTATCCAGGAGTAGTTCCTTCTTGTTCGAAGCGGTTCTTACTGTAGATCTCTCTTCTACCGTAAAAGTGCCTCCTTCCTCTCTTGGTTTGCTTGCTTGTTCTCGCTTTGTATCCTTGGGCTCGACCCTTTCTGTTATAAAAAGGTGACGGCCTACCATTTTATCAAAAAAAAAAAACAGATTCTACGGCATAGTGAGATTGAAGATGATCGATCTGCCCATGTCCTGCTCAAAGGAGGCCAAAAAGTCAGCCGGCTTGTTTCCTTCTCAAGGGATATTTTTCAGTCTTGAGCTTTTCGGAGGAGAGTTCGAAGGGACTTGAGCGTACGGGTTGCAATCCAAGGAGGATTTTTCTTGCCCAACACCCAGGAGACTGCAAAGCGGTTGCATTCAACTAGTGTTACACCCCGGAGCGGCCGTCCCCGGATCGTAGCAATATATAAATATCAGGTGATCAATACAAGAGGTCAATAATGACTCCAAGGGATACACCGATGATCCAACATATGACATATCTGGTTTAGCAAAGCAATAATAATAGATAGCTTATTAGAAAGTGCGGAAGCATAAAATGACATAAATCTGTAATCCAAAGTAATATTACTGATCCAATTAACATAATTACTGTCCTGTGAGAGCCAAGTCTAGTCAAAATCAATGAAAAATAACGACATATGCCTCAAGCACGAATACCATAACATACAGGTAAGAGGAATGCTGACAGTCTCACGCTCGCAAAATCAAAAGATCGGACGCTGCAACAACTACTGGAACCCCACCTCACGAAGCTCCTCCTTCAAAATCAACTCAGCCCCTTGTGGAGGAACCGTACACGAGGGGTGAGCTACAAGCTCAGTGAATGGTATGAAGCCACACACTGCATCTATATCACATCAATAGCACAATAATAATTCCAACCAAGACATGGAATAATCTATAATAATAGAACATCATGCAATGGCGTGCCTTCACTGTGCCCTCACTACGCACTCACTCTTGCCCATAGGGATGACAAGAGACTTTTGGGATAAATCAATACGCTAACGCCCTACATCATCTCGTAGCCCTCTTCTAGGTAGCCCTCTTCCTGGCAGCCTTCCAACATCATGGCGGCACCACGCAAGAAAGCTTCGATGCTGGACAGCTTCAACGCACGATGATGTGTAAAAGAAACACTCTACACTTACAATATAACCCTTATAAATCCTCCACCATCGGTTGGCCATTACCGATACGCTATCGAATTCTCGTGAATTCCTATAAAGTTGCATCCCTCAGATGCGGGAAAATTAACTATATTCACAACTGAATAATGTCCTAGCATGACCCTAAAGGTAGGTCCTACACAAGCCTATAACTGATAGGCAGGGTTTAATATTCAAGTATTTAGTTTTAACATTTCATAATATGTCAAAGCTAAGTATAGAACCATACAAACTTAATGATAAATAGCATACCACATATTTAACTAATCATGGAGTAAATTTGATACACGAACCACCTATGGCATACCATATTCTATGATACTAGATACATAAGATACAATATCATGCTACCAATAGTTGTATAAAAATATGATTATTTATCAATGTATTATGGTGTGCAAACAAGTAATAGGTGCGATATAAGTTGTCTACGCGAAATACAAATTATAAATATATGTATGTATTATCTAACATGGTAAGTTATAATCATAATAATATGTCCATTTATATGAATACTACATAACTACAGCGCTCTTATAATACACGGAGCACTGCTACATGTATTACGCGCTTCCTAAGTGGAAGGATCGAACCACTCACCATTACCCCAGATCGTCGCGCGCCAACGAAAGCTGCAAAACACAACCAATGATGCTCAATTAAAATATGAAGTCTCCTGACACACATACAAGCCAACTTCATGAAGACACTAACTCTTGATGGTTCTCACATCATGCATAATAGCTTTTTGACACACAATCAAGTAAAATTGTTACATCTACTACAACTAGCCCTAAACTTTAATCTCCACAGCACCTAATACACATCCAATAATTCTGAAATAAATCATACATGTTCTTTGACATGTTAGGATCATAATCCGTAAAGACATTATAATCTTATTTGACCTCTACATGGCCAAAATAAAATATTGTCAGAAACTGGTCATTTCCTATGCGAATCTGGACAGTCCATGCAAATCAGGTTCTAACTTACAACACAGGCAATATTATGATACCAAATTCATATATAGAATCTGTTATATATGTGTCACTTTTAGCCTGCTGGTAACCGTTAGAGCGTCCTGGCAGTTTTAAAAAATTTTAGGGTTTTTGGTCGGAACCGCTTATTTTCAGACTGTTAGCTATCGTCTGAGCTAGAGGACTCCGATTAAAAATCTGACTGCATATTTGGTGTCCTGGTGCCGTTTTAGGCCTCTCACGAAAATTTCATCGAATTCTGGCATCGTTTGCAAAAATTTCGCAGTTCCGGGGCGTATCCGGGTTTTTAAGTCGCGCTCTACTTAAAAGGAATCAAAAAAATATCTTTGCACTATTCATTGTCTTCCTCGTCGAGATCTCTCTCTCCCCTCTCCGTTTTTCTTCCTTTCAAGCCCCCTAGACCCCTCAAAATCGAAAACCCAAAGCACGGGAAGTGTAGATCGGGTCCCGATCTACACCCCGGTGCCTTCAAATCCGAATTCCGACGATCCTAGCCTCCCCGACCTCCCCTTTTCGTCCTCTGATTTGGCCCATTCCGAGGGACAAGCTAGATCGGGACGTGAGAAGGCTTTTGGGAAGGGTTTCGGCGCGTGGAGATCCACCGGACGCCTCTTCCTCCCCTCGGTAAGCCTCCTTTCCCTCTTATTTCTTGTCTAGATGATTGCTAGGGGAGGGTTTTGTGTTTGGGAGGTGGTTGGTGGCAGTGGGGGTCGTCGGAGGGTGGTCGGAGGTGGTTGGAGGTGGTCGGCGGCAGTGGGAGAGGTGGTTGGAGGTGCTCGGCAGGCTGGGGCACCGTCCTCGGGCGCAGGCAGCAGCGGCAGCGACCCAGGCCGGGCGCGCGCGGGCACGCGCGCGTGCATGCGCGGGCGTGCGTGCGCGCGGGCGTGCGCGCGAGTGCGCGCGGATCTGGTGCGGGGAGCTGCTCGGGCGGCTGTGCGCAGGGCTGGCCGTGCTGTGCTGGTCGTGCGGGCTGGTGCTGGGCGAGCTGGTGCTGGGCGGGCTGGTGCGCGTGGAGCAGGTCGCGCGGGTGCGAGGTGGTGGCTGAGGCAGCGGAGGGCGTGCGCGAGGTGGTGGGCGAGGTGCTAGGCGTGCGCGAGGTGGTGGCCGTGGTGCGCGCGAGGCGCGGCGGAGCGGCGGAGGTGCGCGCGGGGTGCGCGCGGGGCGAGGAGGCGTGCGCGAGGCGTGCGCGGGGCGCGGCGAGGCGGCCGTGGTGCGCGCGAGGCGCGGCGGAGAGGCGGAGGTGCGCGCGGGGTGCGCGCGGGGCGAGGAGGCGTGCGCGAGGCGTGCGCGGGGCGCGGCAAGGCAGGGATGGTGTGCGCGGGGGCGAGGCGCCGCGCGGGGGGCGTGCGGGGTGCTCGCGGGCCAGCGCACGGCGTGCGGGGCGCGTGCGGGCTGCCGCGGCTGGGCTCGGTGGACGCGCGGAGCCCCGGGCGGTGCGCGGAGTGCGCGGGCTGAGGCGCGGCGGCGCGTCCGGGCGGTCGGGTGACCGTGCGGGTGGTTGCCGGCCGTGCGGGTGGTTGTCGGAGTGCTCGGGCTAGCGTGCGTGCGGGTCGTATGCACGTTTGCCCGAGTGTTGGGAGTTTAATTATGGGTTTATGTATTTTGTAGTATTTATGGATTTTAACTCACCATATTGATTGTCTGTCTTGCAGATCTAGACGGACGGTCGCGCGACGACCCCGATTCTGGTGAGTGGGACAATCCAACCCAGTAGAGAGGCGTTGTACGCACTTGGGGCGTATACCGACCTCTCCTGGGGCGACATGGATAAATATTAACCTGTAATAATATGTATTGCATGTGAGCATGATGAAAATGTAGAATGCATGCTACCCTAGGCTTTTATGTTATGGACTTGCACCCATAGGATATGCGTATGAGCCATGCAGCATGTCCCCTGGTTTTCATGCTAGGAAACCCCGGCCTATGCATGCGTCCTACTAGTTTAATTATTAAATTAAATGCTGGTATCTGTTAGATCGCATGCCTTAGGATAATATTATAGGGAGGAGCCTTGCGAGGTCAACGCTGAGACCCGTGTTAGGGTACTCCGTGTTCCTTGTTTGGTTGTCGGGATGTCCTGTATCGGGACCTCGGGCTGCCCTCCCAAGGTTCTAGTCCCAATAATATTATATGTAATGATTGTATGATTGGTATAATTATTAGTATAGTTGGTAGATATTATAGGGGAGGGGCCTTGCAAGGACAGCGGTGAGACCCGGGTTAGGGTACTCCGTGTTCCTTGTTTGGTTGTCGGGGTATCCTGTAACGGGAACTCACGCCGCCCTTCCGAGTTTCTTTCCCCCAATGATATTCCAGCCTTACTGATTTTTGTACATGTTCCCGCATCTTGATGATGCACCTGGTTGAATTCAGAGGAATTCATGACACTTGAGTTGTAATGATATGTAGTTGGCGGATCCGAGTGGATCATATGCGTATGGATAGGCTGTTCTGTTCCCTGCGTTGGATTCGGTAGAGGCTACCCCCAACGTTAGACAGGGCCTTCCTGACAGAGGGCTCCCATCAGTAGGCACCTCCTGATTTGGTGACGGACTGTGCTGAATGTGGGAGTAGACCAGGCGGCCTACGGAGTGGAGGGAGAGACTATCGGTGGACCAAGGGTGACCAACAGCCTAGTCAGTCCCAAAATCCTATGTCACCCGTTGAGGGTGAGGGTGAGGGTGTAGTGGGTTGGCGATGAGCGACCTACTGGATTGTGAATAGATGATTATCAGTCCCAATAGCCTATGTCACCATGGATGGGTGAGGGTGAGGGTGTGGTGGTTCGGCGAAGTACGAACCACTGGATTATGTTGTTATGTATTGATGGCTGGATAAAATAATGGAATATTGGTAAATATTGTCTGTGATGCGTGGGTTGTGCTGTTCACTGAGCGTGTGGCTCACCCCTCGCACATGTTTTTCCCCAGTGGTCACTGAGCCTGAGCTAGAGCCGGAGCAGCAGTTGGAGCTTTCCGAGGGATTTCTTCAGTAGCGGAGCAGCGCCACGTTCCGTGAGTGCCAGAGGTTATCAGCATCCCTTCTTGACTGTATGTATTGTATTTCCGTGCTGAGCACGTGTTGTATATATTCAGTTGTATTTGTGTATATTGGCTCTCACAGGACGTATGATTGTGTATCGAGTCTGTAATATGTTTTGATTACAGACTCAGTTTTTAGCTTCCGCTACATTGTGTATATATTATGTCAGCCCTGTTTGATATGTGTTGTCATTTTATTTGTTGTTTAGAGTATATATATTTGACCTCCTGTGTAGGTTTCTGATATCATGTATACACCTGCCGCGTCCCGGGGACAGCCGCCCTGGGGCGTGACAGAATCTATACATATGGATGATCATATCATATGATGACACAATCCTAAAAATATGTCTCTAAGTACTAGTTTTACAAGGATTGTTATAGGATATGTTTGTGTCACTTTTGAGTGATTAAATATCATGTTTTTATTTCTTTTTAGAGTTCATGTGCTTAATTTAAAAATATAACCACATATCGGTGATCCTAGTATCTGCTTTGACTTACCTGTAAATTTTCATCGCGTTCTGACATCGTTTTAAAAATTATACAGTTCCAAATGGTATCCGTGTTTAGCTGTTACTGGGTTTTGGTTGGTTCTTTGATTGGGTGGGTGGTGACTCTAGGCAAGTATCACCCCATTCTCCAACCCTTGGTTCCTAATGTCTCTATTAGAGGTGAGTGTAAGCCTAAGTATACCCCCCTCCTTATCTCATCACACCAAGCACATTTGTACCTCTTTTGCCCCCATCTCACACTCAAAACCCTAAATTGAGTTTAATCTCTCTCTCCCCCTTTCATTCTCTCTAGGGCATCCCCTTTGTGTGTGATTTTTGGTGGTGCAAGTGAAGATGAAGAGAAGAAAATGAAGGAAGAGTGAAAAGGATGGTGAGTATGTGTGTGAACCTTGTATTTCCCCCACCTCCCTCTTCTTCTCCATGGCATTCTTTTGACCTCATTGTTGTTTTGGCTTATATGAGGGTGCTGATCTAGTGGTGGTTATGGCTATGCATGTGTGATGACTTGATTACTTGTGGTGGTGGTGGTGGTGGAATCCCTTGTGTGCATCATTTTCCCCTCTTCTTCTCATGGTATGTTTGTTTCCCTTTGTGTCATGTAAGTGTTTGTGTTTATGCTTCAATGAAGTATGAGTGTTGTTATCTAGTGCTTTGGATGGTCAGCAAGGATGCATAGGTGCTGTTGTATGTGTTTTTCCTTTTTCTTATTGTTGGAAGTTTTGTGTTATAATATGACAGATTTCTGTCTTGTAACAATTCTTGTGAAACTAGTACTTAGAGACATATTTTTAGGATTGTGTCTCATATGATATGATCATCCATATGTCTAGATTCTATATATGAAATTTGGTATCATAATATTATCTGTGTTGTAAGTTAGAACCTGATTTGCATGGACTGTTCAGATTCGCGTAGGAAATGACCAGTTTCTGGAAATATTTTATTTCGGCCATGTAGAGGCCAAATCAGATTATGATGTCTTCACGGATTATGATCCTAACATGTCAAAGAACGTGTATGATTTATTTCAGAATTATTGGATGTGTATTTGGTGCTGTGGAGATTAAAGTTTAGTGCTGGTTGTAGTAGATGCACCAGTTTTACTTGATTGTGTGTCAAAGAGCTATTATGCATGATGTAAGAACAATCAATAGTTAGTGTCTTCATGAAGTTGGCTTGTATGTGTGTCAGGAGACTTCATATTTTAATTGTGTTTTGCGGCTTTCATTGACAGAACTCGCGACAATCCGTGTAACGGTGAGTGGTTCAATCCACCCACTTAGGAAGCGCGTAATACACGTAGCCGTGCTCCGTGTATTCTAAGAGCACCGTAGTTATGTAGTATTTGTATAATGGACATATTATTAGGATTATAACTTACCATGTTAGATAACGCATACCATATATATTTATAATTTGTATTTTGCGTAGACAATTTATATCCGTACCCATTACTTGTTTGTCCACCATAATACATGCATAAATAACCATATTTTTATACATCTAATGCTAGCATGATATTGTATCTTATGTATTTAATATCATTGAATATGGTATGCCATAGGAGATTCGTATATTGAATTTGCTCAATGATTAGTTAAATATGTGGTATGCTATTTATCATTAAGTTTGTATGGTTCCATACTTAGCTTTGATATATTATGGCATGTTAAAACTAAATACTTAAATACTAAACTTTGCGTATCAGTTATAGGTGTGTGTAGGATCCGCCTTTAGGGTCATATCAGGATATTATTCAGATGTAAATATAGTTAATCTTCCCACATCTGAGGGATGCAACTTTATGGGAATTCATGAGAATTCGATAGCGTATCAGTAATGACTAACCGATGGTGGAGGATTCATAAGGGTTATATTGTGAGTGTAGAGTGTTTCTTTTACACATCATTGTGCGTTGAAGTTGTCCAGCGTCGAAGCTTTCCTGCGTGGTGCCGCCATGATGTTGGAAGGCAGCTAGGAAGAGGGCTACCTGGAAGAGGGCTACCAGATGATGTAGGGCGTTAGCGTATTGATTTCTCCCAAAAGTCTCTTGTCATCCCTATGGGCAAGAGTGAGGGCGTAGTGAGGGCACGTCATTGCATGATGTTCTGTTATTATAGGTTATTCCATGTCTTGGTTGGAACTATTATTGTACTATTGATGTGATATAGATGCGGTGTGTGGCTTCTTACCATTCACTGAGATTGTAGCTCTCTCCTCGTGTATTGTTCCTCCACTAGGGGCTGAGTTGATCTTGAAGGAGGAGCTCCGTGAGGTGGGATTCCAGTAGTTGTTGCAGCATCTGGTCTTTTGGTTTTACGAGCGTGAGGCCGTCAGCATTCCTCTTACCTGTCTGTTATGGTATTCGTGCTTGAGGCACATGTCGTTATTTTTAGTTGATTTTGACTAGACTTGGCTCTCACGGGACAGTAATTGTGTTAATTGAATCTGTAATATTACTTTGGATTACATATTTATGTCATTTTACGCTTCCGCACTTTCTTATAAGCTATCTATTATTATTGCTTTGTTAAACTTGATATGTCATATGTTGGATCATCGATGTATCCCTTGGAGTCATTATTGACCTCTTGTATTGATCACCTGATATTTATATATTGCTACGATTCGGGGACGGCCGCTCCGGGGAGTAATACAAAGAACCAACCAAAACCCAGTAACAGCTAAACATGGATACCATTTAGAACTGTATAATTTTTAAAACGATGTCAGAACACAATGAAAATTTACAGGTAAGTCAAAGCAGATACTAGGAAGAACAAACAAAAACCCAGTAACAGCTAAACACGGCCTACCTTCGACACTCAAGTCCCCCCGCACCTTGGAAAAACTGGATTTGGGCAAGCAACCAAGCACCATATTTTCATCTCTTGATTCTCTAAATACACATGTTCTTTATTTTCATCTTTCTTATTTTTTTTCGTGCAGAGCATTGATCTTACAAAGTTTTAATTGTATAAAATGACATATTTTTGAAGTCAAACACAAACTCAACCCAAACAAAATCTGATAGGTTAAGTTGGGGTTGAGTTTCTCGGGTTTAAGGGTCAGGTTGGGTTGAGTTTGGATTGACTTTTTTCAACTTCGAGTTTGGTTAAAGTTGAGCTGAACCTATAGTGTGTTGATTTTTTTATATTTAATGTAGAGGATAAAATCCACCTTGATTGAATAAAGAATAAGTATACCAAGGTAAGCTTAGAACAAGGGAAGAGTCACACTGAAACCCGCATGACTCTCACATCAGCATCTGCAACCCTCCTCGGACTAAGTCCCCAGCTGACTACAAATGTTTCAGGTGCCTCGCTCAGTACTTGAGAAACAAGTATGACCTATGTCACGCCCCAGGGCGGCCGTCCCCGAGGCGCGGCAATGGTATATATGATATCAGCAGTCTAAACAGGAGGTCAATAATATACTCTAAACAATCATCAACAATGACAACACAGACAACAATGAGGCTGACATAATATATACACAAATAGCGGAAGCTAAAAGACTGAGTCTGTAATTCAAAAGACATATTACAGACCCAATACATAATCAACTGTCCTGTGAGAGCCAATATATACAATGACATCCAAATGTAATACAAACGTGTGCCTAAGCACGGAATACAATACATACAATCAAAGGGGGATGCTGATGGCCTCTCACACGCAGAACGTGACGCTGCTCCGCTACTGCTGATGTGCCTCGGGGAGCTCCTCCTTCAGATCCGACTCAGATATAACTGGAGAAAAATATATGCGAGGGGTGAGCCACACGCTCAGTGAATAGCACAACCCATGCATCACAATTCAGATTAACCTTAAACAATTTACAGCCTCTAAGTGGCAGTAACTACACAATCCAGTGGGTTGCTACATCGCCTACCCACCACACCCTCACCCTCACCCTCAAGGGTGACATGGTCTTTTGGGAGTGACTAGGCTGTTAATCACCCTTGGCCCACCGATAGCCTCTCCTCCACACCGTAGCTTGCCTGGTCTACTCCCACGATCAGCACAGTCCGACGCATCGGAGGTACCTACAGATGGGAGCCCTCTGTCAGGACAGCCTGTCTAACGCTGAGGAGTCCCTACACGGATCCAACGAAGGGAAGAGAAACAGCCTACCCACACGGATACAATCCTCTTGGATCCGCCGACACCGATTGCAACTCTACAAATGTCATGAATTCTTCAGAATTCCACCAGGGCGCATAACTAAGATGCGGGGAGACACATATTATAACAACGAGGTTATAATATTCTCTAAGGCATGCTAATAACCATAAGCTCGCATTTGATTTAAATAAGTTGAACTAAGTGGGAAACATGCGTAGGTCGAGGCTTTCCTAGCATGAAAACATGGTATCAGGATGCGTCGGTCTCTATACATAATATAAGGGTGCATAATATAAGGGAGGGCAATGCACGCCTACGTGCATCGAATGCCTCCCTACTGGGTTGGATTGTCCCACTCACTAATACCCGAGTCGTCGCGTGACCGTGTCACGCCCCGGGCGTCCCCGGGACGCGGCAAGTGTATATATAATATCAGAATCTACACAGGAGGTCAATAATATATCATACACAACAACTAGAATGACACACATGCAACAAAGGGGCTGACATGATATATACACCAAATGCGGAAGCAAAAGACTGAATCTGTAAATAAACATTCTACAGACTCGATACTCAATCATATGTCCTGTGAGAGCCAATATACACAAATACAACTGAACATATACAAACACGTGCCAAGCACGGAAATCAAATACATACAGTCAAGAAGGGATGCTGATAACCTCTGGCACTCGCGGAACGTGGCGCTGCTCCGCTACTGAAGGAATCCCTCGGAAAGCTCCAACTGCTGCTCCGGCTCCAGCTCAGACTCAGTGGCAACTGGGGAAAAACATATGCGAGGGGTGAGCCACACGCTCAGTGAACAGCACAACCCATGCATCACAGACGATATTTACCAATTCCATTATTTATCCAGCCTCTACGTGACATACAACATAATCCGGTGGTTCGTACTTCGCCGAACCACCACACCCTCACCCTCACCCATCAATGGGTGACATACGCTATTGGGACTGATAATCATCCATTCACAAATCCAGTAGGTCGCTCATCGCCAACCCACTGCACCCTCACCCTCACCCTACCACGGGTGACATAGGATTTTGGGACTGACTAGGCTGTTGGTCACCCTTGGTCCACCGATAGTCTCTCCTCCACTCCGTAGGCCGCTTGGTCTCCACCCACAACTTCAGCACAGTCCGTCACAAAAATCGGGAGGCGCCTACTGATGTGGGTCCTCCGAAGGACGGCCTTTCTAACGCTGGGGCAGTCTCTACCGGATCCAACGAAGGGAAACAGAACAGCCTATCCATACGCATATGATCCACTCGGATCCGCCGACAACACATCTCTACAACTCAAATGACATGAACTCTTCAGAGTTCCTCTAGGGCGCATAACCACGATGCGGGGAAATAAGTACAATAAAAGCAAGGTTGTAATATCATTGGGGGAAAGAACTCGGGAGGGCGGCGTGAGTTCCCGTTATAGGATACCCCGACAACCAAACAAGGAACACGGAGTACCCTAACCCGGGTCTCACCGCTATCCTCGCAAGGCCCCTCCCCTATAATATTCACTAACATGCTAATAATCATACAAATCATACAACATTACATATAATATTATTGGGACTAGAAACCTTGGGAGGGCAGCATGAGGTCCCGATACAGGACATCCCGACAACCAAACAAGGAACACGGAGTACCCTAACACGGGTCTCAATGTTGACCTCGCAAGGCTCCTCCCTATAATATTATCTAAGGCATGCGATTTAACATACACTAGCATTTAAATTAATAAACAAACTAGTAGGACGCATGCGTAGGCCGAGGTTTCCTAACATGAAAACAGGGGGCATGGTGCATGGCTCTTACACCTATCCTATGGGTGCAAGTCCCTAACATACACAGACTAGGGTGGCATGCATTCTACATTAAAATCATGCAAGCATGGATTACATATTACTTCTGGTTAATATTCATCCATGGTGCCCCAGGAGAGGTCGGTATACGCCCAAATGCGTATGACCCCTCTCTACTGGGTTGGATTGTCCCACTCACCAGTATCTGGGTCGTCGCGCGACCGTCTGTCCAGATCTGCAAGACAGACATTCAATATGGTGAGAACAATACATAAATACTCTAAAATACTCAACACTCGGACAAACGTACATACGACCCGTACGCACGCGTATCCGAGTATCCCGACTCACTCCCGAACCCACCGGGCAACCGCACGCAAGGCTACCCGCCTCGGGCGCATAGCCGAGCCCCGGCCCGCGCGCCAAGGCGCCCTGCCGAACTCAGCCCGCACGCCCGGACAACACCGGCGTACTGCCGCATGCCTGCCCGCGTGCCCTGACGCACCGCCGCACGCACGCGCACGCTCGCGCGCGCCCGCGCGCACCGCGCGTCCAGCCCAGCGCGCCCCCGCGCGCACTGCACGCACGCCCCAGCACGCGCGCGCACTGGTCCCCAGCACCGCGCGCACTGGTCCCCAGCACCGCGCCCAGGCGCCCTGCCCAGCACCCAGGCACAGTGCCCAGGCGCCCTGCCCGCGCGCGCCCGCGCGCACTCCCGCGCACACCCCTGCTCGCGCCAGCACCCGCGCTGCACCCGCGCGACCACCCGCGCGCGACTGCGCGCCCGACTGCGCCCGCCAGCGCCCAGCACCCGCACCCAGCGCCTAGCGCGCCAAGCGCCACCCGCGCGCACGCCCTCGCGCACGCGCGCACGCCCCTGTCAGCTGCTGCGCCTGTGCTGCCTGTGCTGCTGCCTGCTGCCCGGGGCTGCCAGCCTGCCAGCCCGAGCTCCCCTACCACCCACCTCCGACTACCACCACAGCCTCCGACCGCCTCCCACAGCCCTCCGGCGGCCACCCACCGCCGCCAACCTCCTCCCAACCCCATTTCCACCCTCCTAGCATACATCTAAGCAAGAAAGAGAGGGAAAAGAGGCTTACCAAGGGGAGGAAAGGAAATCCGGTTGCTCTCCGCGCACCGAAACCTCTCCCAAAAGGTTTCTAACGCCCGGATCTACCTCCACCACCGAGATGGCTCAAATCAGGGACGAAGAGAGGGCGGACGGAGGGGCAAATCTCGCCGGAAATGGGATTTGAAACCACCGGGGTGTAGATCGGGACCCGATCTACACTTCCTAGGTTTTGGGTTTTAAGCTTTGAGGGGTCTAAGGGCCTCAAAAGGAAGAAAAACGGAGGAGAGGAGAGAGAGGGCTCAAGGTAGGAGATGATGAATAGTAATCCGAAAATTAGATCCCACCTTTATATAGTGAGCGACTTAAAAACCCAGATACGCCCCGAAACTGTGAAATTTCAGAAACGTTACCGGAATTCGATGAAATTTTTGTGAGAGGCCTAAAATGGCACCAGGACACCAAATATGCAGTTAGATTGTCCAATCGGAGTCCTCTAGCTCAGGACAATAGCTAACAGTCCGGAAATAAGCTGTACCGATCGAAAACTGAAAAAAAATGAAAAACTGCCAGAACGCTCCAACGGTTACCAGCAGGTTAAAAGTGACACATATATAACACACCGCCCGTCAAGATCTGCGAGACATGGAAAATCAAAATGGTGAGTAAAATACACAAATACACAAGAAATACTCTAAAAATACCCAACACTCGGACAAGCATGCATACGGGGCCGTACGCACGCGAGTCCGAGTGCCCCGACACACTCCCGCACCCCCGGGCAGCCATGCGCACGGCCACCCGCACGCGCACGCACGGGTGCGCACGCACGCACGCACGCACACCCGCGCCCCGGGCGCACTGCCGCGCCCCTGCCCGCACGCCCAGACACGCTGCCGTGCGCGCAACGCGCGTCCAGTCCCGGGTGCACCCGCGCGCACTGCGCCCCAGCGCAGCACCTCGCGCGCACACCCGCACGCACCGCGCGCACTGCGCCCCTGCGCAGCACTCCGCGCGCACCCCCGCGCGCATGCCCGCGCATTCGCGCGCACGCGCGCACGTCCCCAACGCGCCCGACTGCGCGCGCCTGCACTGCCTGCGCGCAGACTCGCGCGCACGCGCGCGGATGACCCCGCACGCGCGCCCGAGCCAAACCCACCACCTTCCTCAGCCCTCCCACACCCCTAACACCCATGCAAACCATGCATACCCAAAAACACATCCTAAACATGCATCTAAACAAGAAATAGGGGGGGGGGAGGAAAGCTTACCCAAGGGAGGAAAGGAAGGGAGGAAAAGTCGGGTGCTCTTCGCGCACCGAAACACCACCACCAAGCCCCTTCTCAACCAAAAAGGGACTGAAAACAGAGGAGAAAAGGTGCCATGAGAGGAGGTCAAACAAAGGGAAACACAAATCTAACACCATGGAAAGATAGATCGGGTCCTTACCAAGCTTTTCTCCTTCTAGGGTTTTTCTTTTCTTCCACTCTAACTAGATCAAAAAGGGGAAATAAAGAGAGGAGATGTGAGAGCTTGAGAGAGATGGAGAAGAAGATGAATAGGAGGGGCACTAGCTGTGGGCGTGGACTTTATTTGGCTCACACACACACACACACACACTTAGCCACTCACACACTCACACACACACCACTTACACTTACACTTAGGGTTAATTAGGTTTAGGTGAACTTTGACCCTAGTCAACCCAACCACACTAACAAACAAAACCAATTGACCAAGTCAAGGGTCAAACTTGACTTGGTCAAAGTTCTCTTTGACTTGGTCAAGTCTCCCAATGACTTTTCGCTTGGTCAAAACCCGGATACGATTCGGAACTACGAAATTCTAAAACGTTACCGGAATTCGATGAAATTTTCGTGAGTGGCTTGAAGTGGCACCAGGACACATAATATGCAGTTAGATTTTCAATCGGAATTCTCAAGCTCATGATGGTAGCCAAAAGTCCAAAATTTTAGCGGTTCCGATCGAAAAAAGAAAAAGTTAAAAAACTGCGAGAATGCTCCAATTGGTGACCAGAAGGCTGAAAGTGACACATATATAACAACCTAGGGGTGCAACTTTGATTGATTAAACTGAATCTGAACTAATCCAAACTGATTTTTTTTTTGTTTGAGTCAAAATATTTATGGTTTGGTTTGGTTTGGTTATGAATTGAAAAATTAATAAATTGATTTACATTGGTTTGGGTTTGGTTTTACTTTAAGGGTTCGTTTGGGCTCGTGATCGAGAGCGTCTGTGTTGTCGAAACACAGAAAGAGACCGCATTTTACGAATCAATGTTTTCGCGGAGTCGGAAAACACGAGAAAAACAGTGGAAATCCGTACACGATAAGGATATATGGTGTTATCAACTTAGAAGGAAGAAAGGCTATTTGTTTCAGCATTCGCAAGCATCCGCTGACACCACCGCTTATCAAACGCGTGCAAGCTCAAATGCTCTAAAAAAAAACCTAAATTAACTGAACCGAACTGAATTAAAGTTAAACATATAATTATTCATAATCAATATTCTTTTAGCTCATTCTTTTATTTTAAAAACTATATTGTTGTTATACTATTAATATTCATAAAAAAATGAATATACTAACTTATATCATCAATCCTAGCATTTTGATATATTTATTTAAAATTATAAACCAATCCCCAAAAATTTCTAACCAACTCAAATTGGTAGGAAGTAAAAAATAATTGGGTATATATTTGTTTATCTTTAATGGTTTGGTTTGGTTTAGTTCAGGTTAACCAAACAAAAAATGGCTTGTTTCGGTTTTCGGTTTTCGGTTTTTGGTTCGATTTTCAATTCAGTTTTTGGGTTCCATGTGAATATAGTTTTGTTCAATTTGGGTTTGCCAAAAACCGAACCAAACCGACCGAATTGAACCCCTAGTATGACCTGTGAAAGGGACCCACTTCCATGTGTACTCATAAAGTCCTAAAGATCTGTGAAAAAGTGCATTCAGATACACTAATCCTGTCCGCGGGGGCATGCCAGTTGGAGCTAGATCATGCCTGTTGGAGCCATATCACCTATCTGACTTGGTCGAAGAAGAATAAAGGGCATACGCACCACCTTATCATTAGTCCATGTGGAAGAATCTTCCACGTCAGTCAAGCATGCTCAACACGCAATCTTCATCTATAAATGGAGGGGTACCCCCCTTCCAAAGGTACACACATTTTTACGCAACTTCTCGTAAATTTAGATTCATGCAACTTCTCATAAATTTAGATTCATTCTTTCCTTTTATTTTTGGATCTCATACTGATTTAAACGTCGAAGGTGTCACGCCCCAGGGCGGCCGTCCCTGGGACGCGGCAAGTGTATATATGATATCAGCAGTCTATACAGGAGGTCAATAACATACTCTAAACAACAGCTAAAATGACAACACAGACAAAAGGCAAGGCTTACATGATATATACACAAATAGCGGAAGCTAAAAGACTGAGTCTGTAATTCAAAAACATATTACAAACTCGATACATAATCAACTGTCCTGTGAGAGCCAATATATACAATGACATCCAATATAATACAAACAGGTGCCCAAGCACGGAAATATAATACATACAATCAAAAAGGGATGCTGATGGCCTCTAACACTCGCGGGACGTGGCGCTGCTCCGCTACTGATGAAGTCCCTCGGGGAGCTCCTCCTTCAGATCCGACTCAGTGATAACTGGAGAAAAATTATGCGAGGGGTGAGCCACACGCTCAGTGAATAGCACAACCCATGCATCACAATTTATATTAACCACAAATAATTCAAAGCCTCTAAGTGGCAGGAATTACACAATCCAGTGGGTCGCAACATCGCCGACCCACCACACCCTCACCCTCACCCTCCAATAGGTGACACGGCTATTGGGACTGACTAGGCTGTTAATCACCCTTGGTGCACCGATAGTCTCTCCTCCACTCCGTAGCCGCCTGGTCTACTCCCACATTCAGCACAGTCCGAAACCAAATCAGGAGGTACCTACTGATGGGAGCCCTCTGTCAGGACGACCTTTCTAACGCTGGGGCAGTCTCTATACGGATCCAACGAAGAGAACAGAAACAGCCTATCCACACGTATACGATCCACTTGGATCCGTCGGCAACATCTTCCTAACATTTTAAATGTCATGAATTCTTGCGAATTCCTCCAGAGCGCATAACTACGATGCGGGGAACCATATATTATAACAACATGATTATAATATTCACTGAGCATGCTCATTACTAAATAACTCACATTTGATTTAAAATAAATTAAACTACATGGGACACATGCATAGGTCATGGCTTCCTAGCATGAAAATATGGTATCAGGATGCATGGCTCTTACACATATCCTAAGGGTGTAAGTCCGTAACATACAAGATCTAGGGTGGCATGCATACTACATAACAATCATGCTTGCATAGATTACATATTATACAAGTTAATATTAAACTATGGTGCCCCAGGGGGAGAACGATACACGCCTAAAAGCATATACGCCTCCCTACTGGGTTGGATTGTCCCACTCACCAATACCCGGGTCGTCGCGTGACCGTCCGTCAAGATCTGCAAGACAGGGTATTAAACACGGTGAGTAAAAATACACAATACATACAAAAATACGCTAAAAATACCCAACACTCGGACAAGCGTACATACGGCCCGTACGCACGCGAGTCCGAGCACCCCGACTCACCTGAACCCCCGGGCAGCCATACGCATGGCCACCCGCCCCGGGCGCACAGCCGCGCCCCAGCCCGCGCGCCCAGACACACTGCCGAGCCCCCTACCCGCACGCCCAGACACGCTGCCGCGCCCAGCCCGCGCGCCCAGACACACCGCACGCTCGGGCGCACGCACGCGCGCCCGTGCCCACCGCGCGTCCAGCCCCGGATACACCGGCGCGCACTGCGCCCCAACGCAGCGCCCGCACGCACTCCCCGCTCGCCCTGCGCTCACTGCGCCCCCTGCGCAGCAACCGCACACACGCCTGCGCGCAGCTCCCGCGCGCACGCGCGCGTGCCCTGCCAGCTCGCCCGGCAGCGCGCCTGCCCTGCGCCTGCCTGCCTGCCTGCGCGCACGCGCCGAGGAGCCCGCACTGCCCGAGCCGACACAACCACCTCCCTCAGCCCCCCCAACCACTCATGCTCACCTTCCACACCCAAAAACACCTCCTAACATGCATCTAAACAAGAATGGAAGGAAAGGAAACTCACCCAAAGGAGAGGAAGGGAAGGGAAGGAGATCGGGTGCTCTTCGCGCACCGAAACACCACCTCCAAGGCCACCACCACCAAGATCTCCTTCAGCCCTAAAAATGGCTGAAATCAGAGGAGAAAAGGGTCCATTAGAGGAGGAAAAACAAAGGGAAATGAAGATCCAAGACCATAGGAAGATAGATCGGGTCCTCACCTTCCTTTTCTCCTTCTAGGGTTTCTTGATTCAACACCTTCTACTAGGTCATATGGGGGTTTTAAAGAGAAGGGAGAGAGAGGTTTTGGTGGAGAAGAAGATGAATAGGGGAGGGGGAACTATACATGGGCGCCCACTGAAAGCACTCACACACACACACCACACACACACACACACCCACTTAACTTAGCCCTAATTAGGTTTAGGCTTTGTATAGGCTAGGTTTAGGTGCACTTTGACTTGGGTCAACACAACCACACTAGAAGACAAACGAGTTGACCAAGTCATGGGCCCACATTGACCAAGTCAAGTCTCCCAATGACTTCTCGCTCAGTCAAAACCCGGATACGATTCAGAACTGTGAAATTCTGAAACGTTACCGGAATTCGATGAAATTCTCGTGAGTGACTTGAAATTGTACCAGGACACATAATATGCAGTTAGGTTTTGAATCGGAGTCCTCAAACTCAGGATGATAGCTATAAGTCCAAAATTTTAGCGGTTCCGATCGAAAAAAGAAAAAGCTGAAAAACTGCAAGAATGCTCCAACGGTGACCAGAAGGATAAAAGTGACACATATATAACAGAAGGTTCATTGGTTGACACCATACCGATGTGAATTCAAGAAAGAGCTAGAAGCCGAAGATCACAACCCACAAAGTCACATCACCAGTTATCTACATCAACCCAGGCCAAATCGAGTTCAAATCCAGCCCACTTCAAGAAGAGAATTGTTCTCCCCTCAACATTTAAGATAAGATATACTTTTTTTATTCATAAAACAATATTTTTACCTGGTTTTATCTTAACTAATTTTTAAGATAAGTTAAAAGTTTAAAATAAGATGAAATTTGTTAAGAAAACATAGCACGGTTTTAATTAGCTAGGTAATGTACCCGTTTGTGATAATTATTTTATTTTAATTAATGGATTAAGTGCTTACATCAGATTTTAATAAACAATAAATGTGTATATTAAAATACAATAATATATAACTTAGATTAGATATTATACAATACAGATAATTTTTTGAACAAATATTTAAATCAATTTTAATGTATGGATATATATATTTTCAAAGAACTAAATTTAAGAAAATTCAAATAATATCAATGATATTTTATGAAAATTAATATATTTCTCCTTAATTTATCAGCTTTTAAAAAAAATTAAATCTATTTAATTTATCCATATAAAATAATAAATTATATTATTTATTTTTAATCCTAATATTCACTTCAAGTTTATTTAAATCCACTTTATACAGATGATATTAAAATTATATACCTAAATTAAATGGTATAATTTAATTTAAGAATATTGTCTATTTTAATTTGATATTCAGATATTATCTTATAATATATTATCATTAAGTTATTAAATTTTAATTAATTTTATGTTTTTTTATCAATCCATATCTTATTAATCACTATCATATCCTTATCTTAAATATATACATTTTTATTATTTAAATATTATTTATCCATCTCTTATTTAATTCATATAATGTAACTTAAAATTTTAAATTAATATTTTTTATTAATCCTTATCTTAATTTTTTAATTTAAATCAATCTTATAATGTCCAATCTAAATTTTTAAAATTTTCAATATGCATCTTTTTCTGATTTTGATTTAAGTATAGCTACATTCAAAATACATTAAATTTTTTAGATATCATTAACTTCTAAAATAAATAAATAACAAATAAATAAGTAAATAATATCTTGATCAGAAAATTTCCCGGTCACCAAAAAAATCTTCAAAATTCAGCTTTTTGTGAATGATTAGGAGATCCAATATGAGACACATGCAATTCTAATTATATCATCAAAGTATAACAAATTCTGTTTAGATCTCGCTCGTTTTAAAGATCTTTTTGATATGTACATATGACTGTGAAATAGATTTTTTCATAACTATTTGATAATGAAAAATGAGATCAAATGTTGAAGCACATAACTAAGCTGAAATTAGCTTTTTACCAATTACAATAATTTCACAATAAGATAAAATGTGTTATCAAAATTAATAATCAAAGGAATATTAAATTTAAATTGGTATTATGATATTTTGTTATATAAGATGAATTATTAATATATGTTATTAACCAAATAACCCCCCTACAATATTGTGTTAAAAATGCAGAAAATCATCTGTAAATGACGATTATATCCCTCATGATAGAGTTTTATAATCTATTCAAAGAGGTAAATCCGTCATTTACGGGGGTTTTTTTTTTTACATTTTTAACACATTGTAAGGATTTTTTTTGGTATATTATGTTTTCAGCAAGGGCTAACCAAACAAAATACTCGCAGAATATTCTCGTCAACAGGAGTTTAATTCACGGGATTATTTGGATTTACATACGTGGTTTCAAAGGGTTATATGGACTTTATGAAAAATCAGGGGCTTATATGAATTTCAATAAGTTTACAGGGAGTTATCTGGAGTTTTCCCTAATAAGAAAAAGTTAATTAATTTTGTGAACTAAACTAATATGACAATAAACTAATATGGCAATCATCAAAATGACGTCACCCATACCAAAAATATGATCGTGTAACGTATTAATCTTAGTGACAACGCAACCACCGGATCACAATCAATCAAATTAATTCATTGAACAAAATATAGTATGTAAATTGATTGAACAGATAATAGCCTATTCAATAACCAAACCCGGTCAGTCTGATCTTGTTGGAATCAATCAGTTTAAGTGAATCGAAGAATAATTATCATGTAATTTGTGATTAAAAAAAAGAAAAAAATTATTAATTTCAATCAAATCCCATAAGAAGATTTTATTAACTAATTTGATATATATATATATATTATATATCACTAAAAAAGAAATTGCGTTAACTCACCCATTTTTAAACCCCTCATCGCACGTGACTAATGAAACGATTATATCAATCAATGTTATGGAGAATCAAAACTAACTAATTATCTTCATCGACTTCTATCATAGATTCATAGTCGGTTAATTATGACTTATGAGTATCATATCAAAAAATCCAAACGAACTCTCCCAAAAACAAAATCTATAAAACGAACCCCCACCACCCCTTCTTTCATCCACAACAATACCCAAAACCCTAACCCTAATAGAATATAAAAAAAAAACAACAACAACCATGAAGGAGGAAGACTACGTGATCGTAGATGAAGAAGGGATCACCCACCACCACCATCACCACCACCACCACCACCATAACCACTACCACCACCACCACCATCACCACTACCTCCACCACCAACCCCCTCCACCCCCACCATCACCAAAGCTCACCCCCCACCTCCTCTTCCCATCAGAAGACGAGCAGTACTTCCCATCCTCATCACCATCACCACCACCATCCCTACCACTCACTCCACGGCTAACCCCCCACCTCTTCTTCCCATCCAACGACGACCACTTCCGCCGCACCAACCCCACCACCACATGCAGGCTCCTCAACCTCACCGACGACAGGTCCAAGCCCCTCACCCTCCCCCACCTCCTCGACGGCACCTCCATCGTTTGCGGCGCTTCCTCCAACGGATACCTCGTCACCCTCTCCCCCTCCGCCGACATGCACCTCCTCAACCCCTTCACCCACCACTCCCTCCCCCTCCCTTCCCTCCTCTCCCTCCCCGACCTCCTCGGCTTCAACCACCCCCCATCCTTCTCCACCCTCATCAATGCCTTCATCTCCCCCCTCTCCACCCTCCTCCACGGCCTCCCCCCGGAGTTCGTCCTCGACCCAACCTACGCCCCCTACTCCACCATCTCCTGGGACAACCTCCGTCGCCTCTTCATCTCGAAAGCCGTCTCCTTTGATCGGACGGTCGCCGTCATGATCTACGGATTCAACAGACAAAGCCTAGCCTTCGCGCACATCAGTGAAGCGGGTGGCGTCGTCGCGTGGATCCCAGTTGATTCGAACAAGCGATACTACGACGTGATACGCCGCCTCGACGATGGGCTGGTGTGGGCCGTGACGGAGGTTGGGGAGGTCGAGGCGTGGGACATCGAGTCGGAGCAGAAGCCGGTGTTGGTGAAATGCGTCGGGTGCTTGTTGGAAGCCGAGCCCCCGAGTGAAGAGGACGTCCCGTCGGAGTGCGATTTGTTGGAGAAACGGTACATTGTGGAGATCGAAGGGGAGCTATTGCAGGTTCTGAGGGTCGTCATATGCAGGCCATGCATAACACAGGATTACGAGACGGAGATTATGTTGAACGAGACTGAGCGGTTCGAGGTTTACAAGTTGGGAGCGGATGAGGAGGAGTGGGTGCGGATGGAGGGAGGGGTCGGGGAGGATTGGGTCCTGTTTTTGGGGGACAACGAGTCGGTGGCGGTGAGGGCGGAAGACGTGCCAGGTACACAGTAATAAAATACTTATCAAATATTTAGAAAATAGTCCATTTATCTTCGTGTTATTTCACATTTGAGAAAAATAAATATAACTCTATCAAAAAAATTGAAAAAATCAGTTTAAGTCTATGTAAAATTGATAAATCATCTTAGGTCCTCAGAAACTGTGTTTGGTTAACGATTTTAGTCAATAAGTTAGATTATCGTTCGTTTAAAATGAATATTCAAAGAAAATTATGTCAATTTAACGGAGCTCATCAAATAAGTCCTTATAAACTTTAAAAAATCTGATTTAATCCTGCAACGATTTATAATGATTTTTCCCTTCATATTTATCCTATTTGCTTAATATTTATTGTACAAAAAAAACTTTGTTACTGTGGTCAGGTGAAGGGAAGGGGAACAGGATCTACTTCAGCGATGACGACCACCTCAGAGCGCGGTACGGAGGGCTTGACATGGGGGTGTGCGATCTGGACGATGGAAGCATTGAAGTGTGGAGCGACGAGAGGAAGGAAAACTCTCCTTTCCCCGTCTGGGTGTTCTCTGGCACAAACGTGTGACACGCACGTGGGAATTTTATTTTTTTGGTGGTTGGTGGTTAGGGTAGAGAATCCCTCTACCCAAGTAGGTAAAGGATTGATTGAGGTTTGGATGATTCAAATGTGTCACAGCTCATATATTGTGGAGCTTTTTATTTATTTTTATTTACACGCTGTGTTTGTGGTTGAATTATTTTTATGTTTTGATTTTTTTTTTTTTTCAGTAAGGATGTTTTGTTTTTTTGTTGGTGAATATATTTTTTTCTTTCCATTTGGGTATATGTAATTTGATTTTTTAGGGAATTTCTTTTACATTGAAATTTTTTTCTAGAAAATGAAAATCATTTCCAATGTTTGGTTGTAATGAAATTATTTTACATTAATAAATTTTATTACAAGAATTGTTCTTGCATTACCTTTATTCAAAACAAAGATACCTACACTATTTTACCTTACTCATGGAAAATGTTTAACATAAAAAAAGTTCAAGTACTATTGTAAACCCGAATTTCAAAATAAAATTTAATTTTAATTTTAAAATTTTAATTTAAATTTCAAAGTGAGATCAAACTAAAGTATGTATGAGATATTTAGATTTCCTATAGTTACTTTGGGTTATTTCAGAGATAAATCTGATGGGTTAAATTTACATTGGACATATTTTTTAAATTTTTGAATTTTGATTTTTAGTTAATAATAATAAACTTCATACAAAAATTTAAAACATATTTCATTATTTATTAATATTTTTTAATTTAGGTGTTAAATAATTAAATATATGTGACGATGTTTAAATAGTATATTACATAGGGGTAGTCAAGTCATTGTACTTTTTAAAATTATGAAACATGAATTTTTTAGTTAAAATTTAAAAATTGACTGATTTGGGTATTTCTAACTTTTTAAAAAAAGTTTGGATATTTTCTCTTAAAAAAATTCATGAAAAAACGTTTTTAGTTACAAAAACTCCTATTTATGGGATATCAAACCTAATTTATGAGATATATAAATCATTTTATATATTTTTCCATACCTATATCCTAAAATCTCTCTAATTCAAATCAGAATATTAATCATAATTCAAAAAATATGTTAAGATTTAATTAAATCTAGATAATTTAAAGGTTTTGCATTTTATTTTCAAACCTCAAGCCTAACAACCCAATGGTTTCCATATAATTTCAAAATTATATTAAAATTTATTATAAGGACATATTATAATATCATATAACATAATTTTTAAAATTTACAATATCTAATTTATATTCAAAATTATTATTAAACTATATAAATAATCATTTAAAATTTTAGAAAATATCATTTAATTCAATGAAATGTATTTTTACATTTTTTAAATGTAAATTTTTTTTTAAAATATTTAAATATATAATATCCATGAAAAAAAGAAGATGCATAGAACTTTTGAGAAGCTTTTCAAAAATATGGAGTTTTTAATCCTTGGAAAACGGCGTACTCGTTTTTTTCCATCCCTCCCAAACATCCTTATATAATTATTTTTCCTGAAAAGTAGAGTTTTCAGTCACTTTTACATTGCAAAAAACGGGATGAGAAGCTTTGTTTTTACATAACACAGAACCTCTATTTTGGCGTATGAGTGGACGACGCGTGGCGGGGAGATCACGTGAGCGCAGGTGAGGAAACTTGACGGAAGACACTCTCAACCTTTTCGTTTGCATCCGTCAGTTCCTCTAATTTGAATCATATATAAAAAAAAAACCCTATTCATATAAAAAAGAAAAAGAAAAACCAAAATAAAAAACCCTGTTCACAACCACTCCTGATTTTGCCCCCTCCCCCTCTTGGCCTCCCCGACGTCGTCGCCCCTCAGTCCTGACGTTGTCGCTGCTTCGTACACCCCTCCAGTGAGCTGGATTTGGGCTTGGGTTTTTTGTGATTTTTTTTTTTGTGGGTTTAATTTGTAGATTTCATATGAGTTTGTAGGCCTGATGTGGGTTTGTAGATTTGATATGGATTTGTAGATCTGGTATGGATTTATAGATCTCATATGGGTTTTGAAATCCTTTTTTTTTTTTTTTGGATTTGTAGATCTGTTTGGTACGGATTTGTATGGAAGAGGAGGAATCCGTGTGGAAAATTTGTTTACTTGGTCTCGGACACAAGATTGACTTGATCAAAGTCCCAACTATTTTATTGTTTGAAACTTAGAGTTCAAATTTCACCTTCAAATTTCTTTGTGGTTGCTTTGTTATATTAAATTAGAAAAACAATTTGGGTATTCATGAAGAATTTATAGACAGAGTATGAATCAGATCTTATAGTGTAATGTTTCCAAGATAATCAGATGAATCTTTGGTCAACATCATAATTTTTAGGGATTTTTTTTTGTTGAATTGAGATATTGCTTAATTATTTGTTCAAATGAACATTGTTATTTTTTAGTAACTTGATATCAATTAATGATACCATATTGATTATTGGGAGGAAAAGAAAATGCAAAGTAATAGGGATTTGTTGAAATGATGAACAAGAATTTTGAAGTGCGTGCTCTAGATCTGATTTTTTTTTTACACAGACAGCATTGGGATTGTCATCATGTTGTTGGTTGCATGATCACACTTATTCCTTTATTTAGAAGTACAATTGTGGCATCCAAGCATACTGAAAAACAATTTAAATTCAACATACATGTTTCATATGATATTATATATCTTTATTGAACAATCTTAGTAGTTGTATTTCTCTATTCTCTCTTGATTTAATGCCAATGTATAGTTATGTTCTAAATTATGTCATTTTCTTATAGGTAAACATTGATATTAATATGGAAAGAGACAATTCAGAAGGATGCTTTTACGTCCAACTTGTCCACTCATCAAATCCAAAACTGTTTTTGGTGCTAACCTTGACCTATCTACGATATCAACCTAAGCATCTTGAGCCTTATCTATTTTTCTATGAGACCTCAAATTATGACACAAATAGGTATTTACAAGATCATGATTGTGGTCTTGTTCAAATTTAGTGACACTCTAAGCAGCAGAAGACTGATAATTAATAACCATATGTGTCTCACATCTTGTTCTTGTATCAGACTGTGGGTGCAAGACTTTTCGCTTATCAACTCCTTTCCTCATTTCTTTAGAACAACAAAATTTTTGCTTTCTCACTAAGCCATTGGACTACAATATGTCATTTCTTCGGATGCTAAATCTAACAGATCTTGCAAACTCACGAACAAAATTCTTTGTTCATCATTTCAACAAATCCATGTTGCTTTGCACTTTCTTTTCCTCCCAATAATCAATATGGTATCATTAATTGATATCAAGTTACTAAAAAATAACAATGTTCATTTGAACAAATAATTAAACATTATCTCCATTCAATAAAAAAAAATCTCTAAAAATTATGATGTTGACCAAAGATTCATCATTAAAATCATTAAAATTCTGGAAACATTACACTGTAAGATCTAATTCATACTCCGCCTATAAATTCTTCATGAATACTCAAATTGTTTTTCTAATTAAATATAACAAAGCAACCACAAAGAAATTTGAAGGTGAAATTTGAACTCTGTGATGACTCAATTTGTGATATGCATAGAAATCAAACATGTGAAAATCCAACACAATTGTTTCCAACAATAAAATGGCTGGGACTTTGATCAAGTTAGTCTTGTGTCTGAGACCAAGTAAACAAATTTTCCACACGAATTTGTCATCGTCTTCCACTTACATAGATAAAAATCAGATCTACTTTTCCATACCAAACTGATCTACAAATCCAAAAAAAAAAAAAGGATTTCAAAACCCATATGAGATCTACAAACCCATATCAAATCTACAAACCCACATCAGAACTACAAACTTATTGTAAATCTATACAAATTAAACCCAGAAAAAATCACAAACAAATACCCAATGCCCAAACCCAGCTCACCGGAGGGGTGCAGGAGGTGGCGACGGCGTAGAGGAGGCCAAGAGGGGGAGGGGGCGAAATCAGGGGTGGTTGTGAACAGGTTTTTTTTTATTTTGGTTTTTCTTTTTTTATATGAACATGGTTTTTTATTTTGGTTTTTCTTTTTTTTTATATGATGCAAATGAGAGGAACTAACGGATGCAAATGGAGGGGTTGAGAGTGTCTTCTGTCAAGTTTCCTCACGTGCGCTCATGTGATCTCCTTGCCATGCGTCGTCCACTCATACGCCAAAACAGAGGTTCTTTGTTTCATAAAAACAAAGGTTCCCATCCCGAAACAAATGGACCCTTAGGTGAAAAACTATATGTAGTCATCATTTTGTGTGTTGTTTTTGGTTGAATGATTTCTCCTCAATGTTAATGTTTAACCCAAATGATAGTGATTGATAAAGCTCGATTGGGTTGGTCAATGATAAAGAAAATTTTAATCAATATAAATATATTTTTGTTTTCGTTTAAACCACCGCTAGTAATTGAGGGGGCCCATATACCCCCATCAAATGAGAACCCCACCCCTATTAATTAAAAAAATAAAAAATGTGTGTTTATGTGGAAACAATGGGAACCCACCCCTACACCTATGAATTTTAGACCAAATTCAATATCAACCAAGTATTCGATCTCAAAATCAAACTCCCACAATTTGATCAATATTGAGCAAACTCAAAACAAATTCATCAATTTTGACTCCAAATCTAAACACCCACAAAAAAAAATCTTAAAATAAAGATTGAGCCAAATCAATTCCAACCTCAATCAAACGTTCAACATCCAAAAAAATTGTTGCAGAAGATACCTTTTCTTGTAGTGCTTGTTGGATAATCAACAATGGATAGACTGTTATTGTTAAGGCAAAGAAGTAGTTAGGTTGATCTCGCTTAGTGGTCGCCCCACCCTAAAATGTTTTTCAAGTTTTCAGAATGGAGCCGTGATGAGTTGGAGGGAAACAAAGGAAGACAGAGAGAGAATGAGAGAAGAAAGAAAGAGAGGAATCGAGAAGGCAGTGGTTGGTGGTGCCAGTGTATGGAGAGTGAGGGCATGGGTGGATGAGGTTGTAACGACTATGGTTTCCTAGTCGTTTCTTGATTTTTGTGCATTGGGTCATATTCTTATAGGGGTTTGGAGGATTTATATATCTCCAATTTCAGAAGTTAAGGTATGGTTGGAATCCTTGTTTTGTTGGCTTTTCAACGCTTTTTACGGATCATGAATCGAATGAGTATCGATCAAGTTATAGCCGTGTTTATGTCTTGTGCGCAGCTGGCCTGGGAAAAAAAAACTGTCCAGAGGTGGCTACTTGAAAGTAGCCGTCTCTCCTCTAACGGCTCATTTTAAGTAGCCGTCGGACACCTGCGCCTAGAAGTGCAGAAATTTAGGGATTTGATAGAACTGCCGAATATTTGATTATTTTCTTCGAGGGCAAGTCTATGCACGTGTTTTCCCCTATAAATAACCAACTTTGGTTGCCCTAGGACCCCATTTGAAAACCTAATTCGAATCCTCTCTCTCTCTCTCTCTCTCTCTCTCTCTCTCTCTCTCTCTCTCTTATTTTATCAAACCCTAAAAGGGGTCTTTTGGGTGATTTTTGAAAGGAAATCCTTGTGGATCAAGGTGGGTCCCTTTTACTTCGTTTTTTTTTTTATGATATTAAGGTTTTAGTTGCTGTTAATCACCAATGATGGGTTCATCCCGGGGTGATTTGGATTCTTGTGTGTTTTTGGGTTTTCCTTCATCATTATTTCATGATTTTATGTGATATCGATTGATTTTGGATCTTGATGTTATGTTAATTCATTGATGACCTTTTTAAGATGTTTTTTCAAGATTTACATGCTGATTTGGAATAATTATACATAGATCATGGTTAAGGTTATTATTTTTAAAGGTAGAAAGCATGTTTAGGGTTTCTAATGTCTTGTTTTGAGTACCACCTTGCATGAACCCTAACCTCATATGTTTTCATCGCTGTTTTGATGAGTTTTATCATAGATCCTTGTTATTTATTGTATACATATTAGATCGGTGGTTTTCAAGATTTTTCGGATGGATTATGTAAGCTTTTGATGCACAATTCATGGCTTTGCATGGATCTAGGGTTAGGAAGACATGATCTTCGTATTGGATTTATTTATATCATAGATCTTGCTATCGTTATGATGTTTTCTGGTTTACATATTCAGATTTCATGATTTATGATTCGAGTTTTGTTGATTGAATTGATATTTGAATAGAAATCATGCCTAGCTCTACACAAACTCCACTCCACATGTATGATAGAAACATGTCTTAGGATACTTTATCATCATTTAATCCGCTATTATATAATAAGGTAATACTATTTTGAGGTATGAAAGTATATGGTGTTAATATCACCATTTTTCAAATTTTTTATAGAGATTTCATCATTTTTTGATATTTTGATTTATCATCGAATCGATCATTTAGGGGATAAAACTTAAATGTTTTCAACGTGTTTTTATTTGTATTTCTTTATGAGAGGGAGTAGGTACGGGTTTTTGGATGTTTGGGTGGGAAGTCGGGGTCATTAGGGGCATATTTGTTTTTTTTTGGTCTGTCAGGGGGTGGCTACTTGAAAGTAGCTGTCGAAGACCAGGTGGCTATGTAACAACTGCATATTTTATATAATTATTATTATATATAATTATATATTGAGAGAAATAATAATTTATTATTTTGTACAGTTGCTTAGGTCAAAAGATTGGTATTTTATTTTCAATGGGCTTTAATAGAGGTTGTTAGCTTGTTAATTGGATCTGGGGACCCAGTTGTAATTATTAGATTTTGGGTTAGCCAGGGAAGGACCTGTTTGCAAATTTCAATTCTGTCTGGACCTATCCGAAATTGTCCCTCCGATTTTCCATATCAGAAATTTTAACAGCCCAGATTTTTAGAGATTTTGATTTCAAATTAACCCCTTTAAATACCCCTATTACCTTCCCCATTAACCCTAATTCGAGTTGAGATCTTGAGGCATTGTCATTGTCAATCTAGGTATGTTTCCTTCATCCCTTCTCTCTTGAATCTTTTATTCTTTTGGTTCTTGATCATGATCTTCTTAGTTTTCTTTTCTTTTCATGGTGGTTATGAGATTTGGGTTTTAGATCTTAGATTTGGATGGTTGTAATAGAGATTTATTATGATTGTGAAGATGATTAATTATTATTTGTTTTGGGTGATTGTGTTATGGAAGAATGTTTTTGATTGATTATCTTTTTATTTGGGTGTGGGAGAAAGAGAGAGAAGAGAGAGATGTGGGTATTGGAAGGAGAGGAAAAGAAGTTTAAAAAGAGAGAGAGAGAGAGAGAGAGAGAGAGAGATTGAGTCGCCGGCGGGTCTCCGGCCGGCGGACCTCCGGACGGCGGCCGGCGGTGGGTCAGGAGGAGGAAGGGTGATGGTTGTGGTGATGGGTTTGAAGTTTCCATGGTTGGGTAGAAGAGGTAGATGAAGGAGGAAGGAGAAGAAGATGAAGGAAGAAGAAAGGAATATATGGGTTTGGGTTGGTCCAGAATTTCTGGACAGTGGGCCTGGGCCCAACCCGACTGGCCCGTGGACCAGTGGGTCTTGGGCTTTGAGTGTTCTGGAATTTTTGGTTTTTGTTGGGCAATGGTTCTAGGTCCAACCAGATTGGCCCATAAACCAGTGGGTTCTAGAGGCCCATTGTCCAGTGTGGGCTATTGGAATAAATGGGTTAGAATAAATGAGAGGTTTAATAATATGGCTTTTCAATTTATTTTTATTTTTATTTATTAGAATTATTATTCTATTTCAGGAGTTTCGTATTCGGATTAGCCCGATATTGTGTCACACATATTGTCGTTGAATCGGAGGTGAGTGGACTTGAGTTTCATATGTAGTTTCAAAAGAATATATTATGTATTCATGCTAGGACCATCTATTTTGTGGAATATAACTGCTAGTTTCGAAATAAAAATATGAGCATGCTTTTGTTGATATATGCATCATTATTGGTTTGTATTTTGAGATCGTACATGCTCTGTCTTTTCATGGTTTGAAGATATGATAGGTTATCAATGCATCCATTCCGTCTAGGTGGCTCAGTCTTGGTGGCCAACGTCTAGGTGGGCGTACGTCTACGTGGCCAGGTCCGAGAACGTAGGACCCAAGTCTTTGTGGCTATGTCTACGTGGCCATGCCTGTGAAAGGCCCCGCGAGCTAGGTGCTGCGAAGACGGACATGCGTGTTCGTGGTGTTGCATGCATCATGTTGGATAGGATTGTGCATATGTATATATTATTGCATGTCTTAGTGGCCTTGTTGTATATTTATTTTCTTGATATATTACATGTCTGTGTAGACATATTACGATATTGATATTTTGAATATAAATGTACTAACGGGATGATGATGGTCCATTCACTGAGCGTGTTGTAGCTCACCCCTCCTTTTCCCCTTTCAGATTTGAGGATCGAGTAGTAGCGTTGTGAATCTCGAAGGCGTTAGCAAGATCAAGTTTGGGTCGTCATCCTTTATCGTCTAGCTTTGCTTTCATTAGGGTGAATAAAGCTTTTCTTTGGCATGTAGTAGACTTTCCTTAGCTCTATCAGCAAAAACCGTAGAGATTGTTACGTTTAATAATTATTATGTGTGTAATCATCCAAACTTGGGATGAATTATTGATAGATCCTGGTGATGTCTTAAGTAATAAGTTATTAGTGTAGTTTAAATTATTATTTAATTATGCTTGGTTGAATAACGGTTAATTTTCTTAGATTACTCTGAGATTCGAGGTTTATGTCACGTAGCGCACCGTCTTTCTTGCCTAATATGGGTGGCTGACTCGGGGGCGTTACAGAGTGGTATCAGAGCCTAGGTTTTTCCTGTTAGGGCTAGGGAATAGGAATAGAAGACATAAGCTTGCATGCATATAGGACACGTTCTAACTGTGCGTTGCTTCATAATAGGAGAAACAGAAGATGGCAGGAAACCTCAACGCTTTACGTCAGGATCTTCAAACCCTGACCGATTTGGTGGCACAGTCAATTCGACATCAGAATGACATGACGTTGCGTCGTTTGGGTGAGAATCAAAACCAGCCAGAGCAATTGGTGATGCGGTTCAAGAAGATGGATCCGCCAATGTTTCAAGGTGTTGGCACCAATCCGTTGGCCCCAAAGCATTGGATCACCGAGCTAGAGCAAATCTTCAAGTCGATGCAGGTGACAGATAGCCGACGTATCCTCTTAGCGGCTCATCAATTACGAGGAACTGCTATCCAATGGTGGAACGTTCATCAACAGTCCCTAAACCGTGGGATTGAGCTGCTCACTTGGGAGGAATTCGTGGAGATGTTCTACAAGAAGTATTTCCCTCCTGCGGAGCGCGATCGCATGGTTCAAGCATTCTTAGAGCTTCGCCAGACACAAGACATGACGGTGGCCCAATACGAGGAGAAGTTCTTGGAGTTGTCAATTTTTGCACCCCAGTACATTCAAATCGAGAGTGAGAAGTGTCGGCGCTTCCAAGAAGGGCTAAGGAGCGACATTCGACATAGAATACGGAACCTTCGAATTCGCGTCTATGAAGAATTGAAGGATTGTGCATTGGTCACAGAGCAAGATTGTGATGAATGGATCAAGGAACGTCAAGCACGAAACAAAAGGAAGGATGAGCGATCATCGGAAGAGAACCACGGGTCGATCAAGCGTCAAAGAAGGGAATCATCTGAACATGATGCTGGACACGGTCGTGGGAGCAACGGAAAGATCATGTGTTACAACTGTAGGGAGTATGGACACAAGTCGATCGAGTGTCCCCAAAGGCGATTCGATAGTCGTGCATGCTACAATTGCGGCAAGCTTGGACATCGTCAAGCAGAATGCATCGAACCAAAAAAGGAGCGCGGTGGAGCTCAAGTCGAACAAAACATTCAATCTACAAAGGGTGGTCAAGACACAACGGGTTTGAACCAGCCACGTGGAAAAATCAATGCCCTTTCTATCAGTGACCTGCACAATACTCGTGAGGTTTTTCAAGGTACGTTTTGAATTTAGAGGACTAAATTCCTATAAGGGGGGAAGAATGTAACAACTGCATATTTTATATAATTATATATTGAGAGAAATAATAATCTATTATTTTGTACAGTTGTTTAGGTCAAAAGGATTGGTATTTTATTCCCAATGGGCTTTAATAGAGGTTGTTAGCATGTTAATTGGATCTGGGGACCCAGTTGTAATTATTAGATTTTGGGTTAGCCAGGGAAGGACCTGTTTGCAAATTTTAATTCTGTCTGGACCTATCCGAAATTGTCCCTCCGATTTTTCCATATCAGAAATTTTAACAGCCCAGATTTTAAGAGATTTTGATTTCAAATTAACCCCTTTAAATACCCCTATTACCTTCCCCATTAACCCTAATTCGAGTTGAGATCTTGAGGCATTGTCATTGTCAATCTAGGTATGTTTCCTTCATCCCTTCTCTCTTGAATCTTTTATTCTTTTGGTTCTTGATCATGATCTTCTTAGTTTTCTTTTCTTTTCATGGTGGTTATGAGATTTGGGTTTTAGATCTTAGATTTGGATGGTTGTAATAGAGATTTATTATGATTGTGAAGATGATTAATTATTATTTGTTTTGGGTGATTGTGTTATGGAAGAATGTTTTTGATTGATTATCTTTTTATTTGGGTGTGGGAGAAAGAGAGAGAAGAGAGAGATGTGGGTATTGGAAAGAAGAGGAAAAGAAGTTTAAAAGAGAGAGAGAGAGAGAGAGAGAGAGAGTGGAGTCGCCGGTGGGTCTCCGGCCGGCGGACCTCCGGACGGCGGCCGGCGGTGGGTCAGGAGGAGGAAGGGTGATGGTTGTGGTGATGGGTTTGAAGTTTCCATGGTTGGGTAGAAGAGGTAGATGAAGGAGGAAGGAGAAGAAGATGAAGAAGAAGAAAGGAACATATGGGTTTGGGTTGGTCCAGAATTTCTGGACAGTGGGCCTGGGCCCAACCCGACTGGCCCGTGGACCAGTGGGTCTTGGCTTTGGGTGTTCTGGAATTTTTGGTTTTGTTGGGCAATGGTTCTAGGCCCAACCAGATTGGCCCATAAACCAGTGGGTTCTAGAGGCCCATTGTCCAGTGTGGGCTATTGGAATAAATGGGTTAGAATAAATGGGTGGTTTATTAATATGGCTTTTCAATTTATTTTTATTTTTATTTATTAGAATTATTATTCTATTTCAGGAGTTTCGTATTCGGATTAGCCCGATATTGTGTCACACATATTGTCGTTGAATCGGAGGTGAGTGGACTTGAGTTTCATATGTAGTTTCAAAAGAATATATTATGTATTCATGCTAGGACCATCTATTTTGGGAATATAACTGCTAGTTTCGAAATAAAAATATGAGCATGCTTTTGTTGATATATGCATCATTATTGGTTTGTATTTTGAGATCGTACATGCTCTGTCTTTTCATGGTTTGAAGATATGATAGGTTATCAATGCATCCATTCCGTCTAGGTGGCTCAGTCTTGGTGGCCAACGTCTAGGTGGGCGTACGTCTACGTGGCCAGGTCCGAGAACGTAGGACCCAAGTCTTTGTGGCTATGTCTACGTGGCCATGCCTGTGAAAGGCCCCGCGAGCTAGGTGCTGCGAAGACGGACATGCGTGTTCGTGGTGTTGCATGCATCATGTTGGATAGGATTTGTGTGCGTGTGTATATATATTATTGCATGTCTTGGTGGCCTTGTTGTATATTTATTTTCTTGATATATTACATGTCTGTGTAGACATATTACGATATTGATATTTATGTACTAACGGGATGATGATGGTCCATTCACTGAGCGTGTTGTAGCTCACCCCTTTCAGATATGAGGATCGAGTAGTAGCGTTGTGAATCTCGAAGGCGTTAGCAAGATCAAGTTTGGGTCGTCATCCTTTATCGTCTAGTTTTGCTTTCATTAGGGTGAATAAAGCATTTCTTGGCATGTAGTAGACTTTCCTTAGCTCTATCAGCAAAAACCGTAGAGATTGTTACGTTTAATAATTATTATGTGTGTAATCATCCAAACTTGGGATGAATTATTGATAGATCCTGGTGATGTCTTAAGTAATAATTTATCAGTGTAGTTTAAATTATTATTTAATTATGCTTGGTTGAATAACAATTAATTTTCTTAGATTACTCTGAGATTCGAGGTTTATGTCACGTAGCGCACCGTCTTCCCCGCCTAATATGGGTGGCTTATTCGGGGGCGTTACAGGCTAGGTTTGAGTAGCCGTAGGAAGCCTGGCGGCTAAGTTTGAGTAGCTGGCTGAGTCTAGTCTTTTGGTGCTCTTTGTTTTTATTTAATTATTATGTCTCGTTTCTGATCTGGTTTATTTGTATGAATACTCTCAGGAGCAGTAAACTTCGTTAGCTTTCGTGTTAATTCGGTCATCTTGCGTAGGACCGAAGGTGAGTAGGTCTAGTCTCTTATGTAGTTTTTGAAGGATTTTATGAATGATTTTAAATGCTATTTTATGTATAATCTCGAGCATGTCATATTATATAGGCTGATGCCTTATTACGTATTTGTGTTAGGAGTATTAAATTTTGAATCTATCGCATGCATATGTTTTGGGATGAAATAAGTGTTGATCATGCATGCATTGCATTGCCTAGGTGGCTCAGTCTAGGTGACAGTGGTTCAGAATGAACCCAAGTCTAGGTGACTTTGTCTAGGTGACATGTGTCTAGGTGACACGATTTCAAAAGCGAAATCCTTGCGGCTAGGTGTCGTAGATGACTAGGTGTCATGGAATACGGGCATGCGTGTCCGTTGCATTCATACGCATCATGTGTTTTGACTGGATCTTGAGACATGCATCTTGAAATGAGATTTCTATTAAGTTTTAGTTTATTGGAAAATTTACTATATTTGTAAATATCATTTTATTGAATATTGCAAATGGTTCCTTACGAAATATTATTGAACAATATTATTTTGTGATATCAATTATTATTGGGACCTAAAGGTCCATTCACTGAGCGTGTGGTTGCTCACCCCTCCTTTTTCCCATCTTTGAAATTAAAGGCTTAGATTGGTGGATCTCGTGTAGCTGCGAACGAGATCGTGGGTGCAAGAACGTTAGACTTGCTTAGTCGAAGGACTGATCAATTTTCATTTGACATGTAGTTGGCCCATCCTCCTAGTAACCATTTTGTACAAGTTGAATATATATTTTATGTGTAAGTTATATCCAGAGTACTTTGGAGTGTTGTGGAGATCTTTAATGTTATATTATTATTAAAGATTGAAATTCGTTTTAGTATTATTTTATTATATCTCTGGATTTAAGAAAAAGAAAAATAGAACTCTGAGATTTGAGGAATTAAGTTAACGTAACCAAATTTCACACTTTAAAACGGAGTCGTTCATCCAGGGGCGTTACAGAGGTGGTGGTCGACAGAGGGGGGGAGAGGGAAAGAGAGAGAGAGACCGGGGATGGGGAGTTGACAGTGGATGCCAAGGTGGTGGCCACTTTGTTGCCTTCCTATGTTCGCATAATCGTATCTCTTCCTCTCTCCCCCTACCCCACCACTGCCCTCTCTTGACCACCTCCACCACCGGCCCACCCTACCCTGCTGCTATCCATTGATCTCCATTGTCTTTCTCTTCTTCCTTTTTCTTTTTCTCCTCCGCACCCTAAAAAAAAGTAATATATTTTTTTTAAATAATGTAATTACACAGTTATACCTTAACGGGTGCGTGTAACCGCCCTCCTTGTATATTTCCATTTGGAATCCACATTGATAATAAGAGCTCTATTACACTAAGTCATTTTTAGAGTTCCAAAAATAATTTTATATACTCATTAGCCCCTTCACTTACTGTATCGAGGATACTTTATTGAAATTTTTTTACTTTTGTATAAATGATATCATTCAATTCATTAGATTATATACCTCACATGCATATATATCATTACATGAGTTATATGATTTTAAAAAAAAATGTGTGGTTAGCTATTTTGAATTATAAAATGGTTGTGTAACATTTTCTATATAATTGCATATAGTGAATTGTTATACACAATCCTTTTTATAGTCCCAAATGCAGTCTCATATAACTTATTAGACATCCAATGAAGCATATTACTCCTTAGACAGGGTATATTCATCGTCAAATATTTTCTTATATTTTAAAAAATAAATTCATTCAACTCGAAATTGAGCGAAATACATTTTTCATCAATGCATATATATAAGGTGATTACTATTTTTAAAAAAATAAAAATAGGTGTGATATGTGTTTTGGACTATAAAAAAAGACTAAGGCCCTCGTTTGGATCTGTGGTGAGGTGGATTATGTAGTAGAGTTACGCCACCACATGTCCAAATAAAGAACTAACATTTGCATTTTAACACTCAAAATAGCGTTTAAAGATAAAAATTCCTCACGAACAATGCTTCTCTACCGTTGCCCACTTTCTCAACACCTAAAATTTTGTTTTGCCGAACACCGATTGCACCCTTATGAGTTTAACATTTTGCACAAAAAAAAAAAAAAAAAAAAAAAAAAACCTATTGTATCCCGGGGATTGGGGATTGGGGATTTGCTTGGCGCTGGGTAGATTTCTTTCTACTCAATTTCCATCCGGCCAACCCTTATTTCGTGGATGTACTTTGTTTTTAGATTTTTGTTTTGTAATATATAAAGGCATCGGTCTATCATTTCCTTCACCAATATATATATATAATATACAATTTAATGCACCACGATGAAGAAAAATTTTGCCGAGACATTCACGCTAACGCACCACATCAGTGCCAAAAATTTTAATCGGGTATTTGCAAATAGGCTCTTTGATCTCTCATATTTATAAATAGGTCCCTGAAAAAACCGGCTACCTTTGTTCTTTTCTGTGGTTATTTGTAGATAGGCCCCCAGGTCCCTCATATTTATTACTAGATCCCTGACAACTCTTTTTCGGGGATATTTGAAGTTCCACCCTTAGTTTGTACTAGTTTTATAACCAGATCCCTATCTATGTTACAAACAAATCCCTTATTCAGATTTTATGATTTATAACAAAGTCCCTAATCTCAAAACATGATTTGCCGACTTTCAAATTTTTTTTAAGACTATTAATTAAGGTACCTATGAAATTATAAAATAAATATTTTAGAGTCATCATTTGAGCTCATAAAATTATTTATGGCAAGTCACTATTACAATTTCAGTTTTCATTTTCATATTTATATTTATATTAATGATAATAAAATTAATTATTTCGTAAATTTTCATAATTTTTTTATTATTTTACGCAGCAAGTGTATCCACTTGTTCTTGAGTCTCTTGCTCTCTCTCTTTCTGGATTCTGACTTTAGATAAAAAGATTTAAATTAGTTTATTGATTATTAATATCATAAATATTATTGAATATTTGCTATTAAATATTATGATTGTGTTGTTGTTTGAGAATTTTGATAAAACATAAGAGGTTCCACGCGAAAGAGCTTACCTCGAAGAGTAATGAGAAAGCATTATTACATAAGAAAATGAAATTTCATTGATATTATTAAGAAGTTTTGTAGAGACATAATAAGAAATACTATTATATATCTTATTATTGATGCTATTAAGAAATTATGTAGAAACATGACAAGACATGATATTAGATACCTTATTATATAAATACATTCTAATGATGTGCATTTGAAATGATGATAATTAATATTTTAAGGACTATAATTTAGCATATAAGATAATTAAATTCAAGTAATAATAAGTTAAATATATAATGTTATAATAATTTTGGATATTAGAATATCGATTTATTTTTAAATATTTTGTTACACCTTCTTTATTAAAGTTTTTGAACTGCATTCCCCAAAAATCAAAGATCTATTTACATAAATTAATTCTCTTGAGACAACATACGCTTGGACACATGAAAATTTTTCTTCACTTCTGGTGTTACTTGACAAAAATTCTGTTTTACTTACTTATAAGCCCAAGATAATATGTATATATACATTTTCTTAATGTGACTTATGAATTAAGATGTTTTCCTCAATTTAGTCAGAAATAACATCATTTACCTGTGTTATTGACACTTTGATATCATCATATATTTTGAAATCTAAAAAATGTAAACTTCATTTGTCATATTGGAAATACATTTTATTAACTCACGCAAATTTGCGTACACTAGGCAGCGTTTGGTTGCACGATTAAGCAATTTTTATGATTGCAGGAAGTTGGTTCTATAATTGTTCAACTGAACAGTTTTATAATCGTAGATTTTAAACAAATAGTATTCAAAAACTGCGATTTGAGAAAGCTGGGGGAGACAACTTCCTATAGAATCAATTTCAAATTCAATGATGATAGAAAATCAATTTTGCAATCGCGTTTATCAAACGCTACCCAAAACAAGTAGGTATAAAAGGTGCTTGGACCGCAGACGGTACTCTGTGCAACAGGGCCCTTTAGTAGCGCGCAGCCGAGCCCCAACCGACCTCCTCTTCTCTGATTTGTTTGAAACCTCTCCCATCTCTCCATTCCTCGAACCCTATCGATCTCTACGGACCCAGAAAAAATGCTCGTCAACGGCAGCGACGGAACAGAAGAAGATGCGAAGATGGAGATGACCTTCTCCTCCCTCAAGCACTACTGCATGGACCTCCTCGACCTCCTCCGGAACCCCAGGACATCCGCTCCCTTCCTTCCCGAGATGGCGGACTTCCTCCGCAGCTCCCCCGCCGAGTCCCTCCAGCCGTCACTCGAGTGAGCTCTCTTGCCTCCCCCCCTTTTTTTACGCATTGAAATCTGCGGTTTTTGATCGCGTGTTCTTGTTTTCTTTGATTACGTGTGGTGAATTGTTGTTCGGGATGGTTTGGTTGGTGTGCGTCGATAGATGTAAATGTAATTGTGGAAATGAATCGAATTGGTGTTTTTTGTTTTATGAATTAGGTTATGAATTGAATTGTGAAAAAAAATGATGTTTTGAATAAATATGTAACAGTTTTAATTGGAAAGGTCTGGATATTGACTAACATTATAGTAGCTTGTGTTGATATGTCGGACTGTTAATTGTAGTTTGCATCATCTGAGAGCAACAGAGATTCATCAGCACCATGGAGGAAGTTTGTTTGGCATTCATGACTTAGCCCCCTTTTTGTTTGCAAGATATACGGTGGACTAGGGAGTAGAGTAGGCTTCATGCCTAACAATGTTGTTTTGTTTGGTCGAATGGATTGGAATTGACATACGAGTTTTATCTAGAATATCAATTTTTTTTTTGTGGGGGGGCGGGGGAGGAGGGGTGGGGGTACGGGAATTTTAAAAATTACTTTTTTGGGCTTAAATCTTATCCAATCAGCAGGTGTAAGATTAAATCTTATCCTATCAGCAGGTGTAAGATTCAAACCCAGAATCCCTTAATCAATAGGGGTACCTCTACCAACCTATCAAGAGGTAGTTTTTGGTAAAAAATAATTTTGGAATACCTTTCACTTTAATGATTTTTCTTTAATAAAGACACAATACTTATTATTAATCCACCTTGATTAAAAACAAATGCGAGCAAGCTAACAAGTAAAATAACTTTATACTAGGTTGGATCCCACCTAACTCTATCCTTGAACCAAATGGGGGATAAGGACTCAAGGTTATGCTCATCAGTCTGGAGTTTTATAACTTTTTGCTTAAGCAGGATAAGGCATCAGTGCATCACTTACTGATTTGTCTTTATATCGGTCTAAATTTATTTTTGATAAAACCTGCATGTTTATGTACTATGTTTGGGAAGATAAAGATCATGGAATTAAACAAGTTCATTCCAACATCCTTGGCTATTGCTGTTCAATAGTTGGTTGAAATGGCCATTCAGACATAGAAGCAGAAATTATAAATCTAGCAAGATATATACGTAATATGATGGACACCTCTTGTAAGTATTGTTCCTTTGAAAGTGAGTATATAGTACTAAACATAAAATGTAGTACTAAAATTCCCTTTTTTATATATGTAATGCTTGTTTGTTTGTTTGTTTGTTTTTAAATTTCAGCTACACCTTGCTGCCTTTTCTTCTTCTCGTGGATGCAGCTGTCCAGTGCAGATCAAGTAAAAAAATTGATCCTCAACAAAGTATTACTACAATAACAATTAGTGATAATGTGGCTGAAGGTATACTGCTGTGTTTGGAGGAGCTTTTGAAGAAATGCCATTTGGGATCTGTGGATCAGGTATATCCATGAGCCTTGCAAATATGTCTGGATTACAATTTTTCTCAGTTCTTTATTTTCTTATTATGCACATAATTAGAAATCTTTGTTTGCTTCAAGAACACTTCTCAGTTCTTGAGCAATGATACTTGATTTTCATTGTAAAAATTTAAAGCTTCCCATTGGCTGCGCATGGAAAACATTGATTCAGGACCCGTTGGATGTGAGATTGAAAGTGACTATTTAAGCTGCATTTCAAACTTCGCTATTAAAAAACTCACTTTCTTCAGCTTTTTAAAAGCCAATAGTTTTATACATAAAAAGCTAAAAACATGCTCTGTAAAAGCTGGGGAGAAATGTCTGTTTGGATCTACATTTGACTTTTTGGGATTTTGAAACATAGAATCGGCCCAAATGCGAATCCAAATGGTACCCTAATTTCTTGCCTTCATATGAAGTTGAATTGGTTTGGAACATGGTAAAACTTGGAGCTTTGTTTTTTATAATGTATAAGATGACGAAGAATTTACATAAGGATAGTCGTCATAAATGTTTTTGAATATTAATGCCTTTTCGTAAATTTCCAATAAGTAAAATTGACAAGTTCATCATGTAGTTTTCTTGCTATTTAAGCATGGCATGTATATTGTATATATATAATTATTTGGCAGGATAATTTTTGGATGTTGATTTCTTGCATCTTACTCATTGACTTATTTCTTGAAATGCAGATGGTTGTAGTGCTTAAGAAATTATCTTATGGGGCTATGCTCACGCCATCTGAGGCCGCAGAGGAATTTCGTGAGGGAATACTCAGGTGCCTGAGAGCACTTCTTCTAAGGCTACAACTGTGCGCATTAAAGTCATGTACATGTAAAAAGATTCCAACCTTGCCATCATTCATGTTTAATTCCAATTCTCAAGATCAGTGTATTGTTTGTTCTGAATATTCTTTGAAGCCAGGAGAGTGTTTAATCGCGTTCCTTCAGTCAAAACATGCGTCTCCTGCAGTTGGACATTGGCTTTCACTGCTTCTCCATGTAGGGAAATGATGATTTCATGATTACTGGTTCATGTTCTTGGCTATCTTTTAATACCTTAAATATTTTATTTACATATAGGTTACATGAGTTGGACACGAAAAATGATTTTAGAGGAAGTCTTTTACAATCAATAAATGCAAATTTTTAAATTGGCACCATTAAGTAATTATTCTTTACAATTCTAAAATAAGAATCACTTGAATTCTGATGCACATCAGTCAGAAATAAAACTATAACTTTCTAAATTTCAACATTTTAGAGTCGTTAGAAGTATTCAATCAACTAGGTTTAATATTTAAATTTAATATGGTTTTTAGATTTGTTATATAAGTGGATTTTTGTAATGAACCTCAAATTTGCCGCAGTCTAAGTCATAATGTTTTTCTCCTATGCTAAATATAAGATTCCAATTTTGGTGTTTCCCATGTTTTCCATGTGAAGACTGCAGAAATTGAAGCCGCAAGAGGACATCATGGAAGTGCAAAGCTTCGTTCGGAAGCACTTCTAACGCTTCGTGTTTTTGTTGCCAAGGTAACTTCATAATAGTAATTACATTCCCGTTATTTGTTCTTGTATTAAAGATCAAACATTGGACTTCCTAGTATATGCATTTTTTTTTCATTTTTTTACATCGGGTATGTTACTGTAATGTAGATTCTATGCTGTAGGAGCAGCCAAGGTGCACTATAAAAATTAAAAAGTGAATTGCAAGAATTTTCACAGCGTACTGTCTGATGTATGAATATATAAATTGTAAGATGGACATTTTTCAAAGCTATATCCTGTCATTGTCAGCATCTTTGATATGATTAACATGTCCATATTAGAACTCCCCATCTTCTCTTTGGCACTCAGACACCTTTCTATTTGGATATTTATATCAAGAAAACTAAAGCCTATGCATTAATTTGTTTAAATTTGGTTTAGCAAATAGTTATATATACACATATGCTTGTATGTACAAGATGTTGATTTCAATTTGTCTCAATGTTAGGAATTGCTGAATTTTTCCTTGTAGGTTGGAACTGCTGATGCGCTTGCTTTCTTTTTACCTGGTGTTGTTAGTCGTTTTGCAAAAATTTTGCATGTTTCAAAGGGTATGGTGAGTGGCGCAGCTGGAAGTGTGGGAAGTGTTGATCATTCAGTAAGGGGCTTGACAGAGTTTCTTGTCACGGTTCTAAGGGATGAAGAGAATCTTTTTTATTTGGATTTGTCCATGGAAGAAGTCGATGGGTTCTGCGCGCACAAAGATGGATCCACTCAATCTATTCTTGAGTCCCTGCGAAAATTACCTGTAAATGATCGAAGTTTAGCTAAAATGGAGATTGATCAAATGACTGGTGGTTTATTACCCAAGCCATTTCCTTCAGAAAATGCTCATTCTAGAGACAATGCTGAATCTTTAGCAGTTAATCGTACAAAAGATTGGATTCACGAGACTACTTCGCATGTAGATAAATTGTTATCTGCAACATTTCCACATGTATGTAAATACCTTTGCTGGACTCTATCATGTTTAGTTTTCTTGAATATTACTATGTAGAAAAATTGAAATGAGAACCAAGTGTTTTATTAGTTGGGAGTTTCTAATCTCAGCTGTTCATCAGCTTTGTGTCCATCCAGCTGCCAGAGTCAGACTAGCACTTGTGGATGGTATAAAAAGTCTAATGTCGAAGTGCAGATACACTCTTAACAAGAGCAAGTTGATGCTTTTGGTGAGTTGGTTGAAACTGCTTTCATACTTTTCTCTATATATAACCAGAAAATGCATTTCCATTTTCATACAATTTTGGACTTCATAAAAAAAAATTACAATGTAATCTATCATTAGTTACAATTTATCTATTATCCTACCAGATTAATTTGAATTACATTGTAATATCTAACACACTTTTTTTTAATAATTTATTACTATACTTAATGCTCTTTTATCTAATATACTGTCTTTGTAATTGTATTGCACTGGTTTACAAGATGTATTTGGAGCTCCTACCCCTGTTTAATTTAATGAAAAGACCTCACCAGGAAAAATTGTTCAAGGATGATTCTGCTGACATCTGTTTTGTGAAAATGGGCTCATTTGATGTAATTGTGTTGCCAAATACTTCAGCCATGTTCCATTGACTTTGTTAGTGTTTCAAAAAGCGAGCAAGGAAACCACCTATGTGTTTTGCCTGGACCATTGTCCCGGTTGGGCCCTAGGTGACCATCTGGAATGCTACATATCCATGTGATGCTCCATCCCAGTTGCCCATATAGGTGGATGGTGGTATGGTAGCTTTTATTCCAAAGTACCCTTACACTAGATGACTAGACATTACTTTCCATTTCTTCCAAGTGCAACCATCGATTGACATATGCTGCTAGGTAATTTTTTTTTCTTGTCTAGTTTTTCCCCTTTTTTTCCCCCTTTACTCAGTTTACACCCTATCCTGTTCCCTGTTTTTGGTCAGCCTCCTTGTCAACCCTTGCAACCAGTTGGCCTCATTCACCCCTACCCCATCCAACCATCTGACATCATGCGTCCAGTCAAAGCCTAGGTTGCTTGTGACAGATTGGGATTTCCCTTACTTTAGGAGAATATTGATTTCATGCTGGACTTTTTACGTTATTTTATAGGCTACTTGAACTATAACCATCAGCTAGAAATCACTGACAGTTCAGTGAACATGCCGTATTGCGTCAGACAGGGGACATGACTCGATACTCTTTGGATACATATTGGAAATGTCTCATGGATGTCCAAAATTCAATAATGATTTAATGAATTTTGGGGCCACATTAGTGTGGGATGGACACGTCTTGAGCACACAACAACACTTATGCAACACGATATTGTAATTGTAAAGATTTATGCTCACATGAAACCAAATGGTTCTAAATCTTTATGGAGTTGGTAGTTGACACACCATCATGGTTTTATGTGATATGCTGACATGTGTGTCCGCACCATTTTGAACCCCCACCTTATTTGTTTTGACATATGCCAATCATATGTGATCAATATGTGTGCCGCATATACAGCACGTGGCGCACGTGAGCCGCAGTTGCGGACCACTCGAATGGAAAGAATTTCATTTGAACGACAGTCTATCATCCAAAAAATGAGTGCTCTAGAACAAATGCCGTTCGAAAAGTCAACGTTTGACCGCATGTTTTCTTCGAAAAAAATACGTGCAATTGCATGCTTGGTACATGCGGCCGCATATACCTTTTAGATCCCAAAAGCACGTGGACCACCGCACATTACATTGAAACATTGCACACCATTATTATTATATCATTTTTTTATAATTTACGGATGTGCGCTCATTTTTTTCAAATATTTATTGTCACAATGACTTATTTATTTCTTATCATGTCTTTGCCTTATCCCTATCTTAGTTTGTTCAATATCTATCATGTCACCTTATCCAAAATGCTGTTGCAGCCGTGTCCTTGACCTCCCGGTCCGTGTCCATTCTCCATAGACCATCAGGCTTTCTTGGTCCAACCATTTTCATTTTCATTTTTTTTTATGGATTAGCTTCAGTGAATGGTTAAAGTGTAATGGAGTCCAAGCATAGAATAAAATCTCATAGTTGTGGTGACTGCAATGTTCATAGTGCACAATGTGGCACCTTACATTATCAGTTACAAATAACTTTCAACACAGTGTGACATTACTTGTCCTTTGATATGCCTTAACTCTTATAATATTGAATCAATCTCTATAATTCTGAATCAATCTCTCTACTGTCAAAATATTGCAGGAATGCTTGTGTGTTCTGGCTTATGATGATTCAGAACTTGTATCAGTGGCTGCTCAGGAATCCCTTGAGACTTTGTTTATGTTGCGTGAACAATACCTTTCAGAAAATGAGGTTGCTGAGATTTTTAACAGGTTGGTGGCTTGGTGCTTTCAAAGTTGTTTAGAAGAAGAATTTGGAACCTAAATTTTTAGAAGTCATTGTCGGTAATCCCGTGGATTCTGTAACAGGCTCATTGAAAAGCTGCCTAAATTGGTTCTTGGAAGTGAGGAGAGGATTGTAGTTTCACATGCCCAGAAACTGCTTGCAGTGATGTACTATGCAGGCCCTGAAAATGTTGTAGACCACCTTCTTCGTTCATCTGTAAGCAGGAAAAATTTCAAAATGATGGCTGTCTTGTTATCTGTGAGATAGCTAGAATGTTATTATTATTATTGTTGTTGTTGTTTGTTTGTTTATTTATTTATTTATTTTGAAAGAACAAGTTTTTGGGGTTGGCTTTATACAATTTGTTATGTCATGAATTCCTTTAGGATGCCATCTCTCTTGTGAAACATTATTTAAGAAACACCTCCCTACAAAGTATACACCCAAATCCTCATGTATCTCCCTCTTATGCTTTTCCCAATATGAACACAACCTAAGATAATTTTCTTAAAGATGCAGTCATCATATGCATTGCACGACATATAAGATAATTTTCTCATTTCATCAATTTATTACCTACTGAAATTTCTTGAATTTTCTCTAATATCTGCACTTGTATGTATTTTGTGTCTACATATACACACATTTTTACATAATTACATATATGCAAGTTTCAATCCATTTCCTGGTAAAGATTTGTGCTCTGTGTGATTGTTCCAAAATCCATGACAACGTGTATCTTTTGACCAATTCTAGTATGTCAACAAAGTACAGGGGAGAAGATCTCACCATGTCTCAAATTATTTATCTTGCTTTAACAGATCATTCAGCAACCTCAGTACTTTATGAATGACATCTGATCCATTGTAACAGTATTAGCTGAATTGTTGTAATGTAGAGTCCTTAATTGTCCAGCATTCCTCAATTGCTCAAACCATGGGGCACGCATCCAATCCATGTTAGTATTAGACATGCATGCGTGCATGCACATATATACAACCATTTTCAGCAGCATTTTTATGCGCATGTGTTGAATGATGAGATTAAAAAAATGCGTGTGCACACATACTGTCTCCATGATCATACACTGGTCATATTTGCATTGACCTTGCCATGACTATGAAATTTGTCTTTTGAGAATTGTCACTCTTTTGTTCTGCAAGGACAGCATCCACGAAGCCAATGGAACCCTTTATATGAAAATCCAAATTTCTTGCACTAGAACTCTTTGTCAAAAAGTTTATTTTTTAGTTTGAATGACCTTTCCAAAGAAAAATAAGAGAACTTTCCCTTTAATTTTATACCAAATGTGGTTTTTATGTATATATATATGCTCATAGTTTTTCTTTTTTTCACCAACATTCTTATCCATGTGACCGTGCAATCCAAATTGTTGACATTGAAATTTACCTTTCAATTTTACTGGTGGCCCAGTACTCTTTGATTGCACAGACCAGAGGTTCTATGAAAAAATCTTCAGGATTTTTAGTTTATAATACATCAAAGGCATTTGAAAAGCATTTGCATGAGCTGTCATGCTCATCAAAACAAGCTAAAGACTCTCCCATATCTTTACCCTTCCAAATTGCATTCCATTAACTTTCAAATACTTCGCCTCAAGCATGCCTTTAGTTCCACAATATTACACTACATCATTGGCAAACAACATGCATTTGGTAAAATCATCCCAGATTTTAGAAGCCATTCATCAGTAGAGCTGACGGTCATTGATGAATACCCATAAAAAACAGAAAATCATTAATCTTCTGTGTGACACTGGTCGAAATTGAGTTCTCGTTTAGTCAATCATGAATATACACAACACACTGTTGTAGCACACTAGTATTAGCAAATGAGTGATAGTTGAACTTGACGAGTGTTATATTTATCATAGCTTACAAATGAAATATGGCCATGCATTCCATCAATCACAGTTGATTATAGATTTCAGTTAAATTAGGTTGTCTTATGGTTGTGTTATTTATTTAGTATCAAAATCTTGCTCTCTTGAAGTACAAATTTTGCAACATCCTTGCTATAAACGTTCTTTTGAATGTCCAGGGAGGCTGATGATCTTTTGTACTCTTGTTTGTAGTTAACAGCTGTTCGTTCCTTGGATTATCTCACTCTGTCCTTGAGTCCCAATTCATTATTTGCGGGCTCTGTTGACAAGCTGATTACACTAAAGCCATTGTCATCTGGATACTTGCATTCAATTTCTGAACTAAGAGCTGGTGCTCACCTCAGCTGTGCTCACTCTAGTATTGTCAGCTCTGCTCCATCTAGTTTCTCCCTTCGCCAGTGTAAGAGTTTAACAAATCACATAGAGATTCTGCACAAGGATTATGAACTTCCACGCATGCCTCCTTGGCTTGCCGATGATAGTCAGAAGCTGTATCAGTCTCTTGCAGGAATACTTAGACATATTGGTCTATCCTTACTTGCAGGTATGCTTGGATGCAGAAAATATTATTGAACATTTTTATGCCATGTATTTCTTTTTTGCTTACCATGTGTTTGACATTTTTATATTATGGCTAGACCCCAGGAATGAGATATCCTTGTCTACTATCATTGACACTCCACTAAATTATTTGCGTGAACTGATTTCGGAGCTGCGAATGAAAGAGTATAGCAAGGAAAGTTGGCAATCGTGGTATGCTAGAAGTAGTTCAGGGCAAGTACTACGTCAGGCAAGTACTGCTGCTTGTATTCTAAATGAGATCATTTTTGGAATATCAGATCAGTCTGCCAATATCTATGAAAAATTATTTCATAAGTCTGGAAATAAAATGAAAGAGGTAAATATAAAGGGTGGAGAGGCTGGTATTGGTCATGTAGGTGATCCTGGACATACTGCAGTTATGGAGTCTGTTTGGAATGTTTATCAGCGCAAGGATGCAAGATCCCATGTGATAGATTGTGTTGGCAGTATATTACATGAATACCTCTCTTCTGAAATCTGGGATCTTGCTTCAGATCAGAAATCATTCCTCTTAGCACAGGACATGGAAACTGAAAACTTGTCGCCACATTTTTTTCGTGATATTGCAAACCTGCACCAGGTACATTGCAATCGATTTATAAGCAGATTTTTAATGGTTTCTGTTAACCATTTTTTAAAATGATTGTTATAAGTTTTGGTGCAATCAGGTTATAATTGATGGAATCGGCATCTTCAGTGTATCCTTAGGGAATGATTTTATTTCTAGTGGGTTTCTCCACTCTTCCCTTTATTTACTACTACAGAATCTTATCTGTTCAAACTATCAAATCAGAAGTGCATCTGATGTTGTGCTGAGAGTACTTTCTGCTTCTTCTGATTTTCCTACTGTGAGTATCTGATATCCAATCTGCTCTCAGGAGACTGCAAATATGGACATGATTTGTGATGTTATTCATCTTTAACAGGTGGGGCACTTAGTTCTGGCAAACTCGGACTATATTATCGATTCTTTATGCCGACAATTGCGACATTTGGATCTCAACCCTCATGTTCCTGATGTGCTTGGTTCTATGCTTTCTTATATTGGTGCTGCTCATAAAATATTACCATTACTGGAAGAGCCGGTATAATAAATGATCATTCCAAGCTGATTATTTATTTTTCGTTCGTTATAACTTTCATGAACCTACAACTCTTCACATATCAAGACGTGTGTGCATGTTATGTTTTATCACACTTGACAGAGTTCTTTCTAAGGTAGCATTTGGAAACACGTTTTGGTTGATTTTGCATTTGCAGGAATCAACGTAGCCCAAATGTGTTTCCAAACATCCCAAATGGTCAACAATTTTTTTAAGAAGCTGAATATAGGTATTAATTAAGCATTAAATAGGAATCTAACAATCTATGCTTCTTGAGAATCTTTTGGGATGTCGAAACACTACCTAAAGAAAAGTTGATGATTAAGTAACTTCCTATCTATGTGAAGAATAATATTGTAAATCTGAGAGAGCCATGTGATTGACTGATCTTTTTCAGATATTATGACATTTTCAGATGAATCATGATATTGCAGTGGAATGTTTTTTCTAGGTTTTTTGTTTTCTGTTTAATATGGGCTTCAGTTACTTCTTCAACTACAAGTGTAGGATAAAATAAGTTCTTGAAAGAGCATGGGTGGCATATGTTTTCTCCACCATTTTGGTAGAAATTTCTGTCCTCATCTCACTGATGCTGAATGTGCCACGAACTTTTAGTCAGAGCATTTTCTCCATTTCATAAATGCAGATATTATGTTCTGCGATGCAATCAGATTTTGTTTACATTTACTGTTCATTGTCAAAGTTATGCTTTTTTATGTTTGGACCAGTTATTATGAACACCATATAATGCTTGGGAATAATTATAAAAAATCCTGTCGGGAAATATTCTCTTCCGTGTGGATTAATTATATCCAAAACGAAGACATTTTGATGCTATGGCATGGTGGACTGTCATATAACTCAATTTGCAGTACAGAAGCGTACATAAACTTTATACTTAATATGTGAAGGATAATCTAAACTTGGCATGAGGAAAGATATTAACTTGCACATATGAGTTACTACCATTTCTTATATGTGACCTTCATTTCCATACTTTTTAGCCATTGTTAGGTTTCATCAACATATGTTTAATATGCCATTCTGAACTTCAATTCATAGACATTGTAAATTTCCACAGATGCGAATCGTCTCATCAGAACTTGAGGTTCTTGGTCGCCATCAGCATCCAGATTTAATCATTCCATTTCTCAAGGTATATCCGCACAATCATTTTCTTATCAATGCTTTTCAAATAATAATTGGTGAGGTTTTTGGTGGTGCATGTTTTTTTTTTTTTTGGGTAAAAAAAAAAAAAAATGTATTAATAGTGGTTGAGGATTACAAAAATAGTTACAGCAAGAGTGGGTGGTAGTTACAAGCAAAAACTTAACAGGTAGCTCCAATCAGTGGTGGACCTCTCTAGCTGTCTTGGGAGGTAAGACCCATAACCATTATCTGGGAGTCCATTCCCATGGTGCCGTGAAGAGCACATTTTGATTGTCATGTGTACTTGACCTTTCCTTTTTATTTTTCATTAATAGTGTTTGAGGAATGTTGTTTTTATTGATATTATATTGGAGAGGAAATTAAATTGGCATGAACTTGAAGTTAAGGTCCCCTGGCAGTGGGTTTCATTTACTGACTTGGCAATGATCCATGTTTGTCATTGCTTAGTCACCTCATGACTTAATTTTTCTGTTGTTATTGATTTTGAATTAAATAGTGGAAGAGGGGACATCAAATAATGTATGGTGTCCATAGCCAATTCAGGTTTGTCATCTTATTTCAGTCAGTTTCAGGTGGATTGCATATCAAATGAATCCATACTTGACTCTGTTAGTCATATTTGGATCTGGTTTAGGTTCGGTCTGTTTTATCAATACCAAAATCTGACTGGTTTATTTGTTAGTTGTGATTTTTGAGTCATCAGCTTGCCTGAAAATATAAATAACACACAGCTATTAATCAGATTTGTAATCTAGTAACTAGACTTATGCATTGACGTGGGACTGAGTATGTGCTGAAACATTTTTATTTCATAAATCTGATAAGATTGGGGGGATCCATATGTGCTCTGGTTTTGTCATGGTGAAGTCTGAATTGATCTCGAAGTACTGAACAATCACCTTTCTTTGTAAATAGCTTGTTATCTATAGATTTAAGCTAGGGTAACCTGCTTCACAAGGCTACTTTATTTCAAGCAAAGCATAATCTCGTCATTCCCTTTTGGATTGTGCGAAAATATATGTTAGCAAGGTGGTTGTTCCTTTGAATAAATGACAGTAATCGCACCATTCTAGATTCCAAAAATAGGAAAGGGAGTAGGGGATTCAATAATATCTAATTAGTTTGGTACTTCTTCCTGATTCAAATCAGATTTGGGGAGCCGACAGAGCTGGAGACAGAGAAGATTTAGAGATGTAAATAAAAAAAAAAACTGAGTTAGTGAAAACAGAAAATCATAAAACGAGTTGAGTTGGCTGAGATGGTGGTTTAAAATGATAAGCTTTAAACTAAAAAATGATCTAGATATATATATTAAATTGACTCACCTGTGTACAAATATTGGTTGTTTATGAGTCAAATTCTTCTGGCAAAGACCGCTTACTGCATGTTTTGAATTTCACTTAAACTAGCAATCCGTGCTTGATCAGAGCTCATCCTAGAAATGCTTAATTAGCATTGTCATTCTAAACTAGTGATGTTTAACAAGTGGATAATTAAGTGTAAGCAAATGCGAAAAATTCATGTGTTAAATAATTATTCATGTGGAGCCGTATGCAAGCATGCGTTATGTGGTGTTAAAGCAGCATATTTAATCATTAATGATTATATAATCTTTAAAAGTATTGGAATTTGATTTATTATCTACTTCACAAAACATATATTATTTCACCAGTAGGTTATTCATCTACTGGTTTTTAATTCTCTTTTATTTCTTTTTTTCTTAAATCATGTTTTTTCCTGGAATTGTACCCAATTTGATTAATGAAATTTGGTGGTATGATTCCTGCCTCAATTTTTTTTTTTTTTAATATTGGTCTTTTGGAATGCAATTTCACTGTTGGTGGATGTCTGAGAGGTTGTTTTGATCTCTGTTTATTTTTCATGATCTGCATCAAGTCTATATTGGTGTCTATAAGATGAAGATATGACGAAGATGTGGTTTGCATGCAATGATCTATTCACTCATTTTAAATGGAACCAAATGTGTTTTCTATGTGATATTGTTTGCCTTGATCTTGGTAATTTCTGAGGCCTTCTCCTATACTTGCACCTTACATCAGAAGAATATTCAATTATTAGTTGGGTATCTTTATTCAATGTCTGTTGTCTAATGATGCCAATAATTTTTATTCGTCATCGTCATGTCTTATAATAACTTACCATATGTTCTTCAGGCTGTATTAGAAATTGCCAAGTCATGTAAGCGTGAAGCTTTGCTGATGCCCAACAATGCTCAATCATTATTTAAGCATGTAAAATCCAAGGTTGTTGATAGTGAGACGAAGGCTAAAGAAAATCACATAGAACACATTGATATATCTGAGGTGGACTCCCTGGATTCAGGTAACGCTTTGGTGTTGCAAATAGAAAAAACATTTACTGACATTCTTGACTTGATGAATTGTAATACTATTTTGTAGAAGACAAAGAGTGTTAATGGGTTTGAAGCTGATAGATTCCATATTAGATGCAGCTTGATCAAACGCCTATTAGACAAAGAGTGTTCTTTGGGGAGGCTTATTAGACATCTAAA